>CM072777.1:55005000-56255000 GCA_036936925.1 Cenchrus fungigraminus
GGCCTGCTAAAACAAGTACAAGAACAAGAGATAAGGGTTGAGATCATTGGCAATCGAAAGCAATTTCATCTATTAAGTTCAATGCGGTACATGAACGATCACACCCAATCCATAATCACCTAAGCATGCAACAAAAATATGGAAAGCCAAAGAGCATGGGTAAGTAATATAATAATTTCATCCTTTAATTTCTACAAACCTCAAATAAGTTGACTTGGAGCAATCTCTTGCAATAGGGAATAGAAGATCCACAATCACCCAAGCATGCAACAATAATATTCAAAGGCAAAGAACATGGGGAAGCAGTCTAATAATTTCATCTATAAATTTCTAGAAACCTCAAATAAAATGACTTTGAAAAAACTCTTGCGATAGGGTACAGTAGATCCAAAATCACCCAAACATGAAAGAATATTATAGAATGCCAAAGAGCATGGGGAAGCAATCTAATTGAATCGATCAATATAGGGAGGAGCCCGCAAACCTGACGAATAGGAAGGGAAGAAGGTGCCAAATGCCGTCTCAATTTAGCAGCCCGAACTTGCGCCTTGAACACGATGTTCTTCCCAACTGTTGCAGATCCGCGGCCATCTTGCAACTTCAAGGACATTGCCGAGGAAGGCCGCCGCTTGTAGCAGCGGAAGCCCTCCGCTCATAGAAGGGGAAGCCAACTGCTCGTAGCAGAGGAAGGCGTTATCGGTAGCTAGGTCGATGTTGCTGCTTTCGCCGCAGATCTACTAGGTCTCTTCGGTGGTAGAGAAGAAGATCCCCTGATTTTGGAAAATTACCTGGAGGGAATTGGGAGGCCTAGTTTCCCTCTTTGTTTTATATATAATGGGGAGGACTAGGAGGAGAAGCGGGGAATTCCAAATTTCAAGTCCCGTCTTTATGCTCTAGAGAGGGAAACCAAAGACTTTGGATCATGGACCCAAACGTTAGTGACCCAAACAAAAGACTGCTTGGGTGTCGGACCCAAACGTCAGTGACCATATGCAGAGAGGCAAGTTGTTGACTGTGACCATCTTACCATGCCTTCAAGTCGCACAAACCAACTCCTTCTCAAACCTCAACCTCGGCAATCCTCGTACCAAATCGAGACCACTCAAGCAGGAAAGTAAATCAAAGCTCAAGTGTCCCAACCGCCTATGCCACTTCCACAAATCAGAAGAACCAGCCACTAAACACCGTGCAGGACCATCGGACTGAGAGAAATCAGCTCGAAAGATCTGACCCTCAGGGACAACCATACAAACAAGGTCGCCTCGAGAATCAAGCACCTGAGATGCAACCAACTTAAACCGAACCTCAAACCCCTCATCAAGCAGCTGAGATACAGAAAGCAAATTGAACCCCAACGACTTGACAAGAGCAACATGCCTCAGAGACACCTTCTTGTGTACCTTTACCATTCCTTCACCAAGAACTCGTCCCATACCATTAATCCCCAAAAGTGATGTACTCCCTGGTACTCACTGGGGTGAGGCTTGTGAACCACCCCCTGTCTCCGGTCATGTGTCCTGAACAACCGAAGTCCAACAACCAAACGTTCCTCAAGCCTCCCACCTGCAAATAAAAAACGGGGACGAAAGTGAGCAAGCGAATGAAGGATCGATTAGGCGACCAGAGAGGGGGGAGTGAATAGGAGCCGATTAAAATTCTTCTTCAACAACTCGGCCTATGTCCCAAAATCAAACCCACGAATCCTACACTTGCTCAAGCTAATCGTCAAGGTTACGTAGTTATAGAGGAACTACTAGCCTTGGGAACGATCCTTGGTTCACCTAGCGAAAGCGCAAATCAAAAAGCCAAAGCGAACCGGGCAACAAAGAACTAAGACGGGTCACCCTGACATAGGGGGTGGGTCACCCGCCAGTCAACAGAGCCAAAACAGGTCACCCGCACGCTGGGTCACACTGACGTAGGGGGCGGGTCACCCTAAGCGCCCAGAAAATCAGCAAGCTGACAATTGAATAAAAATTCAAAACGCAATCAAACGACCTCCTAAAATTACAAAATTTTAACCAAGGTGTTGCAACAACACAAAGAAACTTCTCCCAAAAGATCTCCTCAAAAAAATCAAGGAAACTCTACAGATCTAAATCAGATGGAGAAGAACTCGAAAGTCAATGCTACCTACGGTCACCCGGCCATAGGGGGCGGGTCACCCGGGGTAGCCCAGAAAAACGCCCGCAAACTTGAACTCAACTTCCGATCCACGGATCTCCCGAATCAACCAATGGATTGCGACCAAAACATAGGGGAAGATGAAGCGTCTCTAGGAGATGCTATCCCTACGAAATCTTGGCCTCAAACCAACTAAAACGAGAGGAATCGAGATCCTACGAAAACATCTCCATGAACAAGGGTTCCACCAAGAACTCGCAAATCAAGCGAAGAACAAAAGCCCCCAAAAATAGCACCGAAAATGACACAAAAATCACAACATGCTAACAAGGAGAAGGAATCACAATGCCAAATTCTTCCATACATCCAGAGGTCAGAGTCTATACAAGAATCTAGCCTATGGAAAATACTGGGAAAAGAAGCAGTCCGGGAGGATTAACCCTAGCCATCCCCCTCTACCTTCTATTTATACTTAGTTTCCTAGAGGTGGCAAATGACACAACTACCCCTAGTGCATAAATGTAAGATACACACCCCTCAGGGGCATTTTGGTCCAAGTCAAGCATATTCCCATCAAGCGGACACGCTTCCACCACGGACTTGCTTAGCCTCGACGTAATCCCCACGATCACGCCACGTGCCCCCTGCCTCGAAGCTTCCCGACGCTCCCGGATCACCATCTCTGTCGTGTTGGGCCTTCAGCCTTGGTTTTGAGGCCCAAACCAAGAAACCGTCCACCGATGGTTTTGTGGGCAAACCACTAAACCCCTCGTGCAAGCTTCGGCCTCGAACCGCTACCTTGCACCGGCCCATGTCCATGACTTCAACTCACCCTTCTTCCACCATGCGGCTCGCACTTGATCCCATAGGCCACCAGGTCCATCGAACCAAGCCTACTTGCCTCTCCATCACCCGGAGGCCTCCACGACATAGGCCTTTCGCGCTTGTTCTTCACCTGCAAAAACAGGAGTCAAGCCGCAACCTGCACCTACAAAACTGAGCTAAGCATCAGTCCACACAACGTTGTCAATCACTCATCACTGGGGAGCGACCCACCACTATTCGGAGGCTCCTGGTCCTCAATCTCCCCCTTGATGAATGCATTAACAACACCCATAGTAACCAACTTAGAGAAAAAGGAAAAGAAAACAACCACGAACACAAACCTCCAACAAGTGAGTTACCCAGTCCCCGGACTGCGGTGAGTTCCAGAAGGTCCGGGTCCGTATCTCCCCCGAACGACTCGGACATCGTCTTCTGCCAAGTGCTCGTGGTCTCAGATAACGAGCCACCCCGTGTCGGCGTGACCAACTCCGAGGAAGCGGCTCGCATCCAAGGCAACGCCTTGCGTGCCCAGCGACGTACGGATGAACAGCACCGTGCGGCCCTCCCCTGCGCTCGGGACCTACGCAAGGAGTTCGAGGAAGCTGGGATCCTGACAATCAACAGCCCCCAGGCCAACCTGGGCGCGGCCATTACCTGACTCCAGCAAGCTCCGCTGACGCCTGAAGCTGAGCAGGCCATCGCGTACCTCTGGGTTGCCAACGCCTTGGTGGAGGAGAAGAGCATGGCCTCTAAGGCCGCCACGTCTTCATCCACACGCCACTCACGCAGTCGATCCCATCGACCTCAGTGTAGCCACCTCTCCCCCGTTCGGGAGGAGGTCACCCAGCACAACCCCGAGCAACCTGCCCAGCAGCCTGCTGCTGCCAACATCGGCGACCTCCGTGTCAACTTCGATGCCAATAGGCGCGCTCGCGACGTGCGCAGCTACGTCGACCAGCGCCACCGCGAGCATGAGGAGCGTGAACTTCGCCATCGCGCGGAGTACGATCGCGAGTACGGCCAACCTGGTGTCGTCCACCGCATCATGGAGCACGAGCTGTGCGACCACCACGATATCGAGAACAAGCGACATGCTCTCTACGATGCCGAGCACGGCGACCCAGGGGTTGCCCAGGGCAATCGGGATCGGCAGCCGCACTCTCAGGTCGTCATCCCGGAGCGCAGTGTCCACTCTGCGCCTAAAAAAGCTGCTCCAGCCAGAGGCGCCGACGACGACCAAGCCGTCACCGCCTTCCCAGCGCTGGCTCCCCGTCTCAGGACGGTGGACTACCTCGAGAACTTCAAGCCCAACATCTAGGAGTACGATGGGTGCTCGGACCCCAACATCTGGCTGTCGACCTACTACGTCACCGTCAAGGCGGCTGGTGGTAATTTCAACCACATGGCAGCCTACTTTCCGCTGGTCATAGGCAAGGCCCCCTCGCTATGGCTCAACAGCCTCGAGCCTGGCAGCATCAAGACCTGGGCTGACCTATCCCAGGCCTTCACCTCCAACTTCCAGGCGACCTACGATCATCCTGGAAACGCCTTCAACCTCGGGAGGGTCGTCATGAAGCCCAAGGAGCGGCTCCGCGACTACAACAACCGGTTCTTCAAGAACCGCAACGAGTGCGTTGGCGTCAGAGATGATCAGATCGTCGACTTTGTTTCGGAGTGGACAGAAATCCAGGCAGCCTCCACCCTTGGAGCGACCTGAGCACTGGAAGATGTACTTCGATGGTTCCCTGAACCTCGAAGGGGCCGGCGCCGACGTCTTGTTCATCTCCCCACAGGGCGACTACCTTAAGTACGTCCTGTAGATTGACTACAAGGCGTCCAACAATGGCGCCGAGTACAAAGCACTCATTCACGGGCTACGCATTGCCATCTCCCTAGGGATCAAGCACCTCATAGCCTACGGCGATTCCATGGTCGTCATCGACCAAGTCAGTAAGGACTCAGAAGCCAGGAAGGACACAATGGATGCCTACTGCGCTGAGGTGCGCAAGCTCGAGTGTCACTTCGAGGGACTCGAGTTCCACCACGTCTGTCGCAACAACAACATCGCGGCTGATGTCCTCTCCAAGCTCGGCTCCAAGCGCGCGTTGGTCCCGGTCGACGTATGTTGACGGCTGTTAAGTACCTACTTTAGCCGTCAATATACTCATGAGTAAAGGAGCATAAGGCATTTCTTACACGTATTTAGTTAAGAATAATGTAGTTCCACTTGTCCTTGGAGATTATTTGATTGCCGGAAAATAAGCAGGAAAAGAGTGACAAACTCACCTTCTATGGTCCATGCCACATCGCCTCATCCTAGGTGGGCTGCCAACAACGATGCCATGCATGCACACCTGCCAACTAGGGAGCCATGCATGCATGCCATGCAAGCAATCCAAGTGAAGCAACCCCCGACGAATCAGAGTGTGACACGTGGACGTCACATGGATCCATGGGCCCACAAAGGCATGCAAATCGTGCCAAAACAGGGTGGACACCGGGAACCGACCTAAGGACCCACGGGACAGCCACCAGGAGAAAGGACAAGTCAGGGGGGCCCACCAGGGGGTTGGTTGACCCCACAGGTCGGCCGAACTGACCCTAGCGCGGCCTGTCCTGTGCTTCCACGTGGTGCTTCCCTATTGGTCCTAGGCGCCATTCCCGGGGTGTTTGCATCCATTCCTCGCCGGTGCCCGAGCCTATAAATAGAAGGAGATGGGGCTCACTTATGAGACATCCACACTTTGCAACACCTCTCTCACTTTTAGTCTCAAGGCTAGGAGGTAGGCTAGAGTAGTTCTAATTCAGGTTCCAAGTCTACTTTGGGATCTAGGTATGAGTTCTCTTGTATCTTATTTCATTTGTATGACTTTGATCTACTTCAGTTATTCATCTATTTCATATAAAGTTGTGTAGGTATACATGAGTGATTTGTTCATGTGTTCTTCACTTGTTCATCATTTAGAGGCTCCTATTCTTGATGAACAAGACCTTTCGATCCACTTGACGGGTGACTTTCACATGTTTCTGGTGTTTGTTCATAAGTTAGAGGCTCGTGTTCTTCGCGAACACGACCCTTTGATCCAGTTGAACAGACATAGGAAAACACGAATCCGTTTGTGTACATAACCTGGTTTGATCTAATTAGATGACATGACTGCGTTGTATGAAGTCTGCGTTGTATGGCCGTCAACAAGGATGTGCTCTTCCCACGGAGTGCCGGAGTAGAGGCACCTATCCCTGTCGCTAGGCCTGCTCCCTCCGTCGACCTCCGCTTCGTGCGTCTGCAGCGGGTCTGACTCAGGTCGGTCCTCTTGTTGAAGACCTTCCACCTGGTGGGTGCTATCAGCAGCGACCTTGGTCGCCGCTGACGATGCCACCCCCACAGTGTCAGGGACCTAGCTCGTAACATCTCCGCCCAATGTAGCCGGTGACTGGCCCATCGACGCCATCTCTAGCTTGCGCCCAAAGGCCTCCTGGCCTGAGGCGTTCTTGCCGTTGTCCGATGCAGCAGGGGTCCCCCTATCCAAGGAGCAACATTTATTAGCATGACGTACTAAGAATGCTGCAAGGTTGAGCAAACAAAGATCAAGATCGTGTTCGACCCAAGCTTTAGTGGCCTGGGCGGTATCCGCATTGGTTTCTTCTGCGACCCTTGGTCGCTCACATCCTCAGCACTGGGCTTCGGTTGCTGTTCGTCCATAACCCTGAGCGGGGTCTCACCTTCCTGCATCACCAGTATGTCGCCCGACCTTGCGCCGGTGTCACGCGACCCCGCATCATCATCCTCGCCAGCGTCGGTGACGACCTCAACGCTGACTGTCGCCGTCTCTGATGATGCAGTGGTGTCCTTCCTCTTCCTCTTCTTCTTCTTCTCCGCCTCAATGGTGGCGGCTACCACCTTCGCGGCCTTGGACGCCGACATCTTCCCGGTGAAAAACCGCGTGCGCCGGTGATGAGGACATTCCCGCCAATGATACATCCCCGACATCGACATCATCACTACCTCAACAGGATTCAATTCCTCTCGCTGGTCCTATTACTCGTGCTCGTGCTCGCCAACTAAATAATCTAGCAGTTCACTCCTTAGTTCATATACACCGTGTTTAGATTGTGGAGACACGTGCACTATTGGTTTGCTTAGGAATCATGGAGAAGAGCAACTCGGAAAAGGATTCAGGTCGGCTGGATTCGGACTGCAGCATAGCACCAACTTCTGACGGACGCCACGGTCGTATACGGAGTCGGATTGGAGCATTCAAGTACTTCCTGGAACCGTGTTGAAGTTAACTTTCATATGGATCTAGACTCATGCCCATATCTGTTCTGAGGAGTCCGCAAACTACAAATTATTGACCGGAGGTCTTTCTATCCAGGGTGCTGTGCCACCATATTTTGGCCCAATGGGCCGTGTATCAAGTTGGGTCCATTAGGGACGCGTCCTAGGGTTGGAGCACGACCCCTGCCCCCTTGTGGTCATCCTCCCCCTTTCATATACTCCTTAGCCGCCGTTGAGAACACTGGGGTTTTGTTTAGATCAAGTTTAGCCTTTGCTACTTGCTTGTAAGCGCGCGTGCTGGTCCAGCCACCCGTCTTCGAGTCTTTGGAACCCCACATCGTTTGAGATTGAGTTTGAGATTGAAACCTTCATTCCCATCTAGTAATTTCAGTACTTGTTCAATACTTGTTCTTGCTAGTTCTCGATTGCTTGCAGGACGAGTGCCCTAGTGGCCGGTGACGCGACACACACGATCGTGGCAGCGGAGGAGGTGTATCAGTTGCAAGGGTGCAGTCTTTGGAAGGCTGTAGTCGGGCCGAGAGCGTCTCCTCGTTATCAATCGACTTATCTTCGCCTCTCATCAAAAGATTGGGCACAAACCCTATTGGGTTCGCATCAGCCGGGCCACAGGCTCCAATACAAGCCTTCGCGACCCTGCATCAGGCGACCTTCGTTACAGCCCAGCAAAAAGCAAATATAAGCACAGCAATCAAGATCGATGAGCAATGAGCGACTTACAGCTTCAATGGGGCACTTCAGGGAAAATGCCTTGGGGCACGTCTGGTTCCAGATTACCCCACTGAATAGGTCCCTCACCCGCGCCACCATCTCCTGCTTGGAGACCATGAGTTGCGCCACGCGGGTAGGGTCGGCCTGGCCCTAGTACTCGTAGGCCGGATGCACCCGATCTTGGATCCGTTGCAGGAGCCTCCAGCTGAAGCTGATGTCCACCGTGCCACCTGTCAGCCCTCCCGCCTTCAGCGCCGCAAGGTCCTCCAGCAGTGGCTTGATGGCGTCCATATCCCGCGATGTTAGCTGGTTGTTCCACTCCGGCACCGGGACTGGCGTGAGCCCCAACCTGGTCGCTAGCACCGGCTTCGGGTTGTCGATGTAGAACCATCCCCGCCTCCATCCTTGGGTGTTGTCCAGCAACACCATCTCGATGTACAGCGACTTCATGTGGCGACATAGCATGAAGTCGACGCACCCGACGACCTCCTTCTTCCCCGTCTTCTCCAGCTCGAAGAAGTACCGCCACAGGTCGAAATGTGGCGGTATCCCCAGGTATGCTTCGTACAAATGGATGAAGGAATAAATGGTGGTGATGGTGTTGGGGATGAGGTGTGCCAGGTCGATCCTGTAGTAATGGAGGAGCCCGCGGAAGAAGTCGCCCGCGGGAACTCCGAATCCGCACTCCACGTGCGTGATGAAGGCGACCGTCTCTCCAGTCCACTCGGAGGGGAAGGCCTCGCCGGCAGCTAGCCTCCAGCCCACCTGCTCCTTGGGCTTCAACAGCCTGCGCTCCACCAGACCTTGGAGTTGCGCCTCCGTCACCATCGAGGGCTCCCAGATGCTCTTTGGCACCGGCGCAAGCTCGGGAGCCATCTCTTCGTCTTCGAATCCGGTGGGTCTAGCTCTAAAAACTACCAAGGATTTCGTGCACATGCAGCGGTGCACGACGCGGTGGATCTAAGCACGGTGGCACCGGCGAATTTGCGCGGAAAGCTCTCGGCGGCGGCAGTGAAATGGAAGCGAGCAGGGTCCCCGGCCCCTCACTCGGCCTTTTATAACTGGGCCGCAACGACATTATGGGCCGCGGCGCCCCAACGTCTCTAAGGGTTCGGCGACATTCTCAGCGACCCAACGGATACATCGTTCAACGGCTCTTTCGGCCTAACGGTCATAGGCAGTAACGGCTCGCGCCGTGCGGGAATCTATGCTCGTTGGTTCTCTGCTCAATAGTCTGGCGTCCATGGACTCGTTATGCCCTACTTCAAGCCCCCATACTGAACTTTCTTCAAGGTCTCTTGATCTCTGAATGACCTTCGGGTCCATCACATTATCTTCGCGAGGTCGACAAAGCACTACTGCTTGATAGGTCGCCTCAGCATACAACGGCGGGTTCACACCCCGGCTCCTAGGCCCCGCTACCTATTGGATCGCCTTAGCCTATACGGCTAGTTCATACTGACGGCTCCGTGCTTAATGGCTCTACTGCCCATTGGCGGCCTCCTGGTCGTGATCACAAGCTCCTCCCTGAAGTCGCTAAGGCTCCACTGCCTTCTAGGTCGCCTAGACCTATGCTTCACAGGTTGACGACCTGCGTTGTGTCACCGCACAATGGCCGTGTCGATCCAGGTCAACACGGGCTCTCCGTCTCTACTTAAGGCCTCCTGAAGGTCGGCGTGCTATTACAGCCCCGCTGGGACCTTTGTAGCCATACCATTGCCGCCCAGGAGCCCCTACAACTACTTGAAAAATGACATTTATCACGTAAATGTGTATTTACAACTTCGTAAGCTACAAGGAGTTTGGCCCTTGGCCCATTACAAGATACAAAGACATTAGTGGCCCTGTGCTACCCTATATAGTGCCTGTGACACAGTCTACACTAATAAGGTGCGTCGCAAGCTTTCTTCTAGCTTCAGGACCTATTCAAAGACCTCTACAGCCACTGTAGAGGCAGTTGCCACACAGCCACCTCTACTTGAGCTCCAACAGGTTTCTTGTGGTACCCAGCATCAAGTCTGAGCTTCACCACATGATTCCCAATGGAACAAGCTTCAACACCAGCCTCACCAGGCGGAGCGTCGTGTTCACCAGCATCACATCAAGCCTTAGCGTGTAAGGCCCAGCGATGCATGTACTGCTACATGCTCCACCTGGGTTCCTCGGTGGGCCCGGGAGAAGAGGCTGATCGAGTTCTTCGCACTTCGCAAGTATTCTTCTAACTCCAAGCATGAACAACACAAGCTCTATGCTCTAGTGGACGGACACAAGTCCCTGGCATGGAAATATTACTACACAGATCTGTCATGGCTCTCCTTTGAAGTTTGGGTGGTTTGCATCAAGGTATGGGTGCGTATTTATACCCTCAGCACCTGCCCTTTGCTCTTATCCGCAAGCCAACTTGCGTGGCGTCCTTATCTTCATGGTCACTGTACCCGCGTGTGAAGCACGCGGTTACTATTCGCCCGTGGGAGGCATTGGCGCGACTTTCCCCTACCTGACTGCATTCTGGAGCGTCTTTTGTCTCTTGCGGGTGATAGCGACCTATGTCTCGCCTGGAAGCCGGCCCGTGACTGTACAGTGTGCTCATGACTCCGGTCATGTCGGCCCTGGCGTCTGACTACTTCTGCAAGATTCTGGAGCGCTTTGTCCTATTGGATTGGTTTCACAGAGCTCAGTCATGTTCCTCGAGCAGAAGGCTGTAACTTCGGTCATTTATTTCTTCTTGTTCGGAGCATCAAACTGGCCATTCTGGTCGATTTACTGCTCGGGGGCTACTACACTAGTGCATCTTGCGACGCCCTATTTTCCTCAGGTCGCCTCGACCTAATGGATGCCTCCTTCCACAACTTCTCCACTCGACCTATCCTGCGGTGGGCATGACGACCTTTCTGAAGGTTGCGGCAGTCACTATGTTACACCTGACTCAGTTCAGGTCGGCGGTTCTTCAAGATCTATGCCTCGTCTTCACTTCGACCTTCTGGCCTTTCATCCCAGAAGCCCGATGTTCAACTTCGTGCGCGCATCGGTGGGGTTTTTCTTTTTTGGATCCCCGTGCACCCTTCACGACCTCGACGGTGCTACGCCTTCGCTACTCTTCGACACAACCTCGCCTCGGCCGCTACGCCTACACGTCGATCGGGGGCTTGAGAGACATGGGTACCCATGGGTCCCCACCGGCCATGGTCCCGGAGGCCCCTGACTAGTGGACCCGACCTTCTAGAAGCCCCGCCGACCTGCAAAGTGGGCCCAGCGACCTTATCCACGACTCTGATGACTCCGGGCAACCTTATCAAGATCCTGGAGGATCCATAGAACTTGGCGTGCAAGTCAAGGCAGTAGGACGCGGCGCGCCGCCGCCTGTAGGTCCGAGTATCACGGGATACTCCTTGTAATCCGGGAGATAGCTTCCCTCAATTGTAACCGACCCGGACATGGGTCCACCGACCTTGGATGGAAACCCTAGCCCGTCCCCCCATATAAGGCGGCCTAGGGCTCCATTCAAGGACATCTTGATCCTCTCGCATAATCCACCACCACAATTGGACGTAGGGTTTTACTCTCCGGAGGCCTGAACCAGTCTAAATCCCCTTGTCTCCCTGTGTTCATCACCATACTCGCCTAGTTTCGAGTTCACCACGTGGACTACCACCTACGCTCTTAGGTCCCGATCCTCTCCACTAACCTACAAATGTCTAGGGTAACCCCCTAGCGGATCTGTCCAGGTCTCACCCCCTGACAGGCGGTGCTCATCGTAATGCTATTGTTCCTTTGGGTTCAGTCGTACTACTCGTTACCTTTGGGACTAAGGCACATTACCGCACCGAGTACATAAAGTTCGAGGTTGCTGACTTCAAGACTTCTTATCACGCCATCCTCGGCAGACCTGGTCTAGCAAAATTTATGGCTATTCCACACTATGTGTACCTGGTCCTCAAGATTCCTAGCCCCAAAGGAGTACTCTCACTACGCGGGGACTTGAAGCGTTCTTACGACTGCGACACTGAAGCCGTGGAACTTGCCTCCACAAATCAAGTCCCCAATGCTATGATGGAAGTCTTCACTGCAGCTAAAAAGGTTGCTCCGAGCAAGCTGGAGGTTCCTGAGAAGACGGACATCAACAACAAGCCTGCACCGACTAGTGACGTCATGCTCAAAGTTGTGGACCTTGGTACCGGTGACAGTAGCAAGACGACTATGATCAGTGCACACCTTGATCCTATATAGGAAGATGCGCTCGTCAACTTTCTTCAGGCTAACCGCGATATCTTTGCATGGAAACCATCTGACATGCCCGGTGTGCCCAGGAGGTTGATCGAGCACTCACTCAACATCGATCCTAATGCTACACCCAAGAGACAACGTTTTTGTCACTTCGCTGATGACCGCAGGGATGCTATCAAGAAAGACCTCGCGAAACTACTCACGGCTGGCTTCATCCGGGAAGTCTTTCACCTGCAATGGCTTGCTAACCCTGTGCTTGTCAAAAAGAAGAACTCGAATGATTGGAGAATGTGGATCGACTACACAGATCTCAACAAGCATTGCCCCAAGGATCCTTTCGGGTTGCCACGGATTGATCAAATCATTGACTCCACGGCAGGTTGTGCTCTACTATGCTTCCTTGACTGCTACTCGGGCTATCACCAAATCGCAATCATGGAATTTGATCAAGAGAAGACCACGTTCATCACCCTGTTTGGTGCTTATTGTTACCCAACAATGTCCTTCGGGTTGAAAAATGTTGGTGCTACTGTTGACGGTTCAATAACGCGTCGAGGTTCACCGCAAGCTTACGGATCATGTAGTACCTTTTTCCCTCGAGTATCACCCAAGGTATCGAATCTGTGGAACAATGTGTAATGCAAGACTCAATCTAATAACCGAGAAACACTTGCATCTTGAAGAAGTTTCGAATGCATCTAATCTACTAAGATCATTAGAGGTAGCAAGAGAGAGAGCATAGAGGTATGGATCTAGAGGGGTCTAGATCGTGTTTGTGTCATAGTTCCGAGCAAGATAGAAGACAGAGCAAAACGAATCTCATTAAAAGCGTCTTTAAACTTTGACCTTTGGTCAAACCCCCTAAGTCGCCCCGCCAGACTCGGTGTCAACATCCTGTCACAATGTCCCCCTTTCTTCGCAGTCGAATGTTAGCGCACACTAGCAAGGAGTGTGTTGAACTACTTGGTAGATCGGGTATGCACCTCTAGCCACTGCGGCTACAAGAACATCCCATGCAATCTATCTCAAGAATAGATTGAGGAAGAGAACACCCAAGCAAGAACAAGAATCATAAACAAAGGTACTTGATCACTAGAAATCAGATATATTAAAACTCCATCATAAGTGTATACATGAATAAGATCCAACCGAGATCCTACCTTGATCTTGATTCAAGCCTCCGGAACTCTGACGTGGTCTTCCTTGCAAGGTTCCCACACCAGCTAGGCAAACCCAAGGTGACTAACATGGCCCTCCTCTCCGAGATGGTGTCCCTCAAGCTCCTCTGCTCCTCGGCGGCGAATGACGATTGGCTTGATGGTTAGCACTTCGCACGGGAACTATAAATAGCCCGAATGGGTGCTAGGTCAAAGGGGGCGGTGAACCGACCCACAGGAGGGCCAGGCCGGCCAGCCTGGGCCGACCAGCCTAGGGCCTCTTCGGCCCGGTTCGCCCCTGGTTTTCTTCCTGAAGCTTCTCGTGACTACCTCAGTTTTTGCCGAGTTGCATGTGGGTCCTTGACGTCATTTTCCTCGCGGTTTAGATAAGGGTGCTTGGCGCATGAAACCCCACATCTTCTATCTAGGTCCTCGATACTTCTCAGCTTCACGCTTTAGTCCTTGGCTCATTTGGAGTCATGTTCATCTTGTGTCTTGACTTGTACCGGGCTCCATGATCTTCTCGTAAAACCCTTGATGAACTTTACCCGGAAGACCTCATTTAGGCTCTTGATTCCTGTGTAAACAATAAACTCCAAAAACCATGCGTGAGTGCGAACTTCACATATAATGGGGGTTTGGATCGTTAGTGTGAATATCAAATTAATACCAACATAGATGGTAAATTCATGGCTAGGTTGACGGAAATCGACCGCCAACAGCTACCTATCAAAGAGCTATCCAAGCGTGCTTCAGGAGGCAACTTCACAAGAATGTGGAAGCGTATGTGGATGACGTTGTTGTAAAGACTAGGGATCCAGACACGCTTATCGCTGATCTTGAGGAAACTTTCGCTTCGCTATGGGAGTACCAATGGAAGCTCAACCCCAACAAGTGCGTCTTTGGCGTATCATCTGGAAAACTACTCGGGTTCATTATCAGCCATCGCGGCATCGAAGCAAACCCCGCGAAGATCACTGCCATCTCCAACATGCAAGCTCCGACTACTATCAAGGATGTCCAAAAGCTTACTGGATGTATGGCAGCACTCAATCGCTTCATCTCAAGACTTGGAGAACGGGGTCTACCTTTCTTCAAGCTACTCAAGCGGCAGGAGAAGTTTGTGTGGACAGCTGAAGCTGATCAAGCACTCACACAACTCGAGGAGTTCTTATCCAAGCCTCCAATCCTCACAGCTCCTCTACCAAATGAAGAGCTACTGTTCTACATTGCTGCGACTACTCATGTTGTCAGTACTACCATGATTGTTGAATGGCAGGAAGAAGGCCATGCCTACCCTGTCCAGAGGCCGGTCTACTTCGTCAGTGAAGTACTCTCAGAATCCAAGGCTCGCTACCCTCTGGTACAAAAGCTACTCTATGCGGTACTGATTACTTCACAGAAGCTACACCACTACTTCGATGAATACAAGATTTCGGTGGTTACTAGCTACCCGCTTGGCGAAATATTGCACAACCGGGATTCCACAGGAAGGATTTCTAAATGGGCGGTAGAGCTTGGCGCTCAATCACTCGAGTTCAAGTCTTGCACTACTATAAAGTCTCAAGCCTTGGTTGATTTCATGGCTGAGTGATGGGATAATCAAGTTCCAACACCAATCGAGCGCCCAGAGCATTGGGTCATGTACTTTGATGGTTTCCTCAAGCTGGAAGGCGCCGGTGCAGGAGTTCTTCTAATCTCCCCCAAGGGCGAGCAACTCAAGTATGTTTTGCAGATCTTTTGGAAGGCCTCAAACAACGAAGCTGAATATGAAGCTCTACTGCATGGTCTTCGCCTTACGGTTTCTCTAGGCATCACACGATTACTTGTTTATGGTGATTCCTTGGTGGTCATCAATCAAGTCAACGATTCCTGGGATCGCAATGCTGAGAATATGGATGCGTACTGTCAAGAGGTACGCAAACTTGAGAACAAATTTCATGGTCTCGAGTTCCATCAAGTTATCCACGACAATAATGTTGTTGCGGACGTCTTGTCGAAGCTGGGATCTACACGCGCTCAAGTACCAGCAGGAATCTTTGTTCATGAGCTCCACAAACCATCAATACCGGAGCCGTCATCTGTTCCCACGACTACTAATCCTGGTTTAGTCCAGCCTGATCATGAAGTGCTTATGATTGATGTGGACTAGAGAACTCCTTTCATCGACTACATCCAAAATCAGCTGATTCCTGAAGACAAGTCAGAAGCCGAGCGCATCTCACGCCGCGTCAAGGCTTATGCACTAGTCGGGGATCAACTCTACAAGCGAGGCACAAGTTCTGATGTTCTCATGAAGTGCGTTTCTCGTGAAGAAGGCAAGGAAATCTTGGAGGAAATACATAAAGGAATCTGTGGCAAGCACGCTTCTTCCCGCGCCTTGGTGGGAAAAGTTTTCAGACGTGCTTTTTACTGGCCTATAGCTCTTGCTGATGCAGAAGAACTAGTCAGAAAATGTCATGGATGCCAATAGTTTGCCAAGCAACAACACGTTCCAGCCTACAAGCTCATCACGATACCACCAACCTGGCCTTTCGTTTGTTGGGGGCTTGACATGATTGGTCCTCTCCCAAATGCGCTAGGGGGATTCAACAGAGTTTTGGTGGCTATCGATAAGTTTACCAAGTGGATTGAGGTCAAGCCTGTTACTTGACCAAAAGCTGACAGAGTCCTCGACTTCTTGGATGAAATTGTGCATCGCTATGGGTTCCCCAATCACATCATCACAGACATGGGTTCGAATTTCAACAATCACCAGTTCTGGGAGTATTGTGACAATAGTGGGCTTGATGTCCGGTACGTCTCCGTTGCTCATCCACACGCCAATGGCCAAGTGGAACGCGCCAATGGGATGGTACTAGACGCCCTCAAAAAGCGACTGTACGATGTTGCAAACACCAAGGGCGGCAAGTGGATCAAGGAACTACCCAATGCACTCTGGGGGCTACGTACTCATCCTACTGCTCCCACAGGGCAGTCACCTTATTTCCTGGTCTACGGCTCTGAAGCCATCTTGCCTGCTGATATCATGTGGCAATCTTCGGTGGTTGATCAGTACGAAGAAGGCGTAGCTGATGAAACAAGACAGACAGATGTCGATAGTCTCGAGGAAGCTCGCTGCAGCGCACTCGTTCAATCAGCCAGATATCTTGAGAAGATTTGCCGCTACCATGACCGCAATGTTAAGGAACGCTCCTTCAACGTTGGTGACTTGGTCCTCCGTCGTATGCAGAACACGGGACTTCACGAACTCAACTCGCCATGGGAAGGCCCTTTCTCTGTCGCGAAGGTCACCGGCCCTGGCTCATATCATCTACAAACACTTGAAGGCAAAGAAATCGACAACTCCTGGAATATCGACTAGCTTTGTCGGTCTACCCGTAGGGGGTCACGACAACCCTCTCCAGGCGGCTACGGTTGCGACTACTCGTAGGGGATTATGACAATCCTCTCCAGGCAGCTTTGGCTGCGACTACTAATAGGGGGTCACGACAACCTTCTCCAGGAAGCTTTGGCTGCGACTACTCATAGGGGATCACGACAATCCTCTCCAGGTTGTTTCATTCTGCGACAACTCGTAGGGGGTCACGATAACCCTCTCCAGACGACTCCGTGTCGTATAGAGCAATAAGTGGCACATGCTGTCCTTGTTCTATTTTATTAAGAGGCTGCGACCTAGA
Organism: Cenchrus fungigraminus; assembly: GCA_036936925.1. Taxonomy (NCBI): domain Eukaryota; kingdom Viridiplantae; phylum Streptophyta; class Magnoliopsida; order Poales; family Poaceae; genus Cenchrus; species Cenchrus fungigraminus. Next base: position 55,022,019 of record CM072777.1, read on the forward strand.
GTAACACCTTTCATAGTAGGGTCTCAGTGGAACTCTCTCACAAGTTGCTGCTACAACAAGATGAGTTCATCACACTGTCTCCTACGGTCTTACTCGTTCTTCGGAACATTCTTGCAAGTACTTCTCACTAGGCTCAAAGCCTTAGAAGTACTTAAGGAACTATTACTCAATAGTGTATCCAGACATTGTAAACTCGATACAATGTACACATTTATCAAGATAGTAATAAAGTGGTTATTCTATATATCAACTTGTTACTATGTCTTTGCTTATTTCACAACAAAGCCTTCTTTTTATGCTGCTACAGCTAAGGTTTCTTATTTGTTGTGATTAAGCTAACGTTCTTCAGAACATATCTGGACTTGAGAACTTCTACTCGAGTATCGTATCTCTTTTTTGTAGCCACACACTCACTCATCATGAACTTGAGTATATGGCATCCAAACAAGCAAACAAGGGATCCATATAATTGACTTACACAAGTTTTCAATTATATTACATTGAACACTTCTTTGGAATTACACTTGTTTTTTCCATAGTGTTTTTATCCTACAGGTTCATCTAGCGCAGATCAATGAACTTAGAGACGGCTTCCACGATAGGAGATGTCTACTACATCAACTCGTTTAGCCTATCGTCGGTACAGTCTCCAGATCTTCCACCCATGATGACCATCAGATCCGCGTCTGCATAGAAAGACTTGATGAAGCTCAGCACTTGATTGGGAATTGTGCAAGACAGTCACTGAGCATACTCCGGAATCTTCTTCGGAGTGTCCTTCAACCTTTCCACAAGTGGACAGGGTTGTACTCCTGCCTCTCAAGGTTTGAAGAGACTAGCCACTGGCTCGGCTACTTCCATCAAGACCTTCAGTTCTTCACGCAGGCACTCGGCTTCTTCAATCTTGGTCTTGAGCGACTGCATACAAGTCAGCAGGTCATATGATCCATCAAGCCGGATCTGCATCTCACGCTCAAGTTCCATACAGCGCACCTTAGAATCTGCCTCAAGGTCAAGGCGAGCTGATTCTTCACGATTGAAGGCCAACTCCCAGTCAATGGACTTCTTCTTGTGCCTTTCAACTTCTTCAGTCAGCTCTGCAATAGACCAAGACAACTTATAAGGGCTAAGTTTGCAAGAAAGAAGTACCCGATAACAAGTTCAGAGAGGGGGATACCTTTATTCTTCTGGAACAGTGACTTGTTCTTCCCGACAATGTCATGCTTCTGCGCCGCCAGCTTCTGGATTTCATTGTGGTACTCAGCAACATTGCCATCAAGCTTCTCCTGCAGCTTCAGAGGCAATGTTTTTGCTCTTTTAGCTCTTCTCTGAGCTGCGAGACTTCTTCTATGTCCGCCGCATGTTGATCAAGCAAGCGAGTCTTCCGCTTTGACTGCGACAACTTCCTGAAAAAGCAAACAACTCAAGGGTAAGATACAAGTCATATTTGACTACAACTACTCTACAAGGGATTATGTTCTCAAACTTACCATAAAGAGTTTCTCGACACTACGAAACATCTCGGCGTGCGCTAACAAGTTGTCCTCATCCAAGCATGAGTCATCAAATGGCATCAGATTTTCTGCCGTGGAACGAGTACTGGTTTCGGCTTCGGAGCTCATCGCAGCACTACGCAGAGGAGTCGGATCTTCAATTGTTGGCTCATGCAGTACCACACGCCCCTCTAGGTTCTCTTCTAAAAGTAGCTGTGCATCTATATGACGCACGGGGGCTTGAGCAACCGGAACATCATCATGGCGCAAAATGGCTTCTGGATCAACTTCCAGGCCTTCATTCATCACCGCCTCTATGTCCTCTGGTTGTTGGGTCCTTGGCCTGGAAGCTGCATCCACCGCTACCTTGACTACATCACTCCAAAGCAAGCGAAAAGATTGTGCGGCATCGGCTTCAGCAGCTACTATATCCTTAGCGGATTGGACTTGGGGTTCTTTGAGAGTACTTCCTTGTTCCGCTTGCGGGTTCTGATTACCTCCGGCAGAACTACTCCCTGCAGCTCCCTACTTCACGTCCGTGGATTTTCTGCATCAACAAGTTGATCAGCATTTCAAACAATATCAAGAAACAAGAAGTACTCGAGTACTCGGGTACTTATAGAGCAGCACGAGGAACCACAGTTCTTGGTCCCAGCAGATCAAAGAATGTGGGCACTACCGGCACCACTAGGACGCTCTCAACCGGTGGCACGCCTCCCGGCACTACGGCTTCTTGTTGCTCCGACATCACCAACTTTGCAGATGATGCTTGAACCGTTTCTTGTTCGGTTGGCCTTGTGGGGCTACTCACAGGTACTTCCGCAGGATTGGAAGACCCAACATCATGAGCAGTTCTCTCGATAATCTGCATAGTCAAAATACAAGTCATCATACAAGATTCTAAGTATTCAACAAGATATTGACTACTTGGTTTTCTACAACTAACCTTAATGGTTGGCAAAGCTGTGATCTTCTTCACAGCGCGCTTCCCGACGGTAGTTCTTTTCTTCCGCGGCGGCTGCGTCACATCATCAGCAAGAGATGAAGCTGGCCTCTTCAATGCTCCCGCGGAAATACCACTGGGGATGGATGCTCCAGAGTACCCATATCGTGCCTTCACTTCAAAGCATTGTGACAATGCTCCCGCGGAAATACCACTTGGGATGGATGCTCCAGAGTACCCATATTGTGCCTTCACTTCAAAGCGTTGTGACAGCATCTGCTCGTCATCATCGCTTGAGGAGGCATCCTCCACCAGCACTTCATCTTCCCCTTGAGCAGGACGACTACTCTCGGGGGCTTGAGCCTCAACTTGTGATGGCTCTGCTTCTAGCACCTGCTCTGGTTCATGGGACGAGGAGGTGGGATGGAGACAAACTTCTCAACATCCTCCTGCATATACAAGATGACAGTTTTCAGTCAACGACTACTTATGTAATAAGTACTCGGGGGTTGGATTCAAGTACTCACCATACGTGGAGGATTATCAGCGCTGAACTCTGTAACAGCTGCCGGTATTCCATTCAAGTTCTTGAAGATCTTCTGCAGTCTCTCCATCACGAGATCGTCGCTGATCTCCTCTGTAGACATCCTCGAGCCATCATCAAGACCCGTGTACTCGTACCCAAGATGCTCCCTCTGCATAAAGGGTTGTACCCGGCACTTCTTGAAGCTGAAGGCTACCCTCTCAGCTGTCAAGCCTTGTGCCTTCTTCTCGGCAATCTTCACCAGCAGTTCTAGGATCTGGATGCACTCTTGCTCGATGGTTCGTCCTTCCAGATCTTCTCGTACACTGGGCGTACATACTAGGCTTGGGTAGCTGAGGCGGGGCATTATCAATGTAGAACCACTTGGTTTTCCAGTCCTGATTGGAGTCTATCAAGTCGTACTTGAAGTACAGCTCCTGCGCTTTCTGACGCATCTGAAGACCGGCTCCACCGACTACTACTGGAAAGTTGGCTTTGGGTTGCGGCTTGAACCGGAAAATTTTCCTGAACAAGGCCCAATGCGGGCGGATTCTAAGAAACGCTTCGCAGAAGTGCACGTACACTGCGATCTGGAAGATACTTTTTGGATTGAAGTGCACGTGCTCCAGCTTGAAGAAGTCGAGGAACCCTCTGAAGAAATTCGAAGCCGGCAGAGTCAAGCCACGCTCGACAAAGTGGGCGAACATCAGGATTTCATCTGGATTCTTCTCCATGGGCCACGCATCCCCAGCGTCGGAGTTCCAACCAGCAACTGCATTCTCGCGCAGCAAGCCGGCAACCTCAAGGGCCTTGATGTCCTCCTTCTCCATCTTGGACTTTTTCCAAGAGGCGGCCTGGCTCGGTGGTTTCTCAATCACCACTGTCTTGTATTTCGGCTCCGGCAACTGATTTTTGCAGCGGCCGGATCTCTTCTTCTCCATCTGTCCCTTGGATGACGCACTCTTCATTCTCCCAGTCACGAGTGTCTTCCTTCACATTGGCTCGGGGGCTGCGAGGAGGTGGAGGTGTCGGCACTTGACGGCGTAGGTGCTCAACTTTGTGGTGGCTACGGCGGCAAAGGCTTTTTTCTGGACCAAGGGCGAATGGAAGCAGTGGAAACCCTAGGGGATACCCCCTCTGGTATTTATAACCTAAAACCCTACCGGTTCGACCTGGTGACCCTTCATATATTCAATAGTCTAGATATGCATCAAGCAAATTTATTCAGCTAAGTCATTGGGCTTTTTTACAAATTCCAAGACCTGCTCAGCTCCATCTCGAAGGCTCGACTACTCGATGGGATTGGATTTCACTCAGCTATAGCAGACTGAACTCAGGCCACTTTCTACAGTCATATTGGATCCTTCAATTCCAGAAGTACTCGACTCAAGGCTCGGGGGCTCCGTGCCATGTGTCCTTCAGTTTTTTCTCTAGAAATTGCAGGATTAATCAGCGAAGACTTCAGATTGATCCTCAGCTTGAATTTACAATTCGAACTAAGGCTCGGGGGCTACATCCATATGGGATGCGATTTTAGTAATCACATTCCCATATGATTTCTTCGGGATTTCTACGGATTTTTCGGAGCAAGATCAAGTGCTAGAACATTGACCCTTAGCTTGAATCCTGGATTCGACCTAAGGCTCGGGGGCTACATTCCATATGGAATGCGATTTTAGTAATCACATTGCCATATGGATCTTTGATGCAAAGATTTCAAGAACGAAGCAGCTATTATTGAAGACCTTCATGGGAAGTACTCGGGGACGCTTGGGAACAACTCGAGAAGACTTCAAACTACTCATGGAGTTAGCTAGAGTACCTTCCAGCCTCGTGATGATTCAAGTATTATTGAAGATCGAAGCTTGCAGAACTCGAGGACGCTTGGGAACTACTCGCGGAAACCTTCAAGACTACTAGGACGCATCGCACTCGACTACAAAGTACTCGGGGCTTGTCGACCGAGCATCCCTGGGCCCACCACACATGTGGGCCATACCCGGGAGATAAGGCCTGCACACCTGGACTACTCGACTAGTGGGCCACGGTGCAAAGATTACAATGGCCACAAGGCAAGACAAGACGGACAATGACTTGTACTAAGATTAGGATAGCTTCTCATTACCCGTTATAGGCTACTCCTAGTCCAACTCGACTAGTACACTTGTACCAATCCGACTTGTAACCCTGCCTCCCGTGGCATATAAGGCGAGGCAGGGACCCCTCTCAAGAACATATGCAATCAATATAGAGCCACGCAGCATACAGGACATAGGGTATTACACACATTACGGCCCGAACCTGTCTAATTGTGTGCCCCATGTCTTACCATCATGTTCCTGATCTCCGTGAGCCCCACCGCACAATCTACTACTTCGGGTACCCCGTGGTAGGCTCAGAGTCTAAAACACTAACAATGTAGGAATAGGACCCTTCAAAGCAGCCTCAAGAGAAACTATCGTATCATGAGATTCATCTAGCCTAGCATGGAACATAGGACAAGAAGTGTAAGCACCTAACAAAGCAGGTCTAGATTTTATCTCATCAAACTCAATCCTAAGCATTTCTAGTTCCTCAATCTTTGAGGCATGCTTCTCCTTGAGAGTAGTCAAGTCAGCCAGGAAAACATTGCAATCACTACAATCAACCTCATCAGAAACAACAGGAGCAGCTTTCAAAGAGTCTATTTCAGTTCTAACATAAACAAGCAAAGACTCAAGCTCAACTATCTTATCCTTAGCATCACCTAGCAAAGACCGAAATTCCCTCTTCTCCTTGTTGGTCATTCTAAGCACATCATCACTGTTATCAAGCAACTCATTCAGCCTAGCATTCTCCTCTAGCAAGAAGTTGGGATCTTGACGTACCTCATCCTCGGAGTCGGAGTTCGAATCCGAGCTATGCTTCCCGCCCTTCTCAGAGTTGTGGGCCATGCTGCAGAAACTGCCTTGCGCGATGAAGCTGAGGCTGGTGAAGTTCTTGCCTATGTGCCGCTTGTCCTTGCGCCGATCTTGCTCTTCCTCACTGCTCGAACCGGATGAGGAGTCACTTGAAGTGGAGTCAATGTCGCTCACTCCGGCAACCATCGCACGAGCCGTCTTCTTCTTGTACCTGCCGCTCTTCCTTGGCCTTCTCTCGCCCTTGCGCTTGTCCTTGTAGTCGTTCCGGGAGTGGTGCTTGTTGTTGTAGTCGTGCTGGGACTTGCCCTTGTAGTCGTTCTTGATCTCCATGCCTTCTGGACACTCGGCGATGAAATGCCCGTGCTTCCCGCTATTGACGGCTGTTAAGTACTACTTTCAGCCATCAATATTCTCACATAAATGGAGGCATAAGTATTTATTACTTGCATTTTGGTTTGAATAATGTAGTTCCACTTGTCCTTGGAGATTATTTGAATGTAGGTGATTTAAGCATAAAAAGAGATGGAAACCCACCTTCTATGGAATGATCCATGCCAACTCAGCATAGGAGGTGGCTGCCACACTAATTCTAGGTGGCATCCACGTCACTAATCCAAGGAAGGCACTCACCGACGAATCAGAGAGTGACACATGGACTTCACAAGTATCCATGGGGCCACCTAGGATTCCAAACAAGCCATGCACCGGGGAAAGCTCAGAGGGCCCACCTGCAAGCCACCACGAGGAATCACACCAAGTGGGGCCGCCCTACATGGTCGGCCGATCCTAGGATCGGCCGAACCGACCTAGTGGCCGCCCATCCTGGCCCTCCACGTGGTGGTTGCTCATTGGTCAATTGCTACATCTCGGGGTGTTTTGGAGACCTTTGGTGCCCAAAGCAAGCCTGGTCCTTGCCTATAAATAGAAGGGGAGGGGCTCCCATTTCTCACACACATCTCTCTTGACTCTTCTCTCACTTTTAGTTTCCAAGGCTAGGGGGTAGGCTAGAGTAGCTCTTATTCAGGTTCCAAGTCTACTTGGGAGTCTAAGTATGAGTTCTCTTGTATCTTTATTTCTATGTATGACTTTGATCTACTTCAGTTATTCAGCTATTTCATATAAAGTTGTGGTAGATCATATGATTGATATGTTCTTGAGTTCATCCATTGTTCATCATTTAGAGGCTCGTGTTCTTCGTGAACACTACCTTTCGATCCAGTTGAAGGATGATTTACTCATTCCTTATGTGTTTGTTCATAAGTTAGAGGCTCGTGTTCTTCACGAACACGACCCTTTGATCTTGTTGACTAGACTTAAGAGAGTTCGTATCCGCTCGTATGACTAGCCCTAGTTTGATCTTGTTTGATAGCATTGTTGTGTTGCATGAAGTTGGTGTTTAAGCTACGGTACTCAGTCTAAGTTGACCAGTCTTCTTGTGGCTTCATCCTAGGTCACAATAGCCCAGGCCGGGTTAAGTCTAGCAGCAATGCAGGCATGGTGCCTAGGTTTTGTGGCTACGTTAGTTATGAGCTTGCCCCCCGTAACGAGTGAGGTAGGCCGTAGTGGTGACAGCTGTTGGACCCTTTGAAACCCTTCTCACTAGGGTATTGTTGTAGGAGTCTAAAGGATAGTTTCGTAGAGTGCTGGTCGTCGCGGGCTATCTCCCCGTTTGTATCTGGGTGCTGAACCTTCCTCTCATGCAATGCTTTATGCTTATCTCATGTATCATCTAACTCTGTATGTTTAGTACCATAGACCTTAGAGCTAGCTTCGTATGTCCCCCCTAAGCCGTAGTGTGCTAGTGTAGAGATAGATCAGAGTGTGTGTCACACTACCCTTATCATATCATTTATCTTACCCCTGTCTTTGAGTTGTTCTCTTCTATATCTATCTCTTGGTTTACATTCAGTGCAAAAGCATAAGTCTTGATATCCGTCATTGCCTTCCACGGATACGATACCCTTGGAACACTCACTTCCCTGGGGAAATGCTACAATGGTTTATCTGTGCGCTTGCTGATTCGTTCATGATCGTTAGATTTACATTTGGCAAGTCTTGATGCTCACTGTAACTCAGCGCCGTTAGTAGTGACGTTAAGAAACACCAACAAGCATTTCTGGCGTTGTTGCCGTGAAAGGCACAGGATTATCATGACTATTCTTTGCATCTGTTATTAAATCATGAGTAGGTTAGAGCAACTCTCAATGAAGGCTAACCTTGATTGTCTTCTTTTATCTTCGGATGATGAAGACTGGTAGTGTATGACTGGTTTCGACTTACAAGAGAATTTCACAGAAGATCCCGAGTCCTTGTGAGGAAAGCTCAAGTTCATTTTGAATCACCACGTCGTACTCGTCCGGAAGGTGATCCAGCTTCCTTTGTACCATCCACATCAAATGCTATGGCCCAGAAGACGCTTCATGAGTACTCAGCTCCTTCTGCCGACCAGATGCTGCAAGGCCCTGAGGTGGCAGTAGGGATTGAAAATTTTGTGATCAAGATGGGTTTAATTACGATGGTACAGGCTAGTCCATTTTGGGGCAAGCCAAATGAGGATGCTAATGCCCATCTGCAGTAGTTCCTAGAGCTATGCAGCACTTTCATCATCAGGGGTGCAAATATGGATGTTGTTCGTCTTCGACTATTTCCTTTTTCTCTCCTGGGGAAAGCCAAGCAATAGTTATATGCGAATCGTGATGCTATCAATACTTGGGGTAAGTGTTCAGAGGCATTCCTCAAGAAGTTCTTTCCGTTGGGCAAAACCAATGGTCTTCGTGGAAGGATTTCTAGCTTTCAGCAAGCAGCAACTGAATCTATTCCAGAGGCTTAGGAAAGGCTTCAGGAGTACGTCCTGGCCTGTCCTCACCATGGGATGGAGGATTGGCTAATTCTTCAAAGCTTCTATAATAGGCTGACTCCGACAGCCCGAGACCATATTGATGCTGCTACTTAGGGAGCATTCTTCTCACTCACTGTTGATAATGCCAAATCACTTATTGAGAAGATGGTATCCAACAAAGGTTGGAGCGATGAAAGACTCCAGCCACGTCAGAGGGGTACTCATACTGTCAAGGAAGCAGATATGATTACTGCCAAACTGGACCTTCTTATGAAAAGATTGGATGACTACACCAGCGAGAACGCTGCCATGGCCACCACTACTCTGCCTATGGATTCTCATATGACTTGTGAAGTCTGTGGCAACAATTGGCATTCGGGAAATTACTGTTCTGAAACCCAGGAGGAAGTGATGTATATGAATGGCAATAACAATGGTTATCATCCCCAACAAGAAGGAGGCCAAACGTGGAATCAACAACACCCTTATTATCATGGAGGTAACCAAGGTAATACTTACAATTCTAACCAGCCCTCATTGAGAGATCTTGTCTTCGGGCAGGCTAAAATTAATGAAGGTGTTAATAAAAAGTTAGCTGCCCTTGATAAATCCTTGGAAAGTCTCAACGTTAAGCTTGAAAGTTTTTCTTCTGCTCAGAAGAGCCAACTAAGTTTTAATAAAATGTTAGAAACTCAGTTAGCTCAGTTAGCTGCTTTGGTTCCATCTGCTGATAGCGGGAGGATCCCGGGGCAACCCGTGCCCTCTTGTGAAAATGTTAGTGTAGTGTCGACTACGTGGGGGTAAGCCACCTAGGAAGACGTGTGCTCCTAACTATGCAGGAAAGCCCATACATCAAATCCAATATCCATGGGAGGAATCAGCAGTTTTGCACAGAAGAGATCCTGGCTATCCAACTATCACATGCACAATTTGTTACAAGACGATGAAGCATGCCCTTTGTGACCTTGGTGCAAGTATCAATCTCATGTCCAAGGCCATGTTCGAGCAACTAGGATATCCAGCTCTCTCTCCAACAACACGGACTATCCAACTCGCCGATTCATCGATACAATATCTAGAAGGAATTGTTGAGAGTCTATTTGTCAAGTGATGTCAGAGCTAGAATCAATGTGGGAGCCGTAGTGATCCGTTTCTGCATTGGGAAGAGGAACTTGATGTTCAGGTTTCAAGATAAAGAAGAGCAATGCTATTTGGTGCAAGATAGTGTTGAGCAGCTTGGGGGAAGGACGGAGCCTTCACACCCAACGAAGAAATCTCCGTCAACATTGAAGCAAAAGAAAATTCGTAAAGAGTGGCGGAAGGTTGAGAAGGCATTACCCTCTACTTCTCAGGAGTGGGATGCCGAGTGGTATTAACCCTGAGAAGACTCCTACTCATCGGAATAAAAATGATGAGTCATTTTTACCAAAAAGGTTAAAGATGGTATTTATCTCATATTTCTCTTTCCAAAATTTTATTTGATTTTCCAAACCTCATATTTAACTTTTCCAAACCTTGCATCTGCATGCTACATTTATCTAGCCCATTTCCCCTTTCGAATAAAATTTCTGAAAATAATTGCTGAGTTTGAAAATTCTAGAAAAATCATTTGAAAAATATTTTGGGGAAAGTTGGGCCGAGGCACTCAGGCAGGTCCCCAGCTATCCGTTGGGGAGCCAGTGGCCAAAGCAGGGGGCAGGTGGGCCCGACCAGGGATCCGCCGAAGCAGCCCAACGGCTGCTGGGCCCCACCTTGCACGAAGGGCTCCTAGTCGTTGCCCAACGGCCATGTCTGGATGCCCGGTGCATTTTCCTATAAATAGCAGGGGGACAGGGGGTGTTCTTCACCCATTCAACTCTTTTCACTCACCCTCCCCTCTCTACTCCTTGCTCTCTTGGTTTTCTTGGATTTCTTGCTCAAGTTTTGAATCATCAAGTACTCTCTTTATTGTGTTGCTGCAAGTATTACTATTGGTGGAGCAAGCTCGGTAGGAATTTCATTCGATTTCACTAATCCATCACCGAGTTGCTTTTGTTGTCCCTTTGTTGTGCTAGCATGAGTTGGGCATCGAATGCTCTCCGGAGGGTGACACGCTCCCGTTCACGGGCAAGCACAAGTTCATCCGTCCCTGCCGAGCTGACATCGAGCCCATCAATGATGGACTATGAAGAAAAGCAAGAAGAACAAGCCGAACCACAAGCAACGGAGGAGGTCATCGATGACACCCCCTACCTCAGCTTGCGTGGTGCTCGAGAGGAGCAAGCCTACGATCTCCTAAAGGACCGAGTCTTCGTCCACACCCGGGACTTCGACCGTGCACTTATGGAGGAAACAGGTATGCACCTCGAGTTCGCTTTTATTTAGCATGCTCTCGGTTGGGAGGATTTTGTGCCGGTTACAGAGCTTGGCTCTTGGCCCCTCACCATCCAGTTTCTTTGCTCTTTTACTAAGGAAGCGAACGGTGTTCAATTTTGTCTTTTTGGGACCGATTACCGACTTTCATGGAAAGAACTTAGTCGTCTCCTTGGTTTTGATAATCATTGTGCTATTTCTTTGAAAAAGGCTTGTGAGGGTTTTGTTCGAGATTCTTTCTGGGAAGACATTTCAGGTCTAGTTTATAGCTGTAAATTTGTACCTCGGTGCAATGATATCGTGCATCCCACTCTTTGATTTTGGCACAAGTGGCTCGCCATTACTCTCTTTCCACGAGAGGATGTTCGCCCCGTGCGCAGTGATGAGTTGATGCTTCTATATGCCGCTACTAAACTGATTAAGGTCTCCCCCATTAAAGCTATGATCGGCAATGGTTGATGAATTTTAAGATGATAGGTCCGACTGAGTGTACATCTTTGGTGACTCGTATTGCTCTTAGACTTGGGGTTCTAAGCGGTAATCCCGTCCCCTTCATTGGGACGCCCCGAGTTCTCATTGATGAGGCGTACTTGATCCAAGGGCATACACTTAAGAGAGGCCCAGATGATTCTTTGACTTTCTTCTTCCCGGGTTATACAAATCAGATCCTGTTACCTAACCCGGGGTTTCAATTGTATAACTTGAGTCATTAACCATTCCCCTTGTTACACAAGAGGAAGGCCATCGTACTAGTGTTTCAGGCAGGTCCACCAGAAGTGCGGCGAAGAGAGCACACATGTAGCAGCAGCAGCAGTCGCAGCCACCACAGCCACAGCCTACTGTGCCACCTATGGCAGGAGGGTCCTCTGCGGGGTACATGGCCGGGGTAACCCCTAGGTATGCACCCGGTTGGGACCAGCCCACCTACCATCATGGTGCGAGTAGTACGGCTTGGGCTAACGCGAGCAGAGACCAGTGGGCTACATCCACTAGTTCTAGCTCCGGTGGTCCACCTCCATCTTTGTCCATCAGACGACACTCTTCGGCCTCTGCACGAGAGGCTTAGCTCACGCAGCAGCTGGGAGAGCTCACCGTCCAGGTCACGGGAATGGAGGAGACGCTGAACACACACGTTGAGGCTAACTCAGTGTGGCAACGTTAGACTGGCGAGAAGATTGATGCCATGCAGCAGGCGTAGCAGCGACAGATAGAGGAGCAGAGGGTTTACTTTGTGAAGGCCTCGTAGTGTCCCCATGATATCACACCTAAGGAAGTGTGAATGTGCCTAATCCGCAGAGCGTGACGGGGTTTAAAGTTCTTTTGAACTTTTACGCGACTCGTGGGTAAAGATGTACAATCTCTGCATAGTGTTACTAAAACTGTCATGACAATCGTGCTCACGGTCAAGAGCAGCCTAAACCCTCACATGGTTAGTTTGGTATATATTACTTTAGCTTCTCCCTTCCGTGGGACTTATGAACTAGTTTAGTAATATTGAACAGCCTGGCCAACTCTGTAACTTTATGCTAGTGGAGGATGTTCGCCTACAACAGCTGTTGAAGAGCCAACAAAAGAGAAAAATAGAAAGGAAGAGAAAGTCTAGAACTATAAAAATATTCATAACTATCATGTGGATAGATCACAGTGGTGGTAACTGTGGTTTGGGATCTGGTTATAGTTATGTGATGTTTAAACCTTAGGATCAGGACAGGTGGGTGCCTGTGCCTTGAATGGTTTGGGAAGCTTTATACACAATAAATCCTAGGTGCTTAATTAAAACATGTCCAACTAAAACTTGAGCTTTGTAGTCCACCAAATAAAGCCTTCCTTGCTCTAAGCTTGCATGTTATGCATATACTTACCCTCCACTTGCGGAGTACACGCCTCCAGGTGTACTCACCGTTTTCCCTTTCAACCCCTGCTGTTCTCTCCCCAATGCTGCTCAGATAAACAGAAGCCAGAAGGAGCTACTACGTGAAGACTTGGAGTTCTAGGTTGGCGTGCCCCCAGTAAACGTTCTTGTGGAAGATGGTGCCCAGTATGCTGTAATAGTTGTACGATGTGTAATCTTTTGTTTTAGACCCGCTGGTCATTTTGTAATAGTTATACGCTTGTAATGATATATGTTGTGATATTCACTGATGATGTCACTTTATGCATGAATTTAATCTTGGGCATGCATAAAGAGTGCATTCGGTTTGTCCTTTAAAAACCGGGTGTTACATTGTTGATGCTCCTGATTGTGATGACTGCAATGCTTTCTTGGCTGATTTGACTGTGCTTAAGGAAAAGCTTGCCTCAAAGTTGGAGGAACTAGACTTGCTTAGGGCTAAGCTTGATGAGTTGAAATCTAGGTCTGCTTTACTAGGTGCTTGCAATTCTTGTCCTGTGTTGCATGCCAGACTAGATGAATCTCATGTTAGGATTGTTTCTTTGGAGGCTGCTTTAAAAGTTTCTATTCCTACATCATGCTCTACATGTGAATTACATTCTGTTAAGAATATGGAACTTGCACACTATGTTACCGTTTGCAGGATGAAAATGATGAGTTGAGAAAGTTAATGAGTTGGTTGTCTGGGCATGAGCCACAACTTAGTTTGATGATGGCTTTGTTTAAGAGGTTTGATGGTCAGGCGTTGGGTTCTGACAAGATTGGTGAGAGAAGTGGTGAGGGAGAGAAAGTTGGAGAGATCCCTATTCCACCACAAACTACACCCATGAACAAATTTGCTCCAAAACCCAACCACTTGAGAAACAAGCTAGACACCAATCCAGATCCACCAGTGTTTCCCCACAAAACCGATAACTTCAAGAAACCGGTGAAGTTTGTGAGCACCCATGGGAACGTGTTTGGGGGAAGTCAGAAGAGAAAGTGGTAGAGAAACCGAGAGAAGCTCCACACCAAAGCCAAAACCAGTTCGCTTCCATTATGAGTATTGTGGGAGGGACGGACACCTCGGAGAGTTTTGCTATAAGAAGAAGAGGGATGAGAGGATGGCTAAGGAGTGGGCGAACAAGGACAGGTACCACCCTTCTCATGGTGTGCCTGAGCCTCGTATGCCACTACCTAGGGGTCAGGCGGAGGTGCGTACAGTTCCGGGTTGGGGAACGAGAGGAGTTCCCACCCGAGGTGGTTCGCGTGCTGCTACCCAAGGGGGACGGTCAGACCGGCCTGGGCAGGCGGTCTGACCGCGTTCCAGTTGGGAGTAGGGGGTTTCGAGGCCCGTGGTCGTGGTGTTGATCATGTTGGTTCCTATGGTCGTGGTACAAGCAGTAGAGGGTTTGTTTCTGGTGGTGGTGTGTTTGCTGGATGTTCTCTACCTCGTGATCAATATGAGGGTGGTAGAGGCTGTCGCAGCTTTGGGTTTCAGAGGGACTACAAGCCACGCTTTCCTTTTCGTGCTAGTCGTTCTCCTCTAGCGAGGCGTGAGGTGGTTCAGCGTGGTGGTCGTGGTCGTGATAGGATGGATGTTGTTAACCCCACTTTGCAGGAAATGGCTCGACACTAGTTTGATTTCTTTTGTGCTAACCCCAGTGTTGAGTCGCTTGCTCATTCTCGTTTTTGTTTTTGATTTGCAGCTGAGAGGCATGGAGAATGTTTGGTTGATTGACTCTGCTTGTTCACGGCACATGACCGGAGACAGGGGGTGGTTCTCCTGCCTCACCCCGGTGGTGTCAAAGGTGTACTTCACTTTCGGGGATAATGGACGAGGACGGGTGCTTTCAGTAGGTGAGGTTAAGGTGAGCAGATTGGTGACCTTAAAGCGTGTGGCTCTGGTCAAGTCACTTGGATATAACCTATTGTCAGTACCTCAGTTACTGGACGAGGGTTATGAGGTGCGTTTTAAGTTGGGGGCTTCTTGTGTTCTTGACTCTCGAGGAGATTTTGTTTGTACAATCGTGCCCTAGGGACAGATCTTTCACGCTCATTTTTCTCAGTGTTTTGGTCCCCTGAGGTGTTTCGTTGTTGGTCCTTCTTCTGAGTTGTGCAGGTGGCATAGGAGGTTGGGGCACTTGAGCTTTGAGCTGCATTCCCACTTGAGTGCGCTAGATCTTGTCCAAAGATTGCCCAGGTTGCGTTTTGAGGAGGATTTGGTTTCTGCACCTTATAGGCATGGCAAGATGGTAGCCACTCCCCATCCACCCCTGACTGCTATCATGACAGAGCGTCCGACAGAGCTGTTGCATATGGACCTTGTTGGGCCAGCTCAAGTTCGCTCGGTGGGTGGGAAGTGGTATGTCCTAGTGGTTGTGGACGATTACTCTCGCTATGCCTGGGTGTTTTTTGAGAGGAATAAGGTGTGGGAGTTGGTTGAGACTCCACCAAATTGCAAACCTATCAGGACAAAATGGTTGCTCAGGGGTTTAGCCAGAAAGAGGGGATAGATTATGAGGAGACATTTGCTCCGGTGGCCCGTTTGGAGGCAATTAGAATCCTTCTAGCATTTTCAGTTGCTAAAGGGTTCAAGTTGTACCAAATGGATGTGAAGAGTGCCTTCCTAAATGGGGTTTTAGAGGAAGAAGTTTATGTGAGGTAACCCCTGGGTTTTGAGAGTGAGAGGTTTCCCCATCGGGTATAGAAACTCAGAAAAGCACTATATGACCTAAAGCAAGCTCCCAAAGCATAGTATGGTAGGTTGAGGAAGTTTCTTTTCAGTAAGGGGTTTGTGATGGGGGTAGTAGATCAGACTCTCTTTCTCCTCAGGCAGGGCGTTGACATTCTAATCGTGCAGGTATACGTGGATGACATAATCTTTGGTGGCTCCTCTCACACTTTGGTTGCTAGGTTTGCAGATGACATAAACAGGGAATTCGAGATGTCCATGATGGGTGAGTTGCAGTTCTTTCTCGGGCTTCAGATCAAGCAGTGCAAGGACGGGACGTTTGTGCATCAAGCCAAGTACACCAAGGACATAGTGAAGAAATTGAAGATGGATGACTCGAAGCCAATGGCTATGCCGATGAGTACGACTACAGCTTTGGATGCAGATGTTGATGGCGAGCTTGTGGACCAGAAGGAGTACCGGAGCATGATCGGCTCCCTCCTCTACTTGACGGTGATGAGGCCGGACATACAGTTCAGTGTGTGTCTGTGCGCTCATTTTCAGGCTTCACCGAGGACTTCACATCGGCAGGCCATCAAGAGGATTTTCAGGTAGTTGAACTACACCACTGAGTTTGGTCTTTGGTATTCTACGGCCTCGACACTCAAACTTCACGGGTTTGCGGATGCTGACTTCGCTGGGTGTTGTTTGGATCGTAGGTCTACTTCTGGTGGGTGTCAGTTTCTTGGGTCTTCTTTGGTTTCTTGGTCATCCCGCAAGCAGTCCAGTGTAGCCCAGTCCACTACAGAGGCCGAGTATGTTGCTGCAGCCAGTTGTTGTTCCCAGCTCCTATGGATTTCCTACACTATGAGCGACTTTGGTGAGGAGTATTCCCATGTTCCACTCTTTTGTGATAGCACCAGTGCCATAAGTGTAGCCAAGAACCCAGTTCTTCACTCCAAAACCAAGCATATAGAGGTGAGGTGCCACTTTCACCCACTTGCGGGGTGAGCTCGGTGTGTGTTTGCTTTCTTGAGTTGGTCGTGGGAGCTCCTTTGTAGCACATGTATCATATTTACTTTGTTGCATTGCATTGCATTTGTAACATGATGTATAGTCATCTTTGTACCTTAGGTTGTTTTTGCATTTGTATCATATGGTAGGATGAGCTTCTCCTATATACATTTGATTGCTATGATATGCTA
The DNA here is from genome assembly GCA_036936925.1 of Cenchrus fungigraminus. Taxonomy (NCBI): domain Eukaryota; kingdom Viridiplantae; phylum Streptophyta; class Magnoliopsida; order Poales; family Poaceae; genus Cenchrus; species Cenchrus fungigraminus. The sequence continues at coordinate 55,038,818 of CM072777.1, forward strand.
GTTGTGAGCTTGTGAGCATGTTTGATATGACTTGATGATGGATAGCTATGCTCTTGATAGTTTTGCTATATTTGCATGATGAGGTGGTTTTTTTGGAAAATGCTAGATAGGCTCTCTCTTGTGAGTTTAAGGCTTTGCATGATCTTAGTGTGCTTTGGTGGTTTATGTCATGCTTAATTCATGGTTGGATATCATGTGCTTCTCGCTTGGGGTCAAAGACCCATTTGTCATTATGAATGTTTAGCCCATGCTTACCTTGTGAGGGAGCATAAGCTTCTTTTTGCTGCAAAGGCACTTCATGTACCATTTTATGCTTAAATGTAAAAAATTAAATTGGTATGAAATGCTTTGCTTGAAGTTGTGCTCTCAATTGTTCCATGTCATAAATGCTATAAATCTTAATTTATATGGGTGCTAAACCGTTGCATGATGTCTACCATGAGAAGTCTCACTTTAAGAAGTAGACACATGGCTCGGTGGCTTTAACATGACATGAGATGCTTATGGGTGTTTGTAATGATCTTGTGTTAAGGATATGTGACCTAGCATGAAGTTTGCGTGATTTAAATTCACTATGGTAGACTTTGCTCAAGTTTAGGTCTTTAGCTCATGAGAGGGAAATTTTTCGCAAAATTGTGTATTTTGATCATGGCTTCCTCATTTGCTCATATAGCTTTACTATCATGATGGCAATGCTCATACGAATCTTTGGAATGTCTTGCTTGCTCATTTGCTCACACGTAGCATATTGTGGTGCTCATTGTCTATTTGAGAAGCTCTAGGTTGTAATTTTCGTAGAAGTGCTTTGATTCATGCATTGTCACCAAGGGGGAGAAGTTTGTGCATGGAAAATGGATATGAGCATGTTTAGAAAGTTTTCGCCTGGTTTCGGACCTTTTCGGAACAAGTTTTTCTGGGGGCGGTCACATAGGGCGGTTTGACCACCCTGTCTATGGTGTGACCGGCCCAGGCGGTCTGACCGGCCTGGCTAGGCGGTCTGACCGGCTTGGGTCAGTGCAGAGCAATTTTTCTTTTTGTCATGCATTTGCTGTAGTTCTTTGCATGCACGTGTTCAGGGGGAGTGCATTTGCTCAGGGGGAGCCTGCATGTGTTCAGGGGGAGCTCCTTATGTCACCTGAGTTCTTGCTTTGGTGGTTTGCTATTTGTGAGTTTTGGTTTTTGTCATGGTTGTGTTGAACTGTTGCCCTTGTCTTAGGGGACCGAGACTTTGGCTTCAAGTGATCAGGGTTTGTGTTGTTTGGATTTTGGATCACTTGATGGGTTGTTGTTAGTTTCTTTCTTTTTATTTTTCTCTGATGGTTACTATGTCTGTGGGTGTTGTCAATGCACTCATCATGGAGGAGATTGAGGACATGTGTGGTCCGTAGACCGGTGGATGGTCCCTCCTTGGTGTCGAGTGATTGACAACGTTCTGTGGACTGGCTCTTGGCCTAGTATTGCAGGTGTAGGTTGCGGCTTGATTCGTGTGTTGTAGGTGAAGATCAAGTGCGAAAGGTCTATGTCTATGTAACCTCCAAGGAGTGGAGAGACAAGTAGGCTTCGATCGAGGTACCCGGTGGCCGACGGGATCAAATGCGGATCGTACGCTGGCAACAAGAGCAAGACGATGTCGAGAGGGATGGAGCCGGTGCAAGGTAGCAGCTAACAACTGAAGTTGCATGCGAGGTTTGCAGTGGTTTGGCCACAAAACCACTGGGTGAGGCCGGTCTGACCGCCCAGGAGGGGCGGTCTGACCGCCTGGCTTGCAGGGTGTTGAGAAGCTTCGAAGCGGAGGACACGCGGCGTGATCATGAGGCTTGCGTGGAGATGAAGCGGATTGCGGCCAGCGGGCGTCCGTCTGATGGAGAAAATTACCGAAGTTCCCAAAGTGCCCTTGGTGGGCTTGTATCTTAAGTATGAACCTTTCATGGCATGTATAAAAGCTTCGGCGTGGTTCTTCTAGTCTCTCTTTGTCTCCCGGTGTTTTCCCTTTTGGTGATTTTCGGAGCTCTTTTTGGGGATTTTCGTGGTGGCTTGTTTGAGGGGTTTCTTCGAGGTATTCTTGTTGGGTATCACACATGAGGTCTTTGTGCCTCTTTTTTGGTGATTTTGTCCCAGCAATCTCTCGGGAAAACCTTCGATTTGGGTGCTTTTCAGAGTTCTTGAAGTTCATGACCTAGAGGCCTTCGATTCGTGATTCCTCTTGATTGGATGGGTTTCGGTGGATATCCTTTGGTGGAGAGGTCATCCATGAGGTGACCCAGCTATCCCAAAGTTTCGTTGCAATCCATGGAGTGAATTGGGAGATCGGGTGAAGCGAAGTTCAGGGTTGACCCGGGGCCAGTTTCTGGAGGGGATGCGGTCTGACCGCCCAGGGCACGCGGTCTGACTGCCCTGGGGGTTTCATGAGGAAAGTTTTAGTTTTTCGGGGATTTTCTCTGATAGCTAGTTTGCCTTGATCAGAGGAGATTCCAGGCGAAATCTTGCGTCGATTTGGAGTCGTGAGCTTCGAGTTGTGGTTTTGGGAAAACCCTAGGTGGAGGCGGTCTGACCGCCCCTGGCAGGGAGTTTTCCCGTGTGTGGTTTCCGTTGTTGTGTGTGCGTAGTTGGGTTGCTTACTGGTGAGGTTTGCTCCTAGGATCAGTAGCACTCCAGTGGCTACGTGGTCGTGGCAAACGTGCGGATAGAGTGGTGAAAGTAATTTTGCGATTGAGGCCGTGTTCATCTCGTTGGAGGAGCTATCTCTGTCGAAAAGAATTTTAATCAGCTCCCATTCACTGATGAGTTCAGCCCAGGTGGGATTGGATTATGATAAGCCCGATGCACCGATTACTTAGTTTAGCATTTGCACACCCGAGGTTCCGACCCTCACGATCCGACTACGACGAGCAAGCCCGAAGTGCCAATGCAATCGCTGAACCGCAACTCAAGGGTGCCCCTTCGGGGAAAGGCCCAATCACCCCAAAAGACTAGTCCGTTAGGGGAAGGGTGGCTCTCCCCTTTAAGGTGGCTTCTGATGAGGACATGACACCCATGCATATGACCATGATTGGTGTATGGAATGGAGTAGAAGAAGTCCAACAAGGGTGTCCACGTCGAAGAGGAGGCACGAGGCTAATCCGGTTCGAGTCCCCAAGGTGGAGGCCAAAAGCAATTCAAGTTCGAGCCCAGTTCGGAGTCCAGGAGCAGTGCGTAATAAAACGGACGCTCAAGTCGCATACGGAGTCGGTTTTGGACGTTCTATATATGGTTGGAAGCACAATTTCATAGAGCTTCCAATGGCACCAGTCTCATGCCAAAATTCGTGCAGAGTCAACGGGAATCATCGAAAGAAGTGAACGTCCAGAATCTGCCAGGGCGCTGCACCAATACCTTTTGGGCTGTTGGCCCAACAGGAGACCCATGTGGGCCTAGGGTACTGTTCACGCGCGTGGCCACCAGGGGCTGCGCTCCCTATTTAGATAGACCCCTCGTTTATTTTCAGACTTGAGTTTGTTTTACAAGTTAGCTTTAGCTACAACCGAACAGCCGCATAGCGCTGCCTTCGTGTATTGCAGACTCCACCTTCGAGTGATAGTAGGATTGCTCGCCTCTTTTTCTTGTTCGTTCTTCGATTGCGTGCAGGAAACGATCTTCGTGATCAGGCTGACTTTGCACCGGCAAGGTTGGTAACCATCGGGAGTTGGTTCAGCGATTGCATTGGCGCTTCGAGTTTGCTCGTCGTAGTCGGATCGTGAGGGTCAACAACCACCAAATCGGATTTATCTCCACTCACCGAAAGATCGGGCACTCCCCCTCTATCAAGTGGTATCAGCTTTCCAGGTTGATCGGTGAGTTTATCGAGTGTTTTTAGTCCTATAGTCCACAAAAACCAAACAAAAATTTCTTTTAGGTTAGATCTTTGTCCTAGCAACCCCTTTTAGCCTCGCACTTTCATTCAATATTTTGATTTTTGAGTTTGCGTGCTTTATTCGTTTCATTGTTGCTGGTCACTTGTGTTTGTTCCTTATTTTTCTCATCAAAACCTAATTTTCACCGTCATTCCGCTGCTCGTTTTCCAGCCCCATCACCTACCGCCGCCGTACCCTCGAGCCCTCCCTGCTCGCACGCAAGGTGCGGCTTCCCCGTGCCTTCCTGTATCCTGCCGTGAGTTCTTTGGAAAGAAAAAAAAAGAATCCAACAAAAAAAAGCCCAGAAGGAAACCGCTCACGTGCACGCCGAGACCAGGGCGACGCCTTCCGTTTTTTTCCCACCCCCTCACGCCGTTTTTTTTTGCTTTCCCTCGGGCGAAGCCCCCTCGCACCGAGCGGCCGCGACCCGGACACGCGGCCTGCTTTTCTCGTAAGATCTCCTTCGGTCCCTGGTTGGCACGTCAAAAAACAAAGGGAAAGTCAAAGAAAAAAAAAGAAAGTAAAAAAAAAGAAAAAAAAACCCTGGCGACTCGGACTCCAGGGTGCCCCCTCGCGCCGTGTTTCTTTGGGCGCACGTGTTCTCCTTCGTTCGTTTTTCTTTTCCTACGTAGTATGTCTCTGTGAAAGTAAAAAAAAAGAAAACTCCAACACAAAAACGGAAAGACAAAAAAAAGGCAATAAAAAAAGAAAGGAAAGGAACGGAGACACCGATCGGAATACATCTTGATCGCGACGCGTGGTCACGGCAGCTATCGCCCCCCTCCCCCCTCCACCCCAAGCGCCTTCGCCTTCGGTTCGTGACGCTCCTGGCCGCGAGCGCACCCACCACGCCGCGCCCTCCCTGGGCAGCATCCTTTTTTTTCCTTCCTTCCACTGAAAATTGTTTCCCCGCTCCACGATTCCTCCGATACTCTCCTCCGCTTTTGCACTCGTTTCCAGTAACGTTTGATCATGTTTAGCACTATAATTCAACTTTGCATTATTGTTTGATTGTGCTAATCCTTCAATTGAGTGCAGCCTACCCAGAACTCCACAAAGTTCTACGACGAGCAGATTTTGTTTCTCCAGGCAATCGCTCCTCCAATCTTTCGCGAGTTCCACCGGTTGGTTGCAGGTCGCCCCTGTGTGCGTGGTAAGAACGGATAAGAATTTGATAACAACACTAGTTTGAGCGTCTTGTGAGCCGTTACACCCCTGTTTTGACGTCGATTTTGTTTTGTGTTTGCGCTAACCATGGCAGAAGACGTAGACAAGAAGGATGAACAGCCGCAGGCCACTAAGACCAAGCTCGACACCATTGTGTCACACCTCGATGCAATGAAAACGTTGATCACAAGTTTACAGAAGGAGATGGATGCTGGAAACTTCAGTAGACGCGCCCGTTGTGCGTGCAACCATGGTGGTAATGATTCTTTTGCTAAGTTTCCATTTACAATTCCACCTTACAATGGCAAATATGATCCAGCTGCATATCTTGATTGGGAGTTAGCGGTCGAACAGAAATTTTCATGCCATGATCTTCCTGCTAGTTCTCAAGTTAAAGCTGCTATTAGTGCTTTTACTGATCTTGCTTTACATTGGTGGCGTTATGAACAAAAAAATCCCATTACCACTCCCACCACTTGGGCTGAATTAAAAGCTGCTATGCGACATAGATTTGTGCCTTCATAGTATGCTCGCAACGCCGAACGTGACGTGCAGGGACGCCGCTCGAAGACATATTCTAACTCTTTTGCAGGCAGCGGTTCGACACCCAGTTCAGTGTCCGTTTCCCTTGCACCATCCACGTCCACACCTACATCCCACGAGAGGGCTGAGTCAAAGGCGATTCCGCACCAGGATGCTCACCACCAGCAAGCGGACACGGCCGACATGAAAGAAAATGAGGAGCTCACATCCTCATGTACCAATTCTAAACCATCATTTTACAATGCACCATGTACTCCTACTGAGAACACAGGTAATGTCCATGGTACTACACTCACGGAAGGTGAGAATTCTGTTAATGTGCTGAATTTTTCCACTAATCATGCTTTAGTTGAGCAATTAATAGTGGAACCATCTCTTGCTTTATCTTTGTCACATGGTGATTTGCTTGATGTTTCTTGTGATAAAGATGAATTGTGTGCTACTACTTCAGATTTACATGCTAGTGCTGAAAATAGACATGTTATGCATATTGCTAGTAAAAATGATGAGCTACACTTGTTATCTTCTTTGCACACATTAGGTTACATTGAATTTGATGATTTGTGTAATCTAGATTGTTTAGAAGAGAGAATTTTTGCATATGCTGATTTGCCATGGTTGTCTAGACATTCATATCATGCTATTGGCAAATATAACAATGAAGGACATTATATGATACATCGAGTGTACATTTGTGACAATCTGAATTATCCTTTTGTTGTGCGCAATTTTGATCCACTAGAGGGCAGTCATGCTACAGATTTTATTCCACATTTCCCTAGCTCTGTTTTGGTGAAACAAGTTTCCTCCCAAGAAGGGGAGCATTGCTGCTCGCTACCTATCCCTGCTTTGTCTTTTGTTGGTACTAATCTTTTGCAGGATAGTGTTGCCACACATTATGTGTCGTCCGATCAAGATGCTTACATGCTCGCTAAATTTTCTATGCAAGATGACATATTCACCAATTGGAAACATGGTGATATTCCTCCTCACAATAATTTTGATTTCCTTTGTTTTCGAAACCCCGTTCTCTCTTGTGTTGTGCAGGATCGGTTCCAAGTACAATCGACGCCGAGGACGGCTTTTCGTCAAGAAGGGGAGAATGATGAGGACATGACACCCATGCATACGACCATGATTGGTGTATGGAATGGAGTAGAAGAAGTCCAACAAGGGTGTCCACGTCGAAGAGGAGGCACGAGGCTAATCTGGTTCGAGTCCCCAAGGTGGAGGCCAAAAGCAATGCATGTTCGAGCCCAGTTCGGAGTCCAGGAGCAGTGCGCAATAAAACAGACGCCCAAGTCGCATACGGAGTCGGTTTTGGACGTTCTATATATGGTTGGAAGCACAATTTCATAGAGCTTCCAATGGCACCTGTCTCATGCCAAAATTCGTCCTGAGTCAATGAGAATCATCAAAAGAAGTGGACGTCCAGAATCTGCCAGGGCGCTGCACCAATACCTTTTGGGCTGTTGGCCCAACAGGAGGCCCATGTGGGCCCAGGGTGCTCCCTATTTAGATAGACCCCTCGTTTATTTTCAGACTTGAGTTTGTTTTACAAGTTAGCTTTAGCTACAACCGAACAGCCGCATAGCACTGCCTTCGTGTATTGCAGACTCCACCTTCGAGTGATAGTAAGATTGCTCGCCTCTTTTTCTTGTTCGTTCTTCGATTGCGTGCAGGAAACGATCTTTGTGATCAGGCTAACTTTGCACCGGCAAGGTTGGTAACCATCGGGAGTTGGTCCAGCGATTGCATTGGCGCTTCGAGTTTGCTCGTCGTAGTCGGATCGTGAGGGTCAACAACCACCAAATCGGATTTATCTCCACTCACCGAAAGATCGGGCACTCCCCCTCTATCAGCTTCCTCCTCCCAAGCTAAGCAAGGTGGGATAATGAGGCTCACACGGTTGCCGCCCGACTACAACTGGGCCACATGGCCCATTTATGTTGCGTCTTTGCCAACGGGTAATAGTGAAGGATGTCCTCATCATTCACTCCCCCCTCTCTGGTCGCCCAATCCGGTCCTTCAAGCGACCAGAGAGGGGGGAGTGAATGGGAGCCGATTAAAATTCTTCTCCAAGAACTCGGCCTATGTCCCAAAATCAAACCCACGAATCCTACACTTGCTCAAGCCAATCGTCAAGGTTACGTAGTTATTGTTAACAGCTGTTATCCACTCATTCTATACTCGTCAACATGTACATTTTGGCATGAGAAATGTTCACCAACACTAGAATAGGGCTTAAACTAATCATTTCCACAAGTGTTGGTGATTATGCAAATACAGGTAATTAGCAGTAGAAAGAGGAGAAAAAGCACAAGTCTTTGATCTAAGTATTTCAAGCTCAGCCAATGAGGGGGTGCCACATAGGATTCCCCTGGATCAATGAAATCATCAATCCAAGAGAGGCAAGCCTGACGAATCACGTATCGCCGCATGGACATCACATGGATTCAAGGGCCCACTTGCTACCCAAACCGCTAGGAAACTTGGCATGCACGGGGGAGTGACCATGGGGCCCACTTGTCAACCACCTAGAGGAAGCACAAGGTGCCATGTGGCCCCTAGGAGGGGAGGGGCTCACTTTTGGGACACACACTTCTCCTCCTCCTCTTCATTTTTGCCTTGGAGCCTCTCTCTTTAGGAGAGGAGAGCTCTTTGTATAAGATTAGTGCTGGGAAGTGAGGGGGAATGCTTGGGGCCATGTCATGTTCATGACATCTTCCTCAAGAATGATCCTTAGTGGTGCCTTTGTTCTTCATTTAGACTAAAGTGAGTATTTCGACATTTTCTATTTAGACTAAAGTCGTATGCATGCATAGGTGAATTGTTCTTGTGTTCTTCGTTCGTTCTTGATTTAGAGGCTTGTGTTCTTTGAACACAACCCTCTCGATCTAGTAGAGCAGGATCATAAGTTTGCATTCCGTTTGTATGTTAGCTTGTCTATTAGAATAAAGTTGATGCTCCTACATATCTCTAATTAAATCAAAGTGCATTCATGATCTTGCATGAGTGATAGAGCATAGCTTGAGCTAGTACCAGTATCTCCCTCGTAGATTCGTAGTTCCGTATTTCTACAGAGTGTTATAGCAGGGCTACTGGGATGTCAGACGGTATCAGGCTATAGTAGTAGTCAGTGGTGTAGACGTGGTGTCTGGACCATAGGTTATCCTACGAATACCAAGTGCACTCGCGTAACGATAGAGGTAGGCCGCAGTGGTGACAGCCTGTTGGACCCTTTGAAACCCTCCGCGCCTGTGTACCGAGTAGGGCCCCATTGCCAGAACATATTCCTAGTCTTAAACAGCTAGGGTGGGTTGGCGCCCAAGGCGAGTGTTTATACCTGAGAGACCGTGCTAGACTTTGCGCTCTGTCACGCAGATCCTTTCTACCTATCCTATCAACCAATGTTGTGTCCTTAGACTATTAGCTAGGTTTGAGCCAGAGCTCATCCGTCCTGTGGATTCGATACCCTTGGAATACTCCTTCCTAGGTGAAGTGCTACAACGGTATTTCTGTGCGCTTGCGGATTTGTTTGTACTCATCGGTGTACCCAGACACCTCTTGACGCTCACGCTAACATGCGCCGTTAGTAGTGTCATTAAGAAATGTCAACAAGCATTTTTGACACTGTTGCCGGGGAGAGAGGTCTTCTCTGTAGAAGTTTTAAGAGCCAAGAATGCAAGAACGGATCCTCCTGATGACCCTATACAAATTGAGGAGCTTAAGGCAATCATTCCGGGAGATTCGTCGGAATCCCTTCTCGATGAGTGGGCACCTGAGTTCATAAGGGAGACTCAAGAGCCTACCGAGCCAATAGATATATCTGAATTTCAGGGTCAACCTAAGCCCCCTATCAAACTCAAACCTCTGCCCATCGGCCTTTGATATGTTTTCCTCCATGGGGACACTAAGTCTCCAGTGATCATCAATGACAATCTTTCTGATGAGGAATCTAGGAGGCTCATTTCTGACCTAGAGAAACACCGATCTGTGTTCGGATACTCTCTTCAGGACCTTAAGGGGACAAGCCCGACTCTCTACACCCATCGCATTCCTGTAGATGCAGATATCCCACCGACGAGAGAGCCTCAAAGAAGGCTGAACAATGCGATGAGAGAGGTCGTGAAGAAAGAAGTTCTTAAACTTCTTCATGCTGGGATCATTTATCAAGTTCCCTATAGTGAATGGGATAGCCCCGTTCAATGCGTACCCAAGAAGGGAGGAATGGCGACAGCCCCTAATGAGTTTGGCGAGCAGATTGCTCAACACCTTCCCACAGGATGGAGGATGTGCATAGACTATAGGAAGCTCAACAAGGCTACAAAGAAGGATCACTTCCCGCTCCCATTAATTGATGAGATGATAGAACGGTTGGCGAACCACTCCTTCTTCTGTTTCCTTGACGGGTATTCCGGCTATCATCAGATTCCTATCCACCCTGATGACCAAAATAATACCACCTTTACTTGCCCTTATGGAACCTATGCTTATCGTAGAATGTCTTTCGGGTTGTGCAATGCACCCGCATCCTTCCAGAGGTGCATGATGTCTATCTTCTTAGACATGATTGAGCATATCATGGAAGTTTTCATTGACGATTTCTCTGTCTATGGAAATCTTTTGATGAGTGTCTTGGGAATCTAGACAAGGTCTTACAAAGGTGTCATTTGAAGGACTTGGTCCTCAACTGGGAGAAATTCCATTTCATGGTTAGAGAGGGCATCGTGTTAGGACACCTGGTGTCCGAACGAGGGATAGAAGTGGACCGCACTACAATTGAAGTTATAGAAAAGCTTCCACCTCGAGTTAATGTCAAAGGCATTCATAGCTTTCTTGGCCATGCTGTGTTCTACCAACGGTTCATTAAGGACTTCTCAAAGGTCGCTAGACCCCTCACCAATCTCTTGGCCAATGATGCACCCTTTGAATTCATAGAGGAGTGTATGAAAGCCTTTCTCACCCTCAAGAATGCGCTCATCTCTGACCCAGTCATCCAGCCTCCCGACTAGATGTTGCCTTTCGAGATCATGTGTGATGCTAGTGATTATGCTGTAGGGGCCGTCTTAGGTCAAACTAAGGATAAGAAACACCATGCTATAGCCTATGCTAGCAAAACCATGACAGGAGCTCAACTAAACTACGCTACTACTGAGAAAGAGCTCCGTGCTGTTGTCTTGGCTATAGACAAGTTTAGATCTTAGTGGGAGCTAAGATAATAGTTTATACTGATCATGCTGCTCTTAAATATCTGCTCACTAAGAAAGATGCTAAACCCCTCCTGATTAGATGGATTCTGCTCCATCAGGAATTTGACTTAGAAATAAAAGATAAAAAAGGAGTAAAAAATTTTGTTGCAGATCATTTGTCTCGTATGCACACTACTAACTTGTAGGAAGCACCCATCAATGACTCTCTACAAGACGACATGTTGCTAAAGGTCACGGATGGCAACCCCTGGTATGCGAATATTGTGAACTATCTGGTTAAAGGATATATACCGCCAGGGGCCGATAAGAAGAAGTTGATCCATGAAGCTAAAAGACACCTATGGGATGATTCGTATCTATATAAAGTCTGTGCTGATGGGCTGCTAAGAAGATGTGTGCCGAGTGCTGAAGGAATACAAAATATTGAAAAATGCCATGCAGGGCCATATGGTGGCCACTATAGCCCTTACCGTACACATGCAAAGATATGGCAGAGTGGTTTCTTCTGGCCAACCATGTATGATGACACAAGGAATTTTATCCGAAGATGCAAGGCATGCCAGAAGAATGGAGGAATTACTACCAGAGATGCAATGCCCCTACATGATAATTTACAAGTGGAACTTTTTGATGTATGGGGTATTGATTACATGGGACCATTCCCGAAGTCTGATGGGGCTGAATATACCTTAGTGGCAGTTGACTATGTGTCGAAATGGGTTGAAGCCGTAGCATGCAAGTCGGCTGATACCAAGCAGTCCAAAAAGATGTTCAATGAAGTAATATTCCCTCGCTTCGGCATTCCAAGGATGGTAATTAGTGATGGGGGATCTTACTTCACTGACAAGGGATTTAGAAGATTTCTTCAAGAACAAGGGATTCAACACAGCATCGCCACTCTGTATCACCCTCAGACTAATGGCCAAGCTGAAACCTCCAACAAACAGATCAAGAATATTCTACAGAAAATAGTGCAGGAGGCAGGTAGGTCCTAGAGAAAACATCTCCAAGACGCTCTATGGGCCTATAGAACAGCCTACAAACCCCACTGGGAATGTCTCCATATCAATTGATATATGGGAAAACATGCCATCTACCAGTGGAGGTGGAGCACAAAGCCCATTGGGCAATCCGGATATTTAATCTGGAATTCCTCAAGGCCGGAAGGAACAGGTAGAAACAAATATCAGAGTTAGAAGAATGGATAGAGAAAGCCTATCACAGTGCAAAGATTTATAAAGAAAGAACCAAGAGGTGGCATGATAAGAAGATCAAGAAGAAAGAATTTGCACCTGGTGATAAGGTGCTACTATTCAACTCCCAATTCAAGCTGTTCGGAAAAGGAAAATTGCGTAGTAAGTGGGAAGGACCATTCACAGTAGTAGAGGTGGCTTCTCATGGAGCTATCACTCTACAAAATGATGAAGGGGTCTGTTTCAAGGTGAATGGCCATTGGTTGAAAATCTTCCTCGAGCCTGATGACATGGAATACGAAGTAACCAACTTCATCGAGGACGAATAGCATGGACAAGAGCATGCCCGGACATCAGGTAAGTTTTTCCTCTCCCTACTCTCTCTCTCTCTCCTTTCAAGTTATTCCACATGTTAGGAAGAAAACAGTGTGGGGGAAATCCCCAACCTGTAGAATAAAAGAAGAACCTGAGGTACGCGCATTCTCTATCTCATCCTCCTGTATCCTTGAGTTTGACTGAATTCCAAGGCTCGTCTTTTATTTCAAACTCAAAGAATCATATTCCCCATGCCATGCATGAATCCTAAGGTTGGCTTGCATATGTTTTATTCCTAACTTATCATCTTGAGGCTTGTGAACAAATATCATTAGGGAACTGATGCTTATCTAAGTAGCTGACGTTTGTGATATGGTTTGATGACATGATCTTCGCTCTTGATGTTTGAGTTCTTGGGAATTTTATTTGAAAATCTTAAGACCCTTTGCAAAGCTCCTCTTTGATATGCCACCGTCCTACCAAATCCATATGATGATTTTAGTTGACAACCTCATACTCATATGCTGCTTGTTATTGCATTGAGCTTTGTCAAATTCTGTGACCCTTGTGAGAATTCTTTTCACTACTTTCATGATCAAGATTCATGTGCACACCCATTTTTCCCCCTTGCTATGCTTCTACACTGGAAGTTAGCATTGTATCATTCATCCATTCCACAAAATAAAGCTCTATATATATACGTGTGTTGATCTCTCCTTCCTATTTTTTGTTACACAAGAGACATGGCTATCGAAAAAAATATATGGACACATGAAGGTCCAGTTATTGAAAAAAAGAGAGAGAGATAGCCATGTTCTCAAAAGATTTTTTATACAAGAGGGAGAATCATGCAAAAAGGAGTTCCATAACTTAGATGGTAATAACTAGTATCCATTCCGGGGCTAGTGACCACCTTACCATCACCTCAACTTTCGTCATATATGTATGGTAATATCTAGCACCCATTCCGAGCCTGGTATCCACCTTACTATACTCACCACACCCATACACGTGCACATCTTGATTTGATTGTGTGATTTGATTTTCTCTATGGGTCCCGTCTTTGACATTGCAATATATGTGATACAAGTATGCTTTATCCTTTATCCTACCCTGAGCTCCACATATAGCCATCATTAGAAGTAGGATGAAGAAAGACAGTCTAATGCCTTGGTGAGGACATATATACATTGAGTGATATGAGAGAATCAAATGAGGAGCTAAGCAAGGTTTGCTTTGAAAATTTATTGCAAAACCCCAAGTTACTTGACACGATGAGCAGGAGTGATTTGATTCATGACTATTCCATTCCTCAACTACCCAAGGTGGCATGATAGACACTTCACAGAGTTCACAGGTACAAGGTATGGTTTGGAATATATCTCTGATGCTCACTTCATACCAATGGGTATCATGACTCACCTTGATTTTGTTCTTCCCTTCACTCGGGATGAGCAAAGGTCGAGTGTGGAGGTATTTGTTGACGGCTGTTATCCACTCATTCTATACCCACCAACATGTACATTTTGGCATGAGAAATGTTCACCAACACTAGAATAAGGCTTAAACTAATCATTTGCACAAGTGTTGGTGATTATGCAAATACAGGCAATTAGCACTAGAAAGAGGAGCAAAAGCACAAGTCTTTGATCCAAGTACTTCAAGCTCAGCCAATGAGGGGGTGCCACATAGGATTCCCCTGGATCAATGACGTCATCAATCCAAGAGAGGCAAGCCCGACGAATCACGTATCGCCACATGGACATCACATGGATTCAAGGGCCCACTTGCTACCCAAACCGCCAGGAAACTTGGCATGCACGAGGGAGTGACCATGGGGCCCACTTGTCAACCACCTGGAGGAAGCACAAGGTGCCACGTGGCCCCTAGGATTCGGCCGAACCCTAGATCGGCCGTACCGACTTTGGTTCGGCTGATCCTGGCCCTCCACGTGTCACCTCCTGATTGGTCCATTGCTGCGATCCCGGGCATTTTGGAGCACTTTGAGCCCCGAAGCAAACCACCTCCTTGCCTATAAATAGAAGGGGAGGGGCTCACTTTTGGGACACACACTTCTCCTCATTCTCTTCATTTTGGCCTTGGAGCCTCTCTCTTTAGGAGAGGAGAGCTCTTTGTATAGGATTAGTGCTAGGAAGTGAGGGGGAATGCTTGGGGCCATGACATGTTCATGACATCTTCCTCAAGAACGATCCTCAGCGGTGCCTTTGTTCTTCATTTAGACTAAAGTCAGTATTTCGACATTTTCTATTTAGACTAAAGTTGTATGAATGCATAGGTGAATTGTTCTTGTGTTCTTCGTTCGTTCTTGATTTAGAGACTTGTGTTCTTCGAACACAACCCTCTCGATCTAGTAGAGCTGGATCATAAGTTTGCATTCCGTTTGTATGTTAGCTTGTCTATTAGAATAAACTTGATGCTCCTGCATATCTCTAATTAGATCAAAGTGCATTCGTGATCTTGCAAGAGTGATAGAGCATACCTTGAGCTAGTACGAGTATCTCCCTCTTGGATTCGTAGTTCTGTATTTATACGGAGTGCCATAGTAGGGCTACCGGGACATCAGATGGTGTCAGGCTATAGTAGTAGTAAGTGGTGTAGACGTGGTGTCTGGACCATAGGTTATCCTTCTAATACCAAGTGCACTCGCGTAACGATAGAGATACGCCGCAGTGGTGACAGCCTGTTGGACCCTTTGAAATCCTCCGTGCCTGTGTATCGAGTAGGGCGCTGTTGCGAGAACATATTCCTAGTCTTAAACAGCTAGGGTGGGTTGGCGCCCAAGACGAGTGTTTATACCTGAGAGACCATGGTAGACTCTGCGCTCTTTCAAGCAGATCCTTTCTACCTATCCTATCAACAAGTGCTGTGTCCTTAGACCATCAGCTAGGTTTGATCCAGAGCTCATCCGTCTCGTGGATTCGATACCCTTGGAATACTCCTTCCTAGGTGAAGTGCTACAACGGTATTTTCGTGCGCTTGCGGATTCGTTCGTACTCGTCGGTGTGCCCAGACACCTCTTGACGCTCACGCTAACAAGCGTTGTTAATAGTGTTGTTAAGAAACGTCAACAGTTATAGAAGAACTACTAGCCTTAGGAGCGATCCTTGGTTCACCTAGCGAAAGCACAAATCAAAAAGCCAAAGCGAACCGGGCAACAAAGAACCAAGACGGGTCACCCTGACATAGGGGGCGGGTCACCCGCAAGCCGGGTCACCCTGACGTAGGGGGCGGGTTACCCGTCAGTCAACAGAGCCAAAAAGGGTCACCCTAACATAGGGGGCAGGTCACCTGCAGGCCGGGTCACCCTGAGCGCCCAGAAAATCAGCAAGCTGACAATCGAATAAAAATTCAAAACCTAATGAAACGACCTCCTAAAATCACAAAATTTTAACCAAGGTTTTGCAACAACACACAAAAAAAGCTTCTCCCAAAAGATCTCCAAAAAATCAAGGAAACTCTACAGATCTAAATCGGAAGGAGAGGAACTCGATAGTCAACGCCACCTAGGGTCACCTGGCCATAGGGGGCGGGTCACCCAGGGTAGCCCAGAAAAACTCCTGCGAACTTGAACTCAACTTCCGATCCACGGATCTCCCGAATCAACCAATGGATTGCGACCAAAACATAGGGGAAGATGAAGCATCTCTAGGAGATGTTATCCCTACAAAATCTTGGCCTCAAACCAACTAAAACGAGTGGAAACGAGATCCCACGAAAACATCTCCATGAACTCAGGTTCCACCAAGAACTCGCAAATCGAAGGGTTTTCCCGGCATTTGAGGGGTCAAGATCATACCCAAAGATGCACAAGACATCCACCCATGATCCCCACAAAGAAATTCAAGGAGAAACGCCCTAAATCGATGAATCAAGCGAAGAACAAAAGCCTCCAAAAATAGCACTGAAAATGACACGAAAATCATAAGATGCTAAGAAGGAGAAGGAATCACAACACCGAATTCTTCCATACATCCAGAGGTCAGAGTTTATACAAGAATCTAGCCTATGGAAAATACTGGGAAAAGAAGCAGTCCGAGAGGATTAACCCTAGCCATCCTCCTCTACCTTCTTTTTATACTTAGTCTCCTGGAGGTGCCAAATGACACAACTACCCCAAGTGCATAAATGTAAGATACACACCCCTCAGGGGCATTTTGGTCCAAGTCAAGCATATTCCCATCGAGCGGACACACTTCCACCACGAACTGACTTAACCTCGACGCAAGCCCACGATCACGACACGTGCCCCTGCCTCAAAGCTTCCCGACGCTCCCGGATCACCATCTCCGTCGGATTGGGCCTTCGGCCTTGGTTTTGAGGCCCAAACCAAGAAACCGTCCACCGATGGTTTTGTGGGAAAACCACCAAACCCCGTGTGCAAGCTTCGGCCTCGAACTGATACCTTGCACCGGCCCATGTCCATGATTTCAACTCGCCCTTCTTGCACCATGCGGCTCGCACTTGACCCCATCGGCCACCGGGTCCATCGAACCAAGCTACTTGCCTCTCCATCACACGGAGGCCTCCACGACAGAGGCCTTTCGTGCTTGTTCTTCACCTGCACCAACACAAGTCAAGCCGCAACCTGCACCTGCAACACTGAGCTAAGCATCAATCCACACAACATTGTCAATCACTCATCACTGAGGAGCGACCCACCACTGGTCTTCGGACGCTCCTGGTCCTCAGCGACTAAACACTAGGGTTATACAAAAAGAGTCAAACCACTGTCGAGCCATTTGCTCAAAAGAGGGGTTAGCAACATCCATCCTATCATATCCACTAAAGCTACGACCCCTACTAAACTGAACCACCTCACGTCTCGCTGGAGGAGTATGATCACCACGAAAGGAAGAGCGTGGCCCGTACCTCCTCTGAGACTCAAAGTTGTGACGACCTCATCCATCCTCATATCGACCATGAGATGGAGAACGTTCAGCAAACAACCCACGACCGGACTCAAACTGTCTACCACCTGCACCACGACCACCAAAACTAACTCCACGACCTCGAAACCCGAAATCAGCACCTCTCTCAGGCGCACCGGTCTGACCGGTGCCGCTGACCGGTCTGACCGATGGCTCCCTGGCAGTACCCAGGTCCCGGTCAGCAACTCTCTTACCTCCCCAAGCTAGTATAGACCTTACCACAGTCTCTCCCCTAGGTAGTGGCATATGAGGCTCAGGAGGCTCAGGCACACCATGAGAAGGGTGGTACATGTCCTTGTTTGCCCACTCCTTAGCCAACCTTTCATCCCTCTTCCTCTTCTAGCAAAACTCACCAACGTGACCATCTCTCCCACAATACTCACAACGGAATCGAACCTATTTTGGCTTTGGCTGTGGGTTTCCAATGGGTTTCTCTTCCTCTTTCTTCTCACCCTTCCCCTCAAACACATTCCCAAGGGTACTCACCAATTTCACCGGTTTTTGGAAGTTGTCTGTTTTGTGGGGGAACACAAGTGGATCTGGAGTGGTGTCAAGCTGATTTAGTAGGTGATTCGGCTTGGGTGCATATTTGTTTGTGGGTGTAGTTTGTGGTGGCACTGGGATATCTCCAATCTTCCTCTCACTCTCACCACTACACTCACCAATCTTATCCGACCCCAAAGCCTGGCCATCAAAGCGCTTAAACACTGCCATCGTCACACTCAACTGAGGCTCATGACCCGATAACCAACTCATCATTTTTCTCAAATCATCATTCTCATCCTGCAAGCGATCAACATAATGTGCAAGTTCCATATTTTTCAAAGCATGCAGTTCACATGTAGAACAAGTAGTAGGAATAGGAGCTTTCAACTCAGCCTCTAGGGAAACAATTCTAGCATGTGAATCATCCAATTTAGCATGCAACACAGGACACGATTTGCAAGCACCAAGCAAACTAGATCTAGCTTTCAACTCATCCAACTCAACCATAGCCACATCTAGTTCCTCAACTATCAGGGCATGCTTTTTCTTTCAGAGCAGTCAAATGAGACAAGAAAACAGAGCAATCACTACAATCAACCTCATCAGTAACAACAGGAGAAGATTTCAAAGCATCCATAGCAAGCATATCATCAAGATGCCTAGCCTTTAACTCAGCCACTTTTTCCCTATCTTCCTCAAGCGAGGACCTAAGCTCTTTTCTCATCTTCTTAGCATCTCTAAGCACACTATCATGATTATCTAGCTATTCATTCAATGTAGCATTCTCCTCAAGCAACGAGTCAATGGTGGGTGGAAGTACCTCATCCTCGGAGTCGGAGCCCGAGTCCTCCTTATTGCTCTTTTTGCTACCCGAACTATGTGCCATGCCGCAGAAGCCACTTGCCGCCATGAAGTTCAACCCATTGAAGTTCTTGCTCGAGTGCTTCTTGCTCTTGTGCCTCCCACAGTCTTCATCTTCACTACTCGAGCTTGACGTGGTGTAGCAGGAAGAAGAGGTGTCCACGTCGCTCGCACCAGCCACCATCGCTCTTGACTTCTTCTTATGGTAGCCGCCCTTCTTCTTGCCCTTGTACTTGTCCCGGCTCTTATGCCTGGAGTAGTGGTTCCGGGATCAGTGCTTGTGCTCGGTCTGCTTGTACTCGTTCTTAGGGCGTTGCTTGTACTCCTGCTTGTACTCGGGCTTCTTGTACTCGATCTTGTTCTCGTCTCCCTCGGGACACTCGGCGAAGAAGTCTCCGTGCTTCCCACACCTGTAGCACGTCCCCGGGTGTCTCCTGAAGTTCTTTCTGTTCTCATTCAGGTGCCCGAACCGCTTGGTTAGCAAAGCAAGATCCTCATCATCCAACACCTCGAACTCCTCATCTGGCAAAGAAGCAAGAGCAGACAGAGAGAACATCCTAAAAGAGTGATTAGAGTTAGTTCTCGGTCAAGAAATAAGAACGAGGCTATCATCAGTAGAGCCTTGCCCTTCTTGGCTCTCAGGTCACGGTCCACCTCGGAAGACGTGAGCTTAGAGAACAACTCGTCCACCGTCAGGGTCTCATACACATTGGACTCCTGAACAGCCTCAACCTTCGCTCCCCATACATTAAGATCCAGCGCGTGTAAGAGCTTGATAGCTCTATCATGATCATCGTATGGAAGCTCGGCAATGTTGGCTCTCATGTTGTTCACAATCAGCATGAAGCGCTCAAACATAGCATCCACAGACGCTTCGGGGAGATGAGTGAAGTTCCCGTACTTTCTTCGGTAAATCATAAAGCGACGTGCCTTCACCTGACTGTTCCCACCATGGGCATTCCTCAGCTGGGTCTGTATCTGATTTGCCAACTTCTCTCCATACACCCTACAGAACTCAGATGCACAGATAGAACAATAGAGATAGTCCACGGCCTTGTTGTTGGCATCGAACATATCCCTAGTCCCGGGCAAAAGGAATGACTCCGGTAGGACATAGTTCTCGTCAACCGTGACATCCCATATCAACTGACCCTTTCCTCGCATGAACGTGCCGATCCGGGCTTCCCACATCTGGTAATTCTTCTCATCGAAGTGAGGAGGACCTGAACCCTTCCCATAGTCTGCCATCTTTGGATCTCAACCAGTCAAGGTCTCAATGATCCGTATCCGGCTCTGATACCAATTGAATAACCAGAATGATGACCAGAGAGGGGGGGGAGTGAATGGGAGCTGATAAAAATTCTTCTCCGAAGAGACGAACTCGGCCTATCGTCCCAAACGCAACTCTGGAGTCCTCAACACCTCACTAGCCAAATCCATGTAGCCACTAAAGTGTTACTGGACCTAGGAGCTAGTCACACATTGATGCGGACATGGCAACCATGCTTATGTCCATGCGTGGTGCATGGATTGGAGAAGACAAAGTCCAGCAAGGTTTTCCAAGTCAAGAAGGAGGTCCAAGGTTAATCCGGTTCGAGTCCCCAAGGTGGAGGCCCAAAAGAATTCAAGTTCGAGCCCAGTTCGGAGTCCAGGACCAGTGCGCACTAAAAACGACGCCCAGGTCGCATACAAAGTCGGTTTTGGACGTTCTTTATATGGCTGGAAGCATAATTTCATAAGGCTTCCAATGGCATAGGTTTGAGGCCCAAATTCATCCCGAGTCAACGGGAATCGTCGAAAGAAGTTGACGTCCAGAATCTGCCAAGGTGCTGCGTCGCCGGTTTGTTGGGCCTTAAGCCCAAGTTGAGGGCGCCCCATCCTAGGTCGCCCTCAACCCTAGGACGCCCCTCTTCATATACTCAGTAGCCGTCATATTTAGAACTTGAGTTTGTTTTACAAGTTAGCTTTAGCTACATCCGAACAGCCACATAGCGCTGGCTTCGTGTATTGCAGACTCCACCTTCGAGTGATATTAAGATTGCTCGCCTCGAATTCTTGTTCGTTCTTCGATTGTGTATAGGAATTGATCTTCGTGATCAGGCTGATCTTGCGCCGGCAAGGTTGGTAACCATCGGGAGTTGGTTCAGCGATTGCATTGGCGCTTCGAGTCTCGCTCGTCGTAGTCGGATCGTGAGGGTCGCCTCCCACCAAATCGAAGTTATCTCCACTCACAAAAAGATCGGGCACTCCCCTTCTATCAAGTGGTATCAGCTTTCCAGGTTGATCGGTGAGTTTTATCGAGTGTTTTTAATTCCTATAGTCCACAAAAACCAAACAAAAATTGCTTAACCTTGTCCTAGCAACCTGTTTTAGCCTCGCACTTTCATTCAATTAGTGTTGGGGTTGAATTGGCGTGCTGATTTCGTTTCATCATTGCTGATTTCGGTGTCTTTCGTTTTCTTTTTTTTCCCTAACCCTAGCCGCCACCCTTCGTTCACCGCCGCTGCAACACTCCTCATGCAAACCCTCGCGCCACCACCCCTCCGCGGTTCGGCACTTGGGCCACGCACTGTGCCGTGCACGGCCAGGACTCCGAGTCCTACACCCCTCACGCCGTGACTCGGTCTCCTCCAAAAAAACGCGTGGGCCGCGCCGTTCCCACCCCCTGCCCCGACTGTCCCCCCTGGAGTCCGACTCAATCAAAAAAAAGAAGAAGGAGTCCGTGACAAATATAAAAAAAAGCAAAGAAACAAAAAATATCATATCCAGGAAGGAGACGGGAGGCTGGTCTGGTTCGGCAGGTTTCCCCGACGCGCGTCATTTTCCCACACGCTTTTTCCCCTCCACGCCGTGGTCGCTGCCCTCCCCGTGAGCACACCACCGCGCCCTGCCGTTTCCCCCTCCTACGCCGGGTTTGCTGTTGCCCTACACCGTTATTCCAGCCCCCCTCGCTCTTCTAGTCGTTTCGCACTTGTGATCAGCAGCGTTTGTGACTTTTTTAGCACTCTTATTCAACTTTGCATTATTGTTTGATTGTGCTAGTCCTTCCATTGAGTGCAGCCTACCCAGAACTCCACATAGTTCTACGATGAGCAGATTTTGTTTCTCCAGGCAATCGCTCCTCCAATCTTTCACAGGTTCCACCGGTTGGTTGCAGGTCGCCCCTTTGTGCGTGGTAAGAACGGATAAGAATTTGATAACAGCACTAGTTTGAGTGTCTTGTGAGTCGTTACACCCCTGTTTTGTCGTCAATTTTGTTTATGTGTTTGCGCTAACCATGGCAGGCGACGACAAAAGGGATGACCAGCTGCAGGACATGCAGACACGAGTTGGTGGACTTGCCGCGGACATTCAGACGATACATGCATGGCTGGATTCGATGACCACTTCGTCGATAGAGCGGTTCGATACGCTCGACCTCGCACAGACAGCCGCTAAGACCACACTCGACACCGTCGTGGCATGACTCGATGCTTTGCACACAACGCTCACAGAGTTGCAGAAGGACGACGAAGACCGCCGAGACTGCGCCCGTCGTGTGCTCCACCATTCCGGTAATGATTCATTTGCTACGATTATATTTAAACTTCCACCTTATAATGGCAAATATGATCCTGCTGCATATCTTGATTGGGAATTAGAAGTTGAACATCAATTTTCATACCATGATATTTCTGCTAATTCTCAAATTCAAACTGCTATTAGTGAATTTACGGATTTTGCTTTAATGTGGTGGGGTGATTATAAAAAAGGCATCCGAGTACAATTCCAACCACTTGGGATCAGTTAAAAGCTGCTATGCGACATAGATTTGTACCTTCTTATTATGCTCGAGATTTGCTTAAAAAAATGTAGCGTTTTCAGCAAGGTTCTCAATCTGTTGAGGACTATTACCAGGCGTTACAAAAAGACTTCATTCGGTGTGGGTTATTAGGGAAACTTGATGCTGCAATGGCATGTTTTCGTGGTGGTTTGAACCGCAAAATTCAGGACATACTAGATCATAAGGAATATGCAAATATGACCATGTTATTTGAATATGCTTGCAAAGCTGAACGTGAAGTGCAGGGACGTCGCTCGACGACATATTCTAACTCTTTTGCAGGAAGAAGCTCGACATCCAGCTCAGCGGCCGCTCTGCCTACGCCATCCACGCCCACCGCTCCACAGCGCAAGAGGACGGCCACACCTGTTGGCGCATCCTCATGTACAAATTCAGAACCATCACTCCATAATGCACCGAATACTCCTACTGAGAACATAGGTAATTCCCATGGTGCTGCACTCATGGAAGGTGAGAATTTTGTTAATGTGCTGACTTTTTCCACAAATCATGCTTTAGTTGAGCAATTCGAAGTGGCACCATCTCTTGATTTATCTTTGTCCCATGGTGATTTGCTTAATGTTTCTTGTGATAAAGATGAATTGTGTGCTACTACTTCAGTTTTACATGCTAGTGCTGAAAATAAACATGTTATGTATGTTGCTAGTAAAAATGATGAGCTACATTTGTTGTCTTCTTTACATACCTTAGGTTACATTGAATTCGATTATTTGTGTAATCTAGATTGTTTAGAAGAGAGAATTTTTGCATATGCTGATTTGCCTTGGTTTTCTAGAAACAAATATCATGTTATTGGCAAATGTAATGACAAAGGACAATATATGATACATCGCGTCTACATTTGTAGCAATATGAATTCTCCTTTTGTTGTGCAAGATTGTGATCGACTAGAGGGAAACCATCATACAAACACTTTCACATGTCCCTCTAGAAGTTTTGTTTTAAATAAAAAGGTTGACTCCCAAGAAGGGGAGCATTATTGGTTACTACCAACTATTCCTACATCGTTTGTGTGTACTAATCTTTTGCAGGATGGTGTTGACATACATCATGAGCCTTTCGCTCAAGAACCTTGCATGATTGCTGAATTTTTCATACCAGTTGACATACTAGAAATTTGGAAATGAGGTTTTGTCCTTCTTCACAATTATTTCAGTTCCATTTGTTTTCGCAACCCCGTTCTCCTTTGTGCTTTGCAGGATTGGTTTCAAGTACAATCGACGCCGAGGACGGCTTTTCGTCAAGAAGGGGAGGATGATGCAGACATGGCAACCATGCTTATGTCCTTGCGTGGTGCATGGATTGGAGAAGACAAAGTCCAGCAAGGTTTTCTAAGTCAAGAAGGTGGACCAAGGTTAATCCGGTTCGAGTCCCCAAGGTGGAGGCCCAAAAGAATTCAAGTTCGAGCCCAGTTCGGAGTCCAGGACCAGTGCGCACTAAAAACGACGCCCAGGTCGCAAACGAAGTCGGTTTTGGACGTTCTTTATATGGCTGGAAGTAGAATTTGATAAGTCTTCCAATGGCACCAGTTTGAGGCCCAAATTCGTCCCGAGTCAACGGGAATCGTCGAAAGAAGTTGACATCCAGAATCTGCCAAGGTGCTGCGTCGCCGGTTTGTTGGGCCATAAGCCCAAGTTGAGGGCGCCCCATCCTAGGTCGCCCTCAACCCTAGGACGCCCCTCTTCATATACTCATTAGCCGTCGTATTTAGAACTTGAGTTTGTTTTACAAGTTAGCTTTAGCTACATCCGAACAGCCGCATAGCGCTGCCTTCGTGTATTGCAGACTCCACCTTCGAGTGATATTAAGATTGCTCGCCTCGAATTCTTGTTCGTTCTTCGATTGCATACAGGAATTGATCTTCGTGATCAGGCTGATCTTGCGCCGGCAAGGTTGGTAACCATCGGGAGTTGGTTTAGCGATTGCATTGGCGCTTCGAGTCTCGCTCGTCGTAGTCGGATCGTGAGGGTCACCTCCCACCAAATCGAAGTTATCTCCACTCACCGAAAGATCGGGCACTCCCCTTCTATCACACACCCCAGCTTCTCGAACACGCAGCTGAACACAATGTCGAGCAGTAATCAATTGCCACCGATCAGACCGGTCCAGAGCAACCTGCTCTAAATTCTTTAAAATTTGCCCAGCAAGCCTAGATGGCAATTCTAGGATGTGGAGGAACAAGGAGAAATCCAGAAGTCTGCCTGGCAAGAGAAAACAAACCAAAACTCGAGCACACTAAAAACTCTCCACAACCAATCTTGCACCAGAAGCACTTTGTGAACAAGTAGCACAACCAACAGCAGTAAAGAGGATTTCCCCACTTGAAGCCCGCACCGGTCTGACCGGTTCACTCCACCGGTCTGACCGGTCTGGCTCAGAAACCCTCTACTGCAAGAACTCGATCTCCAAAGGCCAAAACTGCACGAGACTGAAACAGTAGCAAGCCGAGATCACAACCAACACTCTGGTGAAGAACTCCCCGAGAAACTACCACAGCAGGCCGCACCGGTCTGACCGGTCACGCCTGGGCAGCTCAGGATGAACTCCACCCGCGAGTCAACTCCCACCTTCCGATGCCTCGATCTCCCGATTCGCTCCACGGATTGAAGTAAAACTTTGGGGATATGTGTATCACCTCATGGACAAGCCATGCCTAAGAGATCGACCCTAAAGATCTACTCAATCAATAGGAATCGAAGGATGAACACCAAGAACACCTTTTCCCAAAACACAAAGAAAACCCCAAATTTGAGCACACAAACCCACGGATTTAGAGGAGGGGTCATCAAGAAAAGAACCACAAGGGGCTCATGTATGCATTCCATAACAAATCCACCAAGGGAAGGCCTCAAATCAACCACAAGAAAATCACTGAGAAAAGGCTCCGAAAATCCACAAAAAGGAAAACGGAAATCACCACCACAAGAGCTAGAGGAATCACGCCAAACCTTCTATACATCAAAGAAAAGATTCATACAAGGTCTAGCATGCCTCCCTAGCATCCATCCCTCTCTAAAGATCTCACCATGGAGCTCTCAAGCTAGTCCTAGAGAAAATAGGTAGCTGAAAAGAGAAAATGCAAAGAGCAAATGAAAACCCTAAAGCCCAAGAGATGGCTGCCACAACCCTTCCACCAAGTTTATATATGAGATCCTCTGGGGGGGGTAAAAGACTAGAATGCTATTTAGGCGATACAACCCCTCAAAGGGCATATTTGGAAACTTGACAGCCTTTCCATCGGACAGACGCCCAGCAACCGCACCTCGCGTAGCCTCGACACAAAGCCTACGATGCCGACACGTGTCCTCCGCTTCGAGCCACCTGGCGCTCCTCGTCCTCCACTGGTCAGATCGGTGCTCACCATTGGTCAGACCGGTCACACCGGTCAGAACGGTCCGGCCCACCGGTCAGATCGGTCCCGTAAAGACTTGAGTCGCCGACCGCTCGGACTTGGCTTTGAGGATCAACCAAGGAACCCAGTGGTTTTCTGGTGAACCACTGCAAACCCCGCGAGCTTGGTGCACCCTCCATGCCGAGCTCCTCGACTTGGCCGCCACGTCCGCTCCGGCTCGATGTTGGCTTTCATATCAACCAACGAACCAGCTATCATCTGACTTCGACTTGCTCTTCTCGCACCATCTGACTCGCACTTGATCCTGTCTGGCCACCGGGTCCCTCGAACCAAGCCTACCTATCCTTGGGACCTTTCGCACTTACTATTCACCTACACCAATGCAAATCAAGCCGTAGCCTACATCCACAAGATAGAACACAGCGTCAGTCCACACAATGTTGTCAATCACTCATCACTAAGGAGTGGCCAACCACTAGCCATCAGACACTCTGGTCCTCAGTTTTTCTTGGAGGACAAGGGTGAGACATTTGGTTTTGTTCGAGACCTAATCTTGAGGTTGAAGGATGAGAGACATGGAGATGCCATTATTACTATACACAGTGTCAATGGCACGATATTCAAGAACTCTCATTTTGAGACCTTTTGTCATGATCTTGGTCTTGAGCATCAGGTCGACTCCGTACACCTCCTCCTCAGGATGGTGTTGTGGAAAGGAAGAATTAGACCCTGTGTGAGATGGCTAGGACAATGCTCGATGAGCACAGGACTCCTAGGAGGTATTGGGTCGAGGCAGTGAATACCACGTGCTATGTGTCGAACAGGATTCTTCTATGAGCTTTCAAGAATAAAACCTGCTATGAGCTAATGCATGGGCGAGTACCCAAGGTGAGTCACTTTCATGTCTTTGGTTGCAAGTGTTTCATTCTTAAGAAAGGTAGAAAGTTGGATAAGTTTGAGGCTAGGTCTGTTGATGGTATTTTCTTTGGTTATGTTACTCACTCTAGAGCATTTTGTGTGCTCAATTTGGAAACTAACCAGATCGTGGAGACTTGCGAGGTTACCTTTGATGAGACACAACCGCGTAGCTCTTTGGTATTTGATTGTGCAGGTGATGAGGAGTTTGGTGAGGAGATCTTTGAGGAGGAGGTGCAGGAAGATGGTGAAGAAGATGATGGTGATGGTGCTCCCGCAGCTGGCCGTGTACATGCTACTTCCACTACGACGATGACGATTGAGGATGGTCCTTCACCTACACCGATGACGACTGAGGCTGTTCGAGTGGATGCTGCTGCTAAGGGGGAGCTAGTCTCAGAAGTGAGGCTCCCCGACGTGTTCAGGTGGATCACGCACCTTCGTCGATCATAGGTGACATTCATGAACGCACTACACGGTCCAGGTCACAGAGGCATTCTCATTTCGCTCATTCTGCATTTGTCACTTCTTTTGAGACCAAAGATATTAGACACGCACTTTTCGATCCAGGTTGGGTGAACGCTATGCATGAGGAGCTTGAGAATTTTGAGAGGAATCAGGTGTGGGAGTTGGTTGAGCCTCCACCAAATTGCAAACCTATTGGGACAAAATGGGTGTTGAAAAACAAAGAGGAGAAAACCCGCAACTGCTTGATGGATGACTTGAAGCCGATGGCTAAACCGATGGGTACGACTACAGCTTTGGATGCGGATGGCGAGCCCGTGGACCAGAAGGAGTACCGAGCATGATTGGCTCCCTCCTCTACTTGATGGCAACGAGGCCGGACATATAGTTTAGTGTGTGTCTGTGCGCTCGATTTCAGGCTTCACCGAGGACTTCACATCAGCAGGCCGTCAAGAGGATTTTCAGGTACTTTAACTGCACTCCTGAGTTTGGTCTTTGGTATTCTACGGGCTCGACACTCAACCTTCACGAGTTTGCGGACGCTGACGTCGCTGGGTGTCGTTTGGATTGTAAGTCTACCTCTGGTGGGTGTCAGTTTCTTGGGTCTTCTTTGGTTTCTTGGTCATCCCGCAAGCAGTTCAGTGTAGCCCAGTCCACTTTAGAGGCCAAGTATGTTGCTGCAGCTAGTTGTTGTTCCCAACTCCTATGGATTACCTACACTTTGAGCGACTTTGGTGAGGAGCGTTCCCATGTTCCACTCTTTTGTGATAGCACCAGTGCCATAAGTGTAGCTAAGAACCCAGTTCTCCACTCCAAAGCCAAGCATATAGAGGTGAGGTACCACTTCCTGAGAGATAATGTGGAGAAGGGAAAGATTGATTTGATCCATGTGCCCACCCAAAACCAACTAGGTGATATCTTTCCCAAACCACTTGACCAAGCCACTTTCACCCGCTTGCGGGGTGAGCTTGGTGTGTATTTGCTTTCTTGAGTTTGTGGTGGGAGCTCCTTTGTAGCATATGTATCATATTTACTTTGTTGCATGGCATTGCATTTGTAGTATGATGTATAGTCATCTTTGTATTTAGGTTGTTT
This sequence comes from Cenchrus fungigraminus, assembly GCA_036936925.1. NCBI lineage: Eukaryota > Viridiplantae > Streptophyta > Magnoliopsida > Poales > Poaceae > Cenchrus > Cenchrus fungigraminus. Next base: position 55,067,106 of record CM072777.1, read on the forward strand.
TTGCATTTGTATCCTACAGTAGGATGAGCTTCTCCTATATACATTGATTGCTATGATATGCTAGTTGTGAGCTTGTGAGCATGTTTGATATGAATTGATGATGGATAGCTACGCTCTTGATAGTCTTGCTACATTTGCATGATGATATGGCTTTTGAAAAATGCTAGATAGGCTCTCTCTTGTGAGTTTAAGGATTTGCATGATCTTAGTGTGGTTTGGTGGTTTATGTCATGCTTAATTCATGGTTGGATATCATGTACTTTTCACTTGGGGTCAAAGACCCATTTGTCATTATGAATGTTTAGCCCATGTGTTACCTTGTGGGGGAGCATAAGCTTTTTGCCGCAAAGGCACTTCATGTACCATTTATGCTTAAATGTGAAACGTTAAATTGGTATGAAATGCTTTGCTTGAAGTTATGCTATCATTTGTTCCATGTCATAAATGTTTTAAAATTGCAAGAATTTGTGTGCTAAACTATTGCATGATGTCTACCATGAGAAGTCTCATTTTAAGAAGTAGACACATGGATCGGGGGCTTTAACATGACATGAGATGCTTATGGGTGTTTGTAATGATCTTGTGTTGAGGATATGTGACCTAGGATGAAGTTTCTGTGATTTAAATTCACTTTGGTAGACTTTGCTCATGTTTTGGTCTTTAGCTCATGAGAGGGAAATTTTTTGCAAAATTGTGTATTTTGATCATGGCTTGCTCATATGCTCATATAGCTTTACTATCTTGATGGCAATGGTCATACGAATCTTTGGAATGTCTTGCTTGCTCATTTGCTCACTTGTAGCATTTTGTGGTGCTCATTGTCTATTTGAGAAGCTCTAGGTTGAAATTTTCGTAGAAATGCCTTGATTCATGCATTTTCAACAAGGGGGAGAAGTTTGTGAAGGAAAAGTGGTTCTGGATGCATTTAGAAAGTTTTTCTGGCGGTTTCGAGCATTTTCTAGGCTCTCTTGTGCATCGGCCTGACCGGTGTGTGCCACCGGTCTGACCGGTGAGGAAGATCGTTCTGGAGTTTGTTGCCCACCGGTCTGACCGATGGGTGGTACCGGTCTGACCGGTGATGGCCAGAGCTGAGCAACTATGTTTTGCATGGCACGCATTACATGCATTTGTTCAGAGGGAGTGTGTATTTGCTCAGGGGGAGCCTGCATGTGTTCAGGGGGAGCTCCTTGTGTCGCCTGAGTTCTTGCTTTGGTGGTTTGCTCTTTGTGAGCTTTGGATTTTGTCTCAATTGTGTTGAGCCGTTGCCCTTGCCTTAGGAGACTGAGACTTTGGCTTCAAGTGATCAGGGTTTGTTTTTGTTTGGTTTTTGGGTCACTTGTTTCGGTTTGTGTTAGTTTCTTTTTCTTTTCCTTCCTATGATGGTTACTATGTGTGGGTGTTGTCAATGCACTCATCAAGGGGGAGATTGAGGACTTGTGTGGTCCGAGGACCGGTGCATGGTCACTCCTTAGTGATGTGTGATTGACAACGTTGTGTGGACTAACTCTTGGCCTAGTATTGCAGGTACAGGTTGCGGCTTGATTCGCGTGATGCAGGTGAAGATCAAGTGCGAAAGGTCTATGTTTGTGTGACCTCCCAGGAGCGGATAGACAAGTAGGCTTCGATCGAGGTACCCGGTGGCCGACCGGATCAAGTGCGGGCCGTACGCTGGCAAGAAGAGCAAGACGACATCGAGAGGGATGGAGCCGGTGCAAGGTAGCAGCTGACAACTGAAGTTTGCACACGGGGTTTGTAGTGGTTTGGCCACAAAACCACTGTGTTACTTGGCTGAGCCACAAAGCCAAGGCCGGAGTTCAGAGCGTGGTGGTTCTGCACCGGACCGGTCTGGCTGGTGGGCTTGACTAGTGTGGACCGGTCTGACCAGTGGGCCCCATGGGCATCCGGAAGCTTCGAAGCGGAGGACACGTGGCGAGATCGCAAGGCTTGCGTGGAGTTGAAGCAGCTTGCGGTCTGCGGGTGTCCGTCCAATGCAGATATCGACCAAAGTTCCCAAAGTGCCCTTGGTGGGCGTGTATCTTAAGTTAAGTAAGTTGGGGTAGTTTGGTCATTCGGCGCCCTCCATATATACTCACTTGAGTGGGAGATGGCAGCCAACTCTTGGAACCCTAGACCACTTCCTGTTTTCTTTTTCCTAGTTTTTCCTAGGCTAGCTTGAGAGCTTCATGTTGCATCTAAAGAGAGGGATGGCTAATCAGGCGGCTTGCTAGACCTTGTATGAACCTTTCATGGTTTGTATAGAAGCTTCGGCGTGGTTCCTCAAGTGCTCTAGTTGATCCTCCCATTTTTCCTATTTGATGATTTTCGGAGCCCTTTCTTTGGATTTTCGTGGTGGGATTTTGGGGTGTTTTCCCATGGGATTTGTTGGTGGATTCACTGAAGAGGATGTTGTGCCTCTTTTCTTGGTGATTTGTCCCCTCCAAATCCGTGGAAGGGCCTTCGATTTTGGGGTTTTCGGTGTTCCTTGTGCTCTTGGGGTTAAAGCACGAGATTTGTGATTCCTCCTATTCTAGAGAGATTTGGGGTATATGCTTCAAGCTAGAGGTCACCCATGAGGTGTTCCTACCTTCCCCAAAGTTTCTCTTGAATCCATGGAGTGAATCGGGAGATTGGGCAAAGGGAATCAAGGAGTTGACCCGCGGGTGGAGTTCTTCCCGAGCTGCCCAGGCCTGACCGGTCTGACCGGTGCCTCCCACCGGTCTGACCGATGCATGCCCTTGTGGGTATTTCGCTCGGGTGAACGTGTGGTTCAGTGTAGTTGTGGGTGTGTTTTCCCTGGCTTAGTTCTTGGTGAGTTTCTCCTTGGTTTGCCCCTTCTTGGCTTGGTTGAACTAGATTCTTGTTGCTGGTGGATTCTTGGTTTGAGGTGGTTTTTGTTCCAGGGACTAGAAATCTTGCTGAGGCTCTCTGGAATGTTTTTGTGCGTGTTGCTATGCACACCGGCCTGACTGGTGCAGTTCACTGGCCAGACCGTTGCCATCGGTCTGACCGGTGCAGTGCAGGCAGCAGGCAGCACAGTTTTCCGCTGTGGTTTTTGGGTTGTTTGTTTGGGTGGAGATACTTGCTCCTAGGATCAGTAGCACCTCTAGTGGCTACGTGCTCTTGGCAAGGTGTGTGTGGGATTGCTCGGAAGTGAAATCCGGGTATAGGCCGAGGTTTTTCTTGGGAAGAATTTTTTATCGGCTCCCATTCACTCCCCCCCGTCTCTGGTCGCCAATCTGGTCCTTCACCTATTTATAGAGCAGAGCCAAGGTGTTCCCAGGCACCAAATGTCACCAAAACGCCGAGGAGTGCAGCTATTGTCCAATGAGCAAGCAACACGTGGAGGGCCAGGATGGGAGGCCCCTAGGTCAGTTCGGCCGATCCTAGGATCGGTCGACCATCTAGGGTGGCCCCACCTAGTGTGCTTCCTCGTGGTGGCTTACAGGTGGGCCCTCTGAGCTTTCCCTGGTGGATGGCTTGTTTGATGGCGGTTTGGAATCCTAGGTGGGCCCATGGATCCATGTGATGTCCATGGGTCGCTCTCTGATTCGTCAGTGAGTGTTTCACTTGGATTGGTGACGTGGATGCCACCTAGAATCAGTGTGGCAGCCACCTCCTTAGCTGAGTTGTCATGGATCATTCCATAGAAGGTGGGTTTCCATCTCTTTTCATGCTTAAATCACCTACATTCAAATATCTCCAAGGACAAGTGGACTACATTATTCTTAACAAAATGCCAGTAATAGATGCATATGCCTCCAAATATGTGAGAATGTTGACGGCTAAAAGTGGTACTTAACAGCCGTCAACAAACTCCCCCAAGCTAACCTTTGCTCGTCTCGAAGCAAGACATTAGGGACTTAGGTTGGTTGATTAGGAGTTGTTATGATGTTGCATTCTTAACTTATGGAAAGCACGCACCAAAGTATTCTACCAAGACTTGAACAAGTTGGCAATGATCTTACCATTTGCTTGACGTTGTGGGGCATGTAACTTCACCTGCCTTGGGCGGTTGAGAGACAGAATGGTTATATAGAGATCACTTAATTACTCATACCTTGATCAACAGTCAATCCGGAGGTTTTGCAAATTTTTCAAAAGAAAATCAGAGTTCCTCAAATGATACTCTCGGATCGCTCAATGTGTATGGTTCCTCACCAAGGTATCATACTGCCTTTCTTAACCATCTACTCCTAATAGGCTTATGTGGAGCTGTAGGTAGGGAAGAAATGTGTCATACTTGTCTCTCATATGTTGCTAAGGCAAAGATCGGATCCTTGGAAGAAACAAGTCATACAACCTGATCAAGATGTGCATGTGTGTATAATGATGGGAAGTATGGCAAGGTGTATAATAGGCCCGAAATATGTCCTAGATATTACCATATTTTACATATGAAATGAGGTTGATGGTAAGGTGGATACTAGCCCCGGAGTAGGTACTAGTTATTACCATCTATATGGTGGAACTCCTTTTTACGAAAATTCAATCCCTTTCTCCTTTTAGAATTTTCGAGACCTGGGCAAGCTTTCTTTTCTTTCTCTTTTTTTCTTTTTGCCATACTTTTGAGCATGCTTCCCCCTTTTTTCAGCTAGCCCCCTTATCTCTTTTGGAGATATTTGGAGAGGAATGAAATGATGCAATGATGCGCGGAGCTTTATTTGATGAAAGAATGCAATGATGGATGGAATGATGAATGCTAGCTTCTAGTGTAGAAGTTTAGCATGATCGTGTACATGATCTTGATCATGGGAGAATGACGAGTTTCTAACTAAGGGTCACAACAATTTGACAAAGCTCTATAAGAGAACAAGCAGGATATGTGGAGGCTAACAAGAGCTAGAATCTACATATGGCCTTGGATAGGAAATGCTCATCATTGAGGAACTCATCATGTTTGAATTTTTGAAAAGGAAAACTCCAGAAATCAAGCATCACATGGCACAAGATCATAGCACTCTATTCTACCATATCATATCTCACAACAACCTAGGCATGGATCATGCTTTTTGCTACCCACAAATTTCAAGCTAAGGATTGAACGTACAAGCCAACAAACTCAAAACTTAGGTAGGATGCTAAGCTGTACGAAAGACACATGAGAAGAATAAACAGAGCAATTATTCATCATTTCAACCATGGAGACAAAGCATTATTACCGCGCATACGAAAGCAAACTAAATCAAACCTGATTATGAAAGCAAATAAATATTTTTAGTCTTTTTAATTTTGCAGATTTTTATGGGTTTTTATCATAGGGAATTCTGAAAACAAATAAAGATACAAGTTACCTCAGGATGGGGGTCCTCCCCCAAGCTAGCTTCACGCTCACTGCGGTGGCTGGTAGAAAAACCCCTATCTCGCGTAGTAAGCCCTCTGCTCCTCTATCTATCGCTGCTCCATCTACTGAATGGTGTCGATCCTCTCGCCAGTCTGTCGCTGACAATCCTGAGTAGACTGGATGTGCGTGTTCAGCTACTCCTCTACTCTAGTGACCTGGACGGTGAATTCTCCAAGCTGTTGCATGAGATAAGCATCTCGGGAAGAGGCCGAAGAGTTCCGCCTGAAGGACGTAGTAGGAGGCCATCTTGGCTTCACATTAGTACCATGGTACAGACTCGAGGAGTCTCCGGATGGACGTCACCTTAAATCTTGCCCCAACGATGCAAAGGCCATAGAGCTAAAGGTAGCTTACCCCTTTAAGGATCAGAGTTTATTGGAAATGAAAAGTATAGGTATCTTACCGAACCTACCTATCCGCATAGGGCTCACTATTTTAAGTTCGTAGAGCTAGACTCTTCTTCACTCTACTTACCTTGGTAATGATGTAGTCGTCCCTAGTGAATGAGGATCCAACTTTCTATCCACATCTTCTTGGTAGACTGATGTTTCTGGGGTGTAGAAGTTGGTTTCTCGGACTGGGACTGGGATTTCCAATACTTCTTTGGTCCCACACTCATACGATGTTGTTCTTCCTTCCAAAAGTTTTTCATGAATGCGGTGAGGCTGTCCACTTCCTTCTGGGTTGTTGCGACCTCTCGTGTTGAAACATTGGGAGTCCGCGAATCCTTTATCATTGAACATTGTTCCTTCCTTGGACGTAATTCGAATTTCTCCTCCTTGCAAATTATGCAGAGATGGATCACTCTGTCACCAACATCAATTTGTGCATCAGCCGTGCTCAGAAATGGTCGCCCGAGGATGAGCGGGACTTCCTTGTCGATTTCTATGTCAAGTACCACGAAGTCAACAGGGATGAAGTAGTCCCGGACCATCACTGGAATGTCCACGACTATCCCCGCGGGGTACCGAACTGATGAATCGGCCAGGTGCAGCTGCAAAGTGGTTGGGGACAAATTCGTATAGTTAAGTCGACCAAAGACTACCTTGGGCATGACGCTGACACTAGCCCTGAGGTCGTAGAGAGCATGGTCGAAACGTTGTGTCCCAATCATGCAAGTGATTGTGGGACACCCCGGATCTTTCTTCTTCTCAGGAAGACAATTGAATATAGCTGCACTACACTCCTCAATGAGATGTACCACCTCCGTCATGGGTAGGGCTCGCTTCTTGGTGAGGATGTCCTTGAGATAACGCACGTACGTGGGTACACATATTGCCTCAAGCAAGGGGACATTGATATAGACCTACTGGATCATGTCCACAAAGCGGTTGAATTGTTCATCCACGGTCGCCTTCCTGTTCCTCTGAGGGAACGACATTACGTTGGCTTCTACGAACTCTAGTCATGTCGTTGTCCCTTCAGGCGCCTTCCCCTTGGGTGGCACCTTCCTTACCTATGGGGGTTCTTCCGTGTCGGAAGAACTATTGTTGAAGTCCTCAACTTCTCTTGTGCCCCTATGGTCTGTTCCTACATGGTTAGGATAAAGTGGGTCTCGAGTGGACTTTCCTCCCCTCGTCGTCACCGCATTTCCATTTTCGAGAGAAGGAACAAGAGCAGCCAGCTGAGCTAATTGAGTTTCTAACATCTTGTTGAAAGTTAGCTGACTCTTTTGAGTAGAAGAAAAACTATCAAGCTTACCGTTGAGGTTCTCCAAAGATTTATCAAGGGCGGCTAACTTCTTAGTTACACCTTCATTGATCTTAGCCTGTCCAAAAACAAGGTCTCGCAAGGAAGGCTGGTTAGAATTGTAAGAGTTACCTTGGTTACCTCCTTGGTAATAAGGGCATTGTTGATTCCACGTTTGGCCTCCTTGGGGATGATAACCATTGTTATTGTCGTTCATGTACATCACATCCTCATGAGTTTCAGGGTAGTGATTCCCTGAATGCCTAGTGTTACCGCAAACCTCACAAGTCATATGAGAGTCCATACGTAGAGTAGTGGTGGCCATTGTAGCCTTCTCGCTGGTGTAATCATCCAATATTTTTATAAGAAGGTCCAACTTGGCAGTAAGCATATCTTCTTCCTTGACAGTATTAGTACCCCTCTGACGTGGTTGGAGTCGTTCATCGCTCCACCCTTGGTTGGAAATCATCTTCTTAATAAGTGATTTAGCATTATCAACAGTGAGTGATAAAAAGGCTCACTGAGTAGCAGCATCAACATGGCCACGGGCTGTCAGAGTCAGCCCATTATAGAAGCTTTGAAGAATTAGCCATTCCTCCATCCCATGGTGAGGACAGACCATGACGTACTCCTGAAGCCTTTCCCAAGCCTCTGGAATAGATTCATTTGCTGCTTACAAGAAACTAGAAATCCTCCCACGAAAGTCATTGGTTTTACCCAACGGAAAGAACTTCTTGAGGAATGCTTCTAAGCATTTGCTCCATGTGTTAATAGCATCACGATTCACATAGAACCATTGCTTAGTTTTCCCCAGGAGAGAAAATGGAAACAATCATAGATGAACTGCATCCACATTTGCATAGCTCTAGGAACTGCTGAAGATGGGCATTTGCATCCTCATTAGGCTTGCCACAGAATGGGATAGCCTGTACCATCATAATTAAACATGTCTTGATTTCATAGTGATCAGTCCCAACTACCACCTCAGGGCCTTGCAGCACCTGGTTAGTTGAAGGAGCTAAGTACTCATGAAGTGTCTTCTGGGTCATAGCATTAGACGTGGATGGCACTAAGGAAGCTGGATTGACTCTCGAACGAGCACGACGAGGAGAGTTGAAATGAGATCGAGCTTTCCTCACTAGTGACTTTGGATCTTCTGTGAAATTTGGCGGTAAGTCGAAACCAGTCATACACTACCTGTCTTCATCATCCAAAGACAAAGAAGACAATCAAGGTTAGCCTGCATTGAGAGTTGATCTACCCTACTAAAGTTTTATAAACGAATGCAAAGCATAGTCATGATAATCATGTGCCTTCCCCGGTAATAGCGCCAGAAATGCTTGTTAGCTTTTCTTAGCGTCACTACTAATGATGCCGGGTTAGAGCGAATGTCAAGAACAGCCAATGGTAATCCTAACAATCATGAATGAATCCGCAAGCACACAGATATACCATTGTAGCATTTCCCCGGGGAAGAGAGTATTCCGAGGGTATCGTATCTGTGGAAGGCAATGGCGGATATCAAGACTTATGCTATTGCATTGAATATAAACCATGCGATAGAGAAAGAGACAACAACTCAAATACATGGGTAAGATAAATGATAGATAAGGGTAGTGTGACACACACATTGATTCATCTCCTACTAAAGAACACTATGGCATAGGGAGGACTGTAAGAAGTTAGCTCTAGGTTCTAATATACTAAACATACAAGACTTAGCTGATACAAGAGAGAAGCACAATGCAGCGCATGATTGAAGGTTTAGCACCTAGGTACAAACGCGGAGATGGCACCGCGACGCTAAGCATACAAGCGGCCACTATCCTTTAGCCTCCTACAGCTATACCCCAGTGTGGAGGGTTACGAAGGGTCCAACGGCCGTCACTACTGCGGCCTACCTCTATCGTTACGGGGGGCAAGCTCATAACTAACGCAGCTACACAACCCAAGCACCATGCCTACGTTACTACTGAACTCCACTCGGCCCGGGCTATTGTGACCAAGGGTGAAGCAACCAGAACACTGGCCGACTTAGACCGAGTACCGTAGCATAAACACAAACCTCATGCAACAGAACGGTGCAATCTGACTAGATCAAACAGGGCTAGCCATATGAACAGATACAAACTCTCTTGTGTCTAATCAACAAGATCAAAGGGTCGTGTTCGCGAAGAACACGAGCCTCTAACTTATGAACAAACACATCAGGAAGGAGTAAATCGTCCTTCAAGTGGATCGAAAGGTATTGTTCATGATGAACACGAGCCTCTAAATGATGAATGAACGAAGAACTCAAGAACATATCAATCATATGAATTACCATAATTTTATATGAAATAGCTGAATAATTGAAGTAGATCAAAGTCATACAAAGAAATAAAGATACAAGAGAACTCACACCTAGATCCCAAATTAGACTTGGAACCTGAATAAGAGCTACTCTAGCCTTCCTAGCCTTGGAAACTAAAACTGAGAGAGGAGAGTAAGTGTGGGTGTGAGAAATGGAGCCCCTCCCCTCCTATTTATAGAGGAGAGCCAAGGTGTTCCCGGGCACACATGTCACCAAAACGCCCGGGATTGCAGCTATTGTCCAATGAGCAAGCAACACGTGGAGAGCCAGGATGGGTGGCCCCTACATCAGTTCGGCTGATCCTAGGATCGGCTAACAATCTAGGGTAGCCCCACCTAGTGTGCTTCATTGTGGTGGCTTGCAGGTGGGCCCTCTGAGCTTTCCCCGATGCATGGCTTGTTTGATGGTGGTTTGGAATCCTAGGTGGGCCCATGGATCCATGTGATGTCCATGTGTCGCTCTTTGATTCGTCGGTGAGTGCTTCACTTGGATTGGTGACATGGATGCCACCTAGAATCAGTGTGGCAGCCACCTCCTCACCTGAGTTGTCATGGATCATTCCATAGAAGGTGGGTTTTCCATCTCTTTTCATGCTTAAATCACCTACATTCAAATAATCTCCAAGGACAACTGGAACTACATTATTCTTAACAAAATGCCAGTAATAGATGCATATGCCTCCAAATATGTGAGAATATTGACGGCTAAAAGTGGTACTTAACAGCCGTCAACAGCATGGCTATCTAAAAAAATGTGGACACATGAAGGTCCAGCATAGAAAAAGGGAAGATGGCCATGTTCTCAAAAAGATTTTATATATGTGAGAGAGAGAGAATTATGCAATGGAGTCATTTGTCTTATCCACCATATATGGTAATATCCAGCACCCATTCCAAGCCTACTGTCCACCTTACCATATTCATCATAACCATACACGTGCACATCTTGATCTGATTGTATTATTTGATTTTCTCCTTGTATCCGGTCATTAACTTTGCAATATATGTGATGCAAGTATGTCTTATCATTCATACCCTACCCTGAGCTCCACATATAGTCATCATTAGAAGTAGGTTTGAAGAAATGCAACTTAATGCCTTGGTGAAGACATATACACATTGAGTGACCTGAGAGAATCAAATGAGGATGCTACGCAAGAGCTTTATTTATGAAAAACATTGCAAAAACCCCAAAATTTTTGTCATCGGACGCATAAGTGACTCGGCTCATGGTTGTTTCGCTCCTCAATCACCCAAGAAGACATAATAGCCACTCCATAGAGTTCACAGGACACAAGGTATGACTTGGACTACCTCTTATGCTTGTTAAACACCTGTGGTACACATGACTTGCTTGATATTGTTTTCCCTTCACTTGGGATGAGCAAAGGTCAAGTGTGGTGGTATTTGTTGACGGCTATTAACTACTCAAATTATGACTGTCAACAATTACATTTAGGCATGAAATATAATCATCAACACTAGAATAGGGCTTAAACTAATCATTTCCACAGTATTGGTGATTATGCAAATACAGGCAATTAGCACTAGAAATAAGAGCAAAAACACAAGTCTTTGATCCAAGTACTTCAAGCTCGGCCAATGAGGGGTTGCCACATAGGATTCCCCTGGATCAATGACATCACCAATCCAAGAGAGGCAAGCCCAACAAATCACGTACCGCCACATGGACATCACATGGATTTAAGGCCCACTTGCTACCCAAACTGCCTCCAAGCTTGACGTGCATCTACCACCGACTCAAGGGCCCACAGGACAATGTCTCAGAGAAAACACACCGCGAGTGGTGGCTCCTAGGTATCGGGCGATCCCTAGATCACCGAACCGACTTTGGTTCGGCTGATCTCCACCTTCCACGTGTTGCTTTCTTATTGGTCCTAAACGGCGTCCCGGGGCATTTTGGACCATTTTGGCACTCGGAGCTCCACACTTTCTTGCCTATAAATAGAAGGGGAGGGGCCTCATTCTTGGACACACACTTCTCTTCCTCCTCCTTCATTTTGGCTTGTGGCCTCTCTCTCCCTAGGAGAGGAGAGCTCTTTGTATAGGATTAGTTTTGGAAAGTTAGGGGGAATGCTTGAGGCCATGTCATGTTTATGACATTCTTCCTCAGGACCGATCCTTAGAGGGTGCCTTTGTTCTTCATTTAGAGTAAAGTGAGTATTCTGACATTTTCTATTTAGACTAAAGTCGCGTTCATGCATATGTGAACTTCCTGATTTAGAGGCTTGTGTTCTTCGAACACAACCCTTTCGATCTTGTAGAACTAGATCATAAGTTTGCATTTATGTTTGTGTGATAACTTGTCTGTTAGACTAAAGTTGATGCTCCTGCATGTGCTTCAATTTGATCAAAATGCATCTGTGATCTTGCATAAGTGATAGTTTAATCTTAAGCTAGTGCCAGTATCTCCCTCGCGGGTTCGTCGCTCCGTATTTATACAGAGTGCTATAGCAGGGCTACAGGAGATCTAGACGTAGTCGGCTATAGTAGTAATCAGTGGTGTAGGTGTGGTGTCTAGACTGCGGGTTATCCTTTGTTTTCCCTGTGCCCCCCCCCCCCCCCGTATAGATAGAGGTAGGTCGCGGTAGTGATAGCCGTTGGACCCTTTGTACTCCTCCGCGCCCGGGTACAGCGGTAGAGCCAGATAGGTCGGATCTACCTAGAGCCCATTGAGTGCCCTAGGACCGGTGCCCGAAGTGAGTGCTCATACCAGACTCTGCACTCTATCAAGCCGATCCTTTCTACCTATCCTATCCTACGAGGTTGTGTTCTTAGACCATTAACTAGGCTAGGAGCTGAAGCTCATCCGTCCCGTGGAATCAATAACCCTTGGAATACTCGTTCCCTGGGGAAGTGTTACAATGGTATATCTATGCGCTTGCGGATTTGTTCGTACCCGTCGGTGTACCCAGTTGATCTTATGTTCCCTCTAGGTGCGTAATTGGTGGTGACGTTAAGAAACATCAACAGACAGCTTGAGTGCGGGTGGGGCGGCCGGCCTGGAGCGGAGGCGGGACAGCCAGTCAGAGTAGAGGTGCGTGGGAGATGGGAGGATCTAGACATAGTGAGAATGACATGTGGGACCCAATTAATATTGTATACAACAAGGAGTCTAATTTGGCTAGTCTGTTGGAATTGATCTCAATTTAGAGAGTGAATCTTGGCTAAATGGCTAGCTAAATAGGAATATAGAGAGTATAATTTGGCTAGTCTGTTAGAGTTGCGCTAAGACTAGTAGCAGCGGTGGCTTGTAAAAAGCTCAGAGCCGCAAAATAGGGGTTGAGGAGAGAAAAGTCCTTGCTACGCTAATAACCTCCAAATAGACCTTCAAAATCAAGTAGCTCCTTCCCTTTCCTTCCCCTAGATTTACAGGCCTTCCCTCCCACCACACCTTCCCTGGCCTCTCCATCATGCCACCCCTCTAGCGTTGAGGCCACACTAGCCGCAAGCACAAGTGCGGCCAGCATAGATGCCTATAGCAGTAGTCTCCACCGCTTGATTCAGCTAGAGGTGACTGGGACAATGCAGGACATCGTCGGAGGCAGAGGCCACAACGACGATGAGGTCCCCGAGCACAACATCACTACCACCGACGTGTAGCCTCCACTAGCAGGTGAGCCTAGGTGGAGTGATGAGGAGGCCCCCTCGACCTCACCAACGTCGTTGTCGCGCCTACCATCAAGCTGGGCCCGCGAAGTGGATGCCCACGCAGGAGAGGCTGTTGTGGAGGGCAAAAGCACAAAGGACAACATTGCTAGGTGGAACTCTAATAGGCGATGGCCCGATCTTCCAAGAGGTAGATGATAGGTCGATTGGTGGAGACTCGATGTTGGCAATCTTGGCTTCGAATCAACCGTTGGTTATCAACCAAGCACAACTTGATTGACCTCGCCACAAAGGCTTTTCTCTGCAAGCGAATCGAGAACACAAGCAAGAAAGGATAAACACGCAATCTGATAATTGCAAATATGAATTGAAGCAAAAGAGTATGGTTCTAGTTCTGATCACAAAAGGACTAATCGACACAGTGGTGACGAACAAGAACGGTGGCCTTGATTCAAAGCAAAAGAACTCAGTGTTACAGTGGTTATGAAGATAGTATGTTCCTCGAATCGAAGGGAAACAAAAACTCAAACAAAACCCGAGTTTCTAAGGCAGCGGCTACTGAGTTTATGAGAGGAGGGGCGTCCTAGGGTTGGGGTGACCAGGGGTGGGGTGCCCACGACTTGGGCTTAAGGTCCGACAAACTAGTGACACAACAATTTGGTAGATTCTGGACGTCAATTCGTTCCGTTGATTCCCGTTGACTCCGAATGAATTTAGGCCTGAGACTGGTGTGACTGGAAGCTCTATGAAACTCTGGTTCCACCCATGTAAAGAACAGATTCCGTATGCGACCAGGGTGTCGTTTTTAGTGTTTGCTGCTCCTGGACTCAAAACTGGGCTCGAACTTGAGTTGCTTTGGGCCTCCACCTTGGGGACTCGAACCGGATTAGCCTCGAGCCTCCTTCTTGACTTGGACACTCTTGCTGGACTCCTTCTTCTTCACTCCATGCACCACTCATGGATATATGCATGGGTGCCATGTCCTCATCATCCTCCCCTTCTTGACCAATAGTCGTCCTCTACGTCGATTGTACTCAAAACCAATCCTGCAAAGCACAAAGGAGAACAGGGTTGCGAAAACAAATGGAACTGAAATAATTGTGAAGAGGGACAGAACCTTGTTTCCAATTTTCTAGTCTATCATCTTGTATGAAAAATTCAGCAAGCATGCAAGCTTCTTGATCGGAAGGCACACGTTGTATGTCAACACCATCCTGCAAAATATTAGCACCAACCAACGAGAATTTAGGAATAGATGGTTGTAAACAATAATGCTCCCCTTCTCTGGAGTGAACCTTTTTCTTTAAAACAAAACTACTAGAGGAACATGTGAATATGTTTGTATGATGGTTGGCCTCTAATCGATCACAATCTTGCACAACAAAAGGAGAAGTCATATTTGTACAAATGTAAACCCGATGTATCATATATTGTCCTTTGTTGTTATATTTACCAATAACATGATATGTATGTCTAGACAACCATGGCAAATCAGCATATGCAAATAGTCTATCTTCTAAACAAACTAGATTACACAAATCATCAAATTCAATGTAGCCCAAAGTATGTAAAGAAGACAACAATTTTTGCTCATCATGTGCACTAGCAATAGGAATAACATGTTTATTTTCAGCAGAAGTGTTTGGTTCCAAAACATGTAAAACTGAAGCATTACCAAACAATTCAACTTTATCATAAGGAATATCAAGCAAACCATCATGTGACAAAGATAAGTCTAGAGAGGGTTCCACTAACAATTGCTCTTTGATAGCATGGTGTGTGGAAAAATTCAGCATATTATGAAAATTCTCACCTTCCGTGAGTGTAGCACTGTCAGAGGTTTAGATCCGCACAGTCCACAGGAGGGTCAACCCCAGTGGTTTAGATTAGGATGGGGGTGATCTAGAGCTAAGGACTTGATGGTTATGCAAGAGCACACAGAACATGGTGAGTTTATACTAGTTCAGGCCTTCAGAGAGTAAAACCCTACGTCTAGTTGTTGGTGTAGATTGCTTGAGGATTGAGTGGTTACAATGGGGTCGCCCTGCCCTCCTTATATTGGCCAGCGACAAGGTCGGTCAACTAGAGTCCTGGTAGGTTAAGACCAGGAGACCTAAGTCTAGTTGATTACAACTATTTCATATTCCCCGGACTGCCTATTAGATATGTCGCCGTCTTGTCGTGTACTCCAAGTCTTGTTGTAGTTCCGGATATGGTCTTCAGGAGGTCGTGTGGGCCACAGATCAGGTCTGTTGGGCCCACAACCAGGTCGGTTGGTCTTGTAGTGGGCCGGACCCACTTGTCGGGGACGACCGTGAGACTGGTCGGTGGGGACCCAGGGGTACCCATGTCCCACAAGCCCCTGAGCGATGTGTAGGCGCATCAAACTGGATGGAATCATGACGAAGTAGTGGAGCTATCGACATGTTGATAAGTGTGCACATCAGTCCAAAAGAAAGAATCTTTAATAGCCGACCAGTTTGTAGAATCCTGAACGTAGTGAGGTCAAGTGACGACCTAAAGGAAGTAGACTTCCAATAGGTTGAAGCGACGATGAAAAAATAGAGGGCGTTTGAAAAACGCTCTCGTATAGTAGTCCCCGAGCATTGAAGTAGGCAGCAAGACTGCTTCGATGATCCAAAAAAGGAGGAGAAGAAGAAATCAACGCAAGAGCCTACTTGATGAGAAACAAGGTTTCCCAAAAGGTCGAAGCGACGAGGAAAACAAGAGGGTGTTTGAAAAACGGTCTCGTATAGTAGTCCTCGAGCATTGAAGTAGGCAGCAAGACTGCTTTGATGGTCCAAGAAAGAAGAAGAAGTGATTTTCATTGTGGTCGTGAAGAGTCAGTTGTAGAGACACCCAGATATCTTGCATAGCTGCAAAGAGTCTAGCAGAGCCACTCGAGGCATGCCGACCTCAAGAATGTCTCACGCTAAAAGCACCCAAGCACACGGAGATGCCTGGAAGGGCCAGTTTGGCACGCACCCCACAGAGAGGCCTTCATTCCTTGAAGCAATCCTTCCAATGGTGTCCAGAACAGGCTGGCAGGGCTAGAAACACACACTGACCTACGGGAGGTCACGCATCCAGGGCGCCCAACTAGGTTGGCAGGGCCAAAACTGTAGCAAGGTACTAAAGGACCTAGAAACTGTGGCACGCTGACCTCTGGGAAGGCTAGTTTGGTGCCCAGACAACCAACATAGCTGCCAATTATGCCGCTGAGCCATAGTATCGTGGTATTGCTAACTAGGGTAACAGGCACACCGACCTTCAGGAGGCCCGTCGAATATCGTAGATGTGGTTGATTTAGACTCCAGGCGCCCAGACAAATCTGGCAGAGTAGCGAGGCACGCCTACCCCGGAAGGTCTTCAATCGAACCTACGACCATTCTGCTCGGGAGACAGAAATATAGGTTGATTGGTACACGGTCCGTTTACGTGCAGAGCTGTACCGGGTGCACCAGGACGCAGAGCCACAGAGGGTGCAAATAAGACACAGAGTCGTAGCAGGTGCGAATGTCGTCGGATGAGGTCGTAGCAGGTCGTAGAGTTGAAGAGGTCGTAGAGCTAGCAAGTACAAGACCATATGGCAGCTGGGTCATCTGACGCGAAGTCAGGCTAGTTGGAGAGGTGAACTATTGGTTCACGAGGGCAATAGTGCAGGGTAGCATGAGGTTGCCAGCCATCTCGCTCAGCACAACGTGACAGAAATCGCATCCGAGAAAGATATTTGACCGAGCGCAACAGACAAAGTCTGGTAAAGGCACATACTGTGCAGGTCACGGGCGGCGATATTGGCGGGAATCACATGCGAACAGTGCACCTTGCGCCAGGTGTAGGACACCTAGCTTTTGTCGTTGTGCGTCAGGGTGAAGCGCCAAAGGAGGCCTCACATGTGTATAGTAACCATGGTCACATGCTCACAGTGGTGAGGTCAAACGAGTGCGGGACTCAGCTATAAATAGAGCTGATGCCCAGAGGCGAAGCAACCACCATAAAGAAAATCATGAAGTCCCATTGTAGCTAGGATATCATGCCAAGGGCATGCATCCGTCCACTAGAGTGTAGAAGAAAGAAGTTGTAGAAGCTTGGAGGTAGAAGAATACTTGCGAAGTGTGGAGTAATCCACCGATCTCTATGCCCGCATCCACCGTGGAATCCAGAAGGAAACTGGTGTGATCCTCTAGGTTCTTTGCGAGTAATAGATACTCATTGAGGCCTGGTGGTGAGCAGAGTTGGTGGCGAGTGTGCTAGGTCTAGGAGTCTAGTACACACCTGGGGTGAAGAACGCATCTGCATGCAAAAGTCGGGGGCCCTAAACCACTTGCTAAGAGCAGCGTCAGGCCGCCGATCCCCGAGAGGTCTCCACGAAGGTTTGGAAGCCATAAGAAAACTTGCGATGTGCCCTGCTATAGCAGAAAGCATGGCAAGATTCGCTCTATGTAGATCAGATATTCAATCATGCCCATTATGGGGATGATCTAGTTTGTATCTTGTAAATGGTCAAGGACCAGATGTCACTTATTGATGACCATGTAGACATGGAATCATCTATGTAAGGTTCACACTCTTCTGTCAAATCATGTGTAATGCCATGCGCAGAGGAATTGAATCCCCTACGACCTGTTGTGATGCCTTCAGGGGGTCTGGCGACCTCAAGAAGGTCAGAAACGCTATTGGTAGGTCCACCGACCTCAAGGAGGTCGCGGACGCTATCAGGACGACCTAGTAGTAAGTTGTATCCCACCGACCTCAATGGAGGTCTTGACGACCTAGTAGGCCACCAATGTAGGATTCCAAACAAGTTTGCGAAAATACCGGATTTAATTAGCATTGAGCTGTTAGCGCAGTTATTTTGTTGAGGAATAGCCATTGGAGAAGAGACGATCTGCTAGCATAGAGCCGTTGGGCTCGGTAGACCCGCTGGCATAGAGCGGTTGGGCGTGCCGACCCATAAACGGTCATATGGGCCGCGGGGGCCTATTTATAGGTCGTGGCTTGCGGGGGCACACCCCACTAGCACTTTCTCTCATCTGCACCTGCTAGGGTTTCTCATTCTGCTGCCGCTGCCGCTCGAATCCTTCACGTCGCCGCAGCTAGAGCCAGAGCTCGCCGCCACACGCCGCACCACCGCCGCTGCCGCCGTATGCGCACGAAGACTCTCTGCGTCTTTAGGACCAGATCACAAGGGTACGCCGAGGAAGAAGAGGAGATGTTGCCGCGCCAGATCTCCGCACCGGAGGAGCAATTGTCCCCGTCGGAAATGATGGAGGCTAGGATCGAGGCGCTCGTGGAGCGTGGGCTGCTGAGGCCCAAGGTGGAAGTGGAGTGGAAGGCGCCCACCGGCCATGACTTCCCCCACGGAGGAAGTCACCGAGCAGGTCGTCTTCGCCTCCTTCTTCGAGCGCGGCTTCAACATCCCCGCGAGGGATTTCTTCAGAGGTCTGCTGCATTACTACCGCCTGGAGCTGGTACATCTCGTCCCCAACTCCATTATGACAGTGTCTTCTTTCATCCATATGTGCGAGGCCTATTTAGGCATACCGCCACACTTCAATCTGTGGTGGTATTTTTTCCATCTAAAGAAGCCTGACAAGTCTCGGGTCGTAGGTAGTGCTTATTTCTACCTTAGGACAAGGCGTAAGGTAGAGTACATAGATATGGAACTGCCGTATAGCAATTCTTGGTGGAAGTTGGAGTGGTTCTACATAGCGAACCAGAAGCCGGAGCACCCGAAGCGCACTGGGTTCGGGCCAACCAAGGTCCCTGAATGGGATCTTGTGGTGACGTCTCGTGAAGAGGAGGAGATCGCACCACTCCTCGCCAAGGTTGTTGAGCTCAAGGAGGCCGGCCTGACGGGAGAGGCGGTGGCGATTAGCTTTAGCCGCCGCTTGATTCAACCGATCAGGGATCGGGTGCATCCAGTGAAAGAGGTGGAGTGCCTGATCTTTCGGTGAGTGGAGATAACTTCGATCTAGTGGGAGGCGACCCTCACGATCTGACTACGACGAGCGAGACTCGAAGCGCCAATGCAATCGCAGAACCAACTCCCGATGGTTACCAACCTTGCCGGCGCAAGATCAGCCTGATCACGAAGATCAATTCCTGTACGCAATCGAAGAACGAACAAGAATCTGAGGCGAGCAATCTTAATATCACTCAAAGGTGGAGTTCTGAATCACAGAGGACATCACGTATTTGTGCGTGTTCTGGTGTAGCTAAAGCTAGTTGTAAAACAAAACTCGAGTTGTAAATGATACAGGACTCTGACTAATAAAGGGGGCGCAGCCCCTAGGGGAGGGGCGGCCAGCAAAGGGGCGCCACCCCTAGCGTCGTGGGTGCGGGGGTGCAACCCTAGGCGCCCTCTTAGGCCAGTCCTAGGCGCCCACGCACAAAGCCTCCTGTTGGGCCAGCCTTCAGTCTTCTGGCCTTCATTCTTCAGCATCATGTCGAAGTTAAACTCTCTTGCACGGGCCCAAGTAATTGGCCCAGAAGGTGGCGCTGAAGAAGGTGCTGCTGGTGCTGGAGTAGGAGAAGGTGCTGCTGGTGTAGATGTACTCGTGGTGTCCTCATCATCCTCCCCTTCTTGAACTGAAGTTGTCCTCGACGGCAGCTCCTCATCCTCACCCAGATATGGCTTCAAATCTGCAACATTAAAACTAGTGGAAACACCAAACTCCGCAGGCAGGTCAAGGATATAAGCATTATCATTAATCTTGGTTAGCACTTTAAAAGGACCAGCAGCACGAGGCATTAATTTAGAACGGCGCAAAGTAGGAAAACGATGCTTTCTCAAATGCAACCAAACCATGTCACCAGGTTCAAAAGTAACATGTTTTCTACCTTTACTACCAGCAACCTGATATTTAGCATTAGCAGCAGCAATGTTTTGGTGAGTTTGTTCATGCAAGTTAACCATTTGTTCAACATGTGCAACAACATCTAAGTGTGGGGCGTCTTCAGTATCAAAAGAAAACAAATCAATAGGAGCCCGAGGGATGTAACCATACACAATCTGAAAAGGGCACATCTTTGTAGAGGAATGCGTTGCATGATTATAAACAAACTCAACATGGGGCAAGCAATCCTCCCAACGTCTCAAATTTTGATCTAAAACAGCCCTAAGCATGGTTGACAAAGTTCTATTAACCACCTCAGTCTGCCCATCAGTCTGAGGGTGACAAGTTGTGCTAAACAGCAATTTAGTTCCCAATTTATTCCACAGAGATCTCCAAAAATGACTGAGAAACTTAACATCACGATCAGAGACTATTGTATTTGGGATACCATGCAAACAAATAATCTCTATAAAGAACAATTCAGCAATATTGCTA
This sequence comes from Cenchrus fungigraminus, assembly GCA_036936925.1. NCBI lineage: Eukaryota > Viridiplantae > Streptophyta > Magnoliopsida > Poales > Poaceae > Cenchrus > Cenchrus fungigraminus. Next base: position 55,087,452 of record CM072777.1, read on the forward strand.
GCATCAGCAGTCTTATGACAAGGTATGAAATGAGCCATTTTGGAGAATCGATCAACAACCACAAAAATGCTATCCCTCCCCTTCTTAGTTCTAGGCAATCCCAAAACAAAGTCCATAGAAATATCAAGCCAAGGAGAAGTAGGAACAGGCAAAGGCATATACAAACCATGGTCGTTCAACCGTGACTTAGCTTTCTGACAAGTAGTGCAGCGTGCAACTAGGCGCTCAACATCAGCACGCATCCGGGGCCAAAAGAAGTGGGCAGCCAACACCTCATGCGTCTTGTAGACGCCAAAGTGTCCCATGAGACCGCCTCCATGCGCTTCCCGTAACAGCAAAAGACGAACCGAGCTAGCTGAAATACACAGCTTGTTAGTGCGAAATAGGAACCCGTCCTGTATGTGAAATTTGCCCCATGGTTTGCCATTAATACAATGGGCAAAAGCATCTTTAAAATCAGCATCGTCGACATATTGATCTTTCACAGTTTGCAAGCCAAAGATTTTAAAATCTAAGTGTGACAGCATGGTATAGCGACGAGACAAAGCATCAGCAATAACATTGTCCTTCCCGTTCTTGTGTTTAATTATGTAAGGAAAAGACTCAATGAATTCTACCCATTTGGTGTGACGACGGTTCAGATTTGTTTGGGTACGAATACGTTTCAAAGCCTCATGATCAGAATGAATTATGAACTCGCGATGCCAAAGATAGTGCTGCCAAGTATGCAAAGTGCGCACTAAAGCGTAAAGCTCCTTATCATAAGTAGAATATTTTAGACTAGCACCGCTTAATTTCTCACTAAAATAAGCAACTGGTTTTCCTTCTTGTAACAAAATAGCACCTAGCCCAATACCGCTAGCATCGCATTCAAGCTCAAACACTTTATTAAAATCAGGCAATTGCAAAAGGGGAGCATGGATTAACTTATCTTTCAAAGTGCGGAATGCTACCTCCTGCGAATCACTCCAAGCGAATGTCACATCTTTCTTTGTAAGCTCATGTAAAGGTGCTGCAATGGAGCTAAAATCACGAACAAACCTACGGTAGAAACCTGCAAGTCCAAGAAAGCTCCGAATCTGTGGGACCATTGTCGGTGTAGGCCACTCCTGAATGGCAGCAATTTTGCTGCTATCGACCTCAATGCCCTATGGAGTAACAACATAACCAAGAAACGAGACACGTTGTGTGCAAAAGATGCATTTATCCATGTTAGCAAATAAGTGGGCAGCACGCAACGCATCAAAAACAGCACTCAAATGTTTCAAATGGTCTTCCATAGATTTGCTGTAAATAAGGATATCATCAAAATAGACAACCACAAACAATCCTATGAAAGGTCACAGAACTTCATTCATCAATCGCATAAAAGTGCTGGGAGCTTTAGTCAATCCAAACGGCATAACCAACCATTCATATAAGCCAAATTTCGTTTTCAAAGCCGTTTTCCATTCATCACCTAGTTTCATTCTAATCTGATGGTAACCACTACGCAAATCAATCTTTGTGAAAATAATGGCACCATTAAGCTCATCTAGCATATCATCAAGTCATGGTATGGGATATCGATAACGAATGGTGATGTTATTAATAGCACGGCAATCTACACACATACGCCAGGATCCATCTTTCTTTGGAACAAGTAACACAGGAACTGAACAAGGGCTGAGAGACTCACGAATGTAACCCTTGTCAAGCAATGCCTGTACCTGGCGCTGGATCTCCTTTGTCTCATCCGGATTTGTACGATACGGGGCGCGATTTGGAAGCTGTGCGCCTGGAATGAGGTTGATCTGGTGCTCAATGCCACGGAGTGGTGGGAGACCCGGTGGCAAGTCTTTGGGAAAGACATCAGCGTACTCCTGCAAAAGGTTAGCAACCACAGGGGGAACATCCAAAGACGGTGCATCATCAAGTGAAACGAGCAGACTAGAGCATACTAGTGCGTAGCAAGGCAATTGAGCATCACATAAATCATCAAAATCAGCACGTGTAGCAAGTAGAACAGGAGCATGCAACTTGATTTCAGAATTAACCGACGGTGATGGTTCAAGTTTCTTAGCAATTTTAGCAGCTCTAGCAACATCATCTTTACCAATTTGTTCAGGTGTCATAGGATGTATAATTATTTTCTGTCCCTTAAACATGAAAGAATAATGATTCGAATGACCATGATGCAAGCTATCAGTATCATATTGCCAAGGTCGACCAAGTAACAAGGAACATGCTTCCATGAGAACAACATCACAATCAGCAAAATTAGAATAAGCACCCATGGAGAAATGAACATGCACTGTTTGTGTTATTCTAATTTTCCCACCATCATTAAGCCATTGAATGTGATATGGATGCGGATGCTTACAAGTGGGTAAAGATAGTTTCTCAACCAGCGTGGTACTCGCCAAATTGTTGCAGCTGCCGCTGTCGATGATGATGCGAATCGACCGTTCCTTCACAACACCCTTTGTGTGGAAAAGGGTGTGTCACTGATTCTGCTCCGGTGGGGCGACCTATGTACTGAGAACATGCTGCACAACAAGAGTTTCATACCTATCGGTGTCATCCGGGTTGACAAGTACATCCGTCTTTGCTGCATGGTCAGTGGCCAGCACGGTATGTTGAATATCCTCAGAATCACTAGCGGAAGAGTACTCACCATCGTCACGAATGAGCAAAGTGCGTGTGTTTGGGCAGTTCCGAGCCACGTGGCCACGTCCGCTACAACGAAAACACGTGATATCCCGCGTACGGCCTGTGGTGGGGGTCGCGCCTGTGCATGGAGCGGCGCCTGCAGGTTTGGCCGCCCTATCACGGGATGTAGGCGTGGCTGCAGATGGTGCAGGAGAAGCGGCTGCAGGGCTGGATGTCGAGGTACGACCTGCAAAAGGGTTAGAAAAAGTCTTCGAGCGGCGTCCCTGCACTTCACGTTCAGCTTTGCAAGCATATCAAATAACTTAGTCATATCATGATATTCCTTATAATCAAGTATGTCCTGGATTTTGTGGTTTAAGCCACCACGAAAACGTGCCATAGCAGCGTCGTTGGTCTCCAATATCCCACAACGAATCATACCTTTTTGTAACTCTTGGTAATAGTCCTCAACAGATTGAGAACCTTGCTAGAAACGCTGCATCTTATTAAGCAAATCACGAGCATAATATGAAGGCACAAATCTATGGCGCATAGCAGTTTTCAATTGATCCCACATGGTCAGAATGGCAGTGGGATGTTTAATTTTATACTCACGCCACCAAATTAAAGCAAAATCAGTAAACTCACTAATAGCAGCTTTAACTTGAGAATTTGCAGCAATATCATGGCATGAAAATTTTTGTTCAACCTCTAACTCCCAATCAAGATATACAGCAGGATCATATTTACCATTAAAAGGTGGGATTTTAAATTTAATCTTAGAAAAAGAATCATTACCAGGGCGGCGTGGCACACGGCGGGCACAACCGCGACTGTCTCCGGCGTCCTGCTCCGAATCACCGCCATAGTCCTTCTGCAACTCTGTGATCGTGGTGTGCATAGCATCGAGTCGGGCCACGAGAGCGTCGAGTGTGGTCTTGGTGGCCGTCTGGGCGAGGTCGAGCTGATCGAAACGGTCGGTCGACGTAGTGATCGTTTCGTCCAGCCGTTCATGTACCGTCCGAATGTCTACGGCTAGTCCTTCAACTTGTGCTCGCAAGTCTTGCAACGGATCAGCCGCGCCGCCTTCATCTGCCATGGTTAGCGCAAACACAAAAACAAAACGACGACAAAAACAGGGTGGGACAGCTCACAAAGGCGCTCACACTAGTGCTGTTATCAAATTCTTATCCGTTCTTACCACGCACACAGGGGCGACCTGCAACCAACCGGTGGAACTCGCGAAAGATTGGAGCAGCGATTGCCAAGAGAAATAAAAACTGCTCGTCGTAGAAATATGTGGAGTTATGGGAAGGCTGCACTCAAATGAAGGATTAGCACAATCAAACAATAATGCAAAGTTGAATAAGAGTGCTAAACACGATCAAACGCTGCTGGCAACAAGTGAAATCAAAAGAGTAGCAAGGAAGGTGGAGAGGGCGCAACAAATTGCTGTTGTTTTCTTTTTTTTTGCTTCTGTTTTTTTTTGCGGAGTCCTCAAAACTAAAAATATGAACACAGAGGATCTCAAACAGCAAGTTGCGACACACACTTTTTCTGAAAGTACAGGGGTATTCCGGTAAAAAAAAGATGGCACCTAGAAAGAGAGGAAGAGAAGCTGGTAAGGCATGGAGGAAGAGGGGAGGGAAGCGTGCATGGTGTACACGGTGGAGCCGCGGGGTTCGCGCGATCCAGAGGGGCACGGCGCGCGCAGGAACACCGAGACGAGTTCCTCCTCCTTCTCCCGTGTGGACTCTTTCTTTCTTTTTTTTCCTTTTTTTCTTTCCTTTTTTTTGTCATTCCTTTTTTCCCCTTTTTTGATAACTTTTCCTTTTTTTGGACTTTCCAACACAGGGAGGGAGAAACGCGAAAGGGGAGCGAGAGGGGGGAGTCCTGCGGCGGCGTGTGGGGGGAAGTCCTGCGGCGGCGCGTGGGGGGCGTGGGGTGTGGTGGCAGGGCAGCGGAGAAGAACTAGGGTTAGAAACACAAGTAACCAGCAACGATTGAACGAACAAAGCACGCAAACTCAACAAAGCAAGTTATTGAATGAAAGTGCAAGGCTAAAAGGGTTGCTGGGACAAGGATCTAACCTAAAAATAATTTTTTTGTTTGATTTTTGTGGACTGTAGGAAATAAAAACACTCAATAAACTCACCGATCAACCTGGAAAACTGATACCACTTGATAGAGGCGGAGTGCCCGATCTTTCGGTGAGTGGAGATAACTTCGATCTGGTGGGAGGCGACCCTCACGATCCGACTACGACGAGCAAGACTCGAAGCGCCAATGCAATCGCTGAACCAACTCCCGATGGTTACCAACCTTACCGGCGCAAGATCAGCCTGATCACGAAGATCAATTCCTGTACGGAATCGAAGAATGAACAAGAATCTGAGGCGAGCAATCTTAATATCACTCGAAGGTGGAGTTCTGCATCATAGAGGACAGCACGTATTTGTGTGTGTTCTGGTGTAGCTAAAGCTAGATGTAAAACAAAACTCGAGTTGTAAATGATACAGGACTCTGACTAATAAAGGGGGCGCAGCCCCTATGGGAGGGGCGGCCAGCAAAGGGGTGCCGCCCCTAGCGTCGTGGGTGCGGGGGTGCAACCCTAGGCGCCCTCTTGGGCCAGTCCTAGGCGCCCACGCACAAAGCCTCCTGTTGGGCCAGCCTTCAGTCTTCTGGGCCTTCATTCTTCAGCATCATGACAAAGTTAAACTCTCTTGCACGGGCCCGAGTAATTGGCCCAGAAGGTGGTGCTGAAGAAGGTGCTGCCGGCGCTGGAGTAGGAGAAGGTGCTGCTGGTGTAGATGTACTCGTGGTGTCCTCATCATCCAGCCTACGAGTACTGGGGTCAAACAGACCCAACTCGTGAGGCCAACAGGAAGGTCTCCAAGGAGGAGATGGTCACCCGGGTGAAGGAACCATTTTGCGGACGGATCCGGAACAAGACTTGCGCGAGGCGCATTCGCTAAAGCGCCCAGCAGACACAGTAAGTTTCTAACCTTACTATTTGTTGTTTATATTACAGTTATTAGGAGGTCGACCTCACTAAAAAATGTTTTTTCTTGTTTTCTTGTGTGGAGGCACTTGTTGCAGACTTCTAGTGCCCCGCGCTGCTACCTGAGGGTGAGGAAGTGCAGAGGAAGATGAGGTCACTGGAGGATGTCCAGCAGCCATTAGTCTAGGTGGTGGACGAGTACATGTTCGACTCATCGGTTGAGACGGACGGGGACGATGTGCCGGAGGTCACGCGGAGCGCGAGCCGGTAGACTCGCCAGGCGCGGCAGGCCACGAGCAAGGTCGTGCAATCAAATGCGGAGGCCGCCAAGACGGTGAAATTGGAGAGTGCCAAGAAAAAGTGGAAGAGGGGCAAGAGCCCCACCCCGCTGCAGGAGCAGCAAAAGAAGGATGAGGAGGTCGCCGCGAGCGACGACTCCGAGGACGTCGGCGAGGTGATTGAGGTCAAGGATCCCGGTCCTGACACCAAGCGCCGGAAGGAGGATGTGATGAAGGTCACCCAGGAGGACCTCCAAAAGATCAAGGAGAAGTACCGGGCTGAATCTGGGATTCAGTCACAGGTACCCCCAAGACCTCCCCCAAGGCTCTGAAGATACGTCGCAAGTTGATTGCCAAGTAAGTAGATCTAACGATCTTCTTTTGTCTTTGTTCTATACTTTGTATGCTTGAATGCTGACAGACTGAACTGTGCAGGTTGGCGACATCATCTCCAAGCGTGTCGATCTCGAAGGACTCCACGCCGGAGGTCGATACGGGAGCACAAAGCTCCGCTCCGCCAGTTGCGGCCCCAGAGGTCAATACCGGAGCTCAAAGTTCTGCTCTGCCACCTACGGCCCCAAAGGTCATGCTGGATCCCAAGCCTGTCAACGTACTGCCCTCCCCGGAGGCTCACGACGTTGCGGCAGATCAAGAATAGCCTGAGCCGCCGTCGCGCCAAGAAAGAGCCGTGCCGGGAGGACGGGTCCGGCCACATTTTGACCTGAGTATGAGACATACCGGGCCAAAGAGTTGGACTGGAACAGTACACCCTTTGAGGATGACATCCTCGACGATTTGGAGGACACCAAGGTGATCCAGAGCTCCATCGTCAGCCTGGGGCAGGCCTTCCAGGTGATAGGTTGCTATTATCGTAGAGGATATAGGTTGGTCTTTATGTTGTTTGTGGGCTAACACTTTTGTTTCGGTCTTTGCAAAGCATGGCCACTCGAGCCAAAGCCCGGGCAGACTTATACAGAGGTGTCGCAGCTGCAACGCTCGAGGCACCCCAATTGGACCTGGAGCTCCAACAGGTGAAAAAGGAAGCCGCCCTCGAGAAGAAGAAGCTCGAGGACGAAAGGAAGAAGCTTACCGACGAGCTTGCTGAGCAGAAGTGCTTGGCCGCCAATACTGACGAGCTGTTGAAGAAGGTCAGCAAAGGTAAGACCGACAACACTCCCCCATGTCGTAGAACATGTTTATTTTGAAATAAACTTATGCTGACAACTGTTGTTCCAACAGATGCCCAGGTCTTCGAGAAGCGACTGAAGGATGACCTCCAGGAAGCTGAGAAGGCCATTGCCACCCTCAAGGAGGAGAACAAGGCGCTGATCGGCAGTGAGTACACCATTTTCCAAAAGCTAGCTCATGAAAAGCAAATTAGGAGGGATCTAGAGATCGACCTCATGGTTGCAATGCAGTCGCTTTATAATGATCAAGTGATCATTGCCGGTCACGAAGTTGAGATGGCCGACCTCCAGAGTGTTGCGGGCTTCATCATGGACAAGGTCGTCCCGTAGCCCACCGAAGGGGAGCCAATGTCTTTGCTGGAGCGGCTCACGGTGGCTCCAGAGAAGGTCGATGTGCTACTACAAGCTGCGAGTAGGGCAGCAGCAATGGAGACGCTGGTGTGAGTGAAATCGCACTTTCCGGAGGTAGAAGTCCAGAAGATTGCTGGAGGTCCAAATGCTGACGCTGACCTTCGATAGGTCGAAGTTGAAGTAGAGGACGCAGCCAACACGGTCGTAGAGAGCCTTGTTTTTGATGATGACGAGGAGTAGTAGACCTGACTTGTAAATAGGTTAGCTTTTGTGTGCCCTTATTGGCCAGAGCACAACAGTCTCTGTGCTGTGTACAAACTTTATGAAATGAATCCAACTTTGTTATGCAAAGTCTTTTACTAGTTCGACCTTGACGGCTCGAAAGCACTTGTGTTTTGAACTCACTAACCACTGCTCACGGAGAGGATGACTTATCGACCATATAGCTCAGCGGGGAGACTTACATATGATCGACGCGTGAGCGGGGTCAAGGACCCAGGTTTAGCAACCTCACAATCAAGGTCGAACAAGCAAGAGATGAGCAATCCAAAGGCAGAAAGATGATCCTCAGGTCGAGCGACCCTTCACTTGGCAAGACCAAGCCCCCGAGCATGTCGAGGGAGAGGAAAAACATATAATCGTCAGGTCTAACGACCCAGTAGTTGGCAAGGCCAAGCCCCTGAGCATGTCGAGGGGGAGGGAATCAACACCACACACAGAGAAAGGGACAACAACTTTCAAAGGTTGACAGAAAACTATCTAAAAACTAAACTTTATTGAACTAACTTTAATAATAGTAAAGAGTACATATCTTAGTATTTTACATATTCTACGGATAGAATCGTCGCAGGTGCTCCACGTTCCAGGGGTTTGGAACCCCTTGATCGTCGCCCCACTGGAGGTGATAGGTCTATGGACTGATGACTTCTGTGACGATGAAGGGGCCCTCCAACGGGGCAGATAGCTTGTGCATCCCGTCGGTCTTCTCGATCCTTCACAGGACCAGGTCACCAATGTTGAAGGAGCACTCTTTGACATTACGATCATGGTAGCAGCGTAATTGCTGGTCGTGGCGCGCCTGCCGCATTATGGCCGCCACTCTGTTTTCTTCAAGGTTGTCGAGGTCGACTCGACGTGTCTGCTATGCTTCGCCTTCATTGTAGTGTTGGAGCGAGGTGCGCCAAACACTATGTCGGTGGGGAGGACGGCTTCCGAGCCATAGACCAAGAAGAAGGGCGAGAAACCGGTAACCGAACTGACCTGAGTCTGGAGACCCCAAATCACATGTGGAAGTTCAGCTAGCCAGTGGGTAGCATAATTGGAGGCATCGTCGAAGATGTGATCCTTCAGAGCTTGTAGAACCATGCCGTTGGCACGCTCAACCTGGCCGTTGCACCTGGAGTTAGCGACCGACGAGTAGTAGACGTCAATCATGTTGTCCTGGCAGAAATCCCAGAATGCAGAGCCAGTAAAGGCTGTCCCAAGGTTGGTGATGATCCTATTTGGCACACCGAAGAGGTATGTGATCTCCTTGATGAATTTTTCTGCCTCCTCCGATGTGACCTTGGCAACAGGTTAAACCTCAATCCACTTGGTGAATTTGTCTACAGCGACAATGATGTGCTTGTCTCCACTGGGGGCAGTTTTGAATGGACCTATAGAGTCCAGACCCCACATGGCGAAGGCCATGATGGGGAATTGTACGCAAGACCTAAGCGGGCAGGTGTTGCTGCTTAGCAAAAAATTGGCATCCTTTGCACCTCTTGATGAGGTCTTTGGCATCACTCATGGTCGTGGACCAGTAGAAACCAGATCGGTACACCTTGCTGACCAGATTGGCAGAGGCTACGTGACAGCCACACTCGCCACCGTGGATCTCAACCAAGAGCCGAACACCTTCTGATCACAAGATGCACTTCATCAGCACACCAGTAGAGGCTGCTTTGTGGTAGAGCTCTTCTCGCTGTGCCTTATCATCTGGAACCAACTGATGGACCAAGAAGTCAAGGAAAGGCTGGTGCCAATCATCTTCTGTGTCTGCCATGAGCACATCTCGGGGAAGTGCAGGCGCTAGATCTGTTTTTTCTGGAACCGAGTTGTCCGGGTCCAGGATCTTGATCGACGATTTGCGCAAGTCTTGAATGAACACACCGGCCGGAACCAGTGCTCGTTTTGAGCCCATCTTAGAGAGGACATCAATGGCGACATTATTGTCGCGAGGAACGTGGTGGAACTCTACTCCCTCGAAGTGGCCTTCGTGTTTTCAAATCTCAGTGCAATATGCATCCATTATGTCTTTGACACAATCCCAATTTTCGTTGACTTGCTCTATGACGACCTTAGAGTCGCCATAGGCGATTAGTCACTTGATGCCTAGAGACACAGCGATACGGAGCCCATGGATGAGAGCTTCATACTCAGCTCCATTGTTGGAGGCCTTGTAGTGGATTTGAAGCACGTACTTGAGCTGGTCACCTTTAGGAGAGATGAACAGCACACCGGCACCAGCACCCTCAAGGTTGAGTGCGCCGTCGAAGTACATGATCCAATGCTCAGGTCGTTCGGCAGGCGGAATGATCTGGATTTCTGTCCACTTTGACACAAAGTCAGCGAGGATCTGAGACTTGATAGACTCGCTGGAGCAGAATTCATGGTCGAACTCGCCAAGCCCGATGGACCACTTGACGATGCTACCATTGGCATCTCGGTTGCGAAGAATCTCCCCTAGCGGGAAGGCTGAAGGAACCTTGATGGAGTGAGCTTGAATGTAGTGTCGGAGCATCCTTGACGTGATCAAAAGCGCATAGAGCAGCTTCTGAGGCTGTGAGTACCGTGTTTTCGCGTCGGACAGGACCTCTCTCACGTAGTACACAGGTCGTTGGACAGGGTAGGCTTGCCCTTCTTCTTCTTCTCGTTCTGCGACGAGGATGGTGCTGACCACATTAGTGGTGGCTGAGATGTAGAGGAGGAGCGTTTCCTTCGCCTTGTGAGGCGTCATAATCAGCGGAGAGGTGAGAGACTCCTTGAGCTTGTCGAAGGCTTGCTCAGCTTCGTCATCCCACACAAATTTATCAGCCTTCTTCAATAGCTTGAAGAGGGTAGACTTTTTTCTCCGAGCTTGTTGATGAAACGACCTAGAACCGCCATCATACCGGTGAGTTTCATGACGTCCTTCTTGCAAGATGGTCGGGCCATGTTGCATATAGCGTCGATCTTCGCAGGGTTGGCTTCAATGCCTCGTGATGAGGACATCACCGGCTCGGATACGATCGTAATAGCAAGTTTTGATTCTAAGGTGAACCGATTCTTTATCATCATTGTATTTGGTATATTTGATGAATTGTTGCTACACCATGATGTATGTTGCTTGTCATTTTCAGAAATACTAACGTGGATGAAAAAGAGTGTTAATCGTGCATGGCAAGCATGGAGGATCAAAGAAGTTGATTGGGGACCAGTCCAAGTGTTTCCCACGTCAGGCCACCACGTCAGTTTTGGCCCAAAGATGGAAAGAGATCAAGGCCAACACGTTTTGGGCGCTGGATTCGGACTGCATGACTGGGCCAACTTGCAACGGACACCACGACCTCATACGAAGTCCGTTTTGGACGTTCTTTATATGGTTGGAAAGATAATTTCATAGAGCTTCCAATGGCACTAGTCTCATGTCAAAATATCTGAGTCGACGGGAATTGTCGAAACAAGTGGACGTCCAGAATCTATCAATGTGATGCGTCGCCCGGTTTTGGCCTGTTGGCCCGTGTATCATGTCGGAGCCCATAGGGGCGCGTCCTAGGGTTGGAGCACAACCCCCACCAGGTCTTGGTCGTGCCCCTACCCTCTCATATACCCCCATAGCCATCACAAACAGATTGGGTTTTGTTTCGTTGTAAGTTTAGCTATTGCTACTTCCTTGTAGACGCGTGTGTCGGCTAGACCACCCGTTCTACCTGATTCGGAACCCCAACTTTGTGATATCAGATTGGTTTTCATCTCCCTATTCACAATTGTGTTGCTTGTTATACTTGTTCTTGCTTGTTCTTCGATTGCTTGCAGGAACGGGTGCCCTAGTGGCGGTTGACGCGCTCCACAAGATCACTGCAGCCATAGGAGGTGGTGTATCGGTTGCTAAGGTGCATCCTTGGAAAGGTTGTAGTTGGGCCGTGAACGTCGTCTCCTCCAATCGAGTTATCCCCCACGCCTCTCATCGAAAGATCGGCCACAAACCCCAGCGGGTTCACATCAGTTGGTAATCAGAGCGAGGTTTATCATTGAGAGACTATCAATCCTTTGCTATTTTTATTTTCCTATAGTCCACAAAAGCCAAAAAAATAGTGGATTAGTTTACCTGCAATCATATAAACCATTCGAGCCTTTACTAGTATTGCTTAGTTAGGGATTGTTGAATTTTCGGTTGCATCGGTTGTGTCGAGTTGCTGGTCGCGTAAGATTTCCCAAACACAAGTCCGGATTGCAAGAATGTCGGGAAGATAATATGAGTAGGTTCATGAAAGGCTCAATTCTGATATTCGAACCTTGTTAGTTAGCTAATCATACAACAATATTGGTTCATTGTTTTGGCTTGTTGTGAGTGCTGAAAAGGAAATTCTTTCATCTGTGAGTAGTTGCAAGAATGATGTGACCCATAACATTGGAAATTTGTCCACTCTGCTTGCTAATCAAGAGCAACAAGTTGTGGAACCTGCTGCTGATTTGATTTTGTCACACGATGAATTGCTTGCTATTCCCTGTGAAAAAGAGGACTTGTGTGTTGATGTTTCTTTTACTCCTATGCCACAAGTAGTGAATAAGAGTGATACTTTTTGTTTGGATCCATACATATGTGCTGGAGAAAAGCTTTTTCATCCTATTGCTTGTGCACAAGATGAACCACTACGTGAAAAACAGACATTGGTAACGGGCGCGGATGGCCATTGGTAACGGGCAAAACACCCGTTACCGATCAAGCGTTACAAATGAGCCAACAAAGGTAACGGGCCGATGCCCGTTACTGATGACACGTAATTGTAACGGGCGTCGAACAAAGACCGTTACCACAACTTCTTACCGGTCACCTGAAATGGTTGTTTCTCCGGGCCCACCGAAGCCTTTGGTAACGGGCGCAGACACTGAGCCCATTACTCATAACACTATTAGTAACGGGCGTCTAACAAAGACCACTACCGAAACTAGTTACCGGTGACCTGAAATATCTGTTTCTCTAGGCCCACATGGACCTTTGGTAACGAGCACAAAAACTGAGCCCGTTACATGAACTCAACATCGAAGACACGGAAAATACATCCATAATGCGTCTCCTCTGTCTTGACGAAAGGAGACGCGTCGTGTAAGTGCGTGTCTCCTCTGTCTTGATGAAAGGAGACGCATCTTGTCAGTGCGCGTCTCCTCTATCTCGACCAAAGGAGATGCGTCTTGTCAGTGCGCGTCTCCTATGTCTCGACGAAAGGAGACACCTGCTTTGAACCCGCGTCTCCCACTGTCTCGACCAAATGAGACGCATCTTGTCATTACGCGTTTCCCTTTGTCTCGACCAAAGGAGACACGTACTGTGTACGTGCGTCTATTCTGTCTAGACCAAAGGAGACACGTACTGTGTACGTGCATCTCCTCTTATCGACCAAAGGAGACACCTACTGTGTACGTGCGTCTCCTCTTATCGACCAAAGGAGACACGTACTGTGAACTTGCGTCTCCTCTGTCTCGACCAAAGGAGACGCGTTGTCTACTTTCACAAAAATTAGGTCCAGCATCCACATTCACAAAACTCCACAAACTGAATAGAAATCCACAAAATTCAGGCATTCAGCATCCTCATCTAAAAAGTAAGGTTCACAATAATATCACTGGCTTAACCAAAAGGATTGGTATGAAATACAATTTGAGCCATCATAGCATCATTAATGTGAAATTTTCCTGAGGGTGTGATCACCTGGTTCATGAGGAATGAGGCAGTTCTTTCCCTAATGTAGAGCAGCGTGTCTTTGTGAAGCTGACAAGTAGGTAGGTGAAATGCCTGAATATAAAAATGTCAGCAGTCAGCACACAGGTGGTTACCAAACATGTGTAGTGCTAATAAGCAAGAACTGTGCTCAGTTGCAAGTGTTACAAATGCAGATCCCAAGAAAGTACCTCAGGGTCCTTCAATTCATTTTTAATATAAGCACGTGATAGGCACAATAGAAACCGCAGACTCTGGATTCTTCAGGTTGTTGGTGGCACTGTGATAAATATACAAAGACAAATAGTGGTGAGAAGAAATAAACTCAAGATTTAGAACTAGCTTTCACAAGCAGGAAATACTAAGTAATACGTACATCAACAGCCTTGTCATGTTTCAAGGCGCGGCGGGGCAACTTGTTGTCATCGTAGTAACTAATCCAAGCACTACAACAAAACAGGCAACAATGGTTAGGGCACCATTAATAAACTCTGCAGAGTTTGTTGAGGAAGTTTGCAGGTTAAGAAAGAAAGAACTTACTCATCAATGGCAAGTTCCAACTCGGAGAAATTAGTGCCTAGGGTCCTATATGAATCAAGATACAAGACCCTGTTCTGCTTTGGAAGGATCGCCACTGCAATCTAGTGCTGCCCAGTGTTATAGCAGGAAATGATGACTCTCTTTTTAGCATATGACTGGTAGGCACGCTTCGTATAGGACAAAAAAATCCAAGTGATTTTGTATATTTGACTTGCTAAAGCATTCAGGATCAAGGAAGGCAACTTCATCCTTCTTCTGTCGTACTTCTACAGCCATATTCCTACTATTAAGAAAAAACAAAGTGTAAGGAGGCAAAATACATAGTAAAGATGAACTGAGGCAGAAAGCACATTTAGATAGAAAATGATTAGTGAGAAGCAGATTAAATTTTCAAGCAACTTACAGGATGAAACAGCGGAGAAGTCCCATATCCAAAGCATCCAAGTTGAAGAGATCGTACAAGTCGCTGATGATCACAGACAACAGCTCGTATTTTTCATCTTCTCTCACAGGCCACCAGCCGTGCTTGGGCAATATTACGCCCTGAATTAGAGACTCATCCTTGTCCTTACAACGTCCCATGTAGAAATCGTGGAGATTAGTGACAGTAGAAATCGTGGAGTTCAGCAGGACTGAGCATTGGTTTTCCAAATTTGTAGCATGGGTTAATCTCAGTCATAGCAAAATTGGCCGCCTTCTTAGTGTTTCTCCTAGATCGCTTTCTGGTAGGCTTCTTTTCCTCCTGCTTTGAGATGGCTGAAGAAGGTTTCTCAAGGGCTTTCTTGTCTGATGAAAAAGGATCCTCAGATGGCTTTCTAGTAGGCTTCCGAGACCTTTTATTTTCAGCAAGTTTCTTTTCCTGTCGCTTTGAGATGGCTGAAGAAGGTTTCTTAGATCACTTTCTGGTAGACCTTTTATTTTCAGCGAGTTTCTTTTCCTACTGCTTTGAGATGGCTGAAGAAGGTTTCTCAGGTGGTGTCTGACCAGCAGCTATTACAAAGATATTGGGCCCAGATGTACCTGCAGCTTTCTTCGAATTGTCGTCGACAGATTTCTGAGCGTTAGCCAACACATGACTCTGGGCTCCTGCTTTGGCATCATTGTTTTGAGCACTTTCTTTTGGGGATGGAGGTTTTGTTGTTTCATGAGAAGGAGGAGGAAGTGGGGATGTAATTTGCAGTTGTGGGGGTGGATGAGGAGGTGTTGGGGAACCATGTGAGGAACAAACCTATCCTGTATTTTGCAGTTGTGGGGGTGGAGAAGGAGGTGGGAAACCATGTGAGGAAGGAACTTGTCCTATATTTTGTGATTCTGGGGGTGGAGGAGGAGGAGGTGGTGGGAAACCAAGTGAGGAAGGAACCTGTCCTGTAATGTGCGGTTCTGAGGGTGGAGGAAGAGGAGGAGGTGGGGAACCAAGTGAGGAAGGAACCTGTCCTGTAGTTTGTAGTCCTAGGGGTGGAGGAGGAGGTGGGAAACCATGTGAGGAAGAGACCTGTCATGTAGTCTGTGAACTAGAAGGAATCTGTACCGTAGTGTGTGAACAAGATTTTGGAATTGGTGCTCCCTTGATGTGAATGTGACACCTCTTCCAATGTATCCTCTGGTGTAGAGCTTGTCCAAGTGTCGTCACCTCGTCATTAGGAGGGTGTTCCAGCGTGTGATCCCTAAAGACAGCATATACATGCAGCACTTCGACCACAGTACAGTCTTCATGAATCGGGACTGTATGTAGCGTAGTCTGCTCTGGTTGAACCACACCAATTGCAGCTTCACATTCAACACCGTGAAATATGATCCATAGGCCACAGTCTGAGGGTTCAGTCAACGTGCCTATAAGGTCTTCCTGTGTAGGATCGTCATAGCGCACTAACTCTGTCGACAACTCTGTAGCGCCGTCGATCAAACCTACATTATCTACGGACGCACAGCTGCTCTTCAGTCTGGCGGGTGAAGGGCTTGTGCGATTGGACACTGGTGCAAACACCACCTGGTACAAGCATATCCTTCTCTATCTCAGCCTTGAGTTCCTACTTGATTTCTTCCTTCATCTTCCTGTACATGGAAGCGTGCTGAGGCCGTGCAAACTTCCAGCCCTGGTAGCTGGAGACACCACGCACGCGACCTGGTTGTTCGGCGTGGCCCAAGCACTGACTTAGCACATCATTCTCCCTCAGTCATTGTCATTCCTAAAGATTCTGCATGTGCATTCTTTTCCATGATGTCTGCAGCCACATTTTCATTTGCTTCTTTGTTGTACACTATCACGGCAACACCGTCTTCCACCACTAGCTTAATCCTTGCTCGCACCCAATTCCTAGAACGATCATCATAGGCATCATATGGGTTGGCGCTCCCAACCGCAACTAATTTCCTGTCCTCTTCCTCCCACTATGGTAGTTTGCCACAACAACCAGCTGGACCCATGCTGTGCTCGTTTGTGTTCAGGCTTCAAAGTGACTTGAACTTGCCACTAACAGATGAGGCTTCCTCGGTTTCCTGCTGTTTCACAAACTCTTTCCACTGTTCTGGCTTGATAAAGTCGTGCTTTCCAAATGGCTCTAGTCCTTTTCTGACAAAATCTCACCTAAGCTGAAATCTGAATTGTCTCCATGCCTTGGCTGCAATCTTTCACAAAAGCTTGAATGCCTGCTCTTTCATGTCTTCCTGGAAGTCCAAGTGTTTCTGCATATAGGTTTCAAACAAGTACCACTTTTGTTCATCACTTAGTTTTTTGATTTCTGGCAAATCCAAAGGTATCTTTTGTCTAGCAATGAGCCCTGCAAGCGCCCTGAACCTGCGCTTTTGTGTCAATGGTACTGGCATCCCCCTCTCTCAACCTCAATGACTACCATTTTGTGTGTTGGCCACTTTGTGGCTGTCCTTGGCACTCTGGCTCGGCCCGTAGCCCCACCCACCTGCTCTTGTTCTTCACTAGCAGTGGCATATCCATCTTCTTCATTATATGCATCTTCTTCAAATTGCCTAGGTCTATAGTCCTCGACAGATTTATCCTGTGAATTAATTATCAAGGGATTATGAGAAAGGTCAGCGAGTCCAAGAAGTAGCACAAAAAGCAGACCATACTGCTACCTCTCCCAGGAGACATGCTACAACAAGAGACAAGTAGAGCACATTTTTAGTTAACTATGCATAACAACTAAGCATTTATCTAATTAACACCCACAGAACTGTATACAAGACCATACAAATGAGAAAACAATTACAGTAACTAGTTTAGCCCACTATAATCTCATTGGTTCTGTGGTAAACCATTAACATAAACGCAAAATTCAGAAACCAAAAAATTAGTTCACGCAATGCAACCTTACCATTTTAAAGAGGAAGATGCTCGCTGCCTCTGTTGCTGATGAGGTACTTATTCAACTTGGAGAGAATGTACAAATGTACATATGGAACAAGAGCAAAACCAAATATAAGAGTGAATCCAAAGGGAAATGCCAAGTATACATTTTGAAACTCGAAACCCTAACTGAGCATAGTCATGAATGTATCTTAATGATGTAGGAGGGATTTCTAGCACGCAGTTCACCTTGTCACTGTCGGAGCGAAGGGATCTCTAGTCGCCACGTCCTCACGTCGACCTCGTGGCAGAATCCCTCCTCCTCCTCCTAGTCGTCGTCGCTGGAAGGTGAGGGGTGGTGTGGCGCGCGTCTTAGTGAAGGGGTGTAGCGTGCGTTGTGTCGCGAGAGGGGAGGGGGTGAGGGGAGGAAGGCGAGGGTGAGGAAGCAGCGGCGGAAGGGGCGAGGGGGAGGAAGTGGCGGCGGCGTGAGGGGGAGAAAGACAACGGCACGAGGGGAGAGTGAGGAGGCGACTGCGTGAGGGAGGCGTCTTTCCCTACTAACCCTAGTGCGAGTGGGTGTGTCTGGGCCTTAAAATTGAAAGGCCCAATATTATTAGGAAAACGCGTCAGGCTGGGGCTAGTTCTATTCGAATGAAGAACAATTCGCTCTTCCGCTTTTAATCTGCAATCAAAGATTTGAATCACGTATTTCTCCGTCATTCGTCATCAAAATTTGATGATATTTGTTTCTGATTTTTTCTAAAATCAACTTCTATTCATTTATGACATTGTTTCGTATATAACTCTATTTCGTGGATGTTGTTTATACGCCTTTATCTTGTTCCTTACAAGTACAACATAGAAATAATATTTGTTTTACACAACCATTACTAATGAAACTTTGTATTTCGAATGTTAAGGTGAACACAAGGTTGTGTTAAAATTTCAAATGTATATGAGTTTGAACATGTTGTGAAGTGTGGAAAACTTCAATGTTGAAGTATAACATTCTAGGAAACTATGTGAGAGATGTACACATTTGTACACAAGTATGATCTTCCTTTTTAGAAACCATTTGAAATTTTTATGACAAGTTTAGGGACCCAAATTATGTTTCCATGTCAATTTGTATAATTTTTAGACCAATCTAAGATGTTATTAGAATTATTATATCCCAAACATGAGATAAAAATTTGAATTTTGATAATTTTGGTTACAGAAGTGTGCCTGTTGATATTTTATTCGAATACTAAATGACCAACTACGAATTATTTGTATTTTTAATGAATTTATAGGTGTTGTTTAATGGGCTCTAATATTTGAGGGAAGCAAGTTTCATTTCAAAAACAGTAGTGTCGGGCCCACGCGTCAGTGTCAGCAACCTATATAAAAAAGATAAGCCTGCCCGCCCAACAAAGAAGACGCGGATTCACCAACATGTGTCGCCAATAACTCGCCATTGTGCGAAATGTTATTATTTGGTCTATATTTGGTCCAATTTCAACGAGTTTAACTCCTCGATAAGCGAGATATGCAATTAGTAGTATCCACTCATCGGAGACACACAAATAAATACTGTTGCCCCGGCCCCTTCATCTACCCGTGAAAAAACCACAACTGCTTATACACTCCTCATCGTCCTCATTCCTCGGCGCGTTCGCTCTCTGCGCGGGGGTAGGAGATCAGAGATGAGAAGACAGTGGTTGCCATTCCCGGAGATGCCTAGCAGGCCGCACCAGCCGTCACTACTGGAGGACCTCCCTCAGGAGGTCCACATTTTCGATTGCGGCGCTCATCGGTGCGACCTCGGAACGGCCCTTGGCTGACCTTCGCAGCCTACGAGGTTCCTGCTCGACCATGCGTCGCCTGTGCAGCCAGTGCGACGTCGGCTGACGTTTGTCGATAGAGGCGATAAGAGATGAGATTGCTTGGATGTGGGACCTCACCGCTTACACAGCCTTCCTTGCTATGCTGACCGATCTCGGCAAACCGGGGGTTTGCTTCTACTCCGGGATCAATGCCGTGTTCATGGAAAACAGGCAAAGCAATGATCTCCGGCGCACCGTTGATGGTGGGCATGATGCGGCGGCCAATCTGTACGCCATCTTGCTATACAGGGACAATGGCGGTGCCGCCGCCGACGACACCGCGAAGCGGTACATGAGGCGGGTCGCGGGCGGCGGCGGGACGACGACACGAGTGAGCAACGAGGGTTGTGTGCCTTTGTGCAGGAAGGCCGCGAAAGCTATTAGGAGGACGACGTGACGCATTTGGGGCGACCCGCTGCCACCGCCGGCACAGGTGCGCGGAGATCAGCCGTGCGCAGGCAACGATTGCGGCGTAGATAAAGAATTTGAGGAAATTGCTTTGTATTGCAGCGAAGCCTGTAGGCTCCGTCGTGAAATGATGAAGCTCAAATGGGCAATTGGAATAGGAAATAACTACTATTGATCAGTGAATTAGCCTTGCTTTTGCTTTTGCTTTTGCTATGTAATTGCTCTGTTTTGCAGCGAAGCCTGTAGGCTCTGCTGCGAATTGGTGAAGTTCAAACGGAGTATCGGAATAGGAAACTAAATCTATGTTTTGCTTTTGCTTTTGCACCTGCAAATTAAATCTATGTTGTTCGTATTATCTTTGTGAATTTTTGGAAGAGCAACAAAGGAGACGCGGATCCAGTACTATTCGAATGAAGAACAGTTCGCTTTTCCCCTTTTAATCTGCAATCAAGATTTGAATCACGTATTTCTCCGTTATTCGTAATCCAAATTTGATGATATTTGTTTCTGATTTTTTCTAAAATCAACTTCTATTCATTTATGATATTGTTTCGTATAAAACTCCATTTCCTGGATGTTGTTTATACGCCTTTATCTTGTTCCTTGCAAGTACAACATAGAAATAATATTTGTTTTACACAGCCATTACTAATGAAACTTTGTATTTCATAATGTTAAGGTGAACACAATGTTGTGTTAAAATTTCAAATGTATATGAGTTCGAACATGTTGTGAAGTGTAGAAAACTTCAGTGTTGAAGTATAACATTCTAGGAAACTATGTGAGAGATGTACACATTTGTACACAAGTATGATCTTCCTTTTTAGAAACCATTTGAAATTTTTATGACAAGTTTAGGGACCCAAATTATGTTTCCAAGTCAATTTGTATAATTTTTAGACCAACCTAAGACGTTATTAGAATTATTATATCCCAAACAGATAAAAATTTGAATTTTGATAATTTTGGTAACACAAGTGTGCCTGCTGATATTTTAGTCGAATACTAAATGACCAACTACGAATTGTTCGTATTTTTAATGAATTTTTAGGTGCTGTTTAATGGGCTCTAATATTTGAGGGAAGCAAATTTCATTTCAAAAAAAATAGTGTCGGGCCCACGTGTCAGCGTCAGCAGCCTATATAAAAAAGATAACCGTTGCCTGCCCGCCCGAACCCACCTAACAACCAATGAGAAGTGGGTTCTTGAACCCACGTCAGCAATGATTCTCCATTTTGGAAAATGAATATAACATCCCGAATGGGATAAGCGCAGCACACACGACACTCTGAGCTCTGAGCTCCCTGCTTCTTCTTCCCCGCTCTGAGCTCCACCGCCGCCCACCCTTCCTTTCCCCACCGTCGCGTACATGTCGCACTACACCGATTCGTCTGGAAGTGGACGTGACAGGAGCAGGTTTCAAGGTGGCCAGGGCAGCCGAATTCACTCCATCGGCTTGGATCCAGTCGGTGAGCTAAGCGGCTTCCCACTGGTCCCTTGCCCGGACTGTGGTATGGCTCGGGTGGTGGAGGGGAGGACGCTGAAGGAAGGTGAAAATCACGGTCGTCTTTATTTCAAGTGTGTGAGGAATGCGGTGAGTAGTGTGTGATGTGTTTCCCAAATCTGAGTTAGGGTTCTTATGTGCTTTTGATTTGCACAGTTCCCAAAGCTTTGCAGATATTATCATTTCGAGGAGTATCTCCAGATGCTGGTGTCGTATCTTTTCGACTGTCGAACTGGGCAGACGTTGATGAGGACATGACACCCATGCATACGACCATGATTGGTGCATGGAATGGAGTAGACGAAGTCCAGCAAGGGTGTCCAAGTCGAAAAGGAGGCACGAGGCTAATCCGGTTCGAGTCCCCAAGGTGGAGGCCCAAAGCAATTCAAATTCGAGCCCAGTTCGGAGTCCAGGACTAGTGCGAACTAAAAGCGACACCCAGGTTGCATACGAAGACGGTTTTGGACGTTCTTTATATGGCTGGAAGCACAATTTCATAGAGCTTCCAATGGCACTAGTTTCGGGCCCAAATTTGTCCCGAGTCAACGGGAATCGACGAAACAAGTTGATGTTCAGAATCAAGGTGCTGCGTCACCGGTTTGTTGGGCCTTATGCCCAAGTTGAGGGCGTCCCATCCTAGGCCGCCCCCAACACTAGGATGCCCCTCCTCATATGCTCAGTAGCCGCCGCATTTAGAACTCGAGTTTTGTTTTACATCTAGCTTTAGCTACACCAGAACACGCACAAATACGTGTTGTCCTCTGTGATTCAGAACTCCACCTTCGATTCTTTTTTGTTCTTCAATTGCGTACAGGAATTGATATTCGTGATCAGGCTGATCTTACGCTGGTAAGGTTGGTAACCATCGGGAGTTGGTTCAGTGATTGCATTGGCACTTCGAGTCTCGCTCGTTGTAGTCGGATCGTGAGGGTCGCCTCCCACCAGATCGAAGTTATCTCCACTCATTGAAAGATTGGGCACTCCGCCTCTATCAAGTGGTATCAGCTTTCCAGGTTGATCAGTGAGTTTATCGAGTGTTTTTGTTTACTACAATCCGCAAAAAACCAAACAAAAATTTGTTTCTAGGTTAGAACCTTGTCCCAGCAACCCTTTTAGCCTCGCACCTTCATTCAATAACTTGCTTTGTTGAGTTTGCGTGCTTGTTCGTTCAATCGTTGCTGGTTACTTGTGTTTTATCCTTTCGTTTCTGTTCTTATCATCTAACCCTAGTTTTTTTTTGTTTCGCCGCTGTCGTTCCGCTGTTCGCCAACCCCACCACGCTGTACACCAACACCCTCACGCGACCGCGGCCAGGCAGACCCGCGTGCATTCCCCTCGCGACCTCCTCTCCCTGCTTTGTTGGAAAGTCAAAAGAGGGAGAAAAAAGGAAAGACAAAAAAGGAAAGAAAAAAAGGAAAGTCAAAAAAAAGAAGGAAAAAAAGTCCACATGGAGAAGGCTGATCCGGTTCCGTGGAAACTTCCCACCGAACCATCACGCCGCGCGCCGTCCCCCTCCCCCTTCGCTAGGTCGCTACCGTGGGTAACGTGAGGCACCACCCTGCTTGCGCCGTGAATCCCCACCCCTGTTCGTGAATCCTCACGGCCCCCCTCATCCCCACGCCGTGCCATCTCTTCATCTCTCTTTCTTGGTACCATACTCTGAGGTTGGCCTTACTCTAGAGAGAGAGAGAGAGTATCTTCTTTTTACCGGAATACCCTTGTATTAAAAACTGCTATGCGACATAGATTTGTACCTTCTTATTATGCTCGAGATTTGCTTAAAAGAATGCAGCATTTTCAGCAAGGTTCTCAATCTGTTGAGAACTATTACCAGGAGTTACAAAAAGACATGATTCATTGTGGGTTATTAGGGAAAAATGATGCTGCAACGGCATGTTTTCGTGGTGGTTTGAACCGCGAAATTCAGGATATACTTGATTATCAAGACTATGCAGATATGAACACATTATTTGAATATCCTTACAAAGCTGAACGTGAAGTGCAGGGACACTGCTCGAGGACATATTCTAACGCTTTTGCAGGAAGAAGCTCGACATCCAGCTCAGCGGCCGCTCTTCCTATGCCAACCACGCCCACCACTACACCGCGCGAGAGGACGGCCAAACCTGCAGGCGCATCCTCATGTACAAATTCAGAACCATCACTCCACAATGCACCGAATACTCTTACTGCGAACATAGGTAATGCCCATGGTGCTACATTCACAGAAGGTGAGCATTTTGTTAATGTGCTGAATTTTTCCACAAATCATGCTTTAGTTGAGCAATTCACAGTGGAACCATCTCTTGATTT
Organism: Cenchrus fungigraminus; assembly: GCA_036936925.1. Taxonomy (NCBI): domain Eukaryota; kingdom Viridiplantae; phylum Streptophyta; class Magnoliopsida; order Poales; family Poaceae; genus Cenchrus; species Cenchrus fungigraminus. The sequence continues at coordinate 55,110,793 of CM072777.1, forward strand.
ATCTTTGTCACATGGTGATTTGCTTGATGTTTCTTGTGATAAAAATGAATTGTGTGCTACTACTTCAGTTTTACATGCTAGTGCTGAAAATAAAAATATTATGCATGTGGCTAGTAAAAATGATGAGCTACATTTGTTGTCTTCTTTACATACCATGGGTTGCATTGAATTTGATGATTTGTGTAATCTAGATTGTTTAGAAGAGAGACTTTTTCCATATATTGATTTGCTATGGTTGTCTAGACATTCATATCATGTTATTAGCAAATATAACAATAAAGGACAATATATGGTACATCGGGTTTACATTTGTACAAATCTGAATTCTCCTTTTGTTGTGCACGATTGTTATTGATTAGAGGGTAACCATCCTACAAACATTTTCACATGTTCCTCTAGTAGTTTTGTTTCGCAAGAAGGGAAGCATTGCTGGTGGCTCCCAATGATTTTTGGTGCTAAATTTTATTACAATCAACCAGCCATTCGTGTTGTGTCTTTTGTTGGTACTAATCTTTTGCAGGATATTAATGAGAAACCTTATGCGTCTTTCGATAACGAAGTCTCAAGAGACACTGACAATTTGATGTGACATGACATGATACACATTTGGAAACATGGTCACATCCCTCCTCACAATTGTTTTGGTTTGCTTTATTTCTGCAACCCCGTTCTCCCTTGTGTTGTGTAGGATCGTTTTCAAGTCCACTCGATGTCGAGGACGACTTTTCTTCAAGAAGGGGAGAATGATGAGGACATGACACTCATGCATATGACCATGATTGATGCATAGAATGGAGTAGAAGAAGTCCAGCAAGAGTGTCCAAGTTTAAGAGGAGGCACGAGGCTAATCCGGTTCGAGTCCTCAAGGTGGAGGCCCAAAGCAATTCAAGTTCGAGCCTAGTTCGGAGTCCAGGACCAGTGCGTACTAAAAATGACGCCCAGGTCGCATACGAAGTCAGTTTTGGACGTTCATTATATGGCTCGAAGCACAATTTCATAGAGCTTCTAATGGCACTGGTTTCAGGCCCAAATGCATCCCGAGTCAACGGGAATCGACAAAACAATTTGATGTCCAGAATCTGCCAAGGTGCTGCGTCGCCGGTTTGTTGGGCCTTAAGCCCAAGTTGAGGGCGTCCCACCCTAGGACGCCCCTCCTCATATACTCAGTAGCCGCCGCATTTAGAACTTGAGTTTTGTTTTACATCTAGCTTTAGCTACACCAGAACACGCACAAATACGTGATGTCATCTGTGATTCAGAACTCCACCTTGTTCGTTCTTCGATTCCTTACAGGAATTGATTTTCGTGATCAGGCTGATCTTGCACCGGCAAGGTTGGTAACCATTAGGAGTTGGTTCAGCGATTGCATTGGCGCTTTGAGTCTCGCTCGTCGTAGTCAGATCGTGAGGGTCGCCTCCCACCAGATCGAAGTTATCTCCACTCACAGAAAGATCGGGCACTCCGCCTATATCAGACGTGATTGATGAAGTTGTTGATTCAGTGGATTGTCAACATGGGAGCGACAATCAGAGGAAAGCACCGGACGACAAGTAGAGGAAGAAAGCACTGGAGGAGAAGATGGACAATGTGATGTGGAAGATGAACTTGATTATTGTGGGTGATGTTTGTGTAGTATTTGGATGTTTACTGGGGATGTTTGCTGCAAAGGAGTAATTGTGATGTGAAAAATGGTGCTTTAATTTGTTTCATCTGTGTGAATGAAGAATGAAACATTTGTCACAGATGACAAACTTAAATGTATGAGTGAAGAATGGAATGGAATGACAATTGGGTCACGAATCTTAATGTGTCACATATCACAAATTTCATCAATTCATCTGTGCTGACATTTTAGTGTGAAATTAACTAGCCTGCACCCGCGTCTCCAATGATTTTATACAGAGTTTTTCGAAACCAGAATCTTTTCATTAACAAATAGAGTAACAAACATTGCAATTCATTATAAAATTGCTGCTATAGATATTGCAATGCATTAGGAGGCACGGATGGATCTACCCGCGTCTCTTAGATGTAGTTCATCACAAGTTCAACAAACACACAGGAGGAACACATATTAACAGAGGAACATGTCCATGACAAACAAGCAGAGTTCCATGAACAAACAGAGGAGGACGAACAAACAGAGTGGAGGAACAAACATAGAGGAGGAACAAATTAATTAAGCAAAGGTAGAGGACGTGTCGCCGCCACCGGAGGAGCCCCACCGTCGGAGTCGGAGCCGTCGAGGCCGCGTTCGTCACCGCTGTCGAAGCTACCATTGTCGTCGTCATCGCCATTGCCGTTGTCATTGGCGCAGACCACGACTCTCTCAAGCTCCCCAGGCAACGCATGGATCTTGAAGGCGAAATCCTTCACGGTCCTCTGCAGCGGATCGTTGGGTCGTGGCAAGCCGAGCTCAACGACCACCTGTTGAAGCTTCTTGAAAGCTTCGACGAACATCTGGATGGACCAACCATTGTCCAAATGTAGTTGAGGAAGCTGAGGGTCGGCCTCCTCGAGCGGCGGCGCCGGTGCCTCGTGCTCCTCGGCCGGCAGTGCCTCCTCGGGCTTCGGCGCCTTCACCTCCTTGATGAGCCGACGGCGGCGGCTTTCGTCATCGTCGTCCTCCTCCCTTCCCCACTTCCTGGATGGCTAACTCGACGACGATGCCATGCGCGCGCTTGAGGAAGAAGAAGCTCTTGGAGACCGGAGACGGTGGTGCTGGTGTTTTCTTGGTGGTGTGCTTGAGGAAAGCTTATGGATGAAGCTCTTGGTCGGCCGGGCATTTATAATGACAAGATGGGGAACCATCAGGCGGCCGGTATTCCCACTACGACACGCCACTACACCTCGAAACGTGTGTACGCTGCGGCGACGTGTGTTCACTAACTAGCGTCGCCAATGACAAAGATATGTGTTTTGCGCAAAAGACTATTATATATAAATCTCACACACAGATGGATTGATTATTATATATCTTAAATAAATGGATTTATTTGCTTTTGTGTTGTGGCACAGAATCAAAGTTAATAAGGAAGTCACGATCTGTGTGTGCGCGTGGATAAAAAAACCGCTATTCGCTGGAAACCGACCACAAAAGAAATAGTTCTCCTTTCTCCTTTTAATCTGCAACCAAATTTTGTGTCACGTATTTCTCGGTCATACGTAATCCAAATTTAATGATTGTTTTTTCAGATTTTTTTCTAAAATCTACATCTTTTCATTAATTTCATTGTTTAGTGTATATTTCCTTTTCGTGAGTAATGTCTTTATGCCTTATCTTGTACTTGATAAGTACAACATAGAAATAATATTTGCTTTACACAACCATTACTAATGAAACTTTGTATTTCGTAATGTTAAGGTGAACACAAGGTTGTGTTAAAATTTCAAAGGTATATGAGTTCGAACATGCTGTAAAGTGTGGAAAACTTCAGTGTTGAAGTAACATTCTAGGAAACTATGTGAGAGATGTACACATTTGTACACAAGTATGATCTTCCTTTTTAGAAACCACTTGAAAATTTTATGACAAGTTTAGGGACCCAAATTATGTTGTCAAGTCAATTTGTAGAATTTTTAGACCAATCTAAGACGTTATTATAATTATTATATCCCAAACATGAGATACAAATTCGAATTTTAATAATTTTGGTTACACAGGTGTGCATGTTGATATTTTATTCGAATACTAAATGATCAACTACGAATTATTCATATTTTTAATGAATTTTTAGGTGGTTTTTTATGGGCTCTAATATTTGAGGGAAGCAAGTTTCATTTCAAAAAAAATAGTGTCGGGCCCACGTGTCAGCGTCAGCAGCCTATATGTGGGGGATATACCCCCGGGTCCCACACGGAGGGGCTTCATAACGTGTATACGTATACGGAGATGGGCCCACCCGTGTGGAGATACGGCATGGCGTACGGATCAGGATGAGGCGGCGCCCGAGGAGATATCATCCCATGAATAAAGGCCGGTTAGTTAGGAAAGATATTACTTGAGCCCGAAGGCCAAATCTTGTAATCGGTTAGCTATAGATTCCCTGAGATCTGTAACCCTGTCCCCCAGGCTATATAAGGGCGGCAGGGACCCCCCTCAGAAACATGTCCATCGGATTCCCAATCGCGGAACCATCAATACAACACACCGAGCACAGGACGTAGGGTATTACGCCTCCCGGCGGCCCGAACCTGGATAAACCCCTGTGTCCTTTGTTCACCATCTAGCTCCAGTCTCGGCGATCCCCTCCACACAATCTACCACCATAGCCTACCCCGTGGTGGACTGCCGGTCCGTTGCACTAACAGTTGGCGCGCCAGGTAGGGGTTCGCCGCGATAATTGGCGAGCTTGATGGCCGTAGTTAAGATCCCTACAAGTTGCCTCACCCTCGCCGCGTTGGGAGCGGGAATCCCTTTCGGGAGCCTCGATCCTGACTTCGCCGTCGACGAGCAGGCGGCTGGCTACGTGACTCCTCCTCAGGGTCACATCATCATCGGGGAGATCCCATGCGTTCTCTCCGACACCGTGATCACCGCGGAAAAGCCTTCCGGAGCGGTTTCCACACCTCCCGCGAGGAGCAGACCGGCTGCCAGATCCAATCTGGACAAGCCCAAAGCCTGCCGAGTGCTTTTCGGCACGCCGCAGCAAGCCCGGAGGCCACCCCTCCCGGTTCAAGATCTGACGGTTGCAGGGTCATCGAACCCTCCCGCGAATGATCTAGTTGAATTTTTCGACCGGGTCATTAGCCACATGGCTGACACCATTGCCATCTGCGAGGCGACCTTGGGTACCCCGCAGTCCGAGTGCTTTCCCTTCGGGTTGAAGAGCACCGCCGCTTCCGTGGTCACGGAGAAGGTGAAGCGAAACCTAGCGGTGATCCCTGCACCCGAGCCAGTCGAATACTACTCGGATGAGGACTCGCCGCGCTTCGTGAACATGGTCCTCTCCCCCATACGATAGGGAAACCGTGACGCGTCCCTCCTCCCCATACTGGAAGAGGACGAGGACGGTCAACTTTGCGATTGGACTACGGATGAATCTGGGGATGAGCGCCGGTCAGGCCGGCGGTCTAGCCCCGAGTACGTCTCGGATGGGTCCTTTGCATCCCTTAAGGCGGCTCTTGGCCTAGACGAAAGCTCTCTCTCTCGCGGGTCCAACGACACGATCCTGATCAGCTCTTCAAGCTCACCTTCGGACCTGTCCGACGGAAGCTGGTCGCCTGCCTTTGTCTATGCGGTAGCACCAGGAGCTCCGCCCGCGGTCTCTGAGGGCGAGCACACTCAGGATAATGAGACGGCCGCACAAAAGGCCGATTGGATACGAAAGAATGCGGACCGAGCGTGACGGCGCCAAGAAGCCCAGCGCGACGAGGAGGAAGAGGAGGATCTTTACGAAGATTCAGACCGCCCGCGCCGCAACAGGCGGCGACGTCACACCTGCCGATCCAACAGAGTTCAGCCCCGTAGGCTCGAGGATGACTTCACCCTTGAGTACGATGGGCACAAGGTCTACGCGACCCCCAAGGCAAACCTCATTGTGCTAAATGAGGTGGTCGAGAGGCTGCCTCCGACTACGCCAGACATTAGGCGCATACGGGCCCTGGTGCAGGCCGCTGCGACCCAGCATAACCGCGTCGACCCTTCTCCGCCAGTTGGGCAGGGAGAGACGGGGGGTACCCGCCACTCGCGCCATAAAAGGGCGCGACGCAACGAAGGTGGAGACTTGCGCGACAGGCTTCGCAGCCGCGACGCAAGGACCACGATCAACCGCAGCCGCGAGGAGCGCCGCCGTCAGGAATCAAGGCGATGCAACGACTACGACAGGGAGCATGGAGCTCCCCACCGCCAAGAGGGACGCGACGACTCGCAGAGCGGGTATGAAGACTACTACTCGGATTCCTACGGGGAGTCTGGGGATAGCTACAGCTCCTACGAGCGGCCGATCGGTGGATGCCGTGGAGGTCGAGAGGGTGCCCCATCCTACGATGGCTTCCTCTCCCTCTCAAAAAGGCTACGTCAGGTGACATGGCCCTGAGGCTTCAAGCTGTCCGACGTCGACAAATACGACAGCACGTCGGACCCCACACAATGGCTCCAGATCTACTCCACCGCGGTCAAGGCCGCGGGAGGAAATGCCGACGTGATGGCAAACTACTTGCCTATAATGCTCACGAAGGGGTGCAGAAACTGGCTTGCGGGGCTCCCAAGGAACTCCATTACATCCTGGGATGACCTCTGTAGGTTCTTCACGAGCCAATACTCCGGCACATGGGAGAGGCCGGGGAACAGAAGGATGCTGGACCAGATCCTACAGTGCAAGAACGAGTCGCTACGCTCGTACATTCGACGCTTCTCCGAGAAGAAGAACTCTCTTCCTTTCGTCAAGGAGCACGATGTCATCAGCGCCTTCCAGCATGGACTGGCGTACGGCAAGCTGGTGAATAGGTGGGCCCAGAGGCCCCCAAAGACCATAAACGAGCTCTTCACCATAGCCAACAAGGAGGCTGACGGTGAAGAGGCAGAACGCGAGCAGCTGAAGCACATCAAGTCCCGCTGGGAAGACGATGATTCCCCACGTCCACGTCAACCACGCCGTGATCCGGACCGAGAGGGAGAAACCTCCCAGCAGGGCGCACGACGCAACAGGAGGCGCAAGCCGGCCGAGGTCGTAGCGGCCGTAGAGCCCGCTCCGAAGCGCATGGACCCCTCTGAGTTCTAGAGGATGCTGGACATGTAATGCCCGTACCACAAGAACCATAAGCACTCGGCTCGCGACTGCTTTGGCCTGAAGAACCACTTCTCCGGCAAGGGCCGCTCGAAGGGTCCCCCCAAGAACGACAAGGGCAAGGGGAAGAGCGCTCCCCTGGTGGATGATGACGAGGAAGACTTCCAGGTCGCCAACCGTATGGTCAACATGATCTATGGCGCCCCGGACCAGATCGAGGGAAAGCGCAAGGCCAAGCTCACGGACAGGTTACTGGTGTATGCAGCCCAACACGGCACGCCCCAGTTCCTGCGGTGGTCGGAAGTCCCGATCACTTTCAGTAGGGAGGATCACCTGGAGGCAGTCGTCAAGCATGGGCGGTACCCCCTCGTATTGAAGCCTACGATCCGCAACGTGGGACTTCGCAAGATGCTGGTTGACGGAGGCAGTGGCCTCGACATATTATTCGCCAGCACGCTAAAGGAGTTGGGCCTCACTCCCTTGGACTTGAGCCTGACTGACAAGCCTTTCTTCAGGATTGTACCCAGAGATCCTTCAGTACCACTCGGTCAGATCTCCCTGCCAGTCACCTTTGGCACGGTCGAGAACTACCGGACAGAGTACATCCGCTTCATAGTGGCGGACTTCGAGACAGCCTATCATGGCATACTCGGCAGGCCGGCGCTAGCCAAGTTTATGGCAGTGCCCCACTATACCTACATGGTACTAAAGATGCCTGCGCCAAACGAGGTCATCACCCTCAGAGGTGACTTCAACACAGCCAGCGCCTGTGAGAAGGAGAACCTCCACATCGCTGCTACCCTAGATCTCTCCAGGCACACTGCTGAGGTCCTGGCGGCTGCCAGCAAGCTCGATCCGATAGATCTGGAGATCCCGACCAAGAAGCCGGCGACGGAGGCGATCCAGCGGGAGAAGGAGGCCGTGAAGAAGGTGTCGCTCAACCTCGACGATCCTGCGAAGACGGCGACCATAGGGGCCAACCTGGACCCTAAATAGGTAAGCGTACTCGTCGAGTTCCTACGTGCTAACTCTGACATATTCACCTGGAAACCAGCGGATATGGCAGGAGTGCCCAGAGAGCTCACCGAGCACTCCTTGAAGGTTGACCCGAATGCTAAGCCGATCAAGCAAAAGCTTCGTCGGTTCGCGGCTGACCGCAAGGAGGAAATAGGGGTAGAGGTTACGAAGCTGTTAGCTGCCAAGTTCATCAAAGAGGTGTATCACCCAGACTGGCTGGCTAATCCAGTTCTTGTATCCAAAAAGAATAAGTAATTGAGAATGTGCGTTGATTATACCGATCTCAACAAACACTGCCCCAAAGACCCCTTCACCCTCCCTCGAATAGACCAAGTCGTTGATTCCACGGCGGGCTATGCCCTGCTCTGTTTTCTCGACTGCTATTCAGGCTACCACCAGATTAGCCTGAAGGTCGAAGACCAGATCAAGATGTCGTTCATTACGCCTCATGGTGCGTACTGTTACTTGACAATATCCTTTGGTCTGAACAACGCCGGCGCGACGTATCAGCGTGCCATCCAGGCATGCTTGAGGTCCCAAATCGGTGTAAACTGTGAGGCATACGTAGACGATGTCGTAGTCAAGATTCGAGACCCTGATAACCTTATCAAGGACCTGTCTGAGACCTTCGTTAACTTGAGGATTTATCAGTGGAAACTTAACCCGGAAAAATGCGTTTTCAGCGTTCCCTCAGGAAAAATACTCGGATTCCTTGTCAACAATCGCGGCATAGAGGCAAACCCAGAGAAGATCCACGTGATCACTCGGATGAAGCCTCCCAAGTGCCAGAAGGATGTACAGAAACTAGCCAGGTGCATGGCGGCACTCAGCCGGTTCATCTCACGACTCGGCGTATGAGGCCTGCCCTTCTTCAAGCTCCTCAAACATCAAGACAATGATTTCAAGTGGGATGAGGAGGCCCAGAAGTCTTTCCTAGAACTCAGGAGCTATCTGCAAAAGGCCCCCATCCTCACAGCACCAGAGCGGGAGGAAACTCTCTACCTCTACATCTCGGCTACCACGCATGTGGTAAGCACGGTATTAGTTGTGGAGCGCAAAGAGGAAGGACATGCTTACGCCTTCCAGAGACCGGTCTACTTCATAAGCGAAGTATTGAGCGACTCTAAGGTGCGGTACAATCAGGCGCAGAAACTGCTCTACGCACTGCTGATCACCGCACGCAAGTTGAACCACTACTTCGAGGCTCATAAAATTGTTGTAGTTTCCGACTGCCCCGTAGGCGACATCCTGCACAACAGAGATGCCATGGGAAGGATCGTGAAGTGGTCCATCGAGCTGGCTGCACACGACATAACTTTCGTACCGCGCAACACGATCAAGTCGCAGGTACTCGCAGACTTCGTGGCAGAGTACACGGAGATCCAGACGCCATCCACTGCTGCTGAACCTGAGTATTGGACCATGTACTTTGATGGATCACTCAGGATTAAAGGAGGCGGGGCCGGCATAATCTTCATCTCCCCAACAGGAGAGAAACTGCGATACATGCTGCAGGTCATGTTTAAGGTTTCGAACAACGTGGCCGAGTATGAGGCGGCCCTTCACGGGCTCCGTATCGCCGTGTCGCTCGGGATAAAATACCTGATGGTCAAGGGCGACTCTACTTTGGTGGTAAACCAGGTTAACAAGAAGTGGAACCGGACCAGCGAGAAGATGGACGCATATTGCGCGGAGATCCACAAACTCGAAGGCAAGTTCTACGGCCTGGAGTTTCAGCATGTACTCCGCGACGATAACAAGGCGGCCGATGAGCTGGCAAACATGGGATCCACGAGAGCCCAGGTACCACGCAGAGTCTTTGTTCAAGATTTGATCAAGCCCTCCATCAAGAACCCCGATGCGCAAGTCGATCCATCAGAAGGACTCGGTGAAGTCCTCATGATTGAGCCACAACCCGAGTGGATCTCAGAGATTGTCGAGTACATCAAGGACGGCACGCTCCCGAATCCTTCACCAGGTCAGGAAAGGGAGACGCGAGCGTTGCACGAACGAATCAGTCACAGGAGCAAGAACTATGTCCTGATCAGTGACAACCTGTATCGCCGAGGTGGACAGTCCCGAGTACTCCAGAAGTGCATACCGGAGGAAGAAGGATGACGACTCCTAGCGGAGATTCACGGTGGCATGTGTGGCAACCACGCCGGGGCAAGAACCATTGTTGGAAAAGCTTTTCGGTCTGGTTTCTACTGGCCCACAGCCATCGCGGATGCTGAGGCGCTGGTGAAACGTTGCGAGGGATGCCAATTCTTCGCAAAACAAATACACGTTCCAGCCCAAGCTCTGCAGACGATACCCGTTTCATGGCCCTTCGCGCGCTGGGGAGTCGACATGATCGGGCCTTTCAAGAAAGCATCCGGAGGGTTTGACCACATCCTGGTGGCAGTTGACAAGTTCACCAAATGGATAGAGGTCAAGCCGATAAAGGCGCTCATGGCTGCCAAGGCGGCCGAGTTCATAGGAGAAATCGTGCATAGATTCGGTGTCCCTAATAGGATAATAATTGACCTGGGTACAAACTTCACAGGAAGGGAGTTCCAGGAATATTGCGATGAACTCCTCATCAAGGTGGCACGCGCCTCAGTCGCGCACCCACATGCTAATGGCCAAGTTGAGCGAGCTAACGGAGCAGTGCTCGAGGCACTCAAGAAATGCATCTTCGATCGCCTGAAAAAGTACTCGACTCGTTGGCTACGCGAACTCCCTGCAGTACTCTGAGGACTACGGACACAGCCGACTCGTGCTACTGGTCAGACTCCTTTTTTCCTGGTGTATGGATCTGAGGCGGTGCTCCCCACCGACCTCATGTTCAATGCACCAAGAGTTGAAGTATACGACGAAAACGAGGCTGAGAAGGCGCGGATTGTGGTCATCGACAGCATCGAAGAAGGACGGCTCGCGGCAACAATCCAGGCAGCACGGTACGCCCAAGCTTTGCGGTGTTACCATGATAAAAATGTGCAGGAGAGAGCTTTTTGCGTTGGAGATCTAGTCCTGCGAAGGATCCAAAGCAAGAAGGACATGCACAAGTTAGCAGCCCCATGGAAGGGGCCATTCATAGTCAAGGAAGTCAGTAGGCCGGGTGCTTATCAGCTGATGCGAGAGGATGGCTCGGATGTGCCCAACTCATGGAACATCGAGCACCTACGCCGTTTCTACCCATAATAAAGCTATGTATCATTTTCTGTTCAAAGTTTTTCATACATTATCCATGTTAGCAGTCTATGGCAATGAATTCAGATTCATGTCTCGTGAAGTTTTTCTGCTTCACTCTTATGTCTGCTCACATGCTTTTTTCACCCAAGTTTCAATTCTGAAACCTGGGGACTGCTTTACATACAACAAAGTTTTCCATGTTAAAACTAAATAACGCTCATCTAGCACGGATCTTACGACTCATAAAGTACTCGATAGCACACGTCTTAAATCGTGGGTCGAGGTTTTCGCCAAGCTAAGGTACTACGCGTGTATGAGAGTACGCCCTCTGCGCTAGGAAACTAAGGCCAATGAGCCTACGATTTCCCGTAATAGACTAACTACCGGAGAAATTAACAGTACAAAGATACCGTCAAAGTAAAGCGCCTACTTAAAAGTACCAAATGTCAACGAATCAAAGTACCAGTGCACCAACAGCACCACAAAATATTACAATTTTTAACCTCAAAGTTTTTTATGGCTGGGACAGGAGGACATCAGCACCAACTTCTTCATCAGCCGCCGCCACGATGTCGTCAGCAAGCTGCTCCGCCGTATCCTTCACCTCCTCCAACAGTCGCTCAGCCTGCTGCGGCGACATCCCACGAGCGAAGCCACCGCAGAAGCGATCCACGTTGATCGAGGGGTAGAAGGAGCGGAAGATGGCGAGGCAGTGGTTGGCACTCGCCACGCTGACCTTGCGAAGACAGCCGGGGAAGCGCGTCGCCGCCGCCTGGGCACGCTCCAGAAGGGTCGGCGAGCGCACCACCGGGTCACCGAACTGGCACACGGAGGAGGACTCGGCAAGGGGCGCCAGCTCGTCCAGGATTGGGCGCAGCGCCTCACCGAGAGCTTTGAACTGAGCCCTCTCCGACGCGACACAGGCCTCAAGATCTGCATATTGGGCAAATTGTTTTTGCCAGAAATCTGCTCAACGTCAGAAGCACTTATTAACAAACATCCAAGGAAAACACGGGAGGTGCAAGGTAACCAACCTGACAGCTCTTTTCTGGCTACAGCGGCCTGCCTGGACTACTCCTGGCCGCCCTCCCGGAGCTGCTTCATGCGGTCCCACAGGGATTTGAGCTCCCCCTCCACCTTGGCCCGAGCTATTGCCAAGAGTTGATCATCACAAAGCACTCGGGCAACGGTGAAATAAAAGCAAAACATAGTCAACATACCTTGCTGATGCTCCTCTGCCGCCGCCCGGAACGTCGCCTCGTTCGCCTCCGCAGCCGCCTTCTCCTACCGCAGCCTCTCGACCTCCAGGTTGTTGCTGTCTCACTAAGCAACAGCCTGCTACTCGAGATGCTCCAAACGGGCGCGCAGACTGGCGTTCGGATCAGCAGCGGTGCTGACGCGGTTGAGCACAGCGCTCATGCGTGCAGACTCCGAGGCTACGGTCTGTCGAAGCATAGCAAGAGATGAAACAACTACAGCTAAGCAAGCGCCTACGAGGATAAGAGGAAAAAAGAAATACCTTTGCAAGCTGGAGGGTCCTCCGTGCAATGGTGACGAGCTCCGCGCGGTTCTCGGCGTTGATCGCTGGATCCCCAAGCACTTCATTCACAAGGCTGCCACGTAATTGGGCGACGCGTCCAGGACGTGGCGAGCTGAGACGAGGCTGAGGGAGCTCCCACTGGATTTCCTCGACATCAGAGTCCCCAGCCGCAATGGTGCCGGAAGCTGCAACGTTTCCAGCCTCACGCTGGGGACTGGGATCACGGGTAGCAGCATCAGCAGCGGCAGCCGCACCACCAGGAACCCCCGATGCCGCAGCTGGGTGCTCATCAGAAGCATTCGGGCGCCGCGACACCGGGGCGGCAAACGGTAGGGACGACTCGCCAACATCGGAAGGGAGATTGCAGGGACCCCTGCTCGTACAGACAAGACATAAAGATCTCTTTCCAATCCTATGAACCCAAGAGAAGCCATGATGGAAAATTTCAAAAAGACTTACTCGGAGGACACGCGGACGCGAGTGCACCGCAGAAAGCTAGAGCCAGAGGAGGCGGATCGCTTCACCCCACTGACCGTCGTAGTCGCCGCCGTAGATGCCGGTGATGGCGTTGCAGCGGCAGCCCGCGTGGTCTGAGCGGTGGGATGCGCAGCGCCCGCCGGCGGCGGTACGGAGCCCGCTTGCTGAGAAGGAAGAGAAGAAGTGAAGTGACTGGTAGGCACCGGCGTCGCCTGAGCCGTCGTCGCTGAGGGAGCTTCGCCGATGTCAAATGAGAGGGGGATCTCCTCCTCATCGTCCTCCGACAGCACGAGCTTGCACCGGCACGCCTCTGGGTCGTTGATCTTGAGCGACCCAGGGGGCGCACGTCGCACCTCAGAATTCCGGCTGCCTTTGCGCTCTTTGCCCTTGCTAGCCGGCGCGGCACGTCTCTTCTCCGGAGCAGGGGCTGTGGGCTGACAGGGCTCAGACTAGATCGCCTCGTCGCCACCCGCCGCGACGTAGGTGCTGGCGCACTCCATCCTCTGCAGCTCGCCAAGGCGGCCGGTCAAAGGACGCTGTCCGGCCAACGAGCCAGGCACAGGTGCCACAGAGACAAAAGCCCTGCGATCCTACGATTTCGCAGAAAAAGCAAATAGAACCATTTCATCAAACATCTGGTGGGCACATGTTCATGCCCTAATGGGCGCACCATAAAAGACAAAATCGTTACCTCAGGCGAATAGTTCGCCAGGTTGAACGGCTTCGGCGCATTGCGGTTGGAGATGACGGTGCCGGGAACGAAGCACTGACGGATGTGCTCCTTCAGCTCCTCTACTCTCCCTGGCTCTGCCGCTCGCCGTGCCGCGTCGAGGTAGCAGCTGCGTGTGCCGGACGGCGAAGCTCGCCATCACCGTGACGCTAGTGAGCCCAGCCTCAAGCTTCCGGATATGCTCTAGCAGCACAGACACCTGCCCCATCTCAGCATGGCCAAGTTCTTCATCCCAGCATGGGAGAGGAGTCGGCCGCGCGTCGACGTCACAGGGCACCGCCGGAGCATGGTTGGTGGTGTAGAACCACTCCGAATGCCAGCCCTTGTTGGAGCTGACAAGCGGCACCGGAATGTACTCAGCAGAGTGCCTCTGCTTGAGCTAGAATCCGGTGCCGCCCACCACCCGTGGCTTCTTGGCGTTCGGGTGGGGCTTCACCCAGAAGAAGTAGCGAAAAAGATTGAAATGCGGAGCGATTCCAAGAACCGCCTCGCACAGATGCACAAAAATGGAGATGTGCAAAATGGAGTTGGGGTTGAGATGGCACAGCTCCAAACTGTAGTAGTAGAGCAGGCCGAGGAAGAAGGGATGCGTGGGCAGTCCGAACCCGCGGAGGTAGGCTGACTCGAAGACGACGGCGTCGTCGGTCGACGGCGTGGGGAACTCCTCCCCCGCAGCAGGCCGCCATCCCTCGACGGTGGACTCAAGCAGCACTCCGCCCAGCACTAGGGTGGTGATGCGCTCCATCGTGGAGACGGAGCGCACACACTCCTCACCGGCGGCGGAAGCAGGGACGACGAGGACAGAGACGGTGAGTGCCTCGCCTCGGAGGTGCTGCGCCTGGACTTCTTCGAGGGCCGGCGGGATCCCACCGGCGACATCCTTGCAGGACTCGGGGACTCAGGTGGGGAGCGGTCTACACCCTCTCTACGCTTGGGGACTGCCTGGGAACGGCGGCCTGGATGCGGCGCGGCGGCGGATCTAGATCTGCAGCCTCGCCGGAGCCAAATCTGGCGGAGATCGAGCTAATGCGGCGATGGATCCGGCGGATCGAAGGCGGAGCGGCCGGGGAAGGAAGAGCAAAGAGCAGCTGCGTGGTTTCCTATGGGAAGCCGAGCGATGTGACTGCAGGGATGCGTGGCGTACGACGCCCCCGGGCTGCCTTAAATGCGGCAGACAGAACGGTGGTCGTGGCGGGCCCCGCCCCCCGTGCGGTCGCGTCGCCGCAGCGCGGGAGATTCTTCTCGCGAGTAACTCGCGAGTACGACCCGCGTGCGATGCGCTACTGCTCAGCCTTATCCAAGACGCTTCCGATTCCGGCCGCTGGGCCTAAGTGGGCTGCGGCTCTAAATGGGCCAAAGGGTTAAAACCTTTCCTTCTACGGGAAAACACCCTTAAACTTATAAGAGCTTTCCAAAAATGATTGGTTGACTTAAATCACTCAGAGGCCGTGACCCAGAGTCATGTACTGCCAGGTTATCAGATAACCCGCCCTTGAAAATTCGGTTTGGACTCCTAAGAGAGCTCCAAAAATCTACTAGCTCATGAGTGTTCTCCCGGAGGCATGCCATACATAGGCCAAAGCTGTTCAGAAGTCACGAATATGCTGACTAGGACAGGTGACCTTGCGCGAGTGCTCCGTGAGAACACGGTGGGCCACAAGGCAAATTTGGCATAGGGACAGAGCTCTAACCAGACACTGTACCGGGTCAGAAGACCCGAGTGGTACTCTCCCAAACGGGATGATGGTAATACCGAACTAAACCCTTTTAGGGCTTCGAAATAGTTACTTTAACTATTACGAACCTCAGGGACTGCCCTAATGGGCGCATCTCGAGATGTGCCCATTCAGCGGCCACAACCCGCCACCGTGATCATCCGGAATTATTCCAAGACAAAGTCTCATTGACTAAAGTCAGGATCGGGGATACGGGAGGAAATTAGTGGTACCTTCTTCCTAAAGGGGCACCCATTCTAAAAGACATCAGGGAGCAGTCGCTTAGATTCTCTTTTGACACTAGATAAACATCTTCAATCTTTACCTAGGCTCGGGGACTAAGTGTGTACACTTCGTCTTCGACGAAGGTGTACAACTTCCAAACCCGAATGATCTGAGTAAATCACAAACATGGCGAAGAGCTCTCAACCACCCGGCAACCACGAGTTCAGCTTCAAGACCACTCGGCTATTCCAAAGATCAGATCAGACAGGATTCAAAGCACTCGGACGGAAGGCATTAAGCACTCGGTTGAATGGCGAAAGTACACGAGAAGGTGCATAGAACTGAAGATCGAAGTTGCAGTCTGGTCAAGAAGCGCTCGGGGACTGCTGTGGGTGATATACCCCCCGGGTCCCACATGGAGGGGCTTTATAACGTGTATACGTATACGGAGATGGGCCCACCTATGTGGAGATACGGCATGGCATACGGATCAGGATGAGGCGGCGCCCGAGGAGATATCATCCCATGAATAAAGGTCGGTTAGTTAGGAAAGATATTACTTGAGCCTGAAGGCCAAATCTTGTAATCGGTTAGCTATAGATTCCCTGAGATCTGTAACCTTGCCCCCCAGGCTATATAAGGGCGGTAGGGACCCCTCCTCAGAAACAAGTCCATCGGATTCCCAATCGCGGAACCATCAATACAACACACCGAGCACAGGACGTAGGGTATTACGCCTCCCTGCAGCCCAAACCTGGATAAAACCCTGTGTCCTTTGTTCACCATCTAGCTCCAGTCTCGGTGATCCCCTCCACACAATCTACCACCATAGCCTACCCCGTGGTGGACTGCCGGTCTGTTGCACCGACAGTCTCATTGACTAAAGTTAGGATCGGGGATACGGGAGGCAATTAGTGGTACCTTCTTCCTAAAGGGGCACCCATTCTGAATGACATCAGGGAGCGATCGCTTAGATTCTCTTTTGACCCTAGATAAACATCTTCAATCTTTATCTAAGCTCGGGGACTAAGTGTGTACACTTCGTCTTCGACGAAGGTGTACAACTTCCAAACCCGGATGATCTGAGTAAATCACAAACATGGCGAAGAGCTCTCCTCAACCACCCGACAACCACGAGTTCAGCTTCAAGACCACTCAGCTATTCCGAAGATCAGATCTGACAGGATTCAAAGCACTCGGATGGAAGGCATTAAGCACTCGGCTGAATGGCGAAAGTACACGAGAAGGTGCACAGTACTGAAGATCGAAGTTGCAGTCTGGTCAAGAAGCGCTCGGGGACTGCTGTGGGGGATATACCCCCCGGGTCCCACACGGAGGGGCTTCATAACGTGTATACATATACGGAGATGGGCCCACCCGTGTGGAGATATGGCATGGCATACGGATCAGGATGAGGCGGCGCCCGAGGAGATATCATCCCATGAATAAAGGCCAGTTAGTTAGGAAAGATATTACTTGAGCCCGAAGGCCAAATCTTGTAATCGGTTAGCTATAGATTCCCTGAGATCTGTAACCCTGCCCCCCAGGCTATATAAGGGCAGCAGGGACCCCCCTCAGAAACAAGTCCATCGGATTCCCAATCGCGGAACCATCAATACAACACACCGAGCACAGGACGTAGGGTATTACGCCTCCCGGCGGCCCGAACCTGGATAAACCCCTGTGTCCTTTGTTCACCATCTAGCTCCAGTCTCAGCGATCCCCTCCACACAATCTACCACCATAGCGTACCCCTTGGTGGACTGCCGGTCCGTTGCACCGACACTATATAAAAAAGATAACTGTTGCCTGCCCGCCCGGACCCACCTGACAACCAATGAGATGCGAGTTCTCGAACCCGCATCGGTAATGGCTCTCCATTTTGGAAAATGAATATAACATCCCGAATGGATAAGCGCAGCACACACGACGCTTTCCTCGTTTCTCACTAGGGTTAGCGGAGGTGAGCGGAGGCGGCGCCGGCGAGGTGAGCAGAGGCGGCGCCTGCGAGGTGAGCGAAGGCGGGGAGATGACGATGAGCGTCGGCGAGGGGCCAAGCAGCGGACGACCCCGCGCATCGTGGATCGAGGAGGAGAAGCCGAACGCGATGTGGTGCCGCAACTGGATCCGCGCGCATGCCGGCGGGATGGTGGCGAAGACCGAAACAACGATGAGCGTCGGAGAGGGGCCAAGCGGTGGTGGAGGGAACCCAAAGCCGGAGATGAGCGTCATCGACTGGATCCTCTCGGGTTCCGACTAGGGGCCAAGCAACGACAGGGAGGAGCGTGCCGGGGAGGGGCAGCGAAGAGGGCGAGGCGCCTGCCTCATGTCTGCGACAACAAATGTCTTGCAACGACGGAGAGGGGTCGAGGGATTGGCGAAGGTGTAGAGGACCTCATATCCGACGCTGGCAACTACCACGACGACAGCAAGGCAAGTTTCTCTGAATCACAATGCCTTTTACTTGTTCTATAGATGAAGCAGCTTGAGCTTGAGCTTGATCAACTTGTTCCTATGAAATGTCTTGTTCCATAGAGATTTTGTAGGATTTCTAACATGAGGTCCAACCTCTTGGAAAAAATCCTTTGTCTATCTGTATCTTCTCATTCCTATGGTTCATCCAAATGATCAGTGTAGCAACTTTCCTATGTTTTTCATTCCATAGGAATCAAAATGGCATGACACTGTCTGGGAATATGTGAAACCTGAGGTTGATAATATTATGGACGAAATGTGCGTCCTCCTCAAAAAGGCTTCATTCATGAGGAGGTACAAGTTTGTGGTTGAACAAAATCTGCAGCCCATGGAAGATGTGCTCGATGTGTTTCAAGATACCTTGGTTGCATTTGAAGAGGCTGCAAAAAAAGCAAACCTTAGTTGAAGATACCATGCTTTTGTTGATGTTAAAGGGGGCATGCTTTTGTTGATGTGCATGGTGAGATAGCATGACCATTGTAAAAATGTGATGGGCAAGTTAAGGCCTAGCAAGATGGACAAGTTAACTATTTGTAATAATTATGTATATCTGTGTGGATCTTTGTGGACAAGTAATCTTTATCTATATATGTGGACAAGTTATCTTTATCTATATTATGTCTGTTTTGTCTCAAAAGATATGTGTTTGAGAGACATGGGTACGCATGGGTCCCCACCGGTCAGGGTCCCAGAGGTCCCTGACAAGTGGACCCGACCTTCTAGAAGCCCCGCCGACCTGCAAAGTGGGCCCAGCGACCTTATCCGCGACTCCGACAACTCCGAGCGACCTTATCAAGATCCCGGAAGATCCGCACTACTTGACGTGCAAGTCAAGGCACTAGGACGCGGCGCGCCACCGCCAAAGGTCCAAGTATCACGGGATACTCCTTGTAATCCAGGAGATAGCTTCCCTCGATTATAACCGACCTAGATACGGGTGCACCGACCTTGAATGGAAACCCTAGCCCGTCCTTCCCATATAAGGCGGCCTAGGACTCCATTCAAAGGGACATCTTCATCCCCCACGCATAATCCACCACCACAACTGGACATAGGGTTTTACTCTCCGGAGGCCTGAACCAGTCTAACCCTTGTCTCCCCGTGTTCATCACCATACTCGCCTAGTTCCGAGTTCACCACGTGGACTACCACCTACGCACTTAGTTTCCGATCCTGTCCATTAACCTGCAAATTGCTTGGGTAGCCCCCTTGCAGATCTGTCCAGGTCTCACCCCCTGACAGTTGGCGCGCCAGGTAGGGGCGATCGGGAACTCGCTGTGCAGCACGGTGGCCCGATCTGGTGTCGTTTTTCCGGCGAGCATGACGGCCATCCTCGCCAACCCCGTGGAGATCTGCTTTGGATCCTTCACGACGACCTCTCTTGCTCCGGCGGCCGCAGCTCCTCCAGCAGCAACAGAGCCGGTCGCGACGGTGCCCGTCGCCACCCCCGTTTCCGATCTAGTATCGGAGACCCACCCGTCCAGACCCTATGACCTTGTTCAGGGGATGGAGCACGTCATCGACATGACAAAGGAGACCTTGGAGATCTGCGAGTGAGCTCAACGCTCGGCGCAGATGGCGCTACGCCATGACACGTTCCCCTTCGGCATGCAGTCTGCACCTGGCCTTTGCCTCAGCTAGCTGTCCACGCCCTCCTAGATCCAATCTGGGCGGCGACCTTCCGGCGACCTAAGGCCTGCACCCCGCGCCCGGCGCAACCCTCTCGACGTGCCATGCACCTATCACAAGGGTGCGAAGCACACCCTCTGCGGGTGCCTCCTGCGGAAGAAGATCGACCAAGAGCTCCCTCACCGTGCCAAACGACCTACCCAGTCCCTGGACTGTGGTGAGTTCCAGAAGGTCCGGGTCCGCATCTCCCCCAACGACACTGACATCGTCTTCCGCCAAGTGCTCATGGTCTTCGAGAACGAGCCGCCCCGTGTTGGCACAACGAACTCCGAGGAGGCGGCCCGCATCCAAGGCAACAGCCCCCAGGCCAACCTGGGTGCTGCCATCACACGACTCTAGCAAGCTCCGTTGATGCCCGAAGTTGAGCAGGCTATTGCGTACCTTTGGGTCGCTAACACCCTGGTGGAGGAGAACAGCGCGGCCTCTAAGGCTGCTACGTCTTCATCGACACGACACTCACGCAGTCGATCCCATCGACCTCAGCGTAGTCACCTCTCCTCCATCCGGGAAGAGGTCGCCTAGCACAACCCTGAGCAGCCCAACCAGTAGCCTAACACTACCAATGGCGGTGACCTCCACGTCAACCTCGACGTCAACAGGCGCACTCGCGATGTGCGCGGATACGTCGACCAGCGCCACCGCGAGCGCGAGGAGCGGGAGCTACGACATCGCGCAGATTACGATCGCGAGTACGGTCCCTGGTGCCGTCCACCACATCATGGAGCGCGAACAGCGCGACCACCACGACATCGAGAACTGGCGACGTGCTGCGTACGACGCTGAGCACGGCAACCCAAGGGTTGCCCAGGGCTACCGAGATTGGCAGCCGCACTCCCAGGTCGTCATCCCGGAGCGCAGCGTCCACTCCGGCCCCAGAGACGCTGCCCCAGCCAGAGGCACCAGTGACGACCTAGCTGTCATCGCCTTCCCGGCACTGGCTCCCCGTCTCAAGATGGTGCACTACCCGGAGAACTTCAAGCCCAACATCAAGGAGTACGATGGGCGCTCGGACCCCAACATCTGGCTGTTGACCTACTACGTCGCTGTCAAGGCGGCTGGTGTTAGCTTTGACTACATGGCGGCCTACTTCCCTTTGGTCATGGGCATGGCCCCCTCGCTATGGCTCAACAGCCTCGAGCCAGGCAGCATCAAGTCCTGGGCTGACTTGTCCCAGGCCTTCACCTCCATTTTCCAGGCGACCTATGATCATCCTGGAAATGCCTTCAACCTCGGGAGGGTCATCATGAAGCCTAAGGAGCGAATCCGTGACTACAACAACCGGTTCTTTGAGAACCGCAACGAGTGTGTTGGTGTCAGGGACGACCAGATCGTCGAAAGCTACAAGAAGGGTATCAAAGATCGCAAGCTTTTTGAGAAGATCCACGAATCTGGTGCCACCAGCATCAAGGAGCTCATGAACGTCGTCAACAAGCTGATGAACACAGAAGAGGCGCTGCTGAACCAGTTCGACGCTGATGCCCCCGGCACATCTGGCGCTGCAGGGGATTCCAGCTCCAAGCTTCGCAAGCGATCTTCCAAGGTCCTAGCGGCTGAAGGACGTCGATCTTCGACCTTCAACCAGGAGGAGTTTGATGCCGCACTCGACAGCCTCTGCGGGTTCCACGAGGGATCTACTCACACTCTCCGAGATTGCTCCCAATTCAAGAAGGCCTTCAGCACCCCCGTGGGCCACAAGTGCCCCAGAAACGACGGTTGTCGCAGCGACAACCGCAGCAACTACCGCCGCGACGACCGGCGAGACCGGCGCGACGAGCGACGTGACGATCACCGCGTCAACCGTCGCAGCGACCCACCTCCAGAAGCTCGCTGCGATGAGGGCGACCTACCGCCTCCACCTCCGACAGGAAACCCTAATGAGACCTTCCAGGCTGCGATCCGCGCGATCAACATGATCGTTGGGGGCCTCAAATCCCACGTCAGCAAGAGGCGCTACCGCAAGGACAAGAGCGAGGTCCACCTCGTCCTCACTCAGCCAACTGCGCCTCTGTGTTGGTCTGAGCAATCGATCACGTTCTCTAGAGCGGATGACTGGGTCCACATCCCAGATCCTGGGTCCTACCCACTCGTCGTCGAGCCTACGGTGGACGGGGCCTTGCTCTCCCAGACCCTGATCGATGGGGGAGCGGGCTCAACATCATCTTCGTTGAGACCCTCAAGAAGATTAACTTCGACTTCGACAAGCTCACGGCGTGCGACGAGCCCTTCTACGGCATCATCCCCGGGAAGGCGGCCTACCCCCTGGGTCGGGTCTCCCTCCCCGTTACCTTTGGTACCGATGCCAACTTCCGCACGGAGTACCTCAACTTCGAGGTCGCCAACTTCAAGTCCTCCTACCATGCGATCCTAGGTCGCCCAATGCTGGCTAGGTTCATGGCCATCCCGCACTACACCTACTTGGTGTTGAAGATGCTTGCTCCAAACGGGGTCCTCTCCATCCTGGGGGACCTCATCATCTCCTTCAAGTGCAACTCCGAGGCTTTGGACATCGCTGCGCACTTTGCCTGCGTCGACGCCTCTGCAGTCTTGGTCGCTGAGGCCAAGAAGGTCGCTCCGAGCGACCTAGCCATCCCAGAGTAGAAGCGCACCGACACCGCCCTGGACGCCGCACCCTCCACGAAGAAGGTCTGCCTAGGTGTTGCCGACGCAGAGAAGACTGTGGTGATCGGCGACGGCCTCGACGAGAAATAGGAACTCACGCTCACTAGTTTCCTCCGGGATAACGTGGATATATTCGCATGGAGTCCATCAGATATGCCGGGTGTCCCTAGGGAGCTGGCTGAGCACTCCTTGGATGTAAGCAAGACGGCCAAGCCTGTCAAGCAGAAGCTTCGCCGCTTTGCGAAAGATCGAAAGGACGTCATTAGGGTAGAAATAATAAAGCTCTTAGCTGCCGGATTTATCCGAGAGTGTAAAATCCGGTTTGGCTCGCCAATCCGGTGCTTGTACCCAAGAAAACCGGTCAATGGAGAATGTGTATCGACTACACCGACCTCAACAGGCACTACCCTAAAGACCCCTTCCCTCTTCCACACATCGACCAGGTCGTGGACTCTACGGCTGGAAGCGTCCTCCTATGCTTTCTCGACTGCTACTCAGGTTATCACCAGATAGCCTTGAAGGTCTCCGACCAAGACAAGACGGCATTCATAACACCGCACGGCATCTACTGCTACACGGCCATGACCCTTGGCCTCAAGAACGCCGGCGCGACCTACCAGAAGGCCATCCAGAAGTGTCTTGAGCACCAGATCAGCAAAAACGTAGAAGCCTACGTTGACGACGTGGTCGTCAAGACCACCAAAGAGGACAAGCTCATAGCCGTCCTCGTAGAGACCTTCGCCAACCTCCACCGCTATCGCTGGAAGCTTAATCCAGAGAAGTGCGTCTTTGGTGTCCCCTCCGGCAAGCTCCTGGGCTTCATGGTCAGCAACCGGGGCATCGAGGTGAACCCCACTAAGGTGGATGCCATCTGCAGGATGAAGCGACCTACTGGGAAAAAGGACGTCATGAAGCTCACCGGCATGATGGCGGCCCTAGGTCGATTCATCAGCAAACTTGGAGAGAAAGGTCTACCCTTCTTCAAGCTGCTAAAGAAGGCGGACAAGTTCGTCTGGACAGAGGAGGCCGACCAGGCCTTGGAGCAACTCAAGACCTTCCTTACATCACCCCCGGTGATGGTGCCCCTGACACCAAAGGAAACACTGCTACTCTACATCTTCGCGACCACCCTCGTGGTTAGTTCTGTTCTGGTGGTTGAGCGACCTGAAGAGGGCAAACCCTACCCTGTCCAGCGACCTATCTACTACGTCAGCGAGGTCCTGTCTGACAGCAAGACAAGGTACACTGAGCCGCAAAAAATGTTATACGCCCTCTGAAGGACCGAGTAGCGCGACCAGAGAGGGGGGGAGTGAATGGGAGCCGATAAAAATTCTTCCCGAAGGTCGAACTCGGCCTATACCCTGATTGCCACTCCAAACGCTCACGCACACAAAGGAAGCTCCAAACAAGGCACACACAAGCCTACGCGATCAAGAGACAAGCCTAGGAGCAAAGAGCGAAAGCAACTAGACAAGAATCAAAGCAATTGGCACAATCTGGAAACGCCAGGCGCGGACTGTCCGTGCAGTATGGGCAGACCGTCCGCTAGGGCACGGCGGACTGTCCGCGAGTACGGCTCGGACTGTCCGAAATAAGCACCAGAGCTACCAGAGACATGCCCGGAAATACGGACTGTCCGGCTATGCCTTGCGGACTGTCCGCTAGTGTCGCGGACTGTCCGTGAGGGCAGCGCGGACCGCCCGTCCAGCTCGCTGGAAACCCCAGACAAAACTTCACCACGCGGACCGTCCGTGATCGACACGCGGACTGTCCGCAAACCACTTGCAACAAAACCCTAGGGATGAAACAGATCGAAACACAAACGCGCACGAACAAGCGATGAACTGTGACGAACTGGCCCCCTCGCGGACTGTCCGCGTGCACTAGGCGGACTGTCCGCAGCACACGAACAGAACCAAAACTGCTCGACCCGCGGGGTCAACTCTCCAAATCCATCACCGGATCTCCCAAACGCTGAAAACTCTTGAGACAAGATTTAGGAGAGATGGTAAGCAACACAAGAGGAAGCTATGCCCCAAAAATCTCGACCTCTAAGCCACTAAATGGCCGGGAATCGCGGATCACACGAACAACCACCAAGAACTTGAACTCCGACCAAAAACTCACGAATCGAAGGCTTTCCTCGGCATTTGAGGAGTCAAGATCACACACAAAGATGCACAAGACAACCACCCATGATCTCCTTAAAGAAATCCGAAGGAAAACGCCCTCAAATCCCCGAATCGAGCGAAGAACGAAGCTCCCTAAAAATAGCCCCGAAAATGACACAAAAATCACAAAGGACTAGGAGATCACCGCAACGCCGAATGCTTCCATACATCCAGAGGTCAGAGTCTATACAAGAATCTAGCCTAAGGAATACAGAGGGAAAAGAAGCAGTTCAGAGCAATCTACCGGGGGAGGAAAACCTGGAGTCCAAGAGAGAGAGATGCCATCCACCTCTCCGCTATTTATACGAAGTCCATCAGAGGGAGGTAAATGACCACACTACCCCTACTGCTTGAAATGAAGATACAACCCCTCAGGGGCATTTTGGTCAAGTCTTCATCAGACGGACACACTTCCACCGCGAATTCGCTTCACATCGACGCAAACCCCGCGATCACGCCACGTGCCCTCCGCCTCGAAGCTTCCCGAAGCTCCCGGATCTCCGTCTCCGTTGCCTCGGGCCTCTGGGCTTGGTTTTGAGACCCAAACCAAGAAACCGTCCACCGTTGTTTTTGTGGGCAAACCAACAAACCCCGCTTGCAAGCTTCGAGCTCCATCCGCTACCTTGCACCGGCCCATGTTCACGACTTCAGCCCGCAAGTCTTGCACCGCACGGCTCGCACTTCACCCCATCAGCCACCGGGTCCATCGAACCAAGCCTACTAGCCACTCCATCACCCGGAGGCCGCCACAGCTAAGGCCTTTTGCGCTTGTTCTTCACCTACACCGACACGAGTCAAGCCACAACCTGTACCTACACACTTAGCCAAGCATCAGTCCACACAACATTGTCAATCACTCATCACTAAGGAGCGACCCTCCACTGGTCCTCGGACACACCTGGTACTCAATCTCCCCCTTGATGAGTGCATTGACAACACCCATAGAAATCACATAGAGAAAAAGAAAAGAAAACAACCACGAACACCAACCTCCAACAAGTGATCCAAAGCCAAAGAACAAGCGAAAACAAGATCACTCGCCAGACCAAGTCTCGGCCCCCTAAGACAAGGGCAACGGCTCGATAGAGCCGAGACAAACCAAAGCTCTCAAAGAGCACATCACAAAGCACAAAACTCAGGAAAAAACAAAGGAGCTCCCCCTGCACATATGCAAACTCCCCCTGAGCAAATGCAACCTCTTCTTCTCAATTATTTTCCTCACATGCAACATCTCACAAATGCATACCAATTTTGCACAAAATTTTCCCAAATCATACATATTCACCCCCTTGTTGACAATGCATGAATCAAGATATCATGATGCTCTCCCCCTTGTTTTCATGAAAAATGCATTTCAAAGCATATATACAATCTACCAAGCTTCTCAAATATACAAAGAGCACAACAAAATGCTACACATGAGTCATAGAGCAAGCAAAGTAGATATGGTGTAGTTAGCACATTGCCATCAAGAAGGTAGAGACATATAAGCATGTGACATGGCTAAAAGCAATTTTAAGCAATTTTCACAAATAAACAGTCATCTCATGAGCAAGATCCTATCCATGGCAATTTGAGCACAAAAACACTAGATCATCCAAAGTATATACAAGATCACAAATTCTCATCACAAGATCATTATAAACGCCCACAAGCTACTCAAGTCATGTTAAAGCCACCGAGCCACGTGTCTACTTCTTCAAATGAGACTTCTCATGGTAGACAACATGCTACGGTTTAGCACCCAAGATATGAATATCAAAGCATAAAAACATGATTAGGAGCTCATTTTTCAAGCATAAGGCAATTCACACACCAATTTCATTTTCAAGTTTTAAACATGGTACATGAAGTGCCTTTGTGGCAAAAAGAAGCTTATGCTCCTCCCCAAGCAAGCAAAAGGGCTAAACATTTACAATGACAAAAGATCTTTGACCCCAAGCAAAGAGAACATGGTTCTCAAGCACAAACTCAACATGATATAGGCATTTAAGCACAAATTTAGCATAGACAAGCATCTACTCATGAGAGACACAATTTTAGCATTTTCATCAAAAGAAAGCTACCTCAACATAGGTATATGGCAAAACCATCAAGAGCATAGCATTCACATCCACAATTTACCAAACATGCACATATCTCACAAATATAGAACATCGGTGATCAATGTATATAAGAGAAGCTTTTCCTACCACAAGTGATCCAAAGATGGCTATCCTACCAGGTTTTGTACAGAAATTAAAATGCATGAAGGAAATGCAACAAACTGAACATATGACACATATATACATGAGAAGCTCCAAGACCCAGCTAGAAAGGAAAGCACACCCCAAGTTCACCCCGCAAGCGAGTGAAAGTGACTTGATCAAGCGGTTTGGTGAATATGTCGGCTAGCTGGTCTTGGGTAGGGACATAGGATAAAGATATGTTTCCCTTCTCAACATTGTCCCTCAGAAAGTGGTACCTCACTTCTATGTGTTTTGTTTTGGAGTGGAGGACAGGATTTTTTGCTACGCTTATGGCACTGGTGCTGTCACAGAAAAGAGGAACCTGAGAGCACTCCTCACCAAAATCACTCATGGTGTAGGTCATCCAAAGCAGCTGGGAACAACAACTAGCAGCAGCTACATACTCGGCCTCTGTGGTAGACTGGGCTACACTGGATTGCTTGCGAGATGACCAAGAGACCAAAAAAGAACCAAGGAACTGACAACACCCACAGGTAGACTTGCGGTGCAATCGACACCCAGCAAAATCAGCATCGGAGTACCCGTGAAGTCTGAGTGTCGAGGAGGTAGAATACCAAAGACCAAACTCAGGAGTGTAGTTCAAGTACCTAAAAATCTGCTTGACGGCCTGCCGATGTGAAGTCCTCGGTGAAGCCTGAAAACGAGCGCACAGACACACACTAAACTGCATGTCCGGCCTCGTCGCCGTCAAGTAGAGGAGGGAGCCGATCATGCTCCGGTACTCCTTCTGGTCCACGGGTTCACCATCCTTGTCCGCGTCCAAAGCTGTAGTGGTACGCATCGGTGTAGTCAGCGGCTTGGAGTCATTCATGCCAAACTTCTTCACCATGTCCTTGGTGTACTTCGCCTGATGTACAAACATCCCGTCCTTGCACTGCTTGATCTGGAGGCCCAAGAAAAACTGCAGCTCGCCCATCATGGACATCTCAAATTCCCTGCTCATGTCATCTGCAAATCTGGCAACAAGATCATGAGAAGAGCCACCAAAGATTATGTCATCCACGTATATCTGAACAATCAAAAGGTCATTCCCATGCTTAAGGAGAAACAGGGTCTTATCAACTGTGCCCATCACAAACCCCTTACTCAGCAAAAACCCTCTCAACCTGCCATACCAAGCTCTCGGTGCCTGTTTCAACCCATAGAGCACTCTCTGGAGTTTGTATACACGGTGTGGGTATTTTTCACTCTCAAACCCCAGGGGTTGCCTCACATACACTTCTTCCTCTATCACCCCATTCAAGAAAGCACTCTTGACATCCATTTGGTACAACTTGAACCCTTTAGCCACGGCAAAGGCTAGAAGGATCCTAATTGCCTCCAAACGTGCCACAGGAGCAAATGTCTCCTCATAGTCTATCCCCTCCTTCTGGTTGAACCCCTGAGCCACCAACCTCGACTTGTTTCTCACAACTATCCCATTCTCACCCTCTTTGTTCTTCCACACCCACTTGGTACCTATGGGACGGCAATTTGGTGGTGGATCGACTAACACCCATACTTGGTTTCTCTCAAAGTTCTCCAACTCCTCATGCATGGAATTCACCCAATTCTCGTCAGACAAAGCGTATCGAATATCTTTGGGCTCAAACGATGTGACAAAAGCAGAATGAGCGAAATGAGAAGTGTTCCTTGACCTCGACCGTGTAGTGCGTTCATGGATGTCACCTATGATCGTCGTCGGTGGGTGATCAATCTGTACACGCCTAGGAGCCTCTCGCCTGGACACAACCTCCCCCTCAGCAGCAGCCTCCACTCGAACAGCCTCAGTCGTAGTGGATGTAGGGGATGGTCCATCCTCGATCGTCGTCGTAGTAGTGGAAGTAGCGTGTACAAGATCAGCCATAGGAGCACCACCATCATCATCATCGTCGTCTCCATCTTCATCCTTCTCATCCTCAAAGATCCTGGCACCAATCTCCTTGTCACCTGCACACTCAAAAGCAGAAGAGCTACATGGCTGTGTCTCATCGAAGGTAACCTCGCAAGTCTCCATGATTCGGTTAGTGTCAAGGTTGAGCACATGATATGCTCTAGAATGAATCGCATAACCAAGGAAAATACCATCCGAACATCTAGACTCAAACTTATCCAACTTGCCCTTCTTCAGAATGAAACACTTGCAGCCAAAAGCTCTAAAGTGACTCACCTTGGGTTGCCGTCCATGCATCAGCTCATAAGAGGTCTTCTTCTTGAAAGCACGAAGGAAGATGCGATTTGAGACATAGCAAGCGGTATTGACCGCCTCGGCCCAGAAACGCCTCGGAGTCCTATGCTCATCAAGCATCGTCTTGGCCATCTCACAGAGGGACCGGTTCTTCCTCTCCACTACGCCATTCTGGCAAGCGACGTATGGAGAAGAGTACTGATGATCAAGACCAAGATCACTGCAAAAGGCATCGAAATGAGAGTTTTTAAACTCTGTGCCATTGTCACTACGTATAGCTCGAATGGCATCTCCATGTCTCTCATTCTTCAACCTCAAGATCAAGTCTCGAACAAAGCCAAATGTCTTGCTCTTATCCTCTAAAAAGAAAACCCAAGAGTACCTCAAAAAATCATCAACAACCACAAGAACATACCACTTCCCACCAGCAGAGCGAACACGAGCTGGCCCAACCAAATCCATGTGCAACAGCTCACAAGGTCGCTCGGTCATGACCGCAGTGAGAGGGGCGTGAGAAGCAGCAACCATCTTTCCATGCCGACAAGAAGCACAAACCAAATCCTTCTCGAATTTCAACTTAGGCAATCCTCGAACAAGATCAAGACCACTCAAGCGGGAAAGCAATTCAAAACTCAAGTGTCGCAACCTCCTATGCCATTTCCAAAGCTCGGCCGAAACGCTAGCAACAAAGCATCGAAGAGGACCAACAGACTGGGCAAAATCGGCACAAAAGATTTGACCCTCGGGGACGATCGTACAGACAAGATCGCCTCGAGAATCAAGCACACGAGAAGCACCCGACTTAAAACGAACCTGAAAACCTTCGTCCAGTAACTGAGATACTTACAACAGGTTAAAACCAAGTGACTTAACCATGGCCACACTTCTTAAGGTCACCTTGCTACTCACCTTCACCATACCTTCAGCAAGCACTCGTCCTCTCCCATTGTCCCCGAAAGTGATGTACTCCCTCGTACTCACCGGGGTGAGGCTGGAGAACCACCCACGATCTCCGGTCATGTGTCGTGAGCAACTAGAGTCGATCAACCAAAAGTCCTCCAAGCCTCCCACCTGCAATCAAAAACGAGAACGAGAATGAGCAAGCGACTCAACACTGGGGTTAGTTCCAAAAGAGTCAAACCAGTGTCGAGCCATTTGCTCAAAAGAAGGGTTAGCAAAGTCCATCCTACCGAAACCTCTAGGCGGAGCCCTCTCACGCATACCACCAAAGGACCTGTCACGTCTCACTGGAGGATTACACGCACCACGAGGGGGAAAACGTGGCCCGTAGTCCATCTGAGACCCAAAGCTCTGATCGTGTCTCCCAAACTCGTAACAGTCACAAGAAGGAGCATGTCGAGCCAACTCACCACGCCCAAACCCAACACGCCAATCTCTCTTAGGAAAACCACCTCCACCTCCACGAGTGGGAACTGTACGCACATACACCTCACCCCTAGGTAGAGGCCCTCGACGAGGCTCAGGCACACCACGAGCAAGGTGGTACCTGTCCTTGTTTGCCATCTCCCTAGCAAACCTCTCATCTCTCTTCCTCCTGAAACAGAACTCATCCTTATGCCCATCCCTCCCACAATACTCACAATGGAAGCGGATCGGCTGAGGCTTAGGCGGTGGCTTTTCTGTGGGCTTCTCAACACCTTTCTCTCCTGACTTCCCATCAAAGACACTCCCCTGGGTGCTCACAAACTTGATGGGTTTTTGGTAGTTCTCAGCTTTGTGGGGGAACACTGGTGGATCTGGTGTTGTGTCTAGCTTGTTTCTGAGGTGGTTTGGCTTGGGTGCAAATTTGTTCATTAGTGTGGTATGTGGTGGAATAGGAATCTCTCCAGCTTTCTCTTCTCCCTCACCACTCTTCTCACCACACTTGTCAGCCCCCAATGCCTGACCATCAAACCTCTTGAACTGAGCCAACATCAAACTCAATTGTGGCTCATGCCCAGACACCACCCCATCATTTTTCTCAATTCATCATTTTCATCCTGCAGACGATCAACATAGTGTGCAAGTTCCATGTTTTTTAAAGCATGCATTTCACATGTTGAACATGATGTAGGAAGAGGAGCTTTCAATGCCGCCTCAAGTGAAACAATTCTAGTGTGAGATTCATCTAGCCTAGCATGCAAAACAGGACATGAGGTACAAGCACCCAACAAAGCTGGCCTAGACTTCAATTCATCACACTCAATCCTAATCACATCTAGTTCCTCCAAAGTAGAGGCATGCTTCTCCTTGAGAGCAGTCAAATCAGCAAGAAAAACTGAGCAATCACCACTGTCAATTTCATCAGACACCACAGGAGCAGATTTCAAAGGACCTATCTCATTTCTAGCATCCACAAGCAAGGATTCAAGCTCGGCTATCTTATCCTTAGCATCACCCAACAAAGACCTAAATTCCCTCTCCTCCTTGTTGGTCTTTCTAAGCACATCACCGCGGTTATCAAGCAACTCATTGAGCCTAGCATTCTCCTCTAGCAAGAAGTTGGGATCTTGTCGTACCTCTTCATCGGAGTCGGAGTTCGAATCCGAGCTGTGCTTTCCACCCTTCTTGGAGTGTGCCATGCTGCAAAAGCCTCCTTGTGCGACGAAGCTTAGACCGGTGAAGTTCTTGCCCGTGTGCCGCTTGTCCTTGCGCTTCTCTTGCTCTTCCTCGCTGCTCGAGTCGGAAGAAGCATCGCTTGATGTCGAGTCGATGTCGCTCGCTCCGGCCACCATCGCTCGAGCGGTCTTCTTCTTGTAGCCGCCACCCTTCTTGTGCCTTCTCTCGCCCTTGTCCTTGTGCTTGTCCTTGTAGTCGTTTCGGGAGCGGTGCTTGTTGTAGTCTTGCTTGGGCTTGCCCTTGTAGTCGTTCCTGATCTCCATGGCTTCAGGGCATTTAGCGATGAAGTGCCCGTGCTTCCCGCACCGATAGCACATCCCCGAGTTCCGCCTTGCATTCTTGCGGTTCTCGTACATCCACCCAAACCTCTTGCTCAACAAAGCGAGATCGTCCTCGCTCAGCACCTCAAAGTCCTCATCTGGCAAAGACACAAGACAGGACAAAGAGAAACCACCGGTGTTAGCGTTAGACCTTGACCCGGAGACAAGAGCCAAACTATGAGGATCAGTGGGGCTCTCGCTCTTGGCTCTCAAGCCACGATCAACGTCTGAAGACCTGAGCTTGGAAAACTGCTCATCCAACGTCAGCGTATCATACACGCTCGACTCCTCAATGGCGTCGACCTTGGCACTCCACACAGACCTATCCAGGGCATGCAAAAGTTTGATAGCTTGATCATGATCCATGTATGGGAGCACTGTCACATTGGCCCCCATGTTGTTGACTATGCTAGTGAAGCGCTGGAACATAGCATCGGTCGACTCACCGGGGAGATGAGTGAAGTTCTCGTACTCTCTCCGGTAAGTGGAAAACAAACGGGCTTGCACTTGGGCATTGCCAACATGAGCATTTCTCAACTTGAGCCAAATCTTTCCGGCCACATTCTCTTCGTACACTCGCTCGAACTCCGAGGCACAGAGAGCACGGAACAAGTAATCAACGGCCTTGCTGTTGGCCTCAAACATGTCCCGCAATCCTGGAAGAAAAAAACTATATGGAATTTCATATTGAGGATTTTGAGTGACCTCCCAGATAAGAGTTCCCTTCCCTCGCAAAAACGCGCCCATGCGCCTCCCCCACGTCGGGTAATTCTTGCCATCGAAGTGCGGAGGACCCGACCCCTTGCCGTAATCACCCATCTTTGGATCTTAGACTGGTTAGAATCAAGAAGATCTGTAACTGGCTCTGATACCAATTGAAGGACCGAGTAGGGCGACCAGAGAGGGGGAAGTGAATGGGAGCCGATAAAAATTCTTCCCGAAGGTCGAACTCGGCCTATACCCCGATTGCCACTCCAAATGCTCGCGCACACAAAGGAAGCTCCAAACAAGGTACACACAAGCCTACGCGATCAAGAGACAAGCCTAGGAGAAAAGAGCGGAAGCAACTAGACAAGAATCAAAGCACTTGGCACAATCTGCAAATGCCAGGCGCGGACTGTCTGTGCAGTACGGGCGGACCGTCCGCTAGGGTACGGCGGACTATCCGCGATACGGCTCGGACTGTCCGAAATAAGCACCAGAGCTACCAGAGACAAACCCGGAAATACGGACTGTCCGGCTATGCCTTGCGGACTGTCCACCAGTGTCGCAGACTATCTGTGAGGGCAGCGCGGACCGTCCGTCTAGCTCGCTGGAAACCCCAGACAAAACTTCACCACGCGGACCATCCGTGATCAACATGCGGACTGTCCGCAAACCACTTGCAACGAAACCCTAGGGATGAAACAGTTCGAAACACGAACGCGCACGAACAAGCGACGAACTGTGACGAACTGGCCCCCTCGCGGACTGTCCGCGTGCACCAGGCAGACTGTCCGCAGCACACGAACAGAACCAAAACTGCTCGACCCGCAGGGTCAACTCTCCAAATCCATCACCAGATCTCCCAAACGCCAAAAACTCTTGAGATAAGATTTAGGGGAGATGGTAAGCAACACAAGAGGAAGCTATGCCCCAAAAATCTTGACCTCTGAGCCACTAAATGGCCAGGAATCACTGATCACACGAACAACCACCAAGAACTTGAACTCTGGCCAAAAACTCATGAATCGAAGGCTTTCCCTGGCGTTTGAGGAGTCAAGATCACACACAAAGATGCACAAGACATCCACCCATGATCTCCTCAAAGAAATCCGAAGGAAAACACCCTCAAATCCCCGAATCGAGCGAAGAACGAAGCTCCACAAAAATAGCCCCGAAAATGACACAAAAATCACAGAGGACTAGGAGATCACCGCAACACCGAATGCTTCCATACATCCAAAGGTCAGAGTCTATACAAGAATCTAGCCTAAGGAATACAGAGGGAAAAGAAGCAGTTAAGAGTAATCTACCAGGGGAGGAAAACCTAGAGTCCAAGAGAGAGAGATGCCATCCACCTCTCCGCTATTTATACGAAGTCCATCAGAGGGAGGTAAATGACCACACTACCCCTACTGCTTGAAATGAAGATACAACCCCTCAGGGGCATTTTGGTCAAGTCTTCATCGGACGGACACGCTTCCACCGCGGCTTCGCTTCACATTCACGCAAACCCCGCGATCACGCCACGTGCCCTCCGCCTCGAAGCTTCCCGAAGCTCCCGGATCTCTGTCTCCGTCGCCTCAGGCCTCCGGGCTTGGTTTTAAGGCTCAAACCAAGAAACCGTCCACCGTTGTTTTTGTGGTCAAACCAACAAACCCCGCGTGCAAGCTTCGGGCTCCATCCACTACCTTGCACCGGCCCATGTTCACAACTTCCGCCCACAAGTCTTGCACCGCACGGCTCTTACTTGACCCCATCGGCCACCGGGTCCATCGAACCAAGCCTACTTGCCACTCCATCACCCGGAGGCCGCCACAGCTAAGGCCTTTCGCGCTTGTTCTTCACCTGCACCGACACGAGTCAAGCCACAACCTGTACCTGCACACTTAGCCAAGCATCAGTCCACACAACGTTGTCAATCACTCATCACTAAGGAGCGACCCTCCACTGGTCCTCAGACACACCTGGTCCTCACCCTCCTGATCACCTCACGCAAGCTCCGGCACTACTTCCAGTCACACAAGATCAAGGTCGTCTCGGCCTTCCCTCTTGGTGAGATCCTGCGTAGCCGCGACACCACCGGACGCATCGTCAAGTGCTCCATCGAGCTAGGCGAGTTTGACATAGAGTTCTGCCCTCAGCAGGCCATGAAATCTCAGGTCATCGCGGACTTCGTTTCAGAGTGGAAAGAGATCCAGCAGCCTCCACCTTCGGAACGACTTGAGCATTGGAAGATGTACTTCGATGGTTCCCTGAACCTCAAAGGGGCCAGTGCAGGCGTACTATTTACCTCCCCCCAGGGTGATTACTTGAAGTACGTCCTGCAGATCCACTACAAGGCATCCAATAACGGCGCCGAGTACGAAGCCCTCATTCACGGGCTACGCATCGCCATCTCCCTGGGGATCAAGCGCCTCATAGCGTACGGTGATTCCAAGGTCGTCATCAACCAAGTCAGCAAGGACTCCGAAACCAGGAAGGATACAATGGATGCCTACTGCGCCGAGGTGCGCAAGCTCGAGCGTCACTTCGAGGGACTTGAGTTCCACCACGTCTGTCGTAACAACAACGTTGCGGCCGATGTCCTCTCCAAGCTCGGTTCCAAGCGCACGCTGGTCCCAGCCGGCGTATTTGTTCAAGACCTACACAAGCCGACTATCAAGCTTCTCCCGGACCTAGAGTCACCAGATGATGAAGCGACCCTACCTGGAGGTCGTGATGTCCTCATGACCGAGGCAGAGGACGACTGGTGCCTCGACTTCCTCGCTTTCATCCTCGAACATCGAGTACCTGAAGAGAAGGCGGAGCGCGAAAAGATCACGAGGCGTAGTGCCAGCTATATCATCGTCAACACAGAGCTCTACCGGAGGTCCGCTTCCAACGGGGTATTGATGAAGTGCATCCTGCGATCTGAGGGCCTCAGGCTCTTAGAAGAAATCCACGGTGGCGAGTGCGGCAACCACGCTGCCTCTAGCAACCTAGTCGGCAAAGTCTTTAGATCTGGCTTCTACTGGCCTACAGCCATGGCTGATGCACAGGAACTTGTACGTCGCTGTAAGGGGTGCCAATTCTTCGCCAAGCAGCAGCACGTTCCGTCTCAGGCCCCAAGGACCATCCCTCCATCTTGGCCCAACGCAGTGTGGGACCTCGACAACATGGGACCTTTCAAGACCGCCCCTGGAGGGTACAAGCACATCATCGTGGCGGTGGACAAGTTCACCAAGTGGATCGAGGTCCGGCCCGTGTCCAGCGTTACGTCAAAAGAGGCGGCCAAGTTCATCGAGGAGATCATCCACCGCTTCGGGGTCCCCAACAGGATTGTCACCGACCTTGGTACGACCTTCACAGGACCTGACTTCTTGGACTTTTGCCAAGACAACCTGATCGACATATATTACTCCTCGGTGGCGCACCCACGGTGCAACGGCTAGGTCGTGCAGGCCAATGGCATGGTACTACAGGCCGTCAAGGACTGCATCTTCGATGGCTCATCGCCCTATGCAACCAGGTGGCTCTTAGAGCTTCCTCACGTCATCTGGGGTCTCCGGACTCAGGTCAGCTCAGCTACAGGGTATTCTCCCTTCTTCCTGGTCTACGGGTCAGAGGCTATCCTCCCCACCGATGTCGCCTTCGGGGCTCCCCGCATACAGCACTTCAACGAGGGCGAAGCGGAGCAGACTCGCAGGGTCGACCTCGACAGCCTCGAAGAGCACCGTGTGGCTGTGCTCATGCACCACACCCGCCATGAGCTGCAGCTACGTCGCTACCACGACCGCAACGTGCGGGAACGTTCCCTCAACGTTGGCGACCTAGTCCTGCGGTGGATCCAGAACACCAAGGACATGAACAAGCTCTCTGCACCTTGGGAAGGCCCTTTCATAGTTAAGGAGGTCATTGGACCGGTGACCTATCGCCTCCAATGGGCCGATGGCCAGGGCATCCCGAACCACTGGAACATCGAGCACTTACGTCGCTTCCATCCCTAGGAGCCTTGTATCAAAATAAAAAGCTATGTATTCTATCCTTTGTAATCCATAGTCAATAAAATATAAAGATTCCCTTTCGCCAGTCCTTCTGTCGACCTACTCTTTGGGTCTCTCTTTACTTTCTGTTCGCCCCTCCCCCTCGACACGCTCAGGGGCTTGGTTTAAAGCCAGCCCGATGCGCTTGGGGGCTTGGTCTCAAGCCGGGCCCTTCATGCTTGGGGGCTTGGCTTTGCCAACCTAAGGGTCGTATGACCTGGGGGTTTTACCTTTGTTTTTTACAAGTGTTTCCCTTACTACAGCTTTTATGCCTTTTATAAGTATTCTTAAGTAGTGTGATTGCGAGACCTTGGGTCCAAGGCCCCCCTCCGTGCCGGCTGCATGTAAGCCTCCACGCTGAGCCGTGTAGTGGGTAAGCCGTTCCTCCACTGAGTTGGGTTAGCGGGGGGAAAGGGTTTTGCAGCTCCATTACTTTTGCATTCTTATAATAAGTATCTGAGCCAAATAAGGGATCACAGTCATTGATTAAACATGACCTTTTCATTCATGCAAGGCTTCTCTTACATCAAAAGGGTCTATGACACATCTGCACTAATAGTTTGTTACATCCTAAGTTACATTTCAGAGATCTAACTTCTTGACGATCTCCTCCGCGTCGACTTGGACATCTTCAGCGCCCACCAATGGAACCAGGTTGATCTCCTCGCGACCTTCTGTAGGTCAAACGCTGGCTCGTGGTGCTTCACCGTGCCCAGTGCTGCAGCCGCGGCAAGCTTGCCGCTGTCCATCAACAGGGTCTTCATTCGACCTTCTGCCTCCTCCAGCCGAGCGACGAGCTCTTGCGGCCCGCCTTCGACCTTGGGGACATAGACGTCCACAAGGTACTCAGCGGCCTCCTTGAGGTCGTCCAGCTCCTTCTGAAGATCTGCAGTCATCTCTTGATGGTCAATAAGAGTTTGGATCGCCCGGGAATGGTCGACCTCCAGGTCCCAGCGTACACCGAATTCATATGCAGCCTTCCAGGTATAGTAATACTCACTGGCTTCAACCTCGTTGGTCCTCTCCTCGAGGGTCTTGACCTGCTCCTTGGACTCCTTGAGCGCCTTGTTCAAGGAGGACTCTTTCTTCTTGGCCTCTGCAATCAGCAAGGTTAGGGACAGCACACGACGCCGTAAACTCCAGAAGTCAAGGTCGAGG
Source organism: Cenchrus fungigraminus (assembly GCA_036936925.1). NCBI lineage: Eukaryota > Viridiplantae > Streptophyta > Magnoliopsida > Poales > Poaceae > Cenchrus > Cenchrus fungigraminus. The sequence goes on from CM072777.1 coordinate 55,148,593, forward strand.
GTACATCCAGACGTACCTGTAGCGGTGATCTTGAGCTCATCTTCAGCTTCCTTCGCCTTCACCCTGGCGGCTTCAAGCTCCTCCTTCAGGGTGGCCGTCACCTTGTCCTTCAGGGCCATCTCGTCCTTAAGGTGCCGGATTTCTCCCGCGGCCTCGATCTTGGCCTGCAGCACAGCGTCCCGGGCCGTGGTCGCCTCTCCATGCAGCTTGGTGGCCTCCTTCAGCAGGTTCGCCCTGCCCTGTGCTCGCGTGGCGAGCGACTGTGTCAACACAATGCCAAAGGTCATCAGACCAAGTTCTCAGAACAAGTTGAAGACCCCGATCCAAGGCAAAACATGAACTTACAATGAGGGTCCTCCCAATCGTTTGGTGCGCTGCTCGGAACTCGTCAAGGTCCTGGCCGTCAGTAAGGATGTCCTCTTCCCATGGAGTGCCAGAGTAGAGGCACCTGTCCCTGTCGCTAGGTCCGCTCCCTCCCCTAGCCTCCGCTTCGTGCGTCTGCGGCGGGTCCGATTTGGGTCGCTCCTCTTGTTGAAGACCTTCCACCTGTTGCGCATCATCAGAAGCGACCTTGGCCACCGCTGATGATGCCGCCCCCATGGTCGCAGGGGCCTGGCTTGAAACGTCCCCAGTTGAGGTCGCCGGTGGCTGCCCCAGTGGCACCTTCTCCAGCTTGTGCCCAAAGTCCTCTTGGCCTGAGGCGTTCTTGCCACTATCCGACGCGACAGGGGTCCCCCTGTCCAAAAAAGCAAATTTCGTCTACATCAACGTGTACAAAAACCGTAAGGTCGAGCAGATAAGGATGATGATCGATGACGTACCCGCCGCCAAGCTTCAACCCAAGCTTTATCGGCCTAAGCGGCACCCGCCTTTGCTTCTTCTGCGACCCTTGGTCGCTCACACCCTCAGCACTTGGCCTCGGGCGCCTTTCGTCCATAACCCCGAGGGGGTCTCGTCTTCTTGCATGGCCGGCGTGTCACCCGACCTTGCACCGGCGTCACGCGACCTTGCATAGTCATCTTCGCCAGCGTCGGTGACGACCTCGACACTGACTGTCACTGTCTCCGATGACGTAGTGGTGTCCCTCCTTTTCCTCTTCATTTTCTTCTCCGTCTCAATGGTAGCGGCTACCACTTTGGCGGCCTTGGTTGCCGCCATTTTCCCGACGACCTGCCGCGAGCGCCGAGTGACTGGCGCAGAACCTCCCGCGGAGGGATCTTCATCTTCACTGCTGCCCACAGATGAGTCGGAGAGGTAGTCGTCGATGTACTGCTGCGAAGGCACCTGGATGTCCTCCGCAGCCCGGACCTTGAAGCTTCGCTCACCCTCGTCAGGGAGGGGAGCTGGGCTCCAGTACACGCCCTTGCGACCCTCCATCAGGCGACCTTCGTCACAGACCAGCAAAAACAAACATAAGAAAAGGAATCAAGGTCGAATTGGCAACAAGCGACTCACAGCCACGGTAGGGCGCTTCAGGCAAAATGCCTTGGGGCACGTCCGGTTCCGGATCTGCCTGGCGAATAGCTCCTTCACCCGTGCTACCATCTCCTCCTTGGAGACTTTGCACTGCGCCACGCGGGTAGGGTCGGCCTGGCCCTAGTACTCGTAGGCCGGTTGCAGGAGCCTCCGGCTGAAGCTGATGGCCACCGCGCCGCCCGTCAGCCCTCCCGTCTTCAACGCCGCCAGGTCTTCCAGCAGTGGCTTGATGCCGTCGGCCTCCCGCGACATCAACTGGTTGTTCCACTCCGGCACCGGGACCGGCGCGAGCCCCGACCTTGACGCCAGCGCCGGCTTCGGGTTGTCGATGTAGAACCACCCTTGCCTCCAGCCCTGGGTGTTATCCGGCAACACCATTTCGATGTACACCGACTCCATGTGGTGACGAAGCATAAAGCCGACGCACCTGACGACCTCCTTCTTCCCCGTCTTCTTCAGCTCGAAGAAGTACCACCACAGGTTGAAGTGCGGCGGTATCCCCAGGTACGCCTCACACAGGTGGATGAAGGAGGAGATCGTGGTGATGGTGTTGGGGACAAGGTGGACCAGGTCGATCCTGTAGTAGTGGAGGAGGCCGCGGAAGAAGTCACCCGTCGGGACTCCGAATTCGCACTCCACGTGCACGACGAAGGCCACCGTCTCTCCGGTCCCCTCAGAGGGGAAGGCCTCGCACGGCGGCTGGCCTCCACCCCACCTGCTCCTTGGGCTTCGGCAGCCCCCACTCAACAAGACCTTGGAGCTGCTCCTCGGTCACTGTTGAGGGCTCCCAGATGCTCTCGGGCACCGGCCCAAGCTCGGGGGCCATCTTTTCTTCTTCAAACCTGGTGGATCTAGCTCTAAAGACCACTAGGGACATCATGCGCATACGGCGGCGCGCGGCGCTGCGGATCTAAGTGCGGCGGTGCCGGCGGATTCGTGCGGAAAGCTCTAGGCGGTGGCAGTGAAACCCTAAAGCTTGCGCGGAAATAGAAGTGAGTGGGGTCCTCGGCCCCTCACTCGGCCTTTCATAACTGGGCCGCAACGGCGCTATAGGCCGCGGCGCCCCAACATCTCTAAGGATCGGCGAAATTTTCGACGACCCAACGTATCCATCGCACAACGGCTCTTTTGGCCTAACGGTAACAGGCAGTTACGGCTCGCGCCGTGTGGGAATCTATGCTCGTTGGCTCTCTGCTCAACGGTTTGGCGTCCATGGACTCGTTATGCCCTACTTTAAGCCCCCAAACCCTACTATAATTGACATTTGCTTCAAGGTCTCTTGGCCACAAGACGACCTTCGGGTCCATCACATCACCTTTCCAAGGTCGACAAAGTATCGACTGCCTGCTAGGTCGCCTCAGCCTGCAACGGCAGGTTCACACCCCGGCTCCTAGGCCCTGCTGCCTACTGGACCGCCTTAGCCTATACGGTTGGTTTATACCGACAGCTCCGTGCTTAATGGCTCCACTGCCCGTTGGTGGCCTCCTGATCATGATCACGGCTCCTCCCTGAGGTCGCTAAAGGCTCCACTACCTTCTAGGTCGCCTAGACCTATTATTATCAGGCTGACGACATGCGTTGTGTCACAACAAAACAGCCATGTCGATTCAGGTTGACACGGGGTCTCTGTCTCTACTTAAGGCCTCCTGAAGGTCAGCGTGCTATTACAGCCCTGCTGGGACCTTGGTAGCCATACCATTGCCGCCCTGGCGCCCCTACGACTACTTTGGTCATAACATTTATCATATAGATGTGTATGTACAGCTTCATAAGCTACAAGGAGTTTGGCCCTTGGCCAATTACAAGACATAAAGACATTTATAACCCTGAGCTACCCTATATAGTGCCTGCGACTCAGTCTACACTAATAAGGCGCGTCACAAGCTTTCTTCTAGCTTCAGGACCTATTCGAAGACCTCTACAGCAACTGTAGAGGCAGCTGCCACACATCCACCTCTACTCGAGCTCCAACAGGTTTCATGTGGTACCCAGCATCAAGCCTGAGCTTCACCACAAGATTCCAAATGGAACCAGCTTCATCACGAGCCTTGCCGGTTGAAGCGTCGTGTTCACCAGCATCACATCAGGCCTTAGCATGTAAGGCCCGACGATGCATGTATTGCTCCATGCTCCACCTGGGTTCCTCGGTGGGCCCGGGAGAAGAGGCTGATCGAGTTCTTCGAGCTTCGCAAGCATTCTTCTAGCTCCAAGCATGAACGACACTAGCTCTACGCCCTGGTGGACAGACGCAAGTCCCTGGCACGGAAATATTACTACACAGCTTCACCATCATTCTCCTAAGCAGCTTGGGTGAACCGTTCCATGGTGTGGGCGATTATTTATAGCCGCAGCACCTGCCTTCGATCTTATCTGCAAGCTAGCTTGCGTGGCGTCCTTATCCTCAAGATTACTGTTCCCTCGTGGAGCACGAGGTCACTGTTTGCCTGTGGGAGGCATTGACGCGCCTTTCCCTTACCTGACTGCATTCTGGAGCATTTTTGTCTCTTGCGAGTGAACAGCGACCTGTGCTTCGCCTGGGAGGCAGCCCGTGACCGTACAGTGCGTCCATGTCTCAGGCCATGTCAGCCTTGGCATCTGGCGTCATCTGCAAGATTCCCGGGATTTGTCCTATTGGCCTACTTCATCAATAGCTCTGTTTCCTAAGCAGAAGGCCGTAGGTTCTGTTTCTTCTTCTTCTTCGGAGCATCAAACTGGCCATTCTGATCGCTTTACTACTTGGGGGCTACTACACTAGTGCGTCTTGCGACGCCCTATTTTCCCCAGGTCGCCTCGACCTATTGGAAGCTCGCTCTCACTACTTCTCCGCTCGACCTACCTGCGGTGGGAACGGTGACCTTTCTGAATGTCGCGACAGTTACTTCATTATACCTGACCCAAGTCAGGTCGGCGATTCTTCAAGATTGACACCTTGTCTTCACTTCGACCTTCTGGGCATTCAACCCAGGAGCTCGACGTTCAACTTCGTGCACGCATCGGAGGGGTTCTTCTTTTTTGGATCCCCATGCACCCATCACGACCTCGACGGTGCCACGCCTCCGCTACTCTTCGACACGACCTCGCCTCGGCCGCTACGCCTACACGTCGATCGGGGGCTTGAGAGACATGGGTACCCATGGGTCCCCACCGGCCAGGGTCCCAGAGGTCCCTGACAAGTGGACTCGACCTTCTAAAAGCCCCGCCGACCTGCAAAGTGGGCCCGGCGACCTTATCCACAACTCCGACGACTCCGAGCGACCTTATCAAGATCCCAGAAGATCCGCACTACTTGGCGTGCAAGTCAAGGCACTAGGACGCGGTGCGCCGCCGCCCATAGGTCCGAGTATCACGGGATACTCCTTGTAATCCGGGAGATAGCTTCCCTCGATTGTAACGGACCTAGATACGGGTCCACCGACCTTGAATGGAAACCCTAGCCCGTCCTCCCCATATAAGGCGGTGCAGGACTCCATTCAAAGGGACATCTTCATCCCCCGCGCATAATCCAACACCACAACTGGACGTAGGGTTTTACTCTCCGGAGGCCTGAACCAGTCTAAACCCTTGTCTCCCCGTGTTCATCGCCATAATCGCCTAGTTCCGTGTTCACCACGTGGACTACCACCTACGCTCTTAGTTTCTGATCCTCTCCATTAACTTGCAAACTGCTTGGGTAGAACCCCTTGCAGATCTGTCTAGGTCTCACCCCCTGACAATGTTGATTATGCCTGTATGTCGAAATGGGTGCCCTGAGAGATTGAGCTGACCTGTCAAGCAAGACAGACACAAAGGAGACTACGCGCGCGGGATGGTTATTCCGCATCGCATTTGCCCCTCCAAACCGACGAGGAGCCGGGCCCACGCGCCGCCCCCGTGCATTGGAGACGCGGTTTGGCTAATCAATCAAGTCAATGATTCCTGGGATCGTAATGCTGAGAACATGGACGCGTACTGTCAAGAGGTACGCAAACTTGAGAACAAATTTCATGGTCTCGAGTTCCATCATGTTGTTCGCGACAACAATGTTGCTGCGGACGTCTTTTCGAAGCTGGGATCTACACGAGCTCAAGTACCAGCAGGAATCTTCGTCCATGAGCTCCACAAACCATCAATTCCGGAGCAATCATCTACACCCACGACTACTTCAGTCCAACCTGATCATGAAGTGCTTATGATTGATGTGGACTGGAGAACTCCTTTCATCGACTACATAAAAAACCAGCTGATTCCTGAAGACAAGTCAGAAGCCAAGCGCATTTCACACAGCGTCAAGACTTATGTACTAGTCGGGGATCAACTCTACAAGCGAGGCACCAGTTCTGATGTACTCATGAAGTGCGTCTCTCGCGAAGAAGGCAAGGAAATCTTGGAGGAGACACACAAAGGAATATGTGGCAATCATGCTTTTCCCACACCCTGGTGGGAAAAGTTTTCAGACGTGCTTTCTACTGGTCTACAGCTCTTGCTGATGCAGAAGAACTAGTCAGAAAATGCCATGGATGCCAATTCTTCGCCAAGTAACAACATGTTCCAGCCTACAAGCTCATCACGATACCACCAACTTAGCCTTTCGCTTGATGGGGGCTGGACATGATTGGTCCTCTCCCAAATGCGCCAGGGGGATTCAACACACTTCAGGTGGCTATCGACAAGTTTACCAAGTGGATTGAGGTCAAGCCTGTTACTTGTCCAAAAGCTGACAGAGTGAAAGTGAACCCAGGTCTGTGATAATGCAATTGGGGAACCCATAGCGATGCACGATTTCATCAGCCGACCGATGAGGTTGCCAAAGACACGTCACATGAATCTTTGGAATGTGGCTGCCTGCATTTTTCAACCCGAACGGCATGGACGCGTAACAGAACGCACCGAAAGGGGTGATGAATGATGTGGTGAGCTGGTCGGCCAAGCTCATCGCGGTCTGGTGGTACCCCGAGTAAGCGTCGAGAAAACAGACGGTTTTGCACCCAGCTGTCGAATCGACCACTTGATCTATGTGTGGTAATGGAAATGGATATTTTGGACATGCCTTGTTTAGGCTCATATAGTCAACACACATTCTCCATTTGCCATTCTTCTTTTTTACAAGTACAGGATTTGCTAACCACTCGGGGTGGTACACTTCTCGAATGAACCCTGCACTAAGGAGTTTCTTGATTTCTTCGCTGATGGCCTTGCACTTGTCGGTGTTGAAGCGGTGAAGACGTTGCTTTATTAGCTTCGAGCCGGGCTTAATGTTAAGCTTGTGCTCGACGACCTCCCTTGGAATCCCCGGCATGTCGGAGGGTTTCCATGCAAACACGTTGAGGTTCGCTCGGAGGAAGTCGACGAGCGCGCTTTCCTATTTAGGATCCAGTGCCGTCCCGATGCGGATCGTGCGGCCGTCATCGGCAACGACCACCTCCTTGGCGTCCTTGGCGGGCACAAAAGAGCATGCCGCATGCTTGGACGACTCGGGGGTGTCGAGGTCCTCGGGAGAGGGCTCTACGGCGAGCTTCTCGGACTGAATCAGTGTTTTAGCAAACTGAAAACACTCAGTATCACACTCGTACGCATACTGGAACGACGTGCCTACTGTGATGATGCCCTTCGTACCAGGCATCTTCAGCTTGAGGTACGTGTAGTTGGGGATGGCCATAAACTTCGCGTATGCTAGCTTTCCGAGTATCACGTGATATGTCCCTGGGAACCCGACCACCTCGAAGGTGAGGGTTTCCTTTCGGAAGTTGCATGGTGTTCCAAAAGTGACGGGCAGGTCGATCTGCCCGAGGGGAACCGCCTCCATCCCGGGTACGATCTCGTGGAATGGTGCCATAGACGGCCGCAGTCGGGACCGCAGAATCCCCATGTCATCGAGAGTCAAGGCGTAAAAGACATTGAGGCCGCTGCCTCCGTCCATCAGCACCTTGTGTATACGCTTGGTACCGAACAAGGGCGCCACGACAAGCGGGTAGTTACCCAGTTGTGGGAAGTGGTCGGGATGGTCGCTGCAGTTGAACATGACCGGCGTCTCCGACCACTTCAGGTATGTTGGTGTCGTAGGCTTGGCGTTGTAGATCTCTCGCCGGATCAGCTTCTCCTGGCGCCTGGGCGGGCACGCCGGCGAGCCCCCGAAGATCATCATGACCGCGCCGTCTTCTCCAGAGTACCCGGTGTCGTCATTGTCTTTGTCCTTGGCCCCTTTGCCAGCTTGGGCGGGGTCCATCTTCATCAGCGTGCCGACGTGGTAGCTCTTCATCAGGTTGCAGTCCTTCAGCGCGTGCTTGACCGGACCCTCGTGGTTGGTGCACGGAGCTTCCAACAGCTTCTCGAAGTGGTCCTTGGGTGGATTGTTCTTGGGCCTTGTCGTCTTTCGATCAACTGCGGCCACGACGTTGTCATCACGGTCCTACTTGTCCTTGTTCTTCTTTTTCTTGTCGGGCCGCGCTGATGGACCTTCGTCAGCCTCCGCTGACTGCTTTCCTTTGCTGAGGCTGAGGGTAGTGGTTACCGCCTCCTCCCCGTTGGCGTGGTCTGTGGCGATGTCGAGGAGCTCCTGAGTAGATTACGGCTTTCGGTGCCGATCCTGTGGATCAAGGTGGCGCACGTGGTCCCATTTTGGAATGCCGAGACAATGTCCATGTCAGTGGTGTTGGGCAGCTTGGTGCACCGCTTGGAGAAGCGCCGGATATAGTCGCGCAGGCTTTCCCACTTCATCTGCTTGCAGTTGCGCAAGTCCCATGGGTTGCCGGGCCAGGCGTACGTGCCCTGGAAGTTGCCAATGAAGGCGTCCCGCAGCTGCGACCAGCTATCGATCCTGCCTCGGGGCAGGTGCTCCAGCCATGTGCGGGCCGAGTCGGCGAGATGCAGCGGGAGGTTCTTGATGATGAACAGGTCGTCCCGCACCCAGGCAGCATGGCATGCCAGCCAGGAGTCCTCTAGCCAGATGCTGGGATTGGTCTCTCCGTCGTACTTGGGTACGGTCGTCGGAGCTCGAAAGCATGGAGGGAATTGACCGTTGCGGACGCTCTTCCCGAAGGCCCGTGGCCATTGGGCATCGGGCGACGTGCCCTGGCTCCGGTCCTCGTCACTATCATAGCAACCACCATGCCGCTTGTTGTACTCCTTACGAGGTTGGTGCTCGCGGTCGTTGTCCCGACTTGCCGCCGCCTTCTGTCAAGCCTTGATGGTGTCGCGGGCGTTGCGGTCAGGGCCGAGGCAGCTTTTGACGGGGATGTTGACTTCCACGGATCGGTGCGAATGCTGCGATGGGACGGCCGGTTGTCAGTGCCCGGAGTGCACATGCCCCAGCGAGCCCTGCTGACGTGACGCAGAACTTTCTGCCTGCTGCACGACAGCTGTCTCAAGAAGCATCTTTTGCTGCTAGTGCACTTCTTTCTCCTGGGGCGTAGCTGGTTCTGGGATCTTCCGGAGAAGAACGGCTATTGCTGCGAGGTTCTGTGACACCCGCTTGAAGACAGGTGTGTCGTTGACGACGTCGTGGTCGTTGTTGATGATGCGCTGTTGGATGTCACGTGCGTGCGCACGAGCAGGAGTTGGGTTTACGGCCTCTCCGAGCTGCTGGTGGAGCTAGGCCCGCTCATCGTCGAGCTGGCGCTGTGCTTCCTCGAGCTCTTCCAGGTGCACTCGCCGCGCGTCGTCGTTGGGCTGGCCTTGTGCGCGACGTTCGTTGTCCGCCGTCGAGCTGTGGGCGGAATGGACGGTCCCATCCGGAGTCTGGCACATGAAGCACTCGCGGGTGGGGTTGTATGGTGTCGGCGCTTGGGTATTGTAGATGACGAAACACTCACGCATGGGGTCGTAACCCCCCGCGCAAGAGTCATCGGAGTAGTCGAAGCAGTAGTCAGCCGCTACCTGAAATCATGTGAAAGTGTCGGGGTCCTGGAGCCTGTAGTAGTCCCACTCTGGGTCCCCGTACCCTTGCATGTACTCCTCGCTGTTGGAGTCAGGGTACAGCTCGTCGGGCAAGGTCGCAATGAGGTTTTGGATTGCCATGAGATGATGACCCGGGATGTCCTCGTACGCGCCCAGGTTCGAGCTGGTCGACGAGGAGTAGATTGTGCCATGTTGCGCATCCTGTGGGGAAATCATGGCGGCGTGGTCACGCCTTCCCTGACGAGACGCGCCGTCGGGTTCACTGGTGGAGGTGCGACTCCTTCCGTCGTGACGGCAGGCTGCAGCTCGCCGGCTTCGACCCATTGGGGGGAGCTGGCGCGCGCCACCCTACGTCACTCCGCGCGCGCTTGTCATGAACGCTGGCCCGAATGCCTTCGGCGTCGTGGTGCTTGTGGAGGTGGTGCTGAAGCCTCCACGTTCACATTCCTTGAGAGGAGACGCATGTGGTAGCCGTTGGCGGTCGCCTGGAACTCTAGGCTCCCGAACCAAATCTCGTATCCGACCGGGAATGGGTCGGATGATCCCGTGGGGCATCTCGACGACAACGACTCCGTGAGGATCACCATCGGAAGAGCTGGTGGATGGGTCGTGCGGACCCTGGAGTGAATTTTGAGACACGCGAAGGCCCCTACCTGGTGCGCCAACTGTCGAGGTTTGTCACCATTGGCAAGTAAATTTATACGATCGCGTGTCGGGATCCGCACGGCGGCACAAGAGACACAAGAGTTTATACTGGTTCGGGCCTCCGGAGAGTAATACCCTACATCCAGTCTGAGGGGGGAGTGTTCTTTATGCTCAAAATTCGTAGTAGGGGTTACAAACTGGTTGGGAGAGGGTTTTGGAGCCCAAGTCCCTGGTGTGTGCGTGTATGGGATGATATGAGATGAGATATCAATCGGTCTTGTGATGGTGTGAACGCGAATGGGACCCCCTCCTCCCCCTTTTATAGTTGCAAGGGAGAGGGCAAAGGGGGGTAAAATGGGAATGGAAACTAGGTTACAGTGTAGGGTGTCCTTCTCCACATCGGGCGGCCGTTCGGACATGGTGATACAGCTTGAGACTGTAGCACAGTGGTTGTTGACGGTATGGTCTTCCCAGAATTGCAGGTTCCGAGTAGTTGGCACTAGGGACTCCTCGAGCACGTCTCCGAGTAGTCTGGTCGTTGTGTTTCGTCAGCTTCGTACTATGCTCCAGTCGGCGGAGTGGGTATGCGTCTTTCTAGGGCACTGTGTGGTTCCTGTGCGGATGGTATGGACCGCACCATGCCGTTCGTGGTGCAGTGGGCGACCATGCCTCCTAACACCGGACACCCCCTGTCAGTACGACCCAGCATGCAGAGGGTTGCACGTGGCGGCGCGGGAGCGGTCGTGCGCGGAGGACCCGTCACATCAGGAGTGGGCCCCGCCGAGGGTGCCTTCGCCGCAAAGGTTGGGTCTGCTGAAGATGGAAACTGCTCGTGCGAATGAGTAGTCGGAGGCGAGACGAAAACTACTCGTGCCAACGAGTAGTCACGGTGGGGGCGGAAACTTGTCGTTCGAGCCGCCAGGTGGACGGAAACTTGTCGGCTAAGCCGCCAAGTACTCGGAGGCGGGTGGTGCTTGTTCATACGGCCCGCCAAGAACACGGACTTGTCAGAAACTAGTCGTACGGGCTGCCAAGTGCTCGGGGATGGAGTACTCGTCGTTCAGGCCGCCAAGTACTCGAACTGTAGCTCGTACTTCTCCTTTGGGTGGTTGCAGTGGGCCCTGGTCTAGGCCCTCGCCACCATGGATCATGGAATTGACAAAGACACACAGGACTATACTCTACTTCATATTCACGTTCAACGGATGATCCGATTATTACATTACAAATGTACTCAATGCAAAAAATTAACGTATCATTTCAACTGTTTATTACATGACTAAACACACTTAAAAAACATTAGAACTACAAACTACAGGGGACCCTGGTACAACCCTTCAGGTAATCTTCTACGGAGATCGCGCATCAATTCGGGGTGATCAGTGCATACGACTACCCTATCATACGTGAGTATTACGTGAGGAAAGATTCGCTCTAAGAGAGACATGAACTTGTCCTGCAATTGTGTGTAGTTAGCCTGAATTGCCCATCCTAGAAATGAGGTCACAGTTTCCTCGCTTGCCATGTCCCACATCTTTGATGAATAGTTCTGATACCAAGTTGAGATGTGCCTTGGTTTGTGTGTGATGATTGATTGACCAGATGATTTGAGGCATTGTGTGTAGTGTTGTGTTGTGTGTGTCGTGTCGTTACGTGTGTGCATTGTGTTATGTGTGTTTACCATGTTGTCTTAGTGGTGTGTTGTCAATGCACTCGTGATGAGTGCTTGACAACGTTGTGTGGACTGACTCTTGGCCTAGTATTGCAAGTGTTGGTTGCGGCTAGATTTGCGTTGGTGCAGGTGAAGAACAATCACGAAAGGTCTATGCCTGTGTGGCCTCTGAGGAATGGAGAGATAAGTAGGCTTGGTTCGAGGGACCTGGTGGCCGACGGGATCAAGTGCGTGCCGCATGGTGCAAGAAGAGCAAGACAAAGTCGTGGACATAGAGCCGATGCAAGGTAGCGGCTAACGACCGAAGCTTGCACGCGGGGTTTGTTGGTTTGGCCACAAAACCTACACCAAGCCGGTGCAAGGTAGCGGCTAACCACCGAAGCTTGTACGCGGGGTTTGGTGGTTTGGCCACAAAACCATCAGGAAGCGGGTTTCTCGGTATGGGCCTCAAAACCGAGCCCGAGGGCTCGAGTGGCTGGTTGGGCAGCTATCTCTTTGGGGCTAGAAGGTGGGAGTGCTCTTTCATTTTGGGGTGCTCTTGAGAGAGAAGGAGAGAGGAGAGAGTTGGCTCTTTGCTTGAGCTTTTTACCATCCAAGATTTGTGATTCTTGTGAGTGGCTTTTATCCGGATATGGCTAAGTTGAATCTTAGTGATTACTTCCTCTTAATCTTGTGCCATATCCTTTATCCCCTGTGTTTCTCTTTTTCAGAGGCATTTTCAGAGCTTTTTTGGAGGGATTTTTGTTCGTTGGATTTGAGGGCGTTTTCTCCCGGATTTCTTTGAGGGGATCCCACATGAGTACTTGGTGACTCTTTTCTTGGTGATCTTGCACCCTCAAACAATGGGAATCGCTTTGGATTTGAAGCTTTTTGGATGAATTCGAGTTCTTGGTGTTCATTATGAAATCCTCGATTCCGTGAGATTGAGTGGGTTTGAGGCCTTCATCTTTTAGGGATAGCTTCTTCTTGAGGCAAGTCTACTTCCCCTAAAGTTTGGCTTCAATTCATTAGGTGAATCGGGAGATTGGTGATTTTGAGGAAAGAGCTCTCTCTCTAGGGTTCATACCCTAAATCCTTTTTATGGTGGTGAAGAGTTGATCTTTTGGGAAAAACTTCTTTGTGTTGTTGAGAGGCTTTGGTTAAAATCTCGTGATTTTAGGAAGTTTTTGATCAAGTTTTGGATTTTCCTTCCTTCTCTTTCGGGCTGATTTCTGTGTGGTGTCGGAAGTTCCGACCTGACAATGGAAGTTCCAATAACTCGTTCGTTTGCGAACAGAGAGTGTTTATCGGAAGTTCCGGCCTCAGGGCTGAAGTTCTGATGGTCGGAAGTTCCGACCCTGTACCGGAAGTTCTAATAATAAGTTTTTGACAGCTAGAGATGAAGGGCCAGAATGGCGACCAGAGAGAGGGGGGAGTGAATGGGAGATGATAAAAATTTTTCTCTGAAGATACGAACTCGGCATATGGTCCCAAATGCAACTCCAGAGTCCTCGACACCTCGCTAGCCAAATCCACGCAGCCACTGAAGTGCTACTGGAACTAGGAGCTAGCAACACACCCAAGCTACTCGAACATGCAGCGGAACACACCTTGAGGAGCAACCAGATCCCACCGGTCAGACCGGTCACCTGCACCGATCAAACCGGTCCAGAGAAACCTGCTCTGAATTCTCTCAAACTTGCCCAGCAATCCTAGATGGAAATTCTAGGATGTGGAGCAACACAGAGAAATCCAAAAAACTACGTGACAAGCGAAAACACTCCAAAACACGAGCACACCGAAAACTCTTCACAGCTAAACTTGCACCAGAAGCACTCTGCGAGCAAGTAGCACAACCAACAACAGCAAGACGGATTTTCCTACTGGAAGCCCTACACCGGTCTGACCGATTAACACCACCAGTTTGACCGGTCTGGCTCAGAAAACCCCAACTGCAAGCACTCGATCTCCAAAGGCCAAAACTGCACGAAACTGAAACAGCAGCAAGCCAAGATCACGACCAACACTCCGGAGCAGATCTCCTCGAGAAACAGCAACAGCAGGCCGCATCGGTCTGACTGGTGGAGGGCACCGGTCTGACCTATCAAGCCTGGGCTGCTCGGGATGAACTCCACCCACGAGTCAACTCCCACCTTCCGATGCCTCGATCTCCCTATTCGCTCCACGGATTCATGTAAAACTTTGGGGATAGGTGTATCATCTCATGAACAAGCGTGCCTAAGAGATCGGACCCAAAGATCCACTAAATCAAAAGGAATCGAAGGATGAACACCAAGAACACCTTTTCCCGGAACACAAAGAAAACCCCAAATTTGAGCACCTAATCCCACGGATTTAGAGGGGGGTCACAAGGAAAAGAACCCCAAGGGGCTCATGTATACATCCAACATCAAATCCGCAAAGCGAAGGCCTCAAATCAACCACAAAAAAATTGCCAAGAAAAGGCTCTGAAAATCCACAAAAAGGAAAACGAGAATCACAACCACAAGAGCTAGAGGAACCATGCCGAACCTTCTATACATCAAAGGAAAGATTCATATATGGTCTAGCTAGCCTCCGTAGCATCCATCCCTCTCTCAGGATCTCTCATGAAGCTCTCAAGCTAGTCCTAGACAAAATAGGTAGCTAAAAGAGAAAATGCAAAGAGCAAAATGAAAACCCTAAAGCCCAAGAGGTAGCTGCCACAACCCTTCCACCAAGTTTATATACGAGGTCCTCCAGTGGGGGTAAATGACTAGAATGCCCTCTAGGCGATACAACCCCTCGAAGGGTATATTTGGAAACTTGACAACCTTTCCATTGGATGGACGCCCAGCAACCGCACCTTGCGTAGCCTGCGCTTCGAAGCACCCGACGCTCCTCGGTCGCCACCGGTTAGACCGGTGTCCACCACCGGTCAGGCCGGTGAGGCCCACCGGTCAGACCGGCCTAGTGCAACTCTTAGCCGCCGACCCCTCGGACTTGGCTTTGTGGCGCAACCAAGGAACCTAGTGGTTTTCTGGTGAACCACTGCAAACACCGTGAGCTTGGTGCAGCATCCACGCCTAGCTCCTCGACTTGGCCGCCACGTCCGCTCCGGCTCGATGTTGGCTTTCGGATCAACCAATGAACTCGCTATCATCTGATTTTGACTTGCTCTTCTCGCACCATGTGACTCATACTTGATCCCGTCTAGCCACCAGGTCTATCGAACCAAGCCTACTTGTCCCTCCAGTCCTTCGGAGGCCCCGCAAGGCTAAGACCTTTCGCGCTTGTTCTTCACCTGCACCAACGCACATCAAGCTGCAGCCTACATCCACAAGATAGAGCACAGCGTCAGTCCACACAACGTTGTCAATCACTCATCACTAGAGAGTGGCCAACCACTAGCCAGCGGACACTCCGGTCCTCAATCTCCCCCTTGATGAGTGCATTGACAACACACCACATAATCACAACAAAATGAAAAGTAAAAACGAAAGATAAATGAAAGCCACCAAACAAGTGATCCAAAAACCAAACAACACAAACCCTGATCACTTGCAATCCAAAGTATCGGTCCCCTAAGGCAAGGGCAACGGCTCAACACAACCGAGACATACACCACCAAAGCTCTCAAAGAGCAAAGCAAAGCTCACACGGAGCAAACCAACCAAAGCAAGAACTCAAACGACACAAGGAGCTCCCACTGAACAACTGGAGCAACCAAGCTCTCAGCTCACACCGGTCACACCGGTGCCCACACCGGTCAGACCGGTGACCATCTCCATAGTGCACCCTGTTCAACCGGTCAGACCAGTGCCCACACCGGTCAGACCGATGACCACCTACGAAAATGCACCTGCCCGTTTTTCGTCTGAAACTCCACCAAAACTCTCTAAATGCATGCAGCAAGCCATTTCATGCCCAAACTTCTCCCCCTTGTTGACAATGCATGAATCAAGGCATTTCCACAAAAATTTCATCTCTAGGCTTCTCAATTGGACATAGAGCCATAAAATGTGCTAGGAACAAGCAAATGGACTACTTAGAGTTGACAAATGTTCAAAATAGCACAGCCATCAAGAATGTTCAGTTGCATGCACACAAGTACAAGGTATGGTAAAAATTAGCATTTTTGCGAAAAAGTTCCCTCTCGTAAGCAAAGACCTAAACATGAGCAAAACATGCCAAAGTGAATCTAGATCACACAAACTTCATGCTAGGTCACATATCCTTGACACAAGATCATTACAAACACCCATAAGCATCTCATGTCATGTTAAAGCCACCGAGCCACGTGTCTACTTCTTAAAATGAGACTTCTCATGGTAGACAACATGCAACGGTTTAGCACCCATATAAATTCAGATTTAAAGCATTTATGACATGGAACAAGTGAGAGCATAACTTCAAGCACAATCATTTCATACAAATTTCATTTGTCATATTTAAGCACAAAATGGTACATGAAGTGCCTTTGCGGCAAAAATGAGCTTATGCTTCCCCACAAGGTAACACGTGGGCTAAACATTCATAATGGAAAATGGGTCTTTGACCCCAAGTGAAAAGCACATGATATCCAATCCACGAATTAAGCATGATATATACCACCAAAGCACACTAAGATCATGCAAAGCCTTAAACCCACAAGAGAGAGCCTATCTAGCATTTTGACAAGAGAAAGCTATCTCATCATGATTATACAATCAAACTATCAAGAGCATAGCTTATCATCCCAAATATCAATCAAGTACATCCACAAGCTCAAACATAGCATATCATAGGGATCAATGTATGTAGGAGAAGCCATTCCTAGCCAATGCATATGGTACAAATGCAATGCAACCCATATCTTACAAAGATGCAAAACTATACATCAAGATACAAAGATGGCTACTCTATGAATTTAAACATGCATGCTATACATCAAAGTAAACATGTATGATACATATGCTACAAAGTGAGCTCCCAAAGACCAACTCAAAAAGGACAGCACACACCAAGCTCTCCCCGTAAACGAGCAAAGGTAGCTTGGTCAAGTGGTTTGTGCATATATCAGCTTTTTGGTCTTGGGTAGGTACATGGCTCAACACTATGGTTCCCTTCTCAACATATCCCTTAGAAAGTGGTACCTAACTTCAATGTGTTTTGTTCTGGAATGGAGCACTAGGTTTTTGGCAACGCTTATGGCACTGGTGCTATCACAAAGAAGTGGGATCTGAGTGCACTCCTCACCAAAGTCTCTCATGGTATAGGAAATCCAAAGCAGCTGGGAACAACAACTAGCGCCTGCAACATACTCGGCTTCTGTGGTAGATGATAGACGGGGAGTGCCCGATCTTTTGGTAAGTGGGGATAAATCCGATTTGTAGGAGTCGACCCTCACGATCCGACTACAACGAGCGAACCCGAAGCGCCAATGCAATTGCTGAACCAAACTCCCGATGGTTACCAACCTCGCCGGTGCGAGATCAGCTTGATCACGAAAGATCGTTTCCTGCACGCAATCGAAGAACGAACAAGAAAGAGAGGCGAGCAATCTTACTATCACTCGAAGGTGGAGTCTGAATTACACGAAGGCAGCACGTAGTGGTTGTTCGGTTGTAGCTAAAGCTAACTTAAAAACAAACTCAAGTTTTATCGAACCAAGACTCTATCTAATATAGAGGGAAAACAAAAAGGGGGAGGGAGCCCCTGGCGGCCACGGTGGGGGGGGGGCGTCGCGCGGCTACGGGGGAAGGCACGCATCCCTCACGTGGGAGCCGCGGCCAGGAGAGAGGGGTGGGCCGCTGCCAACCTTAGCTCCCACGTGGACCTTCTGTTCGGCCGACTTTATTCTTCTGGGCCGTCGTTCTTCAGCAGCAAGACATAGTTTAATTCGTGTGCACGAGCCCGAGTGAGTGGCCCTGAAGGTGGCGCCTGGGATGTGTCCTCTGGTGGCGCCGGAGATGGAGCTGCTTGTGTAGATGTACCCATGTTGGTAGTGATGTCCTCATCATCCTCCCCTTCTTGAATTGAAGTCGTCCTCGACGGCAACTCCTCATCCTCTCCCGCATACGGCGTCAAATCTGCAACATTAAAACTAGGGGAAACACCAAACTCCACAGGCAGGTCAAGAACATAAGCATTATCATTAATTTTGGTTAGTATCTTAAAAGGACCAGCAGCACGAGGCATCAATTTAGAACGTCACAAATTAGGAGACTGATCCTTTCGCAAATGCAACCAAACCAAATCACCAGGTTCAAAAGTAACATGTTTTCTCCCTTTACTACCCGCAACCTAATACTTAGCATTAGTAGCAGCAATGTTTTGTTGAGTTTGTTCATGCAAACTAATCATTTGATCAACATGTGTAGCAACATCTATGTGTGGGACGTCCGCAGCATCAAATGCAAACAAATCAATAGGCGCTCGAGGAATATAACCATAAACAACCTGAAAGGGGCACATCTTTGTAGAAGAATGTGTGGCATGATTATAAGCAAACTCAACATGAGGCAAGCAAGCCTCCCAATGTTTCAAATTTTTGTCTAAAACAGCCCTAAGCATTGTTGACAAAGTTCGATTAACCACCTCAGTTTGCCCATCAGTCTGAGGGTGACAAGTTGTGCTAAACAGCAATTTAGTGCCCAATTTTTTCCAAAGTGACCTCCAAAAATGACTCAGAAACTTAGCATCACGATCAGAGACTATTGTATTTGGAATACCATGCAAGCGAATAATCTCTTTAAAGAACAATTCAGCAATATTGCTAGCATCATCAGTCTTATGACAAGGTATAAAATGAGCCATTTTAGAGAATCGATCAACAACCACAAAAATGTTGTCCCTCCCTTTCTGAGTTCTAGGCAAACCCAAAACAAAGTCCATAGAAATATCAAGCCAAGGAATGGTAGGGACAGGCAAAGGCATATACAAACCATGATTGTTCAGTCGTGACTTAGCTTTCTGACAAGTAGTGCAACGTGCAACAAGGCGCTCAACATCAGGGCGCATCCGGGGCCAAAAGAAATGGCCAGTCAACACCTCATGCATCTTGTAAACACCAAAGTGTCCCATGTGGCCACCGCCATGTGCTTCCTGTAACAGCAAAAGACGAATCGAGCTTGCTGGAACACACAGCTTGTTAGCGTGAAACAGGAACCCATCCTGCATGTGAAATTTGCCCCATGGTTTCCCATTCACACAATGAGCAAAAGCATCTTTAAAATCAGCATCGTCGACATATTGTTCCTTTATGGTCTGTAAACCAAAGATTCTAAAATCTAACTGGGACAACATAGTATACCGACAAGACAACGCATCAGCAATGACATTTTCCTTCCCGTTCTTATGTTTAATGATATATGGAAAGGACTCAATGAATTCTACCCAATTAGCATGACGACGGTTCAGATTTGTTTGTGTACGAATATATTTTAAAGCCTCATGATCAGAATGAATAATGAACTCGCGATGCCAAAGATAGTGCTGCCATGTTTGCAAAGTGCGCACTAAAGCATAAAGTTCCTTATCATAAGTAGAATATCTCAGGCTAGCACCGCTTAATTTTTCACTAAAATAAGCAACGGGTTTTCCTTCTTGTAACAAAATAGCACCAATCCCAATACCGCTGGCATCACATTCAAGCTCAAAGATCTTATCAAAATCAGGCAATTGCAATAGAGGAGCATGAACTTATCTTTTAAAGTGTTGAATGCAACCTCTTGTGAATCACGCCAATCAAACAGCACACCCTTTTTTGTAAGCTCGTGGAGAGGTGCAGCAATGGAACTGAAATCACGGACAAACCTGCGATAGAAACCTGCAAGTCCGAGAAAACTCCGCATCTGTGTGACCGTCGTCGGTGTAGGCCACTCTCGAATGGCGTCGATCTTGCTGCTATCCACCTCAATACCCTGTGGAGTAACAACATAGCCAAGAAACGAGACACGTTGCGTGCAAAAGATGCATTTATCCATGTTACCAAACAAGTTAGCAGCACGCAACGCATCAAAAACAGCACGTAAATGTTCTTCCGTGGACTTGCTGTAAATCAGAATATCATCAAAATAGACAACAACGAACAATCCAATGAAAGGCCGTAGAACTTCATTCATTAAGCGCATAAAGGTGCTAGGTGCATTAGTCAATCCAAACAGCATAACCAACCATTCATATAAGCCAAATTTCGTTTTAAAAGCCGTTTTCCATTCATCACCTAGTTTCATTCTAATCTGATGGTAACCACTACGCAAATCAATCTTTGTGAAAATAATGGCACCACTAAGCTCATCTAACATATCATCAAGTGGTGGTATGGGATATCGATAACGAATGGTGATGTTATTAATAGCACGACAATCTACACACATACGCTAGGATCCATCTTTCTTTGGAACAAGTAACACAGGAACTGAGCAAGGGTTGAGAGACTCACGAATGTAACCCTTGTCAAGTAATGCCTGTACCTGGCGCTGGATCTCGTTTGTCTCATCCGGATTTGTACAGTACGGGGCGCGATTCGGAAGCTGTGCGCCTGGGATGAGGTCAATCTGGTGCTCAATGCCACAGAGTGGTGGGAGACCCGATGGCAAGTCTTCGGGAAAGACATCAGCGTACTCCTGCAAAAGGTTAGCAACCACAGGGGGAACATCCAAAGACGGTGCATCATCAAGTGAAACGAGCAGACTGGCAATTGAGCAACACATAATTCATCAAAATCAGCACGTGTAGCAAGTAGAACAGGAGCATGCAACTTGATTTCAGAATTAACCGACAGTGATGATTCAAGTTTTTTAGCAGTTTTAGCAGCTCTAGCAACATCATCTTTAACAATTTGTTCAGGTGCCATAGGATGTATAATTATTTTCTATCCCTTAAACATGAAAGAAGAATGATTTGAACGACCATGATGCAAGCTATCAGTATCATATTGCCAAGGCCGACCAAGTAACATGGAACATGCTTCCATGGGAACAACATCACAATCAGCAAAATCAGAATAAGCACCCATGGAGAAATGAACACGCACTGTTTGTGTTATTCTAATTTTCCCACCATCATTAAGCCATTGAATGTGATATGGATGCGGATGCTTACGAGTGGGTAAGGATAGTTTCTCAACCAGCGCGGTACTCGCCAAATTGTTGCAGCCGCCACTGTCGATGATGATGCGAATCGACCGTTCTTTCACAACACCCTTCGTGTGGAAAAGGGTGTGTTGCTGATTCTTCTCCGGCGAGGCGACCTGTGCACTGAGAACACGCTACACAATAAGAGTTTCATACCTATCAGCGTCATCCGGGTTCACATGTACATCCGTCTTTGCTGCATGGTCAGTGGCAAGCATAGTATGTTGAATATCCTCGGAATCACTAGCGGAAGAGTACTCACCATCGTCACGAATGATCAAAGTGCGCGTGTTCGGGTAGTCCCGAGCCATGTGGCCACGTCCGCTGCAACGAAAACACGTGATATCCCGCGTACAGCCTGTGGTGGGGGTGGCGCCTATGGATGGAATGGCGCCTGCAGGTTTGGCCGCCTTATCACGGGATGTAGGTGTGGCTGCCGATGGTGCAGGAGGAGCGGCCGCGGGGTTGGATGTCGAGCTTCTCCCTGCAAAAGAGTTAGAAAATGGCTTCGAGTGGCGTCCCTGCACTTCACGTTCAGCTTTGCAAGCATATGCAAATAAGGTAGTTATGTCATCATACTCCTTATAATCAAGTATATCCTAGATTTCACAGTTTAAACCACCATGAAAACGTGCCATAGCAGCGTCGTTTTCCTCTAATATCCCACAACGAATCATACCTTTTTGTAACTCCTGGTAATAGTCCTCAACAGATTGAGAACCTTGCTGAAAACACTGCATTTTATTAAGCAAATCACGAGCATAATATGAAGGCACAAATCTATGTCGCATGGCAGCTTTCAATTCATCCCAAGTGGTCGGAATAGTAGTGGGATGTTTACTTTTATACTCAGGCCACCAAATTAAAGCAAACTCAGTAAATTCACTAATAGCAGCCTTAACTTGAGAATTTGCAGCAATATCATGGCATGAAAATTTCTGTTCAACTTCTAACTCCCAATCAAGATATGCAGCAGGATCATATTTGCCATTGAAAGATGGGATTTTAAATTTAATCTTAGAAAAAGAATCATTACCGGGGCGGCGTGGTACACGGCGGGCACGGCCTTTGCGGTCAGCATCGTCCTGCTCATCGTCACCGACACATCCTTGGGCCAGCAAATCAGTGACCACCGTGTTCAATGCATTGAGACGTGACACGATGGTGTCGAGCGTGGTCTTGGTGGTCGTCTGCGCAAGGTCGAGCTGGTCGAACTTCCCGTTGGCCGTAGTGACCGTGGAGTCCATCCGTTCGTGTATCATCTTGATGTCCGTGACAAGGCCATCAATCTCTGTCCGCATGTCCTGCAGCTGTTTCTTGTCGTCGTCACCTGACATGGTTAGCGCAAACACAAAACAAAAACGGACGCCAAAACAGGGGTGTAACAGCTCACAAAGGCGCTCAAACTAGTGCCGTTATCAAATTCTTATCCGTTCTTACCAAGCACACAGGGGCGAACTGCAACCAACCGGTGGAACTCCCGAAAGAAAGGCGCAACGATTGCTCGGGAACAAAGTCAGCTCGTCGTAGAAATCTGTGGAGTTCTGGGTAGGCTGCACTCAAGTAAAGGATTAGCACAATCAAAACAATAATACAAAGTTGAATAAGAGTGCTAAAGACGTCACAAAAGCTGTTCATTACTAGTGCGAAAAAGAAGAGCGAGAGGGGAGACGAAAATGTGGTGCTGGAGGGGGGAGAGTTAGGTGGGGTGGGGGCACGAACTAGAGACGGCAGGGGTCACGTGATGCTGTGCCCACGGCGTGCCCTGGGGAGCCCTGCGCGATGGAAAAACACGATACCAGGGAAACACGGCGCGTCGCGGGGTGTGTGGCGGCGGCAGGGACACAGACTTGGTGTCCCACGGGGCGGGGGGGCGTGGGGTTGGTGTCCCACGAGAGGGGTCACGGCGTGAGGCAGGAAACGAGGCACCTCGCGACCCAGTGAGACAACGCGCGTCGGGAGTCCGAACCAGACTAGCCTCCGCCTCCCTGGTGGAAACGTCCTCCTTTTTTTTGTCTTTCCTTTTTCTTTTCTCTTTTTTTATTCCTTTCCTTTTTTTTACTTGCCAAGGACTCCAACCGGGAGGAGGGACGATCGTGCAGGGGAACGGCGCGACCTGCCGCGAGGGGGGGTTTCACGCGATGGACGGCCTGGCGCGAAGGGTTTTGCGCGAGGGGGATTGCGGCGGTTTGAGTAGATGGCATGGCGGGCAGCGGAACGAGACGGCGGCGGCTAGGGTTTAGATGAAAAACAAGAAAGAAAAACACCGGAAACCAGCAACGATTTAAACGAAACAAGCACGCAAATTCAACAACGACACTTATTGAATGAAAGTGCAAGGCTACAAGGGTTGCTGGGACAAGGTAAACAAAATTTTTTTTGATTTTTGTGGACTATAGGAATTAAAAACACTCAATAAACTCACCGATCAACCTGGAAAGCTGATACCACTTGATAGACGGGGAGTGCCCGATCTTTCGGTGAGTGGGGATAAATCCGATTTGTGGGAGTCGACCCTCACGATCCGACTACAATGAGTGAACCCGAAGCGCCAATGCAATCGCTGAACCAAACTCCCGATGGTTACCAACCTCGCCGGTGCGAGATCAGCCTGATCACGAAGACCATTTCCTGGACGCAATCGAAGAACGAACAAGAAAGAGAGGCGAGCAATCTTAGTATCACTCGAAGGTGGAGTCTGAATTACACGAAGGCAGCGCGTAGCGGCTGTTCGGTTGTAGCTAACGCTAACTCAAAAACAAACTCAAGTTTTATCAAACCAAGACTCTATCTAATATAGAGGGAAAACAAAAAGGGGGAGGGAGCCCCTGGCGGCCACAGTGGGGGGGGGGGCGTCGTGCGGCTACGGGGGGAGGCGCGCGTCCCTCACGTGGGAGTCGCGGCCAGGAGAGGGGGGTGGGCCGCTGCCAACCCTAGCTCCCACGTGGACCTTCTGTTGGGCCGACTTTATTCTTCTGAGCCATCATTCTTCAGCAGCAAGACGTAGTTTAATTCGCGTGCACCAGCCCGGGTGAGTGGCCCTGACGGTGGCACCTGGAATGTGTCCTCTGGTGGCGTCAGAGATGGAGCTGCTGGTGTAGATGTACCCATGTTGGTAGTGATGTCCTCATCAGTAAACTGAGGTACACTCGACTGTTTACGAGAAGACCAAGAAACCAAAGAGGAACCAAGAAACTGGCAAGAACCAAAGGTAGACTTGCACTCCACACGACACCCAGCAAAGTCAGCATCAGAGAATCCATGAATTGTGAGTGTCGAGGAGACAGAATACCGAAGACCAAACTCACGAGCGTACTTGAAATACCTAAAAATCCTCTTGATGGCCTGCCGATGTGAAGTCCTCGGGGAAGCTTGAAAACGAGCGCACAGACACACACTGAACTGTATGTTCGGCCTCGTCGCCGAGTAGAGGAGGGAGCCGATCATGCTCCGGTACTCCTTCTAGTCCACTAGTTCACTATCCTCATCCGTATCCAAAGCTGTAGTCGTCCTCATCGGTGTTGACATGGGCTTCGCATCATTAATGTTGAACTTCCTCAGCATGTCCTTGGTGTACTTGCTCTGGTGCACGAAGGTCCTGTCCTTGACCTGCTTGATCTGGAGCCCTAAGAAAAACTGCAGCTCGCCCGTCATAGACATCTCAAATTCCCTGCTCATGTCATCTGCAAACTTGGCAACAAGATCGTGAGAAGAGCCACCAAAGATTATGTCATCCACGTAAATCTGTATAATCAACAGGTCATTTACATGCTTAAGGAGAAACAGGGTCTTATCAACTGTGCCCATCACAAACCCGTTACTCAGCAAAAACCCTCTCAACCTTCCATACCAAGCCCTCGATGCCTGTTTCAACCCATAGAGCGCCCTCCGGAGTTTATACACACGGTGTGGGTATCTCTCACTCTTAAACCCTGTTGGTTGCTTCACATACACTTCTTCCTCTATTACCCCATTCAAGAAAGCACTCTTCACATCCATCTGGAACAACTTGAACCCTTTAGCCACGGCAAAGGCTAGAAGGTTTCGAATCGCCTCCAAACGGGCAACAGGAGCAAATGTCTCCTCATAATCTATACCCTCTTTCTGGTTAAACCCCTGAGCCACCAACCTCGACTTGTTTCTCACAACCATACCATTCTGACCTTCTTTATTCTTCCACACCCATTTGGTACCTATAAGACGGCAATTTGGTGGTGGATCGACTAACACCCAGACTTGGTTTCTCTCAAAATTCTCCAAATCCTCATGCATGGAATTCACCTAGTTTGCATCAGAAAGTGCATGTACAATATCCTTGGGCTCGAAAGAGGCAATAAATGCAGAGTGAGCAAAGTGAGAAGTATTTCATGACCTCGACTGTGTAGTCCTTTTGTTGATGTTATCTATGATCGTTGATGGAGGGTGGTCCACTTGTACACGCCTAGGAGCCTCTAGCTTGAAGACTACCTTCCCCTCCATAGCAGCTTCCACCCTTGCTTGCGGTACATGTTGATGCGTTGTAGTCGAAGTAGAAGGCCCGCCATCAACTGCAGTTGTCGTAGTGGAAGTAGTGTGTACACGATCTGTAGCAGGTACACGATCCTCGCCATCACCATCACCATCTTCTTTTTCCTCCTCAAAGTGCGTCTCGGCCATCTCCTCATTACCTGCACAATCAAAGCCAAGAGAGCTACATGGCACTGTCTCGTCGAAGGTCACCTCACAAGTCTCCATGATTTTGTTAGTCTAAAGATTAAGCACCCTAGAAGCTCTAGAATGGTTCGCATATCCAAAGAAAATATCATCACTAGATCTAGCCTCAAACTTATCAAGCTTTCCCTTCTTGAGAATAAAACACTTGCAACCAAAGACTCGGAAATGACTCACCTTGGGAGCTCTACCATGCATACGCTCACAGCAGGTCTTCTTCTTGAACGCTCGAAGGAAGATCCGTTTCGACACATAGCACGCGGTGCTCACCGCCTCAGCCCAATACCTCCTAGGAGTCCTGTGCTCATCGAGCATCGTCCTAGCCATCTCACACAATGTCCAATTCTTTCTTTCCACAACTCCATTATGAGGGGGCACATAAGGAGTCGAGTACTGATGCCCAAGACCAAGATCACAGCAAAAGGCATCAAAACGAGAGTTCCTGAACTCAGAACCATTATCACTGTGGATTGCTCCAATAGTGTTCCCATGCCTCTCATTTTTCAACCTCATGATCAAGTCTCGAACAAAACTGAAAGTTTCACTCTTATCCTCCAAGAAGAACACCCAAGCATAGATAGAATAGTCGTCCACCACAACCAGGACATACCACTTCCCACCCACCGAGTGAACTCGAGCTGGCCCAACAAGGCCCATATGCAACAGCTCTGTCAGACGCTCTGTCCTGACATTAGTCAGGAGTGGACGAGAAGTAGCGACCATCTTACCATGCCTACAAGGCGCACAAACCAACCCTTCTCAAATCTCAACCTCGGCAATCCTTGGACCAAATTGGGACCACTCAAGCGGGAAAGAAAGTCAAAGCTCAAGTGTCCCAACCGCCTATGCCACTTCCACAAATCAAGAGAACCAGCCACGAAACACCGTGCAGGACCATCGGACTGAGAGAAATCAGCTCAAAAGATCTGACCCTCGGAGATAACCATACAAACACGGTCACCTCGAGAATCAAGCACCTCAGACGCACCCAACTTAAACTAAACCTCAAACCCCTCATCAAGTAGCTGAGACACAGAAAGCAAATTGAACCCCAGCGACTTGACAAGAGCAACACGCCTCAGAGACACCTTCCTGCTTACCTTCACCATTCCTTCACCAAAAACTCGTCCCTTACCATTATCCCCAAAAGTGAAGTACTCCCTGGTACTCACTGGGGTGAGGCTTGTGAACCATCTCCTGTCTCCGGTCATGTGAGAGTCCAACAGCCAAACGTTCCTCAAGCCTCCCACCTGCAAATCAAAAACAGGGATGAAAATGAGCAAGCACCTCAACATTGGGGTTAGTACAAAAGGAGTCAAACCAGTGTCGAACCATTTGCTCAAAAGAGGGGTTAGCAAAATCCATCCTACCATATCCACCAATGCTACGACCCCTACCAAACTGAACCACCTCACGTCTCGTTGGAGGAGCACGACCACCACGAAAATAAGAGCGTGGCTCGTACCTCCTTTGAGACTCAAAGCTGCGACAACCTCTCCCATCCTCATATCGACCATGAGATGGAGAACGTCCAGCAAACAACCAACGACCAGACTCAAACTGTCTACCACCTGTACCACGACCACAAGAACCAACTCCACAACCTTGAAACCCAAAACTCTCATCTCTTTGGGGTGCACCGGTCTGACCGGTGCCCCTGACCGGTCTGACCGGTGCCCCCCTGGCAGCACCCCGGTCCCAATCAGCAACTCTGTGACTTCCCCAAGCTAGTATAGACCTCACCACAGCCTCTCCCCTAGGTAGTGGCATACGAGGCTCAGGCACACCACGAGAAGGGTGGTACATGTCCTTGTTCGCCCACTCCTTAGCCAACCTCTCATCCCTCTTCCTCTTGTAGAAAAACTCACCAACATGACCTTCTTTCCCACAATACTCATAATGGAATCGGACCTGTTTTGGCTTTGGCTATGGGTTCTCAACAGGTTTCTCTTCCTCTTTCTTCTCACCCTTCCCCTCAAACACATTTCCCATGTTGCTCACAAATTTCACAGGTTTTTGGTAGTTTTCTGTTTTCTGGGGGAACACGGGTGGATCGGGAGTGGTATCAAGCTTGTTTCTCAGGTGGTTAGGCTTGGGACCAAATTTGTTCGTGGGTGTAGTTTGTGGTTGGATGGGAATCTCTCCAATTTTCTCTCTTCCCTCACCACTGCTCTCACCAATCTTGTCAAAGCCCAACGCCTAACCATCAAACCTCTTAAACTTAGCCATCACTAAACTCAACTGTGGCTCATGCCCAGGCAACCAACTCATTAGCTTTCTGAGCTCATCATTTTCAACCTGCAAGCGATCAACATCATGTGCAAGTTGCATGTTTTTCAAAGCATGTAATTCACATGTAGAACAAGTAGTAGGAACAGGAGCTTTCAACTCAGTGTCTAAGGAAACAATCCTAGAATGTGAATCATCCAATTTAGCATGTAACACAGGACAAGATTTGCACGCACCAAGCAAACTAGATCTAGCTTTCAACTCAACCAATTCAACCTTAGCCACATCTAGTTCCTCAACTGTGAGGGCATGCTTTTCTTCCAGAGCAGTCAAATCAGATAGGAAAAAAGAGCAATCACTACAATCAACTTCATCGGTAACAACAGGAGCAGATTTCAAAGCATCAATAGCAAGCATGTCATCAAGATGGCTAGCCTCTAACTCAGCCACTTTTTCCCTAGCTTCCTCAAGCGAGGCCCTAAGCCCTTTTCTCATCTTCTTAGCATCTCTAAGCACACTATAACGATTATTTAGCAATTCATTCAGAGTAGCATTCTCCTCAAGCAAAGAGTCAATGGTAGGTCGTGGTACCTCATCCTTGGAGTCGGATCCTGAGTCCTCTTTGCTGCTCTTCTTGCTCCCTGAACTGTGTGCCATGCCGCAGAACCCGCTCGCCGCCATGAAGCTCAATCCGGTGAAGTTCTTGCTCAAGTGCTTCTTGCTCTTGCTGTTGACGGCTGTTAAGTGCTACTTTTCCACCGTCAATACTTGCATAAAACAAATGTAAAAGGATCATCAACACTAAAATAGGGCTTGATACTGATAGTTTCCACAAGTGTTGGTGTTTCTAGCTTTTGTTGCAGGATGCACCGAAATGCGTGCCAAAAGGTACAGTTGAGAGCAAGTGATCCAATGGCTATTAAAGGTGATGAGGACATCACCGGCTCGGATACGACCTTAATAGCAAGTTTTGATTCTAAGGTGAACCAATTCTTTATCATCATTGTATTTGGTATATTTGATGAATTGTTGCTGCACCGTGATGTATGTTGCTTGTCATTTTCAGAAATACTAACGTGGTTGAAAAAGAGTGTTAATCGTACATGGCAAGCATGGAGGACCAAAGAAGTTGATTGGGGACCGGTCCAAGTGTTTCCCACGTCCTCCACATGGCCACCACATCACTTTTGGCCCAAAAATGGAAAGAGATCAAGGCCAACATGTTTTGGGTGCTGGATTCGGACTGCAACACAGCACCAACTTCTGACGGACGCCACGGATGCATACGGAGTCGGATTGGAGCGTTCAAGTACTTCCTGGAACCGTGTTGAAGTTAACTTTCGTATGGATCTGGACTCATACCCATATCTATCCTGAGGCGTCTACAATCTACAAATCTTTTACTAGAGTGCTGCGCCATCGTATTTTGGCCCAATGGGCCGTGTATCAAGTTGGGTCCATTAGGGACGCGTCCTAGGGTTGGAGCACGACCCCTGCCACCTAGTGGTCATCCTCCCCCTTTCATATACTCTTTAACCGCCATCGAGAACACTTGGATTTTGTTTCGTTGTAAGTTTAGCCATTGCTACTTCCTTGTAGACGCGTGTGTCGGCTAGACCACCCGTTCTACCTGATTCGGAACCCCAACTTTGTGATATCAGATTGGTTTCCATCTCCCTATTCACAATTGAGTTGCTTGTTATACTTGTTCTTGCTTGTTCTTCGATTGCTTGCAGGAACAGGTGCCCTAGTGGCGGTTGACGCACTCCACAAGATCGCTGCAGCCATAGGAGGTGGTGTATCGGTTGCTAAGGCGCATCCTTGGAAAGGTTGGAGTCGAGCCGTGAACGTCGTCTCCTCCAATCGAGTTATCCCCCACGCCTCTCATCGAAAGATCGGCCACAAACCCCAACGGGTTCCTATCAGTTGGTAATCAGAGCGAGGTTTATCGGTGAGAGACTAGCAATCCTTTGTTGTTTTTTAACTTCCTATAGTCCAGAAAAGCCACAAAAAAATTTAGATTAGTTTACCCGCTATCCCATAAACCTTTTAAGCCTTTTCTAGTACTGCTTAGTTTGGGCTTGTTGAGTTTTCGGTTGCATCAGTTGTGTCGAGTTGCTAGTCTTAGTGTCTAATCCTTTAGAGTTTTGAGTTCTATCACGTTTTGTCACCACGAGATCCATTGTCATCATATACATCGCTGCTGCATTTTGACCACACGGATTCATCTTAAGTCTGATTCGTATTTTTAAATACAATCTGGAAAGCTTATCTTGTTACCTTTCCAATGGATCTAGCCTTGTCCCAAAATTCATTTTGAGCATTCCGCAATTGTGCTAGAGATCAGTGATCTCCAATCTGTGTAAACTCATCCTTTTGTGCGGATTTGTCTTGATTTTCAGCAAGGGAGAAAGTAAGAAATAGAAAAAAAAGAAGAGAAAAAAAGGAGAGAAAAGAGTTTGATCTTGCTGCATTGGTGTAAAAAAAAGAAGAAAGAAAAGGAGAGAGGAAGAAAAAAAATTTGGGGCTGATTCCTTTGTGTTCTTTGTGCTGTGCTAGTTGCTCTTTGTTGGTGACTACCTTTGTGCCTAGGCTCACGGTGCAGCAACAATTCATCAAATATACCAAATACAATGATGATAAAGAATTGATTCACCTTAGAATCAAGACTTGCTATTATGGTCGTATCCGAGCCGGTGATGTCCTCATCAAAAGGACGTCATCATAAACAACCTCAAATGCCAATTTGGACTGCACCATTGTG
Organism: Cenchrus fungigraminus; assembly: GCA_036936925.1. NCBI lineage: Eukaryota > Viridiplantae > Streptophyta > Magnoliopsida > Poales > Poaceae > Cenchrus > Cenchrus fungigraminus. Next base: position 55,179,038 of record CM072777.1, read on the forward strand.
ACGGGCTCGTCAAGATGATCTAAATGAATATATTATATGCCTACATCGGAGTTCGTGTCAAGAAGATAGGAAAAAGACAAAACAATTGACATTAGTGTGGGACCCACAGTCACCCGATCGACGTGCGCATGCGCTCCACGTGGCGGGCCCTCATTGGCCGCTGCACCCCGCGCAGTCAATGCTGTTGGCGGTCGATTTCCGTCAACCAAGAACACTTGTTATGTTATGGTTTGAACTTTATTTTGGAACTAACCCGCCACTAGGCATACTAATGATATAACAAGTTCCACGTTAGATGTGTGTTTTGGAGTCACTACAAGGATTTCGGTCTAATGCAACGCCGAGAAAGTGTTGCAAAAGCCCCAAAAATGGTAGCAATAATACTTTTGCTACCATTTTTTTGGTTAAATGTTGTTGCACATGTAACTGTAGCAATAGCATAATGCAACAGGTTACGTTTTAGTTGCGACACACAACCCCTCTATTGCAACACTTTTGATGCTTTTGCAACACTTGGTGAGCGTTGTAACATAAGCAATTGCAACCACTATGAGTGTGACAATAGTATCAATTGCAACGAACTAGGCGTTGCTAGTGATACGTATTGCGACACGCTGGTCGTGTAGCAACACAATGCAATCGCAACTCAACACGAGTGTTGCAATCGTGGTTATTGCTACGCAGAGAAAGCATTGCAATAGAGGTTCTCTATTGCCACATCACCTAAATAGTTGCTATAGGTGGCTTAGGTTATTGCAACGTCTCTTTAGGTTGGTTGCTACAGAGAGGTCCTCTATTGCCACGTTTCTGAATGGTTGCTATAGGTGGCATAGGCTATTGCCACGTTACTTGGGTTGGTTGCTACATATAGATCATCTATTGCCACGTTACTAATTGGTTGCTACAGGTAGGTTCCTCTATTGCTACCGTCACCTTTTTTTAGTTGCAAGAGATGGTATATCTATTGCTACGATTATCATACCTATTGCCACAACTAAATGTGGTTGTTATATGTGTGATTATTGCAACACAATTTTGTTTGATTCGCATCATATATTGCAACACTAGATTAATATATATTAATAATTCATGCTGCGACGCTTTGTTTGGTAGCTTAAATCAATAATCGCAAAACGACAAATACATGATGAATGAAGCATCGACATCCATTAAAACGAAAAATAATTTGTTCATACAAATCTTAAACGAAACACACGAGTGTCAAACTAAACAAGAAAGCAAGTAGCTTAACACATAATAATGTATCCAGCACACACAACTATTTGTACTCATTCGAATCAAAAGACCAATGTCTACTACAGCAACGAAGGCTGTCTTGATATGTATGTTGACCATCGTCCCATCATTCACATGCCCCTTCTCAAACTCAAGATTTCTCCTGAAAACGCACACAACTGAATGACTACTTCATTGGGAACCAGTCAAAAAGTACTCCTTATGACGGCCAGTAAGAAGTGCATCTTCATCGTAGCCAATGGTTGGTGCCATCTACAGTCGGAAAAATCAACCAGGAAGAAAAGACACATTAGTCATCAACAGCTCTAATCAATGACAGAAATCTTAAGGTGGCACTTAAGGGCTTTGCTGCGAGCCTGTGTTTGACATACCTATGTTGCCGTCGAGTTCACCAGATTATAAGAAAGAATTACAAAATCATAAAAAATAGTTGTATATATTACATTCATGCTTCAGGCTTTCAGCTAGCATGGTTACCTTAAGGTTGCGAAATAGCTCTTTTGCTTATTCGTAAATCTTGATAAATGGCAAGGATCCTTTTGCAGAAAGCAGGGAATGGTTGTATTAGGCCATCATAACTTCCTGGAAAGTACAAGAGGGATAAATTGATCTGGATAAGACTACATAATGCAACCAAAATAATAGTGTTCCCTATCATTCTCCTGAATAAATGTTTGTGTTATTTCTCTGAAAAAAAGTTTCAGCATTGCTGAGGACAGTACTGTGTATAGCATCTAGCATTGTATCTAGCATCTCATATTTGACAATAAGTCCTACAGCTAGCGACCTACATTTGCAAAATGTTATTGTATCTCACTTTATCAAATTGAGATGGACAATAATCAATGCCAAACAGAACAGATGCCCTCTTTCCAAGAAAGAGTGTTTTGTCTTACTGCACAATAGAGACATTGCTATAACTTAGGAAGCACAAATGGAAAAGGAGCAACAGAGCGGAATACAGATTCAAAAAAAGGATAACTAAGTAGTAATTACATCTGGTAAAAACATCTAGAATTAAACATAGTCTCCTATGAAAAGAGGAAGAAAGCTTGCATAATGGCAGTGATTTGGGGCATATAACATATGTCGAATTATAAAGCCCAACATAAGAAAAAATATATATATCAGGGGGAGAGATGTCTCCCCTGACGTAGCTCTTGAGAAGGGGCCCACTAAAACACGCTGAGACTACCTTCACTGGAACCAATTTACACAACGAGATGGGCACATGACCAGCAGCACCTGGGTTCAAGATCATGCGGGTGGCATCTTGGCCAGATGCTATACCACTACGCTATCAACACATCTCCATAAAGTGTAACACAAGGCATGATTCCAGAGCAAACATGCATGAACTTTAAGGACATATTGTCAGATTAAACTACATTGCAACCAGATATATGCAGAACTAAAAACAAGAAGCATACCAATGACCAAAAGAGACTTAGAAAAACAAAGAAATATGGACACCAGATAATAATCTTATAAGTACACCAGGTAATTAAATAGGAATATTAGTGACACTTATGTCTTGGACACAACCTAGCTAAAGATGTGGAGCTTTTCTTGTTTTGTAGTGTATGACACTTCAGTGTAATAATAGCCAAAGAAGTAAGGAATTTTAGGTTCAGATCATTCAACCCATGAAAGTTACACCGAAAATGAAAAGATATCATAGCTTAGACTATGTGCCTTAAAGGCACAAAAGAAATGATCAACAGAAACATAACCTTTTAACAAAAATCAAAATGCGTAGCTAGGAAAACAGAGTTTGCATCACATCATGACAAAATCAGGATTGTATCCTAACCCAGATTAGTAAAAAAGAAATCGATAAGCTCATCAGCATGGAAAACAAGGGTGTGCCAATTAATTGAACTTTTCGTAATAACATCATCACACTGGTGCTAGGTACAACAGTATAGTAAAAGACTAAAAGCTAACAATAAACCCCCATCCCATTGATTTACAAGATTAAACAAGGTGCTAAGACTTTTTTGAAGACATCACGCCATAGATTTATCAAATACCTAACCTGAGTGACAATTTAAAAGCAAGGTGTATAACCAGTATCATCAAATCCCCTTGAAAATGTTTCCTTTCAAAATCAACAGTGAAAATGTAGATGTGCATAACTCTATACCCCAGTCCTCCAGAGAAGACTAGAAGCAAATTCAAAAGTCAAGGATCATCAGAGGGAGAATGCAGTACGAAATATTCTAAATTCCTAAATCCCCTAGCCAATGCTCTCAAAGTAAAGCCTAAATAACAGGAACACACAAAATTAAAACCGCTAATTTGTGAAAAAAGTAGCATTCCTAGCAGTCAAAGCAAAGGAGGGGAAACACAGATGGGCACCTCGACAGTCCAGATGAAGAAATCGAGCGGCTCCGGCGATGATTTCGCAGGATCATGCCGCCAAGATCGTTGCCCATTCGATTAAGATCGTAAGTATCACCAGCAAATTCACAAATCACCAGCAAATTGCTATGCAATGCAGTCCTATTTCCCAAATTCCCAATTCTACAGACAAAACACAGTACAAATGCTCAATTGCTCAGCTCGTCGGCTCACGTGGGACTGGGATGTTCAGAAGCAGAGAAGAGATATTGGGACTTCCGGACTTGGGAGGAGCCAAAGGAGCACTGGCCGGTGGCCGCTGCGGCCACTTCGCCTGCTACCACAGGCCACAGCAGCACCACCGCCCGGCCACCGCCTGGCTATGTGCAGCGCGCAACGGCGCAACCTTCGCAAGCCGGCGGCGTCGCAACGCGACTCACTTCTAGCCGCCAGCCGGTCGCCGGAATCCCTGCGGGCTGCGGCCTAGCCAGAATCCCCTCAGGCTAGGGTTAGGCTGCTTTGATTCGAGTCGCCGCAGTGGTGCACCAGGCAGAGGCAGAGCTGGCGCTGGACGGGGCGACGAGCTGGAGTCGATTCAGTGCCTGGGTGGGTGGTGGGATTTGGCCGATTGGGCCATGGGTTTAGGGGTTGGGTCGCTGCTGGCGGAGAACGGGGTTGGATTTGGGACCGACCGGCGGTAGACGGGGTGGATCTGGAGGAGACCGGCGTCCAACAGGAATCGAGGTGGAGCCGTGGAGGTGGGGTGCGCCAACGACGAGTCAGGAAGATAGGGAATGGAATCGTGGTGGAGGTGGAGTTGGGGTGTGGCGGCCACGAGCGCAAGAAGGCAGGGGAGGGAAAACCCTATCTGAAGTTTATATACGTATAGTCTTGGAGCTGGGGCCACATGTCAGCTATTGGAGTGGATTTGGTGGGTTTGCAGGTGCTGATCTCATTTTTCCCTGCCCGCGAGCAAATATCCGTTGAGTTGGATTGAAATTTTGAGCAAATATCACTACGACTGCCCGAGTGGATTGAAATTTTGGGTCCAACGGCAGTCGTAGTGATTAAAATGTGCGTGTTAATGAACCCGTTAAAACAATACCCCACCCTACGTGGCCTTTGATTTTAATTAATTCTGAGAAAGTTCTATAAAAAATTCAAAAAATTTGGAGGGACACCTCCTTTTGGTGTATAAGTGTCTGACAAAAAAGTTTCAATTGATTCTAAGAAAGTGGTGATGCATATCCTCACAAAGTCATACGTGGTCTCACAGATGCCCCTATAGATGAGCGAGAGATGTTCATCTTTGTATGAGATGTTTAGTACCACTTTATCGAAATCCTTTAAAAGTTTAATGGGATGTTTATGGAACCAAACTGTGATGTTGTGTGCATCTATGCAAATTTCTGACCAAGTTTACCTATTACTGTAATTATTTATGATTTACTAAAGAATAAATGTTAAAATACCCTAAGCTACATAAAAAATTTAAAAAACTTGGAGAGACACCTCCTTTTGGTGTATAAGTGTCGACAAAAAAGTTTCAATTGAATCTATGGGATGGTTACGGAGCCAAGATATGTTGTTGTGTGAATCTATGTAATTTTCTAGTCAAGTTTTGCTATTACTATAATTATTTATTGAATTACTAAGGAATAAGTGTTAAAATATCATAAAGTGGCTAGAAAAATCTAAAATGTTCCATGACCTCATGATTTTAGTGTATAAGCATCACATAAAAAATTCAAGTGATTTTGACAAAGTGCTGCTGCATATCCCTCACAAAGACATATATGGCTTACATAGTCCCATGTAGCTAAGTGAGATGTTCCTAGTTATGAAAGGTGTATAGTATCACTTGGTCGAAATTGTTTGAAACTTTATGGGATGGTTATGGAGCCAAAATATGTTGTTGTGTGAATCTATGGAATTTTCTGATCAAGTTTTGCTATTATTGTAATTATTTATTGAATTACTAAGGAATAAATGTGAAAATATCATAAAATGGTTAGAAAAATCTAAAAAGTTACGTAGGCACATGATTTTGGTGTTTGAGCATCACATAAAAAATAAGTGATTTCGATAAAGAGTTGTTGCATATCCCTCACAAAGACATATATGGCTCACATAGTCCTATGTAGCTAAGTGAGATATGTTCCTAGTTGTGAAAGATGTATAATATCACTTTGTCGAAATCGTTTGAAACTTTAATGAGATGGTTATGGAGCCAAGATATGTTGTTGTCTGAATCTATGGAATTTTCTGATCAAGTTTTGCTATTACTGTAATTATTTATTGCATTACTAAGGAATAAATGTGAAAATATCATAAAGTGGTTAGAAAAATCTAAAAAGTTACGTAACCACATGATTTTGGTGTATGAACATCACATAAAAAATTGAAGTGATTTCGATAAAGAGTTGCTGAATATCCCTCACAAAGGCATATATGGCTCACATACTCCTATGTAGCTAAGTGACATATGTTCCTAGTTGTGAAAGATGTATAATAGCACTTTGTCGAAATTGTTTGAAACTTTTATGGGATGGTTATGGAGCCAAAATATGTCGTTGTGTGAATCTATGGAATTTTCTGATCAAGTTTTGCTATTACTGTAATTATTTATTGAATTACTAAGGAATAAATGCGAAAATATCATAAAATGGCTAGAAAAATCTAAAAAGTTACGTAGTCACATGATTTTGGTGTATGAGCATCACATAAAAAATTTAAGTGATTTCGATAAAGAACTGTTGAATATCCCTCACAAAGGCATATATGGCTCACATACTCCTATGTAGCTAAGTGAGATATGTTCCTAGTTGTGAAAGATGTATAGTATCACTTTGTCGAGATCGTTTGAAACGTTTATGAGATGGTTATGGAGCCAAAATATGTTGTATAGTCACATATTTTTCAAGTTTGTTTTAAAAAAATTATTACAGTTCAATTAATAAAAAAATAAAACACCCTAATGGAGAGACATGGGTACCCATGGGTCCCCACCGGCCAGGGTCCCAGAGGTCCCTGACAAGTGGACCCGACCTTCTATAAGATCCACCGACCTGCAAAGTTGGCCCAGCGACCTTATCCACAACTCCGACGACCACGGGCGACCTTATCAAGATTTCGCGGGATCCGCAGAGCTTGGCGTGCAAGTCAAGGCAGTAGGACGCGGCGCTCCGCCGCCTGTAGCACCGAGTATCACAGGATACTCCTTGAATCCGGGCGATAAGCTTCCCGCAATTGTAACTGACCCACAGACATGGGTCCACCGACCTTGAATGGAAGCCCTAGTCCGTCCTCCCCATATAAGGCGGCCAAGGACTCCATTCAAGGGGACATCTCATCTTCATCCTCTCGCATAATTCACCACAACTGGACGTAAGGTTTTACTCTCCGGAGGCCTGAACCAGTCTAAAACCCCCTTGTCTCCCCGTGTTCATCGCCATACTCGCATAGTTTCGAGTTCACCACGTGGACTACCACATACACTCTTAGGTCCCGATCCTTCAATAACCTGCAAACCACTAGGGTAACCCCCTAGCGGATCTGTCTAGGTCTCACCCCCTGACAGTTGGCGCGCCAGCTAGGGGCGATCGGGAACTTGTTGTGCAGCATGGTGGCCCGATCTGGTGTCGTTTTTCCGGCGAGCATGGCGGCCATCCTCACCAACCCCGTGGAGATCTGCTTTGGATCCTTCACTTCGACCTCTCCTGCTCCCGCAGCCGCAGCTTCTCCAGCGACCCCGGAGCAGGTCATGACGACGTCCGTCGCCACCCCCGTTTCCGATCTAGTATCAGAGACCCACCCGCCCAGACCCTATGACCTTGTTCAAAGGATGGAGCACGTCATCGACATGATGAAGGAGACCCTAGAGATCTACGAACGAGCTCAACGCTCGGCGCAGATGGCGCTACGTCACGACACGTTTCCCTTCGACATGCAGTCCGCACCTGGCCTTCGCCTCAGCCAGCTATCCATGCCTCCTCAGATCCAATCTGGGCGGCGACCTTCTGGCGACCTAAGGCCTGCACCTCGTGCCCGGCGCGACCCTCTCGACGTGCCTTGCACCTATCACAAGGGTGTGAAGCACACCCTCCACGGTTGCCTTCTGCGGAAAAGGATCGACTAGGAGCACACTCATCGTGCTAAAGGATCTACCCAATCCCCGGACTACGGTGAGTTCCAAAAGGTCCGGGTCCGCATGTCCCCCAACGACTCAGACATCATCTTCTGCCAAGTGCTCGTAGTCTCCGAGAACGAGCCACCTCGTGTCGGCGCGACCAACTCCGAGGAAGCAGCCCGCATCCAAGGCAATGCCCTGCGTGCCCAGCGACGTGCGGACGAACAGCAGCGCGTGACCCTGCCCTGCACTCGGGACCTGCGCCTGGAGTTCGAGGAAGCCGGGATCCTGACGTTCAACAGCCCCCAAGCCAACCTGGGCACGGCCATCACCCGACTCCAGCAAGCTCCGCTGATGCCTGAAGCCGAGCAGGCCATCGCGTAGCTCCGGGTCTTCATCAACCCGCCACTCGCGCAGTCGATCTCATCGACCATAGCGCAGCCATCTCTCCCCCATCCGGGAAGAGGTCGCCCAGCACAACCCTGAGCAACCTGCCCAGCAGCCTGCTGCTACCAATGTTGGCGACCTCTGCGTCAACCTCGACACCAACAGGTGCGCTCATGACGTGCGCGGCTACGTCGACCAGCGCCACCACGAGCGCGAGGAGCACGAACTTCGCCATCGTGCAGAGTACAATCGCGAGTACGGCCAACCTGGTGCCGTCTACCGCATCATGGAGCGCAAGCTGCGCGACCGCCACGACATCGAGAACAAGCGATGTGCCCTCTACGATGTAGAGCACGGTGACCCAAGGGTTGCCCAGGGCAACCGTGATCGGCAGCCGCGCTCACAGGTCGTCATCCCGGATCACAGCGTCCACTCTGCACCTAGAGAGGTGGCTCCGGCCAGAGGCACCGGCGATGACCTCGCCGTCACCGCCTTCCCAGCACTAGCTCCCCGTTTCAAGACGGTGGACTACCCCGAGAACTTCAAGCCCAACATCAAGGAGTACGATGGGCGCTCGGACCCCAACATCTGGCTGTCGACCTACTACGTCTCCATCAAGGCGGCCGGTGGTAACTTCGACCACATGGCGGCCTACTTCCCGCTGGTCATGGGCAAGGCCCCCTCGCTATGGCTCAACAGCCTGGAGCCTGGCAGCATCAAGACCTGGGCCGACCTGTCCCAGGCCTTCACCTCCTACTTCCAGGCGACCTATGATGGCCCTGGAAATACCTTCAACCTCGGGAGGGTCGTGATGAAGCCTAAGGAGCGGCTCCGCGACTACAACCACTGGTTCTTCGAGAACCAAAATGAGTGTGTTGGCATCAGGGACGATCAGATCGTTGAAAGCTACAAGAAGGGCATCAAAGATCGCAAGCTCTTCGAGAAGATCCATGAGTCTGGTGCCACCACCGTCAAGGAGCTCATGAATGTCGTCGACAAGTTGATGGACACAGAAGAGACGCTGCAAAACCAATTCGACGCCGATGCCCCTGGCACATCTGGCGCTGCAGAGGACGTCGCGTCCAAGCTCTGCAAGCGACCTTCTGAGGTCCTAGCGGCTGAAGGGCGTCGAGCTTCGACCTTCAACCAGGAGGAGTTCGACATGGTGCTCGACAGCCTTTGCGAGTTCCACGAGGGAGCTACCCACACTCTTCGCGAGTGCTCCCAGTTCCAGAGGGCCTTCAGCACCCCTGTGGACCCCAAGCGACTCAGGAACAACAGCGGGCGCCACGACAACCGCCCCTACAACAACAACTACCGCCGTGACGACTGACGAGATCGACGCAACGACCGACGCGAGGAGCGACATGACGATCGCCGCGAGACCTCTCGAAGCGACCCTCCTCCTCAACCTCCTCGCGACGATGGCAACCTACCACCACCACCATCGACAGCCAACCCCAATGAGCGTTTTCAGGCCGCGACCCGCACGATCAACATGATCGTCGGGGGCATCAAGTCTAGCGTCAGCAGGAGGCGCTATCGCAAGGACAAGCGCGAGGTCCACCTCGTCCACACTCAGCCAACAGTGCCTCTTTGTTGGTCTGAGCAGAAGATCTTGTTCTCCAGAGCTGATCACTGGGTTCACATCCCAGATCTTGGGTCCTACCCACTCGTCGTCGAGCCTACGGTGGATGGGGCCTTGCTCTCCCAGACCGTGATCGATGTGGGGAGCGGGCTCAATATCATCTTCGTCGAGACCCTCAAGAAGATGAACTTCGACTTTGACAAGCTCACAGAGTGTGACGAGCCCTTCTATGGCATCGTCCCCGGGAAGACGGCCTACCCCCTGGGTCGGGTCTCCCTCCCCGTCACATTCGGTATAGAGGCCAACTTTCGCACAGAGTACCTCAGCTTTGAGGTTGCCAATTTCAAGTCCTCCTACCACGCGATCCTAGGTCGCCCGATGCTGGCCAGGTTCATGGCCATCCCGTACTACACCTACTTGGTGTTGAAGATGCCTGCTCCAAACGGGGTCCTCTCTGTCCTGGGGGATCTCATCATCTCCTTCAAATGCAACTCGGAGGCCCTCGACCTTGCCGCGACCTCCGCCTGCGTCGACGCTTCCGCAGTCTTGGTCGCCGAAGCCAAGAAGGTCGACTCGAGCGACCTAGCTATCCCTGAGCAGAAGCGCACCGACACCGCCCTGGACGTGGCGACCTCCATGAAGAAGGTCTGCCTCAGCCTTGCCGATGCAGAGAAGACGGTGGTGATCGGCGACGACCTCGACCCCAAATAGGAACTCGCGCACCAGTTTCCTTCGGGATAACGCGGACATATTCGCATGGAGTCCATCGGATATGCCGGGTGTCCCCAGGGCGCTGGCTGAGCATTCCTTGGATGTAAGCAAGACAGCCAAGTCTGTCAAGCAGAAGCTTCACCGCTTTGCGAAAGATCACAAGGAGGTCATTAGGGTAGAATTAATAAAGCTCCTACCTGCCGGATTTATCCGCGAGTGTAAAAACCCAGTTTGGCTCGCCAACCCGGTCTTTGTACCCAAGAAAACCGATCAATGGAGAATGTGTATCGACTACACCGACCTTAACAGGCACTGCCCTAAAGACCCCTTCCCTATTCCGCGCATCGACCAGGTCGTGGACTCCACAGCCGGAAGTGTCCTCCTATGCTTTCTCGACTGCTACTCAGGGTATCACCAGATGGCCCTAAAGGTCTCTGACCAAGACAAAACGGTGTACATAACGCCGCACGGCATCTATTGCTACACGGCCATGACCTTTGGCCTTAAGAATGCCGGCGCGACCTACCAGAAGGCCATCCAGAAGTGTCTCGAGCGCCAGATCAGAAAAAACGTAGAAGCCTACGTCGACCACGTGGTCGTCAAGACCACCGAAGAGGATAAGCTCATAGCTGACCTCGCAGAGACCTTCGCCAACCTTAAATGCTATCGCTGGAAACTTAATCCAGAGAAGTGTGTCTTCGGTGTCCCCTCTGGCAAGCTCCTGGGCTTCATGGTTAGCAACCGGGGCATCGAGGTGAACCACACCAAGGTGCATGCCATCCACAGGATGAAGCGACCTACTGGGAAGAAGGACGTCATGAACTCACTGGCATGATGGCGGCCCTAGGTCGATTCATTAGCAAACTCAAGGCCTTCCTCACGTCACCCCCGGTGATGGTGCCCCCGGCACCTGAGGAACCATTACTGCTCTACATCTCTGCGACCACCCTCGTGGTCAGTTCGATTCTGGTGGCTGAGCGACCTGAAGAGGGCAGACCCTACCCTGTCCAGCGACCTATCTATTACGTCAGCGAGGTCCTATCAGACAACGAGACCAGGTATAGCCAGCCTCAGAAGATGCTCTACGCCCTACTTATCACCTCTCGCAAGCTCCGGCACTACTTCCAATCGCACAAGATCAAGGTCGTTTCGGCCTTCCCCCTCGGCGAGATCCTGCGGAGCCGCGACACCACTAGACGCATCGTCAAGTGGACCATCGAGCTAGGTGAGTTTGATCTAGAGTTCTGCCCCAGGCAGGCCATCAAGTCCCAGGTCATCACAGACTTTGTCTCGGAGTGGACAGAAATCTAGCAGCCTCCACCCTCTGAGCGACCTGAGCACTGGAAGATGTACTTCGATGGTTCCCTGAACCTCGAAGGGGCCGGTGGGGGCATCCTGTTCATCTCCCCTTAGGGCGACTACCTGAAGTACGTCCTGCAGATCCACTACAAGGCGTGCAACAACAGCGCCGAGTACGAGGCCCTCATTCATGGGCTACGCATCGCCGTCTCCCTAGGGATCAAGCCTCATAGCCTATGGCGATTCTAAGGTCGTCATCGACCAAGTCAGCAAGGACTCTGAAGCCAGGAAGGACACAATGGATGCCTACTGTGCTGACGTGCGCAAGCTCAAGCATCACTTCAAGGGGCTCGAGTTCCACCACATGTGTCGCAACAACAACGTCGCGGCTGATGTCCCCTCCAAGCTCGGCCCCAAGCGCGCGCTGGTCCCGACTGGCGTATTTGCTCAAGACCTATGCAAGCCGACTATCAAGCTTCTCCCTGACCCAGAGTCACCAGATGACGAAGCAACCCCACCGGGAGGTCGCGATGTCCTCATGATCGAGGCAGAAGACGACTGGCGCCTTGACTTCATCCCTTTTCTCCTCGAACACCGAGTACCTGAGGACAAGGTGGAGCGCGAAAAGATCACGAGGCGTAGTGCTAACTACGTCGTCGGTGGTAACGAACTCTACCGGAGCTCCGCCTCCACCGGGGTTTTGATGAAGTGCATCCTACGATCTGAGGGCCTCAGGCTCTTAGATGAAATCCACAGCGGTGAGTGCGGCAACCACGCCGCCTCTGCCAACCTGGTGGGCAAGGTCTTCAGGTCCGGCTTCTACTAGAATACGACCATGGCTGATGCACAGGAACTTGTACGTCGATGCAAGGGGTGCCAATTCTTCGCCAAACAGCAGCATGTCCCGGCTCAGGCTTTAAGGACCATCGCTCCATCATGGCCCTTCGCCGTGCGGGGCCTCGACTCCATTGGACCTTTCAAAACCGCCCCTGGCGGGTACAAGTACATCATCGTGGTGGTGGACAAGTTCACCAAGTGGATCGAGGTCCGTCCCGCATCCAGCGTCACGTCAAAAGAGGCAGCTAAGTTCATCGAGGAGATCACCCACCGCTTCGGGGTGCCCAAAAGGATTGTCACCGACCTTGGCACGGCTTTCACTGGACCTGATTTCTGGGATTTCTACCAAGACGACCTGATCGACGTATACTACTCCTCGGTGGCGCACCCAAGGTGCAACGGCCAGGTTGAGCGGGCCAATGGCATGGTACTGCAGGCCATCAAGGACCGTATCTTCGATGGCTCATCGCCTTACGCAACCAGGTGGCTTGCAGAGCTCCCTCACGTCGTCTAGGGTCTTCGGACCTATGTTAGCTTGGCCACGGGGAACTCCCCCTTTTTCCTAGTTTACGGGTCTGAGGCCATACTCCCCACCGACGTCGCCTTCGGGGCCCCCCGCATACAGCACTTCGACGAGGGTGAAGTTGAGCAAACACGCAGGCTCGACCTTAACAGCGTCGAAGAGCATCATGTGACCGTGCTCATGCGCCACGCCTACCACGAGCAGCAACGACGTCGCTACCATGACCGCAACGTGCGAGAACGTTCCTTCAATGTTGGCGACCTAGTCTTGCGGCGGATCCAGAACACCAAGGACATGCACAAGCTCTCAGCACCTTGGCAAGGCCCTTCATAGTTAAGGAGGTCATTGGACCGGCGACCTATTGCCTCTAATGGGCCGATGGCCAGGGCGTCCCGAACCCCTGGAACATCGAGCACTTACGTCGCTTCTATCCTTAGGATCCTTGTATCGCAATAAAAGCTATGTACTCTATCCTTTGTAATTCGATAAATATAAAGATTCCCTTTCGGCAGTTTTCCTGTCGACCTGCTTTATGGGTCTCCCTTTACTTTCTGTTTGCCCCTCCCCCTCGACACGCTCGGGGGCATGGTTTAAAGCAAGACCCGATGCGCTCGGGGGCTTGGTCTCAAGCCGGGTCCTTCACGCTCGGGGTCTTGGCTCTGCCAACCTAAGGGTCGTTCGACCTAGGGGTTTTACCTTTCTTTTTACCAGTGTTCCCTTACCACAACGTTTGTGCCTTTTATAAGTATTCTTAAGTCGTGTGGTTGCTCGACCTTGGGTCCAGGACCCCCTCCGCGTGCTGGCTGCATGTAAGCCTCCACGCTGAGCCGTGTAGTCGGTAAGCCGTTCCTCCACTGAGTTGGGTTAGCGGGGGGAAAGGGTCTAGCAGCCTCATTACTTGCGCATCCTTATAATAAGCGCTTAAGCCAAATAAGGGATCACAGTTGTCATTTAATACGGCTTTTCCATTCATGCAAGGTTTATCTTACATCAAAAGGTTCCATGACCCATTGTCACTAACAGTTTACTACATCCTAAGTTACATTTCAGAGGTCTATCTTCTTCACGATCTCCTCCGCAGCGACCTGGATGTCTTCAGCACCCACCAGCAGAGCCAGGTCGATCTCCTCCGTGACCTTCTGAAGGTCGAACGCCAACTCATGGTGCTTCACCATCGCCAGCGCAGCAGCCGCGGCGAGCTTACCGCTATCCATCAGCAGAGTCTTCATTCGACCTTCTGCCTCCTCCAGCCGCGCGACAAGCTCTTGCGGTCCACCCTCGACGTCGGGGACATAGACGTCCACAAGGTATTCAGCGGCCTCCTTAAGGTCGTCCAGCTCCTTCTGAAGATCTGCAGTCATCTCTTGATGATCAATAAGGGTTTGCATTACCCGGGCAAGGTCGATTTCCAGATCCCTGCGTACACCAAATTCATATGCAACTTTCCGGGTATAGTAATACTCACTAGCTTCGACCTCCTTGGTCTTCTCCTTGAGGGTCTTCACCTGGTCTTTGGAATCCTTGAGGTCCTTCTTCAAGGCGGACTCCCTCTTCTTGGCCTCTGCAATCATCAAGGTCAGGAATGGTACACCACGACGTAAAATTTCAAAACATCAAGGTCGACGGTACTCCCAGACATACCCGCAGCGGCGATCTTCAGCTCGTCTTCCGCCTCCTTCGCCTTCAACCTGGTGGATTCGAGCTCCTCCTTCAAGGCCGCCATCACCTTGTCCTTCAGGGCCGCCTCGTCCTTGAGTCGCCCAATTTCTCCTGCGGCCTTGATCTTGGCCTGCAGTATGGCCTCCCTGGCCGCGGCTAGCTCCGCATGAAGTTTGGCGCCCTCCTTCAGCAGGCCTGCCCTACCCTGTGCCCGCTCGGCAATATACTGCATCAACACACCACAAAAGGTCGTCTCATCAAGCCTGGCGAGTGAATTGAAGACCTAGCCTCAAGAGCAACTAAAACTCACCATGAGTGTCCTCCCGATCGTTTGCGATGCCGCCTTGATCGTATCCGATGCCGCCTTGAAGTCGTCAAGGTCCCGGCTGTCAGCAAGGATGTCCTCTTCCCACGGAGTGCCGGAGTAGAGGCACCTGTCCCTGTCACTGGGCCCGCTCCCTCCTTCGGCCTCTGCCTCCTGCGTCTGCGGCGGATCCGACTCAGGTCGGTCCTCTTGATGAAGAGCTTCCGTCTGTTGGGTGTCATCAGCAGCGACCTTGGTCACCGCTGACGACGCCGCCCCCACGGTCTCAGGGACCTGGCTGGTGACATCTCCGCCTGATGTTGCCAGTGATTGGCCCACCGGCGCCTTCTCCAGCTTGCGCCCAAAGGCCTCCTGGCCTGAGGCGTTCTTGCTGTTATCCGACGCGGCAGGGGTCCCCCTGTCCAAGGAGCAGCATTCATCAGCACAACGTACTAAGAAAGCCACAAGGTCGAGCAAACAAGGATCAAGGTCGAAATCAACGATGTACCTGCCGCCAAGCTTCAACCCAAGCTTTATTGGCCTGGGTGGCCCCCGCCTTTGTTTCTTCCGCGACCCCTGGTCGCCTGCATCCTCAGCACTTGCCTTCGGCTGCTATTCGTCCACAACCCCGAGCGGGGTCTCGTCTTCTTGCGTCACCAGCACGTCGCCCGACCCAGCGCCAGCGTCACGCGATCCCGTGTCATCATCTTCGCCAGCGTCGGTGATGACCTCAATGCTGATTGTCGCCGTCTCTGACGACGCAGTGGTGTCCTTCCTCTTCCTCTTCTTCTTCTTCTCCGCCTCGACAGTGGCGGAGACGATTTTGGCGGCCTTGTTCATCGCTATTTTCCCAGTGACCCGCCTCGATCCATGGGTGGTCGGTGCGGAACTCCCCGCGGCGGTTTCTTCATCTTCGCGATGGCTCGAATCATCGAGATGGCAGCAACTAATCCGTTCTGAGGGATGGAGACGGACAGTCCATATAGACATATCCAGCGCTTCACGACGTTGTGCAATACAGTACGACAAGAGGGAGCTCCCGATGCTTGGTTTAAATGGAATCTTTTTCCCTACTCACTTGCCGATGAAGCAACAAAGTGGTATTCATTTGCGTCTTTTGAAGCCGAGGGAAATTAGAATCAATTGGTAAAGAAATTTTGTGCCAAGTTTTTCCCAATAAGCAAGATTCAACATATAAGGAGGCTAGTGATAACTTTCAAGCAAGGAGAAGAAGAGGGGATTGATAAAGCATGGAATCGATTCAACGAGGTAGTTGAACAAGGACCAAGACTTGGATTTCCTGGTGACGTACTCTTGCATACATTTTTCTTTTCCCTAACCCCTAGTTGCACGGAACATGTTCAAATGTGTGCAGGAGGGGATCTCATGGAGAAAACACTCATGGAAGCTGCCCAACTTCTACAAAAAATAAGCAAAGCAGCGGCCATGCGAAGAGATTGGGAAACACGACTTTCGGGAAAGTTGGAATGCGACACAAGTGTGAGACCACTTGCTGCAATTTTCAGAAATACGGCCCCGGAAGAGAAGAAATAAGAACTAATCCTGAAAAAGGTTGAAGAAGCGAAACATGAGGAAACTAGAACTATCCCGGAGAGTGATCACGCCGACACAAGCAAAGCAAGTGAAAGAACTATGTCGAGCGCGAAGCCACTAAGGGAGTTCGAGCAAATGGATTGGGTCCCAATTGATTTTAGAGAAATCTTTGACAAGAGAAGACCGCTCCCTAATCAAAAGGGGATGGCAAAAGCTTTGGAGATAGACTTCCCACCGAAAAAACAAGTGGAACATCCATACGACCTAGAGACAACCGGGGATGTCCATCAAAAGCTCTTTAGCGAAGAAGAAGTTGATCCAGACCATGTGGCCGAAGCTAAAAGAATCATGGGAATCAAGCCAGAGGTGTCACCATTCGCCCGCCTTGCTGAAATTTTTGCCATAGGATCCGATGACGAAGAGAAGACATCATCGCGTATAGATTGCAAGGTTAACAACATTAATTGCAAGGCCTTATGCGACATTGGAGCACAAGTAAGTGTCTTATCTTCTAAAATTTTTGATGAAATTCATGATCACACCATTGACCTAGTTCCAACCTCTACTAAATTAATTATGGGAGATGGTAGAATTGTTAAACCTCTAGGAATTGCCCGTGACCTAGAAGTTATAATTTCCAGAAAATGCATCCCAATCGATTTCTTCATTGTTGATGTCCACTATGATAAAAATGATCATGTAATTCTTGGTAGACATTTTCTTAAGTTGGTTAATGCTGTTTTAGATGCCGGAAAAGGAAAAGTGACTATTAATCTTGATGGGGATAATCACACATACAATTTTCTTCCCGCTTCTAGAATTGCCTCACCCTTACCTCTTGATGATGAAGAGGTAGGGAGCCTTCGTTTTGTTGAAACTTTCAGGGATCCACTACAAAGAGCAATGGAGAATGAATCTAATTATGAGCTAGATGAAGAGTTAGCGGAAGCAACCAAAGGACTAGAACCGCAAGACGGAAGCTTAGAGGAAGATAAATTTGAAGACCTTGGAGAAATTGTACATCAGGAACCACAAGTACCGGAGGTAGATCTTAAGCCATTGCCCGAAGGATTGAAATATGAATTTTTGGGTCCGGACAAGACTTATCCCGTGAATGTGAGTGACAAATTGAGTCCCGAGGAGAATGATATGTTGCTGAAATTATTGAAGAAACACAAGAAGTTGTTGGATGCCGGAATCATCTACCCGGTGCCGCATAGCGAATGGGTGAGCCCCATACATTGTGTGCCTAAGAAAGGAAGTTTAACCGTGGTGAAGAATGAGAAGAATGAATTGATACCGCAAAGAACCGTGACGGGATGGAGGATGTGTATTGACTATCGGAAGTTGAACAAAGCAACGAAGAAAGATCACTTCCCCCTACCGTTCATCGACGAGATGCTTGAGAGGTTAGCAAATCATGTGTATTTTTGCTTTCTTGATGGGTACTCAGTGTTCATGCAAATACCTATTCACCTGGATGATCAACATAAGACAACATACACCTGTCCTTATGGAAGATTTGCGTATAGAAGAATGCCTTTTGGTTTATGCAATGCTCCAGCCTCTTTTCAACTGTGTATGATGGCGGTATTCTCGGAGTTCATCGAGGAAATTGTTGAGGTATTTATGCATGACTTCTCCATCTATGGTAAAACATTTGCGGATTGTTTGGCAAATTTGGATAAAGTACTCACTAAGTGTGCGGAGGTTGATTTGGTGCTAAATTGGGAGAAGTGTCACTTCATGGTGAAACAAGGAATAGTGTTGGGACACGTGATATCAGAGAGAGGGATTGAGGTGGACAAGGCTAAGGTTGAAACGGTTGAAAAGCTTCCACCACCGACGGATGTCAAGTCTTTGAGAAGTTTCTTGGGCCATGTGGGATTCTATAGAAGATTTATCAAGGATTTCTCAAAGATCACTAAGCCGTTGACTAATCTTCTCCAAAAAGATGTGCCATTGAATTTCAATGAGAAGTGCTTGGCGGCATTCCGGACACTAAAAAAGGCTCTCGTAACCGCACCTGTCATTCAACCGCCCGATTGGAGTCAACCTTTTGAGATAATGTGCGATGCTAGCGACTATGCCGTTGGAGCGGTGTTGGGACAACGAAAAGAAGGCACGGTACATGCTATTTACTATGCTAGTAAAACTCTTAATGGAGCTCAATTGAATTATACAACAACGGAGAAGGAATTGCTTGCGGTAGTGTTTGCCTTTGAAAAATTCAGATCATATATTGTGAATTCTAAAGTGATTGTCTACACCGATCATGCAGCAATCAAGTATCTCTTGTCTAAAAAAGATGCCAAGCCAAGGTTAATTCGATGGATCCTTCTCTTGCAAGAATTTGATGTGGAGATTCAGGACAAAAAGGGGTCAGAAAATGTTGTGGCCGACCATCTATCGAGGATGAATCGTGAGGATGATAAAGAGCCCATTGAAGATAAGATGAGAGACGATCACCTTTATCATATCCTCGACAAAGATACTTGGATGATCAACATTATTCGAGCCATACGAAGGATGCCACTTGATCATTTTGATAGGAACGCTCAAAGGAGAGTGATCGCCGAGAGCCGAAAATATTATTGGGATGCACCTTACCTCTTTGGACTTGGAGCGGATGGAGTCTTACGAAGGTGTATACCAAGGGATGAAAGAGGTGAAATATTGAGGAAGTGTCACTCGGGCGAATATGGAGGACACTACGGACATTTCAGGACTCAAGCAAAAGTATGGGCTAGTGGATTCTATTGGCCGGAAATGCATGAAGACTCAAAAGGTATGTTGTTTCTTGTTCGGAATGTCAAAGAGCGGGGAATATAAATCAAAGGAATGCTATGCCTTTAAGTTATAACTTGCAAATCGATCTATTCGACGTATGGGGAATTGACTTCATGGGGTCCTTCACTAATTCAAATGGGTAGAGGCTATCCCTTGTCGAAGAGCTTCAACAGAAGAATCCATATTCATGATCAAAAATATTATATTCCCATGCTATGGAGTCTCGCGAGTATTGATAAGTGATGGAGGAACACACTTTACAGGAAATAGTTTCAGAAAATTCTTGTCCAAGTTGGAGATCGAGCATAGAGTGGCCATGGCTTACCACCCACAAACTAATGGTCAAGCGGAAACTTCAAATAGGCAACTCAAGAGTATTCTTAACAAGACCGTTGAAAAGGGAGGTAAAGATTGGTCGAAAAAGTTGGACGGACCATTGTGGGCATATCGGATGGTACACAAGACACCAATAGGTATGACACCATATAAATTCGTTTATGGTAAATCGTGTCATTTGACTTTGGAGTTAGAACATAAAGCATATTGGGCGATCAAGTAGATGAATCTTGATTTCGATGCCGCGGGAATGAAATGGAAGATTCAAATAAGTGAATTAGAAGAGATGAGGCTCAAAGCTTATGAGAGTGCAACCATCTACAAGGAAAGAATGAAGAGATGGTATGATAAAAGGATTCGAGCGAAGGAATTCAAAGAAGGTGACAAGGTTCTCCTCTATAACTCAAGGTTCAAAATATTCGGAAAAGGGAAGTTAAAAAGCAAATGGGATGGACCGTACGTCGTTCACTCGGTCTCACCAAATGGAGCGGTAACAATCATGGACATGAAAGGAGTCAATATGTGGTTAATGGTCAACGATTGAAGGTTTTTCTTGAACAAGACATCGTGCCCATCGACGACATTGATATATATCACATGGAGGACGAGCCCGAGCGTCGAGCCTAAGACGTAAAGCAAGGTAAGTTTTCTGTAAATAAGTTTTTTTTTCTTTTCGTATTTTTGTCGAGTCCTTTTCATAGTTTTTAGCTGGACCTTTCCACCACCTAGGCTAGTATACACGAAACTCAGAGGGCCGCAAAAGATGGGCCGCGGGGGTGTTGACATTTGATTATCGCTACAAAGTTCGTTTGGACTTGCAAGCGGACAAATCCTACGTTGTAGTCAAGGGACCCTTCTTCCGTTTAGTGGCGAACCCAAGGTATCGAATCCGTGGAACAATATGTAATGCAAGATCCAATCTAATAAGCGGAAAACACTTTGATCTTGACAAGGGTTTTTGCATCTAATCTACTTAACACCAGAGGTAGCAAGAGAAAGAGAGGGGAGGTAAAACCAATCTAGAGATTGGATCGGGTCCTTTGTTGAAGTTCCAAAACCAAAAAGAATAAAGCAAATGAATCTCATTAAAAGCCTCTTTAAATCATGGCTTCCGTTCCAACCCTCAAAGGCACCTACCGTACACGTGATCAACATCCTGTCACGATGTCCCGCTTATTGTGTAGGTGAACCTAGAGCACCTTCACGAGGAACGTGTTGAAAACACTCGGTAAGTCAGGTATGCACCTCTAGCCACCATGGCTACAAGAACATCCTATGCAATCTATCCGCGGAATAGATTGGAGAATAAGAAAACCCAAGCGAAGACAAAATCATAGTGAAAGCACTTGATCGCTAGAAATCAGATTCAATCTTGCAAATTCAACATGAAGTATGATACATGGACAAGATCACCACCGGGATCCTACCTTGATCTTGATCCTAGCTTCTAGAACTCCGACGTCGTCTTCCATGCAAGGTTCCCACGTCGGCTAGGGAAACGCTAGTCAACCATCTTGACCCTCTCCTCTCCGGAAGGGTGTCCCTCTCTTCTCTGCTCCTCGGCGGCTGATGACGAATTGCTTCTTGCATGGCTCGAGGCACAAGGACTATAAATAGCCCGAAGTTCACCTAGGTCAAAGGGGGTGCCGAACCGGGCCCAGAATGGGCTGGGCCGGCCGGCCTGGGCCGACCGGCCTAGGCCCACTTCAGCCCAGTTCGGCCCTGGCTTCCTTCCAGACGCTTCTCGCAACTTCCTGACTTTTTGCCGAGTTGCATGTGGGCCCTTGACGTCATTTTCCTCACGGTTTAGATAAGGGGGCTTTGCGTATGAACTCCCACATCTTCCGTCTAGGTCCTCAGCACTTCTCGGCCTCACGCTTTAGTTCTTGGTTCATTTGGAGTCATGTTCATCTTGTATCTTGACTTGTCCCGGGGTCCGTGATCACCTTGTAAATCCCTTGATGAACTTTACCTGAAAGTACTCATTTAGGCTCTTGATTCCTGTGTAAACAATAAACTCCAAAAACCATGCACAAGTGCGAACATAACATATAATGGGGGTTAGGATCGTTAGTGTGAATATCAAATCAATACCAACATAGAAGGTAAACAAGTGGCTAGGTTGACGAAAATCGACTGCCAACATCCCCCCATGCTTAAACCTTGCTCGTCCTCGAGTAAGCCTTCTATGGATATTAGCATTGCCCTTCGATGTTCAAACCCTACACTTGATCATACATGAGAAAACATAATGCTCTCTAGTTTTATATTCATTAAAGTTCCATAATGTACTAACTTTTATCTTTATCGAGGGTAGATATCATTCAAGCTCTTTCCACAAGTACTTGATCAAGCTCTCAAACTTTTAAACAAATCTCAGAAATTTTGAAAAATAAAGAATGAGATAAAGAGAAAAATTGCTTTACCAAGAATAAAAAATAACCCTCTTGCACTTTGCTCATGTACTCTCATTTCACTTGTCTCTCAAGCCTACTTGTTCTACTCCTTTCCTCTCTCAAAGTATATGGTGGAAAGCTTTATATGGAGCTATAGGAAAGTTTAGTCCTACCAAGATATTATAGTTGAGATATTATTAAAACAATACTAGCTTCTCATCGTCTTACCGAGACTCGTCAAAAAGGTCATTGGAAAAATAATGTTATCAAGGAGGAGGGAGAGATGAACACACACTTTTAGATAGGTGGACATGTGCAAATGGCAAAGAGTGATCCCGAGGCACAAACGAAGTCCTCGTTATCGGATTGCACATGGTTGGAAAGATGAGTATGGGTCTTGATCTTGAATCCTCTTGTAAACTCAAAAAGCACTAAACATAGCTAGAGAACCGGGGAGCTTTATTATTATTTTTTCATTCTTCTTTCTTTCTTTCTTTCTTTCTTTTTCTCATCATACTTTTTCTTCTTTATCATTTTTTTTCATCATATATTTTTTTCTTTCATCATACTTTTTCTCTCTTTTTTATTTGCTCCCCTTGAACTCTAGACTATACTAGTACTTCCTTGCCAACCCCCCCATGCTTAGACGTTTGCTCGTCCTCGGGAAATAGAGGTGATAAATATGCCAAGGTGGAAATTGAAGCTCCCATATTTTCTTAGGGAGAGATACTCGAAAGATCTTATAGGGATCCTTTTTGAAGTCTCCCTTACTCACTTGAAACACCTTCCTTGAAATATTCATCCATACTCATATATTGGGTTGTGGTCAAGGGGGTGAACACAAAAAAGATATGTTTGGGTTTTGTGGTTGGATATCCGGCGAGGTTGGATATCAAGGGGGTGAACTCACAATTCATAGATAGAAGAGGCTAGCATAAAGAACGATACGCAAAAATGGAATGACCAGCTTCTTAGTCTCGGGCCAGAGAAATCAAGCCTTGAAGTAAGTTTAGGCTTTGGATGGGTAGAGCAAAATGCAAGCGGTACTCATGACAAGGTTAGCATAACTTTTTGAGAATAAAAAGATTCTTTGATTCATTCAAAGTTGAGAGTAACGAAAAAGAACTATGGGACTTGGGTTATCATAACCTCCACACAAGATTAGGCTAGCATTTAATTAAATTTCAGATTCATATTAAAAGAG
Source organism: Cenchrus fungigraminus (assembly GCA_036936925.1). Classification (NCBI taxonomy): domain Eukaryota; kingdom Viridiplantae; phylum Streptophyta; class Magnoliopsida; order Poales; family Poaceae; genus Cenchrus; species Cenchrus fungigraminus. Next base: position 55,202,355 of record CM072777.1, read on the forward strand.
AGCACTAGCTTAAACATGCATAAAACAAGCACAAAGATGAGCAAAGCGGCAACTTTCATCATATATCAACATAGCATCAACTTTTTATCTTCACTAAAGGTGATAAACTTTGTGGCAAACTTTATTCATGTTGATTTAAAGCAAACACTACTACTAACACACATGCTGAAAATAAATAAAAACAGAAAATGCTACGCACACATAAACTTGCATAAAAGCTGAAATGAAGAAAAGGAAAGAGCGAAAATCGAACCGAAGTTGAAGGCATCATTATTATTTTTCTTCTTCATCCTTGTCCATTCTTCATCTTACGGTGGTTGATATTGATGATCTCGCTTGTAGCATGGTTGCGCCGGTCCTCCTTGAAATTATTCCGGCGGTGATATGTGAAGGCGACCAATTTGATCGGCAATGTTTGCGGTCCCTGCTTCCATTTGACTTGCATTGGTTTGGATGGGACGCCATGAAAACTTCGTTAGGAACAATGTATGGTGGAGGATGTGGTGGCGTGGCTGCCCCACTCCCCCATGCTTGCATTGTCATACTTCTTCCATATGGTGGTGGCATCAGAATCCCTCCGTGTGGTTGTTCATTATCTTGATGTGCAGCCTCTCCTTTGTCTTGGGCCACGGAGGATGATCCCTCTCCCACAATTTTTCTTTTTAATCATCTTTGCCGGTACAAGAAACCCTTCCTCTAACCAATTTTGACTTCATTCAATCTCAACCTCATGTTGGGAAGAGGAACATTAATCTTTGTCAACTTGTACCTTCTCCTTTCATCTCCACTAATGAATTTTCCTTGCTTCATGTACTCGATCCCCGAGAAATCCCGACAAGGAGAAATTTTGGGTTTCTTGTTATCTTCTTCTGAAATTATTCCCCAAAAATTCTTCTAACATATTTTCTTGGACATCAACTTGCTCCGGGGCTTCCTTCTTGTAACCGAGTAGTTCTCCAATATATCCATAAGGAACTAGTTGCTCTTTTATCTTCAAGGCGGAATGAGAGGCATGATACCCCTTCATTAATGACCGGTGCCAATGTATAAGAATTTCCAAGGCAAGTTCCTTGTGAGTAGTCACACCAACTCCATTAAAGAATTGCACCCATCCAAGGTTGCTCAAGATTTGATACCCGAGTACAATCCTACACTTGGAGGGCGTCATTGAAGTCAACATTTGGCACAAGCCTCCTCTCAAGACGAACAAGCCTCTCCTCCTCCTTCTCCGTCTTCATGATGAATACATTGGAATGTATGGTGGTGGAGTGGATGAATGAGTTGAGTGTCGTGGTGGAACGAGTGGCTCCTCCGTGTGTCCTTGCAGTTTGGTGTATCGCATGGACGAGCTTCACGTACTCCTTATGCCATCAAGGGGCAGCGTGCCTCTCCTCGGTGGTGCCACGTCTTCCTCCATGCAAGGAGACCAAGTGCCTCCTCGAAGAGCTCGATGATGACCTTCGATGATGATGAACGTGTCTTCTTGGTGAAGACATCGGTGGCTCTCTTCCACATAGTTCCTGCATTAACTCACAACGAGTGCACCGGGGGTTGCTTGCCGGTGGGAAAAACACACAAGAGAAGTATATGGAGGGTGGAGTGTGAGGTGCACAAGTAGGTTGTTTCTGGAACATATGGGCTATGAACTCAAGAACACGAATTAACAAATGGATAAAATACTTACTGCGTGACCCATGAGATTCCATCGCCCAAACATTCACAACCACTCCTTTGCTTGCGTGATTTAGGGTTCCACCTCCATTATTTTGCTTTGTGTCACTTCTTTGCTCCCTTGCCTCATGTGCTTCCACTAATTTCCTGCAAAACAAAGCCCTTGCTTCCCCCATGCTTGTCCTTTGCATGTGCCCAAGATGCCAAATGATTGATGCTTTCCCAAAATGCATCATGGAGCACTGTATGTTGAAACCTCCCCTTAATCAAGTTTAGATGCTAATTACTCCTCTAATTTTGAAAATTTAAAAATTAACTCAGCACTAGCGATGAGTCCAAATATATCATTAGAGGAGATTATAGGCATCTGAAACAATTGTAAAATTTATTTTGGTTGCACCGAGATCAATTGCTTTCATTAATTGATAACAAGCTCGTCTGACTTGACCGTGGGGGCATAGATTTAGGTTCTAATTTTGTCCAAACATGAGAGAGAGAGATTTTGAATAAAAATAAATTCAATGGGGTTTAGAAAAATCCTAATTCTAGAGAAATCGATAGAAGTCAAGAAAACTAGCCAACCTCAACATCATGGAGAAGATGAAAGGCTTGGATAGGATCTGAATTTTTGGTATGAGTTTCTCAAAAAGAGGCAAATAAATCATGGGATGGCTCATGTCATTAGTTTAAGATCGAAAAATCCAAATAAAACAACCGAGCAACTCTTTCGTGTCCATGATTGAACCTCTCTCCGTGGAAGAAGCATTACAAGACGCTGATTGGGTGATGGCCATGCAAGAAGAGTTGAACAATTTCACTCGGAATGAGGACTGGTCCTTAGTGGAATGCCCTAAGCAAAATGTGATTGGAACAAAGTGGGTGTACCGCAACAAACAAGACGAGGACGGGGTAGTGACCAAGAACAAGTCAAGGTTGGTTGCCAAGGGTTATACTCAAGTTGAAGGCTTGGACTTTGGAGAAACCTATGCACCGGTAGCAAGACTTGAAGCAATCCGAATCTTATTGGCATTTGCTACTCACCATGATTTCAAGCTATTTCAAATGGATGTTAAGAGTGCTTTCTTGAATGGCCCAATCTCCGAAGAAGTTTATGTTGAGCAACACCGGGCTTTGAAGACCCTCAATTCCCCAACCACGTCTACAAGCTCCATAAGGCGCTCTATGGTCTTAAGCAACCACCTAGAGCATGGTATGAATGCCTTAAGGAATTTATCCTAAGGAAAGGCTTTGAAATAGGCAAAGCCGATCCTACTCCTTTCACTCGCAAAGAAGGAAATTATTTATTTGTGTGCCAAATATATGTCGATGACATCATATTTGGTTCTACTAACAAAGCTTGGGCGGATGAATTTAGTAGGATCATGACAAAGAGATTCGAGATGTCCATAATGGGATAGTTGAAGTTCTTTCTTGGATTTCAAATCAAGCAACTCAAGGAAGGCACGTTCATAAGTCAAACAAAGTACACTCATGACATGCTCAAGAAGTTTGACATGGACAAAGCCAAGCCCATCAAGACTCCAATGCCATCCAATGGACATCTTGACTTGAATGAAGATGGAAAAAGCATGGATCAAAAGGTATAACACTCCATGATTGGATCCTTGCTTTACCTTTGTGCATCTAGGCCCGATATTATGCTTAGTGTGTGCATGTGTGCAAGGTTTCAAGCCAATCCTAAGGAATGTCATCTCATGGTTGTTAAGAGAATCTTTAGGTATTTAGTACACACTCCTAACCTTGGTTTATGGTACCCAAAGGGCTCCACTTTCAATCTACTTGGCTATTCCGATTCGGACTATGCCGGTTGCAAGGTAGATAGAAAGAGCACATCCGGGACTTACCAATTCCTTGGAAGGTCCTTGGTGTCTTGGAGTTCCAAGAAACAAAATTCTGTTGGCTTATCCACCGCCGAGGCTGAGTATGTTGCAGCCGGCGCTTGTTGTGCTCAACTACTTTGGATGAGGTTCACTTTGAGGGACTTTGGTTGTACGTTTAGCAAGGTGCCACTCTTGTGTGATAATGAGAGTGCCATCAAGCTAGCGAACAACCCCGTAAACCACTCAAGAACAAAGCACATAGACATAAGACACCATTTCTTGAGAGACCACGAAGCCAAAGGAGATATCGCTTTAAGTCATGTGAGCACCGAAAAGCAACTAGCCGATATCTTCACAAAGCCTCTTGACGAACTAAGGTTTTGTGCTTTGAGGAGTGAATTAAATATCTTGGATTCTCGTAACTTGGCTTGAGATCATGCACATGTTTGATTGTCTTAGGCTAGATCTTTACAAAAGAAAAGGATTTAAAAAAATAATGTGAATTTGTTTTGAAAAACATTTGGATTTTCTCTAGGTACAACACTTGGACTATTGTTCTCATTGTATGTTTGTGGCTAGTATCAAGTGTTGGAACCTCTCCAGCTCACATAAGTTTCACTCATAATCATCTTTATCTATCTCAATTTCAATTCCTTGAAAATCTGTTGCCAAGTCTAAGGGGGGAGCCGGAGACTTCGGGCTTTTCCCCAGATACTCCGGATTTCCCAGAGAGTCTGGGTTCAGCCCGGATACTCCGGACCTTTACTCCTATATAAGTTTTTTTTACCACAGTCAAACTCTATCTTTTCACCTTTTACTGCGTGGACTGCCTCCCTCCGCCTCTCTCTCTCTCTCTCCCGTCGCCCCTCTCCTCTCACCCCTCGGTTCCTCCATTGAACCTAGGGTTCCAACCCTCAAAACCTTGATAGAGTGAGAGATTGAAGCCTCCAAGGAGTGGGAAACAAGGTGCTGCACTTGATTTGAAGATTTGAAGGCTTCCCCCTCGGTCTCCTCTCTTCCCTAAGGTATTCAAAGGCTCCTTTGCCCGATCTCCTTTCCTAGCACATATCTTAAGAAATCTCTTGGATAGGAATGTTTCTTAGACTCTAGAAGTAGTGGATGTGCAATATCTCAAGTTTCTCGTGGTGGATTTGTGCGGCATTGTGAATTAGGGTTTCGCCAGGAAAACCCAGAGACTCCAGACTTTTTCCGGACACTCCGGATTTCCCGGACTGTCCGAGAATTTTCCCGGAGACTCCGGATTTTTCTGCTAAAATTCTAATTTGCTTTGTCACACACGTTTTCCATGGATGCATTCTCATGTACTCCTTGATACTCATCTCCAGATCATCAGGAAGAAGTACAAGCAAGACGAGCAGGCCGCCCAAAGGAGGACCAAGGCTAGGCACGACCCTCAAACCTTGGGGGTAGTGCATGAGACTTTGGGGCTTGGCTCTTCTCAGCGATCCACTCGTGCTCGTGCTCTAGTCTACACCGAGCAAGAGATTGAAGAAGAGGAAGAACAATAGGCCGTTGGTGAGGAAGAAGAGGAGGAAGAAGATGTTGAGCAATATAGGGTTGCTCCTAGGCGTCACGGGAAAGGTCCAGCTCAACCTTGAAGGAAACCCCATGAGGCTCCCTACATCTCTCGTTCTAAGCCCATACCTCTACCATCAATGCCAAAGAACCGTCCTACTCCCTACTCCCACATTTGTCCCCGAACTCCACCCCGTCTCACCGAGACTAATGAAAACCGCCATGACATCATTGAGATCAAGTCTCATCTTGGGCTTCCTACGGATACCTATCACGAGCTCCCCAAGTTTGATGACCCATCTGCAGAATGGGATGCCCATGATGTCGCTGCTGCTGCACAAGAAGAAGAATAAGAGCAAGAGCAAGAGGAAGAAGGAGAAGAAGAAGAGGAGGAGGAGGACAACAATGAAGAAGAAGAAGAAGGAGATGATGAGGACACGGAGTGATCCCCTGCTGCTACTGTTGTCTCTACACTTCCTTTTTGGCGCTTGATGCCAAAGGGGGAGTGAGTATCTTTATTTTCATGCATTAAGACTTGGAGAATTTGAGAACTTGGTCTGTAATAACTCTTTATGTTTGAGACTGTGATGTGAGCTTGAGACTATTTATTTGTGTGCTTGTGGTGCTAGATATCTAGGTTGGTATTTATTTATCTAAGGATGCTTATGATAGTTTGAAAATTTTGTGATGATTGATTTCTGCTGAGTCCTCAAAGTCCGGATACTCCGGATTTTGCTCCGGACTCTCCGGGTTTCCCAAATTCTCCGGGGTAGATCCGGACACTCCGGGCTCTGACACTTCAGCCCCTTTTTGTCCTTCATTGAGTGTATAAACTGTCATATGCATCACATGTATCTTGTTTGCACAAACACAAGCACCCCACTGTTGATCATATTGATACAGTCTCTTGTTTTTCTCTCTTGTGCAAAATTTGGTGCTAAAAGCACCTTTGAGATTCAAACTCCATATGCACAAATTAAGGGGGAGTGTTGCAAGATAGATCAAAGGTCTTTACTGAATTTATTTATCTCTCTTTTAAAAGCTTAAAGGTGTTGTCATCAATCACCAAAAAGGGGGAGATTGAAGAGTATCTTGGCCCCCTAAGTGGGTTTTGGTGATTTAATGATGGACCATTAAGCTACTAATGATGTATTGAGTATATGAGCAGGTACTAAAATTCTAAGATGCCATCTAAGAGCTTCATTGCTATACAAAAAGGAAGTGGTGCTAAAAGAAGGATTCCTTGGAGGTTTATTTATTTTATATTTTGAATTTGAGTCCTCGGAATGCCGTACTATAAAGAGGGACATGAATTGTATCTTCCAAGAGTTGAAAAGGTGCTCTAGATGACTAACCAAAATCCTATGAGAGACACCTTGCACTACACATTCACCGAGCTATCCCTTATGTGTGCTAACTCTGGAAGGCTGGATACTCCGGGTCTTAGAGCTGTAACGACTCTTTTTCTGGGTGAGGAGGTATTTATACCCCCTCAACCCTATCCACTCCCTCTCTCTTGCCCATTTCGACCTACAACACTCAGAACTCATTCACTCCCCCTCTTTACTCCCCTTGGCCTTGGTTTGGTGAGATTTGTTGGGGATTAAAGGAGGGATTGAGAGCAAGAGCTTGGAGAGTGCTAGTGAGCTGACTTCCCATCTCTAGAGCACATTGTTCTTTGCTTGGTTGGTAATTTCGTGTTTGTTACTCTTGGAGCTTTGAGCTCCTAGCCGGCTAGGCGTTGCCTTGGAGCATCCAAAGGATTGTGGCTGCCCAAGGAAGTTTGTATTATCCCGTGATTGAGTAAGTAACCCTAGCTCGATCTTTGTGGTCGCTAGCGGGGAGGAAAGTGACCTAGGTGTAAAGGTCCACCCTTTGTGGGTTCCTTAACGGAGACGTAGAGCTCAAGGTGTGAGCTTGAACTTCGGTAACAAATCCCTTGTGTCTCTCGTGCTTGTTGCTCTTGTTGTATGCTTGAAATCTCCTTGATTACATTTCTAGGGTTTGTGGCCGATCTACTCCGTGGTGAGGTTCCTACTGGTTCTAAGTGGTGGAACAGGCTTATATCTCTGTATTGCATATCCTATATTCACAGATTTGAGTTTGGGCAAGTTTGATTCCTGTTGATTTAGTCGCCTCCTCAAAAGCCCAGACAATCCGAATATTTTCCCGGATACTCCGGATTTTCCGGAGTATCCGGAAAAATATCTGGAGATTCTGGACTTTGACCTGACAGTTTGTTTTAAGTTGTAATTTTCAGGAATGACTATTCACCCCCCTCCCACTCTAGTCGACATCTAGATCCTTTCAACCCCGAGCAACACCAAATGGAAGGAAGTGGTGAAGGCAACCATGGAAGAAGAAGCACGCCTCCCCTCTCCAACGCCAGTGACCGAGGAGCTTCGTCGGTGTGCTGTGGTGCCAAAGCTTAAGGAGGAGGTGAAGAGGACCACGCGAATTCATTGCGGAGGGCGTATCCCAACAAGGCAAATGGCTAGCCAAAATCCGTGGGTTGAAGAGAAGAAGGAGAAGCCCCCTTCTCCCGTACGCCGCTCAAAGAGGCTCTTAGGGATGAAGAGAAAGAATTATAAAGAGAAGACCCCCGAGCCGGCGGAGATATACGTAGATAGCGACTACTCCGATGACCGGAGCCCTAACTCGTGGGCAGTCGGTGGAAGAGATGATAACAACTTCTATGTTTGGGAGGAGGTGCCCAAGGAGGAGCCGGGGGAGCACCACGAGCAAGGCGAAGGAGGCAACCCAGACGGCGGTGACGATCCGGACGACGGAGACGATGGAAGCAACAATGATCCGAAGGAAGAGCACAATATATGTTGCGCGGCTTGCCGCAATGTTATTGCGGAGCTCTTCTCTTCCCTTGACGAGTGCTTCCACACCATCAACACCATGCAACAAAGGATTGAAGATTGGGAGCACATGGCGGAAGACGACTTTAAGTTCCTTAACCGGAATATAAGGAAGCTCTTCGGGATGAACAAGAACTTCAAGAAGAAGGAGTGGTGCACCTCGTGCGGGAAGTTTCACTAGGTGTTGTAGTTAGCATGTTTCCCCCTTTGTACTTTTTGTAAAGTTACGACGAGGACGTCGTAAGATCTAAGCGTGGGGGGAGCTAGCTAGCTACTCTTTTAAAATTTTTTTGCTTAAAGTGGTGTTAGGTCAAGTCTTTAAATCGAGTCTAGTTTGAGTCAAGTGTGAGAGTCAAGTGTGAGTTTTGCTTTATCTTTTTAGCTCGAAAGTGTCTTAATTTAGTGTTGAGTCAAGAAAAAGAAATAAAAAGTGTCTTATGCAAGTCTCTTGTTTCTTTTCTTGTTATGTCTTTACTTTATCCTTCTTATTCGACCATGAACTTGGTGATTAATCATTTACCGTGGTGCTTAGTGGAAATTTACTTTTGTAAAGCACCCATATTCAAACTTTGATCTAGAACTTTGCTTCATCTATGCTTTTAGTAATGCTAACATTGATGCTTTAATTTCTGAAAATTAAGAAAAACACCTTGCTACGAAGGTTAGCGATCTCTTTCTCCAAGTTGAGAGATAAAATCTATCCTATACAAAGCCTACATATATATGTACTCCACCATAAGTGTTGTTTAGCATGATGAATTGGGTTAGGATTTTACTCTCTTGGGAGGTCTAATTTCGAGCAATGATCATGTCCTTGATGTATATCTTTTATTGCTAGCCTCGTCATACATTCGGTAACGGGAACTTCACATTGAATGCCCTGTACATCGCCGGATTTCATACCCAAACACATACACATCTTTTTATCATCTTATTCCTTGAACACAACCCATGTTCGAACATTCGTTCAATTTTTAGGCAAGATTTTATTTTAAATTCAGACTGGTATTCGTGTCAAAAAGATGAGCGAAAAGCTTCGGAGAAGAAGATAAGGATGTGGAAAGAAAAAAATATATGTATGTGTATATGTGTGGTGCGCACACAAGCAAGAAGAAAAAAGGAGAGAGAAGAAAGAAAAAAAGAAAAAGAAAAAGAAAAGAAAAGAAAAGAAGGAAAAGGAGAAAAATCCAAGAGAGGTATAGTGAGGGATGATAAGTCAAATGAAGATCAAAAGAAGTGCAAGGAAGGATGTGATGATGTTGAGAACGAATCTTTGATACTCCATACCATGCGCAATCCGACATCGAGGACATCATTAGTGCCTTGAAGTCATTATTCTTTTTCCCTTTGCACATGTCCACCATTCTAAATCTTCTCATCCTTGATACCCTTACATTAATGGTTTAATTCTCATGATCATTGGCTCGGAAGGTGAACAACCACTAGAGGATTTTCCTAGCATGATAATACTTGTGCTAGCTTCACTAGCCACACCTATAGCTCCACCTTACATTATAAATGAGAGACTTGAGGGAGGTGAGAGTTTATGAAATTATCTAGGATAGCCACTAATGATATAACAAGTTCACTGTTGGATGTGTGTTTTGGAGTATAATGTTTACGCAGGAATTCATGCACTAAATGAGAAGAGATGTACTTGGTTCGGAGGACGATTTACATGATGATCAAAGGGCTTCGACCAAAGGTGGCAAGGACCAATGTGCTTCAATGAAGAATCTCTGAGGACCAAGGTGAAAAGACCGAAAGATCATGCGTAAAGACGCCTTAACTTGGTCGCGGGGATAACGACGTCCAAAGCCCACATCCGAAGGAGGAAAAACCCCAAAGTGCAAAAGATGACACGTGGCAAAAGATGGGGGCGAACCGGGCCAGGGCTTTCTTCGGTGATAAGTTCGTAGAACTCTAATTGTTTGGGGAGGAGAGCCATCCGCGAAAGACGAACAGAGAAGCCTCGGAGAGATCAACCACAAGGAAGAGGGTTGATCGAGGGAGTGAGCATTCAAGAGTATCATCGCCAAGGTCAAGGGAGGCCACCACGAGGAAGGAGGACGACGAGGCCCTGCCATGGCGCCACCGGAGTTGAAGGACACCGAGAAATGAACTCCATCAGGGGCATCCACCATGTTCAATGGTGCCATGCCTAGCGTCTTGATGGGGTAAAGTTATCGTTTGTCCATGGAGTTGTTATGGATCTTGATATGTAGTCACCCACTCTCGTTTGGATCTTATATCTATCATCCCTTTTGTTGATGATGCTTAATGTTTAAGGTTAGCTTCCATGCCTTCGGGGTTGCTCCCGTAGATCACGTCAACATACTGTGTTCATTAGGGTTAATATCGATTACCTTCGCGTAGTGACATGTATGAGGGAAGGGAAACGTCTAGTTCTTTGTTCACATGCTTAGATAGATTGGATCGGGGTTTTATCATGTTTTGGGTGATTGCATCTCAAGTACCTAGACTCCATGGGCATACGTTCTTCATACTCGTGAACCTCCTATCTCTCTTTAACATAATCTAGGGTTAGATTGTCTTTAATTTATATATTAACCTTTACATCATAAAGTCCTTAATCAACTAAGTTAGTGTTAGGTTAAACGCAAGTAATCCCCTTGCTCTGTGGATTGACAAGAACCTTGGGGGTCCCCTCCCTTGGTGAAAAAGGCACCAAGTCACTCTGTGTACTTGCAGTGAAGTTGAAATCGTACTCCGTGTACCAGCACCGGTCCGCCCCTACTACTGATCTTTAGCGCCGATTTTCGCCCACAGAAGCATAGGATGCTCCGGTTCTCTTCGGTTCTGGCCCGGTTTCGCCCGGTTCTTGATGCCACGTGTCATCACAGGATTGGAGGCGCCCAAGCCAGCTGCACAACTCACCCCTCTTGTCAAGCCACCCCCTCCTCTATAAATAGGAGGGGAGGGGCTCCCTTTTCTAGACATCCCAAGCTCTCCTCTCCTCTCATTCCTCATGTAGGGTGTGTGTGTGTGTGTGTGAGGCTAGGTAGAGAGGGAAGTGAAGGTGAAATGAAGGTGCTCTTCTTTGTTCTTCATTTAGACCAAAGTAAGTATTTCGACATATCTCATTTAGACTAAAGTGTGTTCGTGCATGATTGATGTGTTCTTGTGTTCTTGAACTAGAGGCTTGTGTTCTTCATGAACACAACCCTTCGATCTAGTTGAATACATACGCAAGTGCATTTATCTGTTTGTTTGTGGATCACCCCTTTGATCTAGTTGAGGTGCATAAATATGTCAATAGTTGTTCTTCCTAACCTATCCTGATCTGATAAGGTACGATCTAGTCCACACTTGCTTTACGTCCGTAGTTCCGTATTTATATGGATTGCTATACGTAACCGCACTATAGTAGTTATCGGGAGTGTAGACGTGGTGTCTGGACTCTGGTTATCCTACGAACACCAAGTGCATTCGCGTAACGATAGAGGTAGGCCGCAGTGGTGATAGCCTGTTGGACCCTTTGAAACCCTCCGCGCCTATGTACCAAGTAGGGCCCCGTTGCCAGAACATATGCGTAGCCTTAAGAAGCTAGAGTGGGTTGGCGCCCCGTAGTGAGTTCCATATACCGTGAGACGATACGACCTTGATCGATACATTTAGAAAGCCCCTTCACCTTCTCCCCTACCATAGCTGAGCTTGGTTGCCTTGGACCGTCTATACTAGAATAGAAGATAGTGCACATCGTTCCTTGGATTCGATACCCTTGGAATACTCTGCTTCCGAGGTGAAGTGCTACAACAGTGTATCCGTGCACTTGCGGATTCGTTCGCACTTGTCTGTGTACCCGGGAGTTCCTTACACGTTCACGCTAACTGGTGCCATAGTGGTGATGCTAAGAAACGCCAACAAACATTTCTAGCGCCATTGCCGGGGATGGATTCTAAATCCGTTCTTAGGTGATTGCGCTATGAAATGTCAACAAGCATTTCTGGCGCCGTTGCCGGGGAACGGTTGATGTATCTATCTTCGAACCTAGTCGTCCTCGTATTTATCTTTTTTCATTTTCTTCTACCTTTACCCCCGTTACCCTTCGAGATACCTTTTTCGTTTTCTTTACTTCTACCTTTACCCCCGTTATCCATGGAAGGTTATCCTTGTAAACACCTTCCACCTTCGAGGAGTGAACCCTCAGAGCCACCTTTGTCAAACCCATCCTTTCATCTGGCTGTCGGATTTGCCCCTCTCTCATGAAGCTATTTCAGGATCTTTCCTTCTCGGGGTCAATTCATGAGAACCCCTTCGATCATGTGAGAGACTACGAGCGTCTGATTGAAACTCCGGGTAAAATCAGAGAATCACCAGATGCTCGGAAAAGGGAAATTTTCCCGCTATCCCTCTCTGGGAAAGCACGGGCCTGGCACCGTTGTTTTGGTAGAGACTACCTCACTTGGGAAATTTTGAGAGCAGCTTCCTGCTCCCAATTCTTCCCGCTACGATGTGTCATCTCATTGAGGATAAGGATTCTCAGTCTCAAGCAAGGTGAGGAGGAATCACTAGGAATGGCATGGAATCATTTCGCCTCCTCGGCGGAAGATTTCTCAGTCCTCCACATTCCCGAATGGATGCTGCTTTAGCGCTTCTGGTATGGGTTACGGAAGGACGATGCCATGCGGCTTAATGCTCTCTCTGAAGGCTCTTTTGTGCACTTGGACGCTGTTGAGGAAAAAGAGATCGTGGAAAACCTCTGGGATCTCAGCTCCCCTTGCATCCCGATCGATGAGGTGCCCGTCAGAAGAAATGTTGAGCCACCTAGATTCATCATCAGTCGAGCTGAGGCTTTAAGCTCTGGCTGAAGATACCATTCCTGATTAGCAGGAATCTAAGGGAAAGATTGCTTAGCGCAGAGTCTACCTTGTGTTCCCCTCTCATGCCTCTTCTTAGACCTTCTCTCCGAGACCTTGTCTCGTGGGAGGATGGAGAGAGTAATTAGGGAAGAACAAATCATTCCCGGCCAGGATGACTTGTTCGGTCCTAGTTACGATCTCCTAAGGAGAGTACGATAGGCTTATCATGTTCCTACGTCTCGGTTTGAGCTGAGGTGCCTAGCAACAAGGTTACGTATGGACTGAGGCACCGGTCTCTACTTTATAATCCATGAGAATTCATCTATTTGACCGAAGGAGCATGATCACTTACCGATCGAATCGTGTGCATTCATTTATGATGCCAAGATCATCCATCGATGCCGATCAGTCAAGAGAAGCTTTACTTCTTATCTTATGCTTGACTTGATCGATGCTCAATGGGAGCTGATCTTTCCAGTTTATCCAATATCTCCCATTGGAAGCTTAGGCTAGACCTCGGGATGTTTCATTGCTTTGATGAGAACATCGGTCCCTCTACCTAAGAGAAGGATGAGATAAACCTCACCCTTCACCCGAACTCTAGCTCCTGATCGTACGCCGGCCGTTTGAGTTTCTACTCTATCCTCTTTTGGAGGTGGTGTGTTTTTCTGAGCTGAGTTCAGTCGGAGATCAGTTGCGAGAGCACTAGCCTCGGTGGTCAATCTTTTCATCTCTGAGGTCCACCACCCTACTGCTATATCTTCTCGAGTCCCGTGATCACCCCAGGAGGTATCTCAGCCTCCCTGGAATGATCATGTCTGCTTTTAGCTTTGTCATCTTTTGGACTCGTGTTCGTATATATGGCACTAACCTTGCAGCTAGAGCTTCACTGATTCATCGATGATTGGTGGTGAGATGGGAAGGACACCACAAATGTGGCTGCAAGAGTAATCTCCCATGGTCGAGCTTATGACCGTAATAAACAAAGCACTACCAGGAGATAGCCTGGACTAGCATAGGTTTTATTTCCCTTCTTCGAATAAAAAGAACATGTTTTCAGGATAAGTTGTCCTTCGGGTATTTTTGGTGGCTAACCTTTCAGGTGGAGATTGAAAAGAAGAATGGACAGGTGATGCCTACGAACATGTGAGCTACATCAGATGCAACACCTAAGGTAAGCTTTGGTGAGGGAACATTTACAAAAGGAAGCTTGATCTCCACACACTTGAGTTTTGTTGCTTAGCAATGCAAACTTCAAGTGTGGGGGAGGTATGTGAGCATCATGAGTAAAGTTCCTCCTCTACCAAATCTTATCCTGGTGTGGAGATGGTGTCGGCTCTTGCATCTTGCCTGCTAGCTAGGTAAGTCCTGCTTTTGACATTAAACAAAGCCCTTCTGGGAGGTTGCCCGAGGTTCACCGTCTTGTGCTCAGGATTATGTCCCTTTTCGAAAATAGCTTGATCATGTTTACATGCTTCCTATATCTTTGTTTATATTTTGTGGTTTGAATGTATATGATGTCATACATTCATAGACTATTTTAGATTAAGCATGGTGCTTAGGTTATATCTGTCTTCAGCCAAAACAAGACATGGTGTCGAGTTTTGATTGATGAACCTTAGAGTTATATTTTCATAGATTTTGGTTGCATGTATGCTGACTAACCCCTGCAGAAAATTGTTAAATTTGAATGGGCAAGACATTGAGCTAAATTCAAATGGGAAGGTAAGTTGAGGTGTCAGATTCATGTTGCACATCATGCAAAGGTGGTACATATGACCTCTCAAAGGTCCAAGTTAAGTATATTCCCCTTTATGTATGAAGTGTAACCATGGTCTAACCCTTCTGAGCAAATGACATGGTGACAATAAAATAAAATAAAAACACAAAAAAATATTTGAATTTGAATAAAGGCTCTATGGTTCTCGAACCAGTAGAGTCCATCTTTTGTTTCCATTTGTTACGTGAAGAACAACACCAGGTTCAACCACCAGTGTGGGGGAGTTCTCTCGAGCTCATCGTCGACATTTCCAGTAGAGAACTCCCACACAAGAGCTGCACAACATCGACTACGCTTTCATGACAAGAGCAAGGTAAACTGGAGTGAGCCTGCTGCCCTCTAGTCAGCTGAAACACCACTAGTCTCCCTTGATATCTTATCCTTGAGAAGCGATGGTATGTGCACCCTCTATCTCACTCTCCGATATCCATGAGTTTGATTGAATTTCAATTCATATCCTTTATATCAAACTCAACATTTTGTGCTATGCTTGCTCTACATGACTCCTGTGGTTGGCCTGCATATGTTTTATTCCTTACTTATCATCTTGATGCTTTTGAACAAATATCATTAGGGAACTCATGCTTATCTAAGTAGTTGGCGTTTGCGATATGGTTTGATGATATGATCTTCACTCTTTATGTTTGAGTGCTTAGGATTTTTATTTGAAAACTTGAAAATCCTTTGCAAAGCTCCTCTTTGATATGCCACCGTCCTACCAAAACCATATGATGTTTTAGTTGAAGACCTTATACTCCTATGCTGCTTGTTATTGCATTGAGCTTTGTCAAATTCTGTGACCCTTGTGAGAATTCTTTTCATTACTTTCATGATCAAGATTCATGTGCACACCACCATTTTCCCCTTGCTATGCTTCTACACCGGAAGTTAGCATTGTATCATTCATCTATTCCACAAAATAAAGCTCCATATGTGGTGTGACATCTCTCTCCAAAAGTTCCTTCGAAAAGAGACATGGGCTATAAAAGAAAAGGAGAAAGAAAGAAAAAGAGACACATGCTCATGGCATGATGAAGAAAAAAAAGAGAAGAAAAAGAAAAGAAAGAATAGCCCAAGTCCAAAATAAAGGAGAAAAAGGAGAGAGATGGTCATGCAAAAAGGAGTTCTATATTTTAGATGGTAATAACTAGTATCCACTCCGGAGCTAGTGTCCACCTTACCATCACCTAACCTTTCATCATATATGTATGGTAATATCTAGCACCCATTC
This sequence comes from Cenchrus fungigraminus, assembly GCA_036936925.1. Taxonomy (NCBI): domain Eukaryota; kingdom Viridiplantae; phylum Streptophyta; class Magnoliopsida; order Poales; family Poaceae; genus Cenchrus; species Cenchrus fungigraminus. Next base: position 55,218,104 of record CM072777.1, read on the forward strand.
TGGGCCTAGTATCCACCTTATCATACTCACCATATCCATACACATGCACATCTTGATCTGATCGTATGATTTGATTTTCTCTGTGGATCCAGTCTTTGACTTTGCAATATATGTGATGCAAGTATGCTTTATCCTTTATCCTACCCTGAACTCCACATATAGCCATCATTAGAAGTAGGATGAAGAAAGGCAATCTAATGCCTTGGTGAGGACATATACACATTGAGCGATCTGAGAGAATCAAATGAGGAGCTAAGCAAGGTTTGTTTTTGAAAATTTATTGGAAAACCCCAAGTTACTTAACATTATGAGCAGGAGTGATTTGAATCATGACCGTTCCATTCTTCAACTACCCAAGATAGCATGATAGACACTGCACAGAGTTCACAAGTACAAGGTATGGTTTGGGGTATCTCTTATGCTCGCTTCATACCTTTGGATATCATGTCTCACCTTGATCTGACTCCCTTTACTCGGAGCGAGCAAAGGTCAAGTGTGGGGGTGTTGTTGACGGCTGTTAAGTGCTACTTTTACACCGTCAATACCTGCATAAAATTAATGTAAAAGGATCATCAACACTAGAATAGGGCTTGATACTGATAGTTTTCACAAGTGTTGGTGTTTCTAGTTTTTGTTGTAGGATGCACCAAAATGTGTGCCAAAAGGTACAGTTGAGAGCAAGTGATCCAATGGCTATTAAAGGACATCATCATAAACAACCTCAAATGCCAATTTGGACTGCACCATTGCGACGGGCTCGTCGAGACGATCGAAATGGACATATTATATGCTTACATCGGAGTTCGTGTGAAGAAGACAAGAAAAGGACAAAACAACTGACGTAAGCGTGGGACCCACAGTCACCCGATCGACGTGCGCATGCAGTCCATGTGGCGGGCCCTCATTGACCACTGCACCCCGCGCAGTCAACACGCGCAGGCACACGCCTCGACACCCCGCCGTCAGCGCTGCCACGCGTGGGAGCCTTCTTGGGCCACGTGTCGCTCAGCGACTGGTCAGCACCGACTCCCGCGGATAGGTGACGCGGGTGCGCGGGATTGCCCCTGCGACGCTACGTGTCGCCATCCGGGAGGCCGGGCGGCACTGCCGCGGATCAACCGCACGGTCTGGCCCGGTTCTGTGCGTGGGAAGCTACCGGGGGGACCCATGGCGGCCGCTGGCCGCACGCGCAGAGGTGGTGCCGCGGCCCGCGGCCGGCTCGCCCCGGTCTGCCTGCGGTCCAGCGCCGGTCCGCCCCTACTGCTGATCTTTAGTGCCGATTTTCGCCCCCAGAAGCATTGGATGCTCCGGTTCTCTTCGGTTCTGGCCCGGTTTTGCCCGGTTCTTGATGCCACATGTCAGCACAGGATTGGAGGTGCCCAAGGCAGCTGCACAACTCACCCCTCTTGTCAAGTCACCCCCTCCTCTATAAATAGGAGGGGAGGGGCTCCCTTTTCTACACATCCCAAGCTCTCCTCTCCTCTCATTCCTCATGTAGGGTGTGTCTAGATAAGTATGACTTGTCTGAACATCAAATGATTTTTGCTGCTTCTAGTGCTTTAACAAATTATGCTTTGACTACATGGAAATATATTTGTAGGCACAACAAAGTTCCACAAACTTGGAAAGATTTTAAAATACTTTTTCGTGATGAATATGTTCCTGAATATTATGCGGATTGCTTGCTTGCAAAATTAGACAACTTGAAGCAAGGTAGTAGGACTGTCAAGGAATACTATCATACCTTTAAGATTTGTGTCATGTTTGGTGGATTAGATGAATGCAAGAAAGATGTTATGAGTAGGTTCCTGAAAGGGCTTAATTCTGAAATTCGAACCATGTTAATTAGCAACTCATACAACAATATTGCTTCTTTGTTTTGGCTTGCTATTAGCGCTGAAAAGGATATTTTATTGTCTGCGAATACCTGCAAGAATAATGAGGCCCATAATGTTGACAATTTGTCCACTCTGCATGCTAATCAAGAGCAACAAATAGTGGAACCTACTGCTGATTTGATTTTGTCACAAGATGAATTCTTTGCTGTTCGTTGTGATAAAGAGGAATTGTGTATTGATGCTTCGTTTACTCCTATGCCACAAGTTGTGAATAAGAGTGATACTTCTTCTTAGATTGCAGCACCTTTACTAGAGTTAGAGCACTCTCCTTTTTCCCCTTGTTGTTCATAACATTTTGCAGGAGGAAGAGAACAATATATTTGAGTGCATTCAGCAATTTGAGCAACAACATGCGCCGCAAAAGTGTGAAAAGAATGATTGTGCAGCACCTGCAATGTCAAAGGTGAGTCAGCAAAGCAACAAACTCAATGCTGAAATCAGTCCATGTGAGTATGATCACGCTTCACTCGTATCTACAACACACCTAGTACATGGAGATGATGATTCTATTCTTGATTATACACATGCTGAAACAAGGCGTGTTCATTGCATTACTAGTGAGAAAGAGGAGTTTGAAATTATATCTTCTTTAAATTGTTTAGGTTATATCGAACTTGATTTTCTTTGTGACCTGAAAAGTTTGGTGAATGAATTATATGAAAAATCTGATTTGCCAAGTTTTAATCATTGTTTGCTTCATGCAATTGGTAAATATGATAGCGAAGGACAATATTTGGTGCATAGAATTTATATTTGCTCAGATCTGAAATCTCCATTTGGGTTACATGACCATGATAAAATAGGGGGCTGCACTAATGCTAACAATGTCTCGCAAAGTCCTTCTAGATTTTCTCTTAAGCAACAGGGTCACCCCAAAGAAGGGGAGCATTGCTGGTTCTCGCTTTGCAGCATACAGTCGCTTTGTGTCCCAACATCGAGGCAAGCACTTTTAGATGCCACCGGAGCAAGTCGAGGACGACTTGCAGCCAAGAAGGGGAGAATGATGAGGACATCACCGGCTCGGATACAACAATAATAGCAAGTTTTGATTCTAAGGTGAACCAAATCTTTATCATCATCGTATTTGGTATATTGGATGAATTGTTGCTGCACCATGATGTATGTTGCTTGTCATTTTCAGAAATACTGACGTGGATAAAAAAGAGTGTTAATCGTACATGGCAAGCATGGAGGACCAAAGAAGTTGATTGGGGGCCAAGTACAAGTATTCCTCACGTCGTCCACCAGGCCACCACGTCACTTTTGGCTCAAAGAAGGAAAGAGATCAATGCCAACACGTTTTGGGTGCTGGATTCGGACTACATGATTGGGCCAACTTCCAACGGACGCCACGGACACATACGGAGTCGGATTTGGGCGTTCAAGTACTTCCTGGAACCGGGAGGAAGTCAACTTTCATATGGATCCTGAATCATGTCCATATCTATCCTGAGGCGTCCGGAGGTTTTTCTGTCCAGAGTGTTGCGCCACCTTATTTTGGCCCAATGGGCTGTGTATCAAGTTGGATCCATTAGGGACGTGTCCTAGGGTTGGAGCACGACCCCAGCACACCTGTGGTCGTCCTCCCCCTATCATATACTCCTTAGCCACAGTCGAGAAAAATTGGGTTTTGTTTCGTTGTAAGTTTAGCCATTGCTACTTCCTTGTAGACGCGTGTGTCGGCTAGACCACCCGTTCTATCTGATTCGGAACCCCAACTTTGTGATATCAGATTGGTTTCTATCTCCCTATTCACAATTGAGCTGCTTGTTATACTCGTTCTTGCTTGTTCTTTGATTGCTTGCAGGAACGGGTGCCCTAGTGGCGGTTGACGCGCTCCACAAGATCGCTGCAGCCATAGGAGACGGTGTATCGGTTGCTAAGGCGCATCCTTGGAAGGTTGTAGTCAGGCCGTGAACGTCGTCTCCTCCAATCGAGTTATCCCCCACGCCTCTCATCGAAAGATCGGCCACAAACCCTATCAGGTTCACATCAAAAGAACCACAAGGGGCTGATGTATACATCCCACATCAAATGTGCAAAGGACAGGCCTCAAATCAACCACAATGAAAATTGCCAAGAAAAGGCTCCGAAAATCCACAAAAAGGATAACGAGAATCACCACCACGAGAGCTAGAGGAACCACGCCGAACCTTCTGTACATCAAAGGAAAGATTCATACAAGGTCTAGCTAGCCTCCCTAGCATCCATTCCTCTCTCAAGATCTCTCATGAAGCTCTCAAGCTAGTCCTAGAGAAAATAGGTAGCTAAAAGAGAAAATACAAAGAGCAAAATGAAAACCCTAAAGCCCAAGAGATGGCTGCCACAACCCTTCCACCAAGTTTATATATGAGGTCCTCTGGTTGGGGTAAATGACTAGAATGCCCTCTAGGTTATACAACCCCTCGAACGGCATATTTGGAAACTTGACAGCCTTTCCATCAGATGGACGCCCAGCAACTACACCTTGCGTAGCCTCGACGCCAAACTTGCGATCCCGATGCGTGTCCTCCGCTTTGAAGCACCCGGTGCTCCTTGGCCGCCACCGGTCAGCCCGGCCTAGTGCAACTCTGAGCCGCCGACCCATCGGATTTGGCATTGTGGCGCAACCAACGAACCCAGTGGTTTTCTGATGAACCACTGCAAACCCCACGAGCTTGGTGCAGCCTCCACGCCAAGCTCCTCGACTTGGCCGCCACGTCCGCTCCGGCTCGATGTTGGCTTTTGGATCAACCGACGAACCCGCTATCATCTGACTTCGACTTGCTCTTCTCACACCATGTGACTCGCACTTGATCCCGTCTGGCCACCGGGTCCATCGAACCAAGCCTACTTGTCCCTCCATTCCTTCGGAGGCCCCGCAAGGCTAGGACCTTTCGTGATTGTTCTTCCCCTGCACTAACGCACATCAAGCCGCAGCCTACATCCATAAGATAGAGCACAGCGTCAGTCCACACAACGTTGTCAATCACTCATCACTAGAGAGTGGCCATCGGACACTCTGGTCCTCAAGAGAACCCTGATGAGGACATTCCCGCCAACAATACATCCCCGACATCGACATCATCACTACCTCAACAGGATTCAATTCCTCTCGCTGGTCCTATTACTCGTGCTCGTGCTCGCCAACTAAATAATCAAGTAAGTTCCCTCCTTAGTTCATATACACCATGTTTAGATTGTGGAGACACGTGCACTATTTGTTTGCTTAGGAATCATGGAGAAGAGCGACTCGGAAAAGGATTCGGGTCGGTTGGATTCGGACTGCAGCACAGCACCAACTTCTGACGGACGCCACGGTCGCATACGGAGTCGGATTGGAGCGTTCAAGTACTTCCTAGACCCGTGTTGAAGTTAACTTTCATATGGATCTGGAATCATGCCCATATCTGTCCTGAGGTGTCCGAAATCTACAAATTATTGACCGGAGGTCTTTCTGTCCAGGGTGCTGCGCCACCGTATTTTGGCCCAATGGGCCGTGTATCAAGTTGGGTCCATTAGGGACGCGTCCTAGGGTTGGAGCATGACCCCTGCCCCCTTGTGGTTGTCCTCCCCCTTTCATATACTCCTTAGCCGCCGTCGAGAACACTTGGCTTTTGTTTAGATCAAGTTTAGCCTTTGCTACTTGCTTGTAAGCGCGCGTGCTGGTCCAGCCGCCCGTCTTCGAGTCTTCGGAACCCCACATCGTTTGAGATTGAGTTTGAGATTGAAACCTTCATTCCCATCTTGTAATTTCAGTACTTGTTCAATACTTGTTCTTGCTAGTTCTCGATTGCTAGCAGGACGAGTGCCCTAGCGGCCGGTGACGCGACCCACATGATCGCGGCAGCGGAGGAGGTGTATCGGTTGCAAGGGTGCTGTCTTTGGAAGGCTGTAGTCGGGCCAAGAGCGTCTCCTCGTTATCAATCGACTTATCTTCACCTCTCATCGAAAGATTGGGCACAAACCCTACTGGGTTCGCATCAAACCCATTATCAGAAGTTCGGATGCTTGGTCGGAAGTTCCGACAAAACTGTTGTAGGTCAGTTTGAGCTTGTTCCTTTTCTCGTTTCCTTTCGAGTTTGCTTCCGCTTTGCTTCTAGGCTTATCCTAAACTTGTTCCTAGGGTCAGTAGGTCCGTTGTGACTACATGATCTTGGCAAGTTTATGCGGGATTCTTTGGAAGTGATTTTGGGATATAGGTCGAGTTCTTGAGAAGAATTTTTATCAGCTCCCATTCACTCCCCGCCCTCTCTAGTCGCCAATCCGGTCCTTCAATTGGTATTAGAGGTTGGTTAAGGATCACTCCACCTTAACCGGTTTTGTGATCCATAGGGCGACAAGAGAAAAGGGTGTTTTTGCTCATGGCTTTGGTTTGCGCGCTTTGAGCTTGCTTTTGACTAATCCTAACCAGTGCTTTGAGTTATGGCACCTAGTTCTTGTCCGATTGGCTCTTTGTCCTTAGGTGGTTCCTTGAGCAAGAGGAGTTTGGAGAAAAGGACGGTACACAAGAAGAGCAGGAAGGGTGACTCGGACTCCGACTCCGAGGATGATGTATGGGGACACGGTTGGAGAACATGTACTCGACGGTGCTTGATCTTTGCCAGTGAGGTGATCAAGACAAAATGGTTCTCCACACCGTTTTGATGGCTCTTGAAAGCCTTTGTACACATGTATAGGGAGTTTTCTTTCCCCTTGTGCTCACTTGTATATACTTGTTGCACACCTTGTTCTTATGTCATGCTTGTGTATAAACCATGGTAGGCTAGCCACCTTGTTCATGATAGCTTTATGATCTTGTATACCTATCTTGTTATCTTTTGTATGATATTATGGTGGATGATATTTATGAACATCGTGTCATGTTTTATGGTTGCTCTTTATGGTTATGTCATGTTGTTCATCCATATCATTTTGGTCTAGCTATATGGTATCTTTTCTTGTTAGCATGTTTGTCTCCCATGTATATCTTGACATGCTACCTTTGTAATATATGTTGGTGGATGATCCATATGAACTTGTATCATGCCTTTATTTAGTTCTTGTATCATGTTTGGCATGTTGTTCCTTGGTATCTTTTTGGTTTAGTATCCTTGTATAGGTTTGGACCTTGTTGACATGCTTGCTAGCCCATGCTATTATCTATATATGTGATCATGTTACAATGCTTTATTTATCTTGATTGGTATTTTCATTGCATTGTGTATCATGTTTTGAGCTTTCCTTGGAGTTTTGGGCTTGTCTTGTCTTTGGGTTGCGGTTTGTGTCTTGTTGTGGCTTTCTTCCTTTGTTTTTGGTTAAGCTTTTCTCTTGCTCTTTGCTTTGCTAGCGTTTGCTTTGCTAGATGTCTTTGGTTGAGGGGGAGATCAAGTTCTTTCGAAGGGAATTTGGTTTCAAGGGTGTGCTTTGGCTCTTGGTAGTCATTTGTGATCCTTCAATTGATATCTTTTCTATTGTACTCAATTGGGACCTTTGGTGGTCCTGCAATTGGTATCTTTCCTATGGTACTCAATTGGGATCTTTGGAGATTCTTCCTTTGCTCGAAGCTTTTGCTTGCTTTGTGTGTTCCCTTGTGAGCCTTCTTGTTGTTGAGCCGAGTTCCTTGTCTCGCCATGCATTTTGCATTGCATATGTATCATATATCATGATGTATAGACTTTGGTAGGTTTGACATTCATGTCTTGCATTGTGTCATATATATCATGTTGCATTTGATGTACATATCTACCTTTGTTGCATTTGTATCATATGCATGGTAGGTTGAACTTCTCTTATATGACATCAATACTATGTTATCCTATTTGTGAGCTTTTGAGCATGTTTGATATGATTTGGTGATGGATATCCATGCTCTTGATAGTTTTTCTATATATGCATGTTGAGATGGTTATTTTTGAAAAATGCTAGGATAGGCTCTCTCCTGTGAGTTTAAGGCCTTGCATGATCTTAGTGTGCTTTGGTGGTCTTTATCATGGCTAGTTTGTGCTTGGATATCATATGCATTTCACTTGGGGTCAAAGACCCATTTGTCATTGTGAATGTTTAGCCCATGTAGTACCTTGTGGGAGAGCATAAGCTTCTTTTTGCCGCAAAGGCACTTTATGTACCATTTTGTGTTTAAATTTGAAAAATGAAATTGGTATGAAATTCCTATGCTTGAAGTTATGCTCTCATTTGTTTCATGTCATAAATGCTTTAAATGATTTAATTTGGGTGCTAAACCGTTGCATGCTGACTACCATGAGAAGTCTCATTTTAAGAAGTAGACACATGGCTCGGTGGCTTTAACATAACATGAGATGCTTGTGGGTGTTTGCAATGATCTTGTGATGAGAATGTGTGGCCTAGCATGATGTTTGTGTGATCTAGATTCACTTTGGCATGTGTTGCTCATGTTTAGGTCTTTGCTCATGAGAGGGAATTTTTTTGCAAAATTGCTTAATTTGATCATGCCTTTGTCATATGCCTATATAGCTTTACTATCTTGATGGCTATGCTTTTACAAAATTGAACTATCTTTCTTGCTCATTATCTCACTTGTAGCATTTTATAGTGCTCTTTGTATATTTGAGAAGCTAGTAGTTGAATCTTTTGCAAAATTGCCTTGATTCATGCATTGTCAACAAGGAAGAAAAGTCGCATTTGGGGGAGAAAATGTTTCAGTTTTCATGCATTTGTTGCATCCAGAGGGATACTCAGTTCAGGGGGAGAACTTGAGTTTGCATGCACATGTTCAAGGGAAGTATGCATTTGGGTAGGGGGAGCTTTGGTGAGTTTCCTTTGTTTGCCTGAGTTGTGCTTTGGTGGTTTGCTCTTTGCTCTATCGCATGAGTTTAGGGTGAGCTTTGCATGCTCTTTGGCCCTAGTGCATGTGTTTAGGGGGAGCTTGTGAGCTTGGTGTGTTATTTTCTCTATCACGTGTGTTTAGGGTGAGCTTTGTATGCTCTTTGGCCCTAGTGCATGTGTTTAGGGGGAGCTTGTGAGTTTTGTGCTCTTTTGCCGGTGGTGTTGAGCCTCTTTGCCTCTTCTTGACGAGCCGATGGTGGATTTCAGCTTTCGATCGTCACATGATTGGTGTTGTGCCCTTTGTGCCTCTTCTTGAGGGATCATGTGTTCTTGTCTCTGTTGTGCTGAGTTGTTGCCCATGTCTTTGGGGACCGAGACATTGATTTGGCCTTTGTGGTTTTTCTCATGCCAAGTGACTTTGTTCTTTGCCCTTGTGTGGTTTTCGATCACTTGAATGAGATTTTCGGCCTTTGCTCTCTCAAACCATTTCTTTGTCCTCGCATGTTGTCAACACACTCATCAAGGGGGAGAAAATTTGGAAAATCAAGTTGATATGAACCTTTATTTCATGGTGATGAGCCGTTGACAAGTGTTTTGCTAAGAGCTGAAATTGGTTTGATGGCTTTGAGGTTGGCTTGTAGCTCTTGTGGGTTGCTTGACTCTTTGGTGGTGTTTAGCCTTTGTGCTTCCTTTGGTTTTGAGAGTCTTTGGTTGGAGCTCCTCTCATTTCAAGTTGCCTTGTGTTTGCTTTTTCATGGCTTTTGGGCACTTGAATGGGTTTGTCCTTTGCTTTCAAACCATCTTTTGTCAATGCACTCATCAAGGGGGAGATTGTGAAACCAAGTTGAGATGTGCCTTGGTTTGTATGTGATGAGTGATTGACCGGATAATTTGAGGCTTTGTGTGTAGTGTTGTGTTGTGTGTGTTGTGTTGTGTGCACATTGTGTTATGTGTGTTTACCATGTTGTCTTAGTGGTGTGTTGTCAATGCACTTGTGATGAGTGGTTGACAATGTTGTGTGGACTGACTCTTGGCTTAGTATTGCTGGTGTTGGTTGCAGCTTGATTTGCGTTGGTGCAGGTGAAGAACAAGCACTGTGTGGCCTCCGAGGAATGGAGAGACAAGTAGGCTTGGTTCGAGGGACCCGGTGGCCGACAGGATCAAGTGCGGGCCGCAAGGTGCAAGAAGAGCAAGACGTAGTCGTGGACATGGAGCCGGTGCAAAGTAGCGGCTAATGACCGAAGCTTGCACGTGGGGTTTATTGGTTTGGCCACAAAACCAACACCGAGCGGGTGCAAGGTAGCGGCTAACGACCGAAGCTTGTACGCAGAGATTGTTGGTTTGGCCACAAAACCATCAGGAGGAGGGTTTCTCGGTTTGAGTCTCAAAACCGCCCGAGGGCCGACGTGACGGAGACGGTATCGAGTGGCATCGGGAAGCTTCGAAGCGGGCGACACGCGGCATGATCAAGGTGCTTGCATCGAGAGAACGCGAAGGCCTGATGGATGCACGGGCGTCCAATGGAGAACTTCATGTGTTGACCAAAATGCCCCTGTGAGGGCTTGTGTTGTAACTCCTATTGTAGGGGCACTTTGTGTCATTTTTCGGAGGGCCTATATACAGGAGGAATGGTTGGTTGGGAAGCTATCTATTTTGGGCTAGAAGGTGGGAGTGCTCTTTCATTTTGGGGTGCTCTTGGGAGAGAAGGAGATAGGCGAGAGTTGGCTCTTTGTTTGAGCTTTTTGCCATCAAAGATTTGTGATTCTTGTGAGTGGCTTCTATCCGGATATGGCTAAGTGAATCTTAGTGATTACTTCCACTTAATCTTGTGCCATATTCTTTATCCCGTGCGTTTTTATTTTTCTTAGGTATTTTCGGAGCTTTTTTGGAGGGATTTTTGTTCGTTGGATTTGAGGGTGTTTCCTCTTGGATTTCTTTGAGGGGATCACACATGAGTACTTGGTGACTCTTTTCTTTGTGATCTTGCACCCTCAAACACCGAGAATCGCTTTGGATTTGAAGCTTTTTGGATGAACTCGAGTTCTTGGTGTTCATCACAAAATCCTCGATTCCGTGAGATTGAGTGGGTTTGAGGCCTTCATCTTTTAGGGATAGCTTCTTCTTGAGGCAAGTATACATCCCCTAAAGGTTGGCTTCAATCAATTGGTGAATTGGGAGATCAGTGATTTTGAGGAAAGAGCTCTCTCTCTAGGGTTCATACCCTAAATCCTTTTTCTGGTGGTGAAGAGTTGATCTTTTGGGAAAAGTTTCTTTGTGTTGTTGAGAGGATTTGGTTAAAATCTCGTGATTTTAGGAAGTCTTTTGATCGAGTTTTGGATTTTCCTTCCTTCTCTTTCGGGCTGATTTCTGCGTGCTGTCGAAAGTTCCAACCTGACAAAGGAAAATCTGATAACTCGCTCATTAGTGAACAAAGAGTCTTTATCGGAGTTCCGACCTCAAGGCTGAAGTTCTGATGGTCGGAAGTTTCGACCCTGTACCGGAAGTTCTGATAATGAGTTTTTGACAGTCAGAGAACCCATTATCGGAAGTTGCGATGCTTGGTCGGAAGTTCCGACAAAACTATTGTAGGTCAGTTTGAGCTTGTTGCTTTTCTCGTTTCCTTTCGAGTTTGCTTCCACTTTGCTTCTAGGGTTATCATAACTTGTTCCTAGGGTTAGTTGGTCCATTGTGACTACGTGATCTTGGCAAGTTTGTGCGGGATTATTTGGAAGTGATTTTGGGGTATAGGTCGAGTTCTTGAGAAGAATATTTATCGGCTCCCATTCACTCCCCCCTCTCTAGTCGCCAATCTAGTCCTTCAACGGTGCAGCTTCAACCTTTCGACATGGTACATGTCGGCGACCAAGAGTAAATAAGGCTAGGCCTTGGCCGTAGAGCATTGCCTCCATCACACAAGATACTTTCGCCACATCGGCACGTTTTGCTCGTATCACCCGGCATTTTGCACCTACGTGGCAGACAACGTCCACAGGGTTTGGGCTGCAACACTTTCGCATATGCTTGTTTGTACTGATGGAGGAGGAACTCAAATGCAGTCGTCCTCCAGTACTGTAACACCACACGATATGTGTATGCAATCTTCATTGGAGGTCACGCGATCAATGTCATGATGCTCCACCAGACATTCAAAGCCTCTTTCTTGTAGATCCCGATTAGTGAAAAACATATGTTTTGCAGCTTGAACTCGAAACGTATTATCTTCATCGTCTGGGTCTCTGGCCATCACACGCAACAATACTCGCACCTACGTCGAAGGAAGCAGTCACAGGCTTGACAACAATAATATAATGTGACTGTATCGCCATGTGTGAGTGTGTGTATTCATAGCAGCAATGAGACACGTACTATTTGGGATTTGTGCACATGAACGACGACGACGGCAATGCTGTCTCGAACATCCATCCACTAATGATCATTCATACTGTAGGATAGGAACGTAGCCTCCATTGACGACCTCCAACCATGAACATATCGGATTCCTTGTAATGGCCCGCGATTCCTTTTGCTTTCGCTTCTTGGCATGAGACTAAGAAGTCGACTTGCATGGAAGGAAACATTTTAGCGTCTAAAGCCATGAACGCAAATGGCCTGAAATGATCGTCTCGTGCATAAACTGTCTCTTATCATAGTAGTGGGAGAGAATGTGTCGTTCCGAAATTTCCGTCCGTGGACATCAGTTACCACCCAGAATGGATGCGTCCCTTCAGTTCGGGTGTCGCCACATTCGGCTCATGAACTTCATGGTTCTAGACCTTAAGTGAAATTCACAATGATCGACATGTCCGTTGAGAGCGAGTGCGCGCACAAGTTTGTCGGTTAACGCCTAATGCCAGTCCTCAACTGCAATTCTCAATGATCGACACATGGAACAACTTGTGAGAGCGTGTCATCCCCAAACGCGCATTCGAGATGCCCTTCTGTGCTTATATGCATGTTAATATTACACACACACACAAACATATATTGCTTTTCCAATTCCCATCTTATTCCATTTTGGCCTTGTCGCATCAACAAGTTCATCACGTTTCTCAGTCTCCAAGGCCTTCGTTTGGGCCTCGGGATCACTCTTTGCCATTTGCACATGTCCACCTATCTCAAACTGTGTGTATTTTTCTCTTCCCCCTCCTTGTAACATTATTTTTCCAATGACCTTTTTGACGAGTCTCGGTAAGTCCATGAGAAGCTTGTCTTGTTTTGATAATATCTCGACTTTAATATCTTGGTAGGACTAAACTTTCCCATAGCTCCATATGAAGCCTTCCACCAAATATTTGAGAGAGGAAATGTAAGGAATCGGATGCTTGTAGCCTAAGAGGGGGAGGGGGTGAATTAGGCAACTTAAAAACTTAACCTATGGCTTTCACTACGTTGCATAAAACATAAACTAGAACATGCTATCTAGATGTGCAACTATGGTTGTTCTAGTGTGAAACTCCCATCCCAAAACAAGTTTTGCAACCTATAGCCAATCCTAGCAAGATACTACTCTAGGAAAGTAAAGGCAAGCAAGGATTGCAAGAAAGTAATGCGGAAACGTAAAGGGGGATGAGAGGAAGCAAACTCTTGACACGCGATTTATCTCGTGGTATCGGTAGGCACTAAGCCACCCCTAGTCCACGTTGTTGGAGCACTCTACACAAGAGTATTGCTTCCAAGTCACCAAGTCTCTCCCAAGAGCACCACTTGACTTGCCACAAAGGCTCGCCACTGAGGCACTCGCCAAGCTCCCTTGGTCACCTTGATGCCGCCTCCACTAAGGAGCTTCTCTACCAAGGGAAGGGGGTCTCCACGTCCCCCGCACAAAGTGTCCTCGCCGCTCCACACCAAGCCGGAGGGTTGTAGACGTTTGCCGGAGAGCCACCTAGGCTCCAAGGCTTCCGGCGCACCTCGTACAACTTGATCCACTCGAGAATCACCTCACAAGGTAGGCATACCTTGCACTCACTCAGCCCTAAGCTAAGCCTAGCACTAAGCACACACAAAAAGCATGTGCAAGTCTATGGATGAGCAATTTAGCACTTGGATGGCTTGGATATGATCTTCTACAAGTCTTGAACTCCTCTGCACTTCCACACACTCCAGCAACTCCAGATGGGCGAGTGGAGGGGGTATAAATAGCCCAAGGAATCAAACTAGCCGTTGGCTAAAAGCTGTAGGAAACCATAGCACCGGATGAACCGATGCTATAGAATTCCAGGGCAGCAGTTCATCCGGTGCCCCTCCACGTCACATAGCCGTTGCATATCTGCTGATGATATTCATCCGACGCTTCAATCGATGGTGCGTCGTTTCATCCGGTGCTGAAGACTCCGCGCCAAATACCTCTCTGTTAGCAACCACATTGCCGCCGGATGAACTGATGCTTAGCCCGCCGGTTCATCCGGTGCAATTGCTTCCTGCGCTAGCTCCTCTCAGTCTTGATCTCGCTGATCATCGGATAGACCGACGGTGCCAGTCAATAGACCGTCGGTTCATCTGGCGCTCCGGTCTTAGCTATTTTCTTCACTGGTAATCATCCGGTGCAACTAAAATACCCTCCATCAGTTCATCTGACGCGCTTCAAATCAACTTGAGTCTACTCGTAGTGTACTGTTCTATCCGGCCATTGCACCGATGCTTGCATTCAATGTGCTATCGGTTCATCCGACGGTGTCTTTTCCCTTCTCTCTTTTTTTGTCGGTTTTGCCTCAAAATATATACTATCTTCTCATTTTGGCATGTGTTATTTTTGCATCTATGGGACCTAGAAATGTCTACAAAGACATGCTCAACAATATGGTTAGTCCCATTGATCATGTTGTCATTTAATCACCAAAATCAAACTTTGAACAAGTGGCATATGAGGCCATGTTCGCTACAGGAAAGGAGTAGGACAAGTAGGCTTGAGAGACAAGATGAGATGAGAGTTCATGAGCAAGATGCAAGGAGGTTTATTATTGATTTTGGTAAAGCAATTTTTCTTCATCCCGCTCTTTATTTTCAAAATTTTTGAGATTTGTTTAAAATTTGAGAGCATGATTGGAAAGAGCTTAAATAATATCTACCCTCCATAGAGATGAAAGCTAGCTACATTATGTAACTTTAACAAATATAAACTTGGAGAGCATTATGTTTTCTCATGTATGAACTAGTGCAGGGTATGAACATTAAAGGGCAACACTGATATCCCTTAAAGGCTAACTCGAGAACGAGCAAGGTTTAAGCATGGGGGTATGTTGACGGTCGATTTCCGTCAACCAAGAGCACTTGTTACACTTTGGTTTGAGCTTTGATTTATAACTAACCCGCCACTAGGCATACTAATGATGTAACAAGTTCACACTTGCATGTGGTGTTTGGAGTATGTTGTTTACGTAGGATTTAAGCGCCAAAATGAGGACTTCCGGGTAGAGTTCATCGAGACCTTTATGAGAAGATCACGAAGCCCGGCACAAGTCAAGACACGAAGTGAACATGACTCCAAATGACCCGAGGACCGAAGCTTGAAGTTGTGAAAGTCCAAGGACCTAAACAGAAGATGCAGGAGTTCGTACGCCAAGTACCCTTATCCAAACCGCGGGGAAAACAATGTCAATGACCCACATGAAGTTCGGCAAATATTCAAGAAGACACGAGAAGTATCGGGGAGCGAACAGCGGCCGAAAAGGGCCCAGGCTGGCCGGCCCACCCCCTTTTCATGTTGGTTCGCGTCCCCCTTTGACCTAGATGCTTCTCGGTGAATTTATATCCCCTGCCTCCGACGGCCGCCACATCAATTCACCGAAACCTAGAAGTGAGCACCGGAGGGAGACGACGGCGGCGGAGTCCTCGAAGTTGTCTAGGGGATGGCCTAGGGCAACCCTAGCCGCCATGGCCGCCCTATGTGGTTGTGCCATGGTGGAGTTCTGGATCTAGTTGAGGTAATCAATGGTATGTACTCGGTGGTGATGATCCAAACGCATCTATTATTATGTGAGCAATTACAATCATGTTTTCTGATCTATTAGCGATTCCATGTCTCTGTTTATGCTTTTTACCTATCATGAATATGTTTGATCCTTAGTCTAATACATGGTTAGGCTATATAGCATGCTCTATGTAATCGTGGCGATTAGGTTTAGCATGTTGACCCTTCATGGTTCATAGACACGTTCATGTTTGAGCGTGCCCCTAGATTCCCCACTTCATTAAGGGTGCATCGTGACAGGATGACTACCCCCGAAAGAGCGGATGTCTTCGGGAGGTAGGCAGGAGGTAGGAGTTATGTTCATTTCAAGTTGTAGGGGTAGCATGGTCATTTACCTCCCTCCAATGGACTTCGTATAAATAGCAGAGAGGTGGATGGCATCTCTCTCTCTTGGACTCTAGGGTTTTCCTCCCCCAGTAGATTGCTCTGGACTGCTTCTTTTCCTCTGTCTTCGATAGGCTAGATTCTTGTATAGACTCTGACCTCTGGATGTATGGAAGCATTCGACGTTGCGGTGATCTCCTAGTCCTCTGTGATTTTCGTGTCATTTTCAGGGCTATTTTCGGGGAGTTTCGTTCTTTGCTCGATTCGGGGATTTGAGGATGTTTTCCTTCGAATTTCTTTGAGGGGATCATGGGTGGATGCCTTGCGCATCTTTGTGTGTGATCTTGACCCCTCAAACACTGGGGAAAGCCTTCGATTCGTGAGTTTTTGGCCGGAGTTCGAGTTCTTGGTGGTAGTTCGTGTGATCCGTGATTCCCGGCGATTTAGTGAGTTAGAGGTGAGATTTTTGGGGCATAGCTTTCTCTTGTGTTGCTTATCATCTCCCCTATATCTTGTCTCAAGAGTTTTTGCCGTTTGGGAGATCCGGTGATGAATTTGGAGAGTTGACCTCGCGGGGTCGGGCTTTCTCTGCTCTGTCCGCGCTTGGCAGACTGTCCGCGAGCGGCGTCCGAACTGTCTGCGTGACCCCTGTTCGTCACGTGTTCATCCGTGTTCGTTCGTGTTTCGATCCGTTCTATCGCAAGGGTTTTGTTGCAGGGGGTTTGCCAGACTGTCCGCGTGGGGTGTACGGACTGTCCGCAGGGATTGGATTTTGTCTGGGGTGCCTCGAAGTTTGTCTGGGTGTCCAGCGAGTTTGGCCCGACTGTCCGCCAGGGGTGGCCGGACTGTCCGCGAGGAGCCGGACCGTCCGCGGTGCTTGCCCGGATTGTCCGAATTTCCTCGGTGCACTACTAGAGGCTTGGTGCGTTATTGCGGACTGTCCGCCGTGTCTACACGGACTGTCCGCGAGCCGCACGGACTGTCCGCCGTAGCCTTGCGGACTGTCCGCCCAGGCCTTCGTAGATTTGGCTAAGTCCTTTGGTTCTTGTCTTATGCTTCTGCGGTGTGTTTCAAGGGTTGTCTCTAGGACTTGTAGGCTTGTGTGTGCCTTGTCTAGAGCTTCCTTGGTGTGTGCGAGTACTCGGAGTGGCAATCGAGATATAGGCTGAGTTCGACCTTCGGGAAGAATTTTTATCGGCTCCTATTCACTCCCCCCACCCCTCTCTGGTCGCCTATTCGGTCCTTCAATTGGTATCAGAGCCGGTTACAGATCTTTTTGATTCTAACCAGTCTAAGATCCAAAGATGGGCGATTATGGCAAGGGGTCGGGTCCTCCGCACTTTGATGGCAAGAATTACTCGATGTGGGAGAGGCGCATGGACGCGTTTTTGCGAGGAAAGGGAACTCTGATCTGGGAGGTCACTCAGAATCCTCATTATGTCATCCCAGACAGTTTTCTGCTTCCAGGATCGCGAGACATGTGTGAGGCCAAGAGCAAGGCTGTTGATTACTTGTTCCGTGCTCTCTATGCCTCGGAGTTCGAGCGAGTGTATGGAGAGAATGTGGCCGAAAAGATTTGGCTCAAGTTGAGAAATGCTCATGTTGGCGATGCCCAAGTGCAAGCCCGTTTGTTTTCCACTTACCGGAGAGAGTACGAGAACTTCACTCATCTCCCCGGCGAGTCGACCGATGCTATGTTCCAGCGCTTTACTAGCATAGTCAACAACATGAGGGCCAATGTGACAGTGCTCCCGTACACGGATCATGATCAAGCTATCAAGCTTTTGCATGCCCTGGATAGGTCTGTGTGGGAAGCCAAGATCGAGGCCATTGAGGAGTCGAGCGTGTATGACATGTTGTCGCTTGATGAGCTGTTCTCCAAGCTCAGGTCTTCAGAGGTTGATCATGGCTTGAGAACCAAGAGCGAGAGCCCCACTGATCCTCATAGTTTGGCTCTTGTCTCCGGATCAAGGTCTAACGCTAACTCCGGTGGTTTCTCTTTGTCTTGTCTTGTGTCCTTGCCAGATGAGGACTTTGATGTGCTGAGCGAGAAGGATCTCGCCTTGTTGAGCAAGAGGTTTGGGCGGATGTACGAGAACCGCAAGAATGCAAGGCGGAGCTCGGGCATGTGCTATCGGTGCGGGAAGCACGGGCACTTCATCGCCGAATGCCCTGAAGCCATGGAGATCAAGAACGACTACAAGGGCAAGCCCAAGCACGACTACAACAAGCACCGCTCCCGGAACGACTACAAGGACAAGCACAAGGACAAGGGTGAGAGAAGGCACAAGAAGAGTAGCGGGTACAAGAAGAAGACGGCCCGAGCGATGGTTGCCGGAGCAAGCGACATCGACTCCACATCAAGCGACACTTCTTCCAACTCAAGCAGCAATGAAGAGCAAGAAAGGCGTAAGGACAAGCGGCACACAGGCAAGAACTTCACCGGCCTAAGCTTCATCGCACAAGGTGGATTTTGCGGCATGGCGCACTCCAAGAAGGGTGGAAAGCACAGCTCGGATTCGAACTCCGACTCCGAGGAAGAGGTGGGAGGCTTGGAGGACTTTTGGTTGATCGACTTCGGTTGCTCACGACACATGACCGGAGATCGTGGGTAGTTCTCCAGCCTCACCCCGGTGAGTACGAGGGAGTACATCACTTTCGGGGACAATGGGAGAGGATGAGTGCTTGCTAAAGGTATGGTGAAGGTGAGTAGCAAGGTGACCTTAAGAAATGTGGCTTTGGTCAAGTCACTTGGTTTTAACCTGTTGTCAGTATCTCAGTTACTGGACGAAGGTTTTGAGGTTCGTTTTAAGTCAGGCGCTTCTCGTGTGCTTGATTCTTGAGGTGATCTTGTCTGTATGATCGTCCCCGAGGGTAAAATCTTTCGTGCCGATTTTTCCCAGTCTGTTGGTCTTCCTCGATGCTTTGTTGCTGGCATTTCGGCCAAGCTTTGGAAATGGCATAGGAGGTTGGGACACTTGAGCTTTGAGTTGCTTTCCCGCTTGAGTGGTCTTGATCTTGTCTGAGGATTGCCTAAATTGAAATTGGAGAAGGATTTGGTTTGTGCTTCTTGTCAGCATGAAAAGATGGTTGCTGCTTCTCACGCCCCTCTGACTGCTGTCATGACCGAGCGACCTTGTGAGCTGTTGCACATGGATTTGGTTGGGCCAGCTCGTGTTCGCTCTGCAGGCGGGAAGTGGTATGTTCTTGTGGTTGTTGATGATTTTTCGAGGTACTCTTGGGTTTTCTTTTTGGAGGATAAGAGCGAGACATTTGGCTTTGTTCGAGACTTGATCTTGAGGTTGAAGAATGAGAGACATGGTAATGCCATTCGAGCTATACACAGTGACAATGGCACGGAGTTTAAAAACTCTCATTTCGATACCTTTTGCAGTGATCTTGGTCTTGATCATCAGTACTCTTCTCCATACATCGCTTGCCAGAATGGCGTAGTGGAGAGGAAGAACTGGACCCTTTGTGAGATGGCCAGGACGATGCTCGATGAGCATAGGACTCCTAGGTGTTTCTAGGCCGAGGCGGTCAATACTGCTTGCTATGTCTCAAATCGCATCTTCCTTCGTGCTTTCAAGAAGAAGACCTCTTATGAGCTGATGCATGGGCGACAACCCAAGGTGAGTCACTTTAGAGCTTTTGGTTGCAAGTGTTTCATTCTAAAGAAGGGCAAGTTGGATAAGTTCGAGTCTAGATGTTCGGATGGTATCTTTCTCGGTTATGCGATTCACTCAAGAGCATATCGTGTGCTCAACCTTGGCACTAACCGAATCATGGAGACTTGCGACGTAACCTTTGACGAGACACAGCCATGTAGCTCTTCTGCTTTTGAGTGTGCAGGTGACGAGGAGATTGGAGCGAGGATCTTTGAGGATGAGCAAGATGGAGATGGAGATGAAGACGATGATGGAGGTGATGCTCCCGTGGCTGATCGTGTACGTGCTACTTCCACTACAACGACGACGATCGAGGATTGTCCATACCCTACACCCACTACGACTGAGGCTGTTCGAGTGGAGGCTGTTGCTGAGGGGGAGATCGTGTCCAGGCGGGAGGCTCCGCGGCGGGTACAAGTTGACCACCCACCGACGATGATCATAGGTGACATTCATGAATGCACTACATGATCGAGGTCAAGGAATTCTTCTCACTTTGCTCACTTTGCATTTGTCGCTTCTTTTGAGCCCAAAGATATTCGACACGCTTTGTTTGATGAGAATTGGGTGAATTCCATGCATGACGAGTTGGAGAACTTTAAGAGAAACCAAGTCTGGGTGTTAGTTGATCCACCACCAAATTGCCGTCCCATAGGTACCAAGTGGGTGTGGAAGAACAAAGAGGGTGAGAATGGGATGGTTGTGAGAAACAAGTCGAGGTTGGTGGCTCAGGGGTTCAACCAGAAAGAGGGCATAGATTATGAGGAGACATTTGCTCCTGTGGCCCGTTTGGAGGCAATTAGGATCCTTCTAGCCTTTGCCGTGGCTAAAGGGTTCAAGTTGTACCAAATGGACGTAATGATTGCTTTTCTGAATGGGGTGATAGAGGAAGAAGTGTATGTGAGGCAACCCCCGGGGTTTGAGAGCAAGAAATACCCACACCGTGTATACAAACTCCAGAGAGCGCTCTATGGGTTGAAACAGGCACCGAGAGCTTGGTATGGCAGGTTGAGAGGGTTTTTACTGAGTAAGGGGTTTGTGATGGGCACAGTTGATAAGACCCTGTTTCTCCTTAAGCATGGGAATGACCTTTTGATTGTTCAGATATACGTGGATGACATAATCTTTGGTGGCTCTTCTCATGATCTTGTTGCCAGATTTGCAGATGACATGAGCAGGGAATTTGAGATGTCCATGATGGGCGAGCTGCAGTTTTTCTTGGGACTCCAGATCAAGCAGTGCAAGGACGGGACGTTTGTACATCAGGCGAAGTATACTAGGGACATGGTGAAGAAGTTAGGCATGAATGACTCCAAGCTGCTGACTACACCAATGAGTACAACTACGGCTTTGGATGCGGACGAGGATGGTGAACCCGTGGACCAGAAGGAGTACCGGAGCATGATCGGCTCCCTCCTCTACTTGACGGCGACGAGGTCGGACGAGGATGTGTGTCTGTGCGCTCGTTTTCAGGCTTCACCGAGGACTTCACATCGGCAAGCCGTCAAGCAGATTTTTAGGTACTTGAACTACACTCCTGAGTTTGGTCTTTGGTATTCTGCCTCCTCGACACTCAGACTTCACGGTTACTCCGATGCTGATTTTGCTGGGTGTCGATTGGACCGCAAGTCTACCTCTGGGTGTTGCCAGTTTCTCGGTTACTCTTTGGTCTCTTGGTCATCTCGCAAGCAATCCAGTGTAGCCCAGTCCACTACTAAGGCCGAGTATGTAGCTGCTGCTAGCTGTTGTTCCCAGCTCCTATGGATGACTTACACTATGAGTGATTTTGGTGAGGAGTGCTCCCAGGTTCCACTTTTCTGTGATAGCACCAGTGCCATAAGTGTAGCCAAAAACCCTGTCCTCCACTCCAAAACAGAACACATAGAAGTGAGGTACCACTTTCTGAGGGACAATGTCGAGAAGGGAAACATATCTTTGTCCTATGTGCCTACCCAAGAACAGCTAGCCG
This sequence comes from Cenchrus fungigraminus, assembly GCA_036936925.1. Classification (NCBI taxonomy): domain Eukaryota; kingdom Viridiplantae; phylum Streptophyta; class Magnoliopsida; order Poales; family Poaceae; genus Cenchrus; species Cenchrus fungigraminus. The sequence goes on from CM072777.1 coordinate 55,239,695, forward strand.
ACATTTTCACTAAACCACTTGACCAAGTCACTTTCACTCGCTTGCGTGGTGAACTTGGGATGTGCTTTCCTTTCTAGCTGGGTCTTGGAGCTTCTCATGTATATGTGTGTCATTTTGTTGCATTCCTTTCATGCATTTTACTTTCTGTACAAAACCTGGTAGGATAGCCATCTTTGGATCACTTGTGCTAGGAAAAGCTTCTCTTGTATACATGGATCACTGATGTGCTATTTGTGAGATATGTGCATGTTTGGTAAATGGTGATGTGAATGCTATGCTCTTGATGGTTTTGCCATATATTTATGCTGAGATAGCTTTCTTTTTATGAAAATGCAAAAATTGTGTCTCTCATGAGTAGATGCTTGTCGATGCTCAATTTGTGCTCAAATTCCTATATCATGTTTAGTTTGTGCTTGAGTATCATGTTCTCCTTGCTTGGGGTCAAAGACCCTTTTGTCATTATAAATGTTTAGCCCATTTGTTCACTTTGGGAGGAGCATAAGCTTCTTTTTGCCGCAAAGGCATTTCATGTACCATGTTTAATCTTGAAAATGAAATTTGTGTGTGAATTGCCTTATGCTTGAAAAATGAGCTCTAAGTCATGTCTTTATGTTTTGATATTCATATCTTGGGTGCTAAACCGTTGCATGTTGTCTACCATGAGAAGTCTCATTTTAAGTAGACACATGGCTCGGTGGCTTTAACATGACTTGAGTAGTTTGTGGGTGTTTATAATGATCTTGTGATGAGAATGTGTGATCTTGTATAAACTTTGAATGATCTAGTGTGGTTGTGCTCAAATTGCCATGGATAGGGTCTTGCTCATGAGATGAATGTTTCTTTGTGAAAATTGCTTAAAATTGCTTTTGGCCATGTCACATGTTTATATGTCTCTACCTTCTTGATGGCAATGTGCTAACTACACCATATCTACTTTGCTTGCTCTATGTCTCATTTGTAGCATTTTGTTGTGCCCGTTGTATATTTGAGAAGCTTGGTAGATTGTATATATGCTTTGACATGCATTTTTCATGAAAACAAAGGGAAGAGTTTCACATACCTTGATTCATGCATTGTCAACAAGAGGAAGAAGTTATGCACATTTGGGGAGAGTTTTATATGGTAGGGGGAGAATTTTCATGCATTGGAGATTTTGTGAAAATTTTGGTATGCATTTGTGAGATGTTGCATGTGAGGAGGAAAAATTGAGAAGAAGAGGTTGCATTTGCTCAGGGGGAGTTTGCATATGTGCAGGGGGAGCTCCTTTGTTTTGCCTGAGTTTTGTGCTTTGTGATGTGCTCTTTGTGAGCTTTGGTTTGTCTCGGCTGTGTTTAGTTGTTGCCCTTGCCTTAGGGGGCCGAGACGTGGTCTGGCGAGTGATCTTGTTTTTCGCTTGTTCTTTGGCTTTGGATCACTTGTTGGATGTTTGTGTTCGTGGTTGTTTTCTTTTCTTTTTCTCTATGTGATTTCTATGGGTGTTGTTAATGCACTCATCAAGGGGGAGATTGAGGACCAGGTGTGTCCGAGGACCAGTGGAGGGTCGCTCCTTAGTGATGAGTGATTGACAACGTTGTGTGGACTGATCCTTAGCTAAGTGTGCAGGTACAGGTTGTGGCTTGACTCGTGTCCGTGCAGGTGAAGAACAAGCGCGAAAGGCCTTAGCCGTGGCGGCCTCCGGGTGATGGAAAGGCAAGTAGGCTTGGTTCGATGGACCCGGTGGCTGATGGGGTCAAGTGCGAGCCGTGCGGTGCAAGACTAGCAGGCTGAAGTCGTGAACATGGGCCGGTGCAAGGTAGCGGATCGATGCCGAAGCTTGCACGCGGGGTTTGTTGGTTTGCCCACAAAACCATCAGGTGGACGGATTCTTGGTTTGGGCCGCAAAACCAAGTCTGGAGGCCCGAGGCGACGGAGACAGTGATCCAGGAGCTTCGGGAAGCTTCGAGGCGGGGGGCACGTGGCATGATCGCGGGGCTTGCGTCGATGCTAAGCAAGGCCGCGGTGGAAGCGTGTCGTTCGATGAAGACTTGACCAAAATGCCCCTGAGGGGTTGTATCTTCATTTCAAGTTTTAGGGGTAGCATGGTCATTTACCTCCCTCCGATGGACTTCATATAAATAGCGGAGAGGTGGATGGCATCTCTCTCTCTTGGACTCTAGGCTTTTCCTCCCTTGGTAGATTGCTCTGGGCTGCTTCTTTTCCTCTGTCTTCCATAGGCTAGATTCTTGTATAGACTCTGACCTCTGGATGTATGGAAGCATTCGACATTGCGATGATCTCCTAGTCCTCTGTGATTTACGTGTCATTTTCAGGGCTATTTTTGGGGAGTTTCATTCTTCGCTCGATTCGGGGATTTGAGGGCGTTTTCCTTCGGATTTCTTTGAGGGGATATGGGTGGATGCTTTGCGCATCTTTGTGTGTGATCTTGACCCCTCAGCCGGGGAAAGCCTTCGATTCGTGAGTTCTTGGCCGGAGTTCGAGTTCTTGGTGGTAGTTTGTGTGATCCGCGATTCCCAGCGATTTAGTGAGTTAGAGGTCAAGATTTTTGGGGCATAGCTTCCTCTTGTGTTGCTTATCATCTCCCCTAAATCTTGTCTCAAGAGCTTTTGCCGTTTGGGAGATCCCGTGATGGATTTGGAGAGTTGACCTCGCGGGGTCGGGCTTTTTCTGCTCTGTTCGCGCCTGGCGGACTGTTTGCAAGCGGCGTGCGGACTGTCCGCGTGACCCCTGTTCGTCACGTGTTCATCCGTGTTCGTGCGCGTTCGTGTTTCGATCCGTTCTGTCGCTAGGGTTTTGTTGCAGGTGGTTTGCCGGACTGTCCGCGTGGGGTGTGCGGACTGTCCGCGAGGATTGGATTTTGTCTGGGGTGCCTCGAAGTTTGTCTGGGGTGTCCAGCAAGTTTGGCCGGACTGTCCACGAGGAGTCGGATCGTCCGCGGTGCTTGCCCGGACTGTCCGAATTTCCTCAGTGCGCCACTGGAGGCTCGGTGCGTTATTGCGGACTGTCCGCCGTGTCTACACGGACTGTCCGCGAGCCGCACGGACTGTCCGCCGTACCCTTGCGGACCGTCCGCCCAAGGCTTCGCAGATTTGGCTAAGTCCTTTGGTTCTTGTCTTGTGCTTCCGCGGTGTGTTTCAAGGGTTGTCTCTAGGACTTGTAGGCTTGTGTGTGCCTTGTCTAGAGCTTCCTTGGTGTGCGCGAGTACTCGGAGTGGCAATCGGGATATAGGCTGAGTTCGACCTTCAGGAAGAATTTTTATCGGCTCCCATTCACTCCCCCCCTCTCTGGTCGCCTATTCGGTCCTTCAATAACCTACCCGTAAAACCTTGTTAGTTTGGTTGTTTGATCTTTTCAACCCTTGCTAACATTTGTTTGCGCTAACTCTTTGCATTCGGATTTTCCATCCACCTCGTTTTCATCATCTTTATGAGAGCTAGGTCTTTGTGAAACTTTGTGATGAATGGACCACCATCATTCAACTTTATATACCTTGCTATCATTTTGCATTAGTTGGTTTGAAAACTTTGCAATGCGCCCTACTTATCTTACACTATAACGAATTATTAATCTTGGGATAAGCATGGTGTTTTGACCTTGGCTAATAAATCTTTTATGGCAAGGGAAAAGTTTGGCAACCACTTTGTAAGCATGGAGCTTAGAATTTGGTGTAAACATTGTTTTGTTTTTATACCATCCTTTCACTTGCACAGACGTACACCCACTAGGTTTTAATTTTTCGTTCACTATATTAATTATGCCACAAGTTAAGATCTTAGGGGATGTCTTTGGTTTGTCGGCATAGAGTGAGTATTCCTGACCGTCACCTCGGGGGTACTTTGTTCTTTAGAATTGTTTTGCAGGCATTGTGAATCACTCCCATAAGTTCGTGATAAAAAGCTGAAATCAAGATCATCAACACCTCCAAAATCTCGAAAGAAGCGCTGCTGTTTTCATCAAGATTAAGCACACATTTATAAGTGTACAAAAGAGGAAAATTAGACATTCAGGAGCTCCATTAAGTCTTCTTTCCATCGCATTAAGATTCAACATTTTAGGAGACCCGTGCAAGGAGTTACAACCAAATCTTTGGGTGTCACACGTTCTGAAATCAGCCCGGTACAGCTTGCACTCACAGAGTAAAAAGGGCACAACTCCTTTGTCTGGAGTCTGATTGGGATGAATGACCACTCATTAGAAAGATAATTTCAAGCACTTTGCAATGGAGCGACGGTTCAGTACATGTTCTGTTCTGGAAGTATGAGAAAAATTCATGGAAGATGAACCAGCAATGAGGGACAACATGGAAGGAGGTGAAGATGGAAACAATTGGGACAAAGGCTTGTGACGAAGGGTGGAGATTGGAGGACAATCGAAACAAAGTGAAGAGTATGACAATCCACACATGGCAGTAGGACTTCAAGATGGTTCATGATATTCCATGCCTAGCAACATTCTAAGCATGGGGGAGGATTCGGTGGACATGAGAAGACCGCATGGAATACAAGGATCACGGTTGCCACGGGATGACAATTTTCTCCTTCCATGTTAAAGCACAATGCATAAGCATGAGGGAGGCCGCACTACACTTCAAGCATCAAAGGACGGTAACAAGTTCCTCAACCCTCTTTTTGTCTTTGTCTTTCTAAATGTATGCGCATGTATATATGCTTTCCACAACCTTAGATGTAACCTTTGTGTATCTCTCTACATAATAACATGGCTACTAGGAGTACAACCTAGGTTTGTTTTGTTTTCAGTAATAATCACCGTTCCCTTGTGCTCAACATGATATATCTTGTATGCTCTTACTTATGGATATATGATGATTGTTGCCACTTTGATCATTCTTGTGCTTGGTTTGTATATGATTAAACTAGTGCTCTCTTTAATATGATCTGAAATTTTAATTAATGCTAGCCTAATCTTGTGTGGAGGTTATGATAACTTCAAGTCCCATAGTCGTTTTTCGTTGCTCTCAATTTTGAATGAATCAAAGATCTATTTTTATTCTTAAAAAATATGCTAACCTTGTCTTTAATACCATTTGCATTTTGCTCTACCTATCCAAAACCTTACATTCAATTGAGTGCAAAAACCTTAGTTTACAAGATTTATTTTTGGGTGCATTGATTCAAGAGGTTTTTACCTACAACCCATTATAAAAAGTTCTCTTTACCTACAACCCACTCAAATCTGAGAAAGTTCATAGGTACCATCGATGAAAATTTTGTTTCCCTACAACCCACTATCGTCCACATCTGTTAAGTACCATAGATCCCCCACGCCGTCCGCACCTCGCCAGATGGGTACTGGAGTAGTGCGGGGGGCGAGGGAACTGCGCGGCACGCCGGCGATGGAAGGGAGGCGCGACGCGGTGCGGCACGAGCAAGCTCGCCAGAGCTCCATCTGTGCGCTCCGCGCCGAGGCCACCACGCGGGGGAGCTCCATGACTCTGTCAGCCGCGTCGGCGGGCTCGGCTGGCTGCACACTTAAGATGGAGGTCTCACAGGGAGCCCGCCGGCTGCCGCGGTTGTGCCTCCTGTGGTGGCAGCTCCGGTGGCTGTTGCCGTGGTACCTCACTGCCGACGCCAGCGTGATAGAGGACCGGCCGCCATCTGGGAGCTCGGCTGCGCGCGATGTGGAGCTCCAGAGGCCGCTGGCCCGCCGCTTGGGCTCCTCCGCCGCTGGTCCCTGGCCGACCGGCGAATATCGGAGGCGAAGGAGAAACTTTCATAATGGAGGTCCTCCGCAAGCTCGGTCGTCCTGCCATGCGCTCCGCACATCTGCCGTCGCTCCACCGGGCTCGGGGAATATCACCGCCCTGCGAGGAGCTCCATCTGCTGCGTGCCGGCGACCTCCGCAGGCCACGCAATGATGGAGCTCCACCGGGTTCGATGGCAGCTTGCGGGCGCGGCGGCGGTGCACTTCGGCCGTCCTAGCCAGTCTCTGCTCCTAGACGCGCACGCACGGGCATCTACGAGCTCCAACAAACTCATTCCTGTGGCTGGGGTGAAGAGGGAGTGCGTCGAGGAGGCGGACGGCGAGCGGGCTTTGAGGACCGCTAGACGCCCGCATGGAGGACCTCCGCCGGCCGCGCTGTGGTGCGGATGTCAGACTCCGACCGCCGCGTCGCCCTGCAGCGTGCAGAGAGAAGAGAGGGTAGAAAGGGACCGGTCCCACATGTCAGAATGAGTAAACGGCAGCAAGTAACGGAAGGGCACGGCAATGGGTTGCAGGGTCAAAAAATTTCACTCGATGGTACCTAGGATCTTTCTCAGATTTGAGTGGGTTGTAGGTAAAGAGAACTTTTTATAATGGGTTGTAGGTAAAAACCTCTTGATTCAAGGCTTTATTTCTCTGGCTCGAGACTAAGAAGCTGGTCATTCCGTTTTTGCGTATCTATCTTTATGTTAGCCTTTTCTATCCGTGCATTGTGAGTTTCCACATCGGGCATTTTGCAAACCTCGTCGGATATCCACCCACAAACCCAAAATATCTTTTTTGTATTCACCTCCTTGACCACAACCCAATATATGAGTATGGATGAACATTTCGAGGAAGATTACAAGGAAGGTGCTTCAAGTGAGTAAGGGAGAGTTCCAAATGGATCCCTAGAAGATTTCGAGTATCTCTCTCTAAGAAAATATGAGAGCTTCAATTTCCACCTTGGCATATTTCACCTCTTTTGCCTGAGGACGAGCAAACGTCTAAGCATGGGGGGGGGTTGCCAAGGAAGTGCTAGTATAGTCTAGAGTTCAAGGAGAGCAAATAAAAAAGAGAGAAAAAGTATGATGAAAAAAAATGAATGAAAAAAATGATAAAGAAGAAAAAGTATGATGAGAAAAGAAACAAAGAAGAAAGAAAGATAAATAAAATAAAGCTCCCTGGTTCTCTAGCTATGTTTAGTGCTTTTTGAGTTTTCAAGAGGATTCAAGACCAAGACTCATACTCATCTTTCCAACCATGTGCAATCCGATAATGAGGACTTCGTTTGGGCCTCGGGATCACTCTTGACCGTTTGCACATGTCCACCTATCTCAAAGTGTGTGTATTTTTCTCTTCCCCCTCCTTGTAACATTATTTTTCCAATGACCTTTTTGACGAGTCTCGAAAAGTCCATGAGAAGTTTGTCTTGTTTTGATAATATCTCGACTATAATATCTTGGTAGGACTAAACTTTCCCATAGCTCCATATAAATCCTTCCACCAAATATTTGAGAGAGGAAAAGAGTAGGACAAGTAGGCTTGAGAGACAAGATGAGATGAGAGCTCATGAGGAAGATGCAAGGAGGTTTATTATTGATCTTGGTAAAGCAATTTTTCTTCACCCTGCTCTTTATTTTCAAAATTTCTGAGATTTATTTAAAATTTGAGAGCATGATTAATTACTTATGGAAAGAGCTTAAATAATATCTACCCTCCAAAGAGATGAAAGCTAGCTACATTATGGAACTTTAACAAATATAAACTTGGAGAGCATTATGTTTTCTCATGTATGAACTAGTGCAGGGTATGAACATTAAAGGGCAACACTGATATCCCTTAAAGGCTTACTCGAGGACGAGCAAGGTTTAAGCATGGGGTATGTTGACGGTCAATTTCCGTCAACCAAGAGCACTTGTTACACTTTGGTTTGCGCTTTGATTTATAACTAACCCGCCACTAGGCATACTAATGATGTAACAAGTTCACACTTGCATGTGGTGTTTGGAGTATGTTGTTTACGCAGGATTTAAGCGCCAAAATGAGGACTTCCACGTAGAGTTCATCGAGTACTTTATGAGAAGATCACGAAGCCCGGCACAAGTCAAGACACGAAGTGAACATGACTCCAAATGACCCGAGGACCAAAGCTTGAAGTTGTGAAAGTCCAAGGACCTAAACAGAATATGTGGGAGTTCGTACGCCAAGTACCCTTATCCAAACCACAGGGAAAATGACGTCAAGGACCCACATGAAGTTCGGCAAATATTCAAGAAAACACGAGAAGTGTCGGGAGCGAACCGAGGCCGAACCGGGCCGAAAAGGACCCAGGCTTCTCAGTGAATTTATATCTCGTGCCTCCGACGGCCGGCACATCAATTCACTAGAACTCGGCGAAACCTAGAAGTGAGCACCGAAGGGAGACGGCGGCGGCGAAGTCCTCGAAGTTGTCTAGGGGATGGCCTAGGGCAACCCTAGCCGCCATGGCCGCCCTGCGTGGTTGTGCCATGGTGGAGTTCCGGAGCTAGTTGAGGTCATCAATGGTATGTACTCGGTGGTGATGATCGAAACACATCTATTATTATGTGAGCAATTACAATCATGTTTTCCGATCTATTAGCGATTCCATGTCTCCGTTTATGCTTTTTACCTATCCTGAATATGTTTGATCCTTAGTGTAATACATGGTTAGGCTATATAGCATGCTCTATGTAATCGTGGCGATTAGGTTTAGCATGTCGACCCTTCATGGTTCGTAGACACATTCATGTTTGAGTGTGCCCCTAGATTCCCCACTTCATTAAGGGTGCATCGTGACAGGATGACTACCCCCGAAATAGTGGATGTCTTCGGGAGGTAGGCCGGAGGTAGGAGTTTAAGGATGCTAGTAGATGAGATCCTTGATTCGTTGCTCGTTTGCCAAAACTTCAACTAGAATGCGCTAGGCCTAGTTACCCCTTCGGTGGAGCTTTGCCCTAGCCAGTGTACATGGAAAAGATCAACCTTGTGCCATAACTCATATCTATCAAGGTTTATGCATCAACAGCACCCAATCTGTTTCTCCAGATGCAATTGACGCCTAAAACTTCTCATAGATAAATGGTAGAGAGTTGTCTCGCAGTTGATGCGGCATGAGCTAATGCAGTTGAGATGGCCATTAGATGCAGCTAATGCGGCTTGAGTTGTCCGCAGGACTTTCATGTGGTCTTGACCGGAGAGTCCGAAAATGAACACATACCTAGACACGTCGGGCTCATCCCGTGATACCCCTCGTCCACACATGTAATCGATGTGCGCCACTAAAGATTCTGACCTAGATAGATTCGTATCAGGCGTAGGCCTGACTATATTTTGAGCATCTCAAGTTTTCCATAATAACTTTAGCAATGCTACACCAAGCTCACGTGCCCGTCGTAGTCCTTGATAAATAGGCGAGTGCGGCATAGCGTTCGTCTTGCATTTCTCAACTGCCGTGGGATACAAGGGTGAGATCATTGTCTTAGCTAATCTTGTTTACTTTATGTATGCATGGTATTGAGATGGTCACATTGTTAGCTTATGTAGGGTTTGTTCTTCATTTGTGTGTGCAGTACATGGAGAATGGCCGGGCAAGGAAGGGATAGAGTATGGAACTTGGAGGAGTCGGGGAAGCGAGAGCAGTCGGGCGCAATGGCACCTCCCCAGCACCCGGTTCAGTCGCTACCATCGGCACCGCAGCAGCACCCGCCCCAATGGAACCTCCACTTCCGCTGGCATCAGCACCACAGCAGCACCCGGCCCCAATGGCAGCTCACGATCAGCTGAACCTCATGGCACCACTTTTTCGCCTGCAGCCCAGGCTGCCACCTCTACTGTTGCCCGTTGAAATGCCACCCCCGCAGCCAGCGCTCATTGAACAAGATGAAACACATAACCTGAAATGGTCTCTGTTGCTTTGGCTTCAGCAGGCCGGTCCAGCCCATGTTTTTCATGAAGGAATGTGGGTGTGCCCTTTTTGCTTGAGGGGTCACAGGCAATCGACCATTTGTGACCTGCTGTTACATGTGTATAACATTGCCATTTCACCTGCCTGGCTGTGGGATACAAGGGCGAGGCATCACGCTTTGGAGGAGTATCTGCTCCAGGATACACGTTTTGCTCCACTCCGTGCAGCGGCGGGATTGCCATGAGGCCGTGATGGTAGTAGTATGTCGCGATGGTAGTAGTATGAGCCGTGATGGTAGATTGCTAGTAGTATGTCGTGAAGAGTATGTCGTTGTACTTCCACTGATAGTGGATCGATCCGTCCTCATGATTAGGAGTATGCTCAAATCAATTTGAAATAGATTAAACAAAATCAGCATAATAAGATGGCATCTCATAGCAACTCATCACCACAAAGTTCACACCACCGAGTAGCAAGCATCGTAAGATGACCAGGTAGCAACAAGTTTCTCAACTCATCACAACAATGTTCACACCACCAAGTTGCAAACAACAACATATCAGCAATTCTCCCCGCATATGATAAAACCCAACATCTTGAAAAAATAGTAGTAAAAGAAAGATAAAACAGAGCCGAACAGTAGTCGTTCTACGCAATGAGACTACATGAACAATAGGCGAAAGTCTGTTGTGCAGTATTCAGTCAGACCAGATTAAAGCCCAACATCTTACAATTTAGTAGTACACAATAATAAAACCCAATATCTTGAGAAAACAGTAGTAAAAGAAATGATAAAACAGAGCCACTGCTCTACTTCTTCTAATCCATCTACTAGTAGCAGTTACCACTAATTGTGGTGCTGCTTCTTGGTCGATGGTGCACCCGGCACCTCGTTGCAGCTGCTCACAGACGAGGTAGTCGTTCTGTTGCCACCGCCCATGGAAGATGGTGGTGGACCACCCTGGGCATCGACCGCAGGTGAGGTCATTCGTCCATTAGTGCCTCCTGGAGACGATGGTGCCACTCCATTGCGGTCAGTTGAGCATGGTGGATGATGGCCTTTGCTCAACGAGGATGGCAGAGATTGACTACCGCCAATCGATGAGGATGAGATAGGATGATGGCACTTGGGGAAGACAGTTCGTCAGCTAGTGGCGTTGCTTTCACGCCCTTGACCCCTAGCACCTCTTGCTGACCTGCGAGGTGTACGATGTTTCAGAGGCACCCCATCTTGGATTTCCATTTGTTATACAAACTCCGAATCATCAGAGGATGTGTCCACCAGTACTCGAATGGGGCTCTGCTCTACCTCCTCTTCATCAGACCACTGGGGATCCTCCCTTTCATCAGAAGAAGAGGAGGACGTGGCTTGTGCCGCACCTCTAGGAGATAATGGCTCCATGTGGAGAGGAAGAGGGTGATGTGCGAGAATGGAGTTTGTTGTTGGTTGCAAGAGTGGGGAGAGGAAGGGAAAGGACATTGTGCGAGAATGGGGTTTGTTGTTGGTTGCAAGTGTGGGATATTTAAGGGGAGATGAACCCATTCAGCCATTATTGACAAGACATCCCCCGAAAAGATTACTTTTTCTATAATGTGGGAAATATTTCCTGAGAAAGGGGGAAAGTCCGTTAGGCAGAATGTTAACAAAACGGAAGAAATGTTGTACTCCCACCATCCCAAAATAATTGCATACTGTACTCCGTATCTCATTTTTCTAGGAGTCAAAATGTGCACTTATTCGTACCAAATTAAGTGCACGTCTCAATTTTCAAGGAGTGAAAAATATGCACTTGTTTGACTTCGGTTGTGGATTATTGGCATCAGCAACTCTTCTCTACTCGAATGTCAATATCGATTGTTCTTTGTTGTTTTAGAGGAGAAAGAAGCTGAGATGGTCAAATTACCTCTGCATTCATTCATCGGGGACATTTGGCAGCCTATTCCCTAGCACATAGCTCCTGAATTCCAGAATAAGATCATCTTGTTTGGTCCTGACAAGTGCATGGTTACACAAGAGGATGCCATTTTTGGCTTGCTTGACCTGAGGGCAAATCACGTTTACTTCCTACGAACTTATCAGCATGATGAAGAGGATCAGTATTGGATCTACGAGCAGGGAATAGGAAATGTTCCAGGCGTCAACACTACAGCGATCTGAATCAAGCGGGTTCCTAGGGATTGGATTTGGTTGCGAGGAACATGGTTGTTGCCTAGCTATGCATAATGTGGATCTTTGATTATGTAACCATCTGTAACACATTTCTATATATAACATACAAATATCTATATTATTAGTCTTCGTCAATTATGCAGTGCATTAGTTTTAAATGGCAAATATGATGGAACAAGTTGCTACCACAATCAATTCGCAATCACAGTAGGATACAAGTAGCTACACATTAGTTTCCCAAGAAGGTCCTTCCATCAAAACATTAACAGACCGAACCTTCTCCTCGTCCATAACTTTGCCCTTCTCTGACTATTATTACAATACCTCTTGTTCTCCCTCTACCTTCTTTTGTGTGTAGTTCCGCAGTTATGCAACGCATATGAATTCATAATTGTGAGCACGCTCGAATCACTTTGAAATAGATTAAAACAAATCAGCATAACAAAAGATAGCATCTCATAGCTACTCATCACCACAAAGTTCACATCACATATAATAAGCAACAAACATCATAAGATGATCCGATAGCAAACAACAAAATACAAGCATGATACAAATCAGAACCGTCTACCTAGCAATAACACCACGAATCACATTATGCCTCATTGTTGTCCTTGAGTGACCTCTTATATGATGCTGTCGCAGCAATTCCTTCAATTTCTTCATCACAATCATGGCAGAATCTAGGTGCTTCTTCACCATCTGCAGCTCAGAGACAGTCTCTTGAACCTCCCTGTTAGCCTTTGCACATTCTTCATTCCACATCCTTGCCTCACTTTCAGCTTTTAGGTACCTGTTGGCTTCACCCTTTTCTGTAGGAGACAACAGAGCATCGTTTCTCATTTTCTTTCTTGTCTGAAACAGGTTAAGGGTTACCTCCCCGTAGTATCACGCCATCGTCTTCAGCTCATCTGCTTTGACATTAGCCTCCTCCTTAGCAGCTGTACATGCTTCTTTCCACGACCTTGCTTCCTCTTCTGCTTTTCCCTTCATGTCCATTAATTTCTCTAGAACTTTCAGAGTTCTAATATCCTTCTGGATCTATCAATCTGCAATCACTGATTTCGTTCATATAATTAGCGATTGACCACACTAACATCAAAAGCAGAAGTAAAATTTGTTAGAAGTGAAACAAGTTATCGTTTACCTCGCAGAAGCATACATACTGAAGCTCAGGGTTGGCGCATGTCCAGTCATACCACAGATGGATAGGCAAACTGTCTTTGCACTCATTTTCATTAGGATCAAGAACGATACCTTCACAAGGACCAGGCATCCGCAATCTAGGGCTATCGGAGTCCACTCCAAACACCTTTAAAATACATGAATATAGTCTATTAACCAGAATGATAGGACAAAGTAGCATGGCAAAATAGAGGACTGACCTAACCGGAGTGAGTCCTGCTCCTCCGTCCGCCGCTAGGGCCGCTACGATTCACCATTCCCTCCATGGGCAAGAGCAGATCTATGTGCCGACACTAGCTCTAGTCTTTGCCACAAGGAACAAGAGCGTGGTGCTGACGAGTCTCTTGCAGAGTTGCAGTAGTGTACGCTGTGTCATCGAGAGAAATGAGATCTGAAAGACATCTAAGCCCTTGGTGGGTTTTGGTGTATTGATTGACAACTAGATTAAAGATCTAATGTCTTTGTTAAGCATGTGAGCAGGTTGTAACATTTAAATAACAAAGCATGATATATGACATTGTACATCTATATGAGAAGACAAGCCATTGTTGTACAAGATGAGTTGAGGAATGGGTTATTGCCTCACATTGTGAAATGGCTCTATTTAAGATTGAATGTCATGATTATTAATATGTGATCCCACGGAGTTTTACTTGATATATAAACAAGCCAATGAAGGTGAAGAAAGAGACATAGTGATATTGGAATATTGGATGGTCTCTAAATTGATAGAAGAGCTTGTTGTATACAAAAGGGATATCAAAATCAAATATTGACATGATCTCAATTGAATTTCACTCTTGATGTTGAATCAAAGCTTAACTCAAATTGACAACGAATGGATGAAGAAATAAAGCAAGGGATTAGCAACGAGGTACTAAGCTAAGGTTAGCCGAGTAGTGACTTGGACCATGTGCTTGGCTAGGGTGAAGTGGCTATAGCTTGGAAAGTTTCGAGGTATCAAGTCGAGCCTAACCGAGTGAAGCAATGAAGAAGCATTATATATTTGTTGAGTCATGTGAAGGGTGACTTGATCAAGAATTGGGTTTCATTCTTGTATGAAGATCAAAGTCACTAGCTCATGGTAGAAGTGCTCAAATCAATGAGACATTGATGGATGGATCTCTCAAGTGGATATATTGATCAAGTATGGCTATTCATGAAGATGAAGCTCAAGAGTTCTAATATCGCATTTATATTTGATCTTGAGTATAGGTACGTCGTACGATCAAGAGGGATGCATCACAAGGAGTTTTGATAATGTCTCAGTGCTCAAGTAACCCATGTGAGTTGAGAGAGACACAAAAACCACACGTACACGTCTTCGGGATTGACCTTGTGTCAAACCCGGTGGCACCGGTTTTGTGTCAGCCGGCCCAACGGCTAGTTGTTTGAAATCTCGGTGGCACCGAGTTTGGGAACTCGGTGGCACCGGTTTTCACTGAAGTTTGTAACGGCTAGTTTTTGGGGAGTCGGGTATTTATACCCCACAACCCCCAATGTTGCAAGCTGTTGTTCCAGAGGTTGCTGGTGTGCTTCCTTGCTATTCCTTGCTAAGCCAAAGCCATTCTAGCTCTCCCCAACCCCTCTTGGTGAGGTTGTTCGATCTTTGATAGATCTAGTGAGTTGGGTGGTAGAGAAAAGCCTTCGTGAGCAATTCAAGAGCACTTGAATCCCTTGAGCACTGTTGGACGTCGTCAAGCTCGTGTGAAGCGTTTGTTACTCTTGGAGGCTTGCCTCCTAGACGGCTAGGCGTCACCCACAAGCTCCCAAGGTGTGGTGAGCTGTGGGACAGTTTGTGAAGGTCGTGCTTCACCTCCGAAAGGGAAGAAGCTATCTAGTGGATAGGGAAAAGGGTTGAATGCAACCCGGCTTCGGTAGGAGAAGCACCCAACGGAGACTAGGATTCACACGGTGGTGAATCCGAACTTCAGTAAAACAAATCTCTGTGTCTCTTGTTGGTTTACCTTGCATTTGCCTTTCTTTGCTAGCTTGACTAGTACTTGCTATATTTGTGGATCTACTCGGGTTTTAGTGTTTGTGGAGTGCAGGCACTCAATATCCATCAAGGAACTGATCCTTAAGCCACACACCAAGCTTGAGTTGAAGCCAAGCAAGCAAACAAGAAGAAGGAGAAGAGGGGAGTCACTGCCAGGCAAACCCGGTGGCATCGGATTTGCAAAACCGGTGGCACCAGTTTTGTGCAGTGTGCATATTCCGCTACCCAGGCGCTAGTCCAGAGATTCCGGAGATTTTTCTAGAGATTCCAGACTTTCTAGAAACTCTGGGGAAAAGTCCGGAGTATCCGGGTCTCACTGATAAAATTGTTTTAAGTGGTGATTTTCAGGACTCGCCTATTCACCCCCCTCTAGGCGACATCAAGATCCTTTCAATTGGTATCAGAGCCTGGTGCTCTGATTCGAGCTTAACCGCTTGGAGTTTAAGGATGTCGACTACATGTGAGGTATCGTTTGAGCCTCTTAGGCTTGACGGCTCAAACTACTCTTCTTGGTCTGCTCATGTTCTTCATGTATTAAAAACTTGGGGTCCTCCTTTTGAGCGAGTTGTGGTTGCTAGTATCCTTCCTGAGGATTTTGATAGTGAGGACACGTCCAACCTATCAAAGGAGGAAAAGGAGAGCGTGCTCCATAACTTCTCCATTATTAACCTCATGTTCAAAAATGTGAGCAAGGTCATTCAAGAGGTCATCTTCAGTCATGAGGACATTTGTGATGATGCACATCTCATTTGGGTGGCACTCAAGGATACATATACTAGTGTCGATGATGAAGAGGAAGAGGATGAGTCACTAGAGGAGTGCTCAACATCAACATCTTGCATTCCTCCTCTAGAGACATCATCTCGAGATCAAAAGGAAGACAACATCACGACCACTGCCTCTGATCAGGCAAACTTGGTGGCACCGAGTTCAGAACCCGGTGGCACCGGGTTTGGTAGTGGTCAGCATCAAGTTGCTTTGTCGAGCATTAAATCAGCATCTCACCAACCTAATGAGGTATCTACAGCTCCTAGTACTTCCTTACTATGTACTAACAATTCCAAGTCTCAAGTGACTAAAGGTAAAAGGAAGAAAGGAAGTGAAGTTGAGCAATTTGACTTCGAGCTTGACAAGATGACCAAGAAAGACAAGAAGAATGTTTTAGAGCTCATCAAGAGAGTAAGAAGACAAGGAGATGATCTTGCAAGGCAACAAGCTTATCGTGACTCCTTCGAAGAAGAATTGAAGAAGCTTAAGGAGTCAAGTGCCTCCTTATCTAGCAAATGCAAAGAGGACATTACCAAGGCATATGCTTGTGCCACTAACTCTCTATCTTGTGCAGCATCCTTGGAAAAGGAAAATCAAGCTCTCAAGGATCAACTTGAGGAGATCACTTGTAAGCTTGTGAAACTACAAGGCACTCACAAAGAACTTGAATATTCTTATGAGAAGCTTGTAGAGTCACACACCTTGCTAGAAGTGGCAAATGAGGTTATGGTAAACTCAGTTAAATCTTATACACCTCATTGCACCACTAGCACATGTATTCAAGTTGAAAATGATATATCTTGTGCTAATCTACGTGGCCCAAAAGACAAACCTTCTTGGTATGATTGTGTGATCGCAGAATCTTGTGATGACTTCATTGCTCAAGAAAATGATGATCTTATGCAAGAAGTTGAAAAGCTCAAGAAAAAGGTGGCTAAGTTGAAGGGAAAAGAAAAAGTGCAACCTTCTCAAGATAACCGTGAGCCCATGGTGAAGAAGCTTGAGAAGAGGATAATCGTCACTCGATCAATCTCTCAACAAAGCCACAAGATCAATGATCACAATATTAACAACAAAAAGAAGCTAGATCAAATCAAGTGCTACAAGTGCTCACACATGGGACATTATGCATCTATGTGCTCATTTAAGGAAGAAGACAATCCAAACCAATCAAAGAGGCAAAGAAGTCTTGCTCAGAGAAGATGCTTTGGTTGTCATGAGAAAGGGCACAAGATTGAAGCTTGCGTCAAACGGTCAAAGGTTTCCTCAGGGAAACCCGGTGGCACCAGGTTTGCCAAACCGGTGCCACCGGTTTCGCTTGAGAAACCCCACATGAAGCTCAATAAGGGATTTCTGAAGGCTCAAGCAAAATTCAGAGAGAACAATGGCTCAGTGACAAGTGTAAATGGCAATGGTAACATCAAGCACAAGATTTGCTACACTTGTCGTCAAAAGGGGCATCTTGGTAAAGATTGTCCAAATAGTAAGAATCCTAAGCTCAACCATGTTCATTATAATAATAAGCTTAGGAGTAACTCAAATGACCCTAGTGTCCCTAAAGTGAATGTTTCACAAAGAAAAGGCACAAAGGCCATTTGGGTACCTAAGTCCTTGATCAGTAACCTTGTAGGACCCAATGCACATTGGGTACCAAAACATGCCTAAAAGGACTTTGCAGGTACTTGGAGCAGCATTGGAAGCTTGGTTCACTTGAGAAGATATTTATTTTTCATTCATATATATCTCAAGAGAAGTTTTATGACTCACTAGAAAAAGGACCAAGTGATATAAATGAAAGAAATCTCATTCAATGCTCCTCCCATGATAAGTACCTCTCCTAGTAGTTGTTTATGCTCATATGTAAAACATGCTCTTGTGCTAGTTGATCATATGAAATGGACAACCTATATGGTCTCTTTAGCAAAATTATGTCAAATACCATTCAATGCGTTTAACCGCTTCATCTAGAAGCATTGAGTGATTTTTTGCATGCAGGAGAATATATGTGAGCTAAAGTGGAATAAAGAATCAAGAAAAGGATAATCTACTTTTGAGAAAATGCAAAGATGCATAAATCTGGGAGAATCTGGTGGCACCGGATTGGTGAACTCAGTGGCACCGAGTTTCCCAGGATCAGTAGAGGCTAAAGAGGAAAATATTGCAAATATCTCAAGACACATTATTCTTGATTCAAAATTAAAAGAAGACTAAGCAAATATAGCTTATGAGCTATTCTTGATCTCATTTCACATATTCTTATTTGCTTATATATTTTGACCAAAATGTGGAGCTTGCTACCCTAGTGCTTTAATTGAGCCAAAAGTGCACTTCTCAAGATTCAAATACTTGATGCACCTATTTAGGTGGAGCTCACTTCACATTTTGTGTCTCTTGGCACTAACACCACTTGCAAGGATTCATGTGTGTAGTTCAAGTGTGAGGTGTCTCAATATTATATCTATACTCTTTACTTGAACAAATCTTATGGCAAGGGTATTGGTTGTGAGTAAGCCACATGACAAGGAGGTCACCAATCCATAACTGTAATTGTATCTCTTACTCTCTACTTATGGATTGGATTATACTCATTTTTGGCCACTCACCATAGCATGGTTTAAATTCCTTAACTTGGACATATTTGACCAAGGTAGTGCACATGTCCTTTCCATCCACATATCCATGTGTGCACTATATCTTTGAGGAATTTAGCCCATCCTATGAGGTTTCATGTTGGGTGACTAACTTCCATGCCACTCTTAAAAAGTCATCCAATATGAGACTAGAGTTTTTGCATTTAATATTTATCTTCTCTTGTCCCTTTAGCACAAAAATAGTTCTTTTCCATGAAAAGTGACAAGATGAAATGATTGAAAGACTATAAGTGCAAGCTAACCTATGTGAGTTCCTCTATGTGAGAATCTCATATAATAGAGGCAAAGGTATGAATCCTTAAATTCAAGTAATTAATTTGGGCATCTAGGCCTTATTCTTGCTAGTGTGAGTTTTGGTGTGCAAAGGGAGCTTGCATCACCTTGATTTGTTGCTTGGTGGTAATGATGGGTTTTAGATATTTAGTTGATGCCTCACAAATTTTTGTTGGAAATTTTGTTTTTCTAACCGTGGCTGAAATTTCAGTAGAGGCATGAGCTAAATATACTAAGACCTATCTTGGCTAGTAATCTTTGCATACTCTTTGTGACTTAGGATAGATTTTCAAAATTCACTAGCATGTGTAGGTGGTGTGCCTTTTGCAAAATATTTGAGTCTTGATCTTTTAGATCATGTCTTTTTGTTTATGGTTATTGTTGCTCATGTTTGAATGTTGGCTAACCATAAATGGCAAGATTCTCTCAAGTTCAAAGGAAGCTACTCATTCTTATCTCAAGGGATTGCAAACTTTGGATTTCTCACATTTCATCAAAATCTCTCAAAATCCATATCTGAGACAAAGGATTGTGCAAAAATGGATATAAAGGGCAGAGAAAGAAAGTTGGAAGAAAACGGAAGTGCAGAAATGAATTTATGGACAAAAGTGCACGGGTTAAGTGAAACCCGGTGGCACCGGTTTCTGTCGGCAGCACAGGATATACCCGTGACTTACCCGGTTACAGCTACCCCTTCACCCCATTTACCCCCTTTCACCCCCCGACCCAGTACAGTAAAAAGAAAGGAAGAAAGGGCGATTTCATAGCAATTTGAGGGTTGGACCGTGGGATTCAAGGCTTGAGGCAAGGTTCCGGTTCTCCAACCCGGTGGGATCGGATTCTCCTCAGTTCTAGGGCTGCAGCAGCTTCTTCAACATGTCAGGAGATCCAAAGTTTGACCTCATTTATGGAAGAAGACAACCTAGAACGAAGAATGCAAATTTCGAGCTCAGAAAAAGAGAGGGAACTAGCAGCACTCATGAGATTATAGAAGAAGTGCCAGTACCGCCTAGAAGGTCAAAAAGGGCAGGAGGGAGAATTAATCTTCCTAGAGGTGCTATGCGCATTGAGGACTCCGAGCCTGAGTCGACCTCTAGTGACGATGATGAGGAGAGCCCATGTAGGCAGGAACCCTCTCCTCCCGAGTCACCTACTGCAGCTGCTCAGCGCAAGAGGAAGGGCAAAAATATCTGCACAACTAGCCATGAGCATAGTCAGGGCACCAGAGAGGATGACAGTGATGGTGATTATGAGGGCATCTCAGTTCTTGGACCACAGCCAGTTGAGAGTGGTGGTGAGACTCACTTCAATGTTAGAATGAGGCCACCCGTTGGCCCTGAGCACTGCAACATAGTCAACTATAAGGGAAGGGGTATGACAGAGAGAGCAAGAAAAGAAAGGGAAAAGAATCCCATGGCAGTTGGTGGAAGGGATTTGGATTATCGATTTGGCACCAAGTTTCATCAAGACTATTATGCAAGTGCCGTCATCAAGAAAGACTACCCAATTGCTCGCTCGGAGTACATTGATTGGAGGTTCTTGGGAGACTTGGAAGATCAAAGGATTGCTGAAATTATTCGTGAGTGCAAGAGGAAAAATATTTATGATATCATGGGCTTTGCTAAGTCATGGAACAATGAAGTGATTGCACAATTTTATGCCACTTGTTACTTCACCTCTTGGAAAGATGCGAAAATTGTGCATTGGATGACTGAGGGAAAATGGTTTGGTATCACTTACACTCAGTTTGCCTCTCTACTTTGTTTTGATGAAGAAGATAATGCAAGGGTGAAGATCCATAGAGATCATGACATGGACAAGGAAGAAATGAAGTTCATGTATATCTCGGGACAAGAATGGAACTATGGTCGGGTAAATGGCATGCTACCATTCTATGCATACTTGCACCGCATGTTTAGAAAGACACTTGCCCCTAGGGAAGGGGACCAATCAAATGTGTCAAACTATGGAAGAGATTTGTTGAAACACATGAGCCCTAGTGAGCCAGAATTTAGTGTTGTGGACTATATTTGGGAAGAAATTCATACCATCTCAAGTTCACCACAAAAGAGTTGTGGATATGCTCCTTATCTCAGGCATATCATTGAGGCAATCACCAACTACACATTTGGATATGATCACGAGCATAAACCTTTTCATTTGAAGAATGATGTTGTGGGACCATCCCTAGCTGATTTGGCAAGTGCACAATCAAACATAGGAGGCCAAGAAGCCCCCGAATAGCCTGCTGCAGCTGTTGCTCCATCTAGGACAGCAAGGACTTCATATGGTCGAGGCCGTGGTCGTGGGCAACAACATGTGCAAAAGCCCCCTTCTCCGCTTAGAAAGTTGTTCAACTTTTGGTGTGGGTCTTGCATGAAAGCAAGCGATGTTGTTCACAAGGAAAGGCAACTTAGGAAGAGGGATTCAAGGATGATAAGACTCATGTATGAAAATCCCTCTCCCACAAATAGGCCTCCAATTCCACATGCACCTTCTGATGATGAAGATAGTGAGCCGGAGACCTTTGAGAGCATTTGGGACAAGTCACAACAAGTTGATCCAGCAACCAACAAGGATTATTGGGATAGAGCCTATGGAAACACATACTACAATCCAACCTTTGGAGGAATGTACAGTGCTAGATCTTCATATTCAGAGGTACCTTTCATGGGCACACAAGGGCAAGGCACATCCTCTAGCATGCCTCAGGTGGATCCTAATGCATAAGGAAGTTCAAGTGCTGCAGGTGGATACTACTATGGTAGCCTATTTGGCTCGGTCAATCCATATGAGGAAATGACTTCTCACTTTCCTCCATTTCCACCTCCACCATCTTTTGTGCCTCCAAGTCATTTTGTGCCACCACCTCATGATGATGATGAAGAAGAACCATGAGCAGCTGTCCAAGACCCCCCAGGACCTTTATTGGTGATTAATGACAAAGGGGGAGAGAGGTGTCGATTCAAAGCTCAGCTGTTTGTGTTCTGTCTGCTCTGTCTGTCAAAACCCGGTGGAACCGGTTTCTAGATCTCGGTGGCACCGGTTTCAGTGTGTCTCAGTCTCAGTACTCTCTTCTGTCAGGCAAGCTCGGTGGCACCGAGTTTCCAGAACCGGTGGCACCGGTTTTGGCTGTTGTATGCAACAGGCCCTTGTAATAAATTTCTCCTAGCTTCAATTGGATTTGAGAATCTTTGTTATGTGTGCTTAAATGTGTGGTGAACCTTTTAATGCTTATTAAGACTCATTTGCATGTTAGTGTGATTTTACGAGTGATGTGATGCTTTTTGACAGGGCTGCCTAGGCAAAACCGGTGGCACCGAGTTTGGCAACTCGGTGGCACTGGGTTTGGCCAGACAGCACTGTCATTTCTTTGCTTTATTTATTGAAGTGCCTTTTTAGTACATGCATCATGGTTTTAATGTTCACACACTTGTGTTGCACCCCACTGTTGCTGAAGATTTAGGGGGAGCTTCATGTTTTCTTGAAAATGTGCAAAATGGCATTTAAGGCCAAATATTGTGAATTCCACTCATAGCACATATTAAGGGGGAGCTCAACCTAAATCTGAGTTTTTTAAGCTTTATTGAATATCTTTTGTAAGCTTTAATCGAGGTTGTCATCAATCACCAAAAAGGGGGAGATTGAAAGACATCTAGGCCCTTGGTGGGTTTTGGTGTATTGATTGACAACTAGATTAAAGATCTAATGTCTTTGTTAAGCATGTGAGCAGGTTGTAACTTTTAAATAACAAAGCATGATATATGACATTGTACATCTATATGAGAAGACAAGCCATTGTTGTACAAGATGAGTTGAGGAATGGGTTATTGCCTCACATTGTGAAATGGCTCTATTTAAGATTGAATGTCATGATTATTAATATGTGATCCCACGGAGTTTTACTTGATATATAAACAAGCCAATGAAGGTGAAGAAAGAGACATAGTGATATTGGAATATTGGATGGTCTCTAAATTGATAGAAGAGCTTGTTGTATACAAAAGGGATATCAAAATCAAATATTGACATGATCTCAATTGAATTTCACTCTTGATGTTGAATCAAAGCTTAACTCAAATTGGCAACGAAAGGATGAAGAAATCAAGCAAGGGATTAGCAACGAGGTACTAAGCTAAGGTTGGCTGAGTAGTGACTTGGACCATGTGCTTGGCTTGGGTGAAGTGGCTATAGCTTGGAAAGTTTCGAGGTATCAAGTCAAGCCTAACCGAGTGAAGCAATGAAGAAGCATTATATATTTGTTGAGTCATGTGAAGGGTGACTTGATCAAGAATTGGGTTTCATTCTTGTATGAAGATCAAAGTCACTAGCTCATGGTAGAAGTGCTCAAATCAATGAGACATTGATGGATGGATCTCTCAAGTGGATATATTGATCAAGTATGGCTATTCATGAAGATGAAGCTCAAGAGTTCTAATATCACATTTATATTTGATCTTGAGTATAGGTACGCCGTACTATCAAGAGGGATGCATCACAAGGAGTTTTGATAATGTCTCAGTGCTCAAGTAACCCATGTGAGTTGAGAGAGACACAAAAACCACACGTACACGTCTTCGGGTTTGACACTGTGTCACACCCGGTGGCACCGGTTTTGGGAAACCGGTGGCACCGGTTTTGTGTCAGCCGGCCCAACGGCTAGTTGTTTGAAATCTCAGTGGCACCGAGTTTGGGAACTCGGTGGCACCGGTTTTCACTGAAGTTTGTAACGGCTAGTTTTTGGGGAGTCGGGTATTTATACCCCACAACCCCCACTGTTGCAAGCTGCTATTCCAGAGGTTGCTGGTGTGCTTCCTTGCTATTCCTTGCTAAGCCAAAGCCATTCTAGCTCTCCTCAACACCTCTTGGTGAGGTTGTTCGATCTTTGATAGATCTAGTGAGTTGGGTGGTAGACAGAAGCCTTCGTGAGCAATTCAAGAGCACTTGAATCCCTTGAGCACTGTTGGACGTCGTCAAGCTCGTATGAAGCGTTTGTTACTCTTGGAGGCTTGCCTCCTAGACGGCTAGGTGTCACCCACAAGCTCCCAAGGTGTGGTGAGCTGTGGGACAGTTTGTGATGGTCGTGCTTCGCCTCCGAAAGGGAAGAAGCTATCTAGTGGATCGGGAAAAGGGTTGAATGCAACCCGGCTTCGATAGGAGAAGCACCCAACGAAGACTAGGATTCACACGGTGGTGAATCCGAACTTCGGTAAAACAAATCTCTGTGTCTCTTGTTGGTTTACCTTGCATTTGCCTCTCTTTGCTAGCTTGACTAGTACTTGCTATATTTGTGGATCTACTCGGGTTTTAGTGTTTGTGGAGTGCAGGCACTCAATATCCATCAAGGAACTGATCCTTAAGCCACACACCAAGCTTGAGTTGAAGCCAAGCAAGCAAACAAGAAGAAGGAGAAGAGGGGAGTCACTGCCAGGCAAACCCGGTGGCACCGGATTTGCAAAACCGGTGGCACCGGTTTTGGGCAGTGTGCATATTCCGCTGCGCAGGCGCTAGTCCAGAGATTCCGGAGATTTTTCCTGAGATTCCGGACTTTCTAGAAACTCCGGGGAAAAGTCTGGAGTATCCGGGTCTCACTGATAAAATTGTTTTAAGTGGTGAATTTCAGGACTCGCCTATTCAACCCCCCCCCTCTAGGCGACATCAAGATCCTTTCAAGATCTATACACTTGTCTGCGGGAAAACTTTTTTTTGATGCATAGCGGGCTTTTCTCCTGCCAACATACCAGATCCACTCAGTGCTGTTGTTGGGGCTGATGTGTCCAGTTACCGGGCACGAGGCGGCAGACCACGTGGAATAGGAGGCACTTGGAAATAAGCAGTTACACAATTGTTACTCAGAAAGTTCCTTCCTGCAAAACATCAAGAGATCGAACCTTCCTCGTTCCTAACTTCCCCCTTCTATCATTATATTATTATGATATCTTAGTTGTTCTCCCCCTACCTTCTTTTTTGCCTAGTTCCACAGTTATGCAATGCGTATGAATTCAGAATGGTGATTAGAAGTATGCTCGAATCAATTTGAAATAGATTAAACAAAATCAGCATAATAAGATGGCATCTCATCACAACAAAGTTTCTTGGCTCATCACAACAAGATGATCAGGTAGCAACAATTTTCTCAACTAATCACAAAAATTTTCTCAGGAAGGTCCTCCCTGCAAAATATCAACAGACCATAGCTTCCTCGTCCAAAAAGTCTATTATGTAGTATTCAGTCAAACAGGATTAAACTGTCACTGCTACGCAATGAGAAAACCCAACATCTTACAATGAAAAAACAGTAGCAGTAGTAGTAGTAGTAGCAGTAGTAGCAGCAGCAGTAGTAGCAGCAGCAGCAGCAGCAGCAGCAGCAGCAGCAGCAGCAGCAGCAGCAGCAGCAGCAGCAGCAGCAGCAGCAGCAGCAGCAGCAGCAGCAGCAGCAGCAGCAGCAGTAGTAGCAGCAGCAGCAGTAGTAGCAGCAGCAGCAGTAGTAGCAGCAGTAGTAGTAGTAGCAGTAGTAGTAGTAGTAGTAGCAAAAAAATTTGTTATCCTATGTGTTAGCTTATTTAGAATCAACATTTTTTTCCTTTTTATTTTTCTCCCTTTTCATCACACTAAATTTTGGCTTTGTGAGATCCTGCTTTTTTGGACTCGGACATTTCAAAGTTTCAGGATGCATCTCATAGCAACTCATGACCACAAATTTCACACCACCGAGTAGCAAACATCATAAGATGATCAGGTAGCAACAAATTTCTCAACTCATCACAACAAAGTTCACACCACCAAGTAGCAAACATCATAAGATGCTAAGGTAGCAACAAGTTTCATAAGACATCAATAGATCGACAATTCTCCCCGCATATAGCTCCCTAATATTATGTTTGGCCTCCTGCAGCTCGACCTCAAGCTTCATGTTAAATTGATAAGTTCTTAGGGTCGCTTGTGTGACCTGAAGTAAGCATCAGCAATAAGTTCCAGCTGCGTTGGCTTACCCTTCTTCACCTTCTGAAGCTCAACAGTAGTATCTTCAAGATTCATTTTTAGTGCCTTCAACATTCATGTTAGCCATTCTGCATTCTTCTTTCCAGTACCTTGCTTCCTCTTCAGCTTTTGCTATCCTCCGTGTTAGTTCATTCAAAACAGATTTAGTCCTAACATCCAATTCAATATCCATCCAAACAAATGACCGACATTGTTTTCCTTCAGGCTGCAAACAACCAATACATATATGTTCATACAATTGTCCATTTGCAACACTAACATCAAGAGTACAAGTACTATAAGTGTATTGAAATATAAACAAGTTATGTCGGGGTTTGTCACCGCTGGCAAGTAAATTTATACGGTCGCACATCGGGATCTGCACAGTGGCACAAGAGACACAAGGGTTTAATTGGTTCGGGCCTCCGTAGAGTAATACCCTATGACTAGTCTGAGGGGGCAGTGTTCTTTATGCTCAAAGTTCGTAGTAGGGGTTACAAACTGGTCGGGAGAGGGTTTTGGAGCCCAAGTCCCTGGTGTGTGCGTGTATGGGATGATATGAGATGAGATATCGATCGATCTTGTGATGGCATGATCGCGAATGTGACCCCCTCCTCCCCCTTTTATAGTTGCAAGGGAGAGGGCAAAGGGGGGTAAAACAGGAATGGAAACTAGGTTACAGTTTAGGGTGTCCTTCTCCACGTCGGGCGGCCGTCCGGACATAGTGATACAGCTTGGACTGTAGCGGAGTGGTTGTTGGCGGTATGGTCTTCCCGGGATTGCGGGTTCCGAGTAGTTGGCGCTGGGGACTCCTCGAGCACGTCTCCAAGTAGTCTGGTCGTCGTGTGTTGTCAGCATCGTACTATGCTCCAGTCGGTGGAGTGGGTATGCATCTTTCCGGGGCACTGTGTGGTTCCTGTGCAGACGGTATGGCCCGCACTATGCTGTTAGTGGCGTAGTGGGCGGCGCGCACTGTGCCATTCATGGCGCAGTGAGCGGCCATGCCTCCTAACACCAGACACCCCCTGTCAGTACGACCCGGCATGGAGAGGGGCGTGGCGGCACGGGAGTGGTCGTGCGCGGAGGACCCGTCACATCAGGAGTGGGCCCCACCTCGTGTGCCTTCGCCGTAAAGGCTGGGCCTGCTGAAGACGGAAACTACTCGTGCGAACGAGTAGTCAGAGGCGAGACGGAAACTACTCGTGCAAACAAGTAGTCACGGTGGGGGCAGAAACTTGTCGTTCGAGCCGCTAGGTGGACGGAAACTTGTCAGACGGGCCTCCAAGTACTCAGAAACTTGTCGGCTAAGCCGCCAAGTACTCGGAGGCGGGTGGTGCCTGTTCGTACGGGCCGCCAAGTACACGGACTTGTCGGAAACTGGTCGTACGGGCTGCCAAGTGCTCGTGGACGGAGTACTCGTCATACAGGCCGCCAAGTACTCAGACTGTAGCCCGTACTTCTCCTTTTGGTGGTTGTGATGGGCCCTGGTCTAGGCCCTTGTCAGTAGCCCCCGAGCCTGGTGAGGGAGTCAAGGACTCGCTCCTAGGCTCAGAGGTCGTGGCGGTGAAAAGGTGAGTTACGTTTTTCTGGTGAGGGCGCGCGAGCGCAGCCGCCAGGTGTAGCCCACGGGGAAGTCGGAGACTTGATCGTGGGGTTAAGTAACGATTTCAAATTGTGGAGATTTTGTGCCGTTGCACATTGTGGGGAATGCGCGCCGTGGGGTAAATGGGCGAAGATCTCACGCCGGTTTTTGGATTCATGGGCCCGTCGTGGGTGACGTGGTGGTGCGTGCATGCGCCAGTGGGGCCAGGGCGCGCGCCTTTTGATGGGCGTCGCTTCGGTTTGTGCAGCGTGCGGCCAGAATTGGGTCTCGGCATTAACTGCTACGCGCACAGTTACCGCCCTTTTATACGCGGTGACCGCCGGTTGGGATTTCTCCCCTTTCTTCTTCCTCGCCTTCCTTGCTGTCGCTACCGCTTCTTCTTCGTCCTCGCTTCCTCCGCGCCCGCACCTTCTCTCTTTTTTCGATTCCGTCCTCGAGCCCGCTCCCCGCTGCCACCGCCATGTTGAACTAGGCATGCTCCAACGTGACCTTCTCGCAGCTTGACCACCTTGTCTCTATGGGCATGCTCCCGGCGCACACCGAAGCCGAGGAGTGGAAGCTTCATGGGCTTGAGACCTCTCCCAATCCTCCGGAGGGGTACGTCGTCTACTTCGTAGCCTTCCACAAGCGCGGCTTCTCCATCCCCACCAGACGGTTCATCCACACCGTGCTCGAGGAGTACGAGCCGCAGCTCCAGCACCTCAACCCCAACAGCATCCAGTAGATGGCGGCGTTCGAGGCGTTGTGCGAGGGGTACCTGAGCATAGAGGCCCATTGGGACTTGTTCAGGTATTTCTTCTTGTTCGTGTGCCTGAAGGACGATGGCCGTCTGACGGCAATCGGGTGCGTCGACCTCCGGTCGAAGCAGGGTAGGTCGGATGCGTACATCCGTACCGCATTGACGAGCTCCAACAGCGGGTGGCACGGGGATTGGTTCTATCTTAAGAACGATCCTCAGAACCTGCTCCAGGCGTACAACGATGATTGGTTCGAGCGCGCACCGGAGAAGTGGAAGTACGGGCTGGAGAAGGACTAGTCGAAGCTGCTTCAAAGCGGCTTCGACGCTCTTCAGGTGCTCCACGGTCGTGGTGTGGACATGGTGGCCGTCATCGGCGGCTATCATGCGAAGGGGATCGTCCCACTCTGGCGGCGGCCCCTCCGCATTTTCGAGATGACAGAAGACCGGGCCCCCTTCGCGGGGACAGTGACGGCCGACCCCCTGCCCTCGGAGGATGAGGTTCAGCACCGCGTGGCGTAGGCGACTGGGATCGCATACGTGGTCTGGCCGCCTGCGGGTTTGCTGCCGATGCTCCCCTACGAGGACACCGTGGCTGTGGTAAGTTTTCCCTTACAACTTCCGACTTGTTTGGGATTTTGGTGTTGGGCTCTGATTTTTTCATGTCCGCTTAGATGGCGAACGTGGACGTCGTCCCCTCATGGGCTCCGCTCAGGGAGGACCTGGCACGGAGAAGAGGCAGGCCGAACGTCGGAAGGCGCACTAGCAGAAGGAGATCGCAAAACGGTCTTGGAACTCCTGCCGTGCGGCGCGTCGACAAGCCCGGGAGGCGAACGTGTCCTTGGATGAGGATCCCTCGCCGTCGCCCCTGTGGACTGGCGACTAGAGCTCTGACTTCGATTGGAGCGACGACGACGGGTCGCCTTCGCCCGCCCCGTCACCGCCGAGGCGGCGTCCTGATCGCATGCTGCGGGGGCCAGCTCGAGCCGGCAGGCGTCGCAACGATCTACTCGGGGGAGCCACTTCGAAATTCGTCCTCGCTCCCCCCGTGTGGCCGCCGCGCCCCCACGGAGAGGAGGGATTCCCCACGGCGTGGTGACTCTGCTCGTTGGCCGTCAGGGCGTGATGCTCTGTCCCGCCCTTCCTCAGGCGAAGCCGCACCGGAGGTCGCATTCCTCGCCAAGGCGCTCGTCGCGGGAGGAAAGGGCCACGTCGAGGGCTTCTCTCCCGCCCAGCACACAGGGAGGTGGGTCGAACGTTCCCCCGCGCCGCCTTCAGTCAGTGGTCGTCGCGGCGGCTGAGAATGGCAAATGGAGAATGTGTGTTGACTATACGAGCCTGAACAAGGCATGTCCAAAAGATCCATTTCCGTTACCACGCATAGATCAAGTGGTCGATTCGACAGCTCGGGGCGAAACCCTCTGTTTTCTCGGCACTTACTCTGGGTACCACTAGATCGCGATGAGCCTAGCTGACCAGCTCGCCACAACATTCATCACCCGTTTCGGTGCATTTTGTTACGCATCCATGCCGTTCGGGTTGAAAAATGCAGGTGCCACGTTCCAAAGATGCATGCATCGTGTCTTTGGCGACCTCATTGGCCGGCTGATCGAAGTCTATGTCGATTACATCGTTGTAAAGTCGAAGAAGGTGGGCGACCTGATCCCTGACCTCACCGTATTTTTTGAGAAACTGAGGGAGTACGACGTAAAGCTTAACCCCGAGAAGTGTGTCTTCGGGGTCCACAGAGGCATGCTCCTCGGGTTTGTCGTGTCAAAACGCGGCATCGAGGCAAATCCCGAGAAGATCTCAGCCATCACGAACATGGGGCCGATCCAAAACCTGAAGGGGGTACAATGCATCACTGGCTGCCTCATAGCGCTCAGCCATTTCATCGCTCGACTCAGTGAGCGTAGCGTGCCGCTGTACCGCCACATGAAGAAGTCGGACCATTTCGCGTGGGCGCTCGAAGCACAGGAAGCACTCGACTCGCTCAAGAACCTACTCAAGAGCCCGCTTGTGCTCACGACATCGGCGGACGAAGTGCCCATGCTCCTATACCTTGCCACAACAACTCAGGTCGTGAGCGCGGCATTGGTTGTCTAGCGAGGAGAGCCCGGAAGGACACAAAAAGTGCAACGCCCAGTGTACTTCGTCAGCAAAGTCCTCTCCGACTCGAAAATGTGCTACCCGCAAATCCAATAGTTAATTTATGCTGTCCTCCTCACCAAGCGGAAGCTCTAGCATTATTTCAATTCACACATCACAGTGGTGTCAAAATACTCGGTTGGCGAGTTCACTTCTCGAATGAACCCTGCACTCTGGATTTGCTAACCACTCTGGGTGGTGCACTTCTCGAATGAATCCTGCACTAATGAGTTTCTTGATTTCTTCGCCGATGGCCATGCACTTGTCGGTGTTGAAGCGGCAAAGATGTTGCTTTATTGGCTTCGAGCTAGGCTGAATGTTAAGCTTGTGCTCGGCGACCTCCCTTGGAATCCATGGCATGTTGGAGGGTTTCCATGCAAACATGTTGAGGTTCGCTCGGAGGAAGTCGACGAGCGCGCTTTCCTATTTAGGATTGAGTGCCGTCCCGATGCGGATCGTGCGGCCGTCGTCGGCAACGGCCACCTCCTTGGAGTCCTTGGCGGGCTCGAAGGAGCATGCCGCACACTTGGACGACTTGGGGATGTTGAGGTCCTCGGGAGAGGGCTCTGCGGCGAGCTTCTCAGACCGAATCAGTGTTTCATCGAACTAAAAACACTCAGTGTCGCACTCGTATGCATACTGGAATGACGTGCTTAATGTGGTGATGCCCTTCGGACTGGGTGTTGACGTTTGATTATCGTTGCAAACTTCGATCCGCAAGCATACAGACCACATTGGACCCTCTTTCCCTTAAGTGTAAACCCAAGGTATCGAATCTGTGGAACATGTGCAATGCAAGATCGATCCAATAAAGCGAGAAAGCACTTTGTTCGAGAGAGGTTTCAAACACATCTAATCTACTAAACATGAGAGGAAGCAAGAGAAAGCAAAGAAATAACCGATCTAGAGAGTCTAGATCATGCCTTTGTTGTAGTTCCAAGCGAGAGATGAAGATAGCAATGTGAATCTCATAAAAAGCATATTTAAACCATGGCCTCCGATCCAATCCTCAAAGGCACCTACCGTACACGTGATCAATATCTTGTCACGATGTCCCGCTTATTGTGTAGGTGAACCTAAGAGCACGTTCATGAGGAACATGTTGAAAACACTTAGTAGATCTGGTATGCACCTCTAGCCACCGCAGCTACAAGAGCACCCTAAGCAATCTATCTTAGGTATAGATTGAGGAAGAAGCAAAACCGTAGAAAAGGCACTATATCGCTAGAAATCAGATTCACAAAGACTTCACCATGAATGATACATGAACAAGATCACAACCGGGATCCTACCTTGATCTTTATCCTAGCTCCAGAATTCTGACGTGGTCTTCCATGCAAGGTTCCCACATCGGCTAGGGAAACCCAAGACAACTAGCACGACCCTCCTCTCCGAGATGGTGTCCCTCTAGCTTCTCTGCTCCTCGGCGCCAGATGACGAATGGCTTGATGTGTGGCTCTTTGCACGGGGACTATAAATAGCCCGAAGGGGTGCTAGGTCAAAGGGGGTGACGAACCGGGCCCGGAACAGGCTGGGCCGGCCAGCCTGGGCTGACCGGCCTAGGCCCGTTTCAGCCCGTTTCGTCTCCGGTTTTCTTCTAGACGCTTCTCGTGTTTTCTTGATTATTTGCCGAACTGCATGTGGGTCCTTGATGTCATTTTCCTCGCGGTTTAGATAAGGGTGCTTGGCGTATGAAGTCCTGCATCTTCCGTCTAGGTCCTCAATATTTCTCGGCTTCACGCTTTAGTCCTTGGCTCATTTGGAGTCATGTTCATCTTGTGTCTTGGCTTGTGCCGGGCTTCATGATCTTCTTGTAAAACCCTTGATGAACTTTACTAGGAAGTCCTCATTTAGGCTCTTAATCTCTGTCTAAATAATAAACTCCAAAAACCATGCACGAGTGTGAACTTGACATATAATGGGGGTTAGGATCGTTAGTGTGAATATCAAATTAATACCAACATTGAAGGTAAACTCATGGCTAGGTTGACGGAAATCGACCGCCAACACCGGGCATCTTCAGCTTGAGGTACGTGTAGCTGGGGATGGCCATAAACTTCGCGTATGCTGGCCTTCCTAGTAACGCGTGATACGTCCCCGGGAACCCGACCACCTTGAAGGTGAGGGTTTCCTTTCGGAAGTTGCGTGGTGTTCCGAAAGTGAGGGGCAGGTCGATCTGCCCGAGGTGAGCCGCCTCCATCCCGGGTACGACCCCGTGGAACGGTGTCGTAGACGGCCGCAGTCGGGACCGCAAAATCTCCATGTCGTCGAGAGTCAAGGTGTAAATCACATTGAGGTCGCTGCCTCCGTCCATCAGCACCTTGTGTATACACTAGGTACCGAACAAGGGTGCCACGACAAGCGGGTAGTTACCCGGTTGTGGGACGTGGTTGGGATGGTCGCTACTGTCTAACGTGACCAGTGTCTTTGACCGCTTCAGGTATGTTGGCGTCGTAGACTCGGTGTTGTAGATCTTTCGCCGGATCAGCTTCTCCTGGCGCCTGGGCGGGCACGCCAGCAAGCCCCCGAAGATCATCATGACCGCGCCGTCTTCTCTGGGGTACTCGGTGTCATCGTTGTCTTTGTCCTTGGGCCGTTTGCCAATTGGGATGGGGTCCCACTTCTTAAGCGTGCCGTCGTGGTAGCTCTTCATCAGGTTGTAGTCCTTCAGCGCGTGCTTGACCGGACCCTCGTGGTTGGTGCACGGAGCCTCCAACAGCTTCTCGAAGTGGTCCTTGGGTGGATTGTTATTGGGCCTTGTCGTCTTCCGATCGACTACGGCCACGAGGTTGTCGTCACGGTGCCGCTTGTGCTTGTTCTTCTTTTTCTTGTCGGGCTGCGCTGATGGACCTTCATCGACCTCCGTTGGCTGCTTTCCTTTGCCGGGGCTGAGGGTAGAGGCTACCGCCTCCTCCCCGTTGGCGTGGTCTGTGGCGATGTTGAGGAGCTCCCGTGTAGATCGCGACTTCCGACACCCGATCTTGTGGATCAGGGTGGCGCACGTGGTCCCGTTCTGGAATGCCGAGATGATGTCTGTGTCGGTGGTGTTGGGCAGCTCGGTGTACCACTTGGAGAAGCGCCGGATGTAGTCATGCAGGCTTTCCCCCTTCATCTGCTTGCAGTTGCGTAAGTCCCACGAGTTGCCGGGCCCCGCGTACGTGCCCTGGAAGTTGCCGATGAAGGCGTCCCACAGCTATGACCATCTATCGATCCTGCCTCGGGGCAGGTGCTCCAGCCATGTGTGGGCTGAGTCGGTGAGATGCAGTGGGAGGTTCTTTATTGAAGGACCGAATAGGCGACCAGAGAGAGAGGAGTGAATAGGAGCCAATAAAAATTCTTCCTGAAGGTCGAACTCAGCCTATACCCCGATTGCCAATCCAAGTACTCGCACACACCAAAGAAGCTCTAGACAAGTCACAAACAAGCCCTCAAGAACAAGAGACAAGCCTAGAAGCAAAGAGCGGAAGCACAAGACAAGAACCAAATGACTTAGCTAAATCTGCGAAGTCCAGGCCGGACAGTCCGGACGAGTACGGCGGACAGTCCGCGAGTACGGCGGACAGTCCGTGAACCCTCGGCGGACAGTCCGTGAACCCTCGGCGGACAGTCCGAAAAAGGACCTCGAGCCAACAGTGCTGCACCGAGGAAATTCAGACAGTCCGGGCAACCACCGCGGACAGTCCGGGACCTCGCGGACAGTCCGGCCTCCCCAGGCGGACAGTCTGGCAAAACTCGCTGGACACCCCAGACAAACCTCGAGCCACCCCAGACAAACCAAGCCACGCGGACAGTCCGCAAGCCCCACGCGGACAGTCCGGAAACACCCTGCAACAAAACCCTAGCGACGGAACGGATCGAAACGCGAACGCGCACGAACACGGATGAACACGCGACGAATTGCAGTCACGCGGACAGTCTGCACGTGACCCGCGGACAGTCTGCACGTGACCCGCGGATAGTCCGCCAGGCGCAGACAAAGCAGAAAAAGCTCGACCCCGCGAAGTCAACTCTCCAAATCCATCACCGGATCTCCCAAACGGCAAAAGCTCTTTAGACAAGATTTGGGGAAGATGATAAGCAACACAAGAGGAAGCTATGCCCCAAAAATCTCGACCTCTAAGACACTAAATCACCGGGAATCGTGGATCACATGAACCACCACCAAGAACTCGAACTCCGGCCAAAAACACACGAATCGAAGGCTTTCCCCCGCGTTTAAGGGGTCAAGATCACACACCAAGATGCGCAAGGCATCCACCCATGATACCCTCAAAGAAATCCGAAGGAAAACGCCCTCAAATCCCCGAATTGAGCGAAGAACGAAACTCCCCAAAAATAGCCCCGAAAATGACACGAAAATCACAGAGGACTAGGAGATCACCGCAACGCCGAATGCTTCCATACATCCAGAGGTCAGAGTCTATACAAGAATCTAGCCTAAGGAATACAGAGGGAAAAGAAGCAGTTCAGAGCAATCTACCGGGGGAGGAAACCATAGAGTCCAAGAGAGAGAGATGCCATCCACCTCTCTGCTATTTATACGAAGTCCATCGGAGGGAGGTAAATGACCACGCTACCCCTACAACTTGAAATGAAGATACAACTCCTCAGGGGCATTTTGGTCAAGTCTTCATCGAGCGGACACGCTTCCACCGCGGCCTTGCTCAGCATCGACGCAAGCCCCGCGATCACGCCACGTGCCCCCCGCCTCGAAGCTTCCTGAAGCTCCCGGATCACCGTCTCCGTCGCCTCGGGCCTCCGGACTTGGTTTTGCGGCCCAAACCAAGAAACCGTCCACCGATGGTTTTGTGGGCAAACCAACAAACCCCGCGTGCAAGCTTCGGGCTCGATCCGCTACCTTGCACCAGCCCATGTTGACGACTTCAGCCCGCCAGTCTTGCATCGCACGGCTCGCACTTGACCCCATCGGCCACCGGGTCCATCGAACCAAGCCTACTTGCCTCTCCATCACCCAGAGGCCGCCACGGCTAAGGCCTTTCGCGCTTGTTCTTCACCTGCACCAACACGAGTCAAGCCGCAACCTGTACCTGCACACTTAGCCAAGCATCAGTCCACACAACGTTGTCAATCACTCATCACTAAGGAGCGACCCTCCACTGGTCCTCGGACACACCTTGTCCTCAATCTCCCCCTTGATGAGTGCATTGACAACACCCATAGAAATCACATAGAGAAAAAGAAAAGAAAACAACCACGAACACAAACCTCCAACAAGTGATCCAAAGCCAAAGAAAAAGCGAAAACAAGATCACTCGCCAGACCAAGTCTCAGCCCCCTAAGACAAGGGCAACGGCTCGACACAGCCGAGACAAAATAAAGCTCACAAAGAGCACACCACAAAGCACAAAACTCAGGAAACACAAAGGAGCTCCCCCTGCACATATGCACACTCCCCCTGAGCAAATGCAACCTCTTCTTCTCAATTTTTCTCCTCACATGCAACATTTCACAAAAGCAAACCAATTTTCCATAAAATCTTCCAATGCATGAAAAATCTCCCCAAATGTGCATAACTTCTCCCAAAACTCTCCAAAATGCAAAGCACTTCTCCCCCTTGTTGACAATGCATGAATCAAGGTATATGAAACTCTTCCCTTTGTTTTCATGAAAAATGCATGTCAAAGCATAAATACAATCTAGCAAGCTTCTCAAATATACACAGAGCACAACAAAATGCTACACATGAGACATAGAGCAAGCAAAGTAGATATTGTGTAGTTAGCACATTGCCATGAAGAAGGTAGAGACATATAAGCATGTGACATGGACAAAGGCAATTTTAAGCAATTTTTCACAAAGAAACATTCATCTCATGAGCAAGACCCTATCCATGGCAATTTGAGCACAAATACACTAGATCATCCAAAGTTTATACAAGATCACAAATTCTCATCACAAGATCATTATAAATGCCCACAAGCTACTCAAGTCATGTCAAAGCCACCGAGCCATGTGTCTACTTCTTAAAACGAGACTTCTCATGGTAGACAGCATGCTACGGTTTAGCACCCAAGATATGAATATCAAAACATAAAGACATGACTTAGAGTTCATTTTTCAAGCACAAGGTAATTCATACACCAATTTCATTTTCAAATTTAAACATGGTACATGAAATGCCTTTGCGGCAAAAAGAAGCTTATGCTCCTCCCAAAGTGAACAAATGGGCTAAACATTTACAATGACAAAAAGGTCTTTGACCCCAAGCAAAGAGAACATGTTACTCAAGCACAAACTAAACATGATATAGGCATTTAAGCACAAATTGAGCATCGACAAGCATCTACTCATGAGCGAGGTAATTTTTATCATTTTCACAAACATGAGGCTATTTCAACATAAATATATGACAAAACCATCAAGAGCATAGCATTCACATCCACCATTTACCAAACATGCACATGTCACACATATAGCACATCAGTGATCAATGTATATAAGAGAAGCTTTTCCTAGCACAAGTGATCCAAAGATGGCTATCCTACCAGGTTTTGTACAGAAAGTAAAACGCATACATGGAATGCAACAAAAGAAATATATGACACATATATACATGAG
Source organism: Cenchrus fungigraminus (assembly GCA_036936925.1). Lineage (NCBI taxonomy): Eukaryota > Viridiplantae > Streptophyta > Magnoliopsida > Poales > Poaceae > Cenchrus > Cenchrus fungigraminus. Next base: position 55,276,413 of record CM072777.1, read on the forward strand.
AAGCTCCAAGACCCAGCTAGAAAGGAAAGCACACCCCAAGTTCACCCTGCAAGCGAGTGAAAGTGACTTGGTCAAGTGGTTTAGTGAAAATGTCGGCTAGCTGATCTTGGGTAGGCACATTGGACAAAGATATGTTTCCCTTCTCAACATTGTCCCTCAGAAAGTGGTATCTCACTTCAATGTGTTTTGTTTTGGAGTGGAGGACAGGATTTTTTGCTACACTTATGGCACTGGTGCTGTCACAGGAAAGTGGAACCTGGGAGCACTCTTCACCAAAATCACTCAAAGTGTAGGTCATCCATAGGAGCTGGGAACAACAGCTAGCAGCAGCTACATACTCGCCCTCTGTAGTGGACTAGGCTACACTGGATTGCTTGCGAGATGACCAAGAGACCAAAGAAGAACCAAGGAACTGACAACACCCAGAGGTAGACTTGCGGTCCAATCGACACCCAGCAAAATCAGTATCGGAGTACCCGTGAAGTCTGAGTGTCAAGGAGGCAGAATACCAAAGACCAAACTCAGGAGTGTAGTTCAAGTACCTGAAAATCCGCTTGACGGCCTTCTGATGTGAAGTCCTCGGTGTAGCCTGAAAACGAGCGCACAGACACACACTGAACTGTATGTCCGGCCTTGTCGCCGTCAAGTAGAGGAGGGAGCCGATCATGCTCCGGTACTCCTTCTGGTCCACGGGTTCGCCATCCTCGTCTGCATCCAAAACCGTAGTGGTACCCATCGGTGTAGTCAGCGGCTTGGAGTCGTTCATGCCAAACTTCTTCACCATGTCCCTGGTGTACTTCGCCTGATGTACAAATGTCCCGTCCTTGCACTGCTTGATCTGGAGGCCTAAGAAAAATTGCAGCTCGCCCATCATGGACATCTCAAATTCCCTGCTCATGTCATCTGCAAATCTGGCAACAAGATCATGAGAAGAGCCACCAAAGATTATGTCATCCACGTATACCTGAACAATCAAAAGGTCATTCCCATGCTTAAGGAGAAACAGGGTCTTATCAACTGTGCCCATCACAAACCCCTTACTCAGCAAAAAGCCTCTCAACCTGCCATACCAAGCTCTAGGTGCATGTTTCAACCCATAGAGCGCTCTCTGGAGTTTGTATACACGGTGTGGGTATTTCTCGCTCTCAAACCCCAGGGGTTGCCTCACATACACTTGTTCCTCTATCACCCCATTCAAGAAAGCACTCTTGACATCCATTTGGTACAATTTGAACCCTTTAGCCACGGCAAAGCCTAGGAGGATCCTAATTGCTTCCAAACGGGCCACAGGAGCAAATGTCTCCTCATAGTCTATGCCCTCTTTCTGGTTGAACCCCTGAGCCACCAACCTCGACTTGTTTCTCACAACCATCCCATTCTCACCCTCTTTGTTCTTCCACACCCACTTGGTACCTATGGGACGACAATTTGGTGGTGGATCGACTAACACCCAGACTTGGTTCCTTTCAAAGTTCTCCAATTCCTCATGCATGGAATTCACCCAATTCTCGTCAGACAAAGCGTGTCGAATATCTTTGGGCTCAAATGACGCAAAAAAAGCAAAATGAGCGAAATGAGAAGTGTTCCTTGACCTCGACCGTGTAGTGCGTTCATGAAGGTCACCTATGATCGTCGTCGGTGGGTGATCAATCTGTACACGCCGGGGAGCCTCTCGCCTAGAAACAATCTCCCCCTCAGTAGCAGCCTCCACTCGAACAGCCTCAGTCGTAGTGGGTGTAGGGGATGGTCCATCCTCGATCGTCGTCGTAGTAGTGGAAGTAGCGTGTACACGATCAGCCACGGGAGCACCACCATCATCATCGTCGTCGTCTCCATCTCCATCCTTCTCATCCTCAAAGATCCTCGCTCCAATCTCCTCGTCACCTGCACACTCAAAGGCAGAAGAGCTACATGGCTGTGTCTCGTTGAAGGTTACTTTGCAAGTCTCCATGATTCGGTTAGTGTCAAGGTTGAGCACATGATATGCTCTAGAGTGAATTGCATATCCGAGAAAGATACCATCCGAACATCTAGCCTCAAACTTATCCAACTTGCCCTTCTTCAGAATGAAACACTTGCAACCAAAAGCTCTAAAGTGACTCACCTTGGGTTGTCGTCCATGCATCAACTCATAAGAGGTCTTCTTCTTGAAAGCACGAAGGAAGATGCGATTTGAGACATAGCAAGCGGTATTGACCGCCTTGGCCCAGAAACGCCTAGGAGTCCTGTGCTCATCGAGCATCGTCCTGGCCATCTCACAAAGGGTCTGGTTCTTCCTCTCCACTACGCCATTCTGGCAAGCGACGTATGGAGAAGAGTACTGATGATCGAGACAAAGATCACAGCAAAAAGCATCGAAATGAGAGTTTTTAAACTCCGTGCCATTGTCACTGCGTATAGCTCGAATGGCATCACCATGTCTCTCATTCTTCAACCTCAAGATCAAGTCTCGAACAAAGCCAAATGTCTCGCTCTTATCCTCCAAAAAGAAAACCCAAGAGTACCTCGAAAAATCATCAACAACCACAAGAACATACCACTTCCCACCCGCAGAGCGAACACGAGCTGGCCCAACCAAATCCATGTGCAACACCTCACAAGGTCGCTCGGTCATGACCGCAGTCAGAGGGGCGTGAGAAGCAGCAACCATCTTTCCATGCCGACAAGAAGCACAAACCAAATCCTTCTCGAATTTCAACTTAGGCAATCCTCGGACAAGATCAAGACCACTCAAGCGGGAAAGCAGCTCAAAGCTCAAGTGTCCTAACCTCCTATGCCATTTCCAAAGCTCAACCGAAACGCCAGCAACAAAGCATCGAGGAGGACCAACTGACTGGGAAAAATCGGCATGAAAGATTTGACCCTCGGGGACGATGGTACAGACAAGATCGCCTCGAGAATCAAGCACACGAGAAGCGCCCGACTTAAAACGAACCTCAAAACCTTCGTCAAGTAACTGAGATACTGACAATAGGTTAAAACCAAGTGACTTGACCAGGGCCACACTTCTTAAGGTCACTTTGCTACTCACCTTCACCATACCTTCAGCAAGCACTCGTCCTCTCCCATTGTCCCCTAAAGTGATGTTCTCCCTCGTACTCACCGAGGTGAGGCTGGAGAACCACCCACGATCTCCGGTCATGTGTCGTGAGCAACCGGAGTCGATCAACGAAAAGTCTCAAGCCTCCCACCTGCAATCAAAAACGAGAATGAGAATGAGCAAGCGACTCAACACTGGGGTTAGTACCAAAAGAGTCAAACCAGTGTCGAGCCATTTGCTCAAAAGAAGGGTTAGCAAAGTCCATCCTACCAAAACCTCTAGGCGGAGCCCTCTCACGCCTACCACCAAAGGAGCTATCACATCTCAATGGAGGAGTACACGCACCACGAGGGGGAAAACGTGGCCCGTAGTCCATTTGAGACCCAAAGCTCCGATCGTGCCTCCCAAACTCGTAACGGTCACGAGAAGGAGCACGTCGAGCCATCTCGCCACGCCCAAACCCAACACGCCTGTCTCTCTGAGGAAAACCACCTCCACCTCCACGAGTGGGAACTGTACGCACATACACCTCACCCCTAGGTAGAGGCCCTCTACGAGGCTCAGGCACACCACGAGCAAGGTGGTACCTGTCCCTGTTTGCCATCTCCCTAGCAAACCTCTCATCTCTCTTCCTCCTGAAATAGAACTCATCCTTATGCCCATACCTCCCACAATACTCACAATGGAAGCGGATCGGCTGTGGCTTAGGCGGTGGCTTTTCTGTGGGTTTCTCAACAGCCTTCTCTCCTGACTTCCCCTCAAAGACATTACCCAGGTTGCTCACAAACTTGATGGGTTTCTGGTAATTTTTTGTTTTCTAGGGGAACACTAGTGGGTCTGGAGTTGTATCAAGCTTGTTTCTAAGGTGGTTTGGCTTGGGTGCATATTTGTTCATGGGTACAGTGTGTGGTGGAGTAGGAGTCTCTCTAGCTTTCTCTTCTCCCTCACAACTCTTCTCACCACTCTTGTCAGCCCCCAACGCCTGACCATCAAACCTCTTGAACTGAGCCAACATCAAACACAATTGTGGCTCATGCCCAGACAACCAACTCATCAATTTCCTAAGCTCATCATTTTCATCCTGCAAATGGTCAACATAGTGTGGAAGTTCCATATTTTTTAAAGCATGCATTTCACAGGTAGAACATGATGTAGGAAGAGGAGCTTTCAATGCCGCCTCAAGAGAAACTAGTCTAGTGTGAGGTTCATCTAGCCTAGCATGCAACACAGGACATGAGGTACAAGCACCCAACAAAGCTGGCCTAGATTTCAATTCATCACACTCAATCCTAACCACATCTAGTTCCTCAAGAGTAGAGGCATGCTTCTCCTTGAGAGCAGTCAAATCAGCAAGAAAAAATGAGCAATCACCACAGTCAATCTCATCAGACACCACAAGAGCAAATTTCGAAGAGCCTATCTCATTTCTAGCATCCACAAGCAAGGATTCAAGCTCAGCTATCTTATCCTTAGCATCACCCAACAAAGACCTAAATTTCCTCTTCTCCTTGTTTGTCTTTCTAAGCACATCATCACGGTTATCAAGCAGCTCATTGAGCCTAGCATTCTCCTCTAGCAAGAAGTTGGGATCATGTCGTACCTCTTCCTCGGAGTCGGAGTTCGAATCCGAGCTGTGCTTCCCACCCTTCTTGGAGTGCGCCATGCCACAGAATCCTCCTTGTGCGACGAAGCTCAAGACGGTGAAGTTCTTGCCCGTGTGCCGCTTGTCCTTGCGCCTTTCTTGCTCTTCCTCACTGCTCGAATCGGAAGAAGCATCGCTTGATGTGGAGTCGATGTCGCTCGCTCCGGCAACCATCGCTTGAGCCGTCTTCTTCTTGTAGCCGCCACTCTTCTTGGACCTTCTCTCGCCCTTGTCCTTGTAGTCGTTCCAGGAGCGATGCTTGTTGTAGTTGTGCTTGGGCTTGCCCTTGTAGTTGTTCTTGATCTGCATGGCTTCAGGGCATTCAGCGATGAAGTGCCCATGCTTCCCGCATCGATAGCACATCCCTGAGCTCTGCCTTGCATTCTTGCGGTTCTCGTACATCCGCCCAAACCTCTTGATGAGGACATGACACCCATGCATACGACCATGATTGGTGCATGGAATGGAGTAGAAGAAGTCCAGCAAGGGTGTCCAAGTCGAAGAGGAGGCACGAGGCTAATCCGGTTCGAGTCCCCAAGGTGGAGGCCCAAAATAATTTAAGTTCGAGCCCAGTTCGGAGTCCAGGACTAGTGCGCACTAAAAACGACGCCCAGGTCACATACGAAGTTAGTTTTGGACGTTCTTTATATGGCTGGAAGCAGAATTGCATAAGGCTTCCAATGGCACCGATTTGAGGCCCAAATTCATCCCGAGTCAACGGGAATCGTCGAAAGAAGTTGATGTCCAGAATCTGCCAAGGTGCTGCGTCACCGGTTTGTTGGGCCTTAAGCCCAAGTTGAGGGCGCCCCATCCTAGGTCGCCCTCAACCCTAGGACGCCCCTCTTCATATACTCAGTAGCCGCCGCATTTAGAACTCGAGTTTGTTTTACAAGTTAGCTTTAGCTACAACCGAACAGCCGCATAGCGCTGCCTTCGTGTATTGCAGACTCCACCTTCGAGTGATAGTAAGATTGCTCGCCTCTTTTTCTTGTTCGTTCTTCGATTGCGTGCAGGAAACGATCTTCGTGATCAGGCTGACTTTGCACCGGCAAGGTTGGTAACCATCGGGAGTTGGTTCAGCGATTGCATTAGCGCTTCGAGCTCGCTCGTCATAGTCGGATCGTGAGGGTCAACAACCACCAAATCGAATTTATCTCCACTCACCGAAAGATCGGGCACTCCGCCTCTATCACCTCTTGCTCAACAAGGTGAGATTGTCCTCGCTCAGCACCTCAAAGTCCTCATCTGGCAAAGACCCAAGACAAGACAAAGAGAAACCACCAGAGTTAGCATTAGACCTTGACCCTGAGATAAGAGCCAAACTATGAGGATCAGTGGGGCTCTCGCTCTTGGCTCTCAAGCCACGATCAACCTCCAAAGACCTGAGCTTGGAAAACAGCTCATAAAGCGTAAGCGTATCATACATGCTCGACTCCTCAATGGCCTCGACCTTGGCACTCCACACAGACCTATCCAGGGCATGCAAAAGCTTGATAGCTTGATCATGATCCGTGTATGGGAGCACTGTCACATTGGCCCTCATGTTGTTGACTATGCTAGTGAAGCGCTAGAACATAGCATCGGTCGGCTCACCGGGGAGATGAGTGAAGTTCTCGTACTCTCTCCGGTAAGTGGAAAACAAACGGGCTTGCACTTGGGCATTGCCAACATGAGCATTTCTCCGTATACTCGCTCGAACTCCGAGGAACAGAGAGCACGGAACAAGTAATCAACGGCCTTGCTGTTGGCCTCACACATGTCCCGTGAACCTGGAAGCAGAAAACTATCTGGGATGACATAATGAGGATTCTGAGTGACCTCCCAGATCAGAGTTCCCTTCCCTTGCAAAAACGTGCCCATGCACCTTTTCCACATCGGGTAATTCTTGCCATCAAAGTGCGGAGGACCCGACCCCTTGCCATAATCGCCCATCTTTGGATCTTAGACTGGTTAGAATCAAGAAGATCCATAACCGACTTTGATACCAATTGAAGGACCGAATAGGCGACCAGAGAGGGGGGGGGAGTGAATGGGAGCCGATAAAAATTCTTCCCGAAGGTCGAACTCAGCCTATACCCCGATTGCCACTCCGAGTACTCTCACACACCAAAGAAGCTCTAGACAAGTCACAAACAAGCCCTCAAGAACAAGAGACAAGCCTAGAAGCAAAGAGCGGAAGCACAAGACAAGAACCAAATGACTTAGCCAAATCTGCGAAGTCCAGGCCGGACAGTCCGGACGAGTACGGAGGACAGTCCGCGAGTACGGTGGACAGTCCGTGAACCCTAGGCGGACAGTCCGAAAAAGGACCTTGAGCCAACAGTGCTACACTGAGGAAATTCAGACAGTCCGGGCAAGCACCGCGGACAGTCCGGGACCTCACGGACAGTCCGGCCTCCCAAGGCGGACAGTCCGGCAAAACTCGCTGGTCACCCCAGACAAACCTCGAGCCACCCCAGACAAAAACCATGCCATGCGACCAGTCCGCAAGCCCCACGTGGATAGTCTGGAAACACCCTGCAACAAAACCCTAGCGACAGAACAGATCAAAACGCGAATGCACATGAACACGGATGAAGACGTGATGAACTGCAGTCGTGTGGATAGTCCGCACGCGACCCGCGGACAGTCCGCCAGGCGCGGACAGAGCAGAAAAAGCTCGACCCCGCGAAGTCAACACTCCAAATCCATCACCGGATCTCCCAAACAGTAAAAGCTCTTTAGACAAGATTCGGGGAAGATGATAAGCAACACAAAAGGAAGATATGCCCCAAAAATCTCGACCTCTAAGCCACTAAATCGCCGGGAATCGCGGATCACACGAACCACCACCAAGAACTCGAACTCCGACCAAAAACTCACGAATCGAAGGCTTTCCCCGGTGTTTGAGGGGTCAAGATCACACTCCAAGATGTGCAAGGCATCCACCCATGATCCCCTCAAAGAAATCCGAAGGAAAACGCCCTCAAATCCCCGAATCGAGTGAAGAACGAAACTCCCCAAAAATAGCCCCGAAAATGACACGAAAATCACAGAGGACTAGGAGATCACCGCAACGTCGAATGCTTCCATACATCCAGAGGTCAGAGTCTATACAAGAATCTAGCCTAAGGAATACAGAGGGAAAAGAAGCAGTTCAGAGCAATCTACCAGGGGAGGAAACCCTAGAGTCCAAGAGAGAGAGATGCCATCCACCTCTCCGCTATTTATACGAAGTCCATCGGAGGGAGGTAAATGACCACGCTACCCCCACAACTTGAAATGAAGATACAACCCCTCAGGGGCATTTTGGTCAAGTCTTCATCGAGCGGACACGCTTCCACCGCGGCCTTGCTCAGCATCGACGCAAGCCCCGCGATCACACCACGTGCCCCCCGCCTCGAAGCTTCCTGAAGCTCCCGGATCACCATCTCCGTCACCTCGGGCCTCCGGACTTGGTTTTGCGGCCCAAACCAAGAAACCGTCCACCGATGGTTTTGTGGGCAAACCAACAAACCCCTCGTGCAAGCTTCTGGCTCGATCCGCTACCTTGCACTAGCCCATGTTCACGACTTCAGCCCGCCAGTCTTGCACCGCACGGCTCACACTTGACCCCATCGGCCACCGGGTCCATCGAACCAAGCCTACTTGCCTCTCCATCACCCGAAGGCCGCCACGGCTAAGGCTTTTCGCGCTTGTTCTTCACCTGCACCAACCCGAGTCAAGCCGCAACCTGTACCTGCACACTTAGCCAAGTATCAGTCCACATAATGTTGTCAATCACTCATCACTAAGGAGCGACCCTCCACTGGTCCTCGGACACCCCTTGTCCTCAATCTCCCCCTTGATGAGTGCATTGACAACACCCATAGAAATCACATAGAGAAAAAGAAAAGAAAACAACCACGAACACAAACCTCCAACAAGTGATCCAAAGCCAAAGAAAAAGCGACGCTCCACTGGTCCTCGGACACACCTTGTCCTCATTTATGATGAATAGGTCGTCCCGCGCACCGCAGTGTGGCATGCCAGCCGGTAGTCCTCCAGCCAGACGCTAGGGTTGGTCTCTCCGTCCTACTTGGGTACGGTCGTCGGAGCTCGGAAGCTTGGAGGTAATCGAGCACTACGGACGCTCTTGTCGAAGGCCCGTGGCCCTTGGGTGTCGGGTGGTGTGCTCCGACTCCGGTCCTCGTCGCTGTCGTAGCAGCCACGACGCCGCTTATTGTACTCCTTACGAGGTTGGTGCTCGTGGTCGTTGTCCCGACTTGTGGCCGCCTTCTGTCGAGCCTTGATGGTGTCACGGTCGGGGCCGAGGTGGCTTTTGACAGGGATGTTGACTTCCACGGATCGGTGCGGATGCTGCGACGGGGCGGCCGGTTGTCGGTGCTCGGAGTGCACGTGGCCCTGCAAGCCCTGCTGACGTGACGCAGAACTTTCTGCCTGCTGCACAACAGCTGTCTCAAGAAGATTCTTGAGCTGCAGGTGCACTTCTTTCTCCTGGGTCGTAGCTGGTTCTGGGATCTTCCGGAGAAGAACGGCTGCTGCTGCCAGGTTCTGTGACGCCCTCTTGAAGACAGGCGTGCTGTTGACGACGTCGCGGTCGTCGTTGATGATGCGCTGCTCGACGTCTCGTGTGCATGCACGAGCAGGAGTCGGGTTTACGGCCTCTCCGAGCTGCTGGTGGAGCTAGGCCCGCTTGTCGTTGAGCTGGCGTTGTGCTTCCTCGAGCTCGTCCAGGCGCGCCGGCCGCGCGTCATCGTCGGGCTGGCCTTGTGCGCGATGTTCGTTGTCCACTGTCGAGCTGTGGGCGGAATGGATAGCCCCATCCGGAGTCTGGCACATGAAGCACTCGTGGGTGGGGTCGTATGGTGCCAGCGCTTGGGTGTTGCAGACGACGAAACACTCACGCGTGGGGTCGTAACCCCCTGCGCTGAAGTCATCGGAGTAGTCGAAGCAGTAGTCCGCCACTGCCTGAAAGCGTCGGGGTCCTGGAGCCCGGAGTAGTCCCACTCTGGGTCCCCGTAACCTTGCGTGTACTCCTCGCTGTCGGAGTCAGGTTACAGCTCGTCGGGCAAGGTCGTGATGAGGTTCCAGATCGCCATGAGATGATGACCCGAGAGGTCCTCGTACGCCCCAGGTCCGTGTTGGCCGACGAGCAGTAGATTGTGGCCGCGTTGAGCATCCTGTGGGGAAATCGCGGCGGCGTGGTCACGCCTTCCCTGACGAGATGCGCCGTCAGGTTTGCGGTGGAGGTGCGACTCCTTCAGTCGTGACGGCAGGCTGCAGCTCGCCGGCTTCGACCCATTGGGAGGAGCCGGCGCGCACCACACTACGTCGCTTCGCACGCGCTTGTCGTGAGCGCTGGCCCGAACGCCTTCGGCGTCGGGGTGCTTGTGGAGGTGGCGCTGAAGCCTCCACGTTCACGTTCCTTGAGAGGAGACGCATGTGGTAGCCGTTGTCGGCCGCCTGGAACAACAAGCTCTCGAACCGAATCTCGTATCCGGCCGGGAATGGGTTGGATGATCCCATGGGGCATCTCGACGACAATGATTGTGTGAGCATCACCATCGGAAGAGCTAGTGGATGGGCCGTGCGGACCCTGGAGTGAATGTCGAGACACGCGAAGGCCCCTAGCTGGCACACCAACTGTCTGGGTTTGTCCAACCGACAAGTAAATTTATATGATCGCACGTTGGGATCCGCACGGTGGCACAAGAGACACAAGGGTTTATACTGGTTCGGGCCTCTAGAGAGTAATACTCTACGTCTAGTCTGAGGGGGGAGTGTTCTTTATGCTCAAAGTTCGTAGTAGGGGTTACAAACTGGTCGGGAGAGGGTTTTGGCGCCCAAGTCCCTGGTGTGTGCATGTATAGGATGATATGAGATGAGATATCGATCAGTCTTGTGATGGCGTGATCGCGAATGTGACCCTCTCCGCCCCTTTTATAGTTGCAAGGGAGAGGGCAAAGGGGGGTAAAATGGGAATGGAAACTAGGTTACTGTGTAGGGTGTCCTTCTCCATGTCGGGCGGCCGTCCGGATATGGTGATACAACTTGGGATTGTAGCGGAGTGGTTGTTGACAGTCTGGTCTTCCCGGAATTGCGGGTTCTGAGTAGTTGGCGCTGCGGACTCCTCGAGCACATCTCTGAGTAGTCTGGTCGTCATGTGTCGTCAGCTTCGTACTATGCTCTAGTCGGCAGAGTGGGTATGCGTCTTTCCGGGGCACTATGTGGTTCCTGTGCGGACAGTATGGCCCGCACTATGTTGTTCGTGGCGTAGTGGGCAGCACACTATGCCATTCGTGGCATAGTGGGCACCCATGCCTCCTGGCACCGGACACCCCCTGTCAGTACGACTCGGCATGGAGAGGGTTGCACGTGGCGGCACGGGAGTGGTCGTGCGTGGATGACCCATCACATCAGGAGTGGGCCCCACCGCGGGTGCCTTCGCCGCGAAGGCTGGGCCTACTGAAGACGGAAACTACTCGTGCGACCGAGTAGTCATGGTGGGGGCAGAAACTTGTTGTTTGAGCCGCTAGGTGGACGAAAACTTGTCGGACGGGCCTCCAAGTACTCGGGAACTTGTCTGCTAAGCCGCCAAGTACTCGGAGGCGGGTGGTGCTTGTTCGTACGAGCCGCCAAGTACACGGACTTGTTGGAAACTGGTCGTACGGGCTGCCAAGTGCTCGGGGACGGAGTACTCGTCGTACAGGCCACCAAGTACTTGGACTGTAGCCCGTACTTCTCCTTTTGGTGGTTGCGATGGGTCCTGGTCTAGGCCCTCGTCAAGTTATTATTTACCTGACCGCAGATTGCATACCGGCGCCCATGAGCGATGAAACTTTCCCTAACAAGGAGAGCATACCCATGCTCGCACTTGTTATAAGGATCCACAAGGATACATCATCAAGAGGCGCCGATGTAACGAAATTAGTGGACCGAACCAGTAAAATACAAGAGCCTATCAATCCATAAAATGATGCAAATTGAAAACTAACTGAATGTAACACCTATGAATTGTCTATAGCCTATCCAATTGTAACACCAATCGGAGTGCAAATCTGAGGGTACGATGAAATCTGGATCTATTGTATATGCTCATCAATCTGCTAGATCCCTTAATCTAGAAATTCGCATCCCTAGGTCAATAAGGGAAAATATAATGGGTCAAATCAGAGGACTGGCCTTGTCCTCTTGTTTCATGAACTCATAGCCGGGAGGTGGGGCATAAATCACCATCTCGTCACTGCTAGAATCTGCCATTCCTACGAGGAGCCGTCGCAAATCTGCGTAGCAGAAGTCAAAAGTCTTTGCAAAGGTAGTGAAGCGTTTCACCAGGCATTCAATAGGTCATTATATAAGGTTCACCTGAAACTTACATGTGGGGACCTAGTCACTATAAAGAATTTTCCTGAAATTATCTGGCACAAGTATAATGTTTCCCATAAAATTTACACAACCAAGAAGTGGTGTAGTGGGAAACAATGCAGTCTTGTTCCTGTAGGTCTCTGGTTCGAACCCTTGCAATGGCAAATTTTTGACATTGTTTTCTTTTTATTTTTCCTCCATTTTTATCACAGAAAATTGTGGCCTTGTCAGATCCTATTTTTTTAGACTGGGACATTTCTAAGTTTTATGACCACTTGGAACAATTTATTTTTAAACAAATACTGACATGTGGGACCCTGCATCATGTCTTAGTGGTAGTGTCATTGCGACCTTTAATATAAAAATATCTTCTTGGCTCAATAACACAAACTGCATCATGTCTCAGTGGTAGTGCTGTATTCCTCTTCAGAATCAAAGGTCGCGGATTCGACCCCTGCTATTGACATTGTCTCTTTTTAATTTTTCCTCCATTTTTTATCAGACTGACTTGTGGGACCCTATTATATTTATAACGAGTTGGAACACTCTATTTTTAAACAAATGCTTACATGTGGGACGCTGCAAAATTTTATGATGACTTGGAACACTCTATTTTCAAAAGAATGCTTACATGTGAGACCCTTCTGAATTTTATGACGACTTGGAACACTCTATCTTTAAAATAATGCTTATACGTGGGACCGAAGTTGGTTTATGACGCTATTACGGAGCTTATGGCGTGATAGAACAATCATGGAACAGGGAATACTCAGATATAGTAGCAACCGTTATGACAAAAGTTTTTGTTGTCACTAAATTTGATCGGAAGTGAAATTTAATGACGAGATCAGCCAAGGAACGTCATAAATCAAACGTTAAAATGTGGTTGCTTCACTAGCAGCGATTTTCTTGTAGTGTCCATCAGTCTAAATCCATTAGTGGCATAATTGCACATTTGTATTCTAATGTCACAAGACCTGGCCTCCTAATACCTTCCCTTCTTCGCATACCACTACCTCTCGGAGAAAGGGCTGCAGATCCAACATAGTGAAATTAGGGGCAACTCAGATGGGAGTGAAGGTGAGGTTATTGGGTGAGGTCGCATGAATGAGACACCTCTAGCTCCACAGACACTACACTCTTCGGATGTACCGCCATGGCCACGAGCAGTGAGGTGATGTCAGGCCCTGCAAAACACAACCAGGATCAATTGTTTGGAAGTGAGTGCTCCACAGTGGTAGGGGGTAACGACTATTGGTGCTTGGTAAAGACACCTTTTAGTTGTTAATTTAGTGGTGTATCAATATTGACACTAACACACCACTTGGCACAAGAAATAACTTCATAATATCATATGTATCGTGTTGTGAACTTATACAAAAAGCAAGGCAAACAGAGGGTTTTCATACAAGGTTTTCATCAACACGGACTATATGGACAGAAAAGAAGTAATGTGAGGAAGACTGGGCTAGAGCCGTGACTTTGACTGCTTGATGATCGGCATGGCGGCCCATAGTGATCGCCATGGGCTCACTCTGTAACTAAACTCGATGAAGCACCTATATATAGATTGGGCAACTTGATCTAATAGAAAGCTTAAGAATGGAAGGTCAAAGTCTTGTAGAGCAGTAAAACTTGTTTGGGCCATAACTTCCTCACCTGAACTACAATTGTGGTGAATTTGTTGTCTCAATTGACTAGCTCAAAAGAATCTATTTTGGTCAATACTAAGGACAATTTAGCCAATCCGCAAGGATCTCGGCCTTGTCGTTTTAAGCTCCCAAGCCCATAGCTAAAAGCCCATGATGTGTGCCTATGATTTTCGTGTAGATGCTTCAATTCACAAGGCACCTCAACAGCAAGTACAATGCACAATACATCAAGGAAGGCAAAGTGGGCATGTATAGATTACAATTTGCCAGAACTGCAACACTCATATTCATGTTCTATCACAGTTATGTGGTCTGTACCATTACCATGATCTAATTACATGTGCTTGATTATGATAAGTCCATAGTAGGGTTCGAATTGTGATGATTATCTTAACCCTGTAGATGCTTTGGTTTCGTGTGTTTGAGTAGCTCATCCTTGATTACCCTTATTTATTAGTGATAGTATGTGGAAGAGAAAAGACTGAGCGAGTGTGAAGCCACTGAATAATGCTTAGAATAGATCCATTCATGTAGTGAATCAGTTTGAGTAACTCTAGAACTTTGGGAAGAATGTTTTGTTTATCAGCATGCAACCCTCCAACACAGTTGTGTTCTTTGTTTGTCCAACCATCGTTTTAGTTCTACAAAAATCCATTTGCTTCGATAAATTAGTATAAGATTGTTGTAAAGTTAACTCTAGAAATTCCTTATCACATGGAATGATAAACCATGGGGAATACTTCTAATCAAAAAAGGTAAAAATTAGTGTCGCTACACATGACAAGCACCGACTACGTGCTTTGACCTGTTTACCATCGTTGATCTATATCTTCTCATTCTCCGTTGGTGCCAATGGTAGAATGTTGTGGACTTCTCATGACCAACTTCATTTAATGTGTTGAGTATGTGGTGTGGCCCTCTCATAGCCCACATCATTTAATGTGTTCTAGCATGAAGATTTTATTCATTGTAGAAATGATTCTTGCCTGATCACAAATTTATATGACATAACAAATTTAATTAAATAAAATACAAAAAATATTCAAGCACAAGCACACACTACTAGGGAAATAGGCTTTCGTCCCACGACATTTTTGACATTAGTACTGGTTATATTGGCACCCGGTACTAATGTGCACATTAGTACCGGGTGAAAAGATAGGACCTCACGCGCTCCCGTGAGGACACATTAGTACCGGGTGGAGGCTAGCCCCCGTACTAATGTGGCTGCATTAGTACCGGGGCTAGTTCCCACCCGGTATTAATGGGGCCAAACCACATTAGTACCGGGTGGGAAATAGACCCGGTGCTAATGCGGCCACATTAGTATCGGGGGCACACAAGGTCCGGTACTAATGGCATGCACCTCTCCCCCACGTTTTTTGGCTAAGTCCTGCGGCTGCCGCCCCTCTCCTTTAATTTTTCTGGTGGCTAGCCATTCTGCATCTTCCTCTCATTTTCCTTTCTTCAATCATCTCTCGTCATTTTGCATCTTCCTCACATCTCTCTCTTCTTCTTCTCCAGGCCAGAGGCGTGAGCGGATCCATGACGCCGGGAGGGACGGGCGCGCGGCCTCCCGACGCGGGCGTCGCCACCCACCGACGACGCGAGGGGCTGCGGCCGGGAGAGGCCTCCCTGGCGGAGGGGTGCGGCCACCTGCTGTGAAGGAGCGGGCGGCGCGGCCACCTGCTGCGGAGGAGCATGACCACCTGCTGCGAAGGGGCGGGCGACGCGGCCACCTGCTGCGGAGGAGCGCGGCCACCTGCTGCGAACGGGCGGGCGGCGCGGCCACCTGCTGCGGAGGAGCCCGGCGTCCGGTGGTGCTGTGGCCAGGAGTGCGGATCCGGAAGCCGGGGAGCGCGCCGGATCCAGAGGCCAGGAAGCGGCGGATCCGGAGGCCGGGGAGTGCGCGGCGGATTCGAAGGTCGGGGAGCGCGCAGATCCGGAGGCCGGTGAGTGCGGCAGCGGTCTGTTGATTTCGTTTTATTCGTGTGTTCTTGTGAATCTCGTTCCCGTGAATTTGTGGTTGTATGTAGTTGTGTTTGTGAACCTGTATATGGTTCTTGTATTGTGAATTGTGGTTTAGTGTTGTGAATATTGTGACTCTGAATCCTGATTTGTGAATGTGTGAAGAATCTTGTGAGATGGGATGAGAAAAGATGAGATGAGAAAAGATGAGAAAAGAATAGAAAATAAAGGAAAAGAAAAAAAAGAGAAATGAGGATCAACAGGCATACGCACTACGTGAAAACCTCAAATAGGTCACGCAGCATTTGTAACGGGCCCTTAACACCCGTTACATGGATCTCATCTGTAAAGGTTGTTGTTTGGCGCCCGTTACGCATAAGTGCGGCAGGCTCGACCCCGACCTCGCCCTGACCTCGCTGCCACAACGCCCGTTACCAATGAGGACTTCTGGCAACAGACTTCTTAAACACCCATTACAGTTATTCTTTGTAACGGACGTTAAAATGCCGTCATTACGAAAGTTAAACCTATTAGTAACGGGCCCTTTAAGTCCGTTACCGATCACTGCCCTATCGGTAACGAGCTCCTTAAGTCTGTTACCGATCACTATCATATCAGTAACGGGCTCTTTAAGTCTGTTCCTGATGACAATTTGACGCCTGTTACTAGATTCGGAGCTCAATAATTGAATTCCATTACCACTCTCACTGTCATCAAATATTTGACTATGTCATCATAGCAAATATTGGATATCACACAAACATATAATCATGTCTCTTAAGATGCAAAACCACACACATAGATAGTAGTCATAAGAGCCTATTCTACATATTTAAGATGCATATATATAGCATCACATGTTCACATATGACATGCATAATGTTCAGAACAAATATATTCACATGATCACATCTAACGTGCATCAGCAGGGGCACTAGTTAGATGGCTTCTTTTGTGCTACAGCCTCAAATTCAGCTTTATTTTCCTCTAGTTTTACAAGTCTTTCCTGCAGCTCAGCATTCTTCTTTGCAGCTTCGGCAAGTTCAATATCCTTCATCTTCTGTGCACCTTTAAGCTTCTCCACCTCAGATTCTTGTATTTTCTGACCATTTGCTAGGAGACTTATGTCGTCCACAGCCTTCTCGTCCATCCTTCTATCCACCTTGTCGAGTACTTTCCAGATGCAGTCAAGATCCTCCCGAGTAACAACACATTTCTAAAACAAAGGCAAATTGATGCAAGTTTCATAATTAGATTGCCAAAGTTGAATATCATGAAAGATGTAACTGATCAAACAAGAAAGTTGTTTAGCTGTAACTGGGTTCAGAACTTGCCTCAGCAAAGTGATCACTCCTTACTTCTAGATTTTTTGTCATTCTGGGTGTAGTCAAGAGCTTGGTTGATCCTGTGGATTTCTTTCCAGATCATGTCAAGGTCCTCCCGAGTTACAGCAACTCCCTAAAACAAAGGCACTAGATGTTCAGTTAATAAAAGTCGATGTAGCATGGAGATTTAGAAATTGAAGTAGTATATAGAATAAGTTCAACAATTTTGTGAGTTGCATATGATGAGTACCATGCATTAAATTTCAAGCATAAACCTATAGCCTCTGTAGTTAACAAAATTTCTACTCAAAAGGTTAATAATTTTCCTCCCGAGTAACAAAACATTTCTAAAACAAAGGCAAATTGAAGCAAGCTTCATAATTAGATTGCCAAGTTTAATATCATAAAGTTGTAACCGGTCAAACAAGAAAGCTGTTTAGCTGTAACTTGGTTTAGAACTTGCCTGCTTCTCTTTACCAATGCTATCCTTCATTCTTTCCAGACTGTTTAGGAATGTGCAGATGTAGTCTAAGGTTTTCTTCTGTCCAGATCCTGACAATGTCATGTGCTGGTACAAGAACTTCCTAAAACAATGGAAAATTGATGCATTGGAACCATTGATTAGTGAAGACACTGGATGTTCAGTTAATAAAAGTCGCTGAGCATGAAGATTCAGAAATTGAAGCAGCATATAGAATGAGTTCAACATTTTTGTGAGCAGCATATGATGAGTACCAGGAATTCAATTTCAAGCATAAACCTAACTTCAAGCATACCAAACTCGAGGAAGACTCGGCCTCTGCCTGCCGGACGTCGCCGGAGTGCACCCCCTTGGTGCTTGCGCGCGTGTACGGCCTCCTCCCCCTGGCCGATGAAGAACCGACGAAGATCATACTTGTCTACAAATGTGTACATCTCTCACATAGTTTCCTAGAATGTTATACTTCAACACTGATGTTTTCCACACTTCACAACATGTTCGAACTCATATACATTTGAAATTTTAACACAACCTTGTCTTCACCTTAACATTACGAAATACAAAGTTTCATTAGTAATGGTTGTGTAAAACAAATATTATTTCTATGTTGTACTTGTAAGGAACAAGATAAAGGCGTATAAACAACATCCAGGAAATGGAGTTATATACGAAACAATGTCATCAATGAATAGAAGTTGATTTTAGAAAAAAATCAAAAACAAATATCATCAAATTTGGATTACAAATGACGGAGAAATACGTGATTCAAATCTTGATTGCAGATTAAAAGGGAAAAAGCGAACTGTTCTTCATTCGAATAGTACTGGATCCGCATCTCCTTTGTTGCTCTTCCATAAATTCACACAGATAATACGAGCAACATAGATTTAATTTGCAGGTACAAAAGCAAAAGCAAAACATAGATTTAGTTTCCTATTCTGATACTCCGTTCGAACTTCACTAATTCGCAGCAGAGCCTACAGGCTTCGCTGCAAAACAAAGCAATTACATAGCAAAAGCAAAAGCAAAAGAAAGGCTAATCCACTGATCAGTAGTAGTTGTTTCCTATTCCAATTGTCCATTCGAGCTTCACCATTTCACGAAAAAGCCTACAGGCTTCGCTGCAATACAAAGCAATTTCCTCAAATCCTTTAACCACGCCGCAGTTGTTGTCTGCGCGCGGCTGATCTCAGCGCACCTGTGCCGGCGGCGGCAGCGGGTCACCCCAAATGCGCCACGTCATCCTCCAAATAGCTTTCGCAGCCTTCTTGCGCAAAGGCACATAGCCCTCGTTGCTCACCCGTGTCGTTGTCCCGCCGCCGCCCGCGACCCGCCTCATGTACCGCTTCGCGGTGTCGTCGGCGGCGGCACCGCCATTATCCCTGTATAGCAAGATGGCGTACAGATAGGCCGCCGCATCGTGCCCACCATCGGCGGCACGCCGGAGATCATCGCTTTGCCTGTTTTCCATGAACACGGCGTTGATCCCGGAGTAGAAGCAAGCCCTCGGATTGCCGAGATCGGTTAGCATAGCAAGGAAGGTTGTGTAAGTGGTGAGGTCCCACATTCAAGCAATCTCATCTCTTATCGCCTCTATCGACAAACACCGGCCGACGTCGCGGTGGTAGCACAGGCGACGCATGGTCGAGCAGGTACCTCGTAGGCTGCGGAGGTCAACCAAGGGCCGCTCCGTGGTCGCACCGATTGAAGGACCAGAATGGCGACCAGAGAGGGGGGGAGTGAATGGGAGCCGATAAAAATTCTTCTCCGAAGAGTAGAACTCGGCCTATGGTCCCAAACGCAACTCCAAGATCCTCGACACCCCGCTAGCCAAACCCACGCAGCCACTAGAGTGCTACTGGACCTAGGAACTAGCACACCACCGAAAACACTCGAGAACACAGCGGAAAACAACTCGAGCAAAACTCCAGCTACAAACCGGTCAGACCGGATACTCAAACCGGTCAAACCGGTTTTCCAACACTTAGCCTCCCACACACAGGGTGAAACCGGTCAAACCACTTTCCTAAACCGGTCAGACCGGTTTTGCCCAGACAGACAGGAAAAACGCAGCCCGCGGAAACCACCTCTTCTTCCAACCAACCGATCTCCCGATTCACCCAACGGATTGCAACCAAACTTCGGGGGAAGGTGGATTACCTCTTGGGCAACCTCTATCTCAAAGGATCCATCCCGAAATGCATCCAAAAGGGAGGAATCGAAAGTCAACTGCCAAGAACACCTTTTCCCGAGTTCATCCCAAAACCACCAAATCCAAGGGATTCCGGGGAGTTTGTGAGGCAAAGATCACCAAGCAAAGGTACCCAAGGTACTCATACGTGATCCCCACAAACAAAACCCAAAGGAAACTCCCTCAAATCCTCTCCACAAAATTTCAAAGAAAAGGCTCTGAAAATCACCGAAAAAGAGAAACGGGATGAACACGAAGAACACTTGAGGAACCACGCCGAATCTTCTATACATACCATAAAAGGTTCATACAAGGTCTAGCATCCGCCCGTACATCCATCCCTCTCACAAGATCTCACCATGAAACTCTCATGCTAGACTAAGGAGAAAATAGGAAGCTAAAAAGAGAAATTGTCTAGAGCAAATGAAAACCCTAAAGCCCAAAAGATGGCTGCCACAACCCTTCCACTTTGTTTATATATGAGGTCCTCCGGTGGGGGTTAATGACTAGAATGCCCTCTAGGCGATACAACCCCTCGAAGGGCATATTTGGAAATTTGACAGCCTTTCCATCGGACGGACACCCAGCAATCACACCTCGCGTAGCCTCGACGCCAAGCATGCGATCCAGACGCGTGTCCTTCGCTTCGACGACTTGCGGCCGCGCCACGACCAAACCGGTCAGACCGGTTTCCCGAACCGGTCAGACCAGTTCTGGTGCCTTGGCCGCATCGAAACCTCGGGTCGGCTTTCTGGAGCAACCGACGAACCCAGCGATCTTTTGGCGAACCGCTGCAAACCCCGCGAGCTTGGTGCAGCATCCACGCCTAGCTCCTCGACTTGGCCGCCACGTCCGCTCCGGCTCGATGTTGGCTTTCGGATCAACGAATGAACTCGCTATCATCTGATTTTGACTTGCTCTTCTCGCACCATGTGACTCATACTTGATCCCGTCTAGCCACCAGGTCTATCGAACCAAGCCTACTTGTCCCTCCAGTCCTTCGGAGACCCCTCAAGGCTAAGACCTTTCGCGCTTGTTCTTCACCTGCACCAACGCACATCAAGCCGCAGCCTACATCCACAAGATAGAGCACAATGTCAGTCCACACAACGTTGTCAACCACTCATCACAAGAGAGTGGCCACCACTAGCCATCAGACACTCTGGTCCTCAATCTCCCCCTTGATGAGTGTATTGACAACACACCACATAATCATAAACATAAAGAAAAATAAAAATGAAAGACAAACGAAAACCTCCAAACAAGTGATCCACAAACCAAACAACACAAACCCTGATCACTTGCAATCCAAGTCTCGGTCCCCTAAGGCAAGAGCAACGGCTCAACACAACCGAGACAAACACCACCAAAGCTCTCAAAGAGCAAAGCAAAGCTCACACGGAGCAAACCAACCAAAGCAAGAACTCAGACAACACAAGGAGCTCCCCCTGAACACATGTAGCTCCCCCTGAGCAAATCCAACTCCCCCTGAACCAATGCGTGCAAACTTACCGAGCATCAGCAACCAAACCGGTCAGACCGGATTTCCAAACCGGTCAAACCGATTTTTGACCAACTTCCAAACCGGTCCGACCGGTTTCTAGACCGGATTTCCTCTCAAAAAAATTGCTCCAATGCAGCCCGAAAATGCATGAAAACCTTCTAAATGCTTCCAAAAAACTTTTCCATGCCCAAACTCCCCCTTGTTGACAATGCATGAATCAAGGCATTTCTACGAAAATTTCAACTAAAGGCTTCTCAAATGGACATAGAGCCATAAAATGTTCTAGGAGCAAGCAAATGGACTACTTAGAGTTGACAAAGGTTCGAAATAGCACAGCCATCAAGAATGTTCAGTTGCATACCCACAAGTTCAAGCTATGGTAAAAAGTTGCATTTTTGCGAAAAATTTCCCTCTCATGAGGAAAGACCTAAACATGAGCAAAACATGCCAAAGTGAATCTAAATCACACAAACTTCATGCTAGGTCACATATCCTTGACACAAGATCATTACAAACACCCATAAGCATCTCATGTCATGTTAAAGCCACCGAGCCATGTGTCTACTTCTTAAAATGAGACTTCTCATGGTAGACAACATGCAACGGTTTAGCACCCATATTAAATTCAGATTTAAAGCATTTATGACATGGAACAAGTGAGAGCATAACATCGAGCACAAGCATTTCATACCAATTTCATTTTTCATATTTAAGCACAAAATGGTACATGAAGTGCCTTTGCGGCAAAAAGAAGCTTATGCTCCCCCACAAGGTAACACATGGGCTAAACATTCATAATGACACATGGGTCTTTGACCCTAGGTGAAAAACACATGATATCCAACCATGAATTACGCATGATATAAACCACCAAAGCACACTAAGATCATGCAAAGCCTTAAACTCACAAGAGAGAGCCTATCTAGCATTTTTGATAAAAGTAAGCTATCTCTTCATGGATATACACCCAAACTATCAAGAGCATAGCTTATCATCCCAAATATCAATCAAGTACATCCACAAGCTCAAACATAGCATATCATAGGGATCAATGTACATCGGAGAAGCCATTCCTAGCCAATGCATATGATACAAATGCAATGCAAAGGATATCTTACAAAGATGCAAAACTATACATCAAGATACAAAGATGGCTACTCTATGAAATTAAACATGCATGCTATACATCAAAGTAAACATGTATGATACATATGCTACAAAGTGAGCTCCCAAGAACCAACTCAACACCAAAAGAGGCAAAAAGCAAGCAACCCTAGGAAGCTCCCTCTACACACATGCACAAGAGTCAAAAAGCATACAAAGCTCACCCAAGATACATGTGATAGAGCAAAGAGCAAGCAAGCTCACTAGCTCCCCCTAAACACATGCATTAGGATCAAAGAGCATACGAAGCTCATCCTAAACACATGTGATACAGCAAAGCCTCAAACTAAAAGGGCAACTCACAAAGACCCCAAGAACCAACACAAACAAAAAGCTTTCCACTTACTTGATGCACTTTTTTGTTCCACACTTGTCCATTCTCCCAAGAAGTGATGTGCTCCAAAGACACCACTGGGATGAGGCTAGAGAACGACCCCCGGACTCCGGTCATGAAACAAACAACCGGAGTCAATCTGCCAAATGTTCTCCAAGCCTCCCACCTGCATAATCAAAAATGAGAATGAGAACGAGCAAACATCTCAACACTGGGGTTAGCACAAAAGGAGTCAAACCAATGTCGAGCCATTTGCTCAAACGTGGGGTTAGCACCATACGTCCACCACACTCTCTGCGCCCCCATGGCGATTTAAAGTTCCCCCCATCGATTCAAGGTGTTCTAGGGCTTTAAGGACTCATCTAAGCCCCTAGAACAACTTCATCCATCGGGTTACCCAGCGTTTGCGCGGGAAAATCGAAAAAGGTAAAGATTCAAATCCATTCAAAATCTTTTTTCCCGATCTATCAATGCCGGTTGTTCTAGATGATTTCCTTGGGTAGAATGCTTCATACTAGTCCCTAGAACATCTCTAGATGATCTCATAACTTTTCGTTGGTTGAATCTTGAGATCCATGGACTTTTGTCCCGGTCTTGACCCTGTCGGGTCAATCGGCGTCATGCCGGGTTATCTGGTAGGGGCTGGATTTTTCCAATGCTTCATCTTTCAAGTATCCTTTCTAATCCATCAATCATATCTCTTGTCTAGATGCCTCGACAGAAGACTATGGCTCACAGGAACCTTGGGGGAGAATCTCAAGGTGGACGTATCCATCAGCAGTACTCACGTGCTCCCGGTACTCGTGGCCCTAGGAGAGGGGCTCTTGGTGATGTTGAGGGGATTGAAGCTAATGACAACATTGATCTCACCCCGCTATCTTATGTGGTACTCTCTTTGACTCGTCCAGTCCGCTCTCCTTATGATCCACCCATGGTTAATTATATGAAGAAGGGCACATCTGTGACTGAACTTCGATTTGAGGATCACTTTAGCCAACCTAGAGCATTCTTTGGAGATTCTAGATTTTGGTCACGTCATCATGCGGATTGGTATGAAACAACCATTTTCAACAAGAAGAAACCTTCAACTCCCATGAAATGGATTGATTGGACTTATTTGAAGAATCGTGCTCCATTGCTTGAGGTGATTGATCCGGTAGTCACTAGATGTGAAGAGATGGGTCTGATAGAGATCATGGCTTTTCAGTGTGATTGGAATGAGGAGGTGGTAGCTCAGTTTTATGCTACTCTATCAGTTGATACCACCACCTCTACTTTTACTTGGTCTCTCCAGGGCAAGAGATTGTCTATTCGCTTGGATGCATTTGCTGAGTTGTTTGGTCTTCGCCATGAGCTGAGGGAAAGGAGTACTTCTTTTGTGGTAAATGAGGGCTATGAGGACCTACATGTTGAAGATGAGCTCTCAGATCACCGTCTAGCTTTCATGTATGATAGAGCTTATGGGGATATTCAGATTGGGAAGATCTCAGGCCTCTCACCTTACTACAAGTTGTTCCATCATCTTTTCAGACAGACCCTCACTCCTAGAGGTGGAGACTCAGACAATATTTCTCGTAGGGCAAAGAACTTGCTTTATCAGATGGTGCCCGGTTTGCCTAAGTTTTCTGTGGCTATGTTCATTTGGGATGAGATTACATTGGTTTCTCAGGAGGCTATCAGTGGTTGTCACTATGCACCTTACATATTTCATATGATCAAGCATGTGACTGGCATTAATATTAGGCCCGACAAGTCTCATGGTCCATTTCACACCTCTACAGGCAAGTTGGAGCAGCTCTTGAAGATCCGTAGCCACCGCACCCCCCATGAGCCTAAGGGACCCTTTACAGGCATATATCTTCATAGGAGCATGGGTGGTGGAAATTTTCAATGTTCTCAAGGACGATCTTCTTCACAGGCACCGCCTCCTTCTATGGGTCCTTCATCCTCTCATGGTCCTTCCTCCTCTCATGGACCATCTTCCTCTCAAGGCCCTATTCACATTGGGCGTCGTAGCAAGAAAAGCAAGCTTGAGCTCATGGCACAAGGACTATTCGCTTGCTTCAAGTCTTGCAAGCGCAATGAAGAGGAAATTCAAGCTACAAGAAGGTGGATGGCCGAGGAAGTTCACTGGAGTGAGGCGAGGGATAAGCAAATGATGGCACATATGCACGTGCCTCACTCACCCATTCGTCCCGCTAAGGAGTGGCCCGATTTTGCTCCTATTGAAAATCCATGGGACCACCAAGGCACTTGGACAATGGGTGGAGATGATGATGAAGATGATGAGGAAGAAGACCTTCATGGCCAAGAGCAAGGCGAAGTTGATGACGATGATGATGGTGATGATGGTGAGGGTGATGGCGACGACGACGATGATGATGATGCTTAGCTCTCCTTTTTGGTGCTTGTTGCCAAAGGGGGAGTGAATTTGGTTGTCTGGTGCTTTGGAGACCCTCATATCTTTTTATCTATCCTATGTATCTTTGGACATGTAATGAACTATGTGTGATGGTGTGAACTATGTGATGGTGTGCCAAGTGAGAACTTTTATTTGTGTAAGACCTATTTGTGGTACTCTATTATGCTAGTGTGATGTAATGAACCTTAACTATCGTGTGATGCATGTGTTGGTTGATGAATTGTTATTTCTCACTTTGTTGTTGTGATATATCTTGTCATATGCATCACGAATTATTTGTATCACACTTTTGCACCATGATGTTGTATGCAAAGATTTAGAGGGAGTTCTTGCTAAATGTGGCATGGGCATATGAGGCCTCTCTTGTTGATAAATGCTCACATTTAGGGGGAGCTTCTCACCATTTCGTTGGATACACTCATCTCTTTTATTAAACCAAATAGTGTTGTCATCAATCACCAAAAAGGGGGAGATTGAAAGTCCATCTAGGACCCCTATTTATTTTGGTGATAAATGACAATCACAATTTGGAGGATTTAATTGTTTAATTGAGATGTGTGCAGGTTTAAATATGAAATAACACAATTTGGATGAAAAGGAGACCCCCAATAAAGATATAA
Organism: Cenchrus fungigraminus; assembly: GCA_036936925.1. NCBI lineage: Eukaryota > Viridiplantae > Streptophyta > Magnoliopsida > Poales > Poaceae > Cenchrus > Cenchrus fungigraminus. Next base: position 55,302,103 of record CM072777.1, read on the forward strand.
GGTGTTAGCCGCTCAATGGAGGTTTAAAATTCGTTTTCTAATTTTGAATTCGAGTATAGGAAACACCGTACTATAAAGGGGGATGCGAATGGTCGAATTGAAGTTTGCTACATGTGTTTTTCTTGAGATACTAACATCAACTCGAGAGACAAAATTCACTCACGAACACGTTTGCAAAAGTCTCCAGGTTTTTCGGATGATCCGGCACCTTACTGGATGATCCGGTAGGCGGGTCACCTGGCGGCAGGTCCCGAAATTCACTGGGAGTGTTCCGATGGAACCCGGGTGATCCGGCATGGTGCCGGGTCATCTGGTGAGTCGTCCAGCAGAATAGTAATGAATAGTTTTTGGTGACCCCTTCACCCCCTACTTCATTTGTTGCTGACCTAACCCGGGACAAACTCCTCCACAAGCATTTACTCCTCTCTCCCAAATCCTCCTAGAGCTAATCCACTCCAAGAATTCATCTAGGGTGTGGGATTGAGAGTTGTTGAGGTGTGAGGTTGAGCCCTTTGAGTGAGTTCTTCACTTGTTCATCTCAAGAAGCACTTGTGGCGGCTTTGGTTCTTCGATTCGCGTTTGTTACTCTTGAAGCTTGCTTCTAGACGGTTAGGCGTCACCTGTTGAGTGCCCTCTCCGTGTGGAGCACCCGAGATCGTTTGTATTACCCCTCCTTGGTGGAGAATTCTTAGTGAGCACCAATCTTCCTTTGTGGTGATTGGGTGAGGCAAGAGGCTCTTGGTGATAGCCCTCCCTTTGTGGGATCCTCAACAGAGACGTAGCTTCCTTTGTGGAAGTGAACTTCGGATTAAACCTCTTGTCCATTGCTTGTTTGAGTTCTTCTCCTCTCTCTAACCCTAGAAGTGTGTTTTGGCCCGATCTATATATTTGTTGTGTTACAACTCGAATCTTTGGTTGCAGGAGGTTCTTAGCATCTAAACTAAACTTTTGATTCATATAGAATTGCTAGGAGTTCACCTTTATTTCCTGATTTGGTAATCATCTCTATTTGCCGGGTCATCCGTCACAATACCAGAAGATCCGCCCGTCGGATCATCCGGCATTGTACTGGATACCCGGTAAGTATTTAATTTCTGCTGTATGTTTTTCAGGAATTTTGAAGTGATCCTATTCACCCCCCCTCTAGGCATCACAAGGTCCTTTTAGGAGGCCCTGCTTGCTATAGGTGGATGTATCCAGTTGAGAGGTACCTACGTACAGTCAAAGGATATGTGAGGAACAAAGTGTACCCAGAGGGTTCAATAGCAGAGGGATATATATCGAAGGAGTGCCTTACATTCTGTACTCGGTTCTTTGAAGGTGTTAGTACGAAGATTGATCGGCCAGTGCATCAAGAAAAGAGCGCTATTAATGAACCACCTCCTGGTCTGAGTGTATTTGTGAAGTACTTCTATGCATTATATGGAGGTACTAGGTTCCGAAGTTTTGCAGATGATGAGGCACTACATAATATCAAACTGTGATGAGGCCCTTCCATGGATAAAGTAAGTAACACATGTAAATTATTTGAATCTTGTTACATGGTCCACACTACATATCTCATTGTGATTATTTTTCTCTTAAAAAATGTTGTAGTGAGCATAAGGCCGAATTGGAGAAAGCTGGATCGAAGAGTGTTGAAAGGAGGCACACCGAGGAATTTGTATCATGGTTCGAGCGAAAGGTGAGTAATATACATTTGTGTTAAATTTAAACTCATCAATTTTGAATGTGGTCGTAACATATTGTCAAAACATATGTGAGTGTAGATGAGGAATCTGCATAGCGAGGGGAAAGCAGATGCCATGATTTATTCTCTATCTCGTGGTCCTAAAAAAATATAGCTACTGTGAAGAATAGTGCTCAATCAATGGTTTCTATTTTCGGGCATCACATGTGGAGAAAAATCTAACAACACAGAACAGTGGTGTTGTCGTCAAGAGTAAAGATGGCATGGAATGGTTTGGACAGATTAAAAAAATCTACATCCTTCACTTTCATGAAAGGCAGGAAGTCACATTATTCCAGTGTGACTGGTATGATGTTCCTAGACCAGGAACAAACAAATCAAAGGGGTACAATAAAGATAAATTTGGGATTATCGATATTGATACTTCTCAGCGTCGCTATTCAGGTGAGCCTTACGTCCTGGCGACACAAACTTTGGACCAAATTTACTCCATTTCATCTAAATAATTAGTGTTGCACCCTCACCTCATACAAGCATCCTCGCATGCCAAAATCGTCGATGACGATTTCCGCATCTAATTCAGTAGGGGGCCAAGACTTGGTGTATAAGTGGCGGCTCTTTTGCTACATCAAAACATTTATTTTTCAATTTGTGATTGACAGATTGTATAAATATGCTGGCACAAAAATTACTGCCACTACGTAACATTGTAAACTATCGTTCAATGATAAAGACGCAGGATAGGGTCTGGCTCACCTTGTTCTTCCTGCGCGACGACGAGGCTTCGACGATGATTACTATTCTTTCGTTCTTCCTGGGGGCGGTCTTGGCAGATCGGAAACCTGTTGGGACGAAGGGGACTTCTACATTCACGGCGTGGTCCAGGTCGACTTCGACCCACGCCTCCACGACATGCCGATGGCTGCTTCATGGTCGTGGGGTGGATGAGGAGTGGCGGTGGCTCGATGGAGTCGACAATGTCGATGACGAACTTCGCGAGAAGCGACCAGCAGCGTCGCGCGGCTGCTTGCGAGATGTGTGCGTGCGTCGGGCCATCGTTGTCATGTAGGTGGGTGAGATGGTGGAGGCAGAGATGGGAGGGGTGGAAGTTATAGTTGGCGAGAGAGGAAGAAAGCGCGCGAGATTTTTGGGACCTGAAATAGCCAGGCGGCAAAATTGCAACTTGGTGGCTTCGAATATCGCAATGGGGATTGTGCCACACTTTTCTTGATTGTGCTCCGATTTTTGTAAACACAAAAAGGATCCTGGTACATGATGAATCAGTTGCTTGACCAAACAGATGTCAAATTGACTAGTGTTTCTCGAGAATTTTTTCCTATTGCCTTATGACAAATTAATGCGCCTTATAACAGGTGTCAAAACACATGATAGAATTATGCCACTCAAGCTCACAAAGTAATGTGTTTATTAATTTATTTATTGCTTTGCTGATTTGTACTTAAAAAAAGAAAACAACCACTAATAGAATTCTGGTAGAGCTCCAATTTAACTCAAATAATATTGACTTAATTAATGATAGGATTATGACACTCAAGATCACAAGCACTCACCATCGACAAATAGTTAATTTATATATAATATAACGAAAGCCCCATTCATCAAGGGTTGTTACACAAGCATTCACCAGGGACCATATATTTCTACTTAAGTAATGCCACTTCACAAGGGTCATTACACAAAAGCTAATATTCATCAAACCTACTTGTTCATCAGTTTCTACTTGTTGATCAGTACCTACTTGTTCATCTCTACCTCCTTTTGCTAATATATGGAGGGAGTAGGTCACTACACAAAAGCCAGAATTAGAACTGACCAAACAAAGTCATATAAAATAATTACCAGAAACAGTCATATAGAAATGACCATATCAATAGTGGTAGACGAAGTCATCAAATAAACATGCATCACACACTGGCATTCAGTCACTTAGTGCATTACAAATAGACATTACACACAATATCACACATTATAATAAAGTTCTCAAGTCTAACACATAGATAAGATAGATTATTCCAATCCAAGGCTCTCATGATACTTAAGATAAGGCAAAGTTCTCTCTACAAAAGTTAAACTAGCCATTCATCCTTTCTCTTCTTCCTCTAGCCATCACAAAACTTTAATGCTTCTTCTTCATTTTCTACAAGAACTCTTTGGCATCAATTTGAGTTATGATGCAATTTGCCTAAAAGCCTATTTTTTTCACCAAAATAATTTGTGCAAGACTAGCACTCAGCATTTTCTATTTTTATTGACAGAAAATACCAAAAACAAATGATGATTCTGTTATAAAAACTACCAACTAAATCAGCATATGAACTAGTTTCTATTTGACCAAAGAACAAGCTAACCATACGAGCTAGTTTATATTATAACAACCTACGATTAAGTTAACTCGCACTAAATAATACATCATGCAAAGTGATACAGACCTGAACAAAATATGAGGAATTAACAATACGATGGTTCGAGGGGGGACTAGTTCACCTTCTTCTGCTGCTTCCCCTTCTCATTGTCATACCATGGCAGCTTTCTAACTCGAAAGTCTGCTGCCCAGAGTTCGTGGCAATACGAACAATGGGACGGGTCGATCTCATCATCATAGCCAATGCTTCCAGGGTAGGTGCACGTGTCCCCTCGCAACCAAGCGGCAGGAAACTCTGGAGGTTCGATCTAAAAGAAATAGTGCTTGAATCATGTTACCATAACAAGAGATCTAGCACAAGAAACAAGAATCTACCAAAAAAGTACTCACAAATAAGTAAATTGAGATTGTTTCATGCTTCAAAAAACTAAGTTATCTAGCATCTGCAATATACCTACCAAAAGTGGATCTTTATCTAGTATCAGGGAACCAAGCAAAAGTGAATCTTTGTCTACGAAAAGTGAATCTTCATCTAGATTCAGAGAACCTAGCAAAAATTGAAGCTAGCAAAAGTGATTCTTTTTCAAGAATTTATTCAATCGTACTGACACAATGTCACTGGATACTATCCTAGCACAGAACAAAGTAGTGTTGTGTTCAAAGCAATTAGGAGTTTGCTTAGCGTCTTCACGTGAAAAGAAATTCACTTAAATCCTTTAGATCAAAGTTGTAAAGGACTACTAACAGAAATAGTGCTTGAATCATTGTATCATAACAAGAAATTTGACACACACAACAAAAACCCCACTAGAACTAGCACAAGAAGAAAAACCCTAATGTCCTGTAGCACACTTACCTCATCTGCTTCTGCTTCCTTCTCCTTCCCTCTGCTTGGGCCTGGGGTGAATTCTACGTTGCTTGGTGGCGCAGTAGGATTCTCGTGCTTCACGTCCTCATCGACCACCATGCGGGGTAGCGAGTGGCTGTACTGGCCTTCCGCGCAGCCGCCTGTAGATGCGCCCAGGGTGGTAGAGCGGTAGTGGATTGGAGAAGGAAGTGACGCCGCTGGCCCGCGTGTGGACGGAGGCACAGAGGTCGCCAGGGACCGCGTGAAGCGCCCATTTGCGTCATGCGCTTGCCTCCTAGAGTTGTGCTCCCTCCGCTCAGCCATAGCCGTTGCTCCGCTCCTCTCCTTGGCTTGCTGCGGCAAGGGATGGGGGGAGATGGAGGCGGCGGCGGCGGCGAGACCGTTTGCCTTCTATATTCTAGAACTAACTAGTATAGTTCACATCCCCATTCAGTTGACAAATGGTCCCACAACGAAGGGCCCACACGCCAGGTCCTCCGCACTCGCTACAAAGTCTCGGTGGGTCCCACCTGTCGGCCCTAGAATCATATGTGTTTTTGACTTCTTGAAGAACAAACCCCATTTTTCTTTTTAATCTCTGCATGAACCTTGTATCTAGTGTTTCTCCCTCATATGAACTGCAAATTAGATCATTGTTTCTTGCTAAAAAAGATCATTATTTTTCCTACAAATTCCTAAAATCATGCTGTGTCAAGTTATCAACTTATTAAGGCTAATATTTTGAAAAATCTACTCTAGTCGGTCTGTTTGAAAATTTAACAAATTGAGAACAACAATCAATCTTTTTTATACACAAAATTAAGTCAACTGGAAAAGTGATAAATACCAAAACTCATCAAGATGTACAAACTTTATTTAGGTCTTTCTGTCATTTTCTAAAGTGGTAATAACATGAAGTACAAAATTGACAGACCTCTTAGATAGTTTCTTAAACTATCTAAGTCAATCTAGGATTAATGACCAATGTATACTACACCTTTCGAAAATGGCAACATGACCTAAACAAAGATTGTAGACCTTTGTGAATTAGGAAACTTTGGTATTCATCACTTTTCCACTTGTCGTCATTTAGTGTATGAAAAATCTTGCTTGAAGTTGAGAATTATTGAAATTCACAATTTGGATTGTTCAAACTTTGTCAAATGGAGTAGTGACTTAAATAAAGTTTGTAGATGTTGATGAGTTCTACAACTTTTGTATTCATGACTTTTTCATTTGAAATCATTTGTTGCCCTAACTAAATTTGAGAATTTCTAAACTGATGAAATCTGAAATTTAAATAGTTGAAGGTAACTCGGTTTAATCTCAGCATGAACCTTGTATCTAGTATTTCTCCCTCATATGAACTCCAAATTAGATCATTGTTTCTCCTAAAAATTCATAAAATCATATTCTATCAAGTTATTAACTTGTTAAGGCTAAAATTTTGAAAAATCTACTCATGTTGGATATGAACAACAAGTAACTCAATTCAATTTTCTTCTGATTTTTTAAAACACAACAAAAGGACCAGTAAGATATTGAATATGCTACTTGATCAAAAGTATAGTAAATTCATCAGAACGTATTCCAACCATGACAGATACAATAGGCCCAGTTACTGGAGTTTAACAGGAACACATAAATCCCAAGCAGTTGATGAGCAGGAGCCACAACAGAATTCCATTACATAAAACACTAAGGTTCACACCACCAAACTAAGTCATACACACTAAATTTCATTGTTTCTTGCTAGCTCATAACTAAACAGAGCATAACAAGCAGAGTACTTGACCACATCACTGCAAAAAGATAAGCAGAGTAATTGACCACATCACTGCATACAACCCCATCTAACAAAGCTATTACTTGTTTCATCATACAAACTACACAAAAGCAACAAACAAACTACACAAAAGCACTTCAGCTTCCACTTCAGTCCTCGTCAGAGTCTGAGGAATCTGTTTCCTTGTCAGAGTCTAAGGAATCTGTTTCCTCGTCAAAGTCCAAACAGTAGTGCTCGCCCTTCCAGATCTTCCGCTTGACCTCTGTGCGGAACGTCGATGGCATGGCTCGAAGCTGACATTTTAGATGTACCTCGGTTACATCACAATCTGAATTCTCATGATCTTGCATTTACAAATATCAAACTAATGCTAAATTTAACATGGTTAGGACATCACCTCCGCATTAGACTTAGTTGGTCCATCATGGTCGTCGTCATCACTCCACTAGTCTATCATTATCGTGACTGAACACTTCTTTGACAGAACTATTTCATACTTTCTGCCTTGAGAATGCATTACAAACAAAACAGGGTCAGAACCAATGGGCTAAGGGCCTGACTGGTTTGGCACCAAAATTGTGGCATGCCAAATTTTTGCATTCTACCATGAATTAAAAAGAATTAATTAATTAATGTAGTTGTACAAACAATCTGGATTTGAAAATGTATATACAAGGACTATTCACATGAAAGGAATTACTATCCGAAGGTCAAAGCATTTTGAGGTACAGGAAGATCTAAACATGAAACAGGTCTAAAATTCATACCACAGAAAGAACATGACATTTTTTGCTTACTGTAAAGAATTCAAGTTAACTAGATGAATAGATTTATCTACAAATAAGGAACATACCTCATCCAAGGTTGCTGGAAAGTCTTTGCAATCTACAAATGACTTCCCATCTTCATCTGTATACTTGCTCTTGGTGAAGATGTGGTGTGCCTTTTTCTAGAACAAAGTAGTATTTAGAAGATGCATTTTAACCCCAAATTTGATATCCACTCCAAGAAAACCTGGTGGAATCACCAAAATTCCTACCATTGATCTGACATGGAAACTTCATACATTGATTTATCTACTCACATGCTAAAGTACATCACAACATTGCTTTCAGAGTTTTTCATATGCATTTAAAAAGTAACTATGAAGTCCAATCCAAGAAAACCCCCTCAATTAATCAGTACATCCCTCATTACACTTTATCTAGTTGCATGTAATCAGTACATCCATCATTAATGTAATAAAAAAACCTAAATAAATCCACAAACCTGGAGGAATCAACAAAATCCTACATTTTATCTCACATCTTAAAATCTAAGCTAAAAGAAATAGGGGTTTAGCTAACCTTGTTCCTACGGCGCTCCGCTACTCCAGCGACTGCGCCAGGGTGCATTCCTTCCATGGCCTCCATCGGGATAGGAATGATGTTGAGGGCAGCGCCGCTGGGGTGCACTGCTCCCTAGGCCATCACTGCGGCAGGGTTGACGTTGATGTCGATGCCGCCGGGGTGCACTGCTTGCTGGGCCACTGCAGGGACAGGCTTGACGTTGATGTTGGCGCCGCCCTGTTGGATTGCTTCATGCCCCTCCGTCGGGGTAGGGGCAGAGTTTCAGAGATATAAATCTCCTACATCAGCTGCACCAGTATATCCATCGATTAGGGATGCGAGTGGAAAATTGATCGGCTTTGATTTGCCGACAGATTCTACAGAGGGATCAAAACAAAAATCAAAGGAATTTCCCCTTCCCTATCTAGCAGTCTTCAAAAATCTAAGAGGACTGGCCAGTGAGCATGACAAGGGAATTTTGTTCACATACATTAATCCTGAAGCTCAAATATCTCAACGTGTTGAAGTAGCAGCTATACATGCTCACCTTGTCAAACCAATACAAGATGATGATTATGAAATCCCTACAGTATCTCAGCCTTCAACATTTGAGACGGCATCAGCTGAAAAGCTGATTTCCAGTTATCAGTTCATTCCAGAGCAGATGAGTCTAGCTGATAAAGCGTATGCAGTAAGGGTTTATGCTGCAAAGATTCAAGAAGATTATAACAAAGTAATGCATCAAGCCATGCTACTTGATCGGATCGCTCAACCTATATCTTCAGTTTCTCAACACCCAAGTCAGTTAGAAATCACGAATGAGCAACTCATACATCAAAAAACTCCGAGCAAAATACTTCATTCAGCTGGATTTCCTCGGTATACAACTTTACATACTCCTTTGGCTTCGCAGCCAATTATGTATGAACAGCCAGGAACAGTTGGAATTATGCAGAATCGGCTAAATCCTTTGGTAGATAATCAGCCGATTGATCACAATAAGAAATTTATGGCTGAGATTACAAATTTGGTACAAAAACAGTTTGGGTTGAAACCAAAGCAACAAACTGACGTGTACTGGACACCTTATCCTGTTTATTTTGATCAAGTTCCATTCCCTCAAAAATATAAGATACCTAATTTTACCAAGTTCACTGGCCAAGACGACACCTCCACTATTGAGCATATCAGCCGATTTATCATCCAGTGTGGAGATGCAGGAACAAACGAATTATTGAGCATGACAAATGAATCATTGAGGGTGCGTCTATTCTCATCTTCACTATCAGGCCTAGCCTTTGCTTGGTTTATATCGTTACCAGTCGATTCCATTCAGAGTTGGGAGGATCTTGAAAGAAAATTCCATGGATATTTCTTCTCTAGAATACATGAGATGAAAATTACTGATTGGACCAGTCTAAAGCAGAGGAACGATGAATCAGTGTCAAACTTCATCCAAAGGTTTAAAGAGACAAATAACAAATGTTATAGCCTGTCTTTGACCGACAATCAACTGGCAGAATTGGCTTTTCAAGGACTCTTGCCTTCAATCAAAGAGAAGTATGCTTCGCAGGAGTTTGAGAACATAAGCCAGTTGGTGCACCGATTAAGCCATGAAAGTTCTTCTCGGTCTTGTGAACCTAGGAAGAATTATCAGAAAAAGATATCTTATGTTGAGGATTCTGATTCAGAAGGGGATGTAAAGATTAATCTTGTTGAGTGGGTATCAAATAAAAGGCCGATTGCGCATTGCTTCGGCAAAAGGGAAACTGAGTTGCTTGATCAACATTCTTTTCCAACTAATATGGTTGAAGTAGCCAAAGATTCAATCTCACAAGCAAGAGTCTTGACATCTGAACTGGCCAAGAGCGAAGAAGTCATCAACCCTCAAGATCAGTCAACTGCGGAAGAGTGGGTCAATCCAAGTGGCTAGTTCCAAAATTATGGTTTAATGGATCAGTTTATAAAAGATGAAGGAAAGCTTGGGCACGGGTTTACATCGGCCGATGAATTAGAAAAAATAAATCTTGGTGATAAAAGCAAACCGAGGCCAACGTTTATCAGTGCCATATTAGAGGTAGATTATAAAATAAAGCTGATTTCATTATTACAACAGTTCAAGGATTGCTCACATGGGAGTATTATGAGATGCCTGGTTTAGACCGATCAATTGTAGAACATCGGCTGCCAATCAAGCCAGGATATCGGTCGTTTAAGCAAAGGCCGAGATCATGCAACGACAAAATTCTTCCAAATATAAAAGCTGAGATAACTAAGTTACTCGAGGCTGGTTTCATTCAGTAATGTCGATACGCTGATTGGATTTCAAACATAGTTCCTATCTACAAGAAGAATGGCAAACTTCGTGTGTGCATTGATTTCAGATATCTGAATAAAGCAACGCCAATGGATGGATACCCAATGCCAATAGCTGACGCACTGGTGAACGCTGCTGCTGGACATAAAATCATCAGTTTCATGGACAGTAACGCTGGTTATAATCAAATATTTATGCTATTGAAAATATTGCGAAAGCTGCTTTCAGATGTCCTGGTCATGTCGGCTTATATGAGTGGGTGGTCATGACATTCGGTTTGAAAAATGCGGGTGCTACATATCAGAGAGCAATGAATTATATTTTCCACGACCTTATTGGTAAGATAGTGGAGATATACATTGATGACGTAGTCGTGAAATCTAAAGATCATGCAGAACATCTGGCTGATCTACGAAAGACATTGGACTGTACAAGAAAGCATGGTTTGAAGATGAATCCTCATAAGTGTGCTTTTGGTGTATCAGCTGGTCAATTTCTGGGCTTCATGATTCACGAACGGGGTATCGAAGTTGGACAAAAATCGATTACTGCAATTGATAAGGTGGTTCCTCCAACTAATAAGAAAGAATTGCAATCACTTATTGGCAAGATCAACTTTATCAGAAGATTCATATCTAATCTGTCCGAAAGAATTCGATCATTCACCCCTTTGTTGAAGTTGAAGCCAGATCAAGAGTTTGTATGGGGACCAGAACAACAGAAAACGTTGGATGATATAAAGCAATATTTAAAGTCTCCTCCTGTATTGGTTCCTCCTCAGCATGGCAAGGCATTCAAATTATACTTATCAACTGCCAATGATGCTATTGGTTTAGCCTTAGTCCAAGAATTTGAAGGAGTAGAAAGAGTAATCTACTTTTTAAGCAGAAGGCTTTTAGATGCAGAAACTCGATATCCACCGTTGAGAAGTTATGTTTATGTTTATATTTCTCCTGCACAAAGTTAAGACATTATCTTCTATCGGCTGAGTGTTCAGTAATATGCAAAGATGATGTGATCAAATATATGTTATCTCGGCCGATATTGGAAGGACGCATTAGCAAGTAGGTTTTAGCTTTATCAGAATTTGATCTTAGATATAAGTCAGCACGGGCAATCAAAGGACAAATACTGGCTGATTTCGTCACACAACATTTAGGGTCAAATAAAGTTGATATTGCTCTTTGGACATTATTCTTTGATGGGTGATGCGGTGCTGGAGCTGGAATTGGTAGTGTTCTGATTTCTCCTACAGGACAATCATATGAGCTTTCTGTGCCAATTGAGAAAACTTCTACCAATAATCAAGCAGAGGACATAGCTTTGTTGAAAGGGCTTACATTGCTTCGGGAAGAAGGAATTGAAGCAGTTGAAATTTTTGGTGATTCCTTGTTAGTCATTAAACAACTAACTGGAGAATATGAATGCAGAGATAATGTCCTGAGAATTTATCATGAGGCTTGCTTGGATTTGCTCAGAGAATTCCGGACAGCAACATTATGGCATATTCCAAAAGCACATAATGAAGATGCTAATCGGTTGGCCCAAAATGCTTCTGGGTATCGGCCGATTCTAGTCGCAGAATATGATACTGATGATTGGAGAAAAGAGCTGGCCGATTATCTTTCGGATCCTTCAAAAAAGGTGGATCGTCGTATTATACTCAAAGCTCTCAAATATGTTCTGTTAGATGATCAACTATATTATCAGACGCTTGATGGAGTTTTACTCAAATGCTTGAGCGAAGAGGAAGCAAAAATATTGATGGAAGAGATTCATGAAGGAGTATGTGGAGCTCATCAATCAGCTTTTAAGATGAAATGGATGATCAAGAACAATGGATATTTCTGGCCAACCATACTGGAAGATTGCTTTAAATATTACAAGGGTGTCAAGATTGCCAAAAAATTCGGAAGTGTGCAAAGAGCTACAGCATCAGAAATGAACCCAATAATCAAACCATGGCCGTTCAGAGGATGGGCAATTGACCTTATTGAACAGATCTTCCCTCCGTCAAGCAAAGGACATAAGTTCGTACTTGTGGCTACCGATTACTTCACCAAGTGGGTTGAAGCGATTCCTCTCAAGAATGTGACGTCAGGTAATATGATTGATTTTGTGAAAGAGCACATCATCTATCAATTTGGAATACCTCAAACCATTACAACAGATCAAGGAAGCCAATTTACATCAGGAGAGTTTGATGAATTTGCTACCGGTATGGGAATCAAAGTATTGAATTCTTCTCCTTATTATGCTCAAGCTAATGGACAAGCTGAAGCTTCTAACAAAAGTATTATCAAATTGATCAAGAGGAAGATTGATGAAAGCCCAAAGCGATGGCATACCATACTTAATGAAGCATTATGGGCTTACAGGATGGCCTGTCATGGAGCCACTAAAGTTTCTCCTTATCAATTGGTCTATGGACATGATGCTGTTTTACCTTCGGAAATAAGAACAGGATCCAGATGCATGTCATTACAAGATGAGCTATCGGCCGATGATTATTCAAATTTAATGAAAGAAGTGTTAGAAGATCTAGCCGGCAGTCGGCTCAGGGCTTTGATCAATATTGAAGAAAATAAGAAAATGGTATCCAAGTGGTATGATAAGAAGGTTAATATCAAAGAATTCTCTGAAGGGGATTTGGTATGGAAACTTATATTGCCGATCGGAACCAGAGATCCTAAATTCGGCAAATGGTCACCCAATTGGACAGGACCCTTTCGTATCACTCAAAGTGCTCCAGGCAATGCGTATATTTTGGAGACACTGGAGGGAGAAAAGTTTTCAAGAGCCTTGAATGGGAAATATCTGAAGAGATATTATCCAAGCATTTGGGTTGGTGCTTAAACTACTTCCGGCTTCTAGCTGATTTAGTTGTGGATATTATAATCGGTTTCACCTTCGATTTGTTAAACCGATTATTACAACTGATTTTTAGCCGATTGGAATTTCAGATGGTCAGCCGATTTCTTAGCAATCATTCTTAAGATGGATAGCCGATACCCAGTTATCGCCTTTAGCAGGAAAATAAAAGAATAAAGTATTTTTCAAAGCCGATAAGAAATTCGGATCGTGGCCGATGTAACAATCGCCCTTAGAACAAAAAATGAGAATATATATATATACATATATATCTCATATTTCAATACATGGTGATTACATCTGATCGAAGATACTATGGATTACATAAAGGGCTCATCTATGGAATCAATGAATGCTAGAGAGGAAGAATTGGTGAAAGATCTTCTCCAGATTCTATCACCTTCCTCCAGAACTCACCGAGTTGATGACCAAGATGGTTCACCTCCCCTTGTGGTGCTCTCCACCAATAATGTGTAGCTGGCACTCTCTCTTGCTACTGCCTAACAGCCGTTGAACCCAAGCTTTTCACAAGGGTTCTTCTAGCTGTTGCACCTCCTGACTTCACAAAAGATGCCAGCGAGAGAAACAGGCCACTACACTACTTCACAAGAATTCTTCTAACTACAAAGAAAAGAAAGAGAAGAAGAGAGACAGGCAAAAAGGAGGAGCCTACATCCTATCAGATCTACTTGTTGTGCCATGGCTGAAGTTGTGAGGAAGCCGATGGTTTCAGGTGCTATTTATAGTCAAACACAGGGAGATAGAGAAACGAAAGGATAGGAAGGAATCTCAGAAGACGCCGAATATAGTCAAAATGGAACAGTTTTCTCGTGAAAAGCTCTACTTCCAAAATTTCATAATGAGGTCAGTGATACGTCTCCCTAGGAAAGAGGAAAAGATTTGAAAGCCGCTACAGGAGGAGATGTACACTGAACTCCAGAAGAGGAAGATCACAAGGAATCCTTAGGGATTGAAAGGAAGAAGATTGGAATTTCAGAGCAAAAGAAATTTACTCTGAAACGTCGCAGCAACATATTGCGACGGACACAATTGCAATGCCTAGCGATGGATTGAATCTGTCGTAATCTCTACGTATCACGACCAAAAACCACGTATCGCGACCACTTGGAGGCATCGCAAACAACACCGATCGCTTTAGTGGGTGGACCTGCCTGAAACACTAGCATGATGGCTTTCCTCTTGTGTAACAAGGGGAATGGTTAGTGACTCCGAGCTATACAATCGAAACCCCAGGTTAGGTAACGAAATTTGATTTGCAAGACCCAGGAAGAAGAAAGTCAAAGAATCATTTGGGCCTTTCTTAAGTATATGCCCCTGGATCTAGTATGCCTCATCAATGAGAACTCGGGGCATCCCGATGAAGGGTACAGAATTCCCGCTAAGAACCCTGAGTCTGAGAGCAATATCAGTCACCAAAGATGTACACTCAATAGGACCTATCATCTTGAAATTCGTCAACCACTGCCGAATCATAGCTTTAACGAGAGAGACCTTGATCTGTTTAGTAGCGGCGTATAAAAGCATCAACTCATCACTGCGCACGGGCTGAACATCCTCCCGTGGAAAGAGAGTAATGGCAAGCCACTTGTGCCACAAGCGGAGAGTGGGATGCACAATATCATTACACCGAGGTACAAATTTGCCACTATAAACTAGACCAGAAATGTCTGCCCAGAAAGAGTCTCGAACAAAACCCTCCCAAGTCTTCTTCAAAGAAAGAGCACAACGCTGATTAAAACCAATGAGACGACTAAGATCTTTCCATGAAACACGGTAATCTTTCCCGAAAAGACGAAACTCAATACCATCGGGCACCTCGGTAAGAGAGCAAAGAAACTGGATGGTGAGGGGCCGAGAGCCATGCTCTGTGACCGGCGCAAACTCCTCCCAACAAAGAGCATACCAAATGGAAGCGAACTCGAGGTTCATACCTGTTTTCTCCATAAGTGCCGGGTCGAAGTCCCCGGTGTGGGCGAATACTCGGTCCTTTAGGAGAGTGTAGGCTTGCTCCTCTCGAGCGCCTCGCAAGCTGAGGTAGGGGGTGTCGTCGACGACCTCCTCCACTGCTTGTGTCTCGGCTTGCTCTTCTTGATTTTCCTCATAATCCATCGTTGATCGGCTTGGCGTCAGCTCGGCAGGGACGGATGAACTTGCACTTGCCCGTGAACGGGAGCGTGTCACCCTCCGGAGAGCGTTCGCCGCCCAACTCATGCTAGCACAACAGGACAACAAGAGCAACTCGGTGATGGATTAGTGAAATCGAATGAAATTCTAACCGAGCTTGCTCCACCAATAGCAATACTTTCAGCAACACAATAGAGAGAGTACTTGATGATCCAAACTTGAGCAAGAAATCTAAGAAAACCAAGAGAGCAAGGAGTAGAGAGGGGAGTGTGAGTGAAATGAGTTGAATGGGTGAAGAACACCCCCTCTCCCCCTGCTATTTATAGGCAAATGCGTCGGGCATCCAGACATAGCTGTTGAGCAACGGCTAGGAGCCGTTGGAGCAAGGTGGGGCCCAGCAGCCGTTGGGCTGCTTCGGCCGAACCTGCGGTCGGCCGGGCCCACCTACCCCCTGCCTTGGCTAGTGGCCCCCCAACAGCTAGATGGGGGCCTGCCTGAGTGCCTCGGACCAAATTCTCCCAAAATATTTTTCAAATGATTTTTCTAGAATTTTCAAACCAAGAAATTATTTTCAAAAAATTTATTTAAAAAGGGAAAATGGGCTAGATAAATCTAGCATGCAGATGCAAGGTTTGGAAAAATCAAATATGCAATTTAAAAAAAAAATA
Organism: Cenchrus fungigraminus; assembly: GCA_036936925.1. Taxonomy (NCBI): domain Eukaryota; kingdom Viridiplantae; phylum Streptophyta; class Magnoliopsida; order Poales; family Poaceae; genus Cenchrus; species Cenchrus fungigraminus. The sequence continues at coordinate 55,318,138 of CM072777.1, forward strand.
AAATTTTGGAAAGGGAAATATGAGATAAATACCATCTTTAACCTTTTTCGTAGAAAGGACTCATCATTTTCAGTCCGACGAGTTGGACTCTTCTCAACGGTAAATTCCACTCGGCACCCCACTCCTGAGAAGTAGAGGGTGATGCCTTCTCAACCTTTCGCCATTCCTTATGAATTTTATTTTGCTTCTTTGACAGAGATTTCTTCTTTGGGGGTGAAGACTCCGTCCTTGTCCCAAGCTGCTCAACACTATCTTGCACCAAATAGCATTGTTCTTCTTTGTCCTGAAACTTGAATACCAAGTTCCTCTTCCCAATGCGAAAACGGATTACTCCGGCCCCCACATTGATTCTAGCCTGGACATCACTGAGAAATGGTCGCCCAAGGATGAGCGGCATTCCTCTCTTGTCGTCCATATCAAGGACCACGAAATCCGCGAAGACATAAGAGTTCTTGACCTTGACCAATAAACCCTCAACAATTCCTTCGGCATACCGTATCATTGAATCGGCAAGTTGGATAGTCCGTGCTGTTGGAGAGATAGCTGGATACCCTAGTTGCTCGAACATGGCCTTGGACATGAGATTGACACTTGCACCAAGGTCACAAAGGGCATGCTTGATCGTTTTGTAATAAATGGTGCACGTGATAGCTGGATAGCCAGGATCTCTTCTATGCATAACTACTAATTCCTCCCATGGATCTAGAACTTGTTGTATGGGCTTTCCTGCATAGTTAGGAGCATATGCCTTCCTAGGTGGCTTACCCCACCTAGTTGACACTACACTAACATTTTCACAAGAGGATACGGGTTGCCCCGGGATCCTCCTGTTATCAGCAGACGAAACCAAAGCAGCTAACTGAGCTAACTGAGTTTCTAACATTTTGTTAAAACTTAGCTGGCTCTTCTGAGCAGAAGAAAAACTTTCAAGCTTAACGTTGAGACTTTCTAAGGTTTTATCAAGGGCAGCTAGCTTTTTATTAACACCTTCATTAATCTTAGCCTGCCCGAAAACGAGATCTCTCAAGGAGGGTTGGTTAGAGTTGTACGTGTTACCTTGGTTACCTCCTTGATAATAAGGGCGTTCTTGATTCCACGTTTGGCCTCCTTGTTGAGGTGGACAATAACCATTGTTATTGCCGTTCATGTACATCACTTCCTCCTGAGTTTCACGATAGTAGTTTCCCGAATGCCCAGTGTTGCCAGAGACCTCACAAGTCATATGAGAATCAATAGGCAGAGTAGTGGTGGTCATGGCAGCCTTCTCGCTGGTGTAATCATCTAGTCTCTCCATAAGAAGGTCCAGCTTGGCAGTAATCATGTCTGCTTCCTTGACAGTATGAGTACCCCTCGGACGTGGTTGGATTAGTTCATCGCTCCACCCTTGGTTGGATACCATCTTCTCAATGAGTAATTTAGTATTATCGACAGTGAGTGAGAAGAATGCTCCCTGAGCAGCAGCATCAATATGGCCTCGGGCTGTCGGAGTCAACCCATTATAGAAGCTTTGAAGAATAAGCCAATCCTCCATCCCATGGTGAGGACAGGCCAGGACATACTCCTAAAGCCTTTCGCAAGCCTCTGGAATAGATTCACTTGGTGCTTGCTGAAAACCAGAAATTCTCCCATGAAGAGCATTAGTTTTACCCAATGGGAAGAACTTCTTGAGGAATACCTCTGAACATTTATCCCAAGTATTGATAGCATCACGATTCGCATAGAACCATTGCTTGGCTTTTCCTAGGAGAGAAAATGGAAACAGTCGAAGATGCATGACATCCATATTTTCACCCCTGATGATGAAAGTGCTGCATAGCTCTAGGAATTGCTGCAAATGGGCATTAGCATCCTCATTCGGCTTGCCACAAAATGGGCTAGCCTGTACCATCGTAATTAGACCCGTTTTGATCTCAAAATTTTCAGTCCCCATTGCCACCTTAGGGCCTTGCAGCACCTAGTCAGCAGAAGGAGCTGAGTACTCACGAAGTGTCTTCTGGGCCATAGCGTTTGACGTGGATGGTACAAAGGAAGCTGGTTCGCCTTCCGAACAAGTACGACGAGGTGAGTTGAAATGAATTCAAGCTCTCCTAGTGACTCGGGATCTTTAGTGAAGTTCTCCGGTAAATCGAAACCAGTCATACACTACCTGTCTTCATCATCCAAAGGTAAAAGAAGACAATCAAGGTTAGCCTGCATTGAGAGTTGCCCTAACCTACTCATGATTTATAAACAGATTCAAAGCATAGTCATGATAATCATGTGCCTTCCCCAGCAACGGCGCTAGAAATGCTTGTTGACATTTCTTAACGTCGATCACTTAAGAACAGATTTAGAATCTATCCTTAGCGACAGCGCTAGAAATGCTTGTTGGCATTCCTTAACGTCACTACTAACGACGCCGAGTTAGCATGAACATCAAGACTTGCCAAAGGTAAATCTAAACGATCATGAATGAATCCGCAAGCGCACAGATAAACCATTGTAGCATTTCCCCAAGGAAGGAGAATATTCCAAGGGTATCGTATCCGTGGAAGGCAATGGGGGATATCAAGACCTATGCTTTTGCACTGAATGTAAACCAAGAGATAGATATATGAAACAACAACTCAAAGGCAGGGGTAAGATAAAAGATATGATAGGGTAGTGTGACACACACTCAGATCTACCTCTACTTTAGTACTCTACGGCTTAGAGGGAACATACGAGTTAGCTCTAGGTTCTAATGTACTAAACATACAAAGCTAGAAGAGACAAGAGATAGGCATGAAACATTGCATGAAAGGGTAAGGTTCAGTACCCAGGTACAAATGGGGAGATAGCCCGCGACGACCAACACTCTGCAAAACTATACTTTAGACTCCTACAGCAATACCCCAGCGCGGAGGGTTCCAAACGGTCCAACAGCTGTCACCACTGCGGCCTACCTCAATCATTACAGGGGGCATGCTCATAACTAACGTAGCCACACAACCCAGGCACCATGCCTGCGTTGCTGCTAGAGTTCACCCGGCCCGGGCTGTTGTGACCTAGGGTGAAAGCCACCAGAAGACTGGTCAACTTAGACCGAGTACTGTAGATTGAACACAAACCTCATGCAACACTAACATGCCATCTAACAAGATCAAACTAAGGCTAGACATACGAACCGATACGAACTCTCTTATGTCTAGTCAACAAGATCAAAGGGTCGTGTTCGTGAAGAACACGAGCCTCTAACTTATGAACAAACACATAAGGAATGAGTAAATCATCCTTCAAGTGGATCAAAAGGTAGTGTTCACGAAGAACACAAGCCTCTAAATGTTGAACAAGAGATGAACTCAAGAACATATCAATCATATGACCTACCATGACTTTATATAAAATAGTTGAATAACTGAAGTAGATCAAAGTCATACAAAGAAATAAAGATAAAAGAAAACTCATACCTAGACTCCAAAGTAGACTTGGAACCAGAATAAGAGCTACTCTAGCCTACCCCCTAGCCTTAGAGACTAAAAGTGAGAGGAGAATGAGAGACGATGTGTTAGAAATGGGAGCCCTCCCCTTCTATTTATAGGCAAGGAGGAGGCTTGCCTCGGGCACCAAATGGCCTCAAAACACCCGGGGATGTAGCATTGGACCAATGGAAAGCTACCACATGGAGGGCCAGGATCAGGGGGCCTTAAGGCGGTTCGGCCGATCTAAGGATCGGCCAGCCCCCTAGGGTGGCCCCCTAGCCTGTGTTTTCTCCAGGTGGCTGCCCTGTGGGCCCTCTGAGCTTTCCCTGGTGCCTGGCGGTTTTGGAGTCCTAGGTGGGCCCCTTGATCCATGTGAAGTCCATGTGTCGCTCTCTGATTTGTCAGTGAGTGCCTCCCTTGGATCAGTGATGTGGATTGCCATGTGTTTCCTTGGTGGCAGCCACCTCCTCAGCTGAGTTGGCATGGTTCTTCCATAGAAGCTGGGTTTCCATCTCTTTTCATGCTTATTTCACCTACATACAAATAATCTCTAAGGACAAGTGGAACTATATTATTCAAACCAAAATGCAAGTAAATAATGCATATGCCTCTATTTATGTGAGAATATTGATGACTAAAAGTAGTACTTAACAGCCGTCGGCAACAATCTTGTTTGTACGATAGTGCCCGAGGGATAGATCTTTCGCGCTAATTTTTCTTAGTCTTTTGGTCCCTCGAGGTGTTTGGTTGCTGGTCCTTCTTCTGAGTTGTGGAGGTGGCATAGGGGGGTGGGGCACTTGAGCTTTGAGTTGCTTTCCCACTTGAGTGCACTCGATCTTGTCCGAGGATTGCCCAGGTTGCGTTTTGAGAAGGATTTGGTTTGTGCTCCTTGTAGGCATGGCATGATGGTAGCCACTTCCCATCCACCCCTGACTGCTGTCGTGACAGAGCGTCTGACAAAGATGTTGCATATGGACCTTGTTGGGCCAGCTCGAGTTCGCTCGGTGGGTGGGAAGTAGTATGTCCTTGTGGTTGTGGACGATTACTCTCGCTATGCCTGGGTGTTTTTCTTAGAGGATAAGGGTGAGACGTTTGGTTTTGTTCGAGACCTGATCTTGAGGTTGAAGAACGAGAGACATGGGGATGTCATTAGAGCTATACGTAGTGATAATGACACGTAATTTAGGAACTCTCATTTTGAGACCTTTTGCACCCCTCCTCAGAATGGTGTTGTGGAAAGGAAGAATCAGACCCTGTGTGAGATGGCTAGGATGATGCTTGATGAGCATAGGACTCCTAGGAAGTATTGAGCTGAGGCGGTGAATACCACATGCTATGTGTCAAACAGGATCCTCCTCCGGACTTTCAAGAAGAAAACATGCTATGAGCTGATGCATGGTCGAGTACCTAAGGTAAGCCACTTTCATGTCTTTGGCTGCAAGTGTTTCATTCTTAAGAAGGGCAGAAAGTTGGATAAGTTTGAGGCTAGGTCTATTGATGGTATTTTCTTTGGTTATCCTACTCATGCTCGAGCATTTCGTGTGCTCAATCTTGAAACTAACCAAATCATGGAGACTTGCGAGGTTACCTTCGATGAGACACAGCCGCGCAACTCATTGGTCTTTGAGTGTGCAGGTGATGATGAATTTGGCGAGGAGATCTTTGAGGAGGAGGTACAAGAAGATGGAGATGAAGATGATGGTGGTGGTGCTCCCACAGCTAACCGTGTACCTACTACTTCCACTACGACGACGACGATCGAGGATGGTCCATCCCCTACTCCTACGACGACTGAGGTTGTTCTAGTGGAACCTGCTGCTGTGGGGGAGGTAGTCTCCAGACGTGAGGCTCTCCGGCGGGTATAGGTGGATCATCCACCTTCGACGATCATAGTTGATATTCATGAATGCACTACACGGTCCAGGTCACAGAGGCACTCTCATTTCGCTCATTCTGCATTTGTCACTTCTTTGGGGCCCAAAAATATTGGACACACACTTTCTGATCTAGATTGGGTGAACGCTATGCATGAGGAGCTTGAGAGGAATCAGGTGTGGGAGTTGTTTGAGCCTCCACCAAATTGCAAACCTATTGGTACAAAATGGGTGTGGAAGAACAAACAGGGAGAAAATGGGGAGATTGTGAGAAACAAGGCAAGGTTGGTAGCTCAGCGGTTTAGCCAGAAAGAGGGGATAGACTATGAGGAGACATTTGCTCCGGTGGCTCGTTTGGAGGCATTTCGAATCCTTCTAGCATTTTCTGATGCTAAAGGTTTCAAGTTGTACCAAATAGATGTGAAGAGTGCTTTCCTAAATGGAGTATTAGAGGAAGAAGTGTATGTGAGGTAACCCTCGCGTTTTGAGAGTGTGAGATTTCCCTACCGTGTGTACAAACTCAGAAAAGCATTATGGTCTGAAACAAGCACCAAGGGCGTGGTATGGCAGGTTGAGAGGGTTCTTGTTTAGCAAGGGGTTTGTGATGGGGAAGGTGGATCAGACTCTCTTTCTCAAAGGCAGGGCGATGAGATTCTGATCGTGCAAGTGTATGTGGATGACATTATCTTTGGTGACTCTTCTCACATTTTGGTTGCCATGTTTGGAGAGGATATGAGCAGGGAGTTTGAGATGTCTATGATGGGAGAGTTGCAGTTCTTTCTCGGGCTCCATATCAAGCAATGCAAGGACGAGACGTTTGTGCATCATGTAAAGTACACCAAGGACATAGTGAAGAAGTTCAAGATGGATGACTCGAAGACGATGGCGGTGCCGATGATTACAACTACGACTTTGGATGCGGATGAAGATGGTGAACCCGTGGACCAGAAGGAGTATAGGAGCATGATCGGCTCCCTCCGCTACTTGACGGCGATGAGGCCAGACATATAGTTCACCGTGTGTCTGTGCGCTCGTTTTCAGGCTTCACCGAGGACTTCACATCGGTAGGCTGTCAAGAGGATTTTTAGGTACTTGAACTACACTCCTGAGTTTGCTCTTTGGTATTCAGCGTCCTCGACACTCAACCTTCACAGGTTTGCGGACACTGACTTCGCTGGGTGTCGTTTGGATCGTAAGTCTACCTCAGGTGGGTGTCAGTTTCTTGGTAATCCGTTGGTGTCTTGGTCATCCTGCAAGCAGTCCAGTGTAGCCCAGTCCACTACCGAGGTCGAGTATGTTGCTGCAGCTAGTTGTTGTTCCCAGCTCTATGGATTACCTACACTATGAGCGACTTTGGTGAGGAGTGTTCCTATGTCCCACTCTTTTGTGATAGTACCAGCACCATAAGTGTAGCCAAGAACCCCGTTCTCCACTCCAAAACCAAGCACATATAGGTGAGGTACCACTTTCTGAGAGACAATGTAGAGAAGGGAAAGATTGCTTTGATCCATGTGCCCACCCAAAACCAACTAGCCGATATCTTTACCAAACCACTTGACCAAGCCACTTTCACCCGCTTGCGGGGTGAGCTCGGTGTGTGTTTGCTTTCTTGAGTTGGTGGTGGGAGCTCCCTTGTAGCATATGTATCATATCTATTTTGCTGCATGACATTGCATTTGTATCATGATGTATAATCATCTTTGTATCTTAGGTTGTTTGCATTTGTACCATAAGCACTTTAGTAGGATGAGCTTCTCCCATATACATTGATTGCCATGATATGCTAGTTGTGAGTCTTTGAGCATGTTTGATAAGACTTGATGATGGATATTTATGCTCTTGATAGTTTTGCTATATTTGCATGACGTGTTGGCTAGTATTTGAAAAATGCTAGATAGGCTCTCTCTTGTGAGTGTAAGGCTTTGCATGATCTTAGTATGCTTTGTGGTCTATATCATGGTTAATTCGTGTATGGTCATCATGTGCTATTGACTTGGGGTCAAAGACTCATTTGTCACTGTGAATGTTTAGCCCATGTGATACCTGTGGGGGAGCATAAGCTTGTTTTTGCCGCAAAGGGACTTCATGTACCATTTTGTGCTAAAATATAAAAAATGAAATTGGTATGAATTGCTTATGCTTGAAGTTATTCACTCACTTGTTCCATGTCATAAATGCTTTAAAATTAAAATAATTTGGGTGCTAAACCGTTGCATGATGTCTACCATGAGAAGTCTCATTTTAAGAAGTAGACACATGACTTGGTGGCTTTAACATGACATGAGATGCTTATGGGTGTTTATAATGATCTTGTGTTAAGGATATCTGACCTAGCATGAAGTTTGTGTGATCTAGTTTCACTTTTGCATGTTTTGCTCATGTTTAGGTCTTGTGCTCATGAGAGGAAATTTTTCGCAAAATTGCTTAATTTGATCATGGCTTCCTCATATGCTCATATAGCTTTACCATCTTGTTGGCTATGCTTATACGCAACTTTGGAATGTCTTGCTTGCTCATTTACTCACTTGTAGCATTTTGTGGTGCCCATTGTCTATTTGAGAAGCTCTAGGTTGAATCTTTTGTAGAAATGCCTTGATTCATGCATTGTCAACAAGGGGGAGAAGTTTATGCATGGAAAATGGATTTGAGAATGTTTAGAAGGTTTTCAGCTGGTTTTCGAATTTTTTGCAGCAAGTTTTCAAGAGGCGGTCACATAGCGCGGTCAGACCGCCCTATCTGTAATGTGACCGGCCAGGGTAGTCTGACCGGCCTAGGTAGGCGGTCTGACCGACCCTAGTCAGTGCAGAGCATGTTTTGCTCTTTTGTCATGCATTTGTAGTAGTTATTTGCATGCATTTGTTCAGGGGAGTGCATTTGCTCAGGGGGAGCCTGCATGTGTTCAGGGGGAGCTCCTTGTGCCGCCTGAGTTCTTGCTTTGGTGGTTTGCTTCGTGTGAGCTTTGGATGTTTGTCTTGATTGTGTTGAGTCGTTGCCCTTTCCTTAGGGGACCGACACTTTGGCTTTCAGGTGATCAGGTATTTGTTTTGTTTGGCTTTTGGATCACTTGATTGGGTTGTTGTTAGTTTCTTTTGTTTTCTTTCTTTTGTGTGATGGTTACTATGTGTGTGTTGTCAATGCACTCATCAAGGTGGAGATTGCGGACCTGTGTGGTCCGAGGACCAGTGGATGGTCGCTCCTTAGTGATGAGTGATTGACAATGTTGTGTGGACTGACTCTGGGCCTAGTATTGCAGGTGCAGGTTGCGGCTTCATTTGCATGGTGCAGGTGAAGAACAAGCGCGAAAGGTTTATGTCAGTGTGACCTCCGAGGAGCAGAGAGACAAGTACGAGGTACCCGGTGGCCGACGGTATCAAGTGCGGGCCACACGCTGGCAAGAAGTGCAAGACGATGTCAAGAGGGTGGAGCTGGTACAAGGTAGCAGCTAACACCTGAAGCTTGCACGTGGGGTTTGCAGTGGTTTTGCCACAAAACCACTAGGTTACTTGGTGATTTTGCCCTAGCAAACCCTCAGGAAATCCTTCGATTTGGGTGGTTTTCATGGTTCCTCAAGTTCATGACATAGACCCCTTAGATTCGTGATTCCCTTTGATTGAGAGCATTTCGGTGGATATTCTTTGTTAGATAGGTCATCCAAGAGGTGACCCAGCTATCCTTGAAGTTTTTCTGCAATCCGTGGGGTGAATCGAGAGATCGGGTGATGGGAAGTTGAGGGTTGACCCGCGACTGAGTTCTGGGACCCAGGCGGTCTAACCGCGTAGGGCAGGCGGTCTGACTGCCCTGGGGGTTTCGCTGAGGAAAGTTTGGTTTTTCGAGGGATTTCTCTGATAGCTTGTTTGCCTTGTGTTGGTGACACTCTCTCCCCTCCCTCAACGAAGTGAAGCCAAGACCGAAGGCCCGTCGCTGCGCTGTCAGGCGAAGAAGAAACTGGAATCAAACTCACAAAAGTACAGATCTCTGGCTATCCTTTATTCAAAGTATATCCCTTCAATTACAAAGCTCCCCCTTATTTATAGGCGGGAGGCACAACACCTTTTTACATCTGGGGTGGCATATTACACCTTTTCTCTACCCAACAATTATCTTCTTGGCATATTCCAGGGCATTACAAGAAAGCGGTTTTCGTACGACTTCTTCCAGGGTGGCCCTTCGTGCGGCACCTTTCCCGTGCCTTTGCCACGTCAGCCCCCTCGTACGGTTGCGCCTCCCTTCGGTGGGTGGTTCCGAAGCCCCCCCCCCTCCCCCGCTGCGGCTTCCACCGCGGGCTTCGTCAAGCCCCTAATGTCTTTTCGTTCCACCCTCGGGGCCCTGCATTTCAAATCATGACAAAAAGCGTCTTAGTTTATATTAGCTTCGTCGGGGAAGGCCGAAGGGGCAAGCCTTTCAAGCCCATTTCCCTAATAGTAGCCCCTCGTCAGTGAGGGCCGCCCACGCTGTTCTGATGGGCCGAACTTACGATTCCTGCTCGGGCGACATGGGCTTCAGAACTCCCGAGGACGGCCCATCTGACGGAATTACCCTTTCGCCCTTACAACAGTCCCGCTGCATTGTGCTGACGGGGGTGAAACCGTCTTTTAGCTAGGGTTGTGGGCTCCATCCGCTGGTGGGTATAAATACCCCCCAAGTGAAACCCTAAAAATCACTTTTCACCGTGCCTCCACACACTCTTAGACCCACCGTTCCGCTGTGCTCCTATGGATGCCTATCCTTCATGTTGCCCCTTCGCCATGGCGCCGAAGCCCCAGGCTCCGCTGCCCAGGACTGTAAGGTTTGGTCGAAGCCTTATCACGGAGCGCGACGTGTTGGAGCTCACAACGCGTCGGCTTGTGACTGCCGCCTCAGCTCCTGGCTAAGAGGCGATAATGAAGCCTGAAGCCGACCAGGTTGTTATCTTCTGCGACTTGCTGTATACCGGGCTTTGTTTCCCGCTGCACCCTGTGGTGGTGGAGATACTGAAGTACTTCGATATCAACTTGCATCAGTTGATGCCCAATGCGCTGGTACGTCTTTCGGTTTATATGTGGATATGCCGCACGACGAAGATCAAGCTGTCTGTTGAGGGCTTCACCGCGGCGCACAAGGTGCACTACCAGCGCAAGGTGGCTACGATGGAGACAAAGGGCGAAACCCTGAGGAAGGACTGCTAGTATGGGTGCCTCAAATTCGCGTACAAGCCTGGTGTCGTGGGCCCTGTGATTGCGTACCGGAACAAATGGCCCGAAGATTTGTCTCAGAACAAGATGTATCACAAGGTGGATCTTAGCGCCGACGGCTCTGCGCATCCGTTGGTTGTGCGTGAGCTCCCCGCCCTTCTACATAACTATCGCAAGGACCCAGTCTACACCGAAGGGGATGAGTTCCTCAACATGCTTCGGTTATTTGCTCGACATTACAGTACCCGCGACATTATTGAGGAATACCGCATCCTTGGCAAGTGGCCGCTACAAGATGGGTGGTCCATCCCAGATGATGCCTGGGCCAAGCCTATGAATTCCATTCCGTGCCCGGACTGGGCTAAGGCATATGGCTTCGATGTGGAAGGTACGCGCTCTATTTCCGAAGCGAGCTTCGTAAGCTTGAATTTGTTCCTATATTGCCTCACTTGTGACATACAACTTCTTTTCTTGCAACGCTTCATAGAACGAACGGCGAAGAGCGGGGGAACTTTATCTTGGGTGCCGTCTTGCCGCAAGAGTTCAAGGACCTTACGACGAGGCCTGAATTTGTTCCTATATTGCCTCACTTGTGACATACAGCATCTTTTCTTGCATCTACGCCTTCTTCAAAGTTCAAGCCCCGGAGCGTGAGGCCTGCAAAAAGCATCACGCTCTGGCAGCGAAGAGGGTTGCCGATGCTGCTGCTGCTGCTGGCGATGACACTGCCACGTCTCCTGGGACGCAGGGTGCGACAAGGCTGAAGGGTACCTCTGCTAGCTCGGCTGCTACTGACGCTTCCTTGACGAAGCGGTCGAAGCGGGAGGCGGACCCTGCTGGAAGCGAGCCTACCACGAATAGAGTCTGTGTTGCCTCTGAGGGCACGCAAGTTATGGCCACCGCCATCATTACCGAGCCCCTTCACTCGGCTCCCCCCTGAGAGAGAGTGCAGATGCGCGGCTGACCATACCTCTGAGCTCCCTTCAAGCTGACAGTGAAGAGGAAGGCGAAATTAAGGTTACGTCCTCCACAAATGTGCAGGCATGCCCTGCGGCCAAGAATGTTGATCTGAGCCCCAGCAGATCCGAGTCTGAGAAAGGTACTGGCTCCAGCACCTCGTCTCCCTCGTCCGACACCAAGCAGTCCACCGCGCCGTCCGAGGGTGACGGCCGAGGTGCGGACGAGGACCGTCTGGTTGTTGGTGAGGATGACGATGATGATCCAGATAGCAGCAACTATCATGTCGTCGCAGAGGACCCTATTGAAGCCGCTCTGCGCCTTGGTGTCCTTGACGGTGCAATGCTCATTGGTGGAACTCAAGTGGGCTTCTTGGGCTTGTGCAGTGGTGGTCATGTGTGTCATTTCCTGAAGGAGGCGAGTGAAAGCTTCGCCTTTACGCATGAAGAGGAGAGCTTCGGCCGTACTGGCTGATGGACATGGCCGCCAACTGCGGGGACCTCGCTTTGAAGAGCTTTGTGGCTTCGTGCTGCCTCATGCGCCAACTACGCCATGATCGCGAGGTCGACGAAGCTGCACAGGGTGAAGTGATGACCCTTCAGACGGGTGTGGAGGAGCTGGAGGCCCAGCTGACGGTGAAGAAAGAGCGTAGTAAAAAATTGGCCAAGGAGAAAGAAGAATTGGCAACCACTTCGTCTACCACCTTGGCCGCTCTTTCCACCGAGGTGGAGAATCTTATCTCACGCTGCGACGCCCTGAGTGCCGAGTTGTCGACGCAGTGGACCCAGGTTCAAGAGGCTGGCTCAAAACCGGCAGAGTTCGAAGGCTCTTTGTCCCAATATCGCTCGCAGCATCGGCAGGTGGCGAAGCTACTCCATGGTTATGTGACGGAGATCGTCTGCCGCTTTGACCTCGGCCCGCCCCCGCTTGAATTCAAAGGCCTGGCTCTAGATGACTTTTATGATTGGGTGGAGTCGTCCTTCGATCTGCTGAGCACCCACACAAAGATGCATGGAGAGCTGAGCGCGGCTGTCACAATTCGGTCGCTTGCGTGCGCAGTTTGTGCGCTCTTGCCATCCGCGAGACCTTCGTCTGAAAAAACCATAAGCAAGAACGACCTTCGGCTTCTAACGAAGGAGGACCATGTGTGGCCTTCAGATGACGAACTTGCCGTTGCTAACCTTCCGGTGTTGCCCAAGAACCTATCGAAGAACTTCATGAATAGCTTCTTTGCTAAATATGGACCGAAGCTGACCACCGACAAGGCGCTTCATCTTGCTCCATAGTTTAGGCCATCCTTGTACTCGTAAGTTAGGGTTGTTTTGTGGTGCTGGGTGATGTTGACCTGGTTCGTGTTTTTCAGATCGCGCCGAGGCTCAAGGACGAGGTTTGGGCTCGGCACGCAGTGAAGCTCGACGTCCGTCTCCGTCTGTCGGCCCAAGCCCCCCGAACGCGGGTTTTTGGATGCTAGAAGCCCCGCCGGCTTCGATTGCACCCTCCGCAAGCGGCGTACCGGGTGACGCGGGGGATACCGCCCCGAAGCCCACTTCTCCCATGGTCGCAAGGGCCGCCTCTCCAAGTGTGATGCCCGTCGAACCAGAAAACGTCGCCCCGAAGCCTACACACTACAACAATTGGTGTTGCTCGCGACGCCTCCAAGTGGTCGCTATATGGGGTTTTTGGTCACGATACGTAGAGATTACGACAGATTCATTCCGTCGCCAGGCGTCACAATTTTGACCGTCGCAATATGTTGTTGTGACGGTTCCAAAATGGTGTCGCAATAAAAAGCAAGTGTTGCGACAGTGCCTGGCGTCGCAGTTAGGTGAAGTAGCGACGATCAGTAGCGTTGCAACACAGGTTATTGCAGTGAAAGGTGTCGTTGCGATAATGGTTTTTGCGACCACTTTGCTCGGTTGCAAACAAGCGCTATTACAATGAAAGAATCGTGTCACAATGCGATACGTGCCGTTGCAATTTTTATGTAGGCTATCACAACAAAGTTGTAATCCGTCGCCATATGCTTGAACCAAAATGCAACTAATTACCGTCGCTATACAGCACAAGGTTCACACAACCAACTATGGGTCGTCGCATTATGCTTGAAGCAAATCACGACGCTAATTGTCGTCACCATACACAAAGAGGGTCACGCGACAAATATGGTTTGTCACCATATGATCCAACGAAATTGCAACACTAAGTGTCGACGCCATACACGAAGGGATTAACGCAACCAACTATGCGTTGTCGCCATAAGATCTTAGGATTATTTCTTTGGAGAAAGATCTTGCTGAGCAGCTGAAAATCATGCGGGATGGGGAAAAGAAGATTAAGAACAACTTTGAGTTTTTGTTTGAAAAGTATATTGAAGCTCTTGGCGAGTATGGGGCTAGGCCGAATCCTTTCCCCGATGTTGAGGATCCAGTAGCAATTACCAACTGGCTTGTTGAGGAATTCGAAAGTCTTCCCGAACTCATTGGTTCTGCCAGTGATTTTGCTGCTACATTTTTCTCCGAGAGTCTTCTAAAATTATTGGAGATAAAAGACTGTGCGGATCTTGGGAAATTTTGCTCTTTCGACCTTGAATTTCCTGCGGCATCAAGTGTTTCTAGAATTCGTGCAAATGAGGATGTGAAGAACATTAAGAAAAATTTTGTTAAGAAATTCTGGATGGCTGGCGGTAAAGAATTTGACAAGGAAATTGCCCGTGCGAAACTTGCTAAGGTACTTTTCTTCCTCTTGATATTCTTGAAAATGGCTTGGCTTGTTTGTTTGCTTGTAAAATTTTTTTCTTATAGGCATTTTTTGTTTGTCTTCCAGATTTTGGAGGACGAGGCCCAAGAAGAGCTTCAAGCGTCGTTGGAGTTGAATCTGGACAATGCTGCTGCTGCTGAAGTTGGTGATAAGAGTGCGGAAGATGTACATGCTGCCGATCCTGACGCGGCACCGGCTGAGATAGAGCAGGTTTAGGATATAGGATGTTTCTAATTCAAAGGCTTTTGAGATGGTCGCGAAGAGATTTGTAACATACTATTCCTGCGCAGGTCCTTGATGGGGGGCCTGCGCAGGACGTTATTCCTGTTCGTATATATCATCAGCGTGTGATGGCCAGCGGTGCTTCTTGGCGTCTGTACAAAGAAGCCTTCCCTGAGAAGTCTTTCAGAGATTTTTGGATGTTTTGTTGTGAATACTTCTCAATGCATAGTTTTCCTCTGGGCTGGTTTTTTACTTCTCGGGATGATTTTGCTGTCGCGACGCTTGAAGAAAACACATCATGCTTCGTGAAGACGGAGCCCTTTAGCCCCTTAGCCGCGGATGATGATTTTGCTTATGTTTGTGATATCGCTGAACAGCGAGGGACGAAACCTGGCCATGTACTGGAACTCCCTTTGTGCTCTGATCTTTTACATTATAAAAGTTTGTTGTAACAAGACGTTGTCCCTTGTGATGCGAAAAAGCAATTTATGAAACGTTTTGTAAAAAATGTCGCCCTCCCTACCTTGCGTTTCGTAACACGAGGGAGTGTCATCCTTTTCCAGGAGGGGATACATTTTGAAATTTACTTAGATAGCTTTAAAAAAGATTTTCTAAATATAAGTCGATAAAACTTTGTATATAGTTTTATGGACTTAAGGTGAAAAAATGTGTTGATATGACAACTCTAGGTTGTGTTCAACACGTCTTGCGAACTTTGCTTCTGATGAAAATGAACTTGTGCGAATTTGTCCGATTGGCGTTATGCCTTTGTATACTTGTGCGAACACTTTTTATAACGTGGTCGCAACGTTCCGTTGCCTCGGTTTAAGTGACTTTCTTGGATAATCATGATTTTTTTAGAATAAGGCCACAACTTTCTTGTTGCCCCGGCCCTCATGATTTTCTTGGATAATAACGAGCTTTTTGGAATGAAGCCGCAACTTTCTTGTTGCCGCGACCCTCATGATATTCTTGGATAATCACGGGTTTTTTGGAATAAGGCCGCAACTTTCTTGTTGCCCCGGCCCTCGTGATTTCCTTGGATAATCACGGGTTTTTTGGAATGAGGCCGCAACTTTCTTGTTGCCCCGGCCCTCGTGATTTTCTTGGATAATCACGGGTTTTTTGGAATGAGGCCGCAACTTTCTTGTTGCCCCGGCCCTCGTGATTTTCTTGGATAATCACGGGCTTTTTGGAATATGGTCCTCGGCCCTCATTTGTTTAGATTTTGCAACAATAGAGAAATGATGTAAGCAGGAATTTAGGGGAAGGCTTCTTTCATTATGGACAAAAAGAAAATTTACATGAGACCCGCCTCATTAAAAACCTTGCCTCCATGGTGGAGTTCCCCTTGCAAGGAAAAGAGTACGGTCCCTTTAGGTAAAGTAAAATTGCGGAAAAGTAGATTTATTTTTCTCCCTCGACCTGTTTATAGATCCACAGATCGAGGTTTTTTACATTTTTTCTTAATTTAAATGCGAGCTAAATAAAATTCTATCATTTCTTAAGGATAATACCTTTTTAAGCTTTCTACGTTCCATGAATGTGGTAATTCCATTCCCAGTTCATCAGTTAGGCGGAAGGAACCGGGCCTGTTGCTTTCTTTCACTATATATGGTCCTTCCCAAGTTTCTTGCAGCTTCTCCGGATTTTCCCAATTGTTTTTCTTTTTGATGACCAAGTCTCCGACTCTAATATCCTTCCTTAGAATTTTCTTGTCTTTCCACTTTCTGGTTTCTTGCTGGTATTTCTCTAAGTTCTGGGCTGCTTCCAGGATGTCTAGTTCGATCATGTCCTTCTCTAATTTTTCTTTTTCTTGAGAATCTTCAGGTTTTCTACTTGCTCTTATGCTTCCATTCTTGATTTCTTCTGGTGTCATGGTCTCGGTACCGTACAGTAGGCGAAAAGGTGTGAACCCCGTAGCTCTTGAAGTAGTTGTATTGTGAGACCAGATGACTCTAGGTAGCTCATAGACCCATTTGCCCTTCTTCTGATCGAATAAGCACTTCTTGACACCCGTGAATATGATTCCATTTGCTCTTTCCACTGCTCCGTTTGATTGAGGGTGATAGACTGAGGAAAACTTGACATGTGTGCCTACGGTTCTGCAAAATTCTTTGAAGATGTAGCAATCGAATTGTTTTCCATTGTCCACTGTGAGTTCCCTTGGAACTCCAAATCTGCAGACTATGTTCTGCCAGAAGAACTTCTGGATAGTTGCAGCAGTGATGTTTGCTAGAGGCTTTGCCTCAATCCACTTTGTGAAATAGTCAACAGCTACTGCTGCAAATTTGCAATTGCCTTGAGCTATGGGTAGTGGTCCCACTAGGTCCATTCCCCATGTTTGCAATGGCCATGATGGTGAAATGAGCTGAATTGGTAGTGAAGATGCTTTTTGATGTCTTGCTGTTTTCTGGCATGCGTCGCATTCTTGAAATAGTTTTCTTGCATCAATAATCATGGATGGCCAAAAGAATCCTTGTTTTACAGCCTTCCCTGCAAGGGCTCTTGCACCAATATGAGCTCCGCAGAATCCGCTATGAATTTCTGCCAAAAGTTCCTTCCCTTTTTCTGAGGTTATGCACCTTATCCAGGGCTCGGAAATTCCAGATTTGTACAACTCTCCATCTACTATGGCATAGCCCCTTGCCCTTTGCTTGAGTCTATTTAACTCATTTTCGTCCGTAGGTTCATAATGGTTTCTTAGAAATGCCAT
The DNA here is from genome assembly GCA_036936925.1 of Cenchrus fungigraminus. NCBI lineage: Eukaryota > Viridiplantae > Streptophyta > Magnoliopsida > Poales > Poaceae > Cenchrus > Cenchrus fungigraminus. The sequence goes on from CM072777.1 coordinate 55,335,275, forward strand.
GATTTGAGCTCTCCAATCTGTGCTTTCTATGACATTCACCATTCTGTCTTCTTGCTCTTTTACCGATGGAGAAGTGATGATTTCAAAGAAAACATCTGGGGGAAGAGGTTGATTCTGGGCAGCTGCTTTCGCTAGCTTGTCCGCTTCACCATTTTTAGCCCTTGGGATATGTTGCACAGTATAGCCCTTGAAGTATTTTTCCATTTCTCGAACTTTCTTCAGATACTTGATAAGTTCCGGATTTCTTGCCTCGCTTTCTTTCTCGATGTGTTCTTGAATCACTTTGGAGTCTGATTTGATGATGATGGTTTGTTGGCCCAGGGCCTTCATCTTTCTTAGTGCTAGTAGCAGAGCTTCATATTCCGTGGTATTGTTGGTGGAGACTGCTTCATCTGGGAAATCTAGTCTTGCTGCATACCTTATTTTGATACCCGAAGGTGATGTTACTATTGCTGAAATTCCCACACCTTTTCCACACCAGGCTCCATCACAATAGATTATCCATGGCGCTTGTTCACAGCTATTGTTTTCCATGATTGGTGAAGTCCAGTCCACGACAAAGTCAGCCAAAACTTGAGATTTTATAGCGTTTCTCTTTCGAAGTCTACCACGTATCCAGACAATTCTGCAGCCCATTTTGCAATTCTTCCAGTTGCATCTTTGTTTGAGAAGAGATCGTTTAGAGGCTGGTTCGTGATGACACGAATCTGGCGTCCTTCAAAATAATGTCTGAGTTTTCTTGCTGCCATGATAACTGCATAGGCGATCTTCTCTAGCTCTGAATAGAATAGTTTTGATCCTGATAGAGCTTCGGAACAAAGTAAACTGGTACTTGCCTTAATTTCCCGTTTTCTTCTTTCTCTTGAACAAGGACTGCACTTACGGCTGAGTTGGAAGCTGCGAGGTATAGGAGAAGAGGTGACTTTGGCTCTGGTGGGCACAGCTTTGTCATGTTTGTCAAATATTCTTTGAGTTCGTGGAATGCTTGGCTTTGGGCTTCGCTCCATTGGAAGTTCTTGGAGCTTCGGAGAAGCTGGAAGAATGGTAAACTTCTTTCCGCTGCTCTGGGAATGAATCTGTTTAGCGCCGCCACTCTCCCTATTAGCTTCTGTATATCCTTGACCGAGGCTGGTTCTTGCATTTGTACGATTGCTTTGATTTTGTCAGGATTGGCTTCAATGCCTTTTGTTGACACTAGGCATCCCAAAAGCTTTCCCTTCTGAATGCCAAATATGCATTTTTCTGGGTTTAATTTAAGGTTTGCTGCCCTTAGATTTGCGAATGTTTCTGCCAAATCTCTGATGTGATCGCATCTTCTGATGCTTTTGACAATGATGTCGTCAACATATGCTAGAATGTTTCTTCGAAGCTGATAATGTAGCACAATTGCTATCATTCTTGAGAATGTGGATCCTGCGTTCTTCAGCCCTTCTGGCATTCTCACGAAACAGTATGTTCCGAATGGAGTTATGAAACTAGTTTTTTCCTCGTCTTCTTTTCTCACCCTGACTTGGTGATAACCGGAGAACATGTCCAGGAGTGACAACATTTCGCTTTTGCAGCATCGTCTACCACCCTGTCAACTCTTTCTAGTGGGTAGTCATCTTTTTTGCAAGCCTTGTTTAAGTCCGTGAAATCCACACACATTCTCCATCTTCCGTTCTTTTTCTTGACCGGTACTGTATTGGCCAGCCATACTGGATAGATTACTTCTCGGATGACCTGAGCATCTTGTAAACTTTGGACTTCTGCTTCCACTGCCTTTGCTTTTTCTTCTGACATTTTCCTGAGTTTTTGCTTCTTTGGATGAATCTTTTCATCTGTGTCAAGCTTGTGTTCATTGATGTCTCGGCCAACACCCTGCAGATCCTTTGCTGACCATGCAAAGACATCCTTGTTTTGAATCAGAAAATAGATTAGTTCTTCTTCTTCTTGAGGGCTCAAGTCTGCCCCGATTGTTACTGCTCTGTCTGGCATGCCAGCTAGAAATACTCTCTTTGTTTCTCCATCAGCACTTATCTCGATTTTCTCTTTATCTCTCTTTGCTTCGGAGTATGGCTGTTGTCTTTCTTGATCATCTGCCAGATGATGAATGTTTTGTTGCCCAGGAGTGTTTCCTCGTTCTATTCTTCTGGCTTCATTCTGGTCTCCGAAGATAGTGATTACTCCGTGCGGAGCTGGGATTTTGATGCATAAGAAAAGTTGTCTGAATACGGCATCGAATCTGTTGATGAATCCTCTTCTGAAGATTGTATTGTAGGGATACTACATATCAACAACATCGAACATGATGTGTTCTGTTCTTGCGTTGTCCAAATCTCCGAATGATACTGGTAGAGAGATTTTTCCTCTGGATCTGATTGGTTTTCCTCCGAAACCAACTAATGGCTTCTCTGGTGGTGCTAGCATGTGAGGAGCGAGGCCCATGCGCTGAAAGGTGCTGGTGAAGATAATATCTGCCGAGCTTCCATTGCCTATCAAGACATTTCCTATGACCCATCCAGCGACATTAACTTCGACGACCATTGCGTCATTATGGGAAACTGATTTTAGTCTGAAGTCTTCTTCAGTAAAGGTTATTGGAACCTTCGCCCATTCTGGCCTTGCTGCTGGACCATCATCAACGATTACGTTGATCTGTCTATAATAATCGTTTCTTTGCTTCTTGGTGTCAAATTCCATGGATGACCCTCCGGTTATAGGCAGCATCATGCCGAAGGATGGCAATTCCCTTGAATTGTTATGGGAATTGTTTTGCTCGATCTTCGGGACTTGGGCGGGTAGTGGCGGTAATGTTTCTTTTGCTTGGATTGGCTGAGGTTGTTCAATGACTTGTATGGCTTGGGTTTGTGGAAAGGTTTGCTGTGGAGTTTGGTTTTGCGGAATTGAGGTTTGTTGAAAAATTGTTGCGAAGGTTGTGGTTGTGAAAAGTGGGTTTGTGGGTAGAATTGTGGTGAAGGTTGCCAAACCGTTTGATGTGGTTGGATGAAAGGCTGGGTTTGAGGAAAGGATTGCTGTGGCCAGTAAGTGTGTTGGACTTGTTTGGGTTGTGCTGCTGTTATCTGGGCTACGCGTTGTTGATCTTGGATTCTTTGGAAGTTCTTCTGAGTTTCTGGGCATGCTTCCATGCTGTGCCCTCTACCGTGGTATATGCATTGAAAGTGTGGATCTCTGCTATCATGATTTTGGAGTCTTGAAGGTGTTCTTCCTCGACCTCTTCCTCTTCCTCTTCCGGAATGGCCACCCCGCTGAGAGCTCTGGCCGTGGTAATCTTGAGCTTGTGACGGATTGTTTGATGAACTGTCTTGCACATTCATGATGGGTTGATTCCCGTTCCAGTTGTTGCTTCTCTGGGATTGCCTTTGTTGGTATCATTCCGCCACTCTTCTTCTGTGGTCTTCATCAGATTTACAATACTTTTCCAATTCTTCGAACAATTCATCCATTGATTTGGGGTTCAGTCTGTTGAAATGACCAGCTGTTTGTCCTGGAATCAAACCACTTATGAGAGCTGAGATGGTTGCTTTGTCATCTGCTTCCGGTGTTTGAGATTTTAGCTGCATGAATCTTCTCACGAATTTTGCTAGCAGCTCTTTGTCTTTTCGCTTGCACTGATATAAATCTGTTGTTCTTGTAGTTGTATGGTGGAAAGCTTGGAAGACTTGTAGGAACTTGGATTTTAGATCGAGCCAACTGTATACCGAGTGTGGAGGTAAAAGTGAGTACCAATTAAGCACTGGACCTTCGCATGTAATAATGAAGGATTTTGCTAAAGCGACATCGTCTCCTCCTGCCGAAGCTACTGCGGCTTCATAACTTATCAGGAACTGTCTGGAATTGCCGAAACCATTGAACTTTGGAAGCGAAACTAGCTTGTATTTGGATGGCCATGGAGCTGTTTGGAGGCCTATAGAAAGTGGAGAATTGAGGTCGTTGAACTAGGCAATCCCGTTGTTTATGTGCTCTGTGTTTTCTGGAGAAATGAGGCTCTGCTTGATTCGCTGGTTCTTGGTTGCAAACTCTGGGTCTGGTGTGAATTACTTGTAGGAATTGTCATCTCCCTCAGCCAAATCATCAATTTCTTTCTGAAGTTGCATTATTTCCCTCTTTGCCTGCTCTAGCCTTTGCAGCTTATCTGTGGCCTGTTTCTTGGCCTTGAGTTGCATGGCTATCTTATCTTTCTGTCTTTTCAGAGTTTGGATTTGTTTTAGGGCCGCTTGTAACTCTTCATCGGGCATTTCGTGCTCATTGCGTTCATTGCTGGCTTCGGGGATTTCTTCCGGCTCCTTGCCTTTCTCCTTTTCGTTGTGTTGTGGATCCTGGACTTGTTCTGGATCTTGTGCGGTGTTGGTTCTGGGGTGAAGGACGAGGCCTTGTTCTGTGTTTTCTTGGTTGTCCTCGCTCTCAAAGCCTTGTGCTGCGGGCTTCTTGGTTTTCTTCGGTGGAGCCATCGTGGGTTTCTAACGGCTAAGAACACGGTGGGCGCCAATGTTCGAAATTCGGGAATCTCCAGACAAAAGGTGTGAGCGAACTTACAAAAGCCTCTGATCTCACTCTGAAAAAGCTGATCCCTTTACACGGAGGCCAAGGGGCTCCTTTTATAGTGCCCGAGGGTCACTTTTACATTCCGAAACTACCCTTCGTAAAGTTATGAATTCATGGAAATGTTGAGGGTACATAAGTCCGCGGTAATCACGGAGATCCTTTTCAATTTACAAGTGTGCCATTTGTGTGCTCTAGCTTCCTTCTTCTTCCGTAGCCAAGCTTCTTACGTCTCCTTGAATCTTCCTTGCTACGCCTTTGACTAGGTCAGCTTCGGTTCTCAAGAATCTTCATGTAATCTTCAGAAATCCTCTTCGAGCAGCTTCGGAACAGCACCCAATCTTCGGAAATCCTCCTTGAGCAGCTTCGGACAAGCATTCCTCTGCTGCTCCGTTCCTTTATTCTTTCCTTGGTTCATCACCGTAGGGAAGAAATCCCAGAACTCCTGTATTCCTGAATTTCGCAAAACATAGAAAAAAGAGAGGAACCATAATTTCTTAAGAACTCCGAAGGTCAGCAATATGTTCGTACATAAAATAATGTCATATACATCCATTTTGTTCCTCGGAAATCTTTCTCAAATCATAAGAAAATGACCTTCTTAGGCTCATTCGTGGATCCGAAAATCTTAGGAACCTTCGGGAAATCCCTGAAACTGCCGACGCGTGTTTCCGAGGAAAACACCAAGGACGATATTTTTAATCCGATCCCCAACAGGTACAATCATCTGGTTACCTCTGAACATGGTAGCAAGTGTTTGATAGGATCGATCATCTTTGCAAACTGTTCCTGCATTTGCTTTTCCAGTATTTTCTTAAATTCTACTTTCTCGCATTCCTTGTCAGCTTCATGCATCTTGAGTATTTCTTCCAGATGACGTTCTCGTGCTTCGACCTTATCGAGCTTCTCATGTAACAACCTCTCCTGATGCACTTTGTTGCTTCTTGGAGTGGACATGTAACCATGGCCACGTGACACGGAGGATTTGACATGTGTTCTTTCCCTGTATGTTTCCTGGAAAAATTTCTCTTCCTCTTCATCTCGAGGAGTGGAACTTGTGTCTTCACCCCCCCCCCTCATCTGGATTTGCTAGTAGAGCTAATTTCCTAACTGTACAATGTTGTGGGCAAGAAAAAATTGTAAGATAGAAAACCGTGCCCATGGTTTGATTCAAAATTAAACAAGTGTTATGTGCACGCAAGGTTACAATCAAATTTCTACTCACATAAATAGTCTCAGCCACCTCATTTCTCCATTTTCCATCCCTAGAGTGAGTAACCTTCCAAAGTTCCAACTGGTGTGGCTCAGCACCAGTTTCAGGATCTCGCTATGATTGCATCATTACATGGCATCAATATATGATTTTCTTATGTAGATAGTGAAAGATGAGAATATTGTAACCAATCTTTACCTTTTCCCAACTCCACTCAGAGTAAGGTTTCGAACCCGCCGAATGGTTGCTAACCAGACGGCCGCGATTGTCAGAGTTCTAGGTGCTGTGATCCTGCAAGGAGTGAACCAGTGTTGTTAAGCGATGAAAGGTCGAACTCATCTTCTATATAACTCACAGTGTTGTTCTTTAATTTAGTAGAAAAAATTGTACCTTGAATGTTTTTGTTCCAAAGTAGTGGCACAAATTGTGCCACTCTACAATGTTTAGATCAGCAGGCTTGTGCCTCATTCTTTCCGGATAACTGTTGTACGCCTTGTATGTAGCACTCAAGTTGCCTCGCCAACCTTTGTAGCGTTCGTGGGCAATCTTCAATATCTTTTCCTCTGGATTTTGAATGCCCTCAAAATCTCATCCTTTCTGGTGGGATGGAACCTTGTTATTCATGCATGATTCAATCATAAAACTGGATACGAACAAAATAGAGGGAACGCATCTGCTATATTAAATTAACGAGGTGCATGCGGTGGACAGTGACTTACCATTATAGCTTTTGTGATCTCTTTCTTGACTATTGGAAGCACTTCACTCCAATATCGGACTCCAATTAGTGGAGCCCTCAGCCTAGTATGTACAACAATCTCATCAACAAAGGTGCGTCTGTTTTCTCCACAAGGACCACCCAACTCTGATGAAAATTGGATTTTCAACTTTTCGCAGCCAGATCTTGCTCTCTTGACAACTGTAGATAACCCTTTCAGGGTTCCACGACCAACATTCTTGCCACCTACTTGCATTCACACCAGAGAAAATAGCATTCACTACTGAACAATAGTAGTTGCAGAAACCAATGAAAAATAAAGAGTGATGTTTCTCAAGGTGTAGAGCTTTACTAACCTTTTGTCTTCCTTGGTCTCCTAGCATGCGATGAAGTTGTGGTGGCGGCATCGTTTCTGGTTGCGGCGTCGGGCTGTTGTCATTGCTCTCATCTTGTTGGAGTACGACTACTTCTGTAGGTTTAGCTTGAACTTTATCATATGCCTCTGAAAACATGGAAAACACATGCACTTAGAAGGTTCACATTTTTCATCACAAATAAGCTGCAGTCGACAAGGAAAAAGGATTTACTAATTTCTTTGAGAGATCTGACACTAGTTAACCATTTAGTGTACGCTTTAACTGTATCTTCCCTGATGTCATCATGAAGGTTTGCAAATTAATTAGAAACACTAGTATGAGTATAATGTGCAGGTAAGGCTACATGTGGCTAGTGTAGAACAAGCAACATACGTACCACAGTCCTCGTCTTGTTCTTCAAGCCAAATTTTGTATTCATCAACACCATAGTAGTCTTCATCATCAGAATCAGGGTCATCATCAGGATTAGGCTGCCGCCTCTGAAGTTTCAGGGGTGTAACACTAACCACCCCTGCATCAACAGCAGTTTTTGACAGTACCAACCTTAATTTCCTATCATTGCTTGACTCCACATACTAAACCATTTGCAGTATATCTTTCTTAGATTTAATTTCAATAGGACTCGCTGTACATGTATAATCTTCATTTCTCTTCATGTAGTACATGTAGTCCCGCTGCTCAAATCTAATCATTTCTTTAATATCTGTCAGGGCACTAAAGTCTATAATACCCTTGTCCAATTTAGCAAAGACGTATCGTAGATTTTCCCCACGGATTTCGACTAGTACAGTCCACACATCACCTGTCAAATCGGAGTCTCTACACATGCACATAAATATTAATACGGCAGCATGGAAAAAATTCAGATGTAGTACTAATAATGGTGTATGCATATATGTATATATATATACTAGTAGGAAGTATGTAGAAAACAAATATGTAGTGGTCAAATAGCACAATGCCTATTCAGCTCAGCGAGTTTCACAACAACAATTAGTTTCAGTTACAATTTTTTAGATAGAGATAGACATGCATGAGCACATAACTATGAACACATATTTCTGATTAAGAAAAAGACGAAACAATAGAAGGATGTTGAAAATAAAGAAATAAAATGATACCCACATGTATCCTTATAGGAATGTAAATTTTAATGGATAAATCAAATGAGATTGTGCTGTCATCAAAGTGAGGTACATTGAGAAGTGAGAACCCTAGATGGGATTAGAGGTATATCAAATCGATTGCGTGGAGGTAACAATGTAACTACTGCACACAATTTTATCCTGAAAGCCATGAAACTCATCAAGAAGGTGTAGAGCAAGGCGGCCGATACGCATCTGAGACCGTTAATGTCAATATCGACTTCGATGACATCGTGCCCATTTCGTTGTGCCACGGGTTTTCCATTGCCGGCCATGGATGGCCTCGCGGTGTGCTAGGGCACTGAGGAACTGTCCTGCCCCTCCGGCCACCCACGTTCCCCTCGTCGTCGCTTTCCCGAGAAGACCAGATTCTATAACTGTTGACACCGTTTTTTGGCATGTGTCAAGACTGAAGTCAAAAGGAGACAGAAGGACCAATACAAAGCATGAGGGCATCTGCCGACGATAGGCAAAAGCAGCAGAGTCGATTAAAGCCAAAAAAGGCATGCAAGTCTGTGAAGTCGGGTGAGATAACCTGGTCTTCATTAGCTAATATGATTAGCACTCTGGCCGGATTATTTTATTACTAAAGGGTCTTAAAGCAAGGAAAATCGGCAGGAGCTACCGAATAATGCAGCAAGAATATGCATAAGGATGATGCTAGCATTACGTCATAGGATCCATTAACGTGCATGATAAAAGGAAGAGTGACATAAGGTAATTAGTATCCGGTTTGATTAATTAAGAAAGAAAGGTCATTCACGTACATGGAAAATGAATAAAGAAAGGAGAAGGAATTGGCAGGGAGAGAGAAACGGAAGAGGCAATTGGCGGCCAAACAAAAAGCTAACCTCACGGATAACAAGATGAATCAGCCAATCGAGTCAATAGGGCGCAAGCTTCGTATGTGAATCGGCAAGGCACTCGCAGATGCATCAGCAGGAAGAGATGATTTAAAATAAGGAAGAAAAGGCCAAGGATGGAAAAGACCAGCACGTGTACGTGAAAGTCCACACCGGCTTGGAAAGCAAGGAGGAAGTGTTCGAATAAGAATAAGATATTTCCTAATCTAAATACTTTGGCCGAAACCTATTCAAGGAAGAGAGAAGCTTTAATTAGAAAGGACTCTTCGTGAGGGAAGCAGAGTCTATGTAACATAGTATTCCCTTTCCATAAAGTAGAGTTATTCAAGACCACAATTAGGAAGTTGAGCCCTTTCGGCCATAAAAGTTTCATCACACGATCAATGTACAAACTCTACTTTTCAAGTACCTTTACCTTTCAAGTCAGCGACTTCGCGAAAAGTTTCAGTCTTCTTATTTTCTTGTTTCTTCAAGCGCCGTCCTACGAGTTCGCCGGGCTACATCAATCGACCTCCGAAAGGCTTGTGAGTACCGCTTTACTGAGTAATTTCTAGGCTTTAACCTCCGGGCGCATCGCTGTGGTTTCGTCTAGATTTATTCACAATTTACCGATATCAGCTAGATTGTCAAGTCTTATCTTAATTCTTGTTGCTTTAGCTTTTATCACTAATTATCTAGCTTGAGACTGCATCATGTCGGCTTTTATTGTTTTATTATATTTTAATCATCATAGGTAGCCGATTAGATTTGTTTCAGGTGTTGCCTATGTAGCTTTTACCTACGTCGTCATATTGGCCGATCTGGACGATCTGTTCCCCGTATCAGCTGCCTAGCTGATACAATTTTTTCAGAAGACACATCGGCTCTCTAGCCGATTCACCCGCTATTTAACGTTTCCAATCTCTTCCGTGCCGATCAACAGGTCAGGTCGGCTGGCACACCTTGTTACATCCCGGGGATCCGTTACGCGTTGCCGTGAAAGACTTTATTCCGTTTTTTGCGTCAACACATCTTGGCACGCCTGGTGGGACACGAAGAATCACGAAGATAATATTCTATCATAAACAAGCCCAAAGATGTCCATCACGTACGCTCAAGCATTGGCGATTTTTATATGCTATAGAGATGCATTCTCTCATAGTCCATCTCAACAACAAAGTTATCTGGGACCGTATCATCATCAGCAGCTGATTACATCGGCTAATACTACATTTTCTTACGACCCAGTTCAGCAACAAAGCTATGTGGAGCCATACTATCAACGGCCGGAATTATCAGCTAATGCGGCATTCAAGACCTTGCTTGTTTATTATTCATCAAGAATTCATGGTCAAACAGTTCATCAGAATTGGGTTCAAACATCGGCTCCGCAGCCGAATCACATTACCAAAGTAATTATAAGCCACATGTGTCGGCCCCACAGCTGATGGTTCATTATCAACAACAATTAGATGGCTTCTAGATACAGACGCATATGTCGGCTCCTCAACTGCTGCAATTTTCCCAGCTACCATCTTAGCCTCAATAGTCGGGAAATTACCAACAACAAGCTTCTGCAGTTCAGTTCCATGAGTTTGGAAGCTATCAGTCGCAAGTTGCAGTTCAATCCATGATGCACCTCCCACAACGTACAGTTCAGATGGCACAATTGACAACTCAGGAAGATGAGAATATTATATCACAGTATACTCCTCAAGAATCACTGTCGTTGGCTTATCAGGATGTTGAGGTGTCATCACAATTGATAACAGAGCTGCCAGAAGGAAAACACAGTGCTGATACGTCCCACACAAAGGAAAATACAGCCCATGACGAGGAAATAATTAAGACAGATTTGCCTAAGTGGGCCAAAAAGAAATATTCAATCTCATATGTGTATGACAGAGAAGAAATTAAGGAATCTAAATTTAATATTGATAAAGCTGATAAAATACAATCGGCTATCAAGCAAGGATTGTTTGATGAGTTAAAAAATAAAATCCAGTATGGAGAAGAGCACAACTCTGAAGAAATCCAAGAAGACGAAGTCCCAGCAAATTACAAAGACAGAGAAAAACAAGTTGACAAGGATTTTTATTCCAGAAATCCTAATTGGAAAGCTCCAGTCGACAGGAATAATCGTTTACAAGACATGGTTGAGGTCAACGGCCAGGAAGAAACATCCAAAGCTAAGGTGTTAGATCCCGAGGAAGCTTAGGAATCAAAGGCCGTTGATTACGAGGTTATAGAAACAGAGCGGCAGATTGTTTCTTGGAGTATTTATTGCCCGCTACTCAAAAATATTACCTCAGAGTGTCGGCTATCTGGAGTTCATTTTTCATGGGAGCCGGGTGATCAAGAACACAGGAAACATGGGCCACCCGGAGATTATTTTCCATGGGACACAGGTGGACGAGATTTACATGCGTAATTATTAAGATGGACATCCTTGAAGACTCTGATGGTGGAGCATGATCATAAGATTCAATAGGCGATCAAGACATCACTACGTCGGTCGTAGACTGTTTATTCAAGCAACTATATATCGGCTACATGCTTTTCAACTATGGTTATTTTGCTAAGCTGATGCAAGAAGTTAGCAGTGGAGTGGCCAATGGAGGTACGGAAGCATCAGCCAGAAAAAGAAATGCGTATTTCCAAATTGGTTGACTCAGCTGATATTTTTACTGGGCCAATTCTGCTAATGATCGAAAAGGCTAAAAGGAAGATAGATGATTTATTTTATTTATCGGTTACTAAGTACTGAAAACCAATAAGACTTATCAGTCAATCGGCTATTTGCTATTCAGAAGGATTTGATGACAAGAGCAATTTTGAAGAAAACCGAGACACTCCAGCATACAGGGAGTAGCTGATGGAGTTATTTGTTTAATCTGGACAAGAAGAGTAATGACCAAAGAAACTCCAACCTATGTGAATTACTTCTTGGGCAATCTATTTTTATACATCGGCTATCAGAGTGAGCCGATACAAAGACAAATACAGTGCATCCAATGCCATGAAGCCGCCCGAGGGTGCTGCCATTGAAGTTGGTTACAGGAGGTAGGGCTTCCGGAATGCGGTTCAGGTCGCATGACTGTCAGAAGCTAACAAGTCAGCATTGATAATCGACGACAAGGACAACATATTGCTCAGGGTTGAATCTTAGCATGGGGAGCGACGATGCTGATACGTTGTCCCTATGTCGATGCCAATGATTTTCTACAAAGAACTACCTGTTCCGCACCGTATTCACGATGGATCATTCCTGATGATTACATATCGGCTCTAGGTGCAGTGGTTACAATGGAACTGCAGAACCATGCATATCAGGCCGAGGGGCCTATATCGATGCAACCAATGTACATTCATGTCATTCAAGACCACAATTATTCATATAACAGAATAAAATTCACCATATTAAATTTTGCACTCTTGTCCATCACTCACATTAATAGTAACAAAGTTTGTAAAGAGCCTAGCATCACTCCCACCCAGTATTGTTGAAGATCGTCATCATTTCTGGAGCTGAGGTTTGCTTGGAGGCTTGAGCTTCTTGTTTGATGCCGAAGGGATTTTGTTGGCCGATCTTGAGTCTTTTCTCGGCTCCAGAGCTTCTCTTTCAATGCCATTCTGAATGTAAAGAAATTAGAGAATTACATCATCTGAACCCAATTTGTCTTGGAATGAGAATATGCAGCATCATATGGATTGGAAGTAGAAAAATATAAGTGGCATTAAGAAAGGACAGTTCAGTTAGTACCTCTTGTGCTCTCTTCTTTCCTGATCGTGTCTTAGACTGATTCACCAGCGTGTTTGTAGCGATATATCTTGTAGGTGCAGAAGGTGGAGCACGATTATCATGTTTCTCAGCGAACAGTGTCTTGGTAATGTTGGCACTTGTATGACTAATGTTAGGTGGCACATTTTCTTTGTCTTTTGTTACGGTGCTTGATAGATGCATCTGCAATGTATAGTTTTATATCGGAACTATATCAGTTGTGATTAAAAGCACGATACCATGCATCATGATTGGAAAGCTTGTTCGGTGTCGTTACCTAGGTTGTTGTTACATGATCCTGCACTACTAGTGTTGCAGGAATGTTTTCCTCCGGCCTCGTAATTGTTGATGGTTTCAGAGGGAGTCTGCACATTGTGAAAGAGGGCAGGCGAGAGATAAGTGGCATAAATATACATTTTCTCAATCACAACTAAGTATAGTCATTACCATGTTCATTGTTTCTTGACTCTGCACTAATGTTCTTGGAGCAATGCCATCCTCATCGACCCTAGGATCAACTTGACCTGTACTGTTGTTGGATTGAGGTGTATTCTGCTTATTTGAAATGATGGAAGGTAAGATATTAGCTGCATTGGCCAAGTTATGAACACAACAGGTACTGTTGGAAATTCGGGAATCTCCAGACAAAAGGTGTGAGTGAACTGACAAAAGCCTCTGATCTCACTCTGAAAAAGCTGATCCCTTTACACAGAGGCTGAGGGGCTCCTTTTATAGTGCCCGAGGGTCACTTTTACATTCCGAAACTACCCTTCGTAAAGTTATGAATTCATGGAAATGTTGAGGGTACATAAGTCCGCGGTAATCACGGAGATCCTTTTCAATTTACAAGTGTGCCATTTGCGTGCTCTAGCTTCCTTCTTCTTCCGTAGCCAAGCTTCTTACGTCTCCTTGAATCTTCCTTGCTACGCCTTTGACTAGGTCTGCTTCGGTTCTCAAGAATCTTCATGTAATCTTCGGAAATCCTCTTCGAGCAGCTTCGGAACAGCACCCAATCTTCGGAAATCCTCCTTGAGCAGCTTCGGACAAGCATTCCTCCGCTGCTCCGTTCCTTTATTCTTTCCTTGGTTCATCACCGTAGGGAAGAAATCCCAGAACTCCTGTATTCCTGAACTTCACAAAACATGGAAAAAAGAGAGGAACCATAATTTCTTAGGAACTCCGAAGGTCAGCAATATGTTCGTACATAAAATAATGTCATATACATGCATTTTGTTCCTCGAAAATCTTTCTCAAATCATAAGAAAACGACCTTCTTAGGCTCATTCGTGGATCCGAAAATCTTAGGAACCTTCGGGAAATCCCTGAAACTGCCGACGTGTGTTTCCGAGGAAAACACCGAGGATGATATTTTTAATCCGATCCCCAACAGTAGCCCCTCGGGGAAGCGTGTTGACTCCGACGACTCGTTTCCACGAAAAAAGTTTCTAAGGATTGGTGAAAAACGTCGCCCTCAGGCGTCGGAGGAGACACGCGTCGGCCCTCTATAAGGTGTCGGTTCGTTTATCAAGGCGCCTTCTCAATTCGTCCACCCGTTCTTATAAATAGGAGGCCTGCGGTGACCTTCGCTTTCACCGTTTGGCTGCTTTTTAACCTTCTTGGAATTTTTCCCGAATTCTTTGGAGGCTCTCTTTGGCGGTCTGCTTTCTAAGTTCGTTCTTCTTCTTCTCCGAAGGTAATTTCTTGAGCTCCTTATTTCTTTAGTTCCGTTCTTTGATTTAGTAGAAAGAATTTTTTCCTGCGTTTTTCCTGATGTCCCTTGTTTTTAGGTGGCTCGAGTGAAGCACACTGCCAAACTAATGACAGATGAAGAAATTGCCTAGGCTGGCGCCCTGGGTTCCGAAGTTCCGCAAACTTCTGAAACTCCCACCTTGAGTAGAGCTCCCGTGGTTCCGGGTCCTGGTGATATGACTCTTGAGGAGGGGGAGTTGAATTCGGGCGAGGATTCTGGGACTGAAGAAGATATATCTCAAGTCGAAGTTGAGATGGAAGAGTTGATGCCCCCGAAGGTGGCGTATCCTCCAACCTTTGTTTTTGGAAAATCTCTAGTGACTCATGATTTGATCAAGGATTTTGAGGACGCGGATTTCTTTCCTCCTGGCTGTGGTCGACCGCCAACAAGCGAAGAAGTTCCTCAGCCTCAAGCTGATGAAATAGTCGTTTTCAGAGATTTTTTTACTGTTGGGCTCAGATTTCCATGCGATGAGCGTCTTCCTGCGATTCTGAATCGATTTCAAGTGAAAATGCACAAGCTTAGTCCTAACTCTTTTCTGGAATTGTCCAAGTTTTTTTCGAAGGTCATATAGGCGTAGATGTTTTCACTCGGCTTTTCGAGCTTCATATTCAGCGGAAAATTATCAAACTTGATGATGGGAATTTGTACGAAGCTCACTATGGCTGCAGTACATTCAACACTCGTCAGAAGAATGCTAGTCAGAAAATTGAGAGAATTCAGCTAGCCCCTTGCAGCAATGAGAAATGGGCGGATGATTGGCAGAAGTTTTGGTTTTATGTCAAGGTTGATATGTCGAAAGAGATGGGTCTGGCTGGCCCTCTGAACCCCTTTTTTACGCCCATCGGACCAATGACAGCTGTCTCCACCGCTTCTTTTAACAGAAAATCTCAAGATTTCAAGAGGGGTGAAGACATGTTCTACTTTGCTTGCACTATCCTTGGCGGGAGAGACGTGTTTGAGGAATATGTTACCGCCAGTGTGTGGCCATTGTCTTACGGGTGGCAACCTAAAAAGATTGTTCACCTTTCTGTGGATTGGGCCCCGTGTCCAGTTCCCTTTCCAAGATTCGATCTTCGCCTCTCCGAAGGTCAAACTTTAGATGATTTTATCTACCTTGTTGAGGAACTGATGGTCGATATGGTCAGAAAGTGTTATTTGAGTGAATATAAACAGTTTAAGAACATTGTGAAACATAAACGCCGTGTGAATCGCGTTTTTTCAGAACTTGGCGCGGATCCGGCTCTTCGGCCAAGGCCTCCTGGCCCAAAAAAGTTGATGCAGGCACCTGGTGTTACTGGGTCGGTTACTATTGGAGCTCTTGTGAAGTCCCGGAAGAGGAAGAGCTCTAAAGTTTTGGCGATTTCTGAGAGATCTTCTGGAGTCAGTAAGGCTTCTGAGAAGACAAAAATTCTGGAAGTGTCTAAGAAGAGAAAGATGACTTGCGAGAGCCCGTCTTCGCCGTCCCGCAGTTCCGAAGCTGAGAAAACTGCCGCAGTTGCTTTGGCAGATTTGAAGAAAAAGAAAGGAAACAAGAAGGTTATTTCCTCCAAGCCTCGTGCTCGGGTTGCGCCTGCTTTGTCTGATGACGATGATGATGGCGATAACCAGAAATCAGGTGATTCTCTGCTTTGTTGTGAGGTGATTCCGGGCCGTGTAGTGTGTTCTCCTTCCTCAGAGAATACTTTTGTTGATATTGAATCTCTTTCAGATAAAGAACCCGTGGTTGCCAGAAAACCTGAGGCGTCCAAAGTCTCTGAAGCTTCATCTTTAGAGAAGGGAATTGTTCTCTTGGAAGACAAGACAAATGACGGTGACGCTTCTCTTAAATTCATGGCTGATCTTGACAAAACCGTGCAGCGAGGTCCTCCTTCTCACTTTCCACTTCTTATTCAAGGTCGTCAAGATATTCCTGAGGATGGGGGAGTTTCGGCCGAGACTTATGGATATAATCAAACCTTTGGAACGAACCTGAAGGGTAAGTTAATGTTCGTTGGTGGTGCTGGGATTGGGAGGGACGATGATCCTTATAGCTTTGAAATGTTGTGGAATGCTCCAGGATCGCTTGTTTCCTTCGCGAGCTCGTCTGGAGGTGAAGCTTTGAAGAAGCCACCTTTCTCCCTTCAGGACTTAGAGAAAATTCTGGAGTCTCGGATTGAGACGGTTCAAGATGATGCTCACGCTATTGTGACATCCGCGCACGAGGAAGTTGGTAATTACTTTGACCCCGCAGGTATGTTGGTTCTGACGTGCGTTCATTCTTTCTTTATTCTGCTTTGGTTTTGTTTATTTTACCTTTTGTCGCTTGCAGTTTTTGAAGATGCTCTTCGGAAACTTCCTGCTAGAGACTTGTCAATGATCAGTACCACCCTCGGCCTAAAATCCGTGATCGCTGGCAAAGTTTCTTCTGAGAAGACTCGTGCTGATCAGAACCATGCTCTTTGGCTACAAGGCAAGATTCTTAATCTTGAAAGAGATCTGGCCTCTTCAAAGAAACTTTCTGAGGAATTGGGGACTCATAACAAGACTTTGAAGGGGATGGTGGAACTTGCCAAAGAGGGAAGAAAACATGCTGATGATGCTTATAAAAGTTTGGAAATTGAACATGCGAAGCTTCAGAAATCTCGTGAAGATGATTTGGAAATCATTGAAGAATTACGGAACACAATTGAGCGTGACGCTAATCAGATTTCAGAGCTCAAGGTTAAGAATGCCAAGGCTGCGAAGCAGAATGCAGCTCTTGCCAAAGCCAACAGCGAGAAAGATCTTAGGATTATTTCTTTGGAGAAAGATCTTGCTGAGCAGCTGAAAATCATGCAGGATGGGGAAAAGAAGATTAAGAACAACTTTGAGTTTTTGTTTGAAAAGTATAGTGAAGCTCTTGGCGAGTATGGGGCTAGGCCGAATCCTTTCCCCGATGTTAAGGATCCAGTAGCATTTATCAACTGGCTTGTTGAGGAATTTGAAAGTCTTCCCGAACTCATTGGTTCTGCTAGTGATTTTGCTGCTACATTTTGCTCCGAGAGTCTTCTAAAATTATTGGAGATAAAAGACTGTGCAGATCTTGGGAAATTTTGCTCTTCCGGCCTTGAATTTCCTACGGCATCAAGTGTTTCTAGGATTCGTGCAAACGAGGATGTGAAGAACATTAAGAAAAATTTTGTTAAGAAATTCTGGATGGCTGGCGGTAAAGAATTTGCCAAGGAAATTGCCCGTGCGAAACTTGCTAAGGTACTTTTCTTCCTCTTGATATTCTTGAAAATGGCTTGGCTTGTTTGTTTGCCTGTAAAATTGTTTTCTTATATTCATTTTTTGTTTGTGTTCCAGATTTTGGAGGATGAGGCCCAAGAAGAGCTTCAAGCGTCGTTGGAGTTGAATCCGGACAATGCTGCTACTGCCGAAGCTGGTGATAAGAGTGCAGAAGATGTACATGCTGCCGATCCTGACGCGGCACCGGCTAAGATAGAGCAGGTTTAGGATATAGGATGTTTCTAATTCAAAGGCTTTTGAGATGGTCGCGAAGAGATTTGTAACATACTATTCCTGCGCAGGTCCTTGATGGGGGGTCTGCGCAGGACGTTATTCCTGTTCGTATATATCATCAGCGTGTGATGGCTAGCGGTGCTTCTTGGCGTCTGTACAAAGAAGCCTTCCCTGAGAAGTCTTTCTGAGATTTTTGGATGTTTTGTTGTGAATACTTCTCAATGCATAGTTTTCCTCTGGGCTGGTTTTTTACTTCTCGGGATGATTTTGCTGTCGCGACGCTTGAAGAAAACACATCATGCTTCGTGAAGACGGAGCCCTTCAGCCCCTTAGCCGCGGATGATGATTTTGCTTATGTTTGTGATATCGCTGAACAGCGAGGGTCGAAACCTGGCCATGTACTGGAACTCCCTTTGTGCTCTGATCTTTTACATTATAAAAGTTTGTTGTAACGAGACGTTGTCCTTTGTGATGTGAAAAAGCAATTTATGAAACGTTTTGTAAAAAACGTCGCCCTCCCTACCTTGCGTTTCGAAGCACGAGGGAGTGTCGTCCATTTCCAGGAGGGGGTACATTTTGAAATTTACTTAGATAGCTTTAAAAAAGATTTTCTAAATATAAGTCGATAAAACTTTGTATATAGTTTTATGGACTTAAGGTGAAAAAATGTGTTGATATGACAACTCTAGGTTATGTTCAACACGTCTTGCGAACTTTGCTTCTGATGAAAATGAACTTGTGCGAATTTGTCCGATTGGCGTTATGCCTTTGTATACTTGTGCGAACACTTTTTGGAACGTGGTCGCAACGTTCCGTTGCCTCGGTTTAAGTGACTTTCTTGGATAATCATGATTTTTTTAGAATAAGGCCGCAACTTTCTTGTTGCCCCGGCCCTCGTGATTTTCTTGGATAATCACGGGCTTTTTGGAATGAGGCCGCAACTTTCTTGTTGCCGCGGCCCTCATGATTTTCTTGGATAATCACGGGTTTTTTGGAATAAGGCCGCAACTTTCTTGTTGCCCCGGCCCTCGTGATTTTCTTGGATAATCACGGGTTTTTTGGAATGAGGCCGCAACTTTCTTGTTGCCCCGGCCCTCGTGATTTTCTTGGATAATCACGGGTTTTTTGGAATGAGGCCGCAACTTTCTTGTTGCCCTGGCCCTCGTGATTTTCTTGGATAATCACGGGCTTTTTGGAATATGGCCCTCGGCCCTCATTTGTTTAGATTTTGCAACAATAGAGAAATGATGTAAGCAGGAATTTAGGGGAAGACTTCTTTCATTATGGACAGAAAGAAAATTTACATGAGACCCGCCTCATTAAAAACCTTGCCTCCATGGTTGAGTTCCCCTTGCAAGGAAAAGAGTACGGTCCCTTTAGGTAAAGTAAAATTGCGGAAAAGTAGATTTATTTTTCTCCCTCGGCCTGTTTATAGATCCACAGACCGAGGTTTTTTACATTTTTTCTTAATTTAAATGCAAGCTAAATAAAATTCTATCATTTCTTAAGGATAATACCTTTTTAAGCTTTCTACGTTCCATGAATGTGGTAATTCCATTCCCAGTTCATCAGTTAGGCGGAAGGAACCGGGTCTGTTGCTTTCTTTCACTATATATGGTCCTTCCCAAGTTTCTTGCAGCTTCCCCGGATTTTCCCAATTCTTTTTCTTTTTGATGACCAAGTCTCCGACTCTGATATCCTTCCTTACAATTTTCTTGTCTTTCCACTTTCTGGTTTCTTGCAGGTATTTCTCTAAGTTCTGGGCTGCTTCCAGGATGTCTAGTTCGATCATGTCCTTCTCTAATTTTTCTTTTTCTTGAGAATCTTCAGGTTTTCTACTTGCTCTTATGCTTCCATTCTTGATTTCTTCTGGTGTCAAGGTCTCGGTACCGTATAGTAGGCGAAAAGGTGTGAACCCCGTAGCTCTTGAAGTAGTTGTATCGTGAGACCAGATGACTCTAGGTAGCTCATCGACCCATTTGCCCTTCTTCTGATCGAATAAGCACTTCTTGACACCCGTGAATATGATTCCATTTGCTCTTTGCACTGCTCTGTTTGATTGAGGGTGATAGACTGAGGAAAACTTGACATGTGTGCCTATGGTTCTGCAAAATTCTTTGAAGATGTAGCAATCGAATTGTTTTCCATTGTCCACTGTGAGTTCCCTTGGAACTCCAAATCTGCAGACTATGTTCTGCCAGAAGAACTTCTGGATAGTTGCAGCAGTGATGTTTGCTAGAGGCTTTGCCTCAATCCACTTTGTGAAATAGTCAACAGCTACTGCTGCAAATTTGCAATTGCCTTGAGCTGTGGGTAGTGGTCCCACTAGGTCCATTCCCCATCTTTGCAATGGCCATGATGGTGAAATGAGCTGAATTGGTAGTGAAGATGCTTTTTGATGTCTTGCTATTTTCTGGCATGCCTCGCATTCTTGAACTAGTTTTCTTGCATCAATAATCATGGATGGCCAAAAGAATCCTTGTTTTACTGCCTTCCCTGCAAGGGCTCTTGCACCAATATGAGCTCCGCAGAATCCGCTATGAATTTCTGCCAAAAGTTCCTTCCCTTTTTCTGAGGTTATGCACCTTATCCAGGGCTCAGAAATTCCAGATTTGTACAACTCTCCATCTACTATGGCATAGCCCCTTGCCCTTTGCTTGAGTCTATTTAACTCATTTTCGTCCGTAGGTTCATAATGGTTTCTTAGAAATGCCATGATTTGAGCTCTCCAATCTGTGCTTTCTATGACATTCACCATTCTGTCTTCTTGCTCTTTTACCGATGGAGAAGTGATGATTTCAAAGAAAACATCTGGGGGAAGAGGTTGATTCTGGGCAGCTGCTTTCGCTAGCTTGTCCGCTTCACCATTTTCAGCCCTTGGGATATGTTGCACAGTATAGCCCTTGAAGTATTTTTCCATTTCTCGAACTTTCTTCAAATACTTGATAAGTTCCGGATTTCTTGCCTCGCTTTCTTTCTCGATGTGTTCTTGAATCACTTTGGAGTCTGATTTGATGATGAAGGTTTGTTGGCCCAGGGCCTTCATCTTTCTTAGTGCTAGTAGCAGAGCTTCATATTCCGTGGTATTGTTGGTGGAGACTGCTTCATCTGGGAAATCTAGTCTTGCTGCGTACCTTATTTTGATACCCGAAGGTGATGTTACTATTGCTGAAATTCCCACACCTTTTCCACACCAGGCTCCGTCACAATAGATTATCCATGGCGCTTGTTCGCAGCTATTGTTTTCCATGATTGGTGAAGTCCAGTCCACGACGAAGTCAGCCAAAACTTGAGATTTTATAGCGTTTCTTCTTTCAAAGTCTACCACGTATCCAGACAATTCTGCAGCCCATTTTGCAATTCTTCCAGTTGCATCTTTGTTTGAGAACAGATCGTTTAGAGGCTGGTTCGTGATGACACGAATCTGGTGTCCTTCAAAATAATGTCTGAGTTTTCTTGCTGCCATGATAACTGCATAGGCGATCTTCTCTAGCTCTGAATAGAATAGTTTTGATCCTGATAGAGCTTCAGAACGAAGTAAACTGGTACTTGCCTTAATTTCCTGTTTTCTTCTTTCTCTTGAACAAGGACTGCACTTACGGCTGAGTTGGAAGCTGCGAGGTATAGGAGGAGAGGTGACTTTGGCTCTGGTGGGCACAGCTTTGTCATGTTTGTCAAATATTCTTTGAGTTCGTGGAATGCTTGGCTTTGGGCTTCGCTCCATTGGAAGTTCTTGGAGCTTCGGAGAAGCTGGAAGAATGGTAAACTTCTTTCCGCTGCTCTGGGAATGAATCTGTTTAGCACCGCCACTCTCCCTGTTAGCTTCTGTATATCCTTGGTCGAGGCTAGTTCTTGCATTTGTACGATTGCTTTGATTTTGTCAGTATTGGCTTCAATGCCTTTTGTTGACACTAGGCATCCCAAAACCTTTCCCTTCTGAATGCCAAATACGCATTTTTCTGGGTTTAATTTAAGGTTCGCTGCCCTTAGATTTGCGAATGTTTCTGCCAAATCTCTGATGTGATCGCATCTTCTGATGCTTTTGACAATGACATCGTCAACATATGCTAGAATGTTTCTTTGAAGCTGATAATGTAGCACAATTGCTATCATTCTTGAGAATGTGGATCCTGCGTTCTTCAGCCCTTCTGGCATTCTCACGAAACAGTATGTTCTGAATGGAGTTATGAAACTAGTTTTTTCCTCGTCTTCTTTTCTCACCCTGACTTGGTGATAACCGGAGAACATGTCCAGGAGTGACAACATTTCACCCTGTCCACTCTTTCTAGTGGGTAGTCATCTTTTTTGCAAGCCTTGTTTAAGTCCGTGAAATCCACACACATTCTCCATCTTTCGTTCTTTTTCTTGACCGGTACTGTATTGGCCAGCCATACTGGATAGATTACTTCTCGGATGACCTGAGCATCTTGTAATCTTTGGACTTCTGCTTCCACTGCCTTTGCTTTTTCTTCTGACATTTTCCTGAGTTCTTGCTTCTTGGGATGAATCTTTTCATCTGTGTCAAGCTTGTGTTCAATGATGTCTCGGCCAACACCCTGCAGATCCTTTGCTGACCATGCAAAGACATCCTTGTTTTGAATCAGAAAATAGATTAGTTCTTCTTCTTCTTGAGGGCTTAAGTCTGCCCCGATTGTTACTGCTCTGTCTGGCATGCCATCTAGGAATACTCTCTTTATTTCTCCATCAGCACTTATCTCGATTTTCTCTTTATCTCTCTTTGCTTCGGAGTATGGCTGTTGTCTTTCTTGATCATCTGCCAGATGATGAATGTTTTGTTGCCCAGGAGAGTTTCCTCGTTCTATTCTTCTGGCTTCATTCTGGTCTCCGAAGATAGTGATTACTCCGTGTGGAGCTGGGATTTTCATGCATAAGAAAAGTTGTCTGAATACGGCATCGAATCTGTTGATGAATCCTCTTCCGAAGATTGCATTGTAGGGATAGTACATATCAACAACATCGAACATGATGTGTTCTGTTCTTGCGTTGTCCAAATCTCTGAATGATACTGGTAGAGAGATTTTTCCTCTGGATCTGATTGGTTTTCCTCCGAAACCAACTAATGGCTTCTCTGGTGGTGCTAGCATGTGAGGAGCGAGGCCCATGCGCTAAAAGGTGCTAGTGAAGATAATATCTGCCGAGCTTCCATTGTCTATCAAGACATTTCCTATGACCCATCCAGCGACATTAACTTCGACGACCATTGCGTCATTATGGGAAACTGATTTTAGTCTGAAGTCTTCTTCAGTAAAGGTTATTGGAACCTTCACCCATTCTGGCCTTGCTGCTGGACCATCATCAACGATTACGTTGATCTGTCTATAATAATCGTTTTTTGCTTCTTGGTGTCAAATTCCATGGATGACCCTCCGGTTATTGGCAAGATCATGCCGAAGGATGGCAATGCCCTTGAATTGTTTTGGGAATTGTTTTGCTCGGTCTTCGGGACTTGGGCTGGTAGTGGCAGCAATGTTTCTTTTGCTTGGATTGGCTGAGGTTGTTCAATGACTTGTATGGCTTGGGTTTGTGGAAAGGTTTGCTGTGGAGTTTGGTTTTGCGGAATTGAGGTTTGTTGAAAAAATTGTTGTGAAGGTTGTGGTTGTGAAAAGTTGATGTGGTTGGATGAAAGGCTGGGTTTGAGGAATGGATTGCTGTGGCCAGTAAGTGTGTTGGACTTGTTTGGGTTGTGCTGCTGTTATCTGGACTACGCGTTGTTGATCTTGGATTCTTTGGAAGTTCTTCTGAGTTTCTGGGCATGCTTTCGTGTTGAGCCCTCTACCGTGGTATATGCATTGAAAGTGTGGATCTCTGCTATCATGATTTTGGAGTCTTGAAGGTGTTCTTCCTCGACCTCTTCCTCTTCCGGAATGGCCACCCCGCTGAGAGCTCTGGCCGTGGTAATCTTGAGCTTGTGACGGATTGTTTGATGAACTGTCTTGCACATTCATGATGGGTTGATTCCCGTTCCAGTTGTTGCTTCTCTGGGATTGCCTTTGTTGGTATCTTTCCGCCACTCTTCTTCTGTGGTCTTCATCAGATTTACAATACTTTTTCAATTCTTCGAACAATTCATCCATTGATTTGGGGTTCAGTCTGTTGAAATGACCAGCTGTTTGTCCTGGAATCAAACCACTTATGAGAGCTGAGATGGTTTCTTTGTCATCTGCTTCCGGTGTTTGAGATTTTAGATGCATGAATCTTCTCACGAATTCTGCTAGCGGCTCTTTGTCTTTTCGCTTGCACTGATATAAATCTGTTGTTCTTGTAGTTGTATGGTGGAAAGCTTGGAAGACTTGTAGGAACTTGGATTTTAGATCGAGCCAACTATATATCGAGTGTGGTGGTAAAAGTGAGTACCAATTAAGCACTGGGCCTTCGCATGCAATAATGAAGGATTTTGCTAAAGCGACATCGTCTCCTCCTGCCGAAGCTACTGCGGCTTCATAACTCATCAGGAACTGTCTGGAATTGCCGAAACCATTGAACTTTGGAAGCGAAACTGGCTTGTATTTGGATGGCCATGGAGCTGTTTGGAGGCCTACAGAAAGTGGAGAATTGAGGTCGTTGAACTGGGCAATCCCGTTGTTTATGTGCTCTGTGTTTTCTGGAGAAATGAGGCTCTGCTTGATTCACTAGTTCTTGGTTGCAAACTCTGGGTCTGGTGTGAATTGCTTGTAGGAATTGTCATCTCCCTCAGCCAAATCATCAATTTCTTTCTGAAGTTGCACTATTTCCCTCTTTGCCTGCTCTAGCCTTTGCAGCTTATCTGTGGCCTGTTTCTTGGCCTTGAGTTGCATGGCTATCTTATCTTTCTGTCTTTTCAGAGTTTGGATTTGTTTTAGGGCCGCTTGTAACTCTTCATCGGGCATTTCATGCTCATTGCGTTCATTGCTGGCTTCGGGGATTTCTTCCGGCTCCTTGCCTTTCTCCTTTTCGTTGTGTTGTGGATCCTGGACTTATTCTGGATCTTGTGCGGTGTTGGTTTTGGGGTGAAGGACGAGGCCTTGTTCTGTGTTTTCTTGGTTGTCCTCGCTCTCAAAGCCTTGGGCTGCGGGCTTCTTGGTTTTCTTCGGTGGAGCCATTGTGGGTTTCTAACGGCTAAGAACACGGTGGGCGCCAATTTTGGAAATTCGGGAATCTCCAGACAAAAGGTGTGAGCGAACTGACAAAAGCCTCTGATCTCACTCTGAAAAAGCTGATCCCTTTACACGGAGGCCGAGGGGCTCCTTTTATAGTGCCCGAGGGTCACTTTTACATTCCGAAACTACCCTTCGTAAAGTTATGAATTCATGGAAATGTTGAGGGTACATAAGTCCGCGGTAATCATGGAGATCCTTTTCAATTTACAAGTGTGCCATTTGCGTGCTCTAGCTTCCTTCTTCTTCCGTAACCAAGCTTCTTACGTCTCCATGAATCTTCCTTGCTACGCCTTTGACTAGGTCAGCTTCGGTTCTCAAGAATCTTCATGTAGTCTTCGGAAATCCTCTTCGAGCAGCTTCAGAACAGCACCCAATCTTTGGAAATCCTCCTTGAGCAGCTTCGGACAAGCATTCCTCTGCTGCTCCGTTCCTTTATTCTTTCCTTGGTTCATCGCCGTAGGGAAGAAATCCCAGAACTCCTGTATTCCTGAACTTCGCAAAACATAGAAAAAAGAGAGGAACCATAATTTCTTAGGAACTCCAAAGGTCAGCAATATGTTCGTACATAAAATAATGTCATATACATCCATTTTGTTCCTCGGAAATCTTTCTCAAATCATAAGAAAACGACCTTCTTAGGCTCATTCGTGGATCCGAAAATCTTACAAACCTTCGAGAAATCCCTGAAACTGCCGACGCGTGTTTCGGAGGAAAACACCGAGGACGATATTTTTAATCCGATCCCCAACAGGTACAATCATCTGTTTACCTCTGAACATGGCAGCAAGTGTTTGATAGGATCGATCATCTTTGCAAATTGTTCCTGCATTTGCTTTTCCATCATTTTCTTAAATTCTTCTTTCTCGCGTTCCTTGTCAGCTTCATGCATCTTGAGTATTTCTTCCAGATGACGTTCTCGTGCTTCGACCTTATCGAGCTTCTCATGTAACAACCTCTCCTGATACACTTTGTTGCTTCTTGGAGTGGACATGTAACCATGGCCACGTGACACGGAGGATTTGACATGTGTTCTTTCCCTGTATGTTTCCTGGAAAAATTTCTCTTCCTCTTCATCTCGAGGAGTGGAACTTGTGTCTTCACCCCCCCTCGTCTGGATTTGCTAGTAGAGCTAATTTCCTGACTGTACAATGTTGTGGGCAAGAAAAAATTGTAAGATAGAAAACCGTGCCCATGGTTTAATTCAAAATTAAACAAGTGTTATGTGCACGCAAGGTTACAATCAAATTTCTACTCACTAAATAGTCTCAGCCACCTCATTTCTCCATTTTCCATCCCTAGTGTGAGTAACCTTCCAAAGTTCCAACTGGTGTGGCTCAGCACTAGTTTCAGGATTTCGCTATGATTGCATCATTACATGGCATCAATATATGATTTTCTTATGTAGATAGTGAAAGATGAGAATATTGTAACCAATCTTTACCTTTTCCCAACTCCACTCAGAGTAAGGTTTCGAACCCACCGAATGGTTGCTAACCAGACGGCCACGATTGTCAGAGTTCTGGGTGCTGTGATCCTGCAAGGAGTGAACCAGTGTTGTTAAGCGATGAAAGGTTGATCTCATCTTCTATATAACTCACAGTGTTGTTCTTTAATTTAGTAGAAAAAATTGTACCTTGAATGTTTTTGTTCCAAAGTAGTGGCACAAATTGTGCCACTCTACAATGTTTAGGTCAGCAGGGTTGTGCCTCATTCTTTTCGGATAACTGTTGTACGCCTTGAATGTAGCACTCAAGTCGCCTCGCCAACCTTTGTAGCGTTCGTGGGCAATCTTCAATATCTTTTCCTCTGGATTTTGAATGCCCTCAAAATCTCATCCTTTCTAGTGGGATGGAACCTTTTTATTCATGCATGATTCAATCATAAAACTGGATACGAACAAAATAGAGGGAACGCATCTGCTATATTAAATTAACAAGGTGCATGCGGTGGACAGTGACTTACCATTATAGCTTTTGTGATCTCTTTCTTGACTACTGGAAGCACTTCACTCC
The DNA here is from genome assembly GCA_036936925.1 of Cenchrus fungigraminus. Lineage (NCBI taxonomy): Eukaryota > Viridiplantae > Streptophyta > Magnoliopsida > Poales > Poaceae > Cenchrus > Cenchrus fungigraminus. The sequence continues at coordinate 55,362,295 of CM072777.1, forward strand.
AATATCAGACTCCAGTTAGTGGAGCCCTCAGCCTAGTATGTACAACAATCTCATCAACAAAGGTGCGTCTGTTTTCTCCACAGGGACCACCCAACTTTGATGAAAATTAGATTTTCAACTTTTCGCAGCCAGATCTTGATCTCTTGACAACTGTAGATAACCCTTTCAGGGTTTCCGCGACCAACATTCTTGCCACCTACTTGCATTCACACCAGAGAAAATAGCATTCACTACTGAACAATAGTAGTTGCAGAAACCAATGAAAAATAAAGAGTGATGTTTCTCAAGGTGTAGAGCTTTACTAACCTTTTGTCTTCCTTGGTCTCCTAGCATGCGATGAAGTTGTGGTGGCGGCATCGTTTCTGGTGGCGGCGTCGGGCTGTTGTCATTGCTCTCATCTTGTTGGAGTACGACTACTTTTGTAGGTTTAGCTTGAACTTTATCATATGCCTCTGAAAAAATGGAAAACACATGCATTTAGAAGGTTCACATTTTTCATCACAAATAAGCTGCAGTCGACAAGGAAAAAGGATTTACTAATTTCTTTGAGAGATCTGACACTAGTTAACCATTTAGTGTACGCTTTAACTGTATCTTCCCTGATGTCATCGTGAAGGTCTGCAAATTAATTAGAAACACTGGTATGAGTATAATGTGCAGGCAAGGCTACATGTGGTTAGTGTAGAACAAGCAACATACGTACCACTGTCCTCGTCTTGTTCTTCAAGCCAAATTTTGTATTCATCAACACCATAGTAGTCTTCATCATCAGAATCAGGGTCATCATCAGGATTAGGCTGCCGCCTCTGAAGTTTCAGGGGTGTAACACTAACCACCCCTGCATCAACAGCAGTTTTTGACAGTACCAACCTTAATTTCCTATCATTGCTTGACTCCACATACTGAACCATTTGCAGTATATCTTTCTTAGATTTAATTTCAATAGGACTCGCTGTACATGTATAATCTTCATTTCTCTTCATGTAGTACATGTAGTCTCGCTGCTCAAATCTAATCATTTCTTTAATATCTGTCAGGGCACTAAAGTCTATAATACCCTTGTCCAATTTAGCAGAGACGTATCGTAGATTTTCCCCACGGATTTCGACTAGTACAGTCCACACATCACCTGTCAAATCGGAGTCTCTACACATGCACATAAATATTAATACGGCAGCATGGAAAAAATTCAGGTGTAGTACTAATAAAGGTGTATGCATATATGTATATATATATATATACTAGTAGGAAGTATGTGGAAAACAAATATGTAGTGGTCAAATAGCACAATGCCTATTTAGCTCAGCGAGTTTCACAACAACAATTAGTTTCAGTTACAATTTTTTAGATAGAGATAGACATGCATGAGCACATAACTATGAACACGTATTTCTGATTAAGAAAAAGACGAAACAATAGAAGGATGTTGAAAATAAAGAAATAAAATGATACCCACATGTATCCTTATAGGAATGTAAATTTTAATGGATAAATCAAATGAGATTGTGCTGTTATCAAAGGGAGGTACATTGAGAAGTGAGAACCCTAGATGGGATTAGAGGTATATCAAATCGATTGCGTGGAGGGAACAATGTAACTACTGCACACAATTTTATCCTGAAAGCCACTAAACTCATCAAGAAGGTGTAGAGCAAGGCGGCCGATACGCACCTGAGACCGTTAATGTCAATATCGACTTCGATGACATCGTGCCCATTTCGTTGTGCCACGGGTTTTCCATTGCCGCCCATGGATGGCCTCGCGGCGTGCTACGGCAGTGAGGAACTGTCCTGCCCCTCCGGCCACCCACGTTCCCCTCGTCGTCGCTTTCCCGAGAAGACAAGATTCTGTAACTGTTGACACCATTTTTTGGCATGTGTCAAGACTGAAGTCAAAAGGAGACAGAAGGACCAATACAAAGCATGAGGGCATCTGCCGACGATAGGCAAAAGTAGCAGAGTCGATTAAAGCCAAAAAAGGCATGCAAGTGTGTGAAGTCGGATGAAATAACCTGGTCTTCATTATCTAATATGATTAGCACTCTGGCCGGATTATTTTATTACTAAAGGGTCTTAAAGCAAGGAAAATCGGCAGGAGCTACGGAATAATGCAGCAAGAATATGCATAAGGATGATGCCAGCATTACGTCATGGGATCCATTAATGTGCATGCATAGAAGGAAGAGTGACATAAGGTAATTAGTATCTGGTTTGATTAATTAAGAAAGAAAGGTCATTCACGTACATGGAAAATGAATAAAGAAAGGAGAAGGAATTGGCAGGGAGAGAGAAACGGAAGAGGGAATTGGCTTGATCGGCCAAACAAAAAGCTAACCTCACGGATAATAAGATGAATCAGCCAATCGAGTCAACAGGGCGCAAGCTTCGTATGTGAATCGGCAAGGCCACTCGCAGATGCATCGGCAGGAAGAGATGATTTAAAATGAGGAAGAAAAGGCCAAGGATGGAAAAGACCAGCACGTGTACGTGAAAGTCCACACCGGCTTGGAAAGCAAGGAGGAAGTGTTCGAATAAGAATAAGATATTTCCTAATCTAAATACTTTGGCCGAAAACTATTCAAGGAAGAGAGAAGCTTTAATTAGAAAGGACTCTTCGTGAGGGAAGCAGAGTCTATGTAACATAGTATTCCCTTTCCATAAAGTAGAGTTATTCAAGACCACAATTAGGAAGTTGAGCCCTTTGGGCCGTAGGAGTCTAGAGAAGCCCAGGGTATAAATATAAGCCCAGGCTATTGTAAAAGTTTCATCACACGATCAATATACAAGCTCTACTTTTCAAGTACCTTTACCTTTCAAGTCGGCGACTTCGCCAAAAGTTTTATTCTTCTTATTTTCTTGTTTCTTCAAGCGCCGTCCTACGAGTTCGTCAGGCTACATTAATCGACCTCCGAAACGCTTGTGAGTACCGCTTTACTGAGTAATTTCTAGGCTTTAACCTCGGGGCGCATCGCTGTGGTTTCGTCTAGATTTATTCACAATTTACCGATATTAGCTAGTTTGTCAAGTCTTATCTTAATTCTTGTTGCTTTAGCTTTTATCACCAATTATCCAGCTTGAGACTGCATCATGTCGGCTTTTATTGTTTTATTATATTTTAATCATCATAAATAGCCGATTAGATCTGTTTCAGGTGTTGCCTATGTAGCTTTTACCTACGTCGTCATATTGGCCGATCTGGACGATCTGTTCCCCGTATCGGCTGCCTAGCTGATACAATTTTTTCAGAAGACACATCGGCTCTCTAGCCGATTCACCCGCTATTTAACGTTTCCAATCTCTTCCGTGCCGATCAACAGGTCAGGTCGGCTGGCACACCTTGTTACATCCCGGGGATCCATTACGTGTTGCCGTGAAAGACTTTATTCCGTTTTTTGCGTCAACACATCTTGGCACGCCTGGTGGGACACGAAGAATCACTAAGATAATATTCTATCATAAACAAGCCCAAAGATGTCCATCACGTACGCTCAAGCATTGGTGATTTTTATATGCTATAGAGATGCATTCTCTCATAGTCCATCTCAACAACAAAGTTATCTGGGACCGTATCATCATCAGCAGCCGATTACATCGGCTAATACTACATTTTCTTACGACCCAGTTCAGCAACAAAGCTATGTGGAGCCACACTATCAACGGCCGGAATTATCGGCTAATGCGGCATTCAAGACCTTGCCTGTTTATTATTCATCAAGACTTCATGGTCAAACAGTTCATCAGAATTGGGTTCAAACATCGGCTCCGCAGCCGAATCACATTACCAAAGTAATTATAAGCCACATGTGTCGGCCCCACAGCTGATGGTTCATTATCAACAACAATTAGATGGCTTCTAGATACAGACGCATATGTCAGCTCCTCAACTGCTGCAATTTTCCCAGCTACCATCTTAGCCTCAACAGTCGGGAAATTACCAACAACAAGCTTCTGCAGTTCAGTTCCATGAGTTTGGAAGCTATCAGTTGCAAGTTGCAGTTCAATCCATGATGCACCTCCCACAACGTACAGTTCAAATGGCGCAATTGACAACTCAGGAAGATGAGAATATTATATCACAGTATACTCCTCAAGAATCACCGTCGTTGGCTTATCAGGATGTTGTGGTGTCATCACAATTGATAACAGAGCTGCCAGAAGGAAAACACAGTGCTGATACGTCTCACACAAAGGAAAATACAGCCCATGACGAGGAAATAATTAAGACAGATTTGGCTAAGTGGGTCGAAAAGAAATATTCAATCTCATATGTGTATGACAGAGAAGAAATTAAGGAATCTAAATTTAATATTGATAAAGCTGATAAAATACAATCGGCTACCAAGCAAGGATTGTTTGATGAGTTAAAAAATAAAATCTAGTATGGAGAAGAGCACAACTCTGAAGAAATCCAAGAAGACGAAGTCCCAGCTAATTACAAAGATAGAGAAAAACAAGTTGACAAGGATTTTTATTCCAGAAATCCTAATTGGAAAGCTCCAGCCGACAGGAATAATCGTTTACAAGACATGGTTGAGGTCAACGGCCAGGAAGAAACATCCAAAGCTAAGGTGTTAGATCCCGAGGAAGCTAAGGAATCAAAGGCCGTTCATTACGAGGTTATAGAAACAGAGCGGCAGATTGTTTCTTGGAGTATTTATTGCCCGCTACTCAAAAATATTACCTCAGAGTGTCGGCTATCTGGAGTTCATTTTTTATGGGAGCCGGGTGATCAAGAACACAGGAAACATGGGCCACCCAGAGATTATTTTCCATGGGACACAGGTGGACGAGATTTACATACATAATTATTAAGATGGACATCCTTGAAGACACTGATGGTGGAGCATGATCATAAGATTCAATAGACGATCAAGACATCACTACGTCGGTCGTAGACTGTTTATTCAAGCAACTATATATCAGCTACATGCTTTTCAACTATGGTTATTTTGCTAAGCTGATGCAAGAAGTTAGCAGTGGAGTGGCCAATGGAGGTACGGAAGCATCAGCCAGAAAAAGAAATGCGTATTTCCAAATTGGTTGACTCAGCTGATATTTTTACTGGGCCAATTCTGCTAATGATCGAAAAGGCCAGAAGGAAGATAGATGATTTATTTTATTTATCGGTTACTAAGTACTGAAAACCAATAAGACTTATCAGTCAATCGGCTATTTGCTATTCAGAAGGATTTGATGACAAGAGCAATTTTGAAGAAAACCGAGACACTCCAGCATACAGGGAGTAGCTGATGGAGTTATTTGTTTAATCTGGACAAGAAGAGTAATGACCAAAGAAACTCCAACCTATGTGAATTACTTCTTGGGCAATCTATTTTTATACATCGGCTATCAGAGTGAGCCGATACAAAGACAGATACAGTGCATCCAATGCCATGAAGCCGCCCGAGGGTGCTACCGTTGAAGTTGGTTACAGGAGGTAGGGCTTCCGGAATGCGGTTCGGGTCGCATGACTGTCAGAAGCTAACAAGTCAGCATTGATAATCGATGACAAGGACAACATATTGCTCAGGGTTGAATCTTAGCATGGGGAACGACGATGCTGATACGTTGTCCCTATGTCGATGCCAATGATTTTATACAAAGAATTACCTGTTCAGCACCGTATTCATGATGGATCATTCCTGATGATTACATATCGGCTCTAGGTGCAGTGGTTACAATGGAACTGCAGAACCATGCATATCAGGCCATGGGATGTTAAAGGTTGCTGATGGGCGACAATAATCATATTGGAAAGTCAGCAGCTATTAGAAGATTGCATACATCAGGCTAATTACTTCAAAGGAAATATTGGCCGATCAAGTCACAAATTCTCGCGTCAGCTGGTTGTCATGGGCTCTAGAAAAATAAAGTCGCATACAACAAGGAGCCGATCGCTGGAAGCAGAGTGCTTGCTGATAGTGTCTCCAGGGGAGAAAAGATAGCCGATAGAGAAAATAATTTTCTCGGCTGACACGTCATACTCGGCATTGGCACCGCACTACTCGTGCTTGTCAGACACCATAGAATATTTGACTGATGTTGAAGACGTAGCCTATGATCTTGAGGACATTGGTGGTTAAAATTCTAAGGTTGCAGTGAAGTTTATGGCATATACTACACACTGGAGGCTTGGCGACTAAAAAGGGGTCAGGCGAGTATGTGTTTTTCATTAGCAGCAAAGTCCAATCAGCTATGGAAATTTAACAATTGAAGCTGATGGCCACTAGTGAAGAGACGCCTGGTCCTACAGCCGGATTACTGATATATGGGAAGCCTATAAATAGAGTATCAAGCCTATGTTCATGAAGCTATTTATGAAATATGCGATAATTGATATCAGCTGACTTGATTTTCTTCATAAGTAATCTCCGGAGAAGGCCTGATGGGAAGCAACAAAAGCATAGTGATCAGATTAGTCACTAATTGTCCACTGCCACGAATACATATGTTTTCTATGGTGCTCTGCTCATGAGCCTCATCGGCAACCACGCCACGACTAATCAAGCCGATATAGGTATGAGCTAAAGATTGATGGTCTTCTTCACCAGAGTTGAAGGGCAGCCAGAAGCTAAAGCACGCTGTATGCGCCAATAACCCATATTATCAAGACTGATATATTCCATCAAAGTGATTGTTAGAAGATAGGCAATATTCTGGTATATTTTAATTCCATAATTAAATAGACATTTCAATATTGCTGTGAGTGAGACAATCCATGTGCAAATGTTCATGTTTAAACAACAATTAAACATAAACCTATTAATGCTTATTAGTTGTATAATCATGAATAGGTTTATGTTTAATTGTTGTTTGAACATGAACATTTGCACATGGATTGTCTCACTCACAGCAATATTGAAATGTTTATTTAATTATGGAATTAAAATATACCAGAATATTGCCTATCTTCTAACAGTGATTGGTGTACATCATCACCAAAAAATTGACTAGCCTGTTATTTGGAGGCCTTGCTGAGAGAAGGGAAAATGCAGTCAATATATTTTAAGATTATCTGATGAAACATTGGTCAAGATTGATACATTGGATATTTCTAGGACTGTTAATTGGCATTGGTCGGCGTCTGTCACCTCAGGATTATTTCAAGTGCCCAGTTCAAGACTCAGAGAAAGAGCCACGTTGGTTGTTGTCAAGGTTATGATTTGGAAAAGAAAAGCTCCTGAGTTGACTTTCGGAAATAAAAAGAGCCGACACATCCACACTACCACTGATGGAATAATTAATGGTGTTGGCAATCGGAGGCAAATGATTGATGCAACAGTCGAAACTAATGATACACACTTCGAAAGAGGCCAGAGCAGAATCTTGCATCAGATGATTATTGCATAGTTGCTACGTCTACTGGCTAAGCAACAAAAGTATAGTGTCCTCTTGCTACGACAACTGGCCGGAACAATATTGAGCTGATATTCAGACATGCGTCGGCAATAGCTTGACTGACAAACCGCGTTTGGCGATTGCATCATGCTGTATGTTGGCTTGAAGGATTATCATTTGATCACTAAGTGCATTGTGAATTCTTAGATGACCTGTTGCTGATCACGGAAGAAAGCGGAGGAGTAATGTATTCAGAGGATTTCTGTACTTTGCCGACTGCTGTTCTACAGCAAAAAGGGTATTAATTTGAAGATCGATAGAAGTTTCAGTGCAGCCGATCGCTCCAAACTAATCACAGGACAATGGAGATGTGGGAAGTGTTAATCGGCTCCTAGAAGAAAAATCAAATACTCTCATCAGGCTCGTTCGACACAAGTAGCTATGAGTTTACCTTATGTACGCCAAACAACCAATGGAGAAAATACAGAAGGACAGCCAATCTGTAATCAAATTGGCTATTTAATATGCAGAAGATATCAAGCTGTATCAAAACAGCATGGATAAACATCGGCTAAGACATGCACATGAGCTGATAGGAGAAGAGTACTAGTGCATCATGCCCGACACCAGTACCGCACCATCTTTCATGCTCTTACTTAGTTGCACTGGGAGGAGGCCGCAGAGTACCAAGTTGGGCTAACATCCTTAAAGACGCTTGTGACAAGAGCGAGAGTAAGTCTTGAGCTATTTGGTCATCAGCTCTTTAACCTGGAAATCATAAATGTTGGCACACAATATATTATATCAGCACAATTTTTACTATGATGATTCAACAAGCCAAAGCATGAAGAGAATGAGCAGCCTTGAAAATAGCTGACTGGAAACCAATCGGCTGATCAATAGCCAATATATTATGACGACTGCTACCAAAGTTGATACTGCCAAGGTTGATGGGGTGTGGTTTGAAACAACAACAAAATTGCATGACTACTAGAAACCAACGAGGTGGTGTTGATGTTTACACTGGTGGAAAAACGACCTTTGTTCCCAAGTATTTGTCCCGGTTCAACTTTGGAACTGGGACAAATGCTTTTGGGGCGACGTGGTCTCAAAAGGCTGTTTGCGACGCCCCCCCTTTAGTCTCGGGTGGTAATACCACCCAGGACTAAAGGTCTGGCGTCCAACGGCTCCGAGCCGCAATTATTGGCGCCAGACTTTAGTCCCGGGTGGTGTTACGACCCGGGACTAAAGGGTGAGCCTTTAGTCCCGGGTCGTAACACCACCCGGGACTAAAGTTTTTGTCCCGGGTGGTATTACCACCTGAGACTAAAGTCTCATCTTTAGTCCAGGGTGGTAATACCACCCGGGACTAAAGGGTGCGCCTATAAATCCCTGCCTCCCTTCTTCCTCTGCCCGAGCTTACATTCACCCGTTTCTCAAAAAAAAAAAAAGAGCTCACATTCACCCGAGACATAAGAGAGAGTTTGTGAAGAGAGCTAGCTAGTTCTTCTCCTAGCCAATTTTTTCGTCATCCATTTGTGAAGATTTCTCTCCTCCAAAGTGTTGCTAAGGTTTGATTCTTCATCCTTCCTTCATTTGTTATGATTAAATTTCGTTTTTATGGTTAGAAATAGAGAAAATATGGATTTAAATTTTTAGTGGTAGGAGGAGCTAAGAGATGTTTTAGATTTAGCTAACATTGTATTTAGTTTCACAAATTTTTTAAGCATAGTTTCACATAGGGATTTATCCTCTGATTTTATAGTTTTTGCTATAGAGATAATTGATTTTAACTTTTAGATGAGAGATGCATTTAATTTTACATTTAGCTTAATTTATGAGAAGTTAGTTTATTAAAAAAATGGTCATTACCAAACAAAAATATACTACCTAATTATTTAATTCATTTTTGTTAAGTATTTCTTGTTTTTATTTAGAATACATTTAGGCATTCTCTTATTTTTTTTCTTTTTTCCATATACAGTCGGTTGGTTCTCTACCAGTGGCCTTACATCACCAAGCTACATCCCAACATCTCGTACCTAGCTACGTCACCGGCGAGCTGGGGCTATACGTGGCTCGGTGACGTAGGACTGTAGCTAGATAGGAGATGTTGGGTTGTAGCTAGTTGATTTGGAACTGTAAGTGGGAGAGCGATGTGTGTGTATATGATGGTGAGGTGAGGCTGTAGTTCGTAGATGATCAGGGTCATTAGAAAAGGTATAGTACAGACTTACGTCGCCTCAGGGCTCACTGCACCTGAACGAGCTCTTGCACTTATCTGTTTAGTTATTAGAAAATGAGAAAATAGGTCTTATATATGTTGTTTTTATATAGAATAAATTTAAGTATTCTCTTATTTAAGCATTATTTTATATATATTACAGAGTAGTCCAGAATAACTATGGCAAGTCATGGTGGCAGTCGTGGAATCAGTTTTGATGACCGGCCACCTTTGGCTCGTCGTCCAAGCATACGCTTCACCCATGGTGTGATTGAGTTACCTACTGGTGATCGAAGCCAGGGATCTCGTCCCAACATAGTAATATTCTTTCGTTGTATAAATTTCATGTTTACGCACTACACACGGATAATAATATTATTTCCATACAAAACAGGTTCTCAATCATTTGCAGTGGCTCGCACATGTTGTTGAAAATTTAGGTGGTACCCCTCCTGTTACACAATGCGCCATTGTCGGTCCAAACAATTGCATACAATTAAAAATCTCGTTTGACATACCTGTTCGTGGACAAAATCACTCCTCGCTGTCTTCAGAACCCATCCAAATGGTATCGATTGTTGGGTGGGGTGCCCCTGCACTGGTTAAGAGGACTTATGAAAGGACCACCGTGCAGGCATGCTTACAACAACTAAACGCTAATGGGTATTTTGTGCCAGATTACTCTTATTTTCTAATAAAGTCACTCGAGGAAGGACAAAGTGTCACCAGGACCGCAGAGAGACTTTGTCGACTAAATGAACATGACATGGTATGGAGCACCATTTACTCTTATTCAGCATTTTTAATGCGTCGTAATAACATTATTCTTAATTGTAGGATATGTTTGGTCAAACTTTTGCGGCAATGAGCTTTCATGCAATTCTAGAGCAAGTGATGGATGTTGTGGGATTTTCTTACACAGATTCAAATGCTACACAAACAAGAAATTGGAAGTATCAGGCTCATCTTTCATTTTACAAGCCATATCAGTTTGCCTCGCCGCCACTGTTTGAAATTTATGGAAGTCCATGTGACCGTAATTGTGAAGCGATAGAGAGTGCACTGATCCATTCTTTGGCATATTTCGCTGAAGTTCTCGACTTCAACATCGGAGACTTCAACTATATTGACTATCTAAGGAAGAAGAATGAAGTGTGAAATATGTGTCGTGCATTGATGCACCCTCTATCTTTGTTAAGACCGTACCTTAAGTATTCATGTATGAACTTTTTATGTTTGTAAGACCTTAATTAAGTATTGATGTACAAACCTTTTTATATTTTTTGTTAAGACCTTAAGTATTAATGTTAGGCCAGTGACTAATTTATTGGAAACCTTAATATTAGGGTTCTCACCTCCAAAGTATTGATTAAGCCTTAATATTAGTCTTTATCACAAATTTTGGAGACCTTAATATATATTAAACTAAAAAAAACAGGGTCATTGGGGGGCAACCCTTTATTCCCGGTTGGTAATCCAAGTCGGGACTAAAGGCCAGCCATCCACGGCCGCAATAATTGGGGCCGGCCTTTAGTCCCGGGTGGTAAACCAACCCGGGACTAAAGGGTTGGCGGGGCCAGCCTTCAGAGGCCTTTTGTCCCGGTTGGTAAAACCAACCGGGACAAAAGGCCTCCCCTATACAAAATCGACAGCACGCTCCCTTCTTCTTCCCCTGCCCGACCATTTTTCACCGAGAGCTCAAAAGCAAGCTCCTCTAAGCTCCATTGCGCTTCAAACCTAGGAAGGTGCTGCCCAAATTTTTCGTCATCAATTTGTGGAGTTTTCTCACCTCCAAGGTGTTGCTAAGGTATTATTCTTCATCCTCCATTCATTTGTTTTGTTTAAATTTCGTGTTATGGTTTAGAGAAGGAGAAAATAGAAATTTTGATTTAAGAGCTAAGAGATGAGGTTTTTAGTATACTTTAGATTTAGTAATAAGTAGTTATCATTTGTACTAACATAGAAATTCATTTGTACTAAGATTTTTTTTATTTTTTATACTTTAGTGTTGTTAGAATTAACATGGATATTTTTCACTTAATATGAAGCAGATGAACCGGCAATGGATGTACAACACCGACAGACGGTCAGCGGAGTACATTACCGGCATGCATGGTTTTCTCGAAGTGACGAAAAAAAACAAGGATGCGAGTGGGTTCATGTGTTGTCCATGCTCCGATTGCAGAAACGAAAGAGACTACCATGACCCGGGCACACTTCACCTCCACTTGTTGAAATACGGATTCATGCCGAACTATGTGGTTTGGACCAAGCACGGTGAAAGAGGGGTTGTGATGGAAGACGATGAAGAAGAGGAGGAGGGTATTCCGGACTGGGCCGCAGGTCAAGCTTTTACAGATACTTTAATGGAAGATGTTGATGAAGAAGAGTTACCAGCACATGCTGACGGGCCTGCTGATGATCTCGGCTTGGTTCTACAGGATGCACAAAGGGACTGTGAAAATGAAAAAGAAAAGGCAAAGTTCCAACGTATGATCGAAGATCACAGAAAACCGTTATACCGAGATTGCAAGCCAGGTCACAAAAAGCTTGGTACTACACTAGAAATGCTGCAATGGAAGGCAAAACATGGTGTGTCTGATAAGGCATTTGAAGGGATGCTAAAAATTGTGAAGGACAAGCTTCCGGAGAACAATGAATTACCGTCCACCACATATGAAGCAAAACAGACTGTGTGCCCTCTTGGGTTGGAGGTACAGAAGTTCCATGCATGCCCTAATGATTGCATCCTATATCGGGGTAAGGATTACGAGAATTTGGATGCTTGTCCTGTGTGCAAAGCACTACGTTATAAGATTCAGTGAGATGAAGATGCTGGTGATCTCCAGGGGCACCGTGACAAGACGAAGAAAGTTCCGGTGAAGGTTATGTGGTATTTTCCTATAATACCACGTTTGAAGGTTTATTCCGGAACAAAGCACATGCTAAGTTGATGAGATGGCACGCCGAGGAATGTAAGCAAGACAACCTGCTGAGACATCCGGCTGATGGGTCTCAGTGGAGAAAGATTGATAGAGAATTCAAGACAATTTCTGAGAATGGGGAAAGGAACATAAGGTTTGGTTTAAGTACGGATGGTTTCAATCCATTCGGGGAGTTTAGCAGTGGTCATAGCACTTGGCCTGTGACCCTATGCATGTTCAACCTTCCTGGTTGGATGTGCATGAAGCGAAAGTTCATTATGATGCCGGTGCTCATCCAAGGTCCAAAACAACCCGGCAACGACATTGATGTGTATCTAAGACCGTTGGTCGATGAAGTATTACTGCTATGGCGGGAAGAGGGCGTACGTGTGTGGGATGAGGATAGGCAAGAGAACTTCGATCTACGAGCATTGTTGTTCATAACCATCAACGATTGGCCTGCCCTAAGTAACCTTTCTGGGCAGACAAACAAGAGATATCGGGCATGCACGCACTTTTTACATAGAACACAAGGTATTCATCTCAAAAACTGTAAGAAGGTCGTGTATAATGGTCACCGTTGTTTCCTTCCAACTAATCACCCCTTACGGAAGAAAGTGATGCATTGGAAAGGGAAGGCTGACCATCATATGAAGCCATCCCATTTTAATGGAGATGCCGTATTTGAGATGGTAAATGATCTAAGGGTAGTCTTTGGAAAGGGTGCTGGTAGTGAACCTGTTCCAACTGACGCCAACGGGCGTGCACCAATGTGAAAGAAGAAATCTATATTTTGGGAGCTACCTTATTGGCGTAGCCTTGAGGTCCGACACGCAATTGACGTGATGCACCTTATGAAGAATCTTTGCATGAATGTGCTAGGCTTCATGGGTTGTTACGGTAACCCGAAGGATACCAATGAAGCACGAGAGGACCTGAAAGAATTTCATAAGATTCCCAAAGTTCCGCGGGAGGGTGATGATGAAACTGATCCGGAAGAGGATGATGATGATGTTGATTACTATGGTCCTGCTAGTTACACTCTCACCAAGAAAGAGAAGGAAAGCGTGTTTGATTGCCTGAACAGTATTAAGGTTCCGTCTGGCTACTCGTCGAATTTAAAGGGGATCATAAATATGAAAGAGAAGAAGTTCACAAATCTAAAGGCCCATGACTGTCACATGTTGATGACACAGTTGCTTCCAGTTGCGTTGAGGGGTATTCTATCAGAGAATGTACGATTACTAGTCGTAAAGCTTTGTGCATTTCTCCATGCAATTTCACAGAAGGCAATCGATCCAGCCAAGCTAGGAAAGCTACAGAATGATGCGGTTCAATGTCTTGTCAGCTTTGAGTTGGCATTTCCACCTTCCTTCCTCGATGTTATGACGCACCTCCTGGTACACCTTGTGAAAGAAATTACTATTCTCGGTCCAGTATACCTTCACAACATGTGGCCTTTAGAGAGGTTCATGTCGATCCTCAAGAAATATGTTCTTAACCGTGCCCGTCCGGAAGGAAGTATTGCTAAGGGATATGGAACTGAGGAGGTGATTGAGTTTTGTGTTGATTTTGTCGACACAATTGACTCGATTGGGCTTCCAGTATCATGACACGAGGAGAGGCTACAGGGAAAGGGTACCATCGGAAGGAAATCAAGTTTGAGCAATAATACTGATTTGTTCCATAAAGCACACCTAACAGTCCTGCAACAATCATCACTGGTGACTCTGTATAGGATGGAACACGAGCAGATTATTGCTTCTCAAAATCCAACCAAATCCCCAGTCTGGATTGCACGCCGTCACTTGGAAACATTTCCCTCATGGTTGAGTGAACAACTAATCAGAAACTCAATGATTCATCCACAACTAGCTTTGTTAGCTAGGGGACCTTGTAGCACAATTACAAGATTTCAAGATAACGATATGAATGGTTACAATTTTTACATGAGAGCTTAAGATCGCAAAAGCACAAACAAAAATAGTGGTGTCCGTATGGACGTCATCGGAAAAGATGGGGGCAAGACCTGCTATTATGGTATCATAGAAGAGATATGGGAGCTTGAGTACGGAGTGATGAACGTCCCTCTTTTTTTTTGCCAATGGGTAAACCTTAATGGCGTAAAGAAAGATGAATATGGAATGACAATAGTGGACCTTACCAAGATTGGGTTCCAAGATGATCCATTCGTGCTTGCCAAAGATGTGCATTAGGTTTTCTATGTGAAGGATATGACTAGCATACCGAAGAATAAAAATCCCCAAGAAGCAGGACCAGAAGAGGCAAAGCGTCACATAGTTCTTCCAAGTAAAAGAGTAATCGTGGGAGTCGAGGACAAAACAGATCAATCTGATGATTATGATCAGTTTGATGGCATGCCTCCGTTCGCTGTCGAAGTTGACCCAAGCATATTGCTTGGACGTGAAGAGACACCGTACTTACGTGCTTGAGATTAATGTCGTAATGTAATGATTATTGATCAAATCAATTGTGTATCGGTCTCAAAATTTTTATGAAGCTTGAATATGTCACCAAGTTTGAGATTTTTATGAATTAATTTACTATTTTTTCGGTTTAATTGAATTTCCATGCGACGTCTCCTAGAAATTAAATGTTGAGCTGAGAGCACCCCTGAAACGATCCATAATGGTGCCAAACTTGGCCACAAGTTCTCTTGTGCCTTAGGAGTCTAATTTATCTGGAAGTCGAATCATAATTTTTGAGTTATTGATGTGTAATTCACAATATTCTAGCTCCGTTAGCACGAAGAAAAAACCTAAAATACATTTAGTCATCAGAAAAATCTAAGATCTTGCGTGAGCTAATATTTTGAGTGTAAATGACAACCAAAAAAATTTTAGACCATTTCGACATAGATGGAGTACACGTGCTTCACAAAGCTATATAGAACCTTTCATCGAACCATGTCTATACCACTTATGTCTTAACGATTCTGAAGTCCATGCACTTTGCAGTGTTGTATCGGTCTCAAAATTTTTATGAAGCTTGAATATGTCATGTGAGATTGACCCACCAAGTTTGAGATTTTTCTGAATTAATTTACTATTTTTTCGGTTTAATTGAATTTTATTGGGAATGCACATCAATATTGCAAATGAAAATTGGAAGTGAATGTTTACAACTCTAAAATATAATTTTTCATAGCAAAGTATAGTTTATTATATTTTAACTAAATATAATTTTGCATGGAAAAAATAGTAAAAGTTACTATATTTTTTTTGATTTCAAAGAGATAGAATGTGAAAATGAGAAAAGAAATGGGAGGGGAAAACAGTTCGCGCCGAAAATTACACTTTAGTCCCGGGTGGTGTTACGACCCTAGACTAAAGGGGGGCCTTTAGTCTCGGGTGGTAACACCACCCGGGACAAAAGGCCGAAATTTTTCCCTTGCCGCCCTCCCGCGCGAAAGGGGCCTTTAGTCCCGGGTGGTGATACGACCCGGGACTAAAGGCTCTTTGCTCCCGGGTCTGATTACGACCCGGGACTAAAGGGGGAGTTATATAAATCCCACGGATCCACCCCTTCTTCCCCAACTCCTCCACTTCACACTCCGGCCATCGTCTTCCCCGCCGTCGCCCCTGCCTCAGTCGCGCCTACCTCCGTCGTCGAAGCTCGCACCCCGCCATCGTCGACCCCGTCGCACCCCTCCATCCCTGCCCGCGCTCGGCCGACCCCGCGCCCTCTCCGCCGCCGGAGCTCCCGGCCGCCATCGTCCGCATGACGCCCGTCGACCCCGCCCGCGCCCGGCCGTCGTCCCCACGCCCGTCAACGTCTCCGCCGCGCCCGGTCGTCTTCCCCGCCGCCGCTCCCGGCCGCCGTCGCCCCCGCTCCGCCGCCGCCGCTCCCGGCCACGCCCGTCGACCCCGCTCCGCCGCGCCCGGCCGCCGACGTCGTCCGCGCCCGGCCACCGTCTCCCCCGCGCCCGCCCGCCCGGCCGTCGACCCCTCAGCCCGCCGTCGCTGCGCCGGTGAGGGAACTGCTGACGTCAGCCCTTGATGGCTGATGTCAGCAATTTTTTTATGTTTTCATTCAATTTATTTATGTGCTGAGAATTGAATTTAGAGATTTTAGAATTGAATTTTGAGATTTTAGATTTGAATTTAGAGAATTTAGAGATTTTAGAGATTTTAGATTTGAATTTAGAGATGAAATATGTATTTAGAGATGAAATATGTATTTAGAGATGAAATATGTATTTAGAGATGAAATGTATTTAGAGATGAAATATGTATTTAGAGATTTTAATTTTTTCGCTCACCCGACAATTAGGTAGTATCGCTCGACACGCTCGATTCTTTCCCGACTCGCTCGACCCCGTCCGACACTTAGGTTTTCTCTCTCCACTCGCTCGACTCCCGCCCGACACTTAGGTAGTCTCGCTCGACTCCCGCCCGACTCGCTTGACTCCCGCCTGACTAGCTCGACCCCGCCCGACACTTAGGTTTTCTCACCCGACTCGCTCGACTCCCGCCGGACACTTAGGTAGTCTCGCTCGACTCTCGCCCGAAAATCATTTATGTGCTCAGAAAATCATTTATGTGCTCAGAAAATCATTTATGTATTCAGAAAATTATTTATGTATTCAGAAATTCATTTATGTATTCAGAAATTCATTTATGTATCCAGAAATTCATTTATGTGCACAGAAATTCATTTATGTATTCAGAAATTCATTTATGTATTCAGAAATTCATTTATGTATTCAGAAAATCATTTATGTGCTCAGAAAATCATTGATGTGCTCAGAAATTCATTTATGTATTCAGAAATTTCTAGTTATGGATCACAATGAGGAAGAGCGGCTGATGGAGAGCCTTATTGCTGGGGGTCCAACCTTCATCGAGGAGGAGCGTAGCCAGGCGGACGAGTTCCTCAACATAACCGGGGACATCGACACCCGCACCGCGGACATCGACTCCCGCGTCGCGGACACCGACTCCCGCACCGCGGACATCAACAGCTGCGCCGAGGACAATAATGAAGACCTTGTCATAGTTAATGCAGAAGGTTCCAACGAGGTATATATATCATGCATTAACAAGTCCATAAATGCATTAACAACGAGGTATATATATCATTCTGGAACCCCGCGTGAATAACAAATCCGCAACTTGTAGGCTTCAACCTCGACAAGCAAAAAGACTAAGAGAGGCCGTACAAAAGTAATCGTCGATCATGACGTGAAGTTTCATATCACTGAAGTCAACGAGCTTGGCCAACCATGGGAACCAAAGAAGGTCAGGGACAAGTTTGTGTCCCAATGCGGTGCTATTGTGAGGGACAACGTGCCCATATCATATAGAAAATGGAAGGGAAGGGAAGATAATCCATGGGTGGTTCCAGATTCACTTAAGAATATGTTATGGGAGGATATCCTAAAACACTTCACACTTCCACCGGGCGTGAACGCAAACCTTGTGAAGCAGTGGACTCTCACGAAGATGGCAACTCAATTGCAGAGTTTCAAGAAGCAGCTGCACAGAGATTATATCAAGCAGAAACGAACTCCAAATTTTGATGATTATCCCAAGCTAAAGGATCACTGGCAGTCCTTTGTGGATTACAAGAATAGTGAAGAATTCGCCAACAAGAGCGCACGAGCTCAGATAAGTGCCAGTAAGAAGACGGATTACGCCCATCGTCTTGGTCGCGGTGGTTACGCTGTTGCAGCACCCAAGTGGCGGAAGATTGAACAAGACCTCCTCAACAAAGGTATCATACCAGCGGTCATTGACTGGGAAGAACGATCGAAGAATTGGTATTATGCCCGCGGTGGAAGATTGAACCCTGATGATGGTTCCCTTGTATTCCCACCCATGTTACGGGAGGCGGCACATGAGATAATAAAAAAGAATGAAGACATCAAAGCGGGCAGATTGGTTCCTGACAGAGACATGGATGAGCTCACTTTGGCGCTCGGGAATCCGGAACACCCAGGACGTTGCAGGGGCTACGGGGTAGTCCCGTGGAAGTATGCTTTCAAGGGAAGTGCCGACACCTACAGAAGCCGCAAAAGAAGGGAGCGTGAAGAGGGGCGGTGGCGTGAAATGATGGAGCAGAGAGTTAAAGATCAAGAAGATCGTATGAATGCAGAGATTGAACGACAAGTGGCCACCGCGGTAGCTCAGATCACCCCTGCCGGAGCACTACCCCAAGCACCGGTGGATCCCGTCATTAGCCCTTCCGCTCGCAAAAGCAGATGTGCTTCCACAGAGGCCCCCGAAGAACAAAGGGCGGCAAACCAAGAAGAAGTTCAAGTAGAGGACAATGAATGGTACCCTGTGGATGAACTCTGTCAGCGCACCACATGTGAGCTGCACAAGCCGATCGGCAACATCAAAATGAAGGTATATATAAACCTGATTACACGTGCAATTATCTCAACCTTTGATGCATGTCTCAGGCATTTAATAACTTCATCATTTCTCTACATATATATAGGTGGCGTATGGAATGGCTTTAGCACGTCTCCCAGGACGTACAAGCCACGGCATGGAAATTCCAGCTGACTACGCCTCAGTTGGTTTGGAGGAGATTGCTGACCCAAAGTTTAACGACATAGAGCTAGACATCCAAGGAGGTGACGGGGAAAGGACACTCCGTGATGCACTTCACAGTATCATATTGTGGCCCAAATGTTACATCATAATACCTAACATGTCGCCATCGATCCCTCTGAGTGTTGCCGAGCAGCAGCCACCATCTCCCGGGCCGTCACCGGGCTGGTCGTCGCCCAATGATTGGAGCTCACCGTCTCCACAACGAGGGAATTCTCCTGCCGCGAGCGATGACGATCGTCAGCAATCACCACCGAAGCATCAATCACCACCAAAGCAGCCTTCACCAAAGCCTGCCAAGAGGCGGTCCTGATCAAAATCTACCGCGTCTATGCCCGTGCCAAATCCGGATCCCCCGAAGAAGAAAGGTAAAAAGTTGCCTGTTAAAAGGAAGCTGCCATATGACATGACAGCGTTAGAAAATGAGGCGAAGTGTGATAAGTAACTCAAGGCGTGGATTGAAGGGAATAAAGAGGCTGCTAAACAAAAACGGCTTGATGAAATGGAAGCAGAAAAGAATAAAGATCGTCCGCAGAAACTCAAAGCTTTCATAGAGAAGAAGGAAGCAGAAAAGAGATAAGAAATTATAAAACCCCTACTAAGTGATTATGACCGGTCGCTGCACAAGTCCATGAAAGAGCCTTCAACGAAGAAGGCAACACAAACGTCGACGTCGGCGAAAGAGCCTTCAATAAAGAAGGCAACACAAACGTCGATGTCAGCGAAAGAGCCTTCAACGAAGAAGGCAACAGAAGCATCGACGTCGGGAGTACAGACTTACGTCACCTCCGGCCTCACTGCAACTGAACGAGCTCTTGCAGTTATGGACGCAGAACAACTAGCGGCGGTCATTGCAATGCAAGAAGCAACAGGGATGCCACTAGAATATGTTCTCGGCCATGAATCACCTTCTCGGGACCCAAACTTCGTACCTAGATGGCGCTACGAGCATGGGAAATCTTTTGTCAGGCCTGAGTTGGTGAAGAAACTCCCTACTCAGATGCGCAGATTGCATGACTTCTACATGAAGACGTCTAAGGCGGGCCTGGAGATGATTGGCATGCTTGTTAAACCGGGAGATTTTGCTGGTGAAGGCGAGAAGTTGTCCTGGCTGCGATTTAAGGATATTTATGAAATTTACCATCTTGACTCCTTGAATACCGATCTTGTCATGGCCTGGTGCCTGTAAGTGACGGTGCAATACATACCCTAATTAACAAATTTATGCATACTCTAATTATTAACTTTGTCTTTCATTTTCTGTAGCCTGGAAATGCATAACATGGGGAAGAATGGTTACCAACGAATAGGTTTCATGGACCCATCTTTAGTTAATCAAGGTCAAGTAAAGAAGCAACCAGAAACAACATTCAAAACAATCGTAAGGACCTTGTGTGAATTGCATTACAAGGATTTGATACTTCTACCTTACAACTTCGAGTAAGTGTGATTACCATCTTAATTGCTAAGGGTTCGCATTTCTAATTATCTTAGTTAACATTATTTAGTTCTAATCTTTTGAGCTTCTATGTATATACAGTTTCCACTAGATTCTTCTCATAATTGATGTCAACAGAAGCAACATCCTTGTCTTTGATTCGTTGAGAAGAGATCCGGACAAATACTTGGACCTTCAAGATATGTTTCAAGAGTAATAATTCTATCCATACGTTCCCTTTTATGCAATAGTGTGCTTTTACTAACACTATCTAGCTCTAACTTTCATTATTTTCTGCCAGAGCTTGGAAAAAATTCAAGGCTGTCAACCCTGGACAATGGAAACCTAGAATAAACTTCACTACAAATTTTCCGGTACGTAAACCAAATAATAACTTCAGATTGAGCAAATTAAAAATGCATAACACTAATTTTTCATAATTATCTTCTTCAATTTAGTGTATGAGACAGGAACCAGGGACACATTTATGTGCATACTATGTGTGTGAGTTCATCCACAATTTCTGCGAGGCAGACCCGTCAGATTATACTGTAAGTATTATTTTAAATCAATTAATAATAAATTTTTTTCTAACTGCTTATATATTTAATTCTTGTGTGTAATATATTAAATTATTTGCACATTGCAGAACAATAGGATTAGGGATGCAATCATTGAGAAGGACCGACTCTTGGCGATTCAAAATGGTCTCTGCGGATTCATAATGGACCAGGTCATTAAGCCACAAGGCAGAAATCACTATGACGGTCATCGAATTGATAAATATTAATTAGCATCTCCGGTGGAACTTTAGACTAGAATTAGTATGAAACGGTATTTTGATGTATATATATATACTACTTTCAGAAAATACTATCTGCTATGCTTTCGATGTAATATAATGTGTGTATATATTTATTTATAAGTTTATTCTCTTCATATAGTACGTATAGTAGACACGTATAATTAGTGCAAACATTTATACATATACGTAAATTACCAAAATACGTGAGAATATACGCGTATAACATTATTAGAACAATTTGAAATGAAACAAAAAAAAATTCACAGCGGGGTCTTTAGTCCCGAGTGGTAATACCACCCGGGACTAAAGGGGTGGCGCACAGGCGCTGGTGTGCCTCTCCTTTTGTCCCGGGCGGGGCTACCACCTAGGACTAAAGGGGTGGCGCACAGGCGCTGCTGGCCCTCCCCTTTTGTCCCGGGCGGGGCTACCACCCGGGAATAAAGGGCACCCTTTATTCCCGGTTGCCCACCCGGTGACAAAAGAGGGGCCTTTTGTCTCTCCCTTTTCGTCCCGGGTGGGCTTTAGAGACTTAAAGCCTTTCCCACCCGGGACGGAAGGCTGTTTTTCCACCAGTGTTAATGACAAGGTCGACGTACTGAAGGCCAGAATTTAGCATGGTGGATAATGACGATATCGGCTCGACGCGTCACTGATTGCCTATAATTAAAGTTGAACGGCCGGTTCGAGGAAATTCCATTCGAAACCGATTAATGGTCTGACACAGTTTGAGGGCTCAAAATACAAACAGCTGCAGGGAAGGGCCCTCAGTGAAATTCTTTCGCCACCAAAGCGACTATGACGTATCTCGAGGGGGCGAAAGAGTATATGGAAGCAGCTCCAGTAGATCTTATTATGTATACTGCGTATCAGAAGATTGGCAGCTTGAGAGTCTAACATGACCGAATGTCAGGAGCCATGCAAATATTCGAGACCATAGGATGTTAATTATCAACAACTCCTGATGGAAGTAGTGTTCATATTGGAAAAATCAGCAGCCATTAAGAAAAGTTACAGTCGGCTACTGACTTGAAGGAAATATCGGCCGACTAATCACGATTTGCATACTTGAATTGATTAATTATCAGCCCCAGAGGAAATACTCTTCGATATTGTTGTTGCGGCAATGAACAACAGAGGCTCGGATCATTGGTTCCAACACTACTCGTGTTGACACTTCTAATGTTGCTTTTGTTGCCGCCGCTGCCGCAAAGTTGCTAGGGATCACGGCAACCACCAGATTATGAATCAAAATCAATTAATGGCACAGGCAGTCTTCAAAGAGATTGATGATCAGCTTATGGTCCAAGTATACTGCAAAGAGTTGATATTTCAAAAAATAATTTTGAGCATAAGATGAGCATACAGCCGACTGAATTCTAAGCCATCAGACCATGAAACAGTCGATCGATATGTACTTATCAGATCCTAGCCTCTGGATTATCAGTAAGAGTCTTGTAGACTATCGATCGGCCGATAAGGGAGCATACTAGAATCTGGAGATTTTTATCACTACGTGCATTTCCTCAAGAATACACGGAGAGTCCGTGGGAGTAAAAGGTTGATGATCCAAGGTATCTGCTTCCACATTAATGTTAGGTGACCAAGGTGCTATTGGAAAACAACTAGCAGAGGATTCGATGACCCAATTACAGAACGGTCGATGATACTACTAGGGTCCATCCAGTGGTTCCTATTGAGAAGCACGGACTTGGGATCACAAGGTGCTTTATTATTGCCAATGCTACCGCTACTACTAACGCTACCATGAGCTTGCTGAAACGAAGGAATAACACCAGGCTTATTCAGAATTCACAAGAAAAGATTTTGACATCCACGCTTACAAGGTCAGACAGTCTCCGAGAAGCTTGGAAAGGAGCGTTGGATATAAAAGACTCTAAGCTGGTATTGCGAAGGACCCATGTAGAACTCATATCATCTATTTTGAGGTGACTTGATGATAGTAGGCCAGTGGATCGAGTTTGATGCAGTGATGGATCCATAGTCAGTAGTTTCACAATAGTCCACTCTTTAAGGAAAAGCGAAGTTATCTCGATTCTTCGTATTGGCTAAGATTTGATAAAGGAGCCTGAAGAAAAGATATCGGCTGTAAAAAGAGCACTACCAGAAAAGGTTGAGGTATTTAATCTATGGAGCAGTTTGCATTGGTCAGAGGGAAGAGGTTTCAAGTTTGCAAGAATTTCGAAGTATGAATCCTTCATACTCCGAAACTGGGGGGCTTGTGTTGACGCCGTTTTTTGGCATTTATCAAGACTGAAGTCAAAAGGAGGCAGAAGGACCAATACAGAGCATGAGGGCATCTGCCGACGATAGGCAAAAGCAGCAGAGTCGATTAAAGGCAGAAGAGGCATGCAAGTGTATGAAGCCGGGTGAGATAACCTGGTCTTCATTAGCTAATATGATTAGCACTCTGGCCGGATTATTTTATTACTAAAGGATCTTAAAGCAAGGAAAATCGGTAGGAGCTACGGAATAATGCAGCAAGAATATGCATAAGGATGATAGCAGCATTACGTCATGGGATCCATTAACGTGCATGCATAAAAGGAAGAGTGACGTTAGGGAATTAGTATCCGGTTTGATTAATTAAGAAAGAAAGGTCATTCACGTACATGGAAAATGAATAAAGAAAGGAGAAGGAATTGGCAGGGAGAGAGAAACGGAAGAGGGAATTGGCTTGATCGGCCAAACAAAAAGCTAACCTCACGGACAACAAGATGAATCAGCCAATCGAGTCAACAGGGCGCAAGCTTCGTATGTGAATCGGCAAGGCCACTGGCAGATGCAAGGTGATTTAAAATAAGGAAGAAAAGGCCAAGGATGGAAAAGACCAGCACGTGTACGTGAAAGTCCACACCGGCTTGGAAAGCAAGGAGGAAGTGTTCGAATAAGAATAAGATATTTCCTAATCTAAATACTTTGGCCGAAACCTATTCAAGAAGAGAGAAGCTTTAATTAGAAAGGACTCTTCGTGAGGGAAGCAGAGTCTACGTATCGTAGTATTCCCTTTCCATAAAGTAGAGTTATAATTTAGCTAAGAACCTGTTAGTTACCGTAACGAGTCAGGAGTCTTTAATTAGGAAGTTGAGCCCTTTCGGTCGTAGGAGTCTAGAGAAGCCCAGGGTATAAATATAAGCCCCGGTTATTGTAAAAGTTTCATCACACGATCAATATACAAACTCTACTTTTCAAGTACCTTTACCTTTCAAGTCGGCGACTTCGCCAAAAGTTTTATTCTTCTTTTTTCTTGTTTCTTCAAGCGCCGTCCTACGAGTTCGCCGGGCTGCATCAATCGACCTTCGGCAGGCTTGTGAGTACCGTTTTACCGAGTAATTTCTAGGCTTTAACCACCGGGCGCATCGCTGTGGTTCCGTCTAGATTTATTCACAATTTACCGATATCAGCTAGATTGTCAAGTCTTATCTTAATTCTTGTTGTTTTAGCTTTTATCACCAATTATCCAGCTTGAGACTGCATCCTGTCGGTTTTATTATTTTATTATATTTTAATCACCATACATAGCCGATTAGATCTGTTTCAGGTGTTGCCTATGTAGCTTTTACCTACGTCGTCATATCGGCCGATCTGGTCGATCTGTTCCCCGTATCGGCTGCCTAGCTGATACAATTTTTTCAGAAGACACATCGGCTCTCTAGCCGATTTACCCGCTATTTAACGTTTCCAATTTCTTCTGTGCCGATCAACAGGTCAGGTCAGCTGGCACGCCTTGTTACATCCGAGGGATCCGTTACGTGTTGCCGTGAAAGACTTTATTCCATTTTTTGCGTCAACAGTAACTATGGTCGCCGCCGCCGCGTGTGGTTTGGGGGACGTGGGATGAGGATGCAATATTTAATCTGGGGGTAATGGCGGGATGTGAAAATTTTTTTTGGCAGAAAACGTTCAGAGGTGATATTTAACTTGGGGATTAATCAAGCGGGCTGTGAATTTTTTTTAGCAAAAAAACGTGCTGAGTTTTCCCTCCTTCTGCATGCAGTAGGTCCCACAGGCTCAATTGTTTTCATTTTCGAGAACTTGCCCTTTTAATGTCATTGTATTATATTTTGAACTAATATGTTTTTGTCATGTGTTTGTTTCAAATTCCAGGTTGTCTATGGTAGCCTTGATTGAAATACATATGAATGTGGGTGGGATGAGAGATTGTGAGTGCTGGACAATAATAGTAGGGGAGAGTATGCAACATAATTTGCCTTCTCCTGATGCATTTTCACTCAAGAACAATTGACACAAACAGATACTGACAAATATATGGCACTCAAGAACACAACCATTCAACAAAGAAAAGCAGTACTAAACACAAAGCTTGCACTCACAAAAGGGTACAAGCACAAAGCTTGCACACAAAAGCAGTACTAAACTCTGCATGCATATTAGATGTCTATCAGTTAGAAGCACAAGTCTTGAACACAAAATCATCACTAATTAATTAAACACCATACATTAGATGTCCATCAGGCACAAGCTTAAGGTTTCCACAAACAAAAGCATTAGAAAGCCCAAGGCTTTCACCCAAAAGTAGTACTACACTAATTACATGCATTAGTGCCGACCTAATTACACACCATCCGTGCACTCAGGGAGCGAAATACGTCCGCTTCAGAAGGACGCGAATATTCTCGCCCTTTCGCTTGAGCTGTTAGTTGATAGAGGGGCAAGAAGTTAGCATACATACATACATACATACATACATACATACATACATACATACATACATACATACATACATACATACATACATCACAATCGGAAATTAGCATTGGGGGCGCCATATCTGACCTCCCTCCTCGATAGCTTTGGCTAATCTCCAGTCTCCTCATCGCTGTCATGCGAGAATGTGCAATGAATTGAGACCTTGTCATTGACCACGAAGACATAGTTGTGGTCAGGAGTCTTCATTAACAAAAACTCAGAGGCAGTATTAGAATCTCATGCATGAAGACGCAAAAAATGGAATAAAGTCTTTCAGTATGTAGCTTTTACCTACGTCGTCATATCGGCCGATCTGGTCGATCTGTTCCCCGTATCGGCTGCCTAGCTGATACAATTTTTTCAGAAGACACATCGGCTCTCTAGCCGATTTACCCGCTATTTAACGTTTCCAATCTCTTCCGTGTCGATCAACAGGTCAGGTCAGCTGGCACGCCTTGTTACATCCGAGGGATCCGTTACGTGTTGCCGTGAAAGACTTTATTCCATTTTTTGCGTCAACAGTAACTATGGTCGCCGCCGCCGCGTGTGGTTTGGGGGACGTGGGATGAGGATGCAATATTTAATCTGGGGGTAATGGCGGGATGTGAAAAGTTTTTTGGCAGAAAACGTTCAGAGGTGATATTTAACTTGGGGATTAATCAGGCGGGCTGTGAATTTTTTTAGCAAAAAAACGTGCTGAGTTTTCCCTCCTTCTGCATGCAGTAGGTCCCACAGGCTCAATTTTTTCATTTTCGAGAACTTGCCCTTTTAATGTCATTGTATTATATTTTGAACTAATCTGTTTTTGTCATGTGTTTGTTTCAAATTCCAGGTTGTCTACAGTAGCCTTGATTGAAATAACATATGAATGTGGGTGGGATGAGAGATTGTGAGTGCTGGACAATAATAGTAGGGGAGAGTATGCAACATAATTTGCCTTCTCCTGATGCATTTTCACTCAAGAACAATTGACACAAACAGATACTGACAAATATATGGCACTCAAGAACACAACCATTCAACAAAGAAAAGCAGTACTAAACACAAAGCTTGCACTCACAAAAGGGTACAAGCACAAAGCTTGCACACAAAAGCAGTACTAAACTCTGCATGCATATTAGATGTCTATCAGTTAGAAGCACAAGTCTTGAACACAAAATCATCACTAATTAATTAAACACCATACATTAGATGTCCATCAGGCACAAGCTTAAGGTTTCTACAAACAAAAGCATTAGAAAGCACAAGGCTTTCACCCAAAAGTAGTACTACACTGATTACATGCATTAGTGCCGACCTAATCACACACCATCCGTGCACTCAGGGAGCGAAATACGTCTGCTTCAGAAGGACGCGAATATTCTCGCCCTTTCGTTTGAGCTGTTAGTTGATAGAGGGGCAAGAAGTTAGGATATACATATATATACATACATACATATATATATATACATACATATATATATATATACATATATATATATATACATATATATATATACATATATATATATATCACAATCAGAAATTAGCATTGGGGGCGCCATATCTGACCTCCCTCCTCAATAGCTTTGGCTAATCTCCAGTCTCCACATCGCTGTCATGCGAGAATGTGCAATGAATTGAGACCTTGTCATTGACCACGAAGACATAGTTGTGGTCAGGAGTCTTCATTAACAAAAACTCAGAGGCAGTATTAGAATCTCATGCATGAATGCAACAACTAAATTAACCTCAAACGATTCAATGCTAAATTTAGGAAAAAAATTATGCTACGTATAGTTAATACTGAATTAGTTTAACATGCATTAGTACTACATTTTTCACTAATAATTCCAATATTATGTACAAAAATTCTCATGCTATATATTTAGTCAAGATTGAATGGGATTGCTCAATTAAACATTGTACCATTCTAAACTACTTCTAGTAAACTGAGTTAACTACAAAAACCCTATTCCATAGTTGCAGTAGAAAACCCCAATTCCAAATCTATCCTTCCAGCAAGAAACTCCCAAATCGATACTAACCGGAGGGGCGGGAGGCGGAGCGATGCCCAACAGTTCGTCATCGGAATCCTTGATGACGACTGGCACCACCTCTTCAACGTCCTCGTTGGCATTGAGGACGACGGCAGGCGCAGCCACTTCATCTTCCTCCTGGTTGCGCCTCGGGATAGTCGTCGTCCTCGTCCTCCTCCAGAGCGCGTTCCTAGTGCGATCGCCCCTGACGAATCTTCCTCACCCGTCACGCCTCTGCTTGGTGGAGTTGTGCTCCACTTCAGGCCGCCCAACAATGGCGGCCGCAGGCGTGTGTTGACCGGGCATCCCTGGGCCCACTGCACATGTGGGCCGTACCCGGGAGATGGGTTCCTGTACAACACCTGGACTACTCGTCTAGTGGGCCATGGTGCTGGTACCGTGGACCACAAAGCAAGACAAGACGGACAAGGAGTTGTACTAAGACTAGGAAAGCTTTCCATACCTTGTATAGGCTACTCCGAGTCCTACTCGAATAGTACTCTTGTACCAATCCGACTTGTAACCCTACCTCCTGTGGCATATAAGGTGAGGCAGGAACCCCTCTCCAGATATACGCAATCAATACAGAGCCACGCAGCATACAAGATGTAGGGTATTACGCACATTGCGGCCCGAACCTGTCTAATTGTGTGCCCCGTGTCTCACCATCATGTTCCTGATCTCGGCGAGCCCCACCGCACAATCTACTACTTCGGGTACCCCGTCGTAGGCTCGGTGTCTAAAACACTGATAGCTGGCGCGCCAGGTAGGGGATCTCGTCGTTGATCCACTGGCGAACTCGATGGCTCTCGTTATCATCAAGTCGACCGTCGCTTTCCGGCAAGGCGACACGTTCATTTTTGGCTCCTGGGTTTGCGTTGCTGACGGCACCGGATCGTTCCTGCGTTTCTTGGTGCCAACTCCAGAGTCAAAGCTCAAGTCCTCGACGCTTACGCAAGCTTCGATGGAAGAACTCGTCAAAAATTTTGGTGAAATTTCGATCTCTGACCCACTCATAGAATTCGAGTCGGAGCCCGAGTACAACTCGACTTCGTCTCTTATTCAGCCTGAGTTGCTCTCTTCAGCTTCACAGCTTGCGCTCAGCCTGGATACCATTCCAACACCACCTCTCTTCGGCCATCGCCAAGTCAGTGCCGCTTACCAAGCCGCATTGAAGCGCCTCATGTGCCCTGGCTCGAAGATCGTGCTCGAGTACTCTTCAGATTCGGATGTCAACCTCGACTACTATGATTCGGATTCATCTGAGTTCGAGTTCGACTACGGTTCGGATTCTACTGAAGTACAGCAATTGACTGGCCCTGCTCAAGGACTGGTGATCACATCGACACCTGAGGGTAGATTCATCTACTGGCCTGAGCATGTGCCTACTGATCTCACCCTGGATGATCAGGAGCGCTTTATCGCTTGTCTCGACAACTTACCCTTCCAGGAAGGCGTCAAGCTTGTTGATTATGACACCGATACTGAGCTCGTTCAGAGTACAGGTACTAATTCATCGCATCGAGAAGTTTTCGTCATTGATGCAACTACTCCGCAAGGGCATCGTGCCAATTATCGCTTTCCGGATGATGTATCTGATGATGAATTCTCTGCTAATGCTCTTGCTGAGGAAACTGCGGAGGCCAAGACTGCACGTCATCAACGCAATGCTGATCGTGCAACCCTTCGTCAGGAACTCGCGGAAGCTCTACCTACCCGTAATCTTCAAGAGGCTCTGGATGCGGTGGCTACTCGTCAATATCGCACTCTAGAGGAAGCTATTAATGCGATCAACCTGCTTGGTCGCTCTATGCCTCGTGACAGGGTGGCTGCTGAAGTCGCGAAGCTGGCTGAGCTAGCCTATACTATGCTACGCCAGAATACCAGTACTCCTAGTCACCACGGCAGTAGTGGAGCTGCTCATCGTGCCACACCCACTCCTCAACGTACCTGTCCAGAAGCTAGCAACAAGGGCAAGGGTGATGATGGCAGTGTCAATAGCAAGTTGGGAGACTCTCGCTACGACGCTCGCACAACAATCAACGCCAGACATGCTGAGCGTGAGAAGCAAAAGGATGCTGATTCTGATTCTTTTCCTGCTTTCTCTGCTCGACTTCAAGCTCTGTTTCTTCCGGAGAAATTCAAGCCTTATGGTATCTCTAAGTATGATGGCAAGCAAGATCTGAGGCAGTGGTTGCGCTGTTATGCTCTGTCCATCACCAATGCTGGGGGCAATGATGATACCAAGTGTATCTATTTCCCTTTTGTTCTGGAACAAGAGCCCCTCACATGGTTCGAGTCTCTCAAACGCGGCTCCATCGACAACTGGGGACAACTCAAGCACCGCTTCACCAGCAACTTCGCGGGTTCTCTAGGCCGTCATGGTACCTGGATGAACCTTGCCCTGATCAAGCAAAAACAAGGCAAAACTCTTCGCAAGTACATGCGCCGCTTCTTCGAGAAAAGGGCTACTGTTGTTGATGTTACCGAGAAAGAAGTCATTGATACCTTCCAGGATGGTTTTCATGACGATAGGCTTTTCCAAGACTTTGGTCGCGCTCGCCCAGCCAACATCACTAAGCTCAAGGAGATGATCACTGACTGGGCAGACGAGGAAGACAAGGCTCGGAATCGATTCAAGCATCTTCGCAACAACCAGAACAACAACAACAACAATGTTGGTGGAAGCAGCAGTGGCAAGCAACAACAGGGTAATCGCATGGGTAATAACTACTCGAGCAATCCCAATCGCAAGCGCAAGCCCGACAACACTGTTGCAGCCATGGAAACTACCGCCAAGCCTAAAGATGATCCTCACTGGGCAACATTGACCAAACAGAAATGCCCATGGCACCCAGAGGGCGATCATACTATAGAGTAGTGTTACCAACTTCGTCGTGCGTTGAAGAACACACTCGAACCAACGCACCCAAACCCACGGTTTCGCAAACACAAGGGGAAGAAGGCTAACACGAACAAAGACACTGGGTTTCAAAACCCCTCCAACACTGTCAATGTCATATTCGGCGGTATTCCAACCAAGCGCATGCAGAAGCTCGCACTCAGGGAGATTATGTCCATCCAACCAGCAGCTCCCACTTTTCTAAAGTGGTCTGAAACCCCCATTACCTTTTTGAGGGCGGATCAATGGATTAGTTTCTCTGAGCCAGGACGATATCCTCTCTTTCTGGATCTAGTGATGGCAGGCTCAAGGCTTACCAAGGTTCTTATTGATGGTGGCAGTGGTCTCAATGTCCTCTTTGCCAAGACTTTGAAGAAGTTGGGCCTGGATATCAACAACATGCTTACCAAGACCAACTCACCATTCTATGGTATCATCCCAGGCAAGCAGCTGTTCCTTTGGGTTCAGTTGTACTACCCGTTACTTTGGGACTAAGGATCACTACCGCACTGAGTACATTAATTTCGAGGTTGCTGACTTCGAGACTTCTTACCATGCCATCCTCGGCAAACCTGGTCTCGCTAAGTTCATGGCTATTCCACACTATGTGTACCTTGTACTCAAGATGCCAAGCCCCAAAGGAGTTCTTTCATTGCAAGGGGATTTGAAGCGTTCTTATGACTGCGATACAGAAGCCGTAGAACTTGCTTCGACAACTCAAGTACCCAATGCGATGATGGAAGTCTTCACTGCCGCTAAAAAGCTTGCTCTGAGCGAGCTGGAGGTTCCCGAGAAGACTGATAACAACAACAAGCCTGCACCATCTGGTGACGTACTGCTCAAAGCCATCGACCTTGGTACTGGTGACAGCAGCAAGACGACCATGATCAGTGCACAGCTTGATCTTAAATAAGAAGACGCGCTCGTAAACTTCCTTCGGGCTAACCGTGATATCTTTGCATGGAAACCATCTGACATGCCAGGTGTGCCCAAGAGGTTGATCGAGCACTCACTCAATGTCGATCCTAATGCTACCCCCAAGAGACAACATCTTCGTCGCTTTGCTGATGACCGCAGGGCTGCTATCAAGAAAGAGCTCGCTAAACTACTCGCAGCTGGCTTCATCCGGGAAGTCTTTCACCCACAATGGCTTGCTAATCCTGTGCTCGTCAGAAAGAAGAACTCTAACGATTGGAGGATGTGTGTCGACTACACTGATCTCAACAAGCATTGCCCCAAGGATCCTTTTGGGTTGCCGCGGATTGATCAAGTTATTGACTCTACGGCGGGCTGTGCTCTACTCTGTTTCCTGGATTGCTACTCCGGCTATCATCAAATCACAATCAAGGAATCTGACCAAGCGAAGACCGCAATCATTACCTCGTTTGGTGCTTATTGTTACACAATAATGTCCTTCGGGTTGAAAAATGCTAGTGCTACATATCAAAGGGCTATCCAAGCATGCTTCAAGAAGCAGCTTCACAAGAACATGGAAGCATACGTGGATGACGTCGTTGTCAAGACTAGGGATCCAGACATGCTCATCACGGATCTTGAGGAAACTTTCGCTTCGCTACGCGAGTACCAATGGAAGCTCAACCCCAGCAAATGCTTCTTTGGCGTATCATCAGGAAAACTACTCGGGTTCATCATTAGCCACCATGGCATCGAAGCAAACCCCGAGAAGATTACCGCCATCGCCAACATGCAAGCTCTGACTACTATCAAAGATGTCCAAAAGCTTACTGGATGTATGGCGTCACTCAATCGCTTCATCTCACGACTTGGAGAACGGGGTCTGCCTTTCTTCAAGTTACTCAAGCGGCAAGAGAGGTTTACGTGGACAACTGAAGCTGATCAAGCTCTTTCTCACATCAAGGAGTTCTTATCCAAGCCTCCAGTCCTCACAGCTCCCTTGCCCAATGAAGAGCTCTTGCTCTACATCGCTGCGACTACTAATGTCGTCAGCACTGCTATTGTCGTTGAACGGCAGGAGGAAGGCCATGGCTACCCTATCCAGAGGCCGGTATATTTCGTCAGTGAAGTACTCTCAGAGTCCAAGGCTCGTTACCCTCCGGTGCAGAAGCTACTCTATGCGGTTCTGATTACTTCACGGAAGCTCCGCCACTACTTCGACGAGTACTAGATTTCTGTAGTTACCAGCTACCCGCTTGGCGAGATATTGCACAACCGGGATTCCACAGGAAGGATTTCTAAATGGGCTGTAGAGCTTGGTGCTCTATCGCTCGAGTTCAAGTCTCGCACTGCTATCAAGTCTCAAGCCTTGGTTGATTTCATGGCTGAGTGGCGGGAAAATCAAGTCCCAACTCCAATTGAGCGTCCAGAACATTGGGTCATGTACTTTGATCGTTCCCTCAAGTTGGAAGACGCTGGTGCCGGGGTACTTCTAATTTCCCCCAAGGGCGAGCAACTCAAATATGTTTTGCAGATCTTCTGGAAGGTCTCAAACAATGAAGCTGAATATGAAGCTCTACTGCATGGTCCACCTTGCAGTCTCTCTTGGCATTACACGACTACTTGTCTATGGTGATTCTTTGGTGGTCATCAATCAAGTCAACGATTCTTGGGATCGTAATGCTGAGAATATGGATGCGTACTGTCAGGAGGTACGCAAACTTGAGAACAAATTCCATGGTCTCGAGTTCCATCATGTGGTTTGCGACAACAATGTTGTAGCGGACGTCTTGTCGAAGCTGGGATCTACACGAGCTCAAGTGCCAGCTGGAATCTTCGTCCACGAACTCCACAAACCATCAATTCTGGAGCAATCATCTGCACTTGCGACTACTTCAGTTCAACCTGATCGAGAAGTGCTTATGATTGATGTGGACTGGAGGACTCCTTTCATCGACTACATCAAACATTAGTTGATTCCTGAAGACAAGTCAGAAGCCAAGCGCATCTCACGCCGTGTCAAGGCTTATGCTCTAGTCGGAGATCAACTCTACAAGCGAGGCGCAAGCTCTGATATACTCATGAAGTGCGTTTCTCGTGAAGAAGGCAAGGAAATCTTGGAGGAGACACACAAAGGAATCTGTGGCAATCACGCTTCTTCCCGCACCTTGGTGGGAAAAGTGTTCAAACGTGCTTTCTACTGGCCTACAGCTCTTGCTGATGCAGAGGAACTAGTCAAGAAATGCCAAGGATGCCAATTCTTCGCCAAGCAACAACACGTTCCAGCCTACAAGCTCATCGCGATACCACCAACTTGGCCTTTCGCTTGCTGGGGGCTGGATATGATTGGTCCTCTCCCAAATGTGCCTAGGGGATTCAACAGAGTTCTGGTGGCTATCGACAAGTTTACCAAGTGGATTGAGGTCAAGCCTGTTACCTGCCCCAAGGCTGATAGAGTCCTCGACTTCTTGGATGAAATCATACATCGCTATGGGTTCCCCAATCGCATTATCATAGACCTGGGTTCGAATTTCAACAATCACCAGTTCTGGGAGTACTATGAGAACAGTGGAATTGACATCCGGTACGTCTCCGTCGCTCATCCACGTGCCAACGGCCAAGTGGAACGCGCCAATGGGATGATACTCGATGCTCTCAAGAAGCGACTGTTTGATGCAGCAAATACCAAGGACGACAAGTGGATCAAGGAACTACCCAATGCACTCTGGGGGTTGCGCACTCAGCCTACTACCCCCACAGGGCAGTCACCTTACTTCCTGGTCTACGGCTCTGAAGCCGTTTTGCCTGCTGATGTCATGTGGCGTTCTCCGACGGTTGACCAGTACGAAAAAGGCGTAGCTGAAGAAACAAGACAGACAGATGTCGACAGTCTCGAGGAAGCTCGCTGCAACGCACTCGTTCAATCCGCTCGATATCTTGAGAAGATTCGCCGTTACCATGATCGCAACATTAAGGAACGCTCCTTCAACGTTGGTGACTTAGTCCTTCGTCGCATCCAGAATACGACCGGGCTACACAAACTCAACTCGCCATGGGAAGGTCCTTTCTCTGTTGCAAAGGTTACTGGCCCAGGCTCATATCGTCTTCAAACTCTTGAAGGCGAGGAAGTCGACAACTCTTGGAACATCGACCAGCTTTGTCGCTTCTACACGTAGGGGTCTCAACAACCCTCTCCAGACGGCTACGGCTGTAAACAACTCATAGGGGGCTTCATCAACCCTCTCCAGGTAGCTTCGGTTGCAACCACTCAACAGGCAGCTATGGTTGCCACCATTCGTAGGGGATCAAGACAATCCTCTCCAGACAGTTTCGGCTGTATCTACTCGTGGCTTTCAGCTACGATTACTCGTAGGGGATCATGATAATCCTCTCTAGGCAGTCTCATTCTGCGACCTCGTAGGGAGTTATGATAACTCTCTCCAGACGACTCCGTGTCATGTAGAGCAATAAGTGGCACATGCTATCCATGTCTCTATTTTTAATAAGAGGCATCGGCCTAGAGTAACACCCTTCTGGTAGGGTCTCAGTGGAACTCTCATACAAGTTGCTGCTACAGCAAGGATGAGTTCACCACACTGTCCCCTACGGTCTTACTCGTTCTTCGGAACATCCTTGCGAGTACTCTCTCACTAGGCTCATAGCCTCAGAGGTACTTAAGACATTGTAAACTTTGTACAATGTATTCAGTAATAAAGTTGTTATCCTATATTTCGACTTGTTACTGTCCTTCACTTATTCACAATAAAGCCTTCTTTCATGCTGCTACAGCTAAGGTGTTCAACTCGTTGTGAATAAGTTCTTTTCGAGTACTCTCTCACTAGGCTAATAGCCTCAGAGGTACTTAAGACATTGTAAACTCTGTACAATGTGCTACTCTCAGCTTATTTCATGACAAAGCCTTCTTTTACGCTGCTACAGCTAAGGTGTTCAACTCGACGTGATTAAGCTAACATTCTTCGGAACATATTAATACTTGAGAACTTTCACTCGAGTATCGTATCTCTTTTTGCAGCCACACACTCAATACCAACTCGAGTACTTGGCAAACACATAAGCATACAAGGGATCCAGATAATTGACTTACTCAAGTTTTCAATTATATTACATAAACACTTGTTTGGGATTACACTTGTTTTTCCCTAGTGTTTTAATTCTACAGGTACATCTATCGGAGATCAATGAACTTGGAGACTGCTTCCGCGATTGGAGAAGTCTGTTGCATCAACTCATTGAGCCTGTTTTCGGTGCAATCTCCAGATCGTCCGTTCATGATGACCGTCAAATCTGCCTCGGCGTAGAATGACTTGATGAAGCTCAAGACTTGATTGGGAATAGTACAAGCTAGCCTTTGAGCATACTCCAGAATCTTCTTCGGCGTATCTTTCAACCTCTCCACGAGTGGACGAGGCTGAACTCCAGCGACCCTGGGCTCGAAGAGATTGGCTACTAGCTCGGCTGCTTCCATCAAGGCTTTCAACTCTGAGCGTAGGCCTTTGGCTTCTTCAATCTTGGCCTTGAGCGACTGCATGCAAGTCAATAAGTCATTCCAGCCCGCTAGGCGAATCTCCATCTCACGCTCAAGTTCGAAGCACCGCACCTTATAATCTGCCTGAAGATCCATGCAAGTTGATTCTTCACGATTAAAGGCTAGCTGCCAGTCCAGCGCCTTGTTCTTGAACTTCTCAACGTCTTCAGTCAGCTCTGCAAGAGATCAAGACTACTTATCAGATGTAGTGTGCAAGAACAAAGTACTCTATGAAGAATTCAGAAAGGGAGAATACCTTTATTCTTCTGGCGTAGAGACTTGTTTTTCCCAACAACATCATCCTTCTGAGCCGTCAGCTTCTGGATTTCGTTGTGGTACTCGGCGCGTTTCCATCAAGTTTTTCTTGCA
This sequence comes from Cenchrus fungigraminus, assembly GCA_036936925.1. Lineage (NCBI taxonomy): Eukaryota > Viridiplantae > Streptophyta > Magnoliopsida > Poales > Poaceae > Cenchrus > Cenchrus fungigraminus. Next base: position 55,399,082 of record CM072777.1, read on the forward strand.
GTTTCAGAGATAAGGCTTTCTGCTGTTTAAGTTCTTCTCTGAGCTGCGAGACATCTTCGATGTCTGCCGCATATTGCTCAAGCAGGCGATTCTTGCGCTTCGATTGCTTGACTACTTCCTGCAAGAGTAAGGCAATTCAAGAGTCAGATACAAGATATCTTTGGCTTAAACTACTCTACAAGAGATTACAACTTACCGTGAATAGCTTCTCAACGCTGCGGAACATCTCGCCGTGCGCTTGCAAGTTGTCCTCATCCAGGCAGGAGTCTTCATACGGCATCAACCCTTCAGCCATGGATTGGGTACTTGTGCTTGCCGCATAGTACTTCGTAGCGCTGCGCAGAGGAGTCGGGTCTTCAATGATCGGCTCATGCGGCACTATGCGATCCTCCGGGTTGTCTTCCAGCGCCAGTTGTGCATCAATCTGATGCACGGGGGCTTCAGCAACTGGAACTTCTTCGTGGTGCAGCCTGGCTTCTGGATCAGCTTCCAGGCCCTCATTCACCATGGCTTCAATATCCTCGAGTTGCTAAGCCCTGGGTTCAGGAGCTGTTTCCACCGCTGGTGCCTCCGCAGCATCAGCTTCAGCGGGTACTTCTTGGCGCTCTGGAAGCACATCTTCTTGTTGCTCTTGAGGATTCTGATCTCCTCCAGCAGGATTACTTCCAGAGGCTCCCCACTTTACATCAGAGGATTTTCTGCATCAACAAGTTGGTCAGCAAAGTCAGAGTAAATAATATTAAATAAGTACTCGAGTACTTGAGTACTTACAGAGCAGCTCGAGGCACCGAGACTTTCGGCCCCAGCATGTCAAAAAATGAAGGCGCTGCCAGCACCTCTGGCACCCTTTGCACCGGCGGCACACTTCCTGGTACCGCGGCTTCTTGTTGCTCGTGCGTCACCGTCTCGACGGTTGACGCGGGAACCACCTCAGGTTCTGTTGCTCTTGCGGGGCTACTCGAGGGCACATTGCCTGCACTCTCGATTATCTGCGCAAGACAAAATTCAAGGCATTACAGCAAGCAAACAAGTATTCAACATGATATTGGCTACTTAAAGTTCTCAGAACTTACTGTATTGGACGGTAGGGCCGTGATTTTCTTCACAGCTCACTTTCCTACCGTGGTCCTCTTCTTCCACGGCGGCAGCGTCACATCATCTGCGAGAGATGACGCTGGCCTCTTCAATGCTCCCGCGGAGAGGCCACTGGGGATGGGTGCCCCAGAGTACCTGTAGTGGCTTTTCACTTCAAAACGTTGTTGAAGTGTCTGGCCGTCATCATCGCTCGTGGAGGCGTCTTCCACCAAGACTTCTTCTTCTTCCCCTTGAGCAGATCGACTACTCTCGGGGGCTTGAGCCTCATCTCCTGTTGGCTCTCCCTCCGGTGCTTGTAGTGGGTCTTGGGGACGAGGAGGGGGGTTGGACACAAACTTCAAAACATCCTCCTGCGTAACAAAGCAAAATGTTAGCTATTTGACTACTTTTCAAAAGTACTCGGGGGCTAGTTATTGGAAAGTTACCAGACGCGGAGGGTTGTTAGCACTGTACTCCTGGACAGCTGCAGGAATTCTGTGAAGATTCTTGAAGATCTTCTGCAGTCTCTCCATCACAAGATCGTCACTGATCTCTTCTGAAGACAGCCTCGAGCCATCATCAGCTCCAGTGTACTTGAACCCAAGATGCTCCCGCTGCATCAAGGGTTGTACCCGTCGCTTCATGAAGCTGAAGGCTACTCTCTCAGCAGTCAAGCCTTGCGCCTTCTTTTGCGCAATCTTCGCCAGCAGCTCTGGAATTTGAATGCACTCCTGCATTGTTGGTTCGTCCTTCCAGAGCCTGTCATACACAGGAGCGAACATGCTTGGCTTCGGCAGCTGAGGCAGGGCATTATCGATGTAGAACCACTTGGTCTTCCAATCTTGGTTTGAATCGATCAAGTCGTACTTGAAGTACAACTCCTGTGCCTTCTGGCGCATCTGCAGACCAGCACCACCGACTACCACCGGGAAATTGGCATTAGGCAGCGGCTTCAAGCGGAATATCTTCCTAAATAATGCCCAATGTGGGCAGATCCCGAGGAAGGCTTCGCAGAAGTGCACGAACACTGCAATCTGAAAGATGCTGTTTGGATTGAGCTGCACGTGTTCCAACTTGAAGAAGTCGAGGAAGCCCCTGAAGAAGTCTAATGACGGCAGCGTCAACCCACGCTCGACGAAGTGGCCGAACATTTTGATTTCATCGGGACTCTTCTCCATTGGCCACACATCTCCAGTGGCAGCACTCCATCCAGCAACCGCCTTCTCGCGCAGCAATCCGGTGGCTTCGAGGGCTTTAAGATCATCTTCCCTCATCTTGGATTTCTTCCAAGACACAGCTTGGCTTGGTGGCTTCGTGATGACCACCGTCTTATACTTCGACTCTGGCAACTGATTTTTGCCGCGGTCGGACTTCCTCTTTTGACCCTTGGACGGCGCTGGCTTCATCCTTCCGGTCACGAGAGTCTTCTTTCGCATTTACTCAAGCGCTGCGAGGGGGTGGAGGGGGAAGCACTTGGCAGAGTGGACGCTCGAACTCTGCGGCGGCTACGGAGGCTAAGGGTTTCTGGATCTAAGGGCGAATGGAAGCAGTGAAACCCTAAGGGATACCCCTTCGGGTATTTATAAAACCAAAACCCTAATGGTTCGACCTGGTGACCCTTTGTATTCAACAGATTGGTTTCACACAGGCAAACTTTTTGGCTAAGTCAGAGGACTAAAATCCAAGACCTGCTCGGCTCCATCTCAGGGGCTCGACTACTCGATGGAATTGGATTTCACTCAGCTACAGTTCACTGAATTCAGGCCACTATTCTACAGTCAGATTGGACCCTTCAATTCGAGAAAGTACTCGACTCAAGGCTCGGGGGCACCGTGCCACGTGTCCTTCAGTTTTTCTCAGGATTTTACAGGATTATTTGACAAAGACTACAGATTGACCCTCAGCTTGAATTGTCAATTCGAACTAAGGCTCGGGGGCTACATCCATATAGGATGTGATTTTTGCAAATCGCATTCCTATATTTTCTTCGGATTGTCTACGGATTTTTCAGAGCAAGATCAAAGAGTAGAAGATTGTCCCTCAGCTTGAATCATGGATTCGACCTAAGGCTCGGGGGCTACATTCCATATGGAATGCGATTTCAGTAATCGCATTTCCATATGGATCTTTGATGCAAAGATTTCAAGAACGAAGCGGGTATTATTGAAGACCTTCAAGGGAAGTACTCGGGGACGCTTGGGAACAACTCGAGAAGACTTCAAGACTACTCGTGGAGTTAGCTGGAGTACCTTCCAGCCTCGTGATGATTCAAGTACTATTGAAGATTGAAGCTTATGGAACTTGGGGACGCTTGGGAACTACTCGCAGAGACCTTCAAGACTACTTGGAGCATCATACTCGACTACAAAGTACTCGGGGGCTTGTTGACCGGGCATCCCTGGGCCCACCGCACATGTGGGCCATACCCGGGAGATGAGTTCCTGTACAACACCTGGACTACTCGACTAGTGGGCCACGGTGCTGGTACCGTGGACCACAAGGCAAGACAAGACGGACAAGGACTTGTACTAAGACTAGGATAGCTTTCCATACCTTGTATAGGCTACTCCAAGTCCTACTCGAATAGTACTCTTGTACCAATCTGACTTGTAACCCTGCCTCCTGTGGCATATAAGGCGAGGCAGGGACCCCTCTCCAGATATACGCAATCAATACAAAGCCACGCAGCATAAAGGACGTAGGGTATTACACACATTGCACCCGAACCTGTCTAATTGTGTGCCCCGTGTCTCACCATCGTGTTCCTGATCTCGGCGAGCCCCACCGCACAATCTACTACTTCGGGTACCCTGTCGTAGGCTTGGTGTCTAAAACACTGACAGCGTGTCGGTGGGAATGGCGGCAGCGGCACCCGGGAATGGTGGAGCGAACCATCTCGCCGATGGAGGAAGAGCGGCGGCGACAACAAGGCGGCGACAGTGGCAGTTGATGGGACAGATTAGGAAGGAGGCGGGGTGAAGGGGCGATGCGTGGGGGTGAAATCCGGCGGCCTCGCTTCGTTTATGCATGCGAAGGGACGCGTTCATGTCTTTAGTCACTGACTCGTTGTCCCAGCTTGATCAGTGTACCCACGCGTCAGAGAGCCGAATTGGGTTTGTTGTATGTAACCGGAAGAGGAAGGGGCAAACTCGTGGGAACCACTATGGTCAAACACGTCTTTATTTTTATTTTCTTTTAATGGTTGAAATGGAATTAAATTCTACGACATCAACAATGAATTCAAATGAGAAAGTTGGCAATTCAATAGTTTTAGAACTTATCGAGATCTACAACTTTTATTTTGGTGCATTGCGCCAATCAAGTTACCTTCAACTATTTACATTACTGATTTCATCAGTTTAGAAATTCACAAATTTATTTGGGGCAATACATGATTTCGAATTAAAAAGTCGTGAATACGAAAGTTGTAGAACTCATCAACATCTACAAACTGTATTTAAGTCACAGATCCATTAACTTTGACAGTTTGAACAATCCAAATTTTGAATTTCAATAATTCTCAACTTCAAGCAAGATTTTTCATACACTAAATGATGACAAATGGAATTGTGATGAATACCAAAGTTTCATAGTTCATAAAAAAGGTCTACTTAGGTCACGTTGTCATTTTTGAAAGTTGTAGTATACATTGGTCATTACTCCTAGATTGACTTAGATAGTTTAAGAAACTATCTTAGAGGCTTGTCAATTTCGTACTTCACATTATTACTACTTTAGAATGACTGAAAGACCTAAATAAAGTTTGTAGATCCTGATGAGTTATGAAGCTTTGGTACTCATCACTTTTCCATTTGACATCATTTAGTGTATGACAATATCGATTGTAGTTGTCATTTTTTTGAAACTCACTAACACGAGAAGTTTTTTCAAAATAATAGCCTTAATAAATTTCAAAACAATGATACAGCATGAATTTAGGAATATGTAGGAATAAATGATCTATTTTGAAGTTCGTATGAGGGAGTAGTGTCATGCAAAATTAAATAAACAAACAACTGTGCTAGTTCTTTAGTTGTCACAATAGAACACCTAGCACATTGGTACGGCACCAGTGTGTACATTCCAGGACCATGGTTTGATTCGTTGTTGGCTGTTTTCCAATTTTTTGTTTTTGTTATTTTGCTTTAATGTTTTTCCCCTTTAGATTTCCTTTAGAGTTGTGTTAGGGACTCAGTGTACAAAGATATAGATACTTGTGTGTAGGACATGGTCCAGGCCCACAGGCTATCGAACAGGCCCACATAGTTCGGTCAAACCAGTGGTTCGGCCGACCCATCCGTGGGTCCGTTGGGCCTCCACTTTTGCCAGTGATTTAGAGTTGGGCTAAGGATATATTTCCTTGATGAGCCTCAGTTTTTGCAAGTACTAGAGTAATACTCCCTCCAAATTATAATATTGGACATTGCTTAGTTCAATTTTGAACTACCAAACGTCAGAAAACGATAGGGACGTAGTAACACAGAAATAAAGTACTAAAAACTTGTTGCCATTTTGACCCTACGAAAGCACACACAGCATCCAATCCACATGTTCTTTTACATATAGATAACGTTAGCAGACTAGCATCCAGCTATATATCCTTAATAAGTTGCTGTCGTTGTGGTGACATTCATCAACCTTTGGCATCAACACACATATGCCCGTGGACACTTCTTCTTAGACAATTAGCTTAGTCATCTACTTCTGCAGTGAGGTACTCACCAACCTGCATCTTTCATTTGATAGCTTTGCGAAGCTGCTCAGCCATGCACCGTATCTGACATTTAACAATAGGGTGCATTAGCATCTAGTTAACGTAAAGTCTAAAAGCATCACACAAAACAAGAATGATGTAGCACATCACCTGCCCACCAGACAGAACTGGATCATTGGTAACCTCATCATCGCTCTCAGCATTTATAGCCAAGTGACATGTTATCTTGTGGTACACAATTTCATACTTCTTCCATCAACCTTTATTTAATATAAAACCATGATCACAATAATGATCAAAAAGTTACATGCCACATTTAAATCTGGTCTACTAACCATACTTACCCAATTTGAAGTAAAAAAAAGACCACAATCTCTAATATTCATGGCACTCACCAAAGCCAGTGATGCGGAAGCAGGCATGTCTAGGAAGTCGTACTGAACATCAGTCTCTGGGTAACAGGATTACAAGTACATATGTGGTGGGTTCGTTGCACCTATGAGGAGATAACAAATGTTAACATAGTAAAGCTATCGCTATATTATGCAATCCTTTGTGATGAGGACATTCCCGCCAATGATACATCCCCGACATCGACATCATCACCACCTCAACAAGACTCAATTCCTCTCGCTGGTCCTATTACTCGTGCTCGTGCTCGCCAACTAAATAATCAAGTAAGTTCCCTCCTTAGTTCATATACACCATGTTTAGATTGTGGAGACACGTGCACTATTGGTTTGCTTAGGAATCATGGAGAAGAGCGACTCGGAAAAGGATTCGGGTCGGCTGGATTCGGACTGCAGCACAGCACCAACTTCTGACGGACGCCACGGTCGCATACGGAGTCGGATTGGAGCGTTCAAGTACTTCCTGGAACCGTGTTGAAGTTAACTTTCATATGGATCCGGATTCATGTCCATATCTGTCCTGAGGTGTCCGCAATCTACAAATTATTGACTGGAGGTCTTTCTGTCCAGGGTGCTGCGCCACCGTATTTTGGCCCAATGGGCCGTGTATCAAGTTGGGTCCATTAGGGACGCGTCCTAGGGTTGGAGCACGCCCCCTGCCCCCTTGTGGTTGTCCTCCCCCTTTCATATACTCCTTAGCCGCCGTCGAGAACACTTGGGTTTTGTTTAGATCAAGTTTAGCCTTTGCTACTTGCTTGTAAGCGCGCGTGCTAGTCCAGCCGCCCGTCTTCGAGTCTTCGGAACCCCACATCGTTTGAGATTGAGTTTGAGATTGAAACTTTCATTCCCATCTAGTAATTTTAGTACTTGTTCAATACTTGTTCTTGCTAGTTCTCGATTGCTTGCAAGACGAGTGCCCTAGCGGTCGGTGACACGACCCACACGATCGCGGCAGCGGAGGAGGTGTATCGGTTGCAAGGGTGCAGTCTTTGGAAGGCTGTAGTCAGGCCGAGAGCGTCTCCTCATTATCAATCGACTTATCTTCGCCTCTCATCGAAAGATTGGGCACAAACCCTACTGGGTTCGTATCAGTTGGTATCAGAGCAAGGTTTTTGGTGAGAGACTTTCCACATACTTTTCAAAAAAAAATTTCTCTTCCTATAGTCCATAAAAAGCCAAAAAAATAGTAGATCAGTTTTGTTTCCACAATCCCATAACACATTTGAGCCATACTAGCACTGCTAGGGTAGGGCTTGTTGAGTTTTCGGTTGCACCGGTTTGTGTCGAGTTGCTGGTCTTAGTTTTAGTCTTTTAGAGTTTCGAGTTCTTGTCACGTTTCTGTCACAGTTGTGCGCTACCATTTTGATCCTGTGTTGGCTGTGCTAAGTACTCTGTGTGATCAAGTCTGAATAGGAATCAATCTATAAACCCCACGCTCGTTAGTGGGAAGGTGAAGACCGAAGCCACTTCGTGTTGAAGTTTGAGTTGTACTCGGTTTGGTGGCTGCTTTGTGTTGCCATATATTGCTGCGGATCACTTGTTCATATATTTTGTCATCATCTGGTTGTTAGTAGGATTTTTCTTGCCATACTCTATCCACCAAATAGAAGCAAAATCAGTGAACTCGCTCGTAGCAGCCCTAACACGTGTAGTTTCAGGAAATTCATGGCATGCAAACTTTTGATCAACAGCAATTTCCCAAGTAATGTAAGCATCGGGATCATATTTGCCATCAAAAGGAGGTATCTTAAATTTAATCTTACTGAAAGCATCATCATTGCCATGCAAATCACATCGACGATTACCGCCCATACCTCGACGATTACGATGTAGCCGACGTCGGTCGTGATCGTCGACTTCAGTGTCTCCACCATATGCGTCCCAATCACCATCAAATCCGTCATCCTTGTCGTCCTTCTTGTCTTCCTTCTTGCCATCTCCAACCTTCTTAGAATGCAGATCATCAAATCGCTTCAAGAGTGCACCAAGACTCTTGTCCATACGAGCCACTGATGCCTCCATCCCTGCAAGCCTGTTGTTGTTCGTGATCTATGCGGCCTCCAATTGCCCAATCTTATCATTCGTCACCAGCAAGTCATTATCAATGCCTTCATTGTGCGTCTTCACTAGCCTCTCGAAGTGTTGTATGATCCCCTTAGTCCGAGGAGACTGTGGAATTTTGTTGACTTCTTCTTCATCTGATCCTGCCATGGTGAAAACAAAGAAAACAAGTGCAAGAGAAAAAAAAATTTCCTACAGCTAATAGGATGTAGCTATAGTAAGACACTCACTCTCGACTTGTTATACAAGCTCTTACCAATTCTTACCTTGCCCAACAGGAGGGGACGGCCACCACAAGTCTGCAACCGTGGAGTGAAGTGTATCGGTGCCAGAAGCAACAAAACCTGTCAGGCTGTAGTCGAATATGTGGAGCTATAGGTGGGCTGGAACAAGGAATGACTAGCACCACGTTAGATAAAAAGCAAGCTGAATAATCGTTCAACGGTGGTACTATGCTGGTCCTAGTCTAGACTGTGCTAGAGACGCGAGCCTGGACACAAACAAAGTCACAGCGCACCACTGGAAATATGAACAGCTCACTTTAAACACAAAGATCAATTTGGTATTTCGATGAGAGGCTCTGATACTTGTTTTGGGTACTAAGCTTAGTATCAGAGCCTTTGGAACCCTACTTTAAACACAAATATGAACACCTCTGGAACCCTACTTTTTGCATCCTAAGTTTCTTAGATAAGTCGATTGATAATGAGGAGACGCTCTCGGCCCGACTACAGCCTTCCAAAGACTGCACCCTTGCAACCGATACACCTCCTCCGCTGCCGCGATCGTGTGGGTCGCGTCACCGACCGCTAGGGCACTCGTCCTGCAAGCAATCGAGAACTAGCAAGAACAAGTATTGAACAAGTACTGAAATTACTAGATGGGAATGAAGGTTTCAATCTCAAACTCAATCTCAAACGATGTGGGGTTCCGAAGACTCGAAGACGGGCGGCTGGACCAGCACGCGCGCTTACAAGCAAGTAGCAAAGGCTAAACTTGATCTAAACAAAACCCAAGTGTTCTCGACGGCGGCTAAGGAGTATATGAAAGGGGGAGGACGACCACAAGGGGGCAGGGGTCGTGCTCCAACCCTAGGACGCGTCCCTAATGGACCCAACTTGATACACGGCCCATTGGGCCAAAATACGGTGGCGCAGCACCCTGGACAGAAAGACCTCCACTCAGGACAGATATGGGCATGAGTCCAGATCCATATGAAATTTAACTTCAACATGGTTCCAGGTAGTACTTGAACGCTCCAATCCGACTCCGTATGCGACTGTGGCGTCTGTCAGAAGTTGGTGCTGTGCTGCAGTCCGAATCCAGCCGACCCGAATCCTTTTCCGAGTCGCTCTTCTCCATGATTCCTAAGCAAACCAATAGTGCACGTGTCTCCACAATCTAAACATGGTGTATATGAACTAAGGAGGGAACTTACTTGATTATTTAGTTGGCGAGCACGAGCACGAGTAATAGGACCAGCGAGAGGAATTGAATCCTGTTGAGGTGGTGATGATGTCGATGTCGGGGATGTATCATTGGCGGGAATGTCCTCATCATCCTCCCCTTCTTGCATTTGAGTCGTCCTCGACTCAGGCTCATCTTCTTCTCCCAAATATGGCTTCAAATCTGCAATGTTAAATGTGGGACTAACCCCAAAATCTGCAGGTAGATCGAGTTTGTATGCATTGTCATTAATCCTTTCTACCACTTTAAACGGTCCATCAGCCCTAGGCAATAATTTAGATTTATGCAATTCAGGAAACCTCTCCTTCCTCAAATGTAACCATACTAAGTCTCCAGGTTCAAATTTTAATTCCTTTCTACCTTTATCACCAGCAAACTTGTACTTAGCATTCATGCGCTCTATGTTCGTTTTTGTTGTTTCATGCAGCTTTAACATCAATTCAGCACGTTTAGTAGCATCAAAATTTAGGTTCTCAGAGGCTGGCAAAGGCATTAAATCAATAGGAGCACGAGGCAAGAAACCATATACAATCTGGAATGGGCACATCTTTGTAGTAGAATGCAACGAACGATTGTAAGCAAATTCAATATGAGGTAAGCATTCTTCCCACATCTTAATATTGTTCTTTAACACAGCCCTTAACATAGTAGACAAGGTTCTATTCACAACTTCAATTTGACCATCAGTTTGGGGATGACATGTAGTAGAGAACAAAAGCTTAGTACCCAACTTAGCCCACAAAGTTTTCCAGAAATAACTAAGAAACTTAGCATCACGATCAGAAACAATGGTATTGGGCACGCCATGCAAGCGAACAACTTCTCTAAAGAACAAATCAGCAATATTTGAAGCATCATCAGTTTTATGACATGGTATGAAGTGTGCCATCTTAGAAAATCTATCAACAACCACAAACACACTATCACGACCCTTCCTAGTCCTTGGCAAACCCAACACAAAATCCATAGAAATATCTTCCCAAGGAGCACTAGGAACAGGAAGAGGTAAATATAAACCGTGTGGATTTAAACGTGACTTAGCCTTTTGACATGTCGCACATCGAGCAACAAACCTCTCCACATCTTTCCTCATCTGGGGCCAAAAGAAATGGCCAGCAAGAATGTCCATCGTCTTTTTGGCTCCAAAATGTCCCATCAAACCACCTCCATGCGCTTCCTGCAACAACAACAAACGAATAGAGCTAGCTGGAATGCATAGCTTGTTAGCTCTAAACACAAACCCATCACTAACGATGAATTTGTTCCATCCTTTTCCATCTTTGCAATGCAACAATACATCTTTAAAATCAGCATCGTTAATATAATGTTCTTTAATTGTTTCTAGGCCAAAGATCTTGTAATCAAGTTGATTCAGCAAAGCATATCTCCTAGACAAAGCATCAGCGATGATATTCTCTTTCCCTTTCTTGTGCTTAATAACATAAGGAAAAGATTCAATAAATTCAACCCACTTAGCATGTCTACGGTTCAGTTTTCCTTGACTACGAATATGTTTCAAAGATTCATGATCAGAATGAATAACAAACTCTTTGGGCCACAAATAATGCTACCATGTTTCCAAACATCGAACAAGAGCATACAATTCTTTATCATAAGTGGAATAATTCAGAACGGGACCGCTCAATTTTTCACTAAAATACGCAACCAGTTTTCTTTCTTGCAACAAAACACCACCCAATCCAATTCCACTAGCATCACATTCAAGCTCAAAAGTCTTACTAAAATCAGGGAGTTGGAGGAGAGGTGCATGTGTCAACTTATCTTTCAAAATGTTGAAGGCGTTCTCTTGTTTTCTTCCCCAACTAAAAGGCACTCCCTTCTTTGTAAGCTCATTCATTGGTGCAGCAATGGTGCTGAAATCTTTCACAAACCTGCGATAGAATCCAGCAAGTCCGAGGAAACTCCGTACATATGTGAGACTCGATGGTACAGGCCACCCTTTTATAGCTTCTACCTTGGCTTGATCAACCTCAATTCCCTGTGGAGTCACAACATAGCCAAGAAACGACACTCGATCGGTGCAAAAGGTGCACTTCTCAAGGTTACCAAACAAACGTGCATCTCGTAAAGCATTGAAAACAGCACGCAAATGATCAAGATGTTCCATACAATGACCTCCTACATGTGGAATATTTTGGTGCATTGCAATTGTGAATGCAGCAAAACGAATCTAACAAATGTGAATCACAATCTACTGTTGCTGTGCTCATAATAGTGTGACTAGCATTAATTCAAGGTAGCACAGCCTAACATAGCCTCACTTCTGACTGGCACAAAATGACCAAATGCAATCTACAAAAGGAAGAAAGGCAAAATCTGTACTCCCTAAATCCCACGTCGTGTAGCTGCACTAACCCTCAAGTACAGTTATATAAATGGCTATGGAAATGATGGAAGGGGCTTGGTCACCTGGTTATTATTGATGCGTGATGATGGTGCGGTGGCGGTGCTTGCACCACCCGCTGCATCACCTTGGTTCCTGGGGGTGGTGGTGCTTGCTCCCACTTCATGTCCTTTCTTACTGGCTGAAGACGTGGTGATTGCTCCAAATCTCGTGGTTGATTTGGTGCCGCGGCGTCGCGACGACAGCCCAGAGGAGGACGTCACCGAACTTCGCGAGAACCAACCTCGTGCGTCGTGTAACTACCTCAGTGAATTGTGGTTCTTGCGTCTCGACATCGTCACACTCCAGGTGGACGAGAAGGATGCGGCCGGTGGTGGGGAAGGTGATGCATCTGGCGAGGGGATTGGCGAGAAAAACATAATGTTTTGGGGGAGGAGGGAAAAAGGATAGGAGGGTGGTTTTTGGCTTCTTTTGGAAAAATAGATACACCGTAGTTCTTTCCATCCTAAGGCACTGACATATGAGGCTCGGAAAGCTAGGGCCCACACTGCCTATAATCTCCTATAATTTGGACTTTTTCCTTTTTTTGCCTATAATCTCCTACACAGAAGTTGAAATTTAAAAATTTCCCCATGTTAGATTGAAATTTCAAAATTTGAGATTTTCACAAATTTTAAGGGTCTTGAATGATGTCAAATTAAAAACTCATGAATGACCAAAAGTGTAGAACTCATCAAGATCTACAAACTTTATTTAATTCATTAATACATTTTAGATTTTTGAAGACTAAGCCATGTGAAATCGATGGTGTAGAAAAAATGACTTAAACAAAGTCGAAAATTAGCACAACAGAAGGTGTAGCACACTGGTAAGGCTCCAATCTCTTAATCACACCTTGACTTGTTCTTAGGGTAGCACATTACTACACAGTACTGAATAATTGTTTACATAAATTGGTAATCATGCTTGAGCACAAGTTGATTTGCAATCTCAAATGACAGAAATGCATCCTAGGCTGCGTAATTAACTTGCCAGCTTGTCAAATACCTCAAACCCCACAGAGTGTTATCGAACCCATAATCCTTGTAGAGAGGTAGTTTCTGTACTCGAGCTCCCAACTTCTCCAGTGATGATCTCTTACCATTTTTGCTAAGACATCTGTACTCCTTAGCAACTTTAGGTACAGTCAATTGAAGGTCTGTCCAATTAGTGATTGTGATGCCGCAGTCCTGCTCTAAGCGTGCAACATCATTGGATATATGAGGTCCAACGAAGACGTGGCCTTCCTCTGTGAGAAATTTGACAAGGGCATCAGGGAGATTGTAGCCGGCATGGAGCACCTGGAACACAAGGCAACGGGGCCCGACGCACAATTGCAACAATGCGGTCTTGTACCAGCTGCTCTTGGGGAGTTTAACCCACTCTCTGTCCAACCTGACGAGAAATCGTTTTGCAGGGGTTCTACCTCAGATTTCTTCGATGAACTGCTCCACCACAACTGCATCGCAAGTGATAGTTGTACGGATGATGGGATACTTCTCCTTGAAGAAGATGACATCGTGGTTTGAAGTAGCCGGTACCGAATCCCAAACTGAAGGTCTTGCAATGACAACGGGGGACCATGGTTCCCAACCTTTGCTACGGCGGCGCTTGCGACGCTACAGTTCCAAATCAAGAAACAGAGTTTGCAATTTGAAATTAATCCATGACTATATATATGTGGAGATGCTGGCTACAATTGGCTCACCTCACTGACGCGCCCTTCTGACGCTGTGGCGCTTGCACCCAGTGCATCTCCTTGGTTTGTGATGTTGGGAGCGGCGACGCTTGATGCCAGTGCGTCCCATTGGTTCATGCTTGCGGTGGCGCTGCCTCCCGGTGTGTCGCATTGGGGCAATACAGCGGGTATTCTTGCTTCAGAGCAAGGTGGCACAGCCATGGTGGTCGAACAATCGATGATTCGAGTCGGCCCACCCCATCCCCCTGTAGTAGATGAGGTGTCGCGGCTTGACGATGCCCCCGAGGTCACCGAACGTCGCGATAAGCGACCTCCTGCGTCAGAAAGCCAGCGCCCCATCGTCGCACTCAGGCGAACGAGGAGGAAGAAGTCCGGCACTCCGGCGATGGGAAGGGAAGAAGGCCGGCCGCCGGCGATGGGTGAAGGCAAGAAAACCCCAGTTGTGATGGGACGGTTTGGGGGAAGAGGCAGAAAGGCAATATTCTATGCTGTCGGTTCAGCTTCGTGTATAAACTAAAAGGAAGTGGGGACACAGTTTCCATGAAGAAGCCGCATACAGGTGGGACCCACTAGACAATGTAGAGGATCTACTTCCAGAAAAAGTAGTAGGGACACAAAGAAGCCGCTGACAAGTGGGACCCACTAGGTAGTCAACTCGTTTGTGTTTACTATTAGTTACTAGTCACCGAAGTGAACTAGTTTTTAATTTCTTTTAATGATTTGAAATGTATTTAAATTCTAAGACATAAAAAAGAGTTCAAACGAGAAAGTTGTCAATACAATAGTTTTAGTACTTATCGAGATCTACAACTTTTGTTTTGGGCCTTTCCCCATCCGAGTTACCTTCAGCTAGTTAAATTTCAGATTTCATCAGTTTAGAAATTCTCAAATTTAGTTGGGGCAACAAATGATTTCAAATGGAAAAGTCATGAATACGAAAGTTGTAGAACTCATCAACATCTACAAATTTATTTAAGTCACTACTCCATTTAACAGAGTTTGAACAATCCAAATTGTGAATTTCAATAATTCTCAACTTCAAGCAAGATTTTTCATACACTAAATGATGACAAGTGGAAAAGTGATCATAATTCATAAAGTTCTATAATCTTTGTTTAGGTCATGTTGCCATTTTCGAAAGGTGTAGTATACATTGATCATTAATCCTAGATTGACTTAGATAGTTTAAGAAACTATCTAAGAGGTCTGTCAATTTTGTACTTCATATTATTACCACTTTAGAAAATGACAGAAAGACCTAAATAAAGTTTGTAGATCTTGATGAGTTTTGAAGCTTTGGTATTCATCACTTTTCTTGTTGACTTCATTAAATGTGTGTAAAAAAGTTTGCTTGTTGTTGTCAATTTGTTAAATTGTTGAAACAGACCAATACGAGTAGATTTTTCAAAATATTAGCCTTAACAAGTTGATAACTTGATACAACATGATTTTAGTAATTTTTAGGAAAAACAATGATCTAATTTGTAGTTCATATGAGGTAGAAATACTAGATACAAGGTTCATGCAGAGATTAAAAAGAAAAAATGTGCTTGTTCTTCAAGAAGTCAAACACACTTCTGAATCTGGGGCCGATAGGTGGGACCCACCGAGACTTTGTGAAGAGCGCGGAGGATGTGATTTTGGGGGAGGAGAGGCAAAAAGGAAAGAGAAGAGGGCAGTTTGGCTTCTTGAGGAAATCTAGATACACCGCACTTATTTCCATCCTAAAGGCAATGACATGTATGCCCAGGGAAGCAAGGGCCCACACTGCTTTTGGTCACATATGGCCATTAAAAATCATCTTAGCATTCATTACACTAATTTGGAAACCCATCAAATCTATGGAAATTCCAAGACATAAAAAATGGTTTAAAATGAGGAAGTTGTCATTAAATTTGTTTTCAAATTATGGAGATCTACAACTTTTATTTTGGTCACTTCCCCAAAAGAGTTTTCTTCAATTATTTAAATTTCAGATTCCATAAGTTGAGAAATTCGCAATTTTTGGGTTAATAAATGATCTCAAATGAAAATGTCATGATTGCCAAAGTTGTACAACTCATCAGCATCAACAAACGTTACTTAAGTCATTAATCCATTTGACAATGTTTGAAAAATCCAAATTTTGAATTTTCAAAATTCTCAACTTCTAGCAAGAAATTTGAAAATGACAAAAACACCTAAATAAAGACTGTAAATCTTGAAGAGATATGAAGCTTTGGTATTCATCACTTTTCCATTTGACATCTTTTAAAAATATTGATTGCAGTAGTCATTTTGTTAAATTGTTCGAACAGACTGACACGAGTAGTTTTTTCAAAATATTAGCCCTAATAAGTTGATAACTTGATAGAACATGATTTTAGGAATTTTAGGAAAAACAATGATCTAATTTGCGGTTAATGTGAGGGAGAAGACTAGATACAAGGTTCATGCAGAGATTAAAAAATTGTGCTCGTTCTTCAAGAAGTCAAAAACACATCTGAATCTGGGACCGATAGGTGGGACCCACCGAGACTTTGTGTGGGGTTTCCATGTGGGCCCTTCGTTATGGGACCATTTGTCATCTGAACGGGGATGTCAACAATGTGTCCCTACTTCCCTTGTATACTACTCGAATAGAAGGCAAACGGTCTCGCCGCCTAGCAAAGTAGCAGCAACTCGCCTTCTTCCCCAAAGTGTCCCATCCACCGCCAGGGTTAACCTTGCTCACTCTCGGACGCATCGCCGCTGCCGCTTCATCGCCCAATTCCATTGCCCCGATGGCACGCACGAAGATCACCCCCCGGAAGGTTGCCCTGGGGCTCGTCGACATCAACGCGATCCTTGCCCCGGCAGCGCTAGGACCAATGCACCCCGGCGGCGCCGCCCTGGTGGTGCAGCTAGGCATCGGAGTCGCTGAAGCCGCGCCACGCCCCTTGAACAAGGTGAGCTTAGATTTTTAGATTTGAGATTAATGGTACGATCTTGTTGATTCCGCTAGGTTTGTGGTTTTGAGTAGTTTTTTTGGATTGGATTCATTAGGGATATACTGATTAAATGCAACTAGATAAAGCTTAATGAGGGATGTACTAAAAATCTCAGCACTGCAATGTTATGATGTACTGAAGCATGTGACTTGCGAGATCTTTATACAAAGCTGCTATGTGCCAATCTATTTTATTCCTTTTGTGATTCTTGACACAAGAATAATATAATACAGTGTGATTATTGACACAATTGAATCTGCAAATGAAAAATTCTAAATATTGCTTTGTTGTAGAAAAAGAAGAGGCACCACATCTTCACCGAGGCTGATCATGACGACGAAAAGGGTAAGTTTTTAGACTGCAAAGACAGCAAGATTGGATGAGGTAACACTATACTATTAGTATCTCCATTCAGTAACAATTTGTTCTAGATAATTGTTGGAGCAGATAAGTGTGTTATTTTTCAAGTGCGAATTTGTACTGATAAATTATCTAGGGACCTTTGGATTGGCAACTTTGGTACCCAACCAATCAGGCCCTTCTTGCTCATATTTTTGTCATGCCTAGATTTAGCATGCCATGATTTTTGGTTCGCACATTTGGTGGCAAACCCATTGGTTCTGACCCTGTATTACTTGTAATGCATTCTAAAGGCACCAAGTACGAAGTAGTTTTCAAGGAAGATGAAATGCATGGTGATGATAGATCATGGTAGCGATGACGATGACGACCCAAAGAAACCAACTTTGTCTGGCCATGAGGTGATGTTCCTACAATGTTAATTTTTGCTACGTGCCAACCATTCACTAAGTAATCATCACCATTGTTCAGCAGCAATAATTCAAAGTGCATAACGTGTCGTTGTCTCAAATATATATTACTCTACTTGTGCAATTAATTGTGAAGCAATTTGTGCTGGTTTTTATTTTGAAGTCACCCACAATGAAGAAAACAACTACATTGTCCTTTCATCTTTAATAGAATCTTTCCTTTTGTAAATATAACAATGTTAATCTTCGTGCTAAGAATACTTAATGCATGTATGCATAGTAAGAAGTACAACATGATCCTTTCAGCTTTGTGATTCTTTGTGTAACTGACTCCCTTTTAAAATATCAGCTTTAAGCCATGGCAGGGCAGCTCCGCACAGAGATCAAGCGGAAGTTTCGGAGGGGAGAGTACTACACCGACTCTGACGAGGAATGAAGTATCAGCAGTTGGGTTTGTGACCTCACCTGAATCAGGTTGAGTGTCCTTTTGCTAGATGTACAGATAATCTCGGGATTTATGTGTCCCTGTTAAACTCCAGTAACTGGGCCTATTGTATCTGTCATGGTTGGAATACGTTCTGATGAATTTACTATACTTTTGATCAAGCAGTGTATTTAATATCTTACTGGTCCTTTTGTTGTGTTTTTAAAAATCAGATGAAAATTGAATTGAGTTACTAGTTGTTCATATCCAACATGAGTAGATTTTTCAAAATATTAGCCTTAACAAGTTGATAACTTGATACAACATGATTTTATGAACTTTTAGGAAAAACAGTGATCTAATTTGGAGTTCATATGAGAGAGAAATACTAGATACAAGGTTCATGCTGAGATTAAACCGAGTTACCTTCAACTATTTAAATTTCAGATTTCATCAGTTTAGATATTCTCAAAATTAGTTGGGGCAACAAATGATTTCAAATGAAAAAGTCATGAATATGAAAGTTGTAGAACTCATCAACATCTACAAACTTTATTTAAGTCACTACTCCATTTGACAAGTTTGAACAATCCAAATTGTGAATTTCAATAATTCTCAACTTCAAGCAAGATTTTTCATACACTAAATGATGACAAGTGGAAAAGTGATGAATACCAAAGTTTCATAATTCATAAAGGTCTACAATCTTTGTTTAGGTCATGTTGTCATTTTCGAAAGGTGTAGTATACATTGGTCATTAATCGTAGATTGACTTAGATAGTTTCTATCTAAGCGGCCTGTCAATTTTGTACTTCATGTTATTTCCACTTTAGGAAATGACAGAAGGACCTAAATAAAGTTTGTAGATCTTGATGAGTTATGAAGCTTTGGTATTCATCACTTTTCCAGTTGACTTAATTTTGTGTATAAAAAAGATTGATTGTTGTTCTCAATTTGTTAAATTGTTCAAACAGACCGACTAGAGTAGATTTTTCAAAATATTAGCCTTAATAAGTTGATAACATGATACAGCATGATTTTAGAAATTTTTAGGAAAAACAATGATCTTTTTTTGAGCAAGAAACAATGATCTAATTTGCAGTTCATATGAGGGAGAAATACTAGATACAAGGTTCATGCAGAGATTAAAAAGAAAAATGGGGCTTGTTCTTCAAGAAGTCAAAAACACATCTGATTCTGGGGCCGACAGGTGGGACCCACCAAGACTTTGTGGCGAGCGCGGAGGACCTGGCATGTGGGCCCTTCGTTGTGAGACCATTTGTCATCTGAATGGGGATGTGAACTATACTAGTTCTAGAATAGAAGGTAAACGGTCTCGCCACCTAGCAATTCGCCTTCTTTCCCCAAAGTGTCGACTCTTGACGCGCAAAATTGCCGCCGCTGCCTCGATCTCCCCCCATTCCTTGCCGCAACAAGCCAAGGAGAGGAGCGGAGCAACGACGATGGCTGAGCGGAGGGAGCACAACTCTAGGAGGCAAGCGCACGATGCAAATGGGTGCTTCACGCAGTCCCGGGCGACCTCGGTGCCTCCGTCCACACGCGGGCCGGCGGTGCCGCTTCCTTCTCCAATCCGCCGCCCCTCGTCCGCGGCGGGGCGATCAGGAGGCCGCGGCACATCAATCACCCAGGGGCCGTATTCAACCCGCCACCGCTCTACCACCCTAGGCGCATCTACAGGCGGCCGCGGGGAAGGCCGGTACAACCACTCGCTACCCCGCATTGGTCGATGAGGATGTGAAGCACGAGGATCCTACTGCGCCACCAAGCAATGTAGGATTCACCCCAGGACCAAGTAGTGGGAAGGAGAAGGAAGCAGAAGCAGATGAGGTAAGTGTGCGACAGGACATTGGGGTTTTTCTTCTTGTGCTAGTTCTAGTGGGGTTTTTGTTGTGTGTGTCAAATTTCTTGTTATGATACATTGATTCGAGCACTATTTCTGTTAGTAGGCCTTTACAACTTCGATCTAAAGGATTTAAGTGAATTTCTTTTCATGTGAAGACGCTAAGCAAACTCCTAATTGCTTTGAACACAGCACTACTTTGTTCTGTGCTAGGATAGTATCCAGTGACATTGTGTCAGTACGATTGAATACATTCTTGAAAAAGAATCACTTTTGCTAGCTTCAATTGTTGCTAGGTTCTCTGAATCTAGATGAAGATTCACTTTTGGTAGACAAAGATTCACTTTTGCTTGGTTCCCTGATACTAGATAAAGATCCACTTTTGGTAGGTATATTGCAGATGTTAGATAACTTAGTTTTTTGAAGCATGAAACAATCTCAATTTACGCATTTGTGAGTACTTTTTTGGTAGATTCTTGCTTCTTGTGCTAGATCTCTTGTTATGGTACAATGATTCAAGCACTATTTCTGTTAGATCAAACCTCTAGAGTTTCCTGCTGCTTGGTTGCGAGGGGACAAGTGCACCTGCTCTGGAAGCAGTGGCTATGATGATGAGATCGACCCTTCCTGTTGTTCGTATTGCCATGAACTCTGGGAAGCAGGCTTTCGAGTTAGAAAGGTGCCACAATATGACAATGAGAAGGGGAAGCAGTAGAAGAAGGTGAACTAGTCCCCCCTCGAACCATCGTATTGTTAATTCCTCATATTTTGTTTAGGTCTGTATCACTCTGCATGATGTATTATTTAGTGCGAGTTAACTGAATCGTAGGTTGTTATCACATAAACTAGCTCATATGGTTAGCTTGTCCTTTGGTCAAATAGAAACTAGTTCATAAGTTGATTTAGTTGGTAGTTTTATAACAGAAACATTGTTTGTTTTTGGTATTTTTTGTCAATAACAATAGAAAATGCTGAATGCTAGTCTTGCGCACATTGTTTAGGTAAAAAAAATAGGCTTTTAGGCAAATTGCTTCATAACTCAATTTGATGCCAAAGAGTTCTTGCAGGAC
This sequence comes from Cenchrus fungigraminus, assembly GCA_036936925.1. Lineage (NCBI taxonomy): Eukaryota > Viridiplantae > Streptophyta > Magnoliopsida > Poales > Poaceae > Cenchrus > Cenchrus fungigraminus. The sequence goes on from CM072777.1 coordinate 55,420,005, forward strand.
ATGAAGAAGAAGCATTAAAGCTTTGTGATGGCTAGAGGAAGAAGAAGAAGAAGGATGAATGGCTAGCTTAACTTTTGTAGAGAGAATTTTGCCTTATCTTAAGTATCATGAGAGACTTGGATTGTAATAATCTATCTTATCTATGTGTTAGACTTGAGAACTTTATTGTAATGTGTGATATTGTGTGTAATGTCTATCTATAATGCACTAAGTAACTGAATGCCAGTGTGTGATGCATGTTTATTTGATGACTTCGTCTACCACTATTGATATGGTCGTTTCTATATGACTGTTTTTGGTAATTATTTTATATGACTTTGTTTGGTCAGTTCTATTTCTGAATTTCTTAATATGAATACTTTGTACAACATTTAGGGGTACTAAGTAATTTCAATTGAAAAAGTCATCCACAACAAAACTATATAACTCATAAACATCTACAAACTTTATTTGTGTTACTTTTGCAGTTTTGAGAAAGTGGTACTATACGCTGGTCATTAATCCTTGATTCATTCACATGGTATAAGAAACTATGCCACAAACTTGTCAAATTTGTACTACATGTTATTACCACTTTGGAATTTGACAAAACAATCTAAATAAAGATTGTAGATCTTGATGAGTTATGAAACTTTGGTATTCATCACTTTTCCATTTGACCTCATTTAGTGTAACAAAATCAAGGTTGTATTTGTCACTTTTTTAATGTGAAAAGCTTTCTAGATATATGAATGACATGTGGGGTCACCCTGAGTCATTGACATGTGGGCCCGGCTGTCAAATTTCCGTTAAAGACTGACCATTGCCCGATGTTTCTGTACTCATTTGTGGGCCAAGAAGTGGCTGGGTGCACGCGTCACTGACCTTTGTGGAACCGCCGCCACCCGTTCGTTCTCGCACTCCACCCACAGGAACCGCCGCCCCTTCATCTCACTGCTTCTCTTGCAATCTTACCATTCCCATTGCTTCAAAGGCAACCACCCCGCCATCGCCGCCCCACTCCGATCAGTTTGCACACCACCAAGCCGCCAGCCCCTCACGTGATCACATCTAGTGCAGGCCACCAGAGCGAAAATGAACTCGTCGTCGACGGCGAAGTCCAGGGTTTCTAGGTGCCGTCGTGCCCTGAAGCCCGCATTAGCGGGATCATCGAGGTGCCCGGAGACTGCGGCGGCAGCGGAGGAACCGGAGCCCGTCCCCGATGTTCGGCTGGGATTCAAGAACGTGGACTCCGACCGACGGGTGCTGAAGCGGAAGTCCGGTGAGGGTGTTGAGCACCCCATCGTCAAGAAGGCCAAGACGGTGGATGCCTCGTCCAGCGAGAAGGAGGAGTACCCGCACAAATGGTAGGATTTCGACTGGGAACACCCGGCAAGTTTTGTTCCTCCTACAAAATTAATTTTCCCCCTTTGTAATTGCAAAACCTAATTATTAATGTACTGATTATTCACTAAATTTAAGTGGTTGTTTCTTTGTGTGAGAAATTTTTCCTGAGTTGTAATTAATTCTATGAGTTCAAATTTAGGATTTCATGGATAGTATACCATTTTAGGCATTCATGGTACCTAGTATGCAAATGTGAACACAATTATGCAGAATATAGTTATGAACAGAAATGGGAAAAACTGATAGGAACCATCTTTGGCATTCAGTGCTACCTTGTCATCATGGTATGTTTTACTACAAAAGATTAATCTTATCTTTCCTTAAAAATTTACCAGCAAATACACCAGCCTGTTGTCCTATTTTTTGGATGTGCTTGCATTAACTCAAATTGCACTCTGTTTTTAACTGAAATTGCACTCTGTTTAATCAACATCCTGTTAGGCACTCGGTGCTAGCTACTATGCAAACTATATTACATCTGTTATTGCAAAGTTTGTTGCACTCATAAATGTCTCTTGCATTTTCTGCCAACATCTATCCCAACTTTTCATTCATTTCCATTATTGCAAAATTTAGTATTAATTCATGTATCCATTTCTTAATTCAGGGAGGTGGGCCCAAGGTGACGTATGAGTTCAACTTTCCGTGAGTTAGGATCTTCGCGGAATCCTCTGAAGACAACGATGAAGAGAATTGTAGGCCCATCACGCAAAAGCGCCCTCTTGACGCTGAGGTATTACTTTCATTCCCTATGTTTCCTCTTTTGCATATGCTAATTTTGATGTACTTATATCTGATAATGCATGCTTAAAACATGTCAGATCGAGCGGTTGGTGGAGGAGCTTCGCGTGAAGCTCAAGCACTGGGTTTATTTCTACAAGTAGGATACCAGCCACGTTCAAGCAGTAGCTAGTTTTAGCTTTTGTGTAATCACCTACTCCCTCCTTCCACAAATATATGACGTTTAGGACAAACATTTTAGTTCAAAATGAACTAAAATACTTGTCCTAAATGTCATGTATTTGAGGAAGGAGGGAGTAGAAATCATGGCTTTTGTGTAGTGACCTACTCCCTCCATATATTAGCAAAAGGAGGTAGAGATGAACAAGTAGGTACTGATCAACAAGTAGAAACTGATGAACAAGTAGGTTTGATGAATGGGGCTTTTGTGTAATGACCCTTGTGAAGTGGCATTACTTAAGTGGAAATATATGGTCCCTGGTGAATGCTTGTGTAATGACCCAGGATGAATGGGGCTTTCGTTATATTATATATAAATTAACTATTTGTCGATGGTGAGTGCTTGTGATCTTGAGTGTCATAATCCTATCATTATTTAAGTCAATATTATTTGAGTTAAAATGGAGCTCTACCATAATTCTATCAGTGGTTGTGTTTTTTTTAAGTACAAATCAGCAAAGCAATAAATAAATTAATAAACACATTACTTTGTGATCTTGAGTGGCATAATTCTATCATGTGTTTTGACATCTATTATAAGGCGCATTACTTTGTTATAAGGCAATAGGAAAAAATTCTCAAGAAACACTAGTCAATTGACATCTGTTTGGACAAGCAACTGATTCATCATGTACCAGGATCCTTTTTGTGTTTACAAAAATCGAAGCACAATCAAGAAAAGTGGAGCCCAATCCCCATTGCGATATTCGAAGCCACCAAGTTGCAATTTTGCCGCCTGGCCATTTCAGGTCCCAAAAATCTCGCACACTTTCTTTCTCCCTCGCCGCCTATAACTTCCACCCCTCCCATCTCAGCCGCTACCGTCTCACCCACCTACACCACAACAATGGCCCGACACACGCACACATCTCGCAAGCAGCCGCGCGACGCTGCTGGTCGCTTCTCGCGAAGTCCATCATCGACATCGTCAACTCCATCGTGCCGCCGCCACTCCTCATCCACCCCACGACCACGAAGGAATCGTCGGCATGTCGTAGATGCGCGGATCAAAGTCGACCTGGACCACACATGAATGTAGAAGTCCCCTTCGTCCCAACGGGTTTTCGGTCTGCCATGACCGCCCCCAGGAAGAACAGAAGATAGTAATCGTCGCCGAAGCCTCATCGTCACGCAGGAAGAACAAGGTGAGCCAGACCCTATCATGCGTCTTTATCATTGAATGATAGTTTGCAATGTTATGTTGGGACAGTAATTTTCGTGCCAGCGTATTTATACAATCTGTCAATAACAAATTGAAAAAAAATGTTTCGATGTAGCAAAAGAGCCGCCACTTATACGCCCAGGCTTGGCCCACTACTGAATCGGACGCGGAAATGGGCATCGACGATTTAGGATTGCGAGGATGCTTGTATGAGGTGAGGGTGCAACACTAATTGTTTAGATGAAATCACTATAAGGTTTTGTATCAAATTCAACGCCTTTGAATTGCAGCACCAAAAATTTGGTTGCTAGAGATGGTTGTATTGCAACCATTCTAAAAAATGGTAGCAATACATGCCATTAATACAACGGTTTTCAAGTCGTTGCGAAGCAGTATTGCATTTGGTGGATGATATTGCAATGGTGAAAAATGGTTGCAGCAGAATTAATTCTGGTTGCAATTATGTGGTAGTACTGCAACCACGTTTGCGTTAGTTGCATTTGGTTGTGCATATTGCTACATTTGTTTTGTGTTGCATAAAATTTCACAAGAGTTGCAAACGCTAGATGCTTAATGCAATGACAACTTTGATAGGCGAAGCAAAAGTTGTTCGCAATTGCAATGTTGTTTTGGGGTTGCAACTACTACTTATTGCAACGAGGACTCTAGGGGGCGAAGCATAAGTGGTTCTCAATTGCAACGCTTTTTGGGAGTTGCAACTGTTACATGCTTATTGCAACGAGAACTAGTAGCCGAGGCTGATTTGGATTGGGCCTTGTATATGATATATTATAAAAAAATGCAATTCATAGTAAAAATAGAACTTGGCTAATTTTGAATTTAGATTTTATTTTAATTATTAATTTTGAGAAAGAAGTTTGAATTGGTGGGGAAACAATGTGTCATTAGAGACAAAATAGAAAAAATAAGAAAAAGTGTCATGGTATGGAATTGAAACAAGGACCTCAGTACTACACTAGTATATGACTTACCACTACACCATTATAATGTTAGTGTTAGCTAACATCGTTCAAGCCTTTTTCATATTTCTATGTGGTCAGCTTATCTAACCTTATAGATATTAAAATAGAAAAGTTACTTTACATGATTCTATTAGTTTGTTACACTCACGGTCCCACCAGCTGGTCCCACCTCAACCACGTGGCACTGCAGTCCCACTTTAACAACATTTGAAGCAGTAAATGATTTTAGATGGAAAAGTCATAAACATAAAAGTTATAGAACTCATTAAGATCTACACTTTGTATTATGATCAATTTTGCATTTGACAGATTTTGAACGATTCAAATTTGAATTTCAAAAATTTACAAAGAAAAATCAATTTTTGAAACCCTAGATGGTTTCAAATTATTTTTGTTTTCTGTCTAATGCAACACCGAAAAACTGTTGCAATAGGCCTAAAATGGTTGCAATAGACACAATGCCACGAAACCAAACAATTTTAAATTGTCACCGGCCGGGATTGCCATGTCACCTGGTCCCACCTTGAGGATGTGTCGATGCGGTCCCACCTTGAGGACGTGGTGATGCGATCCTACCAATGGGTCCCCCCTAAAAAAATACTAATGAAATATGTATGCATAGGCAAGAAAAAATCAAAAAAATAAAAATTGTGTGGATTACCGTTTGAACTATGCGTCTCCTACATCAACTAAAGCACTCTTACAACTACACTACATAAAATTTTGTATTTTTCCATTGCATTCAACATTTTTGTACTTGGTTTTGCCACTGGCCAACTGCGGCCGCGCTCGGCAGAGCCCCGACCGGTCGTGCCATGCCGCGGCCGAGCCACGACCGGCTACGCCCCGGCCCCGGCCGGCCGCAGCCACCCTCTAGCCTCCTGCACCACGACCCTGGCCGGCCGCAGCCTCCCACGCCACGCAGTGGCCGAGCCCCAGCCGGTTGCGCCCTGGCCGCAGCCGGCAACGCCCTGGCTGCACCAAGGCTGTGGCTGGCCGCGCCCTGGCTGCGGCCGGCTGCACCAAGGACGTGGCTGGCCGAGCCCCCACAATCCACTCATGAAGTTCATTAAGATTTATTGGGCAACTCTTATTTTGGTCATTTGTTCATCCGACAAAATGGTAATACCATTGTTCACAAAATTTACATGTCACTTATGAAACCATATGAGTGAGATATAAAATTTTTGTTTTTTCTCTAATGCAACACTGAAAAAGTGTTACAATAGGCCTAAAATGGTTGCAATAGACACAATGCCAAGAATTTAGTTGGCAAAAAAATATCTACTTGGGGATCGAACCTGAGACCTTTGGAACAAAAGTGACGTGTGCAAACCACTATTAATTGAACTATAATAAATATTTTAAAACAAATTTGAAAAATATGTGGCTATACAACACATTTTGGCTCCATAACCATCTCATAAAAGTTTCAAATGATTTCGACAAAGTGATACTATACATCTTTCACAACTAGGAACATGTCTCACTTAGCTACATAGAACTATGTGCGCTATATATGTCTTTGTGAGGGATATTCAACAACTCTTTATCGAAATTACTTGAATTTTTGATGTGACGCTCATACACCAAAATCACGTGGCTACGTAACTTCTTAGATTTTTCTAGCCAATTTATGATATTTTCACATTTATTCCTTAGTAATTCAATAAATAATTACAGTAATAGCAAAACTTGATCAGAAAATTCCATAGATTAACATAACAACATATTTTGTCTCCATAACCATCTCATAAAAGTTTCAAATGATTTTGACAAAGTGATACTATACATCTTTCACAACTAGGAACATATCTCACTTAGCTACATATGAATATGTGAGCCATATATGCTTTTGTGAGAGATATTCAACAACTATTTATCGAAATAACTTGAATTTTTTATGTGACGCTCATACACCAAAATCATGTGGCTACGTAACTTTTTAGATTTTTCTAGCCACTTTACGATATTTTCACATTTATTCCTTAGTAATTCAATAAATAATTACAGTAATAGCAAAACTTGATCAGAAAATTCCATAAATTCACACAACAACATAATTTGGCTCTGTAACCATCTTATAAAAGTTTCAAATGATTTCGATAAATTGATACTATACATCTTTCACAACTAGGAACAAATCTCACTTAGCTACATAGGACGATGTGTGCCATATATGCTTTTGTGAGGGATATTCAACAACTCTTTATCGAAATCACTTGAATTTTTTTATGTAATGCTCATACACCAAAATCATGTGACTACGTAACTTTTTATATTTTTTGAGACACTTTATGATATTTTTCACATTTATTCCTTAGTAATTCAATAAATAATTACAGTAATAGCAAAAATTGATCATAAAATTCCATATATTCAAAAAAAACATATTTTGGCTCCATAACAATCTCATAAAAGTTTCAAACGATTTCAACAAAGTGATACTATACATCTTTTACAACTAGGACGATGTGAGCCATATATGCCTTTGTCAGGGATATGCAACAACACTTTGTCAAAATCACTTGAATTTTTTATGTGATGCTTATACACTAAAATCATGAAGTTATGCAACTTTTTAGATTTTTTTAGTCACTTTATGATATTTTAACATTTATTCCGTAGTAATTAAATAAATAACTATAGTAATAGCAAAACTTGATTAAAAAATTTCATAAATTCACACAATAACATATTTTGGATCTTTAACCATCTGAGAAAAGTTTCGAATAATTTTGATAAAATGATACTATACATGTTTCACAACTAGGAACATATCACTTAGGTAAATTTGAATATTTACCTATATTTTTTATCTAAAATCATTTTATGTACAAATTATATGTGTGTTTTTTAAAAACTTTAGTACAATCTCGATTTCAAATTTGATTTACAATTTAAAATATATACTAATATTTTTATTTTTCTTACAATATATATTATCTCTACTTATCTCTATCTTTACATCTATATACAACTAAAAACAATAAAGTTGCGAAAAAATTGAGTACGTCGTCACACCCCCTGCGCCTCGCGTCATTCGTGTCACGGCACCCGCGCCTCCACGCGATTGATTTTGGCCCTCCGATGCGCCCCCACGCGTGGATTGTGATTTTGACCCTCCGATGCGCCCGCACACGTGAAAGGACCAGCCCATGGATTGTGAAGAAAGGGCCGAACTCTAGACTGCCTAGGGTTGCTCCAGTGGCCCTGCTGCCTGCGGGGGCAAGCGCACGGGGGCGCTCATCTCCAAGATCCATGACGGCAGCGTCAGTTCCACGTTTCTCGAGCAGATAGACATGGGAGGCAGGTCTCAGGCGGCACTCGTCTCTAGCACTGAGAGGGAGAGTCGTTCCATCGCCGCCCACCTTCAAAAATCACCGCGCCATGGGGCTCAACGATTATTCTCTCCCCGTCCGGAAGCCCCCACCGCCCAGGGGCGTAGTTCGTGAACCGAAAGAAGTTGGTGCGTGGACAGCAGCAGGTCGATCGTCTCTCGTCTATCCAGTAATGCAGTAACTACTCACTGGAGAACGTACGTACCACGCACTAACACCGCTGGCAGCAACCTGCTGGTGATGCCCAAAGCGCTACAAGCAAGCATGCCCGTGGTGACTAGTGCAGGCATCGCGCACAGATCAACGAAAAGCTTCACGTGAACCCCTGTATTCTTCTATTGATCCATCAAACATTCTTGTATAGTGGTCTTTTTCACCGGCCCAAGTTGATTCGTGGCCCAATAAAACAGCAACACACATAGGCGACGACCTGCTTCTTCCGCCCGGACTGCTCGCTCTCATCGCGTGAGTCGCGGCAACCCTAGCGAGCGACTGGCGGTGGTGGGCAACAGCCTAACAGAGTGAAGGGGTAGGGTGGGCCACTAGCGTCCATCGGTCATTCCCCAAGGCGCCGGCGACCTGGCGAGGCGGGCGGCCAAGCGGCCACCAGTAGGTGAGTTTTGCTTTGATTTTTGAATCCTCAATCCGCAATTCTCAATTCGCAATTCTCAATTCTCCATGAGCATATTGTAGATTGAATATTGAGTACTGAGATTATTTATGTATTGTTTTGTATATTGTAGATTAGCACGGGAAAGAATCAGAGAAACGAGAGCTTAATGTTCTCTGCTCGAATTATTTTGCATCTGACTGAATGGTATTGTTTGCCGATGAAGAGTATATGTAGCTAATTCAGTGTTAAGTGACTATATGAAATACAATGTATCCTCGGTTAACAGTTTTCAGTTCTACCATTTGATGCACAGCTAATAAATTACCTTACATCGGTGTTGGAATATATACATATTTCTTATTGCTCATGCGGTCATGCCTACTTGAATCAGTATTGCATAATTGGATATTTATCTACCTATGCTTGGAGTGGGAACACTAGAAAATTAATATTAAATTCTCTTCTTCATAAATACTCTAGAAACTATGCAATGCAATTTTCTTCTTCACCTTTCAGTATTAAGACATGGGAATTTAGTTGCATCTAAGTTGTTAAATAATTGGCCAAGATCAGAACTATCCAACAATCTTCTCGAATCTGAACCAAATCCTTGTTGTTCTTATGGTTATACTCTATGTACTAGACCCTTGCAACATGATGCTTGGAAAATGTGTTTAGCTGTAAGATAGTACTATAATAGTCACAACTGAGTTGTGTTTTAACCTTCGGCTTTTGCAAAAAAATGCTATGGATTCGTTATGGTTCATTTGGATATAGTTGTCTTCTCATTCTGTGCGTGAATCTGAATTAGTTGAACATGTATTGCACTGCACAGTAGAAATAAACTGGGTAAGGCGTGAAAAATAGATCATGGTTGTTTTGTGCTCAAAACATGAATTATTCCCTCCTGTAACCTATGCCCGGTGAGAACTTTCTTATCTTGGTGACTTGGTTATTCCCTTTTCTACCATCACCCACAAACTTTTGTACCATTCAAGGGACGCTGACAAGCATACTTCTTAATGTTCTAAACATGTGGCTATAATGGGGTTGGATTGTGTCTGAGACTTGGGTTAACTCTGCATGGTGACCTAGGGTCCATATCGATAATACCGAATGTTCTTATACTTAGCAGCTAGCAGGTACCATTCTTTTTGCAACTATTTAAAAGTGAATTTTGTGTGAGGGCTTACGGTGTGCTTTAGATAAAGAGTAGTTTTCATTATACTGATAATAAATTTGAGCCATTCAAGTGACCTCTTTCTTTATTTATCTTCTACAACGATCTGTACAACCCCTTGAATTTCTAGTTTATTTATAGCCAGCAGTTCGGTTGCCTTTTATATTTTCTGAAGCTCTTATTCCCCTACACATAGGTTAGGCAATGTATGAAGTAGCATATAGGCTTTAGTGTCTTAGGAGTATGTTTCTTTCTAATTCCACCTTTTTTTACGTTGTGTAACACTGCAAATCAAGACGTGAGTTACAAAATTGATTTTTATTGTACAGTTCTCTAAGTATGCACTATCATCAATCAAGTTATATCATGGTGGCGATGTCAGGCTACAACAAGGATGGTGGCGATGTTAGGCTATAGCTGCACAGACTCAAATCAGCCAACACCAGGCAAGTGCTACTTGAATCCTAAGTATACCTCATTGCTTTAATCATCGTGTCAAAGTCATCTTGTGTTCTCATGATACCTGGCATGGCATTATTAGTTCTCTTATTCAACGTCACATTGTGGTTCTGTGCTCTGTGAAAAGAATGATATCAAGTGGGAAGGTAGTGGAAAATCACATGGTAGTTACCTATGACATTGGTAGAAATTGTTGAACGAGAATAAGTCAATAAGCTTTCATGACATCGTGCAACACTTTGTTGACTTAAATATGAATTAATTCAATCATCCTTCGGGTTGAACACAAGAGGTAATTTATGTTTAGTATATATTTATTTAGTTGTTCTAACACTCCACAGTTTAATTATTGCTCGTATAAGATCTATCCATCTAGCATTTACCTTTGTGAATTCTTGAGGCTGATCATGGTGTGACTTCCTTGAACCTGAATCTGATATGGTGGTGTGACTTCCCTGAACCTGAACCTGATATGGTGGTGTGACTTCTCTGAACCTGAACATAATATGGTGGTTGTCTCTTGCAGTTGTGATGGAACCTTTGCAACGATTCGAACTGTTGCCTTGTTGGCAAACTGGTCGTGTTTTATAACTTTTGGATTTTCTAAGCCTACTTATAAGCTGTAGTCAGTGGAATAAACAAGTGCCAATGGTTTAGGAGATATAGATTTTACATGATTACTTTTAGATTTTGCATGTCCTCTGAACAGATTTGAATTTGAAATAATGTTGTTTTTCAAAATATTATATACAATTATAGTTTTACTAAAGCATGTCAATGATTTTTTCAGGAGGAATCTTGAGTTTGAGGAGGAGCAAGCGAATGGTGGACGATGCTGAACATGAAGGCAACCTTTGCTGCTGCAGTAGACAATGGTCATATAATTCGAATGAGTTCAAACTGTGCGTTGGATACATTATGTGTTATACCAATGGTTGTGCCTAAGTTTAGTTTGACATTGGGTTTGTTTCATTAAAGATTTGTACGAACAAATTATATTTCATTTTAATGGATGTCAATGCTTCATTCATTATGTATTTATTGTTTTGCAATTACTGATTTAAGCTACCAAACAAAAAAGAGAAATTATCTCTTGCAACTACAAAAAAGATGATGGTGGCAATAGAGGAACCTACCTGTAGCAACCACTCAGTAACGTGGCAATAGATGCCCTATCTGTAGCAACTAACCTAAGTAACATGGCAATAGCCTATGCCTTCTATAGCAACCATTCAGAAATGTGGCAATAGAGGACCTCTTTGTAGCAACCAACCTAAAGAGATGTTGTAATAACCTAAGCCACCTATAGCAACCATTTAGGCGACGTGGTAATAGAGAAGCTCTATTGCAATGCTTTCTTCGCGTAGCAGTAACCACTCTTGCAACACTCGTGTTGCGTTGCAATTGCATTGTGTTGCTACACGACCAGCGTGTCGCAATACGTATCGCTAGCAACGCCTAGTTCGTTGCAATTGATACTATTGCCACACCCATAGTGTTTGTAATTGTTATTGTTACAACACTCACCAAGTGTTGCAAAAGCGTCAAAAGTGTTGCAATAGAGGGGTTGTGTGTCGCAATTAAAACGTAATTTGTTGCATTATGCTATTGCTACGGTTACAAGTGCAACGACTTTTAACCATAAAAAAGGTAGCAAAAGTATTATTGCTACCATTTTTGTGTCTTTTGCTACACTTTTTCGGCGTTGAATTTGTTACATAACCTTATAGTGAATGGAGTAAATTTGGTTCGTAATTATTGTGTGTGCCTTATGTTCTGATCAAGATTTGCATGTAATTCAGTCAAAAGGAAAGAAGTATGAGTTTTGTTTCCCAAAGATTCAATTCAAGAAGATGCTGAATTACGACAGCGATGAAGATGAATACCATGGACCTACTAAGTCTCTTCGTGAGGTGATGTTACTATCCTTCAAGTTAAACATCAGTCAGAGATTTTCTGAAAACATAATTTGCTACTAGCATGAATGCAGTTGATGACCTTCTGTAAATGCTTACTGTGACACCCTTGTGAAATGTTAGATTTTTCAGATGGCTGAAGATCTTCGCGTTGCAGTGAAGCGGAAGCATCAGAGGGGTGAGTTCTACACCTAGGAATCTGATAGGGAATGAAGCGGAGGATGAAGCGATCTGAACTGAAGAAGTAGATATGATATCTTCTTCTCTGTCTTTTGTCTGTTGCTTTTGCTTTTGTGATGAACAAAGATGTTGGGGGTACGATGCTACCTTAATAAGAAGAAGCAGATGTGTCCTTAGTCTACTGAATTATGCTACCTTAAATATTTCATACATATATTATCTTTTGACTGTTGCTTTTGCTTTGTTTTTTCATGAGAATAATGGTGATATACAAATTAAGACCATGAAGCTGTCGTCATAAACATAAACATGAACACACAGAAATACTATATAACAAGACTCAATCCAATCTTGCATACAAAACTCCAATCTTCACCACAATTTATTTATTGCACACAAACTTTGGACCTATTGCTTCAATAAAAGTAAACAAAGCAACCCCTAATTATTAAGAAAAATAGCTACCCCTAATTATGAAAAAAAATCGTCGTCGTCTTGTCCATCTGAATTGGCTGGAGCAACCACTCCGTCGCCAGTGTAGTTGTCATCAGCATCGTCGTCGTCTTCAGGTATGTCTGCGTGATCCGGTTCAGGCATCGGTTTAGCAAGATCAACAACAGAAGCATCAACACTTGTCCCTTCCACATCTGGCCTCCTCCAAGTTGACACATCCTCTTGGTCCACAACAGAAATTTTTTCAAAACCTATAACAACCTCGTCCATATCAGTATCACCAACATTAATGTCAGTGTCTTCCTCTCCTTCAGGCATGGCAAACAGGTTCCTAGGTTTAATTCTGAGGACGCGTCACCACTTTTGTTTCTTCGAATTCCTGCTTTTCACAAAGCACACTTGCTCCGCTTGTGTCGCCAGGACATAAGGCTCAGCTGAATAGCGACACTGAGAAGTATCAATATCGATAATCCCAAATTTATCTTTACTGTACCCTTTTGATCTGTTTGTTCCTGGTCTAGGAACATCATACCAGTCACACTCGAACAATGTGACTTCCTACCTTTCATGAAAATCAGGGATGTAGATTTTTTTAATCTGTTCAAACCATTCGATGCCATCTTTACTCTTGCCGACAACACCAGTGTTCTGTGTTGTTAGATTTTTCTCCACATGCGATACCCGAATATAGAAACCATTGATTGAGCACCTATTCTTCATAGTAGCTATATTTGTTTCAGGACCACGAGATAGAGAATAAATCATGGCATCTGCTTTCCCCTCCCTACATAGGTTCCTCATCTACACTCACATATGTTTTGACAATATGTTACGACCACATTCAAAATTGACGAGTTTAAATTTAACACAAATGTATATTACTCACCTTTCGCTTGAACCATGATACAAATTCCTCGGTGTGCCTCCTTTCAACATTCTTCGATCCAACTTTCTCCAATTCGGCCTTATGCTCACTGTAACATTTTTTAAGAGAAAAATAATCACAGTGAGATATGTAGTGTGGACCATCTAACAAGATTCAAATAATTTACATGTGTTACTTACTTTATCCATGGAAGGGCCTCAGTTTGATATTATTAGTGCCTCATCGTCTGCAAAACTTCGGAACCTAGTACCTCCATATTATGCATAGAAGTAGTTCTCTTTCTGTTCATGTCCCTGCTCGCAAATACACTCAGACCAGCAGGTGGTTCATTAACAGTGCTCTTTTCTTGACGCTCTGGCCGATCAATCTTCGTACTAACATTTTCAAAGAACCGAGTACAGAATGTAAGGCACTCCTCCGATATATATCCCTCTGCTATTGAACCCTCTGGGTACGCTTTGTTCCTCACATATCCTTTGACTGTACGTAGGTACCTCTCAACTGGATACATCCACCTATAGCAAGCAGGGCCTCTGCATTCAGCCTCCCAAGCAAGATGAATCGGTAAGTGCATCATAATATCAAAAAATGCTGGAGGGAAAATCATCTCAAGACGACAAAGGGTCTCTGCAATCGATTTGCTAAGTTCTTGCATCTCGGTCACATCAATCTCCTTTGAACATACCGAGTTAAAAAACCTGCTGAGCTGGATCAACGGGAGCGCTACTTGTTCATGCAATATTTCATGTACCACAAAAGGTAGGAGTTTTTGTAAGATAACATGGTAGTCATGACTTTTCAAGCCAGAAACCTTGCACCCATCAACATCAACACATCTCCTGATATTAGCGGCATAACCATCAGGCATCTTAACACCTTGTAGAAAGTTGCACAGGATTTTCGTTTGATCACGATTTAATGTGTACAACGTTGGTGGCATTTCGTATTTACCTTTCTCATTGAGAACTGGATGTTGATTCTTCCTTATACCCAATTCTTGCAGATCAACTCGAGCCTTCTCAATGTCCTTACTTTTACCAGATATGTCGATAAAGTCCCAAGCAAGCTCTCACAAATATTCTTCTCAATATGCATCACATCTAGATTATGGCGTACGAGCAATGAATCCCAATATGGAAGTTCAAAGAAAACACTCTTCTTCCTCCAGTTGTGCCATCTAGTATCTTCATCCCGCTGCTTCCTCTTCTTAGAGGTCGTGGCTCCATAGATGACTTGCTCAAATGTAGCGTACTGCTGTCGAACTTGTTCACCGCTGAGTGGCACTGGTGCCTCCCTCGTCTCAACAAAGTTATTGAAGCCGGCCTTGACCCTTCGCCACTAGTGGTTTGTAGGCAAAAAAATGCCAATGCCCCATGTAGCAATGCTTCGAACCGAATTTTAACCACATGCACTCAGTGTCCTTGTGACAATAAGGACAAGCAAACCTCCCTTTGGTGCTCCAGCCAGATAACATCATGATGAGGACACCACGAGTACATCTACACCAGCAGCACCTTCTCCTACTCCAGCACCGGCAGCACCTTCTTCAGCGCCACCTTCTGGGCCAATTACTCGGGCCCGTGCAAGAGAGTTCAACTTCGTCATGATGCTGAAGAATGAAGGCTGGCCCAAAAGGAGGCCTTGTGCGTGGGCGCCTAGGACTGGCCCAAGAGGGCACCTAGGGTTGAACCCCCGCACCCACGACGCTAGGGGCGGCGCCCCCTTTGCTGGCCGCCCCCCTAGGGGCTGCACCCCCTTTATTAGTCAGAGTCCTGTATTTTTTACAACTCGAGTTTTGTTTTACATCTAGCTTTAGCAACACCAGAACACGCACAAATACGTCCTATCCTCTGTGATTCAGAACTCCACCTTCAAGTGATATTAAGATTGCTCGCCTCAGATTCTTGTTCGTTCTTCGATTGCGTACAGGAATCGATCTTCGTGATCAGGCTGATCTTCGGCAAGGTTGGTAACCATCGGGAGTTGGTTCAGCGATTGCGTTGGCGCTTCGAGTCTCGCTCATCATAGTCGAATCGTGAGGGTCGCCTCCCACCAGATCGAAGTTATCTCCACTCACCGAAAGATCGGGCACTTCGCCTCTATCAAGTGGTATCAGTTTTCCAGGTTGATCGGTGAGTTTATCGAGTGTTTTTATTTCCTACCGTCCACAAAAACCAAACAAAAATTTATTTTTTAGTTAGATCCTTGTCCCAGCAACCCTTTTAGCCTCGCACTTTCATTCAATAACATGCTTTGTTGAGTTTGTGTGCTTTGTTCGTTCAATCGTTGCTGGTTACTTATGTTTCTAACCCTAGTTCTTCTCTGCTACCCTGCCACCACACCACACGCCCCCATGCGCCGCCGCAGGACTCCCCCCTCTCGCTCCCCTTCCATGTTTCTCCCTCCTTGTGTTGGAAAGTCCAAAAAAAGGAAAAGTTATCAAAAAAGGGAAAGAAAAAAAAGGAAAGACAAAAAAAGGGAAAGAAGAACAAAAGGAAAAAAAAGAAAGACAAAGTCCACACGGGAGAAGGAAGAGGACTCGTTTCGGTGTTCCTGCACGCGCTGTGCCCCCTGGATCGGGTGAACCCCGCGGCTCCACCATGTACAGCACGCACGCTCTTTCCCCCCTCTTCCTCCACGCCTTACCAGCTTCTCTTCCTCTCTTTCTAGGTGCCATATTCTGAGTTTGGCCTTACTCTAGAGAGAGAGAGAGATCCCCCTGTACTTTCGGAAAAAGTGTGTGTCGCAACTTGCTGTTTGAGATCCTCTGTGTTCATATTTTTGGTTTTGAGGACTCTGCAAAAAAAAACAGAAGCAAAAAAAACAGCAATTTGTTGCGCCCTCTCCACCTTCCTTGCTGTCCTTTTGATTTCACTTGTTTCCAGCAGCTTTTGTACGTGTTTTAGCACTATAATTCAACTTTGCATCTATTGTTTGATTGTGCTAATCCTTGCTTTGAGTGCAGCCTTCCCAGAACTCCACATATTTCTACGACGAGCAGTTTTTGTTTCTCCAGGCAATCGCTGCTCCAATCTTTCGCGAGTTCCACCGGTTGGTTGCAGGTCACCCCTGTGTGCGTGGTAAGAACAGATAAGAATTTGATAACAGCACTAGTGTGAGCGCCTTGTGAGCTGTCCCACCCTGTTTTTGTTGTTGTTTTGTTTTTGTGTTTGCGCTAACAATGGCAGATGAAGGCGGCGCTGCTGATCCGTTGCAAGACTTGCGAGCACAAGTTGAAGGACTAGCCGCAGACATTCGGACGGTACATGAACGGCTGGACGAAACAATCACTACGTCGACTGACCGTTTCGACCTGCTCGACCTCGCCCAGATGGCCACCAAGACCATACTCGACGCTCTCGTGGCCCGACTCGATGCCATGCACACCACGATAACAGAGTTGCAGAAGGACTATGGCGGTGATTCAGAGTAGGACGCCGGAGACAGTCGCGGTCGTGCCCGCCGTGTGCCACGCCGCCCTGGTAATGATTCTTTTTCTAAGATTAAATTTAAAATCCCACCTTTTAATGGCAAATATGATCCTGCTGCATATCTTGATTGGGAGTTAGAGGTTGAACAAAAATTTTCATGCCATGATATTGCTGCAAATTCTCAAGTTAAAGCTGCTATTAGTGAATTTACTGATTTTGCTTTAATTTGGTGGCGTGAGTATAAAATTAAACATCCCACTGCCATTCCGACCACGTGGGATCAATTGAAAACTGCTATGCGCCATAGATTTGTGCCTTCATATTATGCTCGTGATTTGCTTAATAAGATGCAGCGTTTCCAGCAAGGTTCTCAATCTGTTGAGGACTATTACCAAGAGTTACAAAAAGGTATGATTCATTGTGGGATATTGGAGACCAACGACACTGCTATGGCACGTTTTCGTGGTGGCTTAAACCGCGAAATCCAGGACATACTTGATTATAAGGAATATCATGATATGACTCAATTATTTGAATATGCTTGCAAAGCTGAACGTGAAGTGCAGGGATGCCGCTCGAAGACTTTTTCTAACCCTTTTGCAGGTCGTACCTCGACATCCAGCCCCACAGCCGTTTCTCCTGCACCATCTGTGGCCACGCCTACATCCCGTGATAGGGCGGCCAAACCTGCAGGCGCCGCTCCATCCACAAGCGCGACCCCCACCACAGGTCGTACGCAGGATATCACGTGTTTTCGTTGCAGCGGACGTGGCCATGTGGCTCGAGACTGCACAAACACGTGCACTTTGCTCATTCGTGACGATGGTGAGTACTCTTCCGCTAGTGATTCTAAGGATATTCAACATACCATGCTGGCCACTGACCATGCAACAAAGACGGATGTACATGTCAACCCGGATGACGCCGATAGGTATGAAACTCTTGTTGTGCAGCGTGTTCTCAGTACACAGGTCGCCCCATCAGAGCAGAATCAGCGACACACCCTTTTCCACACAAAGGGCGTTATGAAGGAACGGTCGATTCGCATCATCATCGACAGCGGCAGCTGCAACAATTTGGCGAGTACCGCGTTGGTTGAGAAACTATCCTTACCCACTCGTAAGCATCCACATCTATATCACATTCAATGGCTTAATGATGGTGGGAAAATTAGAATAACACAAACAGTGCGTGTTCATTTCTCCATGGGTGCTTATTCTGATTTTGCTGATTGTGATGTTGTTCCCATGGAAGCATGTTCCTTGTTACTTGGTCGACCTTGGCAATATGATACTGATAGCTTGCATCATGGTCGTTCGAATCATTATTCTTTCATGTTTAAGGGACAGAAAATAATTATACATCCTATGACACCTGAACAAATTGTTAAAGATGATGTTGCTAGAGCTGCTAAAATTGCTAAGAAACATGAACCATCACCGTTGGTTAATTCTGAAATCAAGTTGCATGCTCTTGTTCTACTTGCTACACGTGTTGATTTTGATGATTTATGTGATGCTCAATTGCCTTGCTACGGACTAGTTTGCTCTAGTCTGCTCGTTTCACTTGATGATGCACCGTCTTTGGATGTTCCCCCTGTGGTTGCTAACCTTTTGCAGGAGTACGCTGATGTGTTTCCCAAAGACTTGCCACCGGGTCTCCCACCACTCCGTGGCATTGAGCACCAGATCGACCTCATTCCAGGCGCACAGCTTCCAAATCGCGCCCCGTATCGTACAAATCTGGATGAGACAAAGGAGATCCAGTGCCAGGTACAGGCATTGCTTGACAAGGGTTACATTCATGAGTCTCTCAGCCCTTGCTCAGTTCTTGTCTTACTTGTTCCAAAGAAGGATGGATCCTGGCGTATGTGTGTAGATTGCCGTGCTATTAATAACATCACCATTCGTTATCGATATCCCATACCACGACTTGATGATATGCTAGATAAGCTTAGTGGTGCCATTATTTTCACAAAGATTGATTTGCGTAGTGGTTACCATCAGATTAGAATGAAACTAGGTAATGAATGGAAAACAGCTTTTAAAACGAACTTTGGCTTATATGAATGGTTAGTTATGCCGTTTGGATTGACTAATGCTCCCAGCACTTTTATGCAACTCATGAATGAAGTTCTGCGACCTTTCATAGGATTGTTTGTGGTTGTCTATTTTGATGATATCCTTATTTACAGCAAATCTATGGAAGACCATTTGAAACATTTGAGTGATGTTTTTGATGCGTTGCGTGCTGCCCACTTATTTGCTAACATGGATAAATGCATCTTTTGCACACAACGTGTCTCGTTTCTTGGTTATGTTGTTACTCCACAGGGCATTGAGGTCTACAGCAGCAAAATTGCTGCCATTCAGGAGTGGCCTACACCGACGACGGTCACACAGATTCGGAGCTTTCTTGGACTTACAGGTTTCTACCGCGGGTTTGTTCGTGATTTTAGCTCCATTGCAGCGCCTTTGCATGAGCTTACAAAGAAAGATGTGCCATTTGCTTGGAGTGATTCGCAGGAGGTAGCATTCCGCACTTTGAAAGATAAGTTAACCCATGCTCCCCTTTTGCAATTGCCTGATTTTAATAAAGTGTTTGAGCTTGAATGCGATGCTAGCGGTATTGGGCTAGGTGCTGTTTTGTTACAAGAAGGAAAACCAGTTGCTTATTTTAGTGAAAAATTAAGCGGTGCTAGTCTGAAATATTCTACTTATGACAAGGAGCTTTACGCTTTAGTGCGCACTTTGCATACTTGGCAGCAGTATCTTTGGCATCGCGAGTTCATAATTCATTCTGATCATGAGGGTTTGAAACATATTCGTACCCAAACAAATCTGAACTGTCGTCACGCTAAATGGGTAGAATTCATTGAGTCTTTTCCTTACATAATTAAACACAAGAATGGGAAGGACGATGTTATTGCTGATGCTTTGTCTCGTCGCTATACCATGTTGTCACAGTTAGATTTTAAAATCTTTGGCTTGCAAACTGTGAACGATCAATATGTCGACGATGCTGTTTTTAAAGATGCTTTTGCCCATTGTATTAATGGCAAACCATGGGGCAAATTTCACATATAGGACGGGTTCCTGTTTCGCGCTAACAAGCTGTGTATTCCAGCTAGCTAGGTTCGTCTTTTGTTGTTACAGGAAGCGCATGGAGGCAGTCTCATGGGAAACTTTGGCGTCTACAAGACGCATGAGGTGTTGGCTGCCCACTTCTTTTGGCCCCGGATGCGTGCTGATGTTGATCGCCTAGTTGCACGCTGCACTACTTGTCAGAAAGCAAAGTCACGGTTGAACAACCATGGTTTGTATATGCCTTTGCCTGTTCCTACTTCCCCTTGGCTTGATATTTCTATGGACTTTGTTTTGGGATTGCCTAGAACTAAGAAGGGGAGGGATAGCATTTTTGTGGTTGTTGATCGATTCTCCAAAATGGGTCATTTCATACCTTGTCATAAGACTAATGATGCTAGCAATATTGCTGAATTGTTCTTTAGAGAGATTATTCATTTGCATGGTATCCCAAATACAATAGTCTCTGATCGTGATGTTAAGTTTCTCAGTCATTTTTGGAGATCTCTATGGAATAAATTGGGAACTAAATTGCTGTTTAGCACAACTTGTCACCCTCAGACTGATGGGCAGATTGAGGTGGTTAATAGAACTTTGTCCACCATGCTTAGGGCTGTTTTAGATCAAAATTTGAGACGTTGGGAGGATTGCTTGCCCCATGTTGAGTTTGCTTATAATCGTGCAACGCATTCCTCTACAAAGATGTGCCCTTTTCAGATTGTGTATAGTTACATCCCTCGGGCTCCTATTGATTTGTTTTCATTTGATACTGAAGACGTCCTACACTTAGATGTTGTTGCTCATGTTGAACAAATGGTTAACCTGCATGAACAAACTCACCAAAACATTGCTGCTGCTAATGCTAAATATCAGGTTGCTGGTAGTAAAGGTAGAAAACATGTTACTTTTGAACCTGGTGATATGGTTTGGTTGCATTTGAGAAAGGATCGTTTTCCTACTTTGCGCCGTTCTAAATTAATGCCTCGTGCTGCTGGTCCTTTTAAAGTGCTAACCAAGATTAATGATAATGCTTATATCCTTGACCTGCCTGCGGAGTTTGTTGTTTCCACTAGTTTTAATGTTGCAGATTTGAAGCCATATCTGGGTGAGGATGAGGAGTTGCCATTGAGGACGACTTCAGTTCAAGAAGGGGAGGATGATGAGGACACCACGAGTACATCTACACCAGCAGCACCTTCTCCTACTCCAGCGCCGGCAGCACCTTCTTCAGCGCCACCTTCTTGGCCAATTACTTGGGCCCGTGCAAGAGAGTTCAACTTCGTCATGATGCTGAAGAATGAAGGCCCAGAAGACTGAAGGCTGACCCAAAAGGAGGCCTTGTGCGTGGGCGCCTAGGACTGGCTCAAGAGGGCGCCTAGGGTTGCACCCCCGCACCCACGACGCTAGGGGCGGCGCCCCCTTTGCTGGCCGCCCCCCTAGGGGCTGCACCCCCTTTATTAGTCAGAGTCCTGTATCTTTTACAACTCGAGTTTTGTTTTACATCTAGCTTTAGCTACACCAGAACACGCAAAAATACGTGCTATCCTCTGTGGTTCAGAACTCCACCTTCGAGTGATATTAAGATTGCTCGCCTTAGATTCTTGTTCGTTCTTCGATTGCGTACAGGAATCGATCTTCGTGATCAGGCTGATCTTGCGCCGGCAAGGTTGGTAACCATCGGGAGTTGGTTCAGTGATTGCATTGGTGCTTCGAGTCTCGCTCGTCGTAGTCGGATCATGAGGGTCGCCTCCCACCAGATCTAAGTTATCTCCACTCACTGAAAGATCAGGCACTCCGCCTCTATCACATCACGTAAGCAGGAAAGTCGTTTATTGTCCAGAGTAACATGGCATGCATTTTAAAATTGCGCTTATCCTTCGCATCCCAAGTTTCAACTCTGTCTTTACTCCAAAGCGTGTTGAGCTCATCGATCAGAGGCTGCAAATACACATCAATGTTAATCCCTGGAGATTTAGGCCCAGGAATTAGCATGGACATGATCCAATAGGATTGTTTCAAGCACAACCAAGGAGGTAGGTTGTAAGGAATTAGGATAACTGGCCATGTAGAGTAAGCCAAGCTCAACATCCCGAATGGATTGAAGCCATCTGATGCAAGTCCCACACTGACATTACGTGGATCCTCTGCAAAGTCCTCATGCGTCTCATTCACGACCTTCCATGCCCTTGAGTTAGCTGGGTGTCTCAGTTTTTGATCATCAATCAATTCGTCCTTGTGCCAACGCATATATGTCATTGTTTCCTCGTTCATAAATAATCTTTGCAGTCGAGGAATCAGTGGAAAATACCTCAGTATTTTACGAGGTAACCGCTTCTTTTTTGCTGCATCAGTGACAACCACGCCAGTCCCTTGTTCTGAATCTGTAAATTTCCACCTACTGGCATTACAAGTTGGGCAGTTGTCCATGTCTGCGTACACTCCACAGAATAACACACAGTCATTGACACAAGCTTGAATCTTTTGGTAGTCCAAGCCAAGGTCTCGAACCACCTTTCGAACTTTGTCCAGGGAATCCAGGAGACAATGCCCTTCAGGCAGCACAAGACAGAATAATAATAGTATTTGCTCCATTGCAGTGTTGCTAAGACCACACATGCACTTGATCTAATATAGCCTGACAATGAAAGAAACTTTTGAAGCCTCCTTGCAACCAGGGTACAACTCTATCTTAGCTTGTTCCAATAAATCAAAATATTTGCGTGCTGACTCATTTGGCTCCTCTTCATTACCACCTTTAATTCCACCATGTATGGCACCACTGATCAACGAGGTAAACAATTTATTGGTGACCCCCCGATCGTCATGATCATCATGATCGTCAAGATCGTTGTAATCATCCACACGGACGATAGGATCGGCAGCAAGATGATGACGTTTTTTTTGCTCTGTTATGAAATCCTTGTCAAACCCTCATCTAACCAAGTGACCTTCGATAGTGTCTCTGTTATGATATGCCATGCGACGACACTTACAACACGAACATTGCTGAGACTCTCCTTCCTCTTCTACTTCAAACAGATCATCCATAAACTTCTCGAAGCCACGTTGCCACACATCATCTGTAGTCGGCAATTCCATCCAACTGTAATCCTCTTCACTTGCCATTGCAAGAAAACCAACTACAACAAATTTTAATCTCCTAGAACAGTGAGGACAAAGGGCGTGCTCGATCAGTATTACATATTATTGTATTAAAATTAGATGTATATACAAACTAATTAACAAACAAATAAAATTCCATGCACATGGATCTCATAAGCTGAGAGCCAGGTGTGGTTCGAGGACCGGTAGATGGTCGCTTCCTGGTGTGATGAGTGATTGACAACGTGGTGTGGACTGATTCTTGGCTAAGTATTGCAGGTGCAGGTTGCGGCTTGACTGGTGCAGGTGCTGGTGAAGAACAAGCGCGAAAGGTCGTTGCCGGTGAGGCCTCCAGGTGTGGAGAAGACAAGTAGGCTTGGTTCGAGGGACCCGGTGGCCAGCGGGGTCAAGTGCGGGCCGCATGGTGGCAAGAACGGCAAGATGAAGTCATGGACGGTTTCTTGGTAGAGCCTCAAAACCAAGGTCGAGCCGGGACTACGTGGGAGCCGAGTCATGAGTGGTGATTGGCGGAGGCTACACCGAGTTCGCGGGGTTTCAGTGGTTCACCAGAAAACCACTGGGTTCCTTGGTTGATCCACAAAGCCAAGACTGAAGAACCGAAGACGGAGGTGCAGCAGCTCCAGACCGGTCTGACCGGTGGGTCTGACCGGTCTGACCGGTGGGTACCGGTCTGACCGGTGAGGAGCACCGGTCTAACCGGTGTGCGACGACGTAGTCCGGAATCTTCGAAGCGGAGGACACGCGTCGGGATCGCAAGGCTTGCGTCGAGGCTAAGCAAGTTTGCGGTCGCTGGGCATCCGTCCGATGGAGCGAAGACAAAGATTTCCGAATTCGCCCTAGAGGGGCATGTATCCCTAGTTAGCTAGTAAGGGTATTTTCGTCTTTCGGTTGCCTCCGTATAACCCAAGTGGTGAGAGGATGGCAGCCATCTCTTGGAACCCTAGCTCATTTGCTTTCCTATTTTCTCTTCCTATTTTCCTTAGGATTTTCTTAGGACTAGCTTGAGAGCTTCATGGTGAGATCTTGTGAGAGGAAAGGATGATCGGGCGGCAAGCTAGACCTTGTATGAACCTCTTTGGTATGTATAGATGATTTGGCGTGGTTCCTCAAGGCTTGGATGTGTCTTTCCCGTTTCTCCTTTTTGGTGATTTTCGGAGCCCTTTCTTGGCGATTTTCTTGGAGCGATTTCGAGGCCTTTCTCTTTGGGATTTGGTGGGGGATGTATGCATGAACCCTTCGTGGTTCTTTTTCCTTTGATTCCCCTCCCAAATCAGTGAGTAAAGGGGCTCGATTTTGGGGTTTTCGTGGCTCTAGGGTTAGAGGCGTTCTTGGTAGGATTTCTTCGATTCCTCTTGATTTAGCAAGTTTTGGTGGACCAAATCTTGGTTATGGAGTGCCCATGAGGTGTTCCTACTATCCCCAAAGTCTTGCACAAATCCGTGGAGTGATTCGGGAGATCGCGAGTTGGATTTGGGGGAGTTGACCCGCGGGTGCTGTTCATCCCCGAGCGGCCCAGCCTGACCGGTCTGACCGGTGCTGCTCACCGGTCTGACCGGTGCAGAGGCTCTGTGGGTTTTGCCTCGGGTGAACGTTCTGGTGAGTTCATTGTAGTCCCGTGTTGCTGCTGTTTCGAGTTTGGGTCAGTTTGGAGCACGGTAGGCCTGTTTGGTGGATTTGGGATTTCCTGGCTTTAACCGGTCTGACCGGTGAGCTACATCGGCCTGACCGGTGTAGGAGCCTTCTGTCGAAGTTCCCAAGTTTTACCAGCAGGGACCGGTCTGACCGGTGCTGCTCACCGGCCTGACCGGTGTAGGTCAGTGGCGCTCGAGTTGGTGTTCCGCTGCGTTCTCGAGTACGTGAAGGTGGTAGTTGGTTCCTAGGACCAGTAGCACTCCAGTGGCTGCGTGGTCTTGGCCAACTTGAGTAGTTGAGTCGGAGACGTGTTTTGGAAGTCGTGTTCATCTTGTTGGAGTTCTCATCTCCTTCGAGAAGAATTTTTATCGGCTCCCATTCACTCCCCCCCTCTCTGGTTCGCCTAATCGGTCCTTCAATTGGTATCAGAGCCGGTTCGGGTCTTCATTAACTCTTACCAGTCTAAGATCCAAAGATGGCGTACCAGGAACGGGCTTCGGGTCCTCCGCACTTTGATGGGAAGAACTACCAGATGTGGCAGAGGCGGATGGCAGCGTTCCTCCGCGGAAAGGGTCAGATCCTTTGGGACGTCACGGTGAACACAGCTTATGTTCATCCGATGAACTTCCTTGCTCCAGGATCGAGGGATATGTTCGAAGCCAACAACAAGGCTGTCGACTACTTATTTCGTGCTCTGTGTCAGCCTGAATTCGATCAGGTTCAGACAGAGGACTTAGCTTGTAGGATTTGGGAGCAGTTGAAGGATGCTCATGCTGGGAATGCTCAGGTTCAGGCTCGGATGTACGCGACTTACCGGAGAGAGTACGAGAACTTCACCCCGGCGAGTCCGTCGATGCCCTTTTCCAGCGGTTTACGGTCGTTATGAACAACATGAGAGCCAATGTGGCCGTGCTCCCATACGACGATCATGATAGAGCCGTGAAGCTCTTGCACTCGTTGGATCGTACCGTATGGGACGGGAAGTTTGAGGCTATTGTTGAGTCCGAGAAGTATGACACCTTGACGGTGAACGAGCTGTTCTCGAAGCTCAAGTCGGCTGAGTTGGACCGTGGTATGACAGCCAAGATCGAGAGCCCGACTGATTCTCATAGTCTCGCTCTCGTTGGTGGCAAAGGAGCTAAGTCTAACGCTAACTCATCCTCCAGGATGTACTCTCTGTCTTCTTTGATGTCTTTGCCAGACGAGGAGTTCGACGTGCTTGGAGAGGACGAGCTGGCATTGCTGACCAGGCGGTTCGAGAGGCTGCACGAGAACCGGGTGAACACGAGGAGGACAGCACGGACGTGCTTTCAGTGCGGCAAGCCAGAACACTTCGTTGTCGACTGCCCGGAGAAGACGGAGAACAAGGACAGCTACAAGGACGGCTACAGGCACCGGTCGAGCAAGGACGGCAAGTACCGATCGAGGCGCGATCACAAGCACAAGGACGAGCGACGGTCGAGGAAGAAGGACGGCCGCGGCAGGAAGGCCCGAGCGATGGTCGGAGCGAGCAACGTCGACTCCAGCTCCGCCTACTCTTCCTCGAGCTCGAGTAGCAGTGAAGATGAAGGTGATCGGCGCAAGAACAAGAAGCCATCCAGGAACTTGAGTGGGTTGAGCTGCTTCGCGGGAGATGGCTTCTGCGGCACGGCACGTAGCT
Source organism: Cenchrus fungigraminus (assembly GCA_036936925.1). Lineage (NCBI taxonomy): Eukaryota > Viridiplantae > Streptophyta > Magnoliopsida > Poales > Poaceae > Cenchrus > Cenchrus fungigraminus. The sequence goes on from CM072777.1 coordinate 55,446,453, forward strand.
CCGGTAGCAAGAAGAGTCACCAGAGCGACTCGGACTCCGACTCCGAGGACGAGGTATGTGATGAGCTCTCCTCTTTGCGCAAGGAGAATGATGAGTTGGTTGACTTGCTTGATAATCGCGATCACATACTTAGAGAGGCCAAGAAGATGAGGAAAGAGCTTAGGGCCTCACTAGATGATGCTAGGAACCGTGTGGCTGAGCTAGAAACCCAGAACCTAGATGCAAAGCTTGAGATTGATTCGCTTAAGGCTTCTCCTGTGGTTTCTGATGAGATTGATTGCTGTGATTGCTCTGTGTACCTAGCTGATCTTACTGCTCTTAAGGATAAGCATGCTTCTACTTGTGATGAACTAGATATGCTTAGGGTTGAGGTGGCTGAGCTTAAGTCTAGACCTGCTTTGCTAGGTGCTTGCACTTCTTGCCCTGTTTTGCATGGAAAGATTGATGAGATGCATGCTTACACTGTTTGGCTTGAGGCTAAGTTGAAAGAGCCTATTCCCACTTCTTGCTCTACTTGTGAATTGCATGCGGTTAAGAATTTGGAGCTTGCGCATTATGTTGATCGCTTGCAGGATGAGAATGATGAGCTGAGGAAATGTATGAGCTGGTTGTCGGGTCTGGAGCCTCAGCTTGGTATCATGATAGCGGCTTTCAAACACTATGATGGTCAGGCACTTGGGGCTGACAAGCTTGGAGAGAACAGTGGTGAGGGAGTTGAGAGAGTTGGAGAGATTCCTATCCCACCACCAAACAGATACAAGAACAAGTTTGAGCCCAAGCCTAACCATCTCAGAAACAAACTTGACACTAATCCAGATCCACCCATATTGCCTCACCCAACAAATGATTTCCAGAAACCGGTGAAGTTTGTGAGCCCAAAGGGAGGTGAGGAAGGAGAGAAGAAGGGTGAGAAACCGAGTGGGCAGCCCCAACCCAAGCCAAAGCCTAAGCCACAGCCCATGAAGTTCCATTGTGGGTATTGTGGGAAAGATGGTCACAAGGATGAGTTTTGCTTCAAGAGGAAGCGTGAGGAGAGAATGGCTAGAGAGTGGGCTAACAAGGACAGGTACCACCCCTCTAATGGTGTACCTGAGCCTCGTATGCAGATGCCCAGGGCCAAGGCGATTGTGAGGACGATTCCGGCTTGGGGAGACCGGAAGGCAGCAGGTGGTGCTGCTGGCCGAGCTACACCGGTCAGACTGGTGCGCTACACCGGTCAGACCGGTGCAGGTCTGGGCAGACAGCGAGTTGGGTTTCGTGCTCGTGAGGATGCTCGGTTTGGTTCTGGTGGTCGTGGTTCTGGTGGTTGGTCTGGAAAGTTTGCAGGTGGTCAGTTTGCTAGGCGTTCTCCACCTCGTGCTCAATACGGGGGTGGGAGGAGTCGTAGCTTTGAGATGGAGAGGAGGAACGATCCACGGTTTTCTTTTCGTGGCTTTCGTCCTCCTCCAGCTAGAGAGGGTTGGTTCCCTCGTAGTGGTTACCGTGGTGGTGTTCGTGGTGGTAGCTTTGATAGGCGTGATGATTTGGTTTGTGCTAACCCCACTTTGGAGCAAATGGCTCGGCACTGGTTTTACTCTTTTGGTACTAACCCCAGTGCTGAGTCGTTTGTTCACTCACGTGCTCGCTTTTGAATTTCAGGTGGGAGACTTGAGGAACGTTTGGTTGATTGACTCTGGTTGCTCGAGGCATATGACCGAAGACAAGGGGTGGTTCTCAAGTCTCGTCCCGGTGGTGTCCAAGACATACATCACCTTTGGGGACAATGGGCGAGGGCGTGTGCTATCAGAAGGTGAGATCAAGGTAAGTGACAAGGTCACTCTCAGGCGTGTTGCTCTTGTTCAACCGCTGGGGTTCAATTTGCTTTTTGTGTCCCAGTTATTGGATGAAGGCTTTGAGGTGTTGTTTCGGCCTGGTGGTTCTCGGATTTTAGATTCTCGAGGGGACCTTGTTTGCATGGTCGTTCCCGAGGGTCAAGTGTTCCGAGCTGATTTCTCTCAGTCTTCTGGTGTGGAGCGTTGCTTTTTGGCTGGTTCTTCGAGTGAGTTGTGGAAGTGGCATAGGAAGTTGGGTCACTTGAGCTTTGACCTTTTGTCTCGCTTGAGTAAACTCAATTTGGTCCAAGGATTGCCACGGTTGAGGTTTGAGAAAGAGTTGGTTTGTGCGCCGTGTAGGCATGCCAAGATGGTAGCCTCTTCTCACCCGCCTCTCACCGATGTGATGACTGAGCGTCCATGCGAGCTGCTCCATATGGACCTTGTTGGCCCAGCTCATGTGCGATCTGCGGGTGGGAAGTGGTATGTCCTTGTTGTGGTGGACGACTACTCTCGGTATGCGTGGGTGTTCTTTCTTGAGGAGAAAGGGGAGACGTTTGGTTTTGTTCGAGATCTTGTCTTGAGGTTAAGAAACGAGAGGCACGGAGATGCCATACGAGCGATCCGCAGTGACAATGGCTCGGAATTCAAAAACTCTCGCTTCTAAACCTTTTGCCATGACTTGGGTCTTGAACACCAGTTTTCGAGTCCGTATACGCCTCCCCAGAATGGCGTGGTGGAAAGGAAAAACAGGACCTTGTGCGAGATGGCTCGGACGATGCTCGACGAGCATAGGACTCCGAGAAGGTTCTGGGCTGAGGCGGTCAATACCGCGTGCTATGTGTCGAACAGGATCTACCTCAGGGTTCATAAGAAGAAAACCTGTTACGAGTTGATGCACGGTCGCACACCCAAGGTGAGTCACTTCCATGTCTTTGGTTGTAAATGCTTCATTCTGAAGAAAGGGAAGAAGTTGGACAAGTTCAAGGCTAGGTCTGTCGATGGCATTTTCTTTGGTTATGCATCTCATTCTAGAGCATTTCGTGTGCTCAATCTTGAAACTAACCAAATCGTGGAGACTTGCGAGGTAACCTTCGACGAGACACAGCCACGTAGTCAGCTTGTTTTTGAGTGTGCAGGTAATGACGAACTTGGCGAGGAGATCTTTCAGGAGGAGGAGCATGAACATGGAGATGATGAAGATGGCGGTGTGGTGCCCGCAGCTGAACATGTACCTACTACTTCGACGACGATCGTGAACGGGCCCTCTCCCACACCTACAACGACAAACCCAGATCAAGGCGAAGCTGCTGTTGAGGGGGAGGTAGCATCAAGGCGAGAACCTCCCCGGCGAGTGCAAGTGGATCACCCAGCTTCGAGAATCATCGGCGACATGAATGAACGTACTACACGGTCGAGGGTTCGGAACAATTCTCATTTCGCTCATGCTGCTTTTGTTGCCACCTTTGAGCCCAAAGACATTGGACACGCGTTATCTGATCATAATTGGGTTAATTCGATGCATGAGGAGTTGGAGAATTTTGAGAGGAACCAAGTTTGGGTGTTGGTTGACCCTCCTCCAGGGTGTAAGCCGATTGGGACAAAATGGGTGTGGAAAAATAAAGAGGGAGAGAAAGGAGAAGTGGTGAGGAACAAGTCGAGACTTGTTGCTCAGGGGTACAGTCAGAAAGAGGGGATCGACTACAAGGAAACTTTCGCTCCTGTAGCTCGTTTGGAGGCGATCAGGATCCTTCTAGCCTTTTCTGTGGCTAAAGGGTTCAAGTTGTACCAGATGGATGTGAAGAGTGCTTTCCTGAACGGTGTGTTGGAGGAAGAGGTGTTTGTGAGGCAACCACCGGGGTTTGAGAGTGAGAAGTACCCCCACCGGGTGTACAAGTTGACGAAGGTGCTGTATGGGTTGAAGTTGGCGCCTAGAGCTTGGTATGGTAGGTTGAGGGGGTTCCTGTTTGAGAGAGGGTTTGAGATGGGAAAGGTCGATCAGACCTTGTTCCTCCTCAGGCAGGGCAGAGATATCCTGATTGTGCAGGTATACGTGGATGATATTGTCTTTGGTGGCTCGTCTAACTCTCTTGTTGCAAGGTTTGCAGAAGACATGAGCAGGGAATTTGAGATGAGCATGATGGGCGAGTTGCAGTTCTTCCTCGGGCTACAAATCAAGCAATCAAAGGAAGGAACATTTGTGCACCAAGCTAAGTACACCAAGGACATTGTGAGGAAGTTCAAGATGGAGGACTCCAAGGCCATGGCGACGCCTATGAGTACGACTACAGCTCTTGATGCGGACAAGGAAAGTGAACACGTGGACCAGAAGGAGTACCGGAGCATGATCGGGTCACTCCTCTACTTGACGGCGACGAGGCCGGACATCCAATTCTCGGTATGTCTGTGCGCTCGTTTTCAAGCGTCTCCGAGGACTTCGCATCGGCAAGCGGTCAAGCGCATTTTCAGGTATTTGCGACACACTCCCGATTTCGGCCTTTGGTACTCTGCGTCTTCTTCTTTGGCGCTTCATGGATTTTCAGACGCGGATTTTGCCGGGTGTCGGTTGGATAGGAAGTCCACTTCTGGGGCTTGCCAGTTCTTGGGTTCGTCTTTGGTGTCTTGGTCTTCCCGCAAACAGTCAAGTGTTGCTCAATCTACTACCGAGGCAGAGTATGTGGCCGCAGCTAGTTGTTGCTCTCAGCTCCTTTGGATCACATACACCATGAGTGACTTTGGTGAGGAGTATACCCATGTCCCACTTCAATGTGATAGCACCAGTGCCATAAGCGTTGCAAAGAACCCAGTGCTCCATTCCAAAACCAAGCACATAGAAGTGAGGTATCATTTCTTGAGAGACAACGTAGAGAAAGGGAAGATAGCTTTGATCCATGTACCCACACATGACCAACTAGCCGATATTTTCACCAAACCCCTAGATCAAGCAACTTTCACTCGTTTGCGGGGGGAGCTTGGTGTTTGTTTGATTTCTTGAGTTGGCGTGTGGGAGCTCCTTTGTAGCATATGTATAGCTTTCCTTTGTGCATTTCTTGCATTCGGCATGGCATATGTAACATGATGTATAGGCATCTTTGTATCTTAGGTTGCATGCATTTTGTATCATATGCATTGTTTAGGAAAGGCTTCTCCTATATACATTGTTCACCATGGAATGATATGTATGTCTTTGTGAGCTAGTGTGGTAAGCTATGGTTAGTTTGGCTTAGCTCTTGATAATCTTGGTTTATATCCATGGTTGATGGCTATGTTTTTGAAAAATTTCATATGTATGCTCTCTTATGAGTAAATGCCTTTACATGATCTTGACATGTTTTTGTGGCTTGGCTATGCTTAATTTGTGGTTGGATAGCTTATTTTGATCATATGGGGCCAAAGGCTCATTTGCCATCATGAATGTTTAGCCCCCATGCTTGATCTTGTGGAGGGGCATAAGTTCCTTTTTATCACAAAGACATTTCATGTACCAATTATAAATCTGAAAATGAAATGTAAATTGCTTGGAAAATGTGCTCCCATGTCATATGTGCTAATTTTAATTTGCTTTGGGTGCTAAACCGTTGCATGATGCCTACCAATGAGAAGTCTCATATCTAGAAGTAGGCACATGGCTCGGTGGCTTTGACATGACATGAGGTGCTTGTGGGTGTTTATGATGGTCTTATGCTTAGAATGGCTGTCCTAGCATGAAGTTTGTGTGGCTTTGCCATTTTGACATGTTTTGCTCATGTTTAGGACTTTGCTCATGAGAGGGTGATTTTTCGCAAAATTACTCAATTCTATCTTAGCTTCGCCCAATGGTTGTGAAACTTGGTGATCATGAAGTTGATGTCATTACGAAGCTATAGAGTATCTAACTTGCTCATTTGGACATGTGTGGCATCCTTTGTTGAATTTTGTCTATTTGAGAAGCTCTAGGTTGTATTTTTTGCATTTTTGGCTTGATTCATGCATTGTCAACAAGGGGGAGAAGGTTGAGCATGTTTTGGCTTACTGCATGCATTTAGAAGGTTTCCAAGTGGTTTCGAGCTAGTTTTGGGCTCGTGCAGTTCCCAGTTTTTCCCAGGTGGTCATCGGCCTGACCGGTGAGGTACACCGGTCTGACCGGTGTGAGGTCCAGGTGCTGGGCGATCTAGCACACCGGTCTGACCGGTGTGGTTGACCGGTCCGACCAGTCAGAGCAAAGCTGAAGCAGCTGCTCTGTTTTGCGAGGTAGTTTGCATGCATTCGTCCAGGGGGAGTTGCATTGGTTCAGGGGGAGCTTGCATGTGTGCAGGGGGAGCTCTTTGTGGTTTTCGAGCTTTGGATTGTTGGCTTGTGCTCTTTGCTTGAGCATGGTTTTGTCTCGGATGTGTCGAGCCATTGCCCTTGCCTAAGGGGTCCGAGACTTGTCTTCTTCAAGTGATCTTGATCTTTGCCTTTCTTTGACTTTCGATCGCTTGTTGGAGTTTCTTTTAGTCGTTTCTTTTCCTTTTCTTTTCTCTTGGTTACCAAAACGTGTGTGTTGTCAATGCACTCATCAAGGGGGAGATTGAGAGCCAGGTGTGGTTCGAGGACCGGTGGATGGTCGCTTCCTGGTGTGATGAGTGATTGACAACGTGGTGTGGACTGATTCTTGGCTAAGTATTGCAGGTGCAGGTTGCGGCTTGACTGGTGCAGGTGCAGGTGAAGAACAAGCGTGAAAGGTCGTTGCCGGTGAGGCCTCCAGGTGTGGAGAAGACAAGTAGGCTTGGTTCGAGGGACCCGGTGGCCAGCGGGGTCAAATGCGGGCTGCATGGTGGCAAGAACGGCAAGATGAAGTCTTAGACGGTTTCTTGGTAGAGCCTCAAAACCAAGGTCGAGCCGGGACTATGTGGGAACCGAGTCATGAGTGGTGATTGGCGGAGGCTACACCGAGTTCGCGGGGTTTCCAGTGGTTCACCAGAAAACCACTGGGTTCCTTGGTTGATCCACAAAGCCAAGACCGAAGAACCGAAGACGGAGGTGCAGCAGCTCCAGATCGGTCTGACCGGTGGGTCTGACCGGTCTGACCGGTGGGTACCGGTCTGACTGGTGAGGAGCACCGGTCTGACCGGTGTGCGACGACGCAGTCCAGAATCTTCGAAGCGGAGGACACGCGTCGGGATCGCAAGGCTTGCGTCGAGGCTAAGCAAGTTTGCGGTCGCTGGGCATCCGTCCGATGGAGCGAAGACAAAGATTTCCGAATTCGCCCTTGAGGGGCATGTATCCCTAGTTAGCTAGTAAGGGTATTTTCATCTTTCGGTTGCCTCGATATATCCCAAGTGGTGAGAGGATGGCAGCCATCTCTTGGAACCCTAGCTCATTTGCTTTCCTATTTTCTCTTCCTATTTTCCTTAGGATTTTCTTAGGACTAGCTTGAGAGCTTCATGGTGAGATCTTGTGAGAGGGAAGGATGATCGGGCGGCAAGCTAGACCTTGTATGAACCTCTTTGGTATGTATAGATGATTCGGCGTGGTTCCTCAAGGCTTGGATGTGTCTTTCCCGTTTCTCCTTTTTGGTGATTTTCGGAGCCCTTTCTTGGCGATTTTCTTGGAGCGATTTCGAGGCCTTTCTCTTTGGGATTTGGTGGGGGATGTATGCATGAACCCTTCGTGGTTCTTTTCCCTTTGATTCCCCTCCCAAATCAGTGAGTAAAGGGGCTCGATTTTGGGGTTTTCGTGGCTCTAGGGTTAGAGGCGTTCTTGGTGGGATTTCTTCGATTCCTCTTGATTTAGCAAGTTTTGGTGGACCAAATCTTGGCTATGGAGTGCCCATGAGGTGTTCCTACTATCCCCAAAGTCTTGCACAAATCCGTGGAGTGATTCGGGAGATCGGGAGTTGGATTTGGGGGAGTTGACCCGTGGGTGCTATTCATCCCCGAGCGGCCCAGCCTGACCGGTCTGACCGGTGCTGCTCACCGGTCTGACCGGTGCAGAGGCTCTATGGGTTTTGCCTCGGGTGAACGTTCTGGTGAGTTCATTGTAGTCCCGTGTTGCTGCTATTTCGAGTTTGGGTCAGTTTGGAGCTCGGTAGGCCTGTTTGGTGGATTTAGGATTTCCTGGCTTTAACCGGTCTGACCGGTGAGCTACATCGGCCTGACCGGTGTAGGAGCCTTCTATGGAAGTTCCCAGGTTTTACCAGCAGGGACCGGTCTGACCGGTGCTGCTCACCGGCCTGACCGGTGTAGGTCAGTGGCGCTCGAGTTGGTGTTCCGCTGCGTTCTCGAGTACGTGAAGGTGGTAGTTGGTTCCTAGGACCAGTAGCACTCCAATGGCTGCGTGGTCTTGGCCAACTTGGGTAGTTGAGTCGGAGACGTGTTTTGGAAGCCGTGTTCGTCTTGTTGGAGTTCTCATCTCCTTCGAGAAGAATTTTTATCGGCTCCCATTCACTCCCCCCCTCTCTGGTTCGCCTAATCGGTCCTTCATAAGCGATTATACCTTGGCGGATTGGGTCTGAAGAACAGACTTTTTCCCGTCGTGATGCAGGTGATCAAACTTGTGCTCGTAGTTCCAGATGATCGGAGCTTGCAGCGTCACCCGACGGATTGTGTGACGACAACAAGCATGGATGTGTTGTTTGGGTATTTTTGTTCCTCGTATTACATGTCGATATATATTGTTGGGTTACGATGGGTGATACGACATAGAGTTCGGTTAGGACTCGGTGAAACGAATATAGTTGGGTTCGGACTGGGTGTACAAAGATAGATAGTCGTGTGCAGGACATGGTCCAGGCCTACAGGCCATCAGACAGGCCCACGTGGTTCGACCGAACTAGTGGTTCGGCCGACCCATCTGTGGGTCCGTTAGGCCTCCAATTTTGCCAGTGGTTTAGAGTTGAGCAAATGTCGATTTCATTGATGGGCCTTAGTTTTTTGCAAGGTTTACAAAATAGGTCTTGGGCTAGACACACACGAACGCATCAATTGAGACTAATAGTGCATTTGATCGCAACGGGGATATTTTTGTCGCAATAGAATCTTCTCTAGCGCGACGATTACGTGTTAGCGTCGCCATACCCCTGTCTAGTTTGCAACAATTTCGATGCACATTGCAATATCAAATATTTCAGTCGCAATGAGTGCATTTTTGTCACTAAAAGTAATTCTCTTTTGCACCACATGGCACAACTAATAGCGACGTGTCATAGTCGATGTGATATGGGCAACTACTGCAACCGTTACCAATAAGCGTTGCAATACTGACGCCGCAATTGCAACAGAGGCCCATGTGTTGTCGCAATTGCCATTAAAATGTCAACGCCACACAATTGGTCGCAACACACACCCTTATCGTGACCAATTTCGACTATTGTTGCGTTATACCCCGTTTATAGCGACCAAAACCACCTGTCGCCATAAGAATCAGTCGCGAAATCCCCAAAACTATGTAGTGACATCTCCTGTGGCCACAAGGGTTGCCTCTCCTGTGGCCTCGAGGCCTGCGACTCTGGGAACCATCGCTGCTGCTGATGTCCCTGCTAACGCCTCACATGATGCTGAAGCCCCCGAAGTCGTCGCTGAATCGCCGTTTTTGCACACCGAGGTGCTCGAGGTGTAGGATTGTTTGTGTGGAGGTTGGGGACTGCTCGAGGCAGTTCTTTTGTAAACACTTAAAACTGATTTAGGCTGCTTCTGCACAGGTCCCGTTGCTGGCGCCTGCACGGACAACCGAACATTCTTTTGTTTCTGTGATTGATCCCTTTTTTTGTGTCCCCTTCGCTATGGAGCAAGTTTAGCATTCGACACCCCGGTCCTTCGTACGAGGATTTCTTAGCGTATCGACTGTGTCTGTACGATGCGCGAAATAACCATTCTAAGCACTTCTTTGCTGAGTTTAACAAGGACCCTGTCCAACGGGATGCCTTGCTTCGGCAGCGCGCTCTTAAGCGTGCCTTACGAAGGGCCGGCACTTCGACTTCGCTGACGCCCTAGGCTGTCCCGAAGGATGAGCCCGTGGAGGTGGGGGCAATAGGCCCCCCGAATATGTGTACTTGATTCCTACTGATCCGGCCTCTACTGGTGCCGTAAAAGACGAAGGGCCATGATTCATGACCTGAGACTTTGTTCTTTGCAACGCAGGGTGCATACCATCCGAGGAAGAGCTTCGGCGTATGGCGTTAGAGATACTCAATGTTGCTCCGCTTCGACTTATCGACGAAATTTGTGAAATTGTAATCAGAGAGCCCTGAGACTTGTGTAATTATGTAAATTCTCAGAGTAAATGGTGCAACTTCTCAATGATGGTCCCTACTGTGTGAATGACGTTCGCGTTGATTATGTCGCGTTTTGGCTGCTAACGCTTGTTTTGGAGCTTCAGAACTCCCCCCGAAGCGTTAGCGGTAAAACGCCCGAATCCTATGCTGTGTTCGTGATGTGGAATTCGTTTGGGTAGCCATCTGTGATGGCCGTTCGAAGCCATGGACTGTGGACAGTGGACTGCCTTCGCCTAGTTCATGCCCGTTTGGATTGAGGCCAAGGCGTGGCCTTTGCTTTCCATGACGGTTTTTGATTTGTTTTGCGAGACGGAGCCAACCCGATCGTGACTTACTCTAAACGAGGCCGACCTCGCAGCCTTCTCAGCCTGTCGTGGCTTCCTTTCGATCGAAGCCACCTCCCGACCCTCTCTTTTCATATAGCCTGTTGCGGCTTATCTTCGATACGAAGCCACATCCTGGCTTTCGCTTTTTCACGACCTGTCGTGGCTTATTTTCGATATGAAGCCACCTCCTGGCCTTCGCGTTTTCTCACAGCCTATCGTGGCTAGTTCTCGATACGAAGCCAATAGCTGGCCTATGCTTTTTCGCACAGCCTGTCGTGGCTTATTCTCGATACCAAGCCAATTCCTGGCCTTCGCGTTTTCGTACAGCCTGTCGTGGCTGATTCACGATACAAAGCCAATTCCTGGCCTTCACTTTTTCGCACAGCCTGTTGTGGCTTATTCTCGATACGAAGCCAATTTCTGGCCTTCGCATTTTCGCTCAGCCTGTCGTGGCTGATTCTCGATACGAAGCCAGTTCCTGGCCTTCGCGTGTTCGCACAGCCTGTCGTGGTTGATTCCCGATGCAAAGCCAATTCCTAACCTCACTTTTTTGCACAGCCTGTCGTGGCTGATTCTTAATACGAAGCCAATTCCTGGCTTTCGCGTGTCTGCACAGCCTATCGTGGCTGATTCTCGATGCGAAGCCAATTCCTGGCCTTCGCTTTTTTCCCCCGACCGGAGCCATAGGTGGGTGTCATACTTCGAATTCCCTACGTGTTCGTCGTCTGACCCCACCTACCCGCGTGTACCTTTTGTTCGAAGACTACGTGCCCTTCGAACCAGGGGGCACCGTAGCTTTGATGACAAACACCCTATCTTTTGGGGAACAGAAGCCTTGTTTATATTTCACAAGGGGATACACGGGCACCATCTCGTTAAAAACCTCACACCACCTTCTGTCCGCGAAGAACTCGACAGCTTCCCTTGTGAGGAAAAGAGTGCGGTTCCCAAAGAAAAAGAAAAGAAGTTCATGAAATTACAACTAAAGATGAAGAATCGCTATTGTACACGAAGTCACCTACAGTTACACATAGTACTTCTTGGGCATGTCAATATTCCAGGTGTATGACTCCTCTGTGCCATCAAGCTGGTGCAGTTTAAACGCTGAAGGGTCCGACGTTTGTACCTCTAGGAACGGCCCTTGCTATTTGCTCTGCATCTTGCCTCTCTTGTCCCCCTTCGGGTCTTGGCGTAGGACCAGGTCCCCCGATTGCACGACTCTGTACTTGACCTGCTTGTTTTTCCATTACCTTGTTTCGTGCTGGTATGCTTTCAAATGATCGACTGCTTGTAACCGTGCCTCTTCGATGGCTTGGACTGAAGCCCCTGCTGCTTCAGTCGTTGGTGGTTGGTCTCGCCATGTGCCCAATCGCGGCTCTTCGGGTGTCATAGCCTCTTCCCCATACAAGAGTTTGAAGGGTGAGAACTTTGTGGCGCGTGAAGTGGATGTGTTGTGTGACCAAACCACCCTCGGCAACTCCTCTGCCCATTTACCCTTCGGCAGGTCAGTGACGTTTTTCTTGACTGCTGTGAATATTAAGCCGTTTGCCTTCTCCACCGCCCCGTTCGGCTGTGGGTGGTATACCAAACCAAAGCACAACTTGGTGCCGAGGTAACCGCAAAATTCTCGAAATTTGGCACAGTCAAATTGCTTGCCATTATCCATCGTGATCTCGTAAGGTACCCTGAAGCGACACATGATATTTTGCCAAAAGAACTTATGGATGGTTGTCGAAGCGATATTTATGACTGCTTTCGCCTCGATCCACTTCGAAAAGTATTCGTCGGCTACCACCGTATTTGTGTAATTGCGCGGAGCCATGGGAAGGGGTCCCACGATATCAATCCCCCATCGTGCCATTGGCCAAGTTGGCGGGATTAGCTGGACTTTGTTTGCTGCGAACTAGCTGTATGGCGTGTGTCGTTGACAACTGGGGTAGGTTTGCACTATCTCGTGTGCGTCTTTTACCACCGAGGGCCAATAGAACCCCTGCTGGAATGCTTTTTGCACAAGTGATCTGGTGCCGAGGTTATGGGAACACATGCCAGAATGAATGTCTCTCAAAAGCTGCACACCTTCGTCCCTTGAAATGTAACGAAGGACCAGGGCGTAGACCCCCTCCCGATACAGGTCCTCTCCTTTTAGGTGGTAACTCCGAGCGCGAAGGGCCATTCTGCGCCCTTTAGTTTCATCTTCTGGCTCGTAATACCCCTTCAAGAAAGCTACCAACGACGCTTGCAAATCCTCGCTATGTATGGCGTTAACGAACTTGACTGTGGGCTCGTCCGAGTCAATGGACTTGTGCTTTGCCACCTCGTAGAACACATCCGGAGTTAACGAGTCCCGCGAAGCTGCCGCCTTCGCGAGCGAGTCAGCTTCCTTGTTGAATTTCCTTGGGAAGCTTTTCACTGTGATTCCCAAGAAGTACTTCTGCATGCTTCGTACCGCCTACAGGTATTGTGTCATTGCTAGATTTTTCACCTTGTAGGTTTTGCCAATGTGGCCCGATACGAGCTCTGAGTCTGTGTAAATGATGACCCTCCGGGCTCTGACCGCCCGTGCCTTGCACAGTGCCAATAACAAGCCCTCGTACTCTGCCATGTTGTTTGTGCATTCATCACAGTCGAGCCGAAGCGCGTATCGAAGTTTGATCCCGGAGGGGGACTTTAGGACCGCCGCTGCCGCCGACCCTGCATGGCAGTAGACACCGTCACAGTGGATCTCCCATACTAGTTCGGGGAAGTTGGCTTCGGTGTCAGGTCATGTCGGTGTCCAATCTGATACAAAATCTGCCAAAGCTTGCGACTTTATCACACTACGAGGAATGAAATCGATGACATGCTCTGTGATTTCTTTCGCCCACTTCCCCAATCGCTCGGTAGACTCTTTGTTTTCAAACATATCCCGAAGGGGGTACGAAGTCGGAACCGTGACCTTGTGGCTCTGGAAATAATGCCTGACCTTGCGCTTTGCCATGAGGACGGTGTATACCATTTTCTCCATCTCTGAATACAGCAGCCTTGAGCCACTCAAGGCTTCAGACACATAGTATATGGGGAACTATCTTAACTGCCCGTCCTCGACCTGCTCCTCCACCAGCACGGCACTCAAAGCGATGCTGGACGCGGTGATGTACAGAAGCAATTCTGCCTTCGGTGTGGGACTCATCATTATTGCCGACTGTTCAAGATGGTTTCGAAGGTCCTTGAAAACCTGCTGCTGCTTGGGGCCCCATTCAAAGCGCACATTGGATTTGAGGACCTTGAAAATGGTAAGCTGTGCTCGACCGCCCTGGAGATGAATCTGCCTAAGGAAGCGATGCGGCCGGTCAGCTTCTGCACGTCCTTTTTGGACTTCGGTGGCTACATGCTTCTTAAGGCTTCGATTTTGTCAGGGTTGGCCTGGATGCCCCTCTTGGACACCATACAACCCAACAAGCGCCCCTTACGTATTCCGAAGACACACTTTTCCGGGTTCAACTTGATCCTGTGCTTGCGCAGATTGGCGAAGGTTTCACGATGTGGTCACCGTCTTTGATGCTCATGATCACAACATCGTCAATGTACGCCACAATGTTTCTGCCCAGCTGAGCACCAAGGTTCATCATTCTGTTGAAAGTGGGGGGTTGTGAAACTTGTTTTCGCTTCGTCAGCTCGGTGCATCCACACCTGATGATAACCCGAGAAGCAATCTAGCAAACTGAGCATTTCACAGCCCGCTGCCTGGTCGACCACTACACAAATCCGTGGCAAGGGGTATGGGTCCTTCGGACACTCCTTGTTCAGCTCCATGAAGTCGATGCACATGCGCATCTTTCCGTTCTTCTTTGGCACCATTACCACGTTGGCTACCCATATTGGATATTGTATTTCTTTGTTATTACCTGCGTCGAGCAATTTCTGCACTTCGGCCTCAGTTGTCTCGCACCGGGCTTCGGACATGGGGCGCTGACCCTGTAATCTTGGCTTTACCGCCAGATCTGCGTTGAGAGCGTGCTCAATCACTGAGCGATCGACACCCTTGAGGTCTCCCTTGGACCAACCGAAAACGTCTTGGTTGTTTCGCAGGAAAGCCATCAGTCTGGTCTCCTCTACTTCGCTGATTTCTGTCCCTATGATTACTGTTTTCTCTGGGACATCTTCGCAAATTAGGACATTTTTTGTGTCTTCCCCCGGTGTCATCCCCTCCCCTTCGGAGGGCTTCATTGCGTCGCGCATCTGGTGCTCTGCCTGGTCGTCCAGTTTCGAGACCTCGTGAAGGTCGTAGGCTTTGTCGACAATGTGCACCTACCTATCCAGCACAGATGTGTTTCATTCTGCTTTGCGTGCGGCCGCCTGATCGCCGTAAACTGACAGCACCCCTCCGGCAGTTAGTATTTTCAGCAGCAACTAGGCCTGATGAATGACTGTCACGAACTTGTTGATGGTATTTCTGCCGAAGTTGGCATTGTATGGGTAGTGAAAATCGATGACATCGAAGGTAATGACCTCGGTCCTCATCAGCGCCCCTTCTCCGAAGAAAACATTGATGTTGATCTTGCCCACAGCTTCGATTCTTTTGTTGCCGAAGCCGTAAAGAGGGTGCTCCGCTTTCTGCAAGTTCTTCCTCATGAAACCCATGTCCTTGAACCACTCCCATGTCAATATGTCGGCCGAGCTACCGTTGTCTATGAGGATTCGGCCCACGTCGTTCCCAGTGAACCGTGCTAAGTTCTTGCCTATGTTGGCCCTTGTGATGAGGGGGTCTTTGTGACGGTAATGCTGAAGCCGCACATCCGCCGCGGTGAAAGAGATGGGCACGTGAGACCATGGTAAGTGCAAGTACTTGCCTGAGCAGATATGTGTGACCCCGCAGTAATACTCCTGTCTCTGCTTCTTGCTCATGTGAACCGGCTCATGTGACCCACCAGAGATGGCGTTGATGACATTCACCCTTCCCTGTGGTTCACCTTCGGAAGGCCCGGCGCTTGTTTCCGCCTTCGATACTGTTGGCAGGTGATAATTTGCCGGCTCGTGGCCACCCTGTGAGGTTGGGGCCTGTGTCCAAGACGGAACAAAGACCGAAGAGTTGTGGAAAGGCAACAGTGGTGGGGGCGGCAGCTGGGGTGCCAAAGGCTGGAACACTTGGTGCTGCGCGGGTGAAGGCATGGCGTATAGTATCTGCGGCTGCGGTGTCCGGACATGATTGACACCTCTTGACTGCTATTCAGCCAACCATTCTGCTTTCTTCTATACTGCGAATGCACATTGATGGGTGTGGTGATTGGCCTGCATACCGTGCAACCAACAGCAGAACTTTTCCTTTGGTGGGCTTCGGCTTTGTGGTGTGTGTGCCCCTCGTCCACCCCTGTGGCTGCCCTCGCCCCGGCTTCTACTTTGGCTTTGCCTGTGCCCTGAGTGGACATTGTTTACCTGCTTCAGCGGGTGCCTTGGGGTGCGTTAAGCCATGGCTTCGGTGCATCCCATTATGTCTGCTGCTGTTTTGGCTTCTTCGCAGCATTCATGCGGTCAAGACACCTTTGCCGCCCCTTGTCTGATTTGCAGTATTCCTGCATTGTTTCGAACATGTTGTGTATGGACTTTGGTGTTTTATTCTATCCAGAAGCTCTTGACACGGCCCTACGCGAAGGCCCCCGACAACCGCATCCATGACGTTGTCCTCGGACACCCGAGGCGCCCTGGCTACCAGCTTGACGACCCGATGCATGTACTCTTGCAATGACTCCCATTCGCCCTGCAGGCACTTGTTAGCCAAGTCATTGGAGTTGAGCTCTTCTACCTGCAAGCCCTTGAAGTTGGCCAGCAGTTTGTTACGAAGCTGTAACCAAGAGGTTATGTGGCCTTTCGGTATGTTAGTGTATCAAAACTGCACCGGTCCCTTCAGGGCTAGAATAAAGGCTTTTGCCTTCGTGGTGGAGTCCCCACCATTGGACTCGACAGCCGCTTCGAACTTCAAGAGAAACTTCTTCGGACCAGTTTCGCCATCGTAATGCGGCAAGGTTGGGCGTTGAATCGGCGGGGCCATGGCGTGTTCTCCAGTTCCACTGATAACGGCGAAACCGGTACAACATTTCCGAAGGGCTCAACTTCTAAGCGCGAGGGTGCGCCCCGCCGCCTTGATCCCGTGTCCTCCTCGACGTCTTTGCGCTGCTTCAACTGATCTATCTGCAGCTGAAGCGCCTGCATGCTTTGCCAAGTGGGCACGTGTGTGGCTGGCTGCGTGTGCACCGGTGCGACTGGCTCCTCTGACTGTGGTTGGTCTTGATCTTCCCGATGGATTGTGCTCTATAGCAGCTGACGCTGGAAATCGGCTAAGTGCCGCTCGGCTTGTCGCAAGTTGAATTCCAGCCTTTGCAGTTCCTCGTCGGTGTTGCCTGCGGACACTGTCATTGCTTTGCCTTTCTGCAATCTGGTCTGCACTTGCGATGTGGATGGTTGGGCTTCGCGCTCTTGATGCACCCTTTTGTTGGCTTCGGCTATCAAGATTTGGATGCGTCGAAGGGCTTCGATGTCCTGCGCTAGCACCCCCAAACCCTCAAGGCTAACCTCGAAATCTCCCACGACTGTCTGCTCAACCTGTGCTTCCTCTCTCTCTGCCGTAGCCTCGAGTGGTGCGTTTTGACGCCCCTCCGTGCCATCCTCCGATGGTCGTCCGCCCCTAGCCATGTCACTGCGAGTTCTTCCACGAGGTGGGCGCCACTGTTGGTGAAAGACCCTACGCAACAGACCGAAGGCAACACTCTCTCCCCTCCCTCAACGAAGTGAAGCCAAGACCGAAGGCCCGTGGCTCCGCTGTCAGGCGAAGCGGAAACTGGAATCTCTGGCTATCCTTTCATTCGCAGTATATCCCTTCAATTACAAAGCTCCCCCTTATTTATAGGCGGGAGGCAAAACACCTTTTTACATCTGGGGTCGCCTATTACACCTTTTCTCTACCCAACAACTATATTCTTGGCATATTCTGGGGCATTACAGGAAAGCAGTTTTCGTACAGCTTCTTCCAGCGTGGCCCTTCGTACGGCACCTTTCCCGTGCTTTCACCACGTCCCCTCGTACGGTTGTGCCTCGCTTCGGTGGGTGGTTCTGATGCCCCCCCCCGCTGCGGCTTCCGCCGCGGCCTTCGTCAAGCCCCCAATGTCTTTTCATTCCACCCTCAGGGCCCTGCATTTCATATCATGACAAAAAGCATCTTCGGTTATATTAGATTCATCGGGGAAGGCCGAAGGGGCAAGCCTCCGAAACCCATTTCCCCAACACCTTGTTCAGAGGAATCTCCAGGTGAAATCTTGGGTCGTTTCGGGGTCGTGAGCTTCGTTTAGTGGTTGAGGGAAATTCCCAGGCTGAGGCGGTCTGATCGCCCCTCCATGCGGTCTGACTGCCCCTGATAGGAGTTTTACCTCGTGTGGTTTCCACAGTGGTTTGTGCGTGTTTGAGTTGGTAGGAAGTGTGGTTTGCTCCTAGGGTCAGTAGGCTACATGATCTTGGTAAACTTTAGGATTGAGTGGCGGAAGTGATTTCGGGACCTAGGTCGTGTTCATCTCGATAGAGTCATCTCTTTCGAGAAGAATTTTTATCGGCTCCCATTGACTCCCCCCCTCTCTGGTCGCCTAATCCAGTCCTTCACGTTTCCCCTCCCCTTCAATCCACTAGTATGGCCGGTTACCTTCTCTCAAGCCACCATTAATAACCGGCCTCCTCTTTAATCCTCCCTCGAAGCGTCTTGGTCACCTCCTGCGTCGCACCGCTCACCCAAAACGGTCGCCTCTTCACTCCTCTACCAGTAACTGCACGTTATCAAGGCCATCAATGGCCGCCACCGTTTTCCTTCCATGGCATGCCACTGCCCCTTCCTCTTCCTTCCTAGATCGCTCTATAAAAGATACGCCCGAGCCCTACGCCCCTGCTGCTCCACTTCGTCTCGCCTGCGCAAGCGCTGCTGCATCCAACACCACCAACGCTCAAGCCGGGATAGAGCCGCGAGTCGTCACCGGCCTTGCCGCTCAATTCGCCGCCCAGGGTCACCTCTAGAGCTCGCCAAGACCACTAGGATCTTCAGCACGTCGAGCCACAACTCCGTCATCGCCCGTCGTTGTCCACTCGTCACCGAAACACCACTGGCCACGAGTACTCGAGCCGCCTGTCATCGTCCGTCGCCTCAAGTATCATCAACGAACTGCACCCGTTCCTCACCTTTCCTGGTCATCACCTTCGCCGCCCAGGAGCTCCCTTGGGGCTGGGGCCAACCTGAAGCCGCACGCCCACTGCAGCTCCTCGTGGACAGAACATCACCACCAAAAACCACTAGAGCAGAACACCGCCACAGCATGCAGAACAAGCCGGCACCACCACAAGAACCACATCGTCAAGCTGGAGCTCTGCTGTGTCGCTCGTCATCCGCATATCGGCTATTTTCGTCGCTTCCGTCACCATCTCTCGTCCGTTCTCTTTTCTGGCCACCTTTCGTCGTCCACCGCTGGTGAGCACTCATCAATACGTACGCATCCGCCGAAGCTTCAATGCCCAACTCTCCTGTTTCCCCTCCGGGCTCCATGCCTATATACAGACTAATTCGTTCCATCTTTGCTACATCACAGTGTCTTCCGATCCATCTCAATTCAGCGAGTATGCTCACTAAAATTTCTGGAAGGTTGCCGTTTGTCCGACAACTGAAGCTGCTACCATGTTTGTATGTGAGTCTCATCGTTTATGTATCAAGCTATCGTCAGCTCCTCATTGTCATTCACCATAAATCGTCGTCATACCACAAGAAGGTACTACAACATATGAAGGCCCATCAGTCGTCTCGTGATGGCCTAATTATCTTGCAATCTATAGCTCTCTCATCATGCATGCTACTATTTCAAGCAAACCACCAAATAGTTTGAGTCTTGTCGATATCATCTTGGTCAGAGTCATGCACGTGCATGTGCTTTCTTTTGACAAGTATTCAGAAGCTAATAGAACTCATACGTTCAGTTTGTACCTTGCTTGATGTCATCATTTCATCATGCTGATGTCATATATGCTCTGAAAAATATCTATCATGTAACTCTATAAATGTATGCCTCTGAAGAATATTGTAATACCTGGCCGAATCTTTGTGTCTTGCCAATCTTCTAGGATAGTCCTTCACATCTGCAGTTAATCATGATTAGATCCCTAATCCTTGTTTAATCCTTGGATCTCACGTGTTAGCTGTTTAAGCTCGTTCTCGGTGTGTTAGTTTCGTCTCACAATAAAAATGCATTAGACATAATATTTACTCTAACATGTGTTTTGAGAACTTATTCCAAAGCTAATTTGATTAATGTTTACATGAATGCTTTTTCTTAATGAAATTTGATTAGGACCTAATAACTGTTTTCATATTTAAAAATTAAATTGGCTATTACCTAGTAACATTGTTTTCTATTAAAATCTATCTACAGGTACACACTTGGGCTTGTCATAATATAAATGTTAAATTGATTAATATTTATGCAATTTTCTTTCTAAATAAAAGCTACATAGGCTATATCTCGTGTTTTATTAATTAAATGTTAGTTTGGCTAAAATGAATGTTTTGAATTATAAATTTGTTTAGTTCACCCGAAATATAAAGTTACACGCTTAGATGCTTTACATGCTTCTTTTAAAAATTAAATGTTTAATTTGCATAAATCATACTTAAATAATTATAAATAAAATTGGCTTAAGTTCAACATCATCCTTTTGTATATAAATATAACTTGCTTAATTCTAAATAGGGTATTTCTTTGGAATATCCTATGTGCATGGTTTTATTTAATTAAAATATATCAAGCATATAGCCTTTGTGTGTCATAATCTAAATTTATCGATAGTTTTGAGTGTTTCCCGCGTTCACAGTCCTAGAACCAAACCCTATCCTCTCTTTTAAGCCTTTCTTTGTTCATACTTGTGCTCGTTTATTGCTTTGCATGTTTGTGGCTGATGTTTATTTCGAGTAGAGGATCGAGTTGTCGTTGGAAGTCTTCAAGGCTAAGAGTTTCAAGAAAGTAAAAGCAGATGAGCAATAAGAGTAGCTTTTCATTAGAGAATGGCAAGTGGTCTTCTCCCCTGCATATTCCGTTTTTGTCCTATATAATTACATGATAATTAAAGTTTACTTTTATTATTGTATTACATAAATTTGATGGGAACACCTTTTTAAGGACTTACCTAGATTTTTAATCATGATCCTTGGAACAACCCAGTTTAATAAATCTTTTGGGTAGACAAATGCTTAGTTGCTTAACTTGGGTTGAAAAAAATGGTTTTTCTGGACAAAGGTTTTATGCTCAATGATGATATTTTTGGTTAATACAAGAGCACCTTATTTTAATCTGAACATGGAGAACCACCCAAGAAAACAGTACAACCACAGTCCATATGGCTCTGGCTTAGCAAATTAATTAGGTGTGCGATTGAACTGATGACCTTATCCGAAAGGAGCCGAGGGGGATCCGGTTTGCAGGGGTATAGTCCGGTCCTTTTAGGGTAGCAGCCTTTGCTAAGGTGCTGACCACTAGGAAGGGTTATGGTCTGCCCTGATCTGTAACTATGCGGGTTGTTGGTCTTTTGCATGCCTTTGTAAAGGCTTCGTAGTGGACCCCTAGCCACTCATCTCAGAAGTGTTTAAGGGTCTAGCTAACCCGGGCGACATGGGAAACACGAGCTGTGGGTAAAGTGTACAACCTCTGTAGAGTTAAAACTGATCGATCAGCCGTGCTCACGGTCAAGAGTGGCTTGGACCCTCACATGATAATCAAACTTAAAGATGGAATTAAATCGTGGTTTTCTTGTTGTTTTGAGATAAGATGTTTTTATAAGTGCTTAAGTGGGTTGGCATGAACTTAAATCTAGTAAATAGGTGCTTGCTAAGAAAATTTGAGCAACATTAAAATGCTAACCGCTACAAAAACTTAGCCTATCCTTGATAGTCGTGCATCTTCCGCCACTTGCTGAGTACCAACCATAAGTGTACTCATCCTTGTTAAACTACTACTCAGAAGAAGAAGGTGTATGAAGTCCAGAAGATGGTGCTAGACGTACGCAACCTCCAGTCGATTGCTTGTGAAGTTTGGAGCCTTTGTATCCCAGGATTCTATTGTAAATCTCTGATAATCTCTCTTTTTCTTATGTGATATTGTTTCTATTATTCACTTATATGTCACTATATGTATGAAAATAGATCCTGGCATACATATAGTTATCACTTGGTTTTCTTCGGAAAAACAGGTGTGACAGAGTGGTATCAAAGCCAGGTTCGACTGTAGGACGTAAGCCTAGATAGCACTGGTTGCTTTCTAAGGTCTGTTTTACTATAAAATAATTCCTAACTCATCCAAGACCTCTCTTGTGAAAATTTTCTACCCCTTGACCATTCTCTTTTCACAAATCCTCATTTATCACTACAAGGAATGTGCCGACTAGTGATGCAAAAAGGGCGATTCTCGTCATAAACTGCGATTAATGATGTTGGTTGTTACGAAAATGCTCCGTCATTAATCGAGCATCACAAATTGTGATTAGTGTCGAGACCTTATTTCGCGGCGTCATGAGTTTAATGACGCGTATAAATTCATAACACTTGTCATAAACCTGTTTCGGCAGTTGCGCCACGTCGGATCGAGATCCATCGTGGCTCCAACGTGGCAGGGGGTTATGATGATTTCGGTTCGTCACAAATTGAGGCTCGGTACATGTAAGGGCCATTGTGAGCCTAATATTGTTGGGCCAATTTTAGCCCGTTTTAGGTTTTCGTGTTATTTTTTTGGCCATTCCCTAAATGTTTGTTGCACGATATATTGGGTTGTTTTATTTTGGGCCCTAGTCCATGTAACGAACTTGGACCATATTGCATTATGCAGCGACATTTGATTTTGGGCAATTATCCCTAGGGCTTTTCCTGGGCCTCGGCCCATATTGCATTTCACAGGGCACTGTTTACTATTCTGGCTACTGGTCACCAGCGCATAATCAGATAACAAAACATAATATTTCCCACTTCCATATAATTCACACCACATTCAGGGAATAGTTCAACCAGTACAGTTGAGCAACATACATCAAGTTAGCATCGAATCAAATCAACGTACATCAAGTCATCTGCAACACAAGTTCACCAGGACCACACTTCAGTTGAGAGGAGGATAAACCTGGCTAAAATTTATCAAGCCTTGGATCAGATTATGCATGTCATTTCTGCTCTTCTTCAAAGCTTCAAGCACTTCTGTTTGAGACTTCAATGTGGTCTCCTGTTGTTGAGCCTTCAATATAAGTTCGCTCATCTCGGCCTCCTGTTCAACAATCTTTTGCCGTAGTTGTGCCCCCCTTGCTTCTAATTGTCAAGTCCAGCTCATATTTCCTGAACCTGAAGTGTAGTAGTAACCCTAGTTTTTTCATGGGGGGCGAGCGAATTCCAGCAACCTCCCAAAAAGTCCTAGATTGAACAACTTCCGCCATTGCTTCAGCAGCAGTCTTTCCTGGTTGGTCGCTTTGAGGTTCAGCGACAATTTGTTCCATGCGAGCCTAAAAAAGGAAATAAAATGAAAGGTTTAAAATAAAATACTCATACATGTTTCTAGTATTGTTGCAAAGAAGAATACAAAAGCAGACAAGTACTTACAATGGCTGCCTGTACTGGAGCGGTGAAGCCATTCTTGCTGCAGTGGAAGGACTTGAAATAATCAAGTGGACTTGTCCCTTCTCCTTCAGTAGAATACTTTTGCTTCTAAATATTTTTCGAAAACAAGCATAATTATTAAAGTGCTAGCATTGAAAAATGGTTCATGAAATGAACTATAGAGCAAAAACATGACTTGTTCATCTGCTTACCACAAGATTAGCTTGTACAACGTAGCTTCGAGATCTCGTGCGATGATGGTACTTGACCTTTCCTCGATTACTGGTGTTTGTACTACACCTCGCCTTTACAATAATAAGAACTCGTGTAGGAAATAAGAATAAGAACAATATATCTGTACATGGAAATGTGGTAGTGGCAAGTTGAAGTTCTATCATACCCTATGCTCAGGGGAAGACCACATGTTAACCAGTGCCTTCCAATGGGTGTCGGTCAGATTGGTCACAGGAGATTTAGTTGGGACTACATTTGCTGGAATGGCCGAGTGGCGGGAGAATCAAGTGCCAACACCAACCGAGCGCCCACAATATTGGGTCATGTACTTCGACGGTTCCCTAAAGATCGAAGGCGCAGGCGCAGGAGTACTGCTAATCTCACCCAAGGGTGAGCAACTCAAGTACGTCCTGCAAATCTTCTGGAAGGTCTCCAACAACAAAGCTGAGTACGAGGCTCTACTACACGGGCTCTGCCTGGTAGTCTCACTCGGCATCAAGGGACTACTCGTCTACGGCGATTACGTAGGGGTCATCAATCAAGTCAATGACTCCAAGGATCGCAACCGAGAAAACATGGACATGTACTGTCTGGAGGTACACAAGCTCGAGAACAAATTCTATGGTCTCGAGTTCCATCACGTCATCCGTGACAACAACATAGCCGCAGATGTCTTGTCAAAGCTGGGTTCTACTCGCGCTCAAGTCCCTGCGGGTGTCTTCATCCACGAGCTCCACAAGAATTCTATTTCAGAGCCACCAACAACTCCCTCGACTACTGATCCCGGTCCATCCGAACTAGTTCACGAGGTGCTTATGATCGACGTGGACTGGAGGCAGCCGTTCTTCTACTACATCAATGAGCAGAAGATTCCCTCTGACAAGTCAAAGGCAGAGCAGATCGTACGCCGAGCCAAAAACTACATACTCGTCGGAGGCAAGCTTTACAGGCGAGGCGCCACTTCTCATGTCCTCATGAAGTGTGTGTCTCGGGAAGAAGGCAAGGACATTCTGGAGGAGATTCACAAAGGGATCTGCGGCAACCACACGTCCTCCCGGACTCTAGTGGGCAAAACTTTTTGACGAGTGTTCTATTGGCCAATAGCCATGGCCGACGCAGAGTAACTAGTCAAGAAGTGCCAAGGATGTCAGTTCTTCACTAGACAACAACACGTCCTAGCCTACAAGCTCATCACAATACCACCAACCTGGCCCTTCACTTGCTGGGGGCTCGACATGATTGGCCCTCTTCCAACTGTGCCAGGAGGATTCAATCGAGTTCTGGTAGCCATCGACAAGTTCACCAAGTGGATCGAGGTCAAGCCTATCACTTGCCCTAAAGTCAACAGGGTACTCGACTTCTTGGATGAAATCGTGCATCGCTACGGGTTCCCCAATCACATCATCACAGACCTAGGCTCCAACTTCAACAACCACCATTTTTGGGAATACTACGAGAACAGTGGGATCGACGTCCGGTACGTCTTCCTTGCAGACCCTCGTGCTAACGGCCAAGTGGAACGCACCAACGAGATGGTACTCGACGCTCTCAAAAAGCGCCTGTACGATGCTGCAAATACCAAAGGAGGCAACTGGATCAAGGAACTACCCAACGCACTCTGGGGGCTGCGTACTCAACCTACAAAGCCAATAGGGCAATCACCTTACTTCCTGGTCTGCGGCTCCGAAGCTATCCTGCCTGCTGATGTGATGTGGCAAGCTCCTACGGTCGATCACTATGACGGAGGCATCTCTGCAGACAACAGACGAGTCGACATCGACAGCCTCGAAGAAGCCCACTGCAACGCCCTTGTTCAGTCAGCCCGGTACCTTGAGGGCATCCGGCGCTATCATGATCACAATGTTAAGGAACGCTCCTTCAATGTGGGTGACCTTGTCCTACGTCGCATCCAGGATACATCGGGACTTCACAAGCTCAACTCTCCATGGGAAGGACCTTTCTCCGTCAAGATAGTCACTGGCCTAGGCTCCTATTACTTCCAAACCCTTGACGGTGATGACATCGCCAACTCATAGAACATCGAGCACCTCTGTCGATTCTACCCATAGTCCTCGACTACCAATTGACAGCCTGGCTCCGTGCCACGAGTAGTTGTCTGCGGCCTACTACGGTCCGGGCTACCCACCAGGACAGCGGTTTGTGGCCTACTACGGTCCACGCCTTCCTCCTCATGGAAGTCTTCTCAGGATAGCTTCATCTCCTCGGCTAGTTGTCTGGGGCCTACTATGGTCCAAGCTAGCCACGGGTAGTTGTCTGCAGCCTACTATGGTCCGGGCTACCCATCGGGACGGTGGTTCGTGGCCTACTACAGTCCACACCTTCTCTTCATGCAAGTCTTCTTCGAATGGCTTCATCACCACGGGTAGTCGTCTGCGGCCTACTACGGTCTGGGCTACCCATCAGGACGACGGTTTGTGGCCTACTACGGTCCACGTCTCCTTTCTAGCCTCTTCGGATGGCTCCATCACCACAGGTAGTTTTTTGCGGCCTACTACAGTCCGGGCTACCCATCAGGACGGCAGTTCGTGGCCTACTACGGTTCGGGCTACCCCTTAGGACGACAGTTCGTGGCCTACTACGGTCCATGCCTATCCTAGTGACAACTTGTTAGTTGTAAACAGCCCCGCACCAAGGCCAAGTGCCAACAGTTGTACTCATTATTTCTACAGTAATAAAAGATTATTTCCCAAACTTTTGTTCTATGAAATCTTGTCGCCTCCTATAGTTCTCCAGAACTCATCAAAGTCGAGTACTACTACTCGCAAAATTTCTCTTGCAGCCAAAATCTTGCCGGACTAGCTACTAGTCCACCACAGGCACAAGGCTCAACCATATGCAAGGGAACATCACAAACAGATAATTGAGTACTCAGATCCTTCATTACTACTCATTATACATTATCTGTTTTTACACTTGTCGTGTCCACAAGGTTTTCTTCTATAGATACTCCTAACTAAGGTCCAGGCGGGAGACCATCTCTTCAGTGATGGGGCCATCTCCTCCATGAGCTCCTGGAACCTCTCATCAGTGCAGTCTACCGCCGCGCCATCTCTGATAATGATGAAGTCGAGCGTCGGGTAGAAGAAGTGAAGGAAACTCAGCACCTAGGTCGGGATTGGTCGGGCCAAACCTCTGCACATAATCAACGAGCTTGCCTGGCGCATCCTTCAATCTCTCCACCAGCGGCCTCTGCTCCACCCTGGGTACTCTGGGCTTGAACAGATCCGCCACGGGCCCCGCTGCTGCCTTCAACTCCATCAGCTCGCGCTTCAAGAGCTCGGCTTCTTCCATCTTTAGCTTCAATGACTGCATACAAATCGTCAAGTTAACTATGGTGTCACCCTTGAGCTCTAACTCGAAAATCAGCTCTGCAGTCCGCACCTTGAGGTCTTCCTCAACCTTCTCACGCTCGGCTTGTTCTCGATTGAAGATGTTCTGCCAGTCAGTAGCTTTGTCCTTCAGTTTCTGCACCGAGCTCTCCACTGCTGCATATCAACAGTTCAAGGGGTCAGATCATCATGCATACAATAAGTACTCGTTACAAGGCTGGAGCTCCAGGATCACCTTCCTTGTCCTGCCGCAAAGACTTGTTTTTGCGGACAACGTCGTCCTTCAGCTTCGTCAATTTCTAGATTTCATTGTGGTACTCCGCCGCGTTGGAATCCAACCTCATCTGCAGCCGAGACGAAAGCTCCCTCTCCTTGTTCAGGTCCTCTTCAAGCTTGGCCACGCGCTCTCCACTGGTGGCTTGCTTAGCGAGTTCCCGGGACTTCCACCTCGACTTTCTCACGATGTCCTGCACATCACCAAGGGATTTAATCAAGTACTCAAAGACTATACAACTTGTCTACTACAAGGGGTACTCATTCTTACCTGCACAAACGAGCTGAGTTCGTGAAGATTCTTCAATTGCATCTCCACATACCCTAGCTCCAGCATGGCTTCATCAACACTAGCCAGCACCTTATGGGCATGGCTACACGTCTCTGCCATAAACTCTGATCCATTGGACGGCTCCACAGCGGTGATGGGTCTTCAATGTCGATCTCAACCACAACCATCTGCCGCTCTAGGCTCATCTCAAGGACTACCCGTGCATTCTCCTGATGCACGGGGGCTGGACTTTCTTCTACCCACGGCAAGTTGGCCTCATCATCAGGCTGTATCACCTCTGCCAGCTCTGCTTCAAGTTCCGCCAGAGGATTAGTCCTTGGCTCGGGGGCTGCACCATACAGACAGATCAGCGACTCGACTACTTTACTCCAGAGTTGAGACAAACTTGTGGCAGCGACTGTCTCCGTCTCTGTCGCCTCCACCGGGGCTTGCTCCGGCTCCACATCTTCTACAAGAGATGGCACCCTGTCTTCAACCACAGGGGCATCCACCCTCTCCTCCTGGGTCTGTTGGGCGTCCTTCTCGACTTCCTCAACATGGGTACTAGTACCCACGTCAGCTCCAGCGCTCGGTGATCCCCAGGAGAGATCCGTTGATTTCCTACACCAAGACCTCATACGTGACTTCACTGCTGCTCAGGCTTCAAACGGTACTCGAGTTATCAAGTACTTACAGCATGGAGCGTGGAACTTGCTTCTTGGGCCCTCCAAGTAGCGAGAACAACCCAGCGGTGATTACCGACAGCTCTACAGCTACTCGCGAAGACGTCGGGGGCTCCGTGTTCTTCTCCGCCGTAGGCCCCGTCTTCGTCGGAGCAAGAGGCTCTTTCGACAGCGGCAGCTCGACTTCCACGGATGTACCACCTGTGGGATCCCACCGGTAGTACAGTATCTTCATCGCCAAAGTCCACGACCCCGACGGCTTCAGGGATAATGCCTTGCACAGGCTCTGGCACCTATTCAGCTTCCTATTATCGCACACAAGTCATATAGTCAAGGGCTACTTGAAGTGATGTTATCGACTACTCGCAAGGTCAGAAGTTTACCTCAGATGACGGCTCCTACGGGTTTACAGTTTTCTTCACACATCGCTTCCACACCATTCTCCTCTGCTTCCTCGGTGGCGGAGCGATGTCTCCAGCAATGTCGACTGCCGGCCTCTTCAACGAGCCAGCAGCCGAGCTTCCTACGGCGACCGACGAGTACCCATAGCGCGACTTCAACTCGTAGCGCTGTGCCAGGGTGGTGTCATCATCGTCTGTCGACCAATCTTCTACGGCTCCTTTTGCGGTCTCTTCTAATTCCGTAGCGTCGGCTACTTGTTACGTTGCTCGTGCTTCCCGCTCTGGGTACATCCCGCCATCGACGTACACGGGCAACAACGGCATGGAGTAGAACCGCTCTACATCCTCCTGCGAACACGAGGCAAGTTAGCTGCACGACAAGTCAGAAATATAAGTACTCAGGGCTTCGGCTACGTACCTTCTTCGGTGGCCTGTCTGCCAAGTACTCCTCAACAGCGGCTGGGATCCCAGGCTCCATATTCTTGAAGATCTTCGCCAGTCGTTCCATCACCGCATCGGAGCTGACCTCCTTGTCGGTGAACCTTGAGCTATCATCACGGCCGGTGTACTCGAAGTTGTAGTGATATCTCTTCATCAAGGGATGCTCGCGACGCTTCATAAAACTGAAAGGTACCCGCTCTGCGGTCAACCCGGCTTGTTTCAACTCGGCAGTGCGCCTCAGCAACTCCGGCACATCCAGGCACTCCTCCATGGTGGGCTCCGCATTCCAGATGTCACCATGGACCGGAGGGAACAAGCTTGGCTTCGGGAACTGTGGACGCTGGTTTGCAGTATAGAACCATCTCTATTTCCAGTCTTGGTTCGAATCAATCAACTTGTACTCAAAGTATAAGTCGGATCGTTTCTCCCTCTTCTAGACGCTAGGGCCACCGACTACATGGGGGCTCAGTGCATTCGGTTGTGGCTTCAGCCGTAACAACTTCTTGAACAACCCCTAGTGCGGGCGGATCCCCAGGAAAGGCTTCACAGAAATGTACGAAGACTAAGATCTAGAAGATACCGTTTGGGTTCAGGTGGACGTGCTCGATCTGGTAGTACTCGAGCAGCCCACAGAAAAAGTCTGACGCCAGCAGGGCCACCCCGCGCTCGCAGAAGTGGGCGAACATCGGGATCTCATTGGGGTCTTCTCCATCGACCAATCATCACCGGCGGCGGCATTCCACCCTTCTATCATCTGCTCATGGAGGAACCCGACATCGAGCAATGCCTAGATGTCCTTGTGCTTCAGCTTCGATTTCTTCCAGGCGTTGGCCTAGTTCTTCGGCGGTGACGGCTGCGGGGAAGATTCCTTCTTCTTCCTCCCGACCGCCCTGTTCTCCCTCTCCATCTGCGCCATGGACGGTGCAGCCTTCATCCTCGTGGTCACGAGCGTCTTCACGAGCATTCGCTCGGGGGCTCTGTGTAGATGGAGGGCGCATGGGGGCTTCTCACACTATGGCGGTGGCGGCTGCAGATGCGCTCGAGGAGGAGGCTAAGTGCTCAGAGGCTATGGATGTGAATGGGAACCCAGGGTTGCCCTTCTATTTATATGTCAACCGGCACTTCATCAGTACAGTGGACGCTTCACCTTCCGAGCGGACGTTTCATATTCCAAGACTCAGCGCTCCAGATCTCGGGGGCTCAACGGCAGATCTGACGATTGGAAGGCTTTGGGCTACTGATTCCACACCCAAGGCCATGAGTCACAGTCAAGATTGATCTTTCAATTCGAGATTCAACTCAACTCAAGGCTCGAGGGCTCCGTGCCACGTTTCCTTCGATTTTTTCTCCGGATTTTGCGGGACAAGATTGGTGGATTTCAACTTTGACCCTCAGCTAGAATTCAAATTCAATCTAAGGCTCAGGGGCTACATTCCATATGGAATGCGATTTTTGGAAATCGCATTACCATATGGATCTTCTTCGCGAAGACTACAAAACATCACGGGTACTTTGAAGACTTTCAAGAGAAGAACTCAGAGACGCTTGGGAACTACTCGAGAAGCCTTCAAAACTACTCGTGGCATCACTGGAGTACCTTCCAGCTTCGTGGCAGTTCAAGTATTATTGAAGACTTTGGCTTGTAGCACTCGAGGACGCTTGGAACTACTTGCGGAGGCCTGCAAGACTACTCGAACTGGCTGCACTCAACTACAAAGTACCTGGGGGCTTGTCGTACAGGCATCCTATAGCCCACCACACGGATGGGCCTACCCGTAAGATAGGTACCCGTAGGACTCTTTGTCTACCTTTGGGCCGCGGCTACTGAAGACGTGGCGCACTCAGACTACTCAAGACTACACAAGGATAGTACTATAATAGGAAGGCTTGTCCTGTACACGGCCTATGACTAGTCCTAGCCGTATCTGGCTAGTATCCTTGTACTCAACCGACTTGTAACCCTGCCTCCTGCGTAATATAAGGTGAGGCAGGGATCCCCCAAACAACACCTGAAACTTACACAATCAATCAAGAGCCACGCAGCATACAGGACGCAGAGTATTACGTACATTGCATCCCAAACTGTCTAATTGTGTGCCTCGTGTCTCACCATCGAGCTCCTGGTCTCGGCGATCCCCACCGCACAATCAACTACCTTAGGCACCCCCTGGGTAGGTTTGCCGAGATCAAACACCGACAGCTAGTTTCGTGGGAAGGGGGTATTTATACCTCATGCCCGGGGTGGGAGAGCTCCCCTAGGCACTTTGAAAGGTTCATACAACATCTTTGAGCTCTCCCTCTCCTCTCTCTCACTCACTTCGCTTAGAGCATGCACTCCTTGTGAGATTGAGAGCATCTAGTGCATTGCATCAAGGTGTTGATCATTGTGGCACTAGGGAATCATCAAACAAGTGTTTTGATTTATTACTCTTGGAGGTTGTCACCTCCTAGATGGCTTGGTGATTGGTGACTCTGTTGAAGCTCGTAAGAAGATTATGCGTGGCTCCGGAGAAGATTGGTGTGAGAGGTCTTGTGCTCACCTCGCCGAAGTGGTGAAGAGCAACTCTAGTGGAATCGAGGTGTGGAGTAGTTCTTTGGTTCTAATCGGCTCAAGATCAAGCGGTGCCTTGATAGAGGAGCGATTGAACATTGAATCCACCTCAACGTGGATTAGGGGTCACCGGCAAGTCATCGACACCACATGATAAATTTGTATCTTGTGCTTGGTTGCTTCTTTGCTCAATTTACTTTGAGCATATTACTTTCTAGAGATTGAATTGTATCTTGCCATTCTAGGTTTGCATCAATTCTCCTTGTGGTTCTAATTAAATTTCTCTAGTGTTGTGTTTTTAGATTTTAAACCGCCTATTCACCCCCTCTAGTCGGTATCCTAGATCCTACATGGAAGCGTGTTGAGGCCATGCAAACTTCCAGCCCTGGTAGCTGGAGACACCACGCACGTGACCTGGTTGTTCGGGGGCGGCCCAAGCACTAACTTAGCACATCATTCTCCCTCAGCCATGAAGTCATTCCTGAAGATTCTACATGTGCATTCTTTTCCTTTATGTCTGCAGCCAATTTTTCATTTGCTTCTTTGTTGTACACTATCACGACAATGTTGTCTTCCACCACTAGCTTACTTCTTGCTCGTAGCCAATTCCTAGATCGATCGTCAGGCTAGGCATCAAATGGGTTGACGATCTTAGCCGCAGCTAATTTCCTGTCCTCTTCCTCCCATTGTGGTAGTTTCCCAGCATAACCAGCTGGACCCATGTTGTGATCGTTTGTGTTCACGCTTCGAAGTGATTTGAACTTGCCACTAACAGATGAGACGTCCTCGGTTTCCTACTATTTTACGAACTCTTTCCACTATTCCGGCTTGATAAATTTGTGCTTTCCAAATGGCTCAAGTCTTTTTTTGACAAAATCTCACCTAAGCTGAAATCCGAATTGTCTCCATGCCTTGGCTGCAATCTTCCACAAAAGCTTGAATGCCTGCTCTTTCATGTCTTTCTGGAACTCCAAGTGTTCCTGCAGATAGGTTTCAAACAAGTACCATTTTTGTTCATCACTTAGTTTTTTGATTTCTGGCAAATCCAAAGGTATCTTTTGTCTAGCAATGAGCCCCGCAAGCACCCTGAACCTGCGCTTTTGTGTCAATGGTACTGGCATCCCCCCTTTCTCAACCTCAATGACTACCATTTTGTCTCTTGACCACTTTGTGGATGCCCTTCGCACTCTGGCTCGGCGCAGAGCCCCACAACCTGCTCTTGTTCTTCACTAGCAGTGGCATATCCATCTTCTTCATAATGTGCATCTTCTTCAACTTGCCCAGGTCTATAGTCCTTGACAGATTTATGTGAATCAATTGTCAAGGGATTATGAGAAAGGTCAGCTCATTGTCCAAGAATAGCACAAAAAGCAGATCATACTGCTAGCTCTCCCAGGACACATGCTACAACAGGAGACAAGTAGAGCACAATTTTAGTTAACCATGCATAATAGCTAAGCATTTATCTAATCAACACCCACAGAACTGTGCACAAGACCATACAAAGGAGAAAATAATTACAGTAACTAGTTTAGCCCACTATAATCTCATTGGTTCTATGGTAAACCATTAACATAAATGCAAAATTCAAAAACCAAAAATTTAGTTCAGGCAACACGACCTTACCATTTTAAAGAGGAAGATGCCTGATGCCTCTGTTGCTGATGAGGTACTTATTCAACTTGGAGAGAATGTCTAAATGTACATATGGAACAAGAGCAAAACCAAATATAAGAGTGAATCTAAAGGGAAATGACAACTATACGTTTTGAAACTCGAAACCCTAACTGAGCATAGTTAAGAATGTATCTTAAGTATGTAGGAAGGATTTCTAGCATGCAGTTCACCTTGTCACTGTCGGAGCAGAGGGATCTCTAGTTGCCACATCCTCGTCCTCGCGTCGACCTCGTGGCTAGATGCCTCCTCCTCTTAGTCGTCATTACTGGAAGGTGAGGGGTGGTGTGGCACGCGTCTCAGTGAAGGGGTGTAGTGTGTGTCGCGTCGCAGAGGGAGGTGAGTGGAGGAAGGCGAGGGTGAGGAAGCGACAGCGGAGGGGCGAGGGGGAGGAAGCGGCGGCGGCACGAGGGGGAGAAAGACGACGGTGTGAGGGGAGAGTGAGGAGGCGACTACGTGAGGGAGGCGTCTTTCCCTACAAACCCTAGCGCGAGTGGGCATGTGTGGGCCTTAAAACTGAAAGGCCCAATATTATTAGGAAAACACGTCAGGGTGGGGCCAGTTCTATTCGAATGAAGAACATTTCTCTTTCCCCCTTTTAATCTGCAATCAAAATTTGTATCACATATTTCTCTGTCATTCCTAATCCAAATTTGATGATATTTGTTTCTGATTTTTTCTAAAATCAACTTCTATTCATTTATGACATTATTTCGTATATAACTCTATTTCCTAGATGTTGTTTATACGCCTTTATCTTGTTCCTTAAAATACAACATAGAAATAATATTTGTTTTACACAACTATTACTAATTAAACTTTGTATTTCTTAACCTTAAGGTGAACACAAGGTTGTGTTAAAATTTCAAATGTATATGAGTTTTTATGAAAAGTTTAAGGACCCAAATTATGTTGCCAAGTCAATTTGCAGAATTTTTAGACCACACTAAGATGTTATTAGAATTATTATATCATAAACATGAGATAAGAAAATCTAACTTTATGAATTTTGGTTACACAAGTGTGGCTGTTGATATTTTATTCGAATACTAAATGACCAACTACGAATTGTTCGTATTTTTAATGAATTTTTAGGTGATGTTTTATAGGCTCTAATATTCGAGGGAAGCAAGTTTCATTTAAAAAAATAGTGTCAGGCCCACGCGTCAGCGTCAGCAGCCTATATAAAAAAGATAACTTGCCCGCCCGACAAAGAAGACGCGGGTTCACCAACCCGCATCACCAATAACTCTCCATTTTGCAAAATGTTATTATTTTGTCTGTATTTGGTCCAACTTCAAACAATTTGACTCCTCGATAAGCGAGATGTGCAATTAGTAGTATCCCCTCATCTGAGATGCGTGTTTCGTCTCCTGTGTCTTCTCTCCAGAATCAATACCGTTGCCCCGGCCCCTTCATCTACCCATGAAACCACCACAACCCCCTTCGTCTACCCACGAAAAAATCACAACTACCTACACTCCTCATCGTCCTCATTCCTCGGTGTGTTTGCTCTCTACGCGGTGGAAGGAGAGGGACGAGAAGACGGTGGTCGCCATTCTCGGAGATGCCTAGCATGCCGGCAAGAATCAGGCCGCACCAGTCGTCGCTGCTGGAGGACCTCCCTCATGAGGTCCACATTGAGATTGCAGCGCACGTCGGTGCGACCTCAGAGTGGCCCTTGGCTGACCTTCGCAGCCCACAAGGTACCTGCTCGACCATGCGCCGTGTGTGCGGCCACCCCGATGTCGGTCGGCATTTGTTGATAGAGGTGATAAGAGATGAGATTGCTTGAATGTGGCACCCCACCGCCTACAGAACCTTCCTTGCTATGCTGACCGATCTCGACAATCTGGGGGCTTGCTTCTACTCCGAGATCAATGCCGTGTTCATGGAAAATAGGCAAAGCTATGATCTCCGGTGCGCTGCCAAGGGTGGGCACGATGTGGCAGCCTATCTGTACACTATCTTGCTCTACAGGGACAATGGTGGTGGTGCTGCCGCTGCCGACACCGCGAAGCGGTACATGAGGCGGGTCGCGGGCGGCGGTGGGACGACGACACGGGTGAGCAACACGCAAGAAGGCCGCGAATGCTATTTGGAGGATGACGTGGTGCATTTGGGGTGACCCGCTGCCGCCGCTGGCACAGGTGCACGGAGATCAGCTGTGAGCAGGCAATGGCTGCAGTGTGGATAAAGGATTTGAGAAAATTGCTCTGTATTACAGTGAAGCCTGTAGGCTTCGTCGTGAAATGGTGAAGTTTGAAAGGGAAATTGGAATAGGAAACAAGTACTACTGATTAGTGAATTAGCCTTGCTTTTGCTTTTGCTATAGAATTGCTCTGATTTGCAGCGAAGCCTGTAGGCTTTGCTGCGAATTGGTGAAGTTTGAACGGAGTATTGGAATAGGAAACTAAATCTATGTTTTGATTTTGCTTTTTCACCAGCAAATTAAATCTATGTTGCTCGTATTATCTATGTGAATTTATGGAAGAGCAACAAAGGAGACGCGGATTAGCTAACACGCGTCTCCGATGAGGGGTGGGGCCAGTTCTATTCGAATGAAGAACAGTTCGGTTTTCCCCTTTTAATATGCAATCAAAATTTGTATCACGTATTTCTCCGTCATTCGTAATCCAAATTTGATGATATTTTTTTCTGAAATTTTCTAAAATCAACTTATATTCATTTATGACATTGTTTCGTATATAACTCTATTTCCTGGATGTTGTTTATATGCCTTTATCTTGTTCCTTATAAGTACAACATTGAAATAATATTTGTTTTACACAACCAGTACTAATGAAACTTTGTATTTCGTAATCATAAGGTGAACACAAGGTTATGTTAAAATTTAAATATATATGAGTTCGAACATGTTGTAAAGCGTGGAAAACTTCAGTGTTGAAGTATAAGATTCTAGGAAACTATGTGAGAGATGTACACATTTGTACACAAGTATATTCTTCCTTTGTCAAAACCATTTGAAATTTTTATGACAAGTTTAGGGACCCAAATTATCTAGCCAAGTCAATTTGCAAAAATTTTGTACCAAACTAAGTTGTTATTAGAATTATTTATCATAAACATGAGACAAGAAAATATAATTTTAAGAATTTTGGTTACACTAGTGTGTCTGCTGATATTTTATTCGAATACTAAATGACCAACTACGAATTGTTCGTATTTTTAATAAATTTTTAGGTGTTGTTTTATGGGCTCTAATATTTGAGGGAAGCAAGTTTCATTTCAAAAAATAGTGTTGGGCCCACGCGTCAGCGTCAGCAGCCTATATAAAAAAGATAACCCTGCAACGACAAAGAAGACACAGGTTCACCAACCCACGTCGCCAATCACTCTCCATTGTCCGAAATGCCCCTGGCCGAATGAATATCCATCCCCCCCGACCTCCTTCTTCTTCCCCGCTCTGAGCTCCACCGCCGCCCGCCCATCCTTTCCCCACCGCCGTGCACATGTCACACTACACTCCATCGGCAGCCGCATTCACTCCATCGGCTTGGATCCAGTCGGTGAGCTAAGCGGCTTCCCACTGGTCCCTTGCCTGGACTGTGGTATGGCTCGGGTGGTGGAGGGGCAGACACAGAAGGAAGGTGAAAACCACGACCGTCTATATTTCAAGTGTGCGAGAAACACGGTGAGTAGTATGTGCTGTGTTTCCCAAATCTGAGTTAGGGTTCTTATGTGCTTTTGATTTGCACAGTACCCCAAGCTTTGTGGATATTATCATTTCGAGAAGGAGTATCTCCAGATGCTGAAGGATGCTGGTGTCATTTTTTTCGACCGTCGAACTGGGCAGACGTGGTCGATGAAGTAGTTGATTCAGTGGATTGTCAACTTGGGAGCAACAATAAGAGGAAAGCACCGGACGACAAGCAGAGGAAGAAAGCACTGGAGGAGAAGATGGACAATGTGATCTGGAAGATGAACTTGATTATTGTGGGTGTTGTTTTTGTAGTATTTAGATGTTTACTGGGGATGTATGCTGCAAAGAAGTAATTCTGATGTGAAAAGTGGTGCTTTAATTTGTTTCATCTGTGTGAATGAAGAATGAAAAGTTTGTCACACATGACAAACTTAAATGTAAGAATGGAATGGAATGACAATTGGGTCACGAATCTTAATGTGTCACATATCACAAATTTCATCAATTCATCTGTGCTGAACTTTCAGTGTGAAATTAACCAACCTGCACCCGCGTCTCCAATGATTTTATACAGAGTTTTTCAAAACTCAGAATCTTTTCATTAACAACCATTGCAATTCATTATAATCTACTACCATAGATATTGCAATGCGTTATAGGAGACACGGATGGATCTACCCGCGTCTCTTAGATCTAGTTCATCACAAGTTCAACAAACACAGGAGGAACACATATTACCAGAGGAACATGTTCATGACAAACAAGCAGAGTTCGATGAACAAACAAAGAATGAACAAATTAATTAAGCTAAGGTAGAGGACGCGTCACCGCCGCCGGAGGAGTCCCACCGTCGGAGTCGGACCCTTCGAGGCCGCGTTCGTCGCCACCATCGAAGCCGCCATTGTCGCCGTCGTCGTCGGCACTGTGACAGAACCACCCAAATTAATTCCATATTATTGCCTAAACCAGTCCATTTGGTCATTAAGCAATAACACAGAAGTAACTTGTCGCCTCTACCGGGTCAAGCCCGGTAAATCACTTTAACCAGGATTGAAGACTTGTACATTAAAACTCACACGACGGCGAGTCCAGAGATAACATTTCACAAATTATTACATCAAGCTCCATAAGGTTTTAATATTACAAACCAAGTCTTTTGCATAAGGTAAAAAGTTCAGAGTTCGAAACACAGCGGAAATAAAATACTATACGTCATGAGTAACGTCATAGGAGGCCATCCATGATGTCACTAAGAACTGTCATCCTCCCACTCAACTTCCCAACCGGGTGGGAGAGAACCAGGCCACGGGAACCCATCATCATTCACATCACCTGAAAACAACATCAAAAGCAAGGCTGAGTATACTAATACTCAGCAAGACTTATCCGTCGAGTGATGGTAAATCACCAACTCTCTAGACATGCAAGGCTCTTTGGCAAGTGGGTTGTTTTGCTGAAAAGCAATAAAGAGTATGTCCTTACTTTCAAGTTTTAGCTCAAAATTCTAGTTGATTAACCATTACTAAGTAAGCAACTATTGCAAGCATAAGTTGTGCAAACAATTAAGCATACATCCATATTACTTCTCAATTCCATCATTAAGGGACATAGAGTGTATGGTTAAGCAATCTCGGGTAACGGTGAGAGGCCGACGATCGATCGATTAATAACCTTGCAAGGGAAACCCAAATGTACGGAAGAATGCACACCCCAAAAATAATCCAATTAGAAACCAACAGGGGGTGGGTGTGCACCAACCAGGCGGTTCCCAACCGTCCTCGACTCAGGATCTATTTCTACAGTCTTTGGTACAAGGTATACTGGCCACGGAGACACACGCCGCCCAGCTTCACACATGCACCACTCTGCTGCAGGCAGAGGGGACTCTTCCCAAGATTAGTGGTCATAGATCCCTTACCGGATCAAGAAGGTACTAGGCTTACCGGTCCCATTCCCGGCAAATGTTTAGTACGTTCAAATGCTTAACCACAGACCTACTGGCCGGAGCCGGTCCCATGCTCTTACCACGTGAGCATATCCATTTGACAAAATCTTATGATTCCAACATAAGAGACCTATAGCTCGCGAGTGACGAACATCACTCAACTTTTACCGTGTCCTTAGAGCATGGCAACTAGCGACCTATCATGCTAGTATTTGAGCATAGGGGCCTAGGATCATGCATCTAGGGTTTCAATTCAACTCCTGAAACGTAAATGCACAAACATTGCATATCATAAATGTAAGAGTTAGAAAACTGGGTTATGCTCCGGGGCTTGCCTTCACTAACAAAGTCAGTGGAGAAAACTTCCGAACTTTGGTTTGGGTCTTGCTGCACTTCCACCATGTTCACTTCTCCTTCAGCGAGATCTACCTCGGATTATGGCACCAACTCGTAGTTTCCGTCCGGCAGTTCTACACGATATGCATATGCATTAACTTCATGTATTTATAAATGAGGAGTGAGAACGTAGTTTAGAATTAAAGGGTAAACGTGGGGTGCATGAGTGACCACATTCACCTGGATAAGGATATATCCAGCATACTCTTCCTATCAAAGAAAGGGGTATACGTGCGGGGTTTAACTCACCATCGAGCTCCTAGTCTCGGCGATCCCCACCGCACAATCAACTACCTTAGGCACCCCCTGGGTAGGTTTGCCGAGATCAAACACCGACAGCTAGTTTCGTGGGAAGGGGGTATTTATACCTCATGCCCGGGGTGGGAGAGCTCCCCTAGGCACTTTGAAAGGTTCATACAACATCTTTGAGCTCTCCCTCTCCTCTCTCTCACTCACTTCGCTTAGAGCTTGCACTCCTTGTGAGATTGAGAGCATCTAGTGCATTGCATCAAGGTGTTGATCATTGTGGCACTAGGGAATCATCAAGCAAGTGTTTTGATTTATTACTCTTGGAGGTTGTCACCTCCTAGATGGCTTGGTGATTGGTGACTCTGTTGAAGCTCGTAAGAAGATTATGCGTGGCTCCGGAGAAGATTGGTGTGAGAGGTCTTGTGCTCACCTCGCCGAAGTGGTGAAGAGCAACTCTAGTGGAATCGAGGTGTGGAGTAGTTCTTTGGTTCTAATCGGCTCAAGATCAAGCGGTGCCTTGATAGAGGAGCGATTGAACATTGAATCCACCTCAACGTGGATTAGGGGTCACCGGCAAGTCATCGACACCACATGATAAATTCGTATCTTGTGCTTGGTTGCTTCTTTGCTCAATTTACTTTGAGCATATTACTTTCTAGAGATTGAATTGTATCTTGCCATTCTAGGTTTGCATCAATTCTCCTTGTGGTTCTAATTAAATTTCTCTAGTGTTGTGTTTTTAGATTTTAAACCGCCTATTCACACCCTCTAGTCGGTATCCTAGATCCTACATGGAAGCGTGTTGAGGCCATGCAAACTTCCAGCCCTGGTAGCTGGAGACACCACGCACGTGACCTAGTTGTTCGGGGGCGGCCCAAGCACTAACTTAGCACATCATTCTCCCTCAGCCATGAAGTCATTCCTGAAGATTCTACATGTGCATTCTTTTCCTTTATGTCTGCAGCCAATTTTTCATTTGCTTCTTTGTTGTACACTATCACGACAATGCTGTCTTCCACCACTAGCTTACTTCCTGCTCGTAGCCAATTCCTAGATCGATCATCAGGCTAGGCATCAAATGGGTTGACGATCCTAGCCGCAGCTAATTTCCTGTCCTCTTCCTCCCATTGTGGTAGTTTCCCAGCATAACCAGCTGGACCCATGTTGTGATCGTTTGTGTTCACGCTTCGAAGTGATTTGAACTTGCCACTAACAGATGAGACGTCCTCGGTTTCCTACTATTTTACGAACTCTTTCCACTATTCCGGCTTGATAAATTTGTGCTTTCCAAATGGCTCAAGTATTTTTTTGACAAAATCTCGCCTAAGCTGAAATCCGAATTGTCTCCATGCCTTGGCTGCAATCTTCCACAAAAGCTTGAATGCCTGCTCTTTCATGTCTTTCTGGAACTCCAAGTGTTCCTGCAGATAGGTTTCAAACAAGTACCATTTTTGTTCATCACTTAGTTTTTTGATTTCTGGCAAATCCAAAGGTATCTTTTGTCTAGCAATGAGCCCCGCAAGCGCCCTGAACCTGCGCTTTTGTGTCAATGGTACTGGCATCCCCCCTTTCTCAACCTCAATGACTACCATTTTGTCTCTTGACCACTTTGTGGATGTCCTTCGCACTCTGGCTCGGCGTAGAGCCCCACAACCTACTCTTGTTCTTCACTAGCAGTGGCATATCCATCTTCTTCATAATGTGCATCTTTTTCAACTTGCCCAGGTCTATAGTCCTCGACAGATTTATCCTGTGAATCAATTGTCAAGGGATTATGAGAAAGGTCAGCTCAATGTCCAAGAATAGCACAAAAAGCAGATCATACTGCTAGCTCTCCCAGGACACATGCTACAACAGGAGACAAGTAGAGCACAATTTTAGTTAACCATGCATAACAGCTAAGCATTTATCTAATCAACACCCACAGAACTGTGCACAAGACCATACAAAGGAGAAAATAATTACAGTAACTAGTTTAGCCCACTATAATCTCATTGGTTCTATGGTAAACCATTAACATAAATGCAAAATTCAAAAACCAAAAAATTAGTTCAGGCAACACGACCTTACCATTTTAAAGAGGAAGATGCCCGATGCCTCTGTTGCTGATGAGGTACTTATTCAACTTGGAGAGAATGTCTAAATGTACATATGGAACAAGAGCAAAACCAAATATAAGAGTGAATCTAAAGGGAAATGACAACTATACATTTTGAAACTCGAAACCCTAACTGAGCATAGTTAAGAATGTATCTTAAGTCTGTAGGAAGGATTTCTAGCATGCTGTTCACCTTGTCACTGTCAGAGCGGAGGGATCTCTAGTTGCCACATCCTCGTCCTCGCGTCGACCTCGGGGCTAGATGCCTCCTCCTCTTAGTCGTCATTACTGGAAGGTGAGGGGTGGTGTGGCACGCGTCTCAGTGAAGGGGTGTAGTGTGTGTCGTGTCGCAGAGGGAGGTGAGTGGAGGAAGGCGAGGGTGAGGAAGCGACAGCGGAGGGGCGAGGGGGAGGAAGCGGCGGCGGCGCGAGCGGGAGAAAGACGATGGTGTGAGGGGAGAGTGAGGAGGCGACTACGTGAGGGAGACATCTTTCCCTACAAACCCTAGCGCGAGTGGGCATGTGTGGGCCTTAAAACTGAAAGGCCCAATATTATTAGGAAAACACGTCAGGGTGGGGCCAGTTCTATTCGAATGAAGAACATTTCTCTTTCCCCCTTTTAATCTGCAATCAAAATTTGTATCACATATTTCTCTGTCATTCCTAATCCAAATTTGATGATATTTGTTTCTGATTTTTTCTAAAATCAACTTCTATTCATTTATGACATTATTTCGTATATAACTCTATTTCCTGGATGTTGTTTATACGCCTTTATCTTGTTCCTTAAAATACAACATAGAAATAATATTTGTTTTACACAACTATTACTAATTAAACTTTGTATTTCTTAACCTTAAGGTGAACACAAGGTTGTGTTAAAATTTCAAATGTATATGAGTAACATGTTGTAAAGTGTGAAAAACTTCAGTGTTGAAGTATAACATTCTAGGAAACTATGTGAGAGATGTACACATTTGTACACAAGTATATTCTTCCTTTATCGAAACCATTTGAAATTTTTATGAAAAGTTTAAGGACCCAAATTATGTTGCCGAGTCAATTTGTAGAATTTTTAGACCACACTAAGATGTTATTAGAATTATTATGTCATAAACATGAGATAAGAAAATCTAACTTTAAGAATTTTGGTTACACAAGTGTGGCTGTTGATATTTTATTCGAATACTAAATGACCAACTATGAATTGTTCGTATTTTTAATGAATTTTTAGGTGATGTTTTATAGGTCTAATATTCGAGGGAAGCAAGTTTCATTTAAAAAAATAGTGTCAGGCCCACGCGTCAGCGTCAGCAGCCTATATAAAAAAGATAACTTGCCCGCCCGAAAAAGAAGACGCGGGTTCACCAACCCGCATCACCAATAACTCTCCATTTTGCGAAATGTTATTATTTTGTCTGTATTTGGTCCAACTTCAAACAGTTTGACTCCTCGATAAGCGAGATGTGCAATTAGTAGTATCCCCTCATCTGAGATGCGTGTTTCGTCTCCTGTGTCTTCTCTCCAGAATCAATACCGTTGCCCCGGCCCCTTCATCTACCCATGAAACCACCACAACCCCCTTCGTCTACCCACGAAAAAATCACAACTGCCTACACTCCTCATCGTCCTCATTCCTTGGTGTGTTCGCTCTCTACGCGGGGGAAGGAGAGGGACGAGAAGACGGTGGTCGCCATTCTCGGAGATGCCTAGCATGCCGGCAAGAATCAGGCCGCACCAGTCGTCGCTGCTGGAGGACCTCCCTCATGAGGTCCACATTGAGATTGCAGCGCACGTCGGTGCGACCTCAGAGTGGCCCTTGGCTGACCTTCACAGCCTACAAGGTACCTGCTCGACCATGCGCCGTGTGTGCGGCCACCCCGATGTCGGTCGGCATTTGTTGATAGAGGTGATAAGAGATGAGATTGCTTGAATGTGGCACCCCACCGCCTACACAACCTTCCTTGCTATGCTGACCGATCAAGACAATCTGGGGGCTTGCTTCTACTCCGAGATCAATGCTGTGTTCATGGAAAATAGGCAAAGCTATGATCTCCGGTGCGCTGCCAAGGGTGGGCACGATGTGGCAGCCTATCTGTACACCATCTTGCTCTACAGGGACAATGGTGGTGGTGCTGCCGCTGCCGACACCGCGAAGCGGTACATGAGGCGGGTCGCGGGCGGCGGTGGGACGACGACATGGGTGAGCAACACGCAAGAAGGCCGCGAATGCTATTTGGAGGATGACGTGGTGCATTTGGGGTGACCCGCTGCCGCCGCTGGCACAGGTGCACGGAGATCAGCTGTGAGCAGGCAATGGCTGCAGTGTGGATAAAGGATTTGAGAAAATTGCTCTGTATTACAGTGAAGCCTGTAGGCTTCGTCGTGAAATGGTGAAGTTTGAAATGTAAATTGGAATAGGAAACAAGTACTACTGATTAGTGAATTAGCCTTGCTTTTGCTTTTGCTATAGAATTGCTCTGATTTGCAGCGAAGCCTGTAGGCTTTGCTGCGAATTGGTGAAGTTTGAACGGAGTATTGGAATAGGAAACTAAATCTATGTTTTGATTTTGCTTTTTCACCAGCAAATTAAATCTATGGTGCTCGTATTATCTATGTGAATTTATGGAAGAGCAACAAAGGAGACGCGGATTAGCTAACACGCGTCTCCGATGAGGGGTGGGGCCAGTTCTATTCGAATGAAGAACAGTTCGGTTTTCCCCTTTTAATATGCAATCAAAATTTGTATCACGTATTTCTCCGTCATTCGTAATCCAAATTTGATGATATTTTTTTCTGAATTTTTCTAAAATCAACTTATATTAATTTATGACATTGTTTCGTATATAACTCTATTTCCTGGATGTTGTTTATATGCCTTTATCTTGTTCCTTATAAGTACAACATAGAAATAATATTTGTTTTACACAACCATTACTAATGAAACTTTGTATTTCGTAATCATAAGGTGAACACAAGGTTATGTTAAAATTTAAATGTATATGAGTTCGAACATGTTGTAAAGCGTGGAATACTTCAGTGTTGAAGTATAAGATTCTAGGAAACTATGTGAGAGATGTACACATTTGTGCACAAGTATATTCTTCCTTTGTCGAAACCATTTGAAATTTTTATGACAAGTTTAGGGACCCAAATTATCTTGCCAAGTCAATTTGTAAAAATTTTGTACCAAACTAAGATGTTATTAGAATTATTTATCATAAACATGAGATAAGAAAATATAATTTTAAGAATTTTGGTTACACCAGTGTGTCTGCTGATATTTTATTCGAATACTAAATGACCAACTACGAATTTTTCGTATTTTTAATAAATTTTTAGGTGTTGTTTTATGGGC
The DNA here is from genome assembly GCA_036936925.1 of Cenchrus fungigraminus. Lineage (NCBI taxonomy): Eukaryota > Viridiplantae > Streptophyta > Magnoliopsida > Poales > Poaceae > Cenchrus > Cenchrus fungigraminus. The sequence goes on from CM072777.1 coordinate 55,491,035, forward strand.
TCTAATATTTGAGGGAAGCAAGTTTCATTTCAAAAAATAGTGTTGGGCCCACGCGTCAGCGTTAGCAGCCTATATAAAAAAGATAACCCTGCACCGACAAAGAAGACATAGGTTCACCAACCCACGTCGCCAATCACTCTCCATTGTCCGAAATGCCCCTGGCCGAATGAATATCCATCCCCCCCGACCTCCTTCTTCTTCCCCGCTCTGAGCTCCACTGCCGCCCGCCCGTCCTTTCCCCACCGCCGTGCACATGTCACACTACACTCCATCGGCAGCCGCATTCACTCCATCGGCTTGGATCCAGTCGGTGAGCTAAGCGTCTTCCCACTGGTCCCTTGCCTGGACTGTGGTATGGCTCGGGTGGTGGAGGGGCAGACACAGAAGGAAGGTGAAAACCACGACCGTCTTTATTTCAAGTGTGCGAGAAACACGGTGAGTAGTATGTGCTGTGTTTCCCAAATCTGAGTTAGGGTTCTTATGTGCTTTTGATTTGCACAGTACCCCAAGCTTTGTGGATATTATCGTTTCGAGAAGGAGTATCTCCAGATGCTGAAGGATGCTGGCGTCATTTTTTTCGACCGTCGAACTGGGCAGATGTGGTCGATGAAGTAGTTGATTCAGTGGATTGTCAACTTGGGAGCGACAATAAGAGGAAAGCACCGGACGACAAGCAGAGGAAGAAAGCACTGGAGGAGAAGATGGACAATGTGATCTGGAAGATGAACTTGATTATTGTGGGTGTTGTTTGTGTAGTATTTAGATGTTTACTGGGGATGTATGCTGCAAAGAAGTAATTCTGATGTGAAAAGTGGTGCTTTAATTTGTTTCATCTGTGTGAATGAAGAATGAAAAGTTTGTCACACATGACAAACTTAAATGTAAGAATGGAATGGAATGACAATTGGGTCACGAATCTTAATGTGTCACATATCATAAATTTCATCAATTCATCTGTGCTGAACTTTCAGTGTGAAATTAACCAACCTGCACCCGCGTCTCCAATGATTTTATACAGAGTTTTTCAAAACTCAGAATCTTTTCATTAACAACCATTGCAATTCATTATAAACTACTACCATAGATATTGTAATGCGTTATAGGAGACACGGATGGATCTACCCGCATCTCTTAGATCTAGTTCATCACAAGTTCAACAAACACAGGAGGAACACATATTACCAGAGGAACATGTTCATGACAAACAAGCAGAGTTCGATGAACAAACAAAGAATGAACAAATTAATTAAGCTAAGGTAGAGGACGCGTCACCGCCGCCGGAGGAGTCCCACCGTCGGAGTCAGAGTCGGACCCTTCGAGGCCGCGTTCGTCGCCACCGTCGAAGCCGCCATTGTCGCCGTCGTCGTCGGCACTGTGACAGAACCACCCAAATTAATTCCATATTATTGCCTAAACCAGTCCATTTGGTCATTAAGCAATAACACAGAAGTAACTTGTCGCCTCTACCGGGTCAAGCCCGGTAAATCACTTTAACCAGGATTGAAGACTTGTACATTAAAACTCACACGACGGCGAGTCCAGAGATAACATTTCACAAATTATTACATCAAGCTCCATAAGGTTTTAATATTACAAACCAAGTCTTTTGCATAAGGTAAAAAGTTCAGAGTTCGAAACACAGCGGAAATAAAATACTATACGTCATGAGTAACGTCATAGGAGGCCATCCATGATGTCACTAAGAACTGTCATCCTCCCACTCAACTTCCCAACCGGGTGGGAGAGAACCAGGCCACGGGAACCCATCATCATTCACATCACCTGAAAACAACATCAAAAGCAAGGCTGAGTATACTAATACTCAGCAAGACTTATCCGTCGAGTGATGGTAAATCACCAACTCTCTAGACATGCAAGGCTCTTTGGCAAGTGGGTTGTTTTGCTGAAAAGCAACAAAGAGTATGTCCTTACTTTCCAGTTTTAGCTCAAAATTCTAGTTGATTAACCATTACTAAGTAAGCAACTATTGCAAGCATAAGTTGTGCAAACAATTAAGCATACATCCATATTACTTCTCAATTCCATCATTAAGGGACATAGAGTGTATGGTTAAGCAATCTCGGGTAACGGTGAGAGGCCGACGATCGATCGATTAATAACCTTGCAAGGGAAACCCAAACGTACGGAAGAATGCACACCCCAAAAATAATCCAATTAGAAACCAACAGGGGGTGGGTGTGCACCAACCAGGCGGTTCCCAACCGTCCTCGACTCAGGATCCATTTCTACAGTCTTTGGCACAAGGTATACTGGCCACGGAGACACACGCCGCCCAGCTTCACACATGCACCACTTTGCTGCAGGCAGAGGGGACTCTTCCCAAGATTAGTGGTCATAGATCCCTTACCGGATCAAGAAGGTACTAGGCTTACCGGTCCCATTCCTGGCAAATGTTTAGTACGTTCAAATGCTTAACCACAGACCTACTGGCCGGAGCCGGTCCCATGCTCTTACCACGTGAGCATATCCATTTGACAAAATCTTATGATTCCAACATAAGAGACCTATAGCTCGCGAGTGACGAACATCACTCGACTTTTACCGTGTCCTTAGAGCATGGCAACTAGCGACCTATCATGCTAGTATTTGAGCATAGGGGCCTAGGACCATGCATCTAGGGTTTCAATTCAACTCCTAAAACGTAAATGCACAAACATTGCATATCATAAATGTAAGAGTTAGAAAACTGGGTTATGCTCCGGGGCTTGCCTACACTAACAAAGTCAGTGGAGAAAACTTCCGAACTTTGGTTTGGGTCTTGCTGCACTTCCACCACGTTCACTTCTCCTTCAGCGAGATCTACCTCGGATTATGGCACCAACTCGTAGTTTCCGTCCGGCAGTTCTACACGATATGCATATGCATTAACTTCATGTATTTATAAATGAGGAGTGAGAACGTAGTTTAGAATTAAAGGGTAAACGTGGGGTGCATGAGTGACCACATTCACCTGGATAAGGATATATCCAGCATACTCTTCCTATCAAAGAAAGGGGTATACGTGCGGGGTTTAACTTCTTATTTGATGGTGATTGTGTGCACATCTAAATTAATTAATTAATTTTTCTTCACTAATTTATGGGTGCTGTTCATGGTGTGGCTTGGTGAAGCTCAACCCAAAAGATTTGAAAAGAAAACAAAGGTGATTTCTATTTTTCTTTTAATTCATAGATTAAGCTTTATTTACTTTGAAAATTCATTCTGGAAGAAATACAAACATGGTGTCCATGAAACTTTGCAGAGAGGCACATCATACTACACATGAGCTACTTCCAAAAATTTAGATCAATCCAAGCTATATATTTAGCATGAAAAATGCAACTAGATTCATTCATTAAAAACAAGAATAAATCATACAAAAATAAATATACCACATATTGAGCTAGAAATTCATGTAGAAGCACAAAACATCTATTCATGGAGAGATATGCACTTACCCAGCAAAGAAAATTTGAATTACTTCAAATTTATGAAGAAAGATTAAACTTGTGCAAAAATTACTTGACACTATAAAGCATGATAAAAACATCTCTACTATTTATCATGGGTACAAAACAATGAAACAGAATCATAGCAAAAAGATGAGATCCAGAAGATCAACAGATGAATTTACAAAAATCACAAATAGGAACAAGACTAAAAATCAACTTTAATTCATAACTACAGTTCTACTTTATACCTTTGTGCCAAATTTGAACCAGAAGAACAACATGACATGGCAAACAACATATCCAAAATTTAGCTTCAGATCATTAATAGAATTTGAATTATTTCAGATCTATCTAAAAAGGTAAATTCAAAATTATTTAAAATCTACACAGAAATTTGAAAACATCCTTTGTAGAAAGGTTAGGGTTCTTCACAAGGATTCCGGAACAGTTGAGTTTGCATTTTTATGATTTTTATGTGAATTGTTCTTGATTTTACAAGATTCAATAAAAGAAAACAAAACTTGAAGAATCTAATTTGCCGACAGACCCCTGGACAAAGATTTACATTCACAAGGATGCCCTCGCATTTGCACAGAGGTCCTCGGTTTCATGGTTTTCACCCCGGAAAGAATTGGGGGCTTGCAATTGGGTCCCTGGCACGGGCGGCGGCGCTGGCAGGGCTCACCGGCGGCGAGGTGGGGCCGGGGAGGCTCGGGCGAGTGGCGGAGGAGGGCCAGGGGCTCACCTAGCACCGGTTTCTGTCCTTGGTCTGGGCGAAGGAGCGGCCGGCGAGAGGGCTCGGCGACGGGGTGCGGCGACAGCCGCGACGGACTCCGCTCCGGCGAGCAGGGCGGCGGGACTGAGCAACGGGCGGCACGGGAAGCTCAGGTGAGGTCTAGTGGTGGCCCTGGGCTGCTTAGACGGGCACGGGGTAGTGTGGAGGGCGGAGCTCCTCAGCGGGGTGTCAATGGCGGGCGGCGGTGCACGGACGGCGACGCGGCGCGGGGGAGCCCTGCCCTTTAAATAGGCGGCGACGGGCGGGAAGGGCAGCGCGGGGTTCCTGGCCTATGCACGGCGCGCACAGGCGGGAGACGAGGCTCGCGCAAGGGACGCCGAAGCACGGTGCGGCGCACGCGCGAGCGCGCGCAGGTGTGGGGCGCGGCGTGCGGCGCGTGGCGCTTGGCGTGACTCAACCGGGCGGGTGGCGTCCTGGGGAGGCTCACCCGATCAAGCTGGCCCTGACGGCGCGCGGGTCCCACGGGCGGAACGGCACGGACGCCGAAACGGCAGCGGCCGACGTGGCGCACGGCGCTCTCGCGCTCCAGAGCGCGTGCCAGCGTTCCCGGTGCGACAAGTCGTTCAACTTAGGCATGTTTGACCGGCTCAAGGAAAAAGAAGTTGAATAAAACTTAAAAAATCCGCCAATACAAAAGATGTAGAGTACTCAACCCTCTCCAAGTTTTGTAAAGGCCAGCCTATGAAATTCCTCACAGATTTTGAACAAATTTTGCTTGAAGTTTGGGATTTTCTCGGCTAGGTCAAAATGCAGCTCTGGACTTTGACCAAAATTTTGAGTGCCTTCCACTTCGAATCTCAAATGCCGCCAATTGAATGAAATGTGTCCCATGTAAAGATGAACAACTTTCATATTGGCCAATTTTGAAGTTGTTATATGAAAAGTGGAGAACGCGCTAGATTATCAAGGATAGGTATGGAACCCTAGGCTGTTGACCTTGATTTGGAGGGGTTTGACTAGGGTTAGGGATGTTGACCAAGTCCACTATGTCAAGCACCATAATTAGCCTCACTAATGACGATGATTACTGTTGGTTAAACATCAGGGACCATAATTAGCCTCACTAATGACGATGATTACTATTGCTTAAACATCAGGGATGTTACAGCCTACCCCCCTTACAAAGAATCTCGTCCCGAGATTCGGAAAACAAAAGATGAAGGTAGGAGAAAACACTTACGATTGCGAGATCGTAGAAAACCCGGATACTTGGTGTTGAGATAATGTTCCGTCTCCCAAGTAGCTTCTTCTTCAGTATGGTGGCTCCATTAGATTTTGTACATCGTCACCTAATGTCGTCAAGTCTTCCTCTCTTTGCGATCCAAAATCCTCAGAGGGTGCTCAACCACGAATAAGTCGGGTTCAATCCAAGCATTGGATTCGATGATGACTTTTATCTCCGGCTTATTTGCACATCTCCTGAGCTGTGAAACATGAAACACATTGTGGACTGCTGAAAGCCGTTCAGGAAGCTGAACGCGATAAGCAACCGGTCCACAAATTTGAATGATTTCTTAAGGGCCAATATAGCGTGGTGCTAATTTCCCTTTCACTCCAAATCTTTGAATTCCCTTTGTTGGTGAAACCTTAAGATAGACATATTCACCAACTTGATATGGCTTAGGTTTCCTTCCTTGATCATGGTAACGTTGTTGTCTCATTTGAGCTGTCTTTAGATTCGCTTGTATTACTTTTACTTTTTCTTCCGCTTCTTCAACTAAAGCTGGACCGAAGAATTTTCTTTCCCCAGTCTGTGACCAGTTCAAAGGAGTTCGACATCTCCTTCCATAAAGAGCTTCAAATGGGGCCATCTTCAAGCTTGCTTGGTAGCTATTGTTATATGAGAATTCAGCCAAGGTCAAGCAATTGTCCCAATTCTTGTCGAAATGGATAATACAAGCTCTCAAGATATCCTCCAGGACTTGATTGACTCTCTAAGTCTGACCATCCATCTGAGGGTGGTAAGCAGAACTGTGAAGTAGCTTGGTTCCCATTGAGGTATGTCGGTGTTCCCAGAAACGTGACATGAACTAAGAACCTCTATCGGAAATGATGGTTCTAGGAACTCCGTGTAAGCACACGATACATTCGAGATAAATCTCTGCATATTGCTTGGCTGAGTATGTGGTATGAATGGGAATAAAGTGTGCAGTCTTGGTGAGTCTGTCCACAATAACCCAGATAGAATCGTGGTACTTAGATGTGAGAGGCAGTCCCACTATGAAATCCATACTTATATCATCCCATTTCCATGAAGGTATCGGCAATGGTTGAAGAATACCATCGGCTTTTAAATGACTGGCTTTAATTCTCTGACATGTGTCACACTCGGACACATATTTAGCAATCTCGACTTTCATATTTGACCACCAGAAGTTTTCCTTCATATCTTGGTACATTTTGCTACTCCCAGGATGAATTGCAAATTTGGACAAATGAGCTTCACCCAAAATTTCCTTCCTGAGACTAGTATCATTTGGGACAACAAGACGTTACCCATACCAAATTGTACCCTTTGCATCTTGGTGGAAACATTTGTATTTAGGATCACCTTCTGACAACTTTTGCCTTATCTTCTTAACTTCCTCGTCATTGGACTGAGCATTTAAAACTTTGTCGTACAAGGTTGTCTCCATGCCAATGGCATTCAACTCACCTTGACTAACAATTTCCAAATTGAGTTTGTTCATCTCGTGGCATAGTGTGTCACTATAGGTGTCCACGGATAAGCAATTGCACTGGGCTTTTCGGCTAAGAGCGTCGGCAACGACATTTGCCTTACCAGGGTGGTAATGTATTTCCAAGTCATAATCTTTACTAAGTTCTAACCATCTTCTCTAGCGCATATTCAAGTCGGCTTGAGTGAAGATATACTTGAGACTTTTGTGGTCGGTGAATATATTGCAACGGGTTCCCATCAAATAATGCCTCCAAATTTTGAGAGCATGAACAACCGCTGCTAATTCAAGATCAAGAGTAGGGTAGTTCAATTCATGGGGTCGGAGTGCTCGAGAAGCATAAGCAATGACTCTATTTTCTTGCATGAGTACACATCCAAGACCAGTACCTGAGGCATCACAATAAACCTCATATGGCTTGGAGTTGTCTCGTTGAGCCAAAATAGGCGCTGACGTCAGATATTGCTTTAGGGTGTGGAAAGCTCTTTCACAATGATCATCCCACACAAACTTGACTCCCCTCTTTAGAAGTTTAGTCATAGGTTTGGCAATTCTGGAAAAATCCGAAATGAAGCGACGATAATAACCAGCTAACCCAAGAAAGCTTCGAATCTGATGAACGGACTTAGGTGGTTTTCAATCCATCACTTCTTGCACTTTACTTGGATCCACTGAACTACCATCACTAGAAATAGTGTGGCCCAAGAATTTCACACTGCCCAGCCAGAATTCACATTTGGAGAATTTAGCGTACAGCTTGTGATCTCTCAAATGTTGCAGAACTATGCGGAGATGTTCTGCATGTTCTTCTTCATCTTTGGAATAAATTAAGATGTCGTCAATGAATACCACCACGAACTTATCTAGTTCATTCATGAATACTGAATTCATGAGGTACATGAAGTAACCAAGAGCATTAGTCAGCCCGAAGGACATGACTAAAAATTCATATAGCCCATGTCGTGTGGAGAAGGCAGTTTTAGGAATATCACAAGGCCGGATCTTTATCAGATGATATCCTGATCTAAGATCAATCTTGGAAAAGACCTTTGCTCCTGATAGTTGATCAAACAACACATCAATGCGGGGAAGGGGGTATTTGTTTTTGATAGTCACCGCATTGAGGGGCCGGTAGTCCACACATAGTCTCAAACTACCGTCTTTCTTCTTAACGAAGAGAGCAGGACATCCCCAAGGAGAAGAACTCGGACGAATGAAACCCTTATCTAATAATTCCTGAAGCTGGGTCTTCAACTCGGCCAGTTCCTTGGGTGGCATGCGGTAGGCACTTTTCGAGATAGGTGTCGTACCGGGTTGAAGTTCGATAACGAATTCAATGTCTCGGTCTAGTGGCATACCCGGTAGATCATCAGGGAAGACATCCGGGTATTCACACACCACTGGAATTTCTTCTAATTAGGTGGCTATGGTCACATAGGCACATGAATCCACAGATGCTCTGGAAGCTAAGTAGAGCGTTGCTGCTCCTACTCTTGGGGAGTTGATTTCTATCCTTCGCTCAGAAATGTCCAAGATCACCTTGTCCATTGTCATCTAGTCCATTCCTAGAATAACATCTATTCCATCTAGACCAAAGGTTATAAGATTCGTCTAAAACACCTTGCTACCTAACTCCAAAGATACTCCAATGTTTAGGGTATTGGAAGAAATTTTTCCTCCCAGGGTAGCAATCTTATAGATACTCCTAGTGTGCGTTTCCTTTAAACCCAACATGATTTGTGTTTGCTTGTTCATTAAACTGTGCGTAGCACCAGAATCAAACAAAATCTTAATAGGTTTGCCTTGGATAGAGAATGTACCCATCATGACTGCTGCTCCCTCAGGAATTTCCACCATTGTGGTGAAGTTCAGGCGACCTTGCTTGACTTGCACGGTCTGCTTCTTTCCCTTGTCCTTGTTGTCCTGAGTAGGTCCACGTCCTTGGTTCTGCTGGTTGCGCTGGTTGTGCTGCTTGGGACGGGGGCACTCATTAGCATAGTGTCCCGTCTCACCACAGTTGTAGCATTTGCCATCCCTAGCATTCCGGTTAGGCTGCGAAGTATTGGACTTGTAATTCTGCTGCTGGGAAGCAGAAGAACGATAGTCTCCCCGCTGCTGATTCTGAGACGGCTTAGCTACCCAGCGTCCAGACTGCTAGTTCCTTTGAGAATCTTGGGAAACCTTCTCCGATTAGGCGCGTTGTTAGAGTTGAACGCAACCTTCCTCTTCTTTGCATTCTGCGTCCTCTTCATAGCATCTTCTTGAGAAATAGCAAAATTTACTATCTCATGGTAGGTGTCGGTCTTGATGGGGTTCAGCCTTTCATAAAGCTTAGGATCAAGACCACGTCGGAAACGATCCATCTTCTTCACATCATTATCCACATGATATCCCCCATACTGACAAAGATTGTTCAATTTTTGTGCATACTGATACACAGAGTCAGAACCTTGTTTTAATGCCAGTAATTCACTGATCTTCCGATCAACCATTCCCTGAGGAATATGATGAGTCTTGAATGCTGTCTTGAACTCATCCCAAGTAATGGCATGTCCAGCAGGTTGCGTCATCTTGAAGTGTTCCCACCAGATCAAAGCAGGACCACGAAGTTGCAATGCTGCAAAGCTAGCCTTGTGCTCCTCTGAGCATGGCAGAGTGAGAGCATCGAACCTGGCCTCAATGGCACAGATCCAAGCATCTGCCTCCAGTGGTTCTTCTGCTTTGGTGAAAATTGGTGGCTTCATGGCCGTGAAGTGCTCATTCTTTGCCACTTGTGGCTGGTCATCACGCGGATTGCCGCGTTGCTGCTGCTGCTGATTGTGCAGGATCTGGCGCATCATATCAGCTTGAGCCAGTAGGAAGGTCTCCATGGGTGTCATGGGAGGTGGCGGTGGCAGTGGGTTGCTGCCACTAGCATCACTGAAACCATGGGGAGTATTGCGAGTGGGACCCACCATCAGAAAAATTATGGGAATAGAGATTAGTCACACATTCACAAGCTTGCAGATAGAATTATGCACAAGTAGAACATGTGAGACAAATCCACTCATTGCATCATTTTTCAGGAGGGTCAGCCACAACGCTGAAATGAAAAATTCATATCTCCCGGCTCGATCAACGGATGGTGCTCAATTTTGGTCAGTAGGAGCATCATGTCGTGCACTACGTTTTTGGTATTCAACCGATACACGGATTTTGATGTTATCATGCTCGAAAAATTCATTTACCGACTCTCTGTCCTGGCTGTTTTTCAGCCAGCCGAGGGTTACAAAAATATTCATAACTCTCAGCACAAAAGAGCAATAAGGGTGAAAATTTGTGAGCATGCACAAAATAAAATTTCCAACAACTTTCTTTCTTATTGCATAGCTCATATTTGATCATAAGGGGGTTCAAATTACAGATTGCTAGGACTGCTGCAGAAAGTTTTGCAGCTCGATTACAACACATGATTACAACATACACTAGGTTCTCATTCAACATACTAGTAGTTAATATGTAGCTTCTAGCCAAACAAAGGAATACTCCATCCACGCAAGCCTATCCATCCACGGACCAAAATTAGACCATTGCTGGAGTACACATGTTGTATCACTACTAACATCTAGAAGTCATCTAGATTGCCTACTGAGGAAGAGCTAGAAGCAGATGAAGCAATCTCCATCGGCTCTGCCTGTGATTCTTCCTTCTCACTGTCTATCATGGACTGAGTGTCATCCGGACCATCCTCCATAGCTTCCGGAGCTGGTGGTGGTGGCGGCTGCTGTAACACAGCAATCATGCCATGGGCAGCACCCAGATCCTCGTCCATCAACTCTAGCTACTCTTCCATCTGTGCTTTCGCTTGTATGTGCTGTAAGCGCTCATTCCTCAACTGATCCATCTCAACCTGCATCTGATCTCACTGCTCCTGGAGTCCCATAACAGTCTGAAGGCGATCAGCGAGCTGGTGTGCCCACTGAGCTATACAGGTCACCCAGTGAGCCTCTCTAGCCTGCAGTCCAACAATCCTCAGTCGTGCCTCAGCAAGGTCTCGCTCCAATCCCATGTAGCCAAGGGAGATGGAGCGCAGGTGGTGATTTCGTACTCCCAACACTCCAGCAGTGTCTAGAGCAACAGTGGACACGTCGGTGGTAGCCAAACTGCGGAGAGCCTAAAGACGGTACAGTGCATTTTATGCACCATGACATCTCATGCAGTATGTCCAGTGGGGTCCTCTTAGTCAGAAGCGATGCCATGTTCCCCATGCGGCTCCTCCACACGAAATCCGCGGGGTCCACGGTCGGAAGTAGTCCCACCGGAGTCGAAGAAACCTCGAGAGGGTGCTGGTCACCAAAGGCGTTCAGCACTCTCAAAGCAGCAACCTCAAGTGTCTCCATCATGTGGATGCCTGACACGTCCATGCTCAGGTCCTGCCACTCCGGGTGAGTAGGGTGGAGTGGCACGGTCACCCGAACATAGCAGCGAGGCACTCCAAGCTGCGTGGTCTCCAAACCCTCGTACATCGGAGGAGTGGTGTACCCTGACGAGCGAAGAGTGTCCTACAAAATGCGGGCAAACCCCTCAAGGTGTAGCCCGTCGGTGCGGACCATCCCGTCAGGTCGTACCTCCCAGAAGAGCGGTCCAGCCATCTGTATCAACAAAACTCCCACCGATTAGTGTGAGTTAAAAGATAACAGATTCTGTCCAAAGCACAAAAATGCATATAGTTCATATTCTGGTAGGCCAAAAATTCTCAAAAAATTTTAGCTACTCAGTGATGTTATTTGACCCAAAATTGGTATTCAAAGGTTGGGCTAAAAACAAAAGGAAGATATCCTAAGAGAGCAAGGTTTAGTTCTTTATCTCCCAGGGAAATCAGCAAGTAGACAGGAACTAAACGGGGCATAATTCCAGATTCTCTTGCCCAAAAATTCTGAAATTTTTACGGCAGGATCTAGACAAGATTTGACACAACTTTTGTATCTAACTTTTCTCCAGAAAACTCTGTTCAAAGGGTCTAAAAATTCAGACCAACAGAGCATCCAAAACTTGTGAAATAGGGACAGCTATTGAGATTGGGAGGATGTGGAAGTGTTTTGGGGAGGTGCTTTAGGATAGATTATGAAGTGATTTAATTATTTCTTAAACCATTTTTAGCATGATACAAAAGTGTCCTAAACATCCTCACAAGGCAATTTCCATGCCCAAAACTCGTGGTTAGTGCCGGTGGCAAGGCACATTTATACGTCTCTCCCTATAATAGCTAGTCGGATAACTAACCGTTGGAAACTACCGGAACGTGGTTAGTGTACCGACAAAAGAAAGAACCTTCCATGCCAGCACGTCACGGAAGCATCCACAAACATTACCGTTCGCTATAGAGTTGGCACCCATGCGTTTAGCGCTGCATGGACAGCGTCCAACCTGAGACACGCCCCTTTTGAATGGAGGGTGTCCTCTTCGCATGTTCGTAATGCGGAATTATGCACACGTATGGCAAAACGTGGCGACATCACAACCCATGATATGTTCATGTGGAATAGAACATACCATCCTTTGCATGCTTTGCATACGGAAAGCACACGTATAAAACACGTGGGCATCCAACCGAGAAGATAGGATCCGTTGAATAGATTGCCCTATCAACCCTCGCATACTCGTGATGCGGCACAGCACACATATGAAACACGTGGCTTAAGAAGTGCTGGAAGTTAGCTTAAATATACCATAATTTACTATCCACCTGAAAGAACCAAAAATCCCTCTAGGGCCTCTCGGACTAGTTCATCCTTAGCGTTCCTAACGCATTTTGCAAACACACCTTAATCTTGCAAGTTTTATTACCAAAAACATGTTATTAAGGGTGTATTAAAATCTCTAGTGTACAATTGAGCTCTGATGCCAGCTGTGACAGAACCGCCCAAATTAATTCCATATTATTGCCTAAACCAGTCCATTTGGTCATTAAGCAATAACACAGAAGTAACTTGTCGCCTCTGCCGGGTCAAGCCCGGTAAATCACTTTAACCAAGATCGAAGACGTGTACATTAAAACTCACATGACAGCGAGTCCAGAGATAACATTTCACAAATTATTACATCAAGCTCCATAAGGTTTTAATATTACAAACCAAGTCTTTTGCATAAGGTAAAAAGTTCAGAGTTCGAAACACAGCGGAAATAAAATACTATACGTCATGAGTAATGTCATAGGACGCCATCGATGACGTCACTAAGCACTGTCATCCTCCCACTCAACTTCCCAACCGGGTGGGAGAGAACCAGGCCATGGGAACCCATCATCATTCACATCACCTGAAAACAACATCAAAAGCATGACTGAGTATACTAATACTCAGCAAGACTTATCCGCTGGGTGATGGTAAATCACCAACTCTCTAGACATGCAAGGCTCTTTGGCAAGTTGGTTGTTTTGCTGAAAAGCAACAAAGAGTATGTCCTTACTTTCAAGTTTTAGCTCAAAATTCTAGTTGATTAACCATTACTATGTAAGCAACTATTGCAAGTATAAGTTGTGCAAACAATTAAGCATACATCCATATTACTTCTCAATTCCATCATTAAGGGACATAGAGTGTAATGTTAAGCAATCTCGGGTAATGGTGAGAGGCCGACGATCGATCGATTAATAACCTTGCAAGGAAAACCCAAACATACGGAAGAATGCACACCCCAAAAATAATCCAATTAGAAACCAACAGGGCGTGGGTGTGCACCAACCAGGCAGTTGCCAACCGTCCTCGACTCAGGATCCATTTCTACAGTGTTTGGTACAGGGTATACTAGCCACGGACACACACGCCGCCCAGCTTCACACATGCACCACTCTGCTGCAGGCAGAGGGGACTCTTCCCAAGATTAGTGGTCATAGATCCCTTACCAGATCAAGAAGGTACTAGGCTTACCGGTCCCATTCCCGACAAATGTTTAGTACGTTCAAACGCTTAACCACAGACCTACTGGCCGGAGCCGGTCCCATGCTCTTACCACGTGAGCATATCCATTTAACAAAATCTTATGATTCCAACATAAGAGACCTATAGCTCACGAGTAACGAACATCACTCGACTTTTACCGTGTCCTTAGAGCATGGCAACTAGCGACCTATCATGCTAGTATTTGAGCATAGGGGCCTAGGATCATGCATCTAGGGTTTCAATTCAACTCCTGAAACGTAAATGCACAAACATTGCATATCATAAATGTAAGAGTTAGAAAACTGGGTTATGCTCCGGGGCTTGCCTTCACTAACAAAGTCAGTGGAGAAAACTTTCGAACTTTGGTTCGGGTCTTGCTGCACTTCCACCACGTTCACTTCTCCTTCAGCGAGATCTCCCTTGGATTCCAGCACCAACTCGTAGTTTCCGTCCGGCAGTTCTACACGATATGCATATGCTTTAACTTCATGTATTTATAAATGAGGAGTGAGAACATAGTTTAGAATGAAAGGGTAAACGTGGGGTGCATGAGTGACCACATTCACCTGGATAAGGATATATCTAGCATACTCTTCCTATCAAAGAAAGGGGTATACGTGCGGGGTTTAACTTCTTATTTGATGATGATTGTGTGCACATCTAAATTAATTAATTAATTTTTCTTCACCAATTTATGGGTGCTGTTCATGGTGTGACTTGGTGAAGCTCAACCCAAAAGATTTGAAAAGAAAACAAAGGTGATTTCTATTTTTCTTTTAATTCATAGATTAAGCTTTATTTACTTTGAAAATTCATTCTGGAAGAAATACAAACAAGGTATCCATGAAAATTTGCTGGGAGGCACATCATACTACACATGAGCTACTGCCAAAAATTTAGATCAATCCAAGCTATATATTTAGCATGAAAAATACAACTAGATTCATTCATTAAAAACAAGAATAAATCATAGAAAAATAAATATACCACATATTAAGCTAGAAATTCATGTAGAAGCACAAAACATCTATTCATGGAGAGATATGCACTTACTCAGCAAAGAAAATTTGAATTACTTCAAATTTATGAAGAAAGGTTAAACTTGTGCAAAAATTACTTGACCCTATAAATCATGATAAAAACATCTCTACTATTCATCATGGGTACAAAATAATGAAACAGGATCATAGCAAAAAGATGGGATCCAGAAGATCAACAGATGAATTTACAAAAATCACAAACAGGAACAAGGCTGAAAATCAACTTTAATTCATAACTACAGTTCTACTTTATAACTTTGTGCCAAATTTGAACCAGAAGAACAACATGACATGGCAAAGAACATATCCAAAATTTAGCTTTAGATCATGCATAGAATTTGAATTATTCCAGATCTATCTAAAAAGGTAAATTCAAAATTATTTAAAATCTACACAGAAATTTGAAAACTTCCTTTGCAGAAAGGTTAGGGTTCTTCACAAGGATTCCAGAACAGTTGAGTTTGCATTTTTATGATTTTTCTGTGAATGGTTCTTGATTTTACAAGATTCAGCAAAACAAAACAAAACTTGAAGAATCTAATTTGCCGACAGACCCTTGGACAAAGATTTACATTCACAAGGATGCCCTCGCATTTGCACAGAGGTCCTCGGTTTCACGGGTTTCACCCCGGAAAGAATTAGGGGCTTGCAATTGGGTCCCTGGCACAGGCGGCGGCACTAGCAGGGCTCGCCGGCGGTGAGGTGGGGCCGGGGAGGCTCGAGCGAGCAGCGGAGGAGGGCCAGGGGCTCACCTAGCACCGGTTCCTGGCCTTGGTCGGGGCGGAGGAGCGGCCGGCGAGGGGGCTCGGCGACGGGGAGTGGCGACGGGCGGGAAGGGCAGCGCGGGGTTCCTGGCCTTCGCACGGCGCGCGTAGGCGGGAGACAAGGCTCACGCAAGGGACGCCGAAGCACGGCGCGGCGCGCGCACGAGCGCGCGTAGGCGCGGGGCGTGACGTGCGGCGCGTGGGCCGACTCAACCGGGCGGGTGGCGTCCTGGGGAGGCTAACCTGATCGAGCTGGCCCTGACGGCGCACGGGTCCCACGGGCGGAACGGCACGGACGCCGAAACGGCAGCGACCGGCGCGGCGCACGGCGCTCTCGCGCTCCAGAGCGCGTGCCAGTGTTCCCGGCGTGACAAGTCATTCAACTTAGGCATGTTTGACCGGCTCAAGGAAAAAGAAGTTGAATAAAACTTAAAAAATCTGCCAATACAAAAGATGTAGAGTACTCAACCCTCTCCAAGTTTTGTAAAGGCCAGCCTATGAAATTCCTCACAGATTTTGAACAAATTTTGGTTGAAGTTTGGGATTTTCTCGGCTAGGTCAAAATGCAGCTCTCGACTTTGACCAAAATTTTGAGTGCCTTCCACTTCGAATCTCAAATGCCGCCAATTGAATGAAATGTGTCCCATGTAAAGATGAACAACTTTCATATTGGCCGATTTTGAAGTTGTTATATGAAAAGTGGAGAACACGCTAGATTATCAAGGATAGGTATGGAACCCTAGGGTGTTGACCTTGATTTGGAGGGGTTTGACTAGGGTTAGGGATGTTGATCAAGTCCACTATGTCAAGCACCATAATTAGCCTCACTAATGACGATGATTACTGTTGCTTAAACATCAGGGACCATAATTAGCCTCACTAATGACGATGATTACTGTTGCTTAAACATCAGGGATGTTACAGCCTACCCCCCTTACAAAGAATCTCGTCCCGAGATTCGGAAAACAAAAGATGAAGGTAGGGGAAAACACTTACGATTGCGAGATCGTAGAAAACCCGGATACTTGGTGTTGAGATAATGTTCCGTCTCCCAAGTAGCTTCTTCTTCAGTATGGTGGCTCCATTGGATTTTGTACATTGTCACCGAATGTCGTCCAATCTTCCTCTCTTTGCGATCCAAAATCCTTAGAGGGTGCTCAGCCACGGATAAGTCGGGTTCAATTCAAGCATTGGATTCGATGATGACTTTTATCTCCGGCTTATTTGCACATCTCCTGAGCTGTGAAACATGAAACACATTGTGGACTGCTGAAAGCCATTCAGGAAGCTGAACGCGATAAGCAACCGGTCCACAAATTTGAATGATTTCATAAGGGCCAATATAGCGTGTTGCTAATTTCCCTTTCACTCCAAATCATTGAATTCCCTTTGTTGGTGAAACCTTAAGATAGACATATTCACCAACTTGATACGGCTTAGGTTTCCTTCCTTGATCATGGTAACGTTGTTGTCTCATTTGAGCTGTCTT
Organism: Cenchrus fungigraminus; assembly: GCA_036936925.1. Classification (NCBI taxonomy): domain Eukaryota; kingdom Viridiplantae; phylum Streptophyta; class Magnoliopsida; order Poales; family Poaceae; genus Cenchrus; species Cenchrus fungigraminus. The sequence goes on from CM072777.1 coordinate 55,508,174, forward strand.
TAGATTCGCTTGTATTACTTTTACTTTTTCTTCCGCTTCTTCAACTAAAGCTGGACCGAAGAATTTTCTTTCCCCAGTCTGTGACCAGTTCAAAGGAGTTCGACATCTCCTTCCATAAAGAGCTTCAAATGGGGCCATCTTCAATCTTGCTTGGTAGCTATTGTTATATGAGAATTCAGCCAAGGACAAGCAATTGTCCCAATTCTTGTCGAAATGGATAATACAAGCTCTCAACATATCCTCCAGGACTTGATTGACTCTCTAAGTCTGACCATCCGTCTGAGGGTGGTAAGCAGAACTGTGAAGTAGCTTGGTTCCCATTGAGGTATGTAGGTGTTCCCAGAAACGTGACATGAACTGAGAACCTCTATCGGAAATGATGTTTGTACGAACTCCGTGTAAGCACACGATACATTCGAGATAAATCTCTGCATATTGCTTGGCTGAGTATGTGGTATGAACAAGAATAAAGTGTGCAGTCTTGGTGAGTCTGTCCAGAATAACCCAGATAGAATCATGGTGCTTAGATGTGAGAGGCAGTCCCACTATGAAATCCATACTTATATCATCCCATTTCCATGAAGGTATCAGCAATGGTTGAAGAATACCATCAGCTTTTAAATGACTGGCTTTAATTCTCTGACATGTGTCACACTCGGACACATATTTGGCATTCTCGACTTTCATATTTGACCACCAGAAGTTTTCCTTCATATCTTAGTACATTTTGCTTCTCCCAGGATGAATTGCAAATTTGGACAAATGAGCTTCACCCAAAATTTCCTTCCTGAGACTAGTATCATTTGGGACAACAAGACGTTGCCCATACCAAATTGTACCCTTTGCGTCTTGGTGGAAACATTTGTATTTAGGATCACCTTCTGACAACTTTTGCCTTATCTTCTTAACTTCCTCGTCATTGGACTGAGCATTTAAAACTTTATCATACAAGGTTGTCTCCATGCCAATGGCATTCAACTCACCTTGACTAACAATTTCCAAATCGAGTTTGTTCATCTCGTGGCATAGTGTGTCACTATAGGTGTCCACGGATAAGCAATTGCAATGGGCTTTTCGGCTAAGAGCGTCGGCAATGACATTTGCCTTACTAGGGTGGTAATGTACTTCCAAGTCATAATCTTTACAAAGTTCTAACCATCTTCTCTGGCGCATATTCAAGTCGGCTTGAGTGAAGATATACTAGAGAATTTTGTGGTCGGTGAATATATTGCAACGGGTTCCCATCAAATAATGCCTCTAAATTTTGAGAGCATGAACAACCGCTGCTAATTCAAGATCATGAGTGGGGTAGTTCAATTCATGGGGTCGGAGTGCTTGCATGAGTACACATCCAAGACCCGTACCTGAGGCATCACAATAAACCTCATATGGCTTGGAGTTGTCTGGTTGAGCCAAAATAGGCCCTGACATCAGATATTTCTTTAGGGTGTGGAAAGCTCTTTCACAATGATCATCCCACACAAACTTGACTCCCCTCTTTAGAAGTTTAGTCATAGGTTTGGCAATTCTGGAAAAATCCGAAACGAAGCGACGATAATAACCAGCTAACCCAAGAAAGCTTCGAATCTGATGAACGGACTTAGGTGGTTTCCAATCCATCACTTCTTGCACTTTACTTGGATCCACTGAACTAACATCACTAGAAATAGTGTGGCCCAAGAATTTCACACTGCCCAGCCAGAATTCACATTTGGAGAATTTAGCGTACAGCTTGTGATCTCTCAAATGTTGCAGAACTATGCGGAGATGTTCTGCATGTTCTTCTTCATCTTTGGAATAAATTAAGATGTCGTCAATGAATACCACCACGAACTTATCCAGTTCGTTCATGAATACTGAATTCATGAGGTACATGAAGTAAGCAGGAGCATTAGTCAGCCCGAAGGTCATGACTAAAAATTCATATAGCCCATATCGTGTGGAGAAGGTAGTTTTAGGAATATCACAAGGCCGGATCTGATCTGATGATATCCTGATCTAAGATCAATCTTGGAAAAGACCTTTGCTCCTGCTAGTTGATCAAACAACACATCAATGCGAGGAAGGGGGTATTTGTTTTTGATAGTCACCGCATTGAGGGGCCGGTAGTCCACACATAGTCTCAAACTACCGTCTTTCTTCTTAACGAAGAGAGCAGGACATCCCCAAGGAGAAGAACTCGGACGAATGAAACCCTTATCCAATAATTCCTGAAGCTGGGTCTTCAACTCGGCCAGTTCCTTGGGTGGCATGCGGTAGGCTCTTTTCGAGATAGGCGTCGTACCAGGTTGAAGTTCGATAACGAATTCAATGTCTCGGTCTGGTGGCATACCCGGCAGATCATCAGGGAAGACATCCGGGTATTCACACACCACTGGAATTTCTTCTAATTCGGTGGCTATGGTCACATAGGCACATGAATCCACAGATGCTCTGGAAGGTAAGTAGAGCGTTGATGCTCCTACTCTTGGGGAGTTGATTTCTATCCTTCGCTCCGAAATGTCCAAGATCACCTTGTGCATGGTCATCCAGTCCATTCCTAGAATAACATCTATTCCATCTAGACCCAAGGTTATAAGATTCATCTAAAACACCTTGCTACCTAACTCCAAAGGTACTCCGATGTTTAGGGTATTGGAAGAAATTTTTCCTCCTGGGGTAGCAATCTTATAGATACTCCTAGTGTGTGTTTCCTTTAAACCCAACTTGATTTGTGTTTGCTTGTTCATAAAACTGTGCGTAGCACCAGAATCAAACAAAATCTTAATAGGTTTGCCTTGGATAGAGAATGTACCCGTCATGACTGCTGCTCCCTCAGGAATTTCCACCATTGTGGTGAAGTTCAGGCGACCTTGCTTGACTTGCACGGTCTGCTTCTTTCCCTTGTCCTTGTTGTCCTGAGTAGGTCCACATCCTTGGTTCTGCTGGTTGCGCTGGTTCTGCTGCTTGGGACGGGGGCACTCATTAGCATAGTGTCCCGTCTCACCACAGTTGTAGCATTTGCCATCCCTAGCATTCTGGTTAGGCTGCAAAGTATTGGACTTGTAATTCTGCTGCTGGGAAGCAGAAGAACGATAGTCTCCCTGCTGCTGATTCTGAGAAAGCTTAGCTACCCAGCGTCCAGACCGCTGGTTCCTTTGAGAATCTTGGGAAACCTTCTCCGATTAGGCGCATTGTTAGAGTTGAACGCAGCCTTCCTCTTCTTTGCATTCTGCGTCCTCTTCATAGCATCTTCTTGAGAAATAGCCAAATTTACTATCTCATGGTAGGTGTCGGTCTTGATGGGGTTCAGCCTTTCATAAAGCTCAGGATCGAGACCACGTCGGAAACGATCCATCTTCATCACATCATTATCCACATGATATCCCCCATACTGACAAAGATTGTTGAATTTCTGTGCATACTGATACACAGAGTCAGAACCTTGTTTTAATGCCAGTAATTCACTGATCTTCCGATCAACCATTCCCTGAGGAATTTGATGAGTCTTGAATGTTGTCTTGAACTCATCCCAAGTAATGGCATGTCCAGCAGGTTGCGTCATGTTGAAGTGTTCCCACCAGATCAAAGCAGGACCATGAAGTTGCAATGCTGCAAAGCTAGCCTTGCGCTCCTCTGAGCATGGCAGAGTGAGAGCATCGAACCTGGCCTCAATGGCACGGATCCAAGCATCTGCCTCCAGTAGTTCTTCTGCTTTGGTGAAAATTGGTGGCTTCATGGCCGTGAAGTGCTCATTCTTTGCCACTTGTGGCTGGTCATCACGCGGATTACCATGTTCCCCATGCGGCTCCTCCACGCGGGATCCGCAGGGTCCACTGTCGGAAGTAGTCCCACCGGAGTCGAAGAAACCTCGAGAGGGTGCTGGTCACCAAAGGCGTTCAGCACTCTCAAAGCAGCAACCTCAAGTGTCTCCATCATGCGGATGCCTGACACGTCCATGCTCAGGTCCTGCCACTCCAGGTGAGTAGGGTGAAGTGGCACGGTCACCCGAACATAGCAGCGAGGCACTCCAAGCTGCGTGGTCTCCAAAGCCTCGTACGTCGGAGGAGTGGTGTACCCTGACGAGCGAAGAGTGTCCCACAAAATGCGGGCAAACCCCTCATGGTGTAGCCCGTCAGTGCGGACCATCCTGTCAGGTCGTACCTCCCAGAAGAGCGGTCCAGCCATCTGTATCAACAAAACTCCCACCGATTAGTGTGAGTTAAAAGATAACAGATTCTGTCCAAAGCACAAAAATGCATATAGTTCATATTCTGGTAGGCCAAAAATTCTCAAAAATTTTCAGCTACTCAGTGATGTTATTTGACCAAAAATTGGTATTCAAAGGTTGGGCTAAAAACAAAAGGAAGATATCCTAAGAGAGCAAGGTTTAGTTCTTTATCTCCCAGGAAAATCAGCAAGTAGACAGGAACTAAACGGGGCATAATTCCAGATTCTCTTGCCCAAAAATTCTAAAATTTTTACGGCAGGATCTAGACAAGATTTGACACAACTTTTGTATCTAACTTTTCTCCAGAAAACTCTGTTCAAAGGGTCTAAAAATTCAAACCAACAAAGCATCCAAAAGTTGTGAAACAGGGACAGCCATTGAGATTGGGAGGATGTGGAAGTGTTTTGGGGAGGTGCTTTAGGATAGATTATGAAGTGATTTAATTATTTCTTAACCATTTTTAGCATGATGCAAAAGCGTCCTAAACATCCTCACAAGGCAAATCCATGCCCAAAACTCGTGGTTAGTGCCGGTGGCAAGGCACATTTATACGTCTCTCCCTATAATAGCTAGTCGGATAACTAACCGTTGGAAACTACCGGAACGTGGTTAGTGTACCTGCAAAAGAAAGAACCTTCCATGCCAGCACGTCACGGAAGCGTCCACAAACATTACCGTTCGCTATAGAAATGGCACCCATGCATTTAGCGCTGCATGGACAGCGTCCAACCTGAGACACGCCCCTTTTGAATGGAGGGTGTCCCCTTCGCATGTTCGTAATGTGGAATTATGCACACGTATGGCAAAACGTGGCGACATCACAACCCATGATATGTTCATGTGGAATAGAACATACCATCCTTTGCATACATAAAGCGCACATATAAAACACGTGGGCATCCAACCGAGAAGATAGGATCCATTGAATAGATTGCCCTATCAACCCTCGCATACTCGTGATGCGGCACAGCACACGTATGAAACACGTGGCTTAAGAAGTGCTGGAAGTTAGTTTAAATACACCATAATTTACTAGCCATCTGAAAGAGGAGGTCGTACACACGCGCAAGCGCAAAGGGGGTGCACTCCGGCGACACCTGGCAGGCAGAGGCCGAGCCTTCCTTGGGCTGGAGGAAGAAGTCGTGCACGCACGACAAGGGGGTGGATCAGGCCGAAGACGTCAAGGTCGTACACCTCGAGTCCAGCGAGGATGACTACCCTGATGGCGGCGAAGACTCCGGCCAGCCCCCTCCAGTCGATGAGGCGGACGATTCTGAAAACCACGAGGCAAGTTCGAGTTTGGTAGTTTTTGTTTTGTTCAGGGTTTCAAGTAGAAATTTTGTTAACTACAGAGGCTATAAGTTTATGCTTGAAATTGAATTCTTGGTACTCATCATATGCTACTCACAAAAATGTTGAACTCATTCCATATACTGCTTTAATTTCTGAATCTTCATGCTCAGCGACTTTTGTTAACTAAACATCCAGTGCCTTCACTGAGCAATGGTTCTAATGCATCAATTTTCCTTTGTTTTAGGAAGTTGTTGTACCAACACGTGACATTGTCAGGATCTGGACAGAAATCGACAGGCACAAGAAAACCTTTCACTTCACCTGGACATTCCTAAACAGGCTGGAAAGAAGGATGGATGTCATTGGTAAAGAGAAGTAGACAAGTTCTGAACCCAGTTATAGCTAAACATCTTTCTTGTTTGACCAGTTACAACTTTTATGATATTAAACTTGGCAGTCTTATTATGAAACTTGCATCAATTTGCCTTTGTTTTAGAAATGTTTTGTTACTCAGGAGGATCTTGACTGCATCTGGAAAGTACTCGACAAGGTGGATAGAAGGATGGACGACAAGGCTGTGGATGACATAAGTCTCCTAGCAAATGGTCAGAAAATACTAGAATCTGTGGTGGAGCAGCTTAAAGGTGCACAGAAGATGAAGGATATTTAACTTGCCGAAGCTGCAAAGAAGAATGCTGAGCTACAGGAAAGACTTGTAAAACTAGAGGCAACGATAGCTGAACTTGAGGCTGTAGCACAAAAGAAGGCATCTAACTACTGCCCCTGCTGATGTGCCCCTGCTGATGCACGTCAGATGTGAATATGTATGTTCTGAACATTATGCATGTCATATATATGAACATGTGATGCTATATATGCATCTTAAATATGTAGAATAATATAGAATATGCTCTTATGACTACTATCTATATGTGTGGTTTTGCATCTTAAGAGACATGATTATATGTTTGTGTGATATCCAATATTTGCTATGATGACATAGTCCAATATTTGACGACAGTGAAGAGTGCTAATGGACTTCAATTACTGAGCTCCAAGTCTAGTAACGGGTGTCAAATGGTCATCGGTAACCAACCCTAAGAGCCCGTTACCGATAGGGCAGTGATCGGTAACAGACTTAAAGAGCTCGTTACCGATAGGGTAGTGATCCGTAACGGATTTAAAGAGCCCGTTACCGATAAGTTTAACTTTTGTAACGGACGCATTTTAACGTCTGTTACAAAGAATACATGTAACGGGCGTTTAAGAATCCCGTAATCAGAAGTCCTCATTGGTAACGAGTGTTGTGGTGGTTTGGTCAGGGTCGAGCCTGCCGCGCTTATGCGTAACGAGCACCAAACAACAACCATTACAGATGGGGGTCCATGTAACGGGTGTTAAGGGCTCATTACAAATGTTGTGTGACCTATTTGAGGTTTTCACGTAGTGCGTCCAATTTACCCCCCTCGGCAGTTTTTGAAGTGGTTTTTTGCTGACGTGATGGGTTTTTGAGGTGGTTTTTACTGACATGGCACCACATCATCGATTTTTGCTACCACCGTGTACAACTATTTACTCATAACCCCCTAAATATCTATTCTCATCACAGAAAAGTCCCTCGTCTTCTTCTACCTGCAGCTTTCGGCATGGTGGAGGGACGACAGACTGATCTGGCCAAATCATGGCGCTCAGACTCCGGCGGTGGCCGGACACCGCCTCTCCCTCCCTCTCAATGCCCTTCGACCTCACACGCACCAGCATCGAAGACATCCATGCCGGTGGCGCCCTTCCCCGCCCTCGTCGATTTGGTCACCGACGGATGCAAGAAGAGGGCCACGACGGTGGATCCGGGCAAGGAGCATGGCGGCAGATCCGTCACGGCTTCCTACGACACGAAGAAGACCGGCATGCCCTCCCCGCATACCTCTCCTCCCCGGCGGTGCTTTAGGCTGGCCTTCTTGCCCCACCCCAGCTCCGCACTGCTGTCCACAACGTCCACGCATGGTGGTAGCGGGCCTCTTCCTCCGTGAGGTGCGACCGCGAAGAAGGCACGTGACGTCGGGGGTGGGGCACGAGGGTGGCTTTCGACGCGGTGGAAGGACGGCGGCCGGATTCGGCCAATCGTGGCGCTCTGGACTTCGGTAGCTGCAGGATTCGACGTAGCGGGGGAGGAGCAGGAAAGTGGTTGGAGCTCATCGCCAGCGTCCAGCCCTCTCTCCCCAACATGGTGCCCACGTGCTCTCGCTTCCCGACGAGGCAACAACCTCGGCCTGCTCCCCAGCTCGTTGTCCCCTGGGGCGGGAGGCGGTGGTTGCGCGGAGGGCAACAAGCGATAGTGGCGGCTCATTCTTCACCGCGGGAGGTGGGAGGCGGCGAAGGAACACCAGCTTGGGGGTGCAGGAGGAACAAGATTGGAGGAAAATGAGAGAGAGGGAGGGAATAGGAATGGAGGGGTCCGACAGATTGAGTGAGGTTGCGCCGATGGAGGTAGCGGGCTGGAGGTAGAAGAAGACGAGGGACTTTTCTGCGATAAGAGTAGATGTTTAGGGGTTTATGAGTAAATAGTTGTACACGATGGTAGAAAAATCGATGATGTGGCGTCATGTCAGTAAAAACCACCTCAAAAACCTGCTGTGTCAGCAAAAACTACTTCAAAAACCACTGAGAGGCTAAATCAGACGGTTTCGATAGTTCGTAGGTGTCTAATACCTAATTTTATGGTTGAGAATTGAAACCCAGACGACATCTACAGACGAGAGGTGTGGAATGGACTTTTTCCTTCCTACTCCATTGGCCTCCAACTCTTAAAACCATCCGCACCGGCGCCTGTATCAGGCTCCTGGAGGAGGCGGATGACGTTTTTCCGTCTGCAGCGGGGGACGTCAAACACGACAGGAAAATGACGCCGCCCCCCGCTTCCTCCAGATTTGGCGCGATGGAGGGACTCCTCCAGCCTGCACGGGTCCACCACCTGTCGCGGCCTCCCAACGACCTCCCGCGCAGAGCAGAGCAGAGGAAGAGGGAAGAGATCATCGCGTCGCCGCGAGGAGGCTCGTCGGAGCAGCACCGGAGTCGCCGATGAAGCAGTAGCCGGTGGGGCCCTGCTTCTCCGCCTCCGCCTCCGAGATCTCCTTGCTCCGGTGCCGTGGGGGCCACGTCAGAGAGAGGGGCCGCACCCGTCTTCGTCGAAGAAGACACCGACACCGGTGAGAGGGGCCGCGCTGGGGTGTGTAGCAAGGTCGCTGGAGCCCCAGCATGGGAGAGAGCAGCTTGGCGTCCGCAGCGAAGAAGAAGGGGGTGCTCTGGATCCGGATCGAGAGCCGCCGCATGCCCCCCAGGTGCCGTCGGAGCTCGTCGAGGTGGACCCGCGCTGCCTGCGCCGCTGGATCTCGTCGAGGCAGGCCCACCCTGCTCCTCCGCCGCAAGCTAGAGCCCACGCAGCTGGTAGGGAGCTCTACCCACGCCGCCATGGCCTCCGCCGCAGCCGTCCGCAGCCGAGGAGGAAGAGCGCATCCGCCAGTGCTCGCTGCCACCGCCGTCGCCACTCATACACTCCATCCCTGCTCCTCCGTGGTCGTCTGTGCTCCCGTCGCCCAGCCTCGGCTCCTCCGCCGCCTGGAGGCCTCCCTTGCTGCTGCTGCCTACTCTGCTCCTATGCGCCACCGTTCTGAGCCGGCGGAGAGAGGGGCCACCGGCGGAGAGCTCGATGCCGTGGTGGATCCGACCGCCATCACAGCTCCACCGGGAGATCTGCAGAGGAGGAACCCGCCGTCGCCGTCCCGCCTTGACCCGCGTGCGCGCGAGCAGTGGAGGGTGGAGGAGTGCGCAGCGAGGGAGAAGGGGTGCGGCGGCGTCGCCGCGAGGAGCAGCACGACGGCGTCCCGTCACGCCGGGTGCGGCGGCGTCGCCGCGAGGAGCAGCATGACATGTGGGTCCCGGTACAAAGTAGTTGGGGTGAAGGAGAGATATAAAGGATGATGGATGCGGGCAGAAGTGAATATGAAAGAAAGAATCTTGTTAAATAGACAGAAATATTCCGTTTTGAAGGAGGATATGAAGGACGACGAGTGTGGATGGTCTAAACCCCATCGTCCAAAGACCAAAACCCTAGGCCCCCGCATCCCCCATCTGCCTCGTGAGAACCCAACAAATCCCAACCATGTCGACGGTGTTCCTCGCCGCCCGGCTCCTCCGCCGCGCCGCCACCGCTACCGCCTCCTCATCCTCTCCGCTCTCCGCCCTAGCACGCGCGCCCTCCACTTGGGCCGTGCCCCCGTTCCCCTCCCGCGCCGTCTCCCCAGCGTCGTCTCGTCACCCGCGGTCTCCGCCCGCTGCTTTCTGGCGTCGCAGTCTCCGGCGTCCTCCTCCAAGGCCGACGCCGATGAGAACCTGAGGCGGGTCATCGAGTCGGAGATCGAGTGCGTCCTCCAGTCGGAGGAGAACTTAGCCGACAAGGTCCACTTCATTTTATTTACTTGCATTTGCTATCGTAGTTTGATTCTGTGTCTGTGTGATTAGTTTATCCCTTGCAATGCCATGATTTATGAGTACCTGAGGAAATATATATTCCGAGTTTTGTTAATGGGATTTGGGTCATTGAATCTATTGAAAAAAGATTTAAGAATCTGTATGTAGAGTCAGATACATTGTAGGTCAGAAGGAACTGAGTGCTATATTAACGAAGATGGCACTCCTTACGTGAAGTATCAATTGCTTAGTTGGATTGCTAGTACAGTTCTGTGCCCTGGCATACCTTAGCTTCTAGAGTAACAGCCACACTATTACCTAGCAGATATATTTGTCTTCTTCCATTACGAAACTTGGAATTTCATCGTCAACCATCATTGATTAAAGAACCAAAAGAGAAACTGTATGTGGTCATTATTTGATATTAAACAAACACGAAAACTTAAGGTCATACTGTCATGGTAAAACAAAGGGGGGAAATAGAGATGTGGTGTTCTTGGACAAGGTGTCAAACTAGTCAGTTTCTAGAGTGCTAGTGGGTACTGCTCTTTTATTTTGATTGAACCAATTTTAAGAATCCTGATCAGCATTATATCGTCAAATTCTAATCTATGTTATAAACATAGTTAACTTGATTGGAAATAAATGATGTTGCTTTCTATACATCAGGAAAAGTTCCGAATGAAGTTTGTCAACTGTTTTGTACTTGTTTATTGTCAGGTTCAGGACCTAGTAATTTGTTATGTGTAATTCAGTGTATGTTCCACTAAGTCTCAGCTATGAGCAGTATGAATCAATCTGTCAGGTAACACCTACAGGATCTAGGTGTTCACCCCGGATTGAAATCCCATAGGTTTTGCCTTGCGATGCAATCTGTTCCTTCATTAGCAACTCTTTGACTTTTCTCTGCAGTTAAAGCATTATTAATGTTGTAAACTTTGTTATTGTGTCTGGGCAATGACACTTGGTTTCATTTGTTTGGTTATTTTTGTGAACGGAGCATTGATCTACCAGATGACTTCCCTTTTGAGGTCATAGACAATCCTGGTGATCAGTCCATAACCCTCAAAAGAGAGTTTGCTGGGGAGACAATTAAAGCTGCTGTCTACACCAACTTTGATACAGAGGAAGATTTGGATGAGGATGACGGGAGTGATAACAATGAGGAATCTTTCAAGCTAGCAATTCAGTTGGTTGTTACTGTTGAAAAATCAAAAGGCCCATTCCTGGAATTTGAATGCAACTTTAATGATGATGAACTTGCAATTGAAAATATGAGGGTGTTGAACCATGATGACCAACATGTTGAGCATGCGTACGAGGGACCACCATTTTCGTAAGTTATTCCTTTTATATATTGGCTCTTCATTCAAGCATAAGAAAATTCTTTATTCACGCGTATTATAATCATGAAAAATGATATCACATCAAGGGTACAGAGCAGCAAACCATTTGCACAGTCACCACAGAGTCTTCATATATGCTTTTGTCATGTCCTAAAAATGTTTACCTGTGTGCACATACCCTTACCTTCTGGAAGCTATTCCTGCTCATCATCTATTGATGTTAATACCAATCATTCTTTTCTGCTTTTTTTCCTTCAGTTTTATTGTTGTATTATTTTTTCAATAAGATGACAGAAACTAGATGAAAGTAATAATAAGGATGTTCAAGCTCGTAAATCTGATAGGGATAGTTTTTGCAAAGATATCAGATTTGTAAATCTAGCAGACACAAGATTACTACAATTTCGCTAATTACATCTGCACACCAAAATATTTCTGCATGGGTTTAATTTGCACAGTAGGTAGATACTCTCACTGTTCCAAGTTCTAAGTTGTTTTGGCATTTTTTCTAGATACATAGTATTTACTATGTATCTATCTAGGTGCATAGCAAAAGCTATGTACCTAGAAAAGCCAAAATGACTTGTCTAGAGACAGTACGTAGTATTAGCTTTGTACCTAGAAAAGCCAAAATGACATGCAATTGGGAGTGTATGTGAGGCTTTTGTCCCTGAATCAGCAGCAGCGACATGTGGCTATTTTGTTGTTCAAAACGCATCAATTCAGCACATAAGAATGGTTACATGGCATGGCATGACACAGTTATGCAACTAACACAAACAGTCGTGAAACGTCTGCATGTGCTCATGTCGGCCGAGTCTTTTGTTCTTTCATGTAACTATCTGCATAACTTTGACATTTTCTTTTGAAATCATTTAGAATCAAATACAAAGTGCGCACTGAATTTATCTGCTAGTTGCAGTACAAAAACACCAGATGACAATTGAGAAGAACAGACATGAAAAGGTGCAATACTCAGGAGCTGAATATTTTAATCTAAGGGTGTGTTTGGATTGTATTTAGAACTCGCTGAGCATAACTTTTCGGCGTGCCACAACACTGTAGCTGCTTTTTTCTTCATGCCTGAACATCGATGAGCCGACCTCTCTACAAGATTCTCTCGTTAAAATACGTGCCACAACTTACCACAAGTGTGCTGGACAAATCGTCCGCCATCATTGCGGCATGCCGTGGTTTAGTATGAGTATTCGAGGAAGCAGACCAAACAGGCCCTAAATGCCTAATGGGCTAAAACTTGACCAGACTCAGTAGATATAGCGATCATGCAATATTGTGGGTGTTTGTCATGGCTGTAGATTGTGCAGCAAAACTAACATGTGAATCGTGCTTGCATTATCTTCTGTGCATGGACTTGGACGAGAGCTTGCAGAAGGCCTTGCACAGGTACCTTGAGATGAGGGGGATCAAACACTCGTTGCATGACTGGCTGTATGAGTACATGATGAAAAAGGATGAGAAGGAGTATGTGGTTTGGTTGAAGAACATGAAGGAGTTTATCGGCAACTGAGTGCCTCTGCCCTTTAGTTTCCTTTTGTTGCGAGAACAGGCTTGGTTACTCACCATCTAATGCTCCTATCATAATTGTGCAAATATACACCTCTGACGGCAACATACCTTGCTGGTCCAAGAGTTTTTGTTGACCTGGTTATTTGTTATGGATTGTGGTGCTAGTAGTCTTTCCTTAACCTATGCTTTGTGTAGGAGCTCTTAGTTTCTGAACCATGGTTTACTCTGTCATCTTCTATCATGTTCGTTGAGGCAGGATGATTGTGCAATTATTTAAGTGCAATGCTTGTCTGTGCTATGCTAACGTCTCCCTGCAGATGGGCACAAAACATTTTGCCATCAAGGTTACTTGATAGCCAGTCTTCTTTTTCCCAGAAGGTTAAAAGTGTGAAATCTGTTGCTTTCCGCTCTCCTAATTGGAAATGCCAGTTGCGTTTGGTTTGTGGTATGTTCTACCACATCCAAGACGAGTCATGTCCCTGTAAGCCAGGCCACTAGTGTCTTCACAATTGTGGCAAGACCAATGTTTTAGCCACAGAACTTCGCCTCACTTGTGTCACATACTTTGCCAAACTTAGTTGTAGGCTTATACCAAAGCTAGTGATCAACCAAACACAGCTGCAACTGGGTGGTTGTTTGCAACTCTGGTTCAAAATGTAGATAGTTTTGACTTTTCTCTATGCATAAACTTTGTTATGTATCTCAACATAATCATATACTTATAGGAAAATATATGATTAGAAAACCTAACACGACCTGCATTTTGGAATGAAGGGAGTCTTTCCTTAGTGGTTATTGGAACGAATTAATCTATGCTAGTTGTGTAACTTGAGAAGGCAAAATTTGGGTTTGTTCAGCAGATCTTGTGCTGATTTGTATGACAGATTTGTTCTGGAAGAAAAGTGTTGTGTGCTGATTTGTACGATAGATTTGTATTAAAAGATAAGTACTACACAAGAAGCTGAGAAAAGATAAGTCGAACACTCTCAAAACGTGAGCCTCGAGCAATGTGGATATCACGTGACAGCTAGCACGCCGTCGGCTGCACAAGAATTATGAACTTTTTTTAAAATCACAGTGGATATCACGTGACAGCTGTCATGCCGTTGGCTGCACAACAATTCTGAGCTTTTTTTTTGAATCACACATTATAGACGTATACTCACATACACGCACTCTACTCCTATGAGCACTTTCGAAAGACCGAGTTGGTAAAGTCTCAAAATTGATGAAGTTACCACTGGCGTGCCAAACACTTATGGAGCTCGGTTCTATAACAGAATAGGCATTGCACGCTTTGAACAGTGCCCAAACATTTCAACTCGCTCAAACCCAACAATAAACGATGGAAAAATCATCGTGAGTCATTTTGTTATTCGTTTTTCCTGGGAAGAATCGGACAAGTCTCTTTATTTTTACAAAGGATGTGCATGTCTTTTGTTTATCTTAGGGCAGTCACATTGAAAAATTTATCATGGTTTCTATCACTATTAGTTACTTTGACACCTCAACATTTTGCTGCACAAGTATGTTTTGTTGTCGAGGGGCACGTCGCTTACCATTGAGAGAATCACCAGTGCCGAGTTGAGAACTTGAATCCTAAAAGACTGATTCCAAAAAACCCCTTATCAGCTAAGCTATGCTCAATTTGCCAAGAATTAGGAGCTTTTCTAACTGATGAGGCACAACTCGAATTCTGGAAATAAACCTGCCTGTCGATTTCTCTCGGTCGAGTGACTGTCCTAAACTCCTAATAAGCAATTGATTTACACTCCGTGCTTGCTTACAAATCCAGATAACGGAATGCAAAGGCGCCGACGTGTCGGCCGGGATCATGTGAATGTGGCGCCTAGTATTTTAATCTTGGCGTTGTTGTTGGACCGTGAAGATAAGCTCCTGCTTGCTTGGTCTTTTCATTTTCCGATGTTACGGTTAGAGAACTCCCAGTGCTACAAAATATCATAATTTCTGTTGACATAAAAATCGTACATGACCCCTGCGCAGCAACACACGTGACTCCCCGGCCGGTGCGAGACGTGCCATTCAATCTGACCTGTTGAGTGACAACGAAGACAGCGGAAAATAATTCAATTCGATTAGATCGGCTTGAGAACCGAATGTGTCTTCAGTACGTGTAACAACCCCATCAGCCGATAAGCAGCAATGCAGGATCGGCTGGCCCAAGAGTAGCTGAAGTGCAAGTATGTTGAAATCGACTATGTTAGCCAATTCCGGATGACGTAAGCAGATCGTAAGCTACGGAAGCAACCTACTCAAAGCTACGGATAACGTCTAAAACCAATCTAGATCGGCTATTCTGGGTAGGAGGCGATAGAGCTTGATCTCGAATGGGATAAGTTGATAAAAGCTAAAACCACAAGAATTGGTACGGAAACTTGCAGATCTAACCTACACCAACAGGTTTTGAATAAAAGAACTAGACGAAAATCATAGTAATGCGCTCGAAGGTTTAAAGCTTAGGATTTGCTCGGTAAAACGGTACTTACAAACTAGCCGGAGGTCTATCGATGCAGCCCGACGAACTCGAAGAATGACGCTTGAAAAGAGAAAATCGTAGATGGCAAAACCGCCGAGTTTAAACCGTGTAAAGTAATGTAGAAATTGTAAAGGGTTGCCCGGAGGTGAAAGGTTTGTTTGATTATAGTGTGTACAACTTTTTCGGATCGTGCACGGTCGCTATTTATGTCCTAAGGATGACCTGACCCCTAGTCAATTATGACAATTCTTACTTATATCTAAAGGAAACAAAAACTGCTATATTTTAACTAACTCATGCAAGAGTCGGACTCCCTAAAAAGACTTCGACCCGTTGCCAATGAATTGTTGACCCGTCCTGCATTATGTCACCCCTTGGTGTTTTCTTCGTTTGCCGCTTCCTTCCTTGATCGGCTAGTCCATCTCTTTGACCATCGGCACACTCTATTTTACCGGTTTACCATCGGCTAGCTCAATGATCGGCCAATTGCTCTTCCTTTCGTTGTATTTGACTCTTCCTTATCCCTTTTTACTTTATCTTTGACACATGCCAAAAAATAATGTTAATAGTTTCTATGCTATAGAACTTCGTGTCAAGAAACTATCTTTCACAATGCAATTTTCTATCCTAGTATCCTATGACCCACTAGTCTCGTTTTGTGTGAAGACTTGGTTTCTTAGTTAGACCTGATTTCTTATGTTTTCCCTCTCTGTCAGTGTCCGAATTAGCACCGGCACCAACTAGTAATTTGCGCTGAGATCGGCTCCTCGATGGTCGGTGCTAATGAGAGAAGGGGTTTATCCTGGTTCTGGCCATGCGACCGTACATCCAGCAAGGTGTCCTTGCGCATAGTATTAACTTGCACCGGTGGTGCCTATAGAGGGGGAGCTACAAGCAAGGCGGGAGAGGAGGAAATTCCCCCAAGTCCCAACTACGACGATTGAGGCAAGTGCCAATATCGGGAAGGGGGTGATGTGCTGGTGAGCGAGTGAGTGTGTGCGGTTGAATGGGCGTCGTCCCCGCGCAGGGGCGTCTGCCTCTCCCTTTTATAGGCCAAGGGAGGGCAGTTACAGTGATGCTGCACAACAGCCAGCACAGTGGTCGCGTACTTGCAGGTATGGCGCTAGCGGTATTGTCCCCGCACGTCTTGGTTCCTGGCGCGAGTTGGTGGTGCCCTCCGGCTTCTGCGGGCGGCGTGGCGGCTCCAGTTGCCTGTCCGACTTTGACTTCGAGGGGTTGTCCCTGCTGAATCGAGGGCCTGGCCGCCGGGGGAAGGACGGGAGTTGGCGGCACAGGGCCGCGGGATGTCACCAGCCTGTCCGCACAGTGCTGCGCAGCCCGTCGCACAGTGGCAGGGATGGCGGCATAGTGCCGGGGATGGCCGCACAGCGCCCGGGATGGCAGTGCAGCGCCCGGGATGGCTGTGCAGCGCCGGAGTTGGTGGAGGGGACGTGGCTCGTACCGCGGCACCGGTCAGCACGTGCATCCGCTCGCCGCCCGTACACCTTTCGAGGGTGCCCCCATGCCTGTTCGAGGGTCTTGCCGCGGGGGAAGGATGGGAGCAGGTGGCACAGCACCGTGGGATGATGCCGGCCTGTCCGCACAGGGCCGCGCGGCGCCCGCACAGGGCCAGGGATGGCTGTATAGTGGCAGGTTAGGCTGTATAGTGGCGGTGTCAGGTGTACGGACCGTGTCCGCCACGCGGCGTGGGGGTAGATGCACTTTTGACTTTGGCGCCCGCCGTGGAGTCGGGCATTAAATGTCGTTGTCGGGTGGAGCAGAGGGGCGGGTCACCGTTTATCGAGGGACGACGAGCGAGGCGGAGATGATTGTCCGCTCGAGGGGTGGCGAACCCCTCGCGTGAGCCGGAAACCCGCTCGAGGAACCGGGGCCCTCTAGCGAGGCGGAAATCCGCTCGAGGGACCGGAGCCCTCGAGCGAGGCAGAAACCCGCTCGAGGGACCGAGGCTCTCGAGCGAGGCGGAAATCCACTCGAGGGAGCGGAGCCCTCGAGCGAGGCGGAAATCCGCTCGAGGGACCGGAGCCCTCGAGCGAGGCAGAAATCCGCTCGAGGGACCGGAGCCCTCGAGTGAGGCGGAAATCCGCTCGAGGGAGCGAGACCCTCGAGCGAGGTGCGCAAGCGGGCCTTCTCAATGGTGGCTGTTGCTGGGCCGCAGCAGACCATGGGCCTATGGCGCCCGTGATTGTTAGGTTTAAAGACTAGCCCATTCGTAGTTTTCGTTTGACGAGGGTAATTATCCCCTTAGTTAGGGGACCCTTAATGACCGTCCCCGACAGTAGCGCCAGAGCCTTTGTGGGAAAGGGAGCCGTTCCGACAAACGATGTCGTCCTCGGGTGCCGTGTGTGAGTTCCTTCCCGTTCGATCGTGCATGTATCCCTGCGGGGGCGCGCTAGCGCACCCGCGGGTCTAAGCCCCCGAAGCCCTGTAGGAGTGCGTGCACTCGTGCAGGGGTTAAATACGTCGGGTAACGAGGCTCGCCTTGCGTTTGTTTCAGCCGGCCTCGGTGATATTTCAGCCGCATCGGCAATCTACGCAGGTGGGGAGGCATCGTGCTGACCCAAGACGTTTTTGGGCAGGTTGCCCACTTGCATGGGGCTTAACCCTTCGCAGGTTGATGTGGTGATCATTGGGGTGGTCGTGGTGCGAGGAGCCCCCGAGCCCTGACCTAATCAGGGGCGATCGGGTGAAACTCTCGGCTTTGTTATTACGACCCTCGCTGCCCTTCCGTAAGGTGGAGGGGTGAGGCAATCCGTGCTACCCTCAAGCGGGTGGCGAGTGACGGTTACCTTGGTGAGCTGTTAACAGATAGTTCAAGTGGGCGTCCGTGCCCCATTCGATAGGGGTCGGCTCGTGGTCCGGGGACACGCCCATGCAAGCGCTTGCAAAGATTTGCCAAGCAGGGCTCGGTCCTGTTCGATAGGGGCCGAGGGTGCGGAAGCACTCCCTCGATGGGATCCCTCGATTGGCTGCCCTTGTCCTGGCCTTGAACACGATATGTGGGGCGCCCCCGAACTTCGCGTTCGAGGACAGGCTCGACCGCGCGTGACCTGATTGTTCCTAACTCTGTTGATCTGGGGCGCCTGTTCGAACCCGTCGAGGGTCAGGCTCCATACCCCTGATCAGTATGGCGTTTGCAGGGGTGCCCGCGCGCTCCCGTCTTGGCGGATTTGTGGCGCTTGTCGAGTCACCATCGAGCTAAGCTTCGAACCACTGATCAGTACTTCCCCAAGTCGAGGGGCATCTGCGGCGCCCACCGTACCCTCAGCGGGCCGGGCCTCGAGCCGCTGATCAGTAATGACCCGGGAGCCTAAGCCTTGGGTCCCCCTCGAGTTCGCTCCTGAGGGTGTGTTCGACAAATCGCGGCCCTGCGACCTTTACCGCCTCGGACTGGGGCACCCGTCGTATCCCTTTGAGGGATTGGGCCTCGAATCCCCGGTTCGAGGGCACCTGGGGCTTTCCTTATACAAGAAGGAATCCCCTGGCGTTTGAAATCTGGCCGCGGGACGGTTGGTTGCCGCACTCGCCCGGTCGTGGCTGATGTGGCGCGGAGCAGGCGGAGCAGGCGCGCCTTTTTAGGCGAAACGTCCTGGGCGACGTGCGAAGGTGAAAGGACGGGGCACTGTGACGCTTGGCTTACCGTGCGGTAATTATTGCGCACGCGCGCACACGCGGTGGCTTCAGGGTGGGGGGGCCCGGCCATTAGTGACGGGAGGCACCTGCCGTATTAATTGCAGCTATCCGCCGTGCCGCCGGGTGCTCCGCCCGTTCCTTGTCTATAAAAGGAAAGGAAGCGGGGGGAGTTCCTTAACTTAGCCGTTTTGCAAGCGCCCCTTCCTTCTCGCCTTCTCTGTCGCCGTGCGCTCCGCTGCTTCATATCTGCGCACGCACACCCGCTCCGCTTTGTCTCCCAGCATCCCCCTGCACCCACCATGTCTGCGATCAGAGTGTTGGAGGCCGCGCCGTGGCCCCGGTCGTCGGTGGATCTGCAGGCCATGGAGGGGCTGGTCGCCGGTGGTCAGCTGGCGCTGGTCGGTGACGAGGCGAACCCGGCGTGGATGATCCCGCTGGTGTCGCACCGGGAGCCGTCTCCGCCGTCGGGCTACGTCGTGAGCTTCATGCGGCTGCACGAGCGCGGTTTCAACGCCCCCGTGAGTAAGTTCATGCGGGGGTTGTGCTACCACTACGGGGTGGAGCTCCACAACTTCGCCCCCAACGCCATCTCGCAGGCGGCCTCCTTGGTCGCTGTCTGCGAGGGATTCCTAGGGATCCAGGCGCACTGGGATCTGTGGATCCACCTGTTCCGGGGTGAGCTCCACACGCTCGCCACGGGAGAGAGTAGGACGCGCCAGGCCGTCCGCGCCAGCGGTCTCACATTCTCTGCGTGCGACTCCCGGAAGGAGTTGTACCTGCTCTGCTCGATGACGACGAACAACTCCGACTAGGAGAAGGGGTGATTCTATCTACGCAACGACGGCGCCGGGTTCTCGCCGTACACCAGGAAGGTGTTGATGGAGAGGCCGGTTTCGTGGGCACACGAGGTGTCACCTGCGACGAAGCAGAAGAAGCTTGAGCCCCTCGCCAACGCCCTGCGCCTGTTGGCGGACGCCGGGCTGACCGTGGCGCCCGTCATCACGAACTTCCACCTCCGGCGGGTGATCCCTCTCATGGAGAGGGCGCTCCCCATCTTCAGGATGGGGAACGACGCTGACCCTGCTGCCCTGGCACGTTTGCAGCTGCTGGAGGAACCGCTCGCCCCAGCATACACGGTCGCAAGGGCAAGGCGCACGGTGAACCTCAAGATGGTGACTCACAGCGACGACGACCTGTGGTCGTTTGCGATGCTTCCGGATCCGAACCACGGCAATCTGGTGAGACTTGGTTTCTTGATTCGCCCGTTTCATCCCCGTGCTCGTACTAATGGTAATCGCTGGTGATAGGGGGTGCACGTCAACGTCCCCACCTCAGATCCGCCGACGCCCCGGTCGCACGCCGCCAACCGCTCCAGGCAACAAAGGCAGAAGGACTTGGCGGACTGGGCGAGGGCGAGGAAGATGAGGAGGCAGGAGCGCCTCGACAAGTACAATGAGGAGTACCTAGTGCAGGAGTAGCAGGGTCTTTCCCCCCCGCCAGAGCTGATAAACACGGATTCGGACGAGGAGGACAGTGACGGGGAGCGGATCATCTCTGACAGATGGGAGGGCGCGCCGCCCCCATCGCCGGGGGTCGAGGAGGTCCTCGCGAAGCCCACCCCTGAGGCGGGTACAGCGCCCCTCGACGAGGGGGCATCGTTGAGGGTACCTGCTGGGTCAGGGGCGGCGCCCCCAGATCCCTCGAGGAAGTATAAGCGGCGCATCTCCGGCATACGGTGAGTCGTATTCCGCTCTTCGTGTCCTTGATATCGCAGATTGATTCGCTGATCTTTCCCTTCCATTGTTGTCAGGGTGGCGCCCGCTGTCCCCGGCCTCGCGCCCATCAAGGCGCTCAAGGTGGGGGCGCAAGACGCGCCGCGCACGACGAGGCCTCATTCAGCGAGGACGTCGCGGACGACGGCGGGCACGGCAGCGGCGGGCGAGGCGTCGCAAGTTCAGGCTGCGGCCACGAGGTCGCAGCGGCAAGAGGAGGCGGCGGCGAAAGCCCTCCGCGCGGTGGTGGTTCGCAGGACCCAACGGGAGCGAGAGTAGGCCCGCGCCGCGGGTCGGGGAATAGAGGCCGTGGGGAGGTCAGGGCTCCTGCTGATGGTGATTCGACCCCTGCTGGGGGTCAGGTGATGGTGGCGGCCGCGCTAGCCCCCGGGCCCTACCCGAGGTACTGGTGGTGCGGCCCGATGGTTGCGTGGTGCCGGACCGGTGCCGGGGCGTCAACGTCTAGCGCCGTGGCCCGAACGTCTAGCGCCGGCGCGCCGCAGTGGGAGCAGAGGCTCCGGCTTCCTGGGGTTCCACCGAGCCTGGTGGAAGAGGCGAGGTCGGAGAGGGAGCTGTGGCGGTAGTTCGGTGGCCTTGGCGCCTCTCTACAGACTGCTCTCGCCGACGCCCTCCAGCTCCACGGGGGCAGGTCGCTCCAGGTTTTTCGGGTGAGTGCGCTTGTTTGAGGGCCGCTCGGTTCTCTTTCCTTTGTTGATGTGCCTTTCGTTTGACTTTCTTTCTTCCTTCTCCCCTTCCCCATTTGCAAGAGCTGCAGAGGCAGGCGGGTGAGAGGCTCACCCATATTGCCGAACTGAGCTCCGACCTCGACTGGTATCGGACACAATACGAGGCCCTGGACGTGATGGTGGAGGCTTTGCGGACGGACAATGGCTGGCTCGAGTACAACCTCCTCTGCACAGAGGAGGAACGTGACTCCCAGCGGGGCGTGGCGGCGCAGAGGGCCTAGGAGGCCGAGGGGCTGAAGGTCGTGCTCCAAAGGAAGGAGGAGGCGCTGACAGCTTCGAACGAGGAGCTGTAGAAGGCGCGCGTGGCGCAAGCCGAGGTCCAGTCCGCGCTGATGCAGAAGGAGGCTCCAACAGGATCGCGCAACCCTCGAGGGAGCGAGGTCCTGGCAGACTCAGGCCGAGCAGAAGACCCAGGAGGTCGAGAAGCTGGGTGCTGCTCTGCAGGAGAAGGGCGAGGCGCTCGCCGGGGTCGAGGGTCAGCTCTAGCAGGAGCGTGCGGCACGCGAGGAGGCGCAGGCCCAGCATCAACGAGAGCGCGCGGCGCTCGAGGATGCTAGGTCCGCACTTCAGTGCAAGCGCACGGCGCGTGAGGAGGCGCAGTCCCAGCTTCAGCAAGAGTGTACTGCTCTCGAGGAGGCCAGGACCGCGCTCCAGCAGCAGAATGCAGAGGTGGCGGCGGCGAACACCCAAGTTCAGCTTCGGCAGGTGGCGGCCGAGCTGCTCACCAAGGCCCTGGTCCGGGAGGGCATCACCGTCGAGACCCTGCAGGCCATTGTCGGAGAGAAGGATGCCTCGGTCCTGCAGCTGCAGCAAGAGGCCAGGGCCGTGCGTGCAGAGCTCAAGAGGGAGAAGAAGTAGACCGAAGGTAAGTCCCAGCCCCCGAGTCTTTAGTTGTTTTCAAGCTTGTCAAGATCCACCCTTGACACACCTTTCCCTGTCCCAGGGCTACGGACAGCTTTGGGGGAGTCGATGACGCAGGCGGAGGCGCTCCAAGCCGCCTACACCTCGTCTCAGCAGGAGTTCGAGGCCCTGGAACAGGCGGCTCTCGAAGTGTGCCGGGACGTCGAGGGGGGTGCCCGTTTGTCGGGGAGCTCGCTGGCGAGCCACCTCAGGGCTCTGAGCGGCTGTGTCGTCGAGCGCGTGAAGGGCGCTCTCCGTCTTGGCGTCCAGAAGACCCTCAGTGTAGTTTCGATGCATTATATCGTTGATCACACGGTGTTGGCAATGGGCTACGTCGTCGCGGACGGCCTTGACGACGATGGGGTGCAGGACGCCATGGACCAAGCCGATGCTGTTGCTGCCGATGCTGCCGCCGATCTCGCTGACATGTTCGAGGAAGACCTCTTCCCGGACGCTGCCGCCGCAGGCCCCCTCGAGCCCTGAAAGTAGTCGGGCGTAGAAGCCCTTAGGTCGTGGCTGGGATTTGAGCCAGGTGGCTCTTGTAAATGAACAAATCATCTTTTTAAGCTCGTAAACTTATTGTGTGACTTGTTTTTATGTATGTCATTGTGCCTTCCTCGTAGCTTAGGTAAATTTTGGCCGGGATCGATCGCTCTCGCGAGTGACCTGAGGTAAAAATGGTGAGCGGGAGAAGTCGTATCCTGCTGAAGGTGTAGGCGGTCCCGGACTCATCCGGCTTTGACCTTCTAGTTACTCGCGCCCTGCTTCTGTTTGCCTAGGCATCTGAGGCCTAACATGCTGAGCATTTTCGAAAGAAAATGTGTTTTGCGAAAAAATGGGACCGTTCAGGGGGGTGCCCCCCATAGTTGTAGCCCCCGAGGGGGACTTGGTTTTCAGAGGAAAGCCGAGTCTCCCTTATCTTTATTCACAACCTTAGTGTATATAAAACTGGCTTGGGCGCCAGAAATGTACAAACGACTTGGAACTTTTTAAGGTTAAAAGCGACATAGCTGTTGGATGTTCCAAGCGTTGGTGAAGATCTCGCCCTTCTCGTTTGCGAGCTTGTACGTGCCAGGCTTGAGGACCTCGACGATGATGTATGGCCCTTCCCACGGCGGTGTGAGCTTGTGGCGGCCCTCGTTCTTCTGTCGAAGTCTAAGTACCAAGTCTCCCTTACTGAGGTCTCGAGGCTGGACCTTGTGCGCTTGGTAGCACCACAGGGATTGTTGGTACTTCTCGGAGTGTAGGACCGCCACTTCTCGGGCCTCGTCGATACAGTCCAGTGTGTCTTCGCGATCTTGCTGGTTCTGCTCTTCCTGGTAGGCTTTGACCCTCGGGGACCCGTAATCTAAGTCTGTGGGGAGGACGGCCTCTGCGCCATAGACCAGGAAGAACGGGGTGAGACCTGTGGCTCTGCTCGGGGTATTCCTGAGGCTCCAAACGACCGACGGCAGCTCTTGAATCCACTTCCGGCCAAACTGGTTGAGCTTGTTGAAGATCCTTGGCTTTAGGCCTTGTAGAATCATGTCGTTGGCACGCTCTACTTGACCATTAGTTTGTGGGTGTACTACAGCTGACCAATCCACGCGGATGTGGTAGCTGTCGCAGAATTCTAAGAACTTTTTGCCACTGAACTGAGTGTCGTTGTCCGTTATGATGGAGTTGGGTACCCCAAATCGGTGGATGATGTCCGTGAAGAACAGCACGGCCTGCTCGGGCCTGAGGCTGCTGATAGGGCGGACCTCGATCCACTTCGAGAATTTGTCAATGGCCACCAGTATGTGGGTGAAGCCCCCGTGCGCCTTTCGCAAGGGCCCGACCATGTCCAGTCCCCACATGGCAAAAGGCCACGTGATGGGGATGGTTTGCAGTGCGTGAGCCAGGAGGTGGGTCTTGCACGCGTAGTATTGGCACCCTTCGCAGGTACGTACGACCTCATTGGCGTCGGCGACCGCCATCGGCCAATAGAAGCGCTGACGGAACGACTTGCCTACAAGGGTGCGCGGAGCGGCGTGGTGGCCGCACTCGCCCGCATGGACGTCTTGAATCAACTCCCGGCCCTCAGGGATGGAGATGCACTGCTGCATGATCCCCGAGGCGCTGCGCTTGTACAGCTCGTCGTCAATGACGACGAAGGACTTGTCCTTCCTGGCGATTCGTCTTTCCTCGGTCCGATCCGGGGGCAGCTCCCCCCGGTCGAGCCAGGCGAGATACCCATCGCGCCAGTCCCGCGAAGGGGGCGGGAGCTCGTCGATCTCCATCACCTCGGCCTGGTCCGCTTGGGACTCTTCCAGGTCTGAGGTTTCGAGTTCCCCGTTCGAGGGGTCCTCGTCCATGGGCTCGGTGCCCGTGGCCTTCGAGGGGCCAGCCCCGAGGCCTTACCAGAGACTCCATCGGTTTTGTCGAGGTCGACGGAGGGCTTGGTGAGGTCGCGGGCGAAAACATTTGGGGGAATGGTGATCCGCCCCGAAGCGATCTTGGCCAGCTCGTCCGCCTCCTTGTTGTACTTGCGCGCGATGTGATTGAGCTCGAAACCACAGAACTTGTCTTCAAGCTTGTGCACCGCGGCGTAGTATGCCTCCATCTTCTTGTCGTGGCAGCTTGCGTCCTTCATCACCTGGTCGATGACCAACTGAGAATCTCCCCGTATGTCAAGGCGCTTGATGCCGAGCTCGATGGCGATGCGCAGGCCGCTGAGGAGGGCCTCATACTCCGCCATGTTGTTCGACGCGGGGAAATGCAAGCGTACCAGGTACCGCATGTGCTCCCCAAGGGGTGAAACAAAGAGTAGGCCCGCGCCTACGCCCGTTTTCATTACCGAACCATCAAAGTACATGGTCCAGCACTCAGCTTGGATCTGAGGTGTGGGTAGCTGAATGTCGGTCCACTCAGCCATGAAATCCATCAAGACCTGCGATTTTATCGCCTTTCGTGGTGTGTAGGTGAGGGCTTCGCCCATAAGCTTCACGAACCATTTAGCTATCCTACCCGAGACATCCTGATTGTGGACAATATCTCCCAAAGGGAAAGAAGAGACCACGGTGACGGGATGGGCCTCGAAGTAGTGCTGCAGCTTGCGCCGCGCGAGCACCACCACGTGGAGCAGCTTCTGGATCTGAGGGTATCACGTCTTGGTTTCTGACAACACTTCGCTAATGTAGTAGACGGGCCTCTGGACAGGCAGGGCGTGACCCTCCTCCGTTCTCTCCACAACGATGACCGCGCTGACCACTTGGGTCGTGGCGGCGACGTAGAGATTGAGGGGCTCACCCTCCTTGGGCGGCGTTAGTATCGGGGCGTGGGCGAGTGTTGCCTTCAGTTTGTCGAGGGCCTCATGGGCCTTGGCGGTCCAGGAAAAGCGCTCGCTCTTTCGTACAGTCGGTACAGGGGTAAGCCCTTCTCACCGAGACGTGAGATAAAGCGACTCAGGGCCGCGAGGCAGCCCAGGACCCTCTATACTCCCTTCAGATCGCGTATCAGTCCCATCCGCTCAAGGGCCGACACCTTCTCCGGGTTGGGCTCTATGCCTCGCTGGGAGATAATGAAACCCAAGAGCATGCCACGCGGCACCCCGAAGACGCATTTTTCGGGATTTAACTTAACCCCGTTTGCCCGGAGGCAATCGAACGCAATGCACAGGTCGTTCACCACGTCGTCCGCCTTCCTGGATTTTACTACGATATCGTTGACATATGCCTCAACGGTCCGCCCGTTGTGATCCCCAAAGACATGGAGCATACATCGCTGGTATGTCACCCCGGTGTTTCGGAGACCAAATGGCATTGTCACGTAGCAAAACATACCAAATGGCGTGATAAAAGAGGTCGCGAGCGGGTCGGACTCCTTCATCTTGATTTGGTGATAACCGGAATACGCATCAAGGAAGCATAGTACTTCACACCCCGCAGTGGAATCAACTATCTGATCAATCCGTGGCAAAGGAAAAGGAACTTTGGGACATGCTTTATTTAAACCGGTGTAATCTATGCACATCCGCCACTTCCCGTTCTTTTTCTTAACTAGTACAGGATTAGCTAGCCACACGGGATGAAATACCTCCTTGATGAACCCGACCTCCAAGAGCTTGCGCAGCTCCTCTCCGATCGCCCGACGCTTCTCTTCGTCAAATCATCGCAGACGCAGAGACACCGGCTTGGAGTTGGGCAGGATATCAAGTGAGTGCTCGGCCACCTCCCTCGGAATGCCCAGCATGTCCGTGGGACTCCACGTAAAGATGTCAGCGTTGGCGTGGAGAAAGTCGACGAGCACCACTTCCTATTTCGGGTCTAGGGTGGAGCTGACCCTCAGCGCCTTGCCCTCGGGGGCACTGGGGTCGAGGGGTACAGCCTTGGTGTGCTCCGCGGCCTCGAAGCTGCCGGCGTGCTTGTTGGTGGAGTCAAGGTCCTCGTTGGCCAGCTTCTCCAGGTCCGCCACGAGGGCCTCGTCATGCGCAAGCGCCTCGGCGCGCTCAACACACTCGATGTCACATTCGAACGCGTGTTCAAACGATGGGCCCACCATGATAACACCTTTTGGCCCCGGTATCTTGAGCTTCAAGTAGGTGTAGTTCGGGACCGCCATGAACTTGGCGTAGCAGGGCCGGCCAAGGATGGCATGGTACGCTCCCCGAAACCCTACCACCTTGAAGGTGAGGACCTCCTTGCAGAAGTTGCTCGGCATGCCGAAGCAAATAGGCAGGTCGATCTGGCCGAGAGGTTGGACTCGCTTGCCCGGCGCAACGCCATGGAAGGGCGACTTGCTGGGCCGCAGCTTGTCCAGACCGATCCCCATGAGCTCCAAGGTGGAGGAGTACATGATGTTGAGGCTGCTGCCTCCGTCCATCAACACCTTGGAGAATCGTGTGTTGCCGATGATGGGATCGACAACAAGCGGGTACTGTCCCGGATTGGGGATATGATCCGGGTTGTCTTCGCGGCCAAAGGAGATCGTCTCCTCCGACCAGTCGAGGTACGACGGCACAGCCGGGTGAACGGAGTAGACCTCTCGACGTTCACGCCTGTGCTCCCGCGACGTCATATCGACCGTGGGCCCCCCGAAGATGAAGAACACGTTCTCCACCTCTGGGAAGCCGTCCCTGCCCCCGTCGCCCGCATCCTTCTTGGCGTTGTCCTCCTTCGTAGCGACTCGGTTGTAGTACTTCCTAAGCATGTCGCACTGCTCGAGGGTGTGAACGATAGGGGTCTTGTGGTACGCGCAGGGCTTCTTCAGCATGTCGTCGAACACTCCACCTCGAGGGGGGCCTCGAGCCCCCTTGTTGGCGGCATCGACCGTGTTGACTTCCTCGGAGCCCTTGCCCTGCTCCATGGGCTTCTTGCCCTGGTTCTTCTTGCCTTGCTTCTACTTCTTCGAGGCCTCCTTGGGCTTGCTGCCCTCCGCGGGCGCGTCCTCCGCTCGCTTGCCCTTCTTGCCGTCGAAGATCGCCCCACCGCCTCCTCTCCAGAAGCGTAGCTGGTGGCGATGTCGAACAGCTCGTTGACGCTGGTGGGAGGGTTCCGCCCCAACTCGCGCACGAGGTCCCGGCAAGTCGTGCCCTCCAGGAAGGCGTGCACGATCTCGGACTCACCGACGCTCCGAAGTTCGGTGCAGCGCTTGGAGAAGCGGCGGATGAAATCACTCAAGGACTCACCGGCCTTCTGGGAGCAGCCTCGGAGGTCCCAGGAGTTCTCAGGGCGCACGTATGTGCCCTGGAAGTTGCCCACGAATGTCCTGACTAGGTCGTCCCAGTCGTGGATCTGGTTCGCGGGCTAGTGCTCGAGCCACGTCCGCGCAGAATCTGCCAGGTGCAGCGGCAAGTTACGGATGATCATGGCGTCGTCGGTGGTGCCGCCCAGCTGGCACGCTAGGCTGTAGTCGTTGAGCCACACCCGGGGGTCCGTCTCCCCCGAGTACTTGTTCACGGTCGTCGGCTAGCGGAAGCGCGGGGGGATCGACGCCGTGCGGATCACCCGGCCGAACACACGCGTGCCCAGCGGCTCCGACGACGGGCTCTTGTCCTCCCGGCTGTCGTACCACCCCTCACGCTGGGGGTTGTAGCCATGTGACCCAGCAGCATCATGCTTCTTCTTGTTCAAGATGTTGCGGGCGTCGCCGTCATCGACCTTGCCACGTGTGTCCCGAATCCGATCCTTGACGGGCGTCCTCTGGTTGCCTTCGTGGACGGTAGGTGCCCAGTGCGGAGTGTGGACTGACGCCTCCGGATCTCGACCGCCCCCACTAGTTTTTACACTGCACTGGTGGTGCATGCGGGAGGCGGAGCTCTCGGCTTGTTGCACCGCAGCCTGCTCGATGAGGGCCTACGCCTCGCGGCGCAGGTTACGTCCCTGGGGCATCGATGGCTCAGGCATGGACCGAATCAAAGTCGCGGCAGCCACGAGCTTCTAGCTGGCCCTCGCCAAGTTTGGCGGTTCATCCACATCAGCATCGGTGTTGACGCGCTCGCGGGCTACGCGCCCCGCAGCGCGCGCCCCCTGCGTCGAGGGGCCGGCCCTGTCTCTTTCGAGCATGGCCTTCAGCTGCCGCAATTGCTCACACTCTGCGTTCAGCTTCGCCTCCAACTCGCGGAGCTGGGCCATCTGCGCGGCACACGCCGCGTCAGGTGCTGGTGGTGGCGTCCCCACAGGTGGTGCTACCACCACGTTGTTGAGGACCGCCGCGTCACCCGCTCCACCTCCTGCATCTTCACCTTCGCTGATGACGACGACGAAGCACTCGCGGGTGGGATTGTAATCCCCCTCGCTGGAGTCGTCCGAGCAGGTGAGGCAGTAGTCTGCCGCGGCCTGAAACCGCCTGAAAGCGTCGGGGTTCCGAGGCCCGGAGTAGTCCCACTCCGGCCATCCACGCCATACTCGCACCCCTCGCTGTCGGAGTCGCGGTAGGAATCACCGGGTGAGGTGGCAACGAGGTTCCGGATTGACATGAAGTGGTGGTCCAGGAGATCCTCGTATGCAGCCAGGTTGGTGCCGGCCGACGAAGAGTACGCCATGGAGGCGCCGCGCATCCCGTGGGGGAACTGCGGCTGTGCAGCCACGGTTCCGTCCGTAGGACGTGCCGTGGCGTCCGCTGGTGGAGATGCGTCGCCCTATCGCTCAGCGACAGGTGGGAACTCACCGAGCCAGCACCCGCCACTTGGCGTCGCTCCGTGCGTGCTCGTCACGAGTGCCTTCCCGAGCGCTTGCGATGTCGTGGTGGTGGCGGAAACGCTGCGGGCATTGGGGCAGCCACCGTCCCGGGCGGTGCCGCCTTGAGTGCGTCCCTGTTGAGGATACGCATGAGGTAGCCATTACCTGTCGCCTGGTAGTGGATGCTCCCGAACCAGATCTCGAATCCGACCGGGAGCATATCAGATTGACCCCAGGCGGGCCTCTCCGACGTGCGCTCGGTGATGATCACCATAGAGAAGACAGGTGGACGATCTCAGCGCAGCCCCCTACCTGGCGTGCCAACTGTCGGTGTCCGGATTAACACCGGCACCAACTAGTAATTTGTGCTGAGATCGGCTCCTCGATGGTCGGTGCTAAGCTAATGAGAGAAGGGGTTTATCTTGGTTCCGGCCACGTGGCCGTACATCCAGCAAGGTGTGCTTGCGCACAGTATTAACTTGCACCGGTGGTGCCTGTAGAGGGGGAGCTACAAGCAAGGCGGGAGAGGAGGAAATTCCCCAAGTCCCAACTACGACGATTGAGGCAAGTGCCAATATCGGGAAGGGGGTGATGTGCTGGTGAGCGAGTGAGTGTGTGCGGGTGAATGGGCGTCGTCCCCGCGCAGGGGCGTCTGCCTCTCCCTTTTATAGGCCAAGGGAGGGCAGTTACAGTGAAGCCGCACAGCAGCTAGCACAGTGGCTGCGTACTTGCAGGTATGGCGTCGGCGGTCTTGTCCCCGCACGTCTTGGTTCCTGGCACGAGTTGGTGGTGCCCTCCGGCTTCTGCGGGCGGCGTGGCGGCTCCTGTTGCCTGTTTGGCTTTGACTTCGAGGGGTTGTCCCTACTGAATCGAGGGCCTGGCCGCCGGGGAAAGGACGGGAGTTGGCAGCACAGGGCTGCAGGATGTCACCGGCCTGTCCGCACAGCCCATCACACAGTGGCAGGGATGGCGGCACAGTGCTGGGGATGGCCGCACAGCGCCCGGGATGGCCGTGCAGCACCCGGGATGGCTGTGCTGCGCCGGAGTTGGTGGAGGGGACGCGGCTCGTACCGCGGCGCCGGTCAGCATGTGCATCCACTCGCCGCCCGTACACCTTTTGAGGGTGCCCCCATGCCCGTTCGAGGGCCTTGCCGCGGGGGAAGGACGGGAGCAGGTGGCACAGCGCCGTGGGATGACGCCGGCGTGTCCGCACAGGGCCGCGCGACGCCCGCATAGGGCTAGGGTGGCGGGTTAGGCCCCACAGTGGCGGTGTCAGGTGTACGGACCGTGTCCGCCGCGCGGCGTGGGGGTAGATTCGCTTTTGACTTTGGTTCCCGCCATGGAGTCAGGCATTAAATGTCGTTGTCGGGCAGAGTAGAGGGGCGGGTCGCTGTTTATCAAGGGACGGCCTCGAGCGAGGTGGAGACGGTTGTCCGCTCGAGGGGTGGCGAACCCCTCGAGTGAGGTGGAAACCCGCTCGAGGGACCGGGGCCCACGAGCGTGGCGGAAATCAGCTCGAGGGACCGGAGCCCTCGAGCGAGGCGGAAACCCGCTCGAGGGACCGGGGCCCTCGAGCGAGGCGGAAATCCTCTCGAGGGACCGGAGCCCTCGAGCGAGGCGGAAATCCGTTCGAGGGAGCGAGACCCTCGAGCATGGCGCGCAAGCGGGCCTTCTCGATGGAGGCTGTTGCTGGGCCACATAGGCCATGGGCCTGTGGCGCCCGTGATTGTTAGGTTTAGAGACTAGCCCGTTCGTAGTTTTCGTTTGACAAGGGTAATTGATGAGGACATCACCACCGACACAGGTACATCTACACCAGCAGCACCATTCCAGGCGTCACCATCCGTACTAGCTGCATCTACACCTGCGCCAGAGGCTCCTACACTGGCGCCATCTAGGCCAATCACACGGGCCTGTGCGAGGGAGTTGAACTACATAATGCTGCTGAAGAACGAAGGCCCACAAGGGTAGTTGCTGGCCCAACAGGGAAGCCTAGGTGGGGCGCCTAGATTTGGAGGTGCCCAGGCTTGCACCCCACCTCCTGGCCGTGCCCCCCTCTCATGGCCGCATCGACTCTAGGGGCTGCGCCCCCCTCCTTTTGTTTTCCTATATTAGATAGAGTCCTTCATTTTACAACTTGAGTTTTGTTTTGCATCTAGCTTGAGCTACACCAGACCACGAACAAATATGTGCTGTCCTCTGTGATTCAGAACTCCACCTTCGAGTGATAGTAAGATTACTCACCTCTTTTTCTTGTTCGTTCTTCGATTGCATGCAGGAAACGATCTTCGTGATCAGGCTAACTTTGCACCGTCAAGGTTGGTAACCATCAGGAGTTGGTTCAGCGATTGCATTGGCGCTTCGAGCTCGCTCGTCATATTCAGATCGTGAGGGTCAACAACCACCAAATCGAAGTTATCTCCACTAACCGAAAGATCGGGCACTCCGCCTCTATCAAGTGGTATCAGTTTTCCAGGTTGATCGGTGAGTTTATCGAGTGTTTTTAATTCCTATAGTCCACAAAAACCAAACAAAAATTTGTTTTAGGTTAGATCTTTGTCCCAGCAACCCTTTTTAGCCTCGCACTTTCATTCAATAATTTGCGTTGTTGAATTTGTGTGCTTTACATTTCAATTGTTGCTGGTTACTTGTGTTTGTTTTTCTCATCGCCTTGTTCCTGTTCTCCACAAACCCTACCGCACCGCTCTGCCTCCCGCACACACCGCCGCCTCCCCCTGTTCGTGAATCCCCTGGGCGCGCGCCCCCTCCCTGGTGTGCCGCCGGCCCTAGTTTCCCTGTGTTTAGAAAGTAAAAAAAAGAAAGAAAGCAAAAAAAGGAAAGAAAGCAATCAAAAAAAAGGAAAGAAAGCAATCCAAAAAAAAAGGAAAGAAAAAAAAGGAAACAGGGCCGCCGCACCAGGCCGTGTCCTTCCTGGACACAGTCACGAACTCCCCCTCCCCACACCATAGTGCCCTCCCTGGACACGACTCCTCCCTCTCGCCCGCCGCCACAGGCACAGCACCAGCCAGCTCTCTCTTCCGTGGTGCCATACTCTGAGGTTCTTACTCTAGAAAGAGAGAGAGAGAGAGTATCTTTTTTTTACCGGAATACCCCTGTACTTTCAGAAAAGTGTGTGTCGCAATTTGATATTTGAGATCCTCTGTGTTCATTTTATCTGTTTTGAGGACTTCGGCAAAAAAAAACAGAATAAAAAAAACAACAGCAATTTGTTGCACCCGACACACCTCTGCCCCGTCCTTGCTTCTATCCTTTCTTTTTCCTTCTTCCGTGCACTTGTTTCCAGCAGCTTTTGTACGTGTTTTAGCACTATAATTCAACTTTGCATCTATTGTTTGATTGTGCTAATCCTTGCTTTGAGTGCAGCCTTCCCAGAACTCCACATATTTCTACGACAAGCAGTTTTTGTTTCTCCAGGCAATCGCTGCTCCAATCTTTCACGAGTTCCACCGGTTGGTTGCAGGTCGCCCCTGTGTGCGTGGTAAGAACAGATAAGAATTTGATAACAACACTAGTGTGAGCACCTTGTGACCTGTCCCACCCTGTTTTTGTTGTTGTTTTGTTTTTGTATTTGCGCTAACAATGGCAGATGAAGGCGGCGCTGCTGATCCGTTGCAAGACTTGCGAGCACAAGTTGAAGGACTAGCCGCAGACATTCGGACGGTACATGAACGGCTGGACGAAATGATCACAACGTCGACCGACCGTTTCGACCAGCTCGACCTCGCCTAGACGGCCACCAAGACCACACTCGACGCTCTCGTGGCCCGACTCGATGCCATGCACACCACGATCACAGAGTTGCAGAAGGACTATGGCGGTGATTCGGAGCAGGACGCCGGAGACAGTCGCGGTCGTGCCCGCCGTGTGCCACGCCGCCCCGGTAATGATTCTTTTTCTAAGATTAAATTTAAAATCCCACCTTTTAATGGCAAATATGATCCTGCTGCATATGTTGATTGGGAGTTAGAGGTTGAACAAAAATTTTCATGCCATGATATCTGCAAATTCTCAAGTTAAAGCTGCTATTAGTGAATTTACTGTTTTTGCTTTAATTTGGTGGCGTGAGTAAAAATTAAACATCCCACTGCCATTCCGACCACTTGGGATCAATTAAAAACTGCTATGCGCCATAGATTTGTGCCTTCGTATTATGCTCGTGATTTGCCTAATAAGATGCAGTGTTTTCAGAAAGGTTCTCAATCTGTTGAGGGCTATTACCAAGAGTTACAAAAAGGTATGATTCGTTGTGGGATATTGGAGACCAACGACGCTGCTATGGCACGTTTTCGTGGTGGCTTAAATCGCGAAATCCAGGACATACTTGATTACAAGGAATATAATGATATGACTCAATTATTTTAATATGCTTGCAAAGCTGAACGTGAAGTGCAGGGACGCCGCTCGAAGACTTTTTCTAACCCTTTTGCAGGTCGTACCTCGACATCCAGCCCCACGGTCGCTTCTCCTGCACCATCTGCGGCCACGCCTACATCCCGTGATAGGGCGGCCAAACCTGCAGGCGCCGCTCCATCCACAGGCGCGACCCCCACCACAGGCCATACGCGGGATATCATGTGTTTTGTTGCAGCGGACGTGGCCACGTGGCTCGAGACTGCCCGAACACGCGCACTTTGCTCATTCGTGACAATGGTGAGTACTCTTCCGCTAGTGATTCTGAGGATATTCAACATACCATGCTAGCCACTGACCATGCAGCAAAGACGGATGTACATGTCAACCCGGATGACGCCGATAGGTATGAAACTCTTGTTGTGCAGTGTGTTCTCAGTACACAGGTCGCCCCGCCGGAGACGAATCAGCGACACACCCTTTTCCACACAAAGGGCGTTGTGAAGGAATGGTCGATTCGCATCATCATCGACAGCGGTAGCTGCAACAATTTGGCGAGTACTGCGCTGGTTGAGAAACTATCTTTACCCACTCGTAAGCATCCGCATCCATATCACATTCAATGGCTTAATGATGGTGTGGAAAAATTAGAATAACACAAACAGTGCGTGTTCATTTCTCCATGGGTGCTTATTCTGATTTTGCTGATTGTGATGTTGTTCCCATGGAAGCATGTTCCTTGTTACTTGGTCGACCTTGGCAATATGATACTGATAGCTTGCATCATGGTCGTTCGAATCATTATTCTTTAATGTTTAAGGGACAGAAAATAATTATACACCCTATGACACCTGAACAAATTGCTAAAGATGATGTTGCTAGAGCTGCTAAAACTGCTAAGAAACTTGAACCATCACGGTCAATTAATTCTGAAATCAAGTTGCTTGCTCCTGTTCAACTTGCTACACGTGCTGATTTTGATGATTTATGTGATGCTCAATTGCCTTGCTTCGCACTCGTATGCTCTAGTCTGCTCGTTTCACTTGATGATGCACCGTCTTTGGATGTTCCCCCTGTGGTTGCTAACCTTTCGCAGGAGTACACTGATGTCTTTCCCAAAGACTTGCCACCAGGTGTCCCACCACTCCGTGGCATTGAGCACCAGATTGACCTCATTCCAGGCGCACAGCTTCCGAATTGTGCCCCGTACCGTACAAATCTGGATGAGACAAAGGAGATCCAGCGCCAGGTACAGGCATTGCTTGACAAGGGTTACATTCGTGAGTCTCTCAGCCCTTGCTCAGTTCCTGTGTTACTTGTTCCAAAGAAAGATGGATCCTGGCGTATGTGTGTAGATTGTCGTGCTATTAATAACATCACCATTCGTTATCGATATCCCATACCACGACTTGATGATATGCTAGATGAGCTTAGTGGTGCCATTATTTTCACAAAGATTGATTTGCGTAGTGGTTACCATCAGATTAGAATGAAACTAGGTGATGAATGGAAAACAACTTTTAAAACGAAATTTGGCTTATATGAATGGTTGGTTATGCCGTTTGGTTTGACTAATGCTCCCAGCACCTTTATGCGCTTAATGAATGAAGTTCTAAGGCCTTTCATTGGATTGTTCGTTGTTGTCTATTTTGATGATATTCTGATTTACAGCAAGTCCATGGAAGCACATTTAGAACATTTACGTGCTGTTTTTGATACGTTGTGTGCTGCTAACTTGTTTGGTAACATGGATAAATGCATCTTTTGCACACAACGTGTCTCGTTTCTTGGCTATGTTGTTACTCCACAGGGCATTGAGGTGGATAGCAGCAAGATCGACGCCATTCGAGAGTGGCCTACACCGACGATGGTCACACAGATTCAGAGTTTTCTTGGACTTGCAGGTTTCTATCACAGGTTCGTTTGTGATTTCAACTCCATTGCAGCGCCTCTCCACGATCTTACAAAGAAAGGTGTGCCGTTTGATTGGAGTGATTCGCAAGAGGTAGCGTTCAGCACTTTAAAGGATAAGTTAACCCATGCTCCTCTCTTACAATTACCTGATTTTGACAAGATATTTGAGCTTGAATGTGATGCTAGTGGTATTGGCTTAGGTGCTGTTTTGTTACAAGAGGGAAACCCCGTTGCTTATTTTAGTGAAAAACTAAGTGGTGCTAGCTTGCGATATTCTACTTATGATAAGGAACTTTATGCTTTAGTGCACACTTTGCAAACATGGCAGCACTATCTTTGGCGTCACGAGTTCATTATTCATTCTGATCATAAGGCTTTAAAACATATTCGTACCCAAACCAATCTGAACCGTCGTCATGCTAATTGGGTAGAATTCATTGAGTCCTTTCCGTACATCATTAAACATAAGAACGGGAAGGAAAATGTCATTGCTGATGCTTTGTCTCATCGATATACTATGTTGTCCAAGTTAGATTTTAAAAATCTTTGGCTTGCAGACCATAAAAGATCAATATGTCGACGATGCTGATTTTAAAGATGCTTTTGCTCATTGTATGAATGGGAAACCATGGGGCAAATTCCACATGCAGGACGGGTTCCTGTTTCGTGATAACAAGCTGTGTGTTCCAGCAAGCTCGGTTTGTCTTTTGTTGTTACAGGAAGCACATGGAGGTGGTCTCATGGGACATTTTGGCATTCACAAGACACATGAGGTGTTGGCTGCTCACTTCTTTTGGCCTCGGATGCGTCCTGATGTTGAGCGCCTTGTTGCACGTTGCACTACTTGTCAGAAAGCTAAGTCACGCCTGAACAACCATGGTTTGTATATGCCATTGCCTGTCCCTACTTCTCCTTGGCTCGATATTTCTATGGACTTTGTTTTGGGATTGCCTAGAACTAAGAAGGGAGGGACAACATTTTTGTGGTTGTTGATCCATTCTTTAAAATGGCTCATTTTATACCTTGTCATAAGACTGATGATGCTAGCAATATTGCTGAATTATTCTTTAGAGAGATTATTCGCTTGCATGGTATTCCAAATACAATAGTCTCTGATTGTGATGCTAAGTTTCTCAGTCATTTTTGGAGGTCACTTTGGAAAAAATTGGGCACTAAATTGCTGTTTAGCACAACTTGTCACCCTCAGACTGATGGGCAAACTGAGGTGGTTAATCGAACTTTGTCAACCATGCTTAGGGCTGTTTTAGACAAAAATTTTAAACATTGGGAGGATTTCTTGCCTCATGTTGAGTTTGCTTATAATCATGCCACGCATTCTTCTACAAAGATGTCCCCCTTTCAGGTTGTTTATGGTTATATTCCTCGAGCGCCTATTGATTTGTTTGCGTTTGATGCTGAGGACGTCCCACACATAGATGCTGCTACACATGTTGATCAAATGATTAGCTTGCATGAACAAACTCAACAAAACATTGCTGCTGCTAATGCTAAGTATCAGGTTGCGGGTAGTACAGGGAGAAAACATGTTACTTTTGAACCTGGTGATTTTGTTTGGTTGCATTTGAGAAAGGATCGGTTTCCTACTTTACGACGTTCTAAATTGATGCCTCGTGCTGCTGGTCCTTTTAAGATACTAACCAAAATTAATGATAATGCTTATGTTCTTGACCAACCTGCGGAGTTTGGTGTTTCCACTAGTTTTAATGTTGCAGATTTAAAGCCGTATGCGGGAGAGGATGAGGAGTTGCCGTCGAGGACGACTTCAGTTCAAGAAGGGGAGGATGATGAGGACATCACCACCGACACGGGTACATCTACACCAGCAGCACCATTCCAGGCGTTACCGTCCGTACGAGTTGCATCTACACCTACGCCAGAGGCTCCTACACCTGCGCCTTCTGGGCCAATCACACGGGCCCATGCGAGGGAGTTGAACTACATAATGCTGCTGAAGAACGAAGGCCCACAAGGGTAGTTGCTGGCCCAATAGGGAAGCCCAGGTGGGGCGCCTAGGGTTGGAGGCGCCCAGGCTCGCGCCCCACCTCGTGGCCGTGCCCCCCTCTCGTGGCCGCGTCGACTCTAGGGGCTACGCCCCCTCCTTTTGTTTTCCTATATTAGATAGAGTCCTTCTCATTTTACAACTTGAGTTTTGTTTTGCATCTAGCTTTAGCTACACCAGACCACGCACAAATACGTGCTGTCCTCTGTGATTCAGAACTCCACCTTCGAGTGATAGTAAGATTGCTCACCTCTTTTTCTTGTTCGTTCTTCGATTGCGTGCAGGAAACGATCTTCGTGATCAGGCTGACTTTGCACTGGCAAGGTTGGTAACCAACGGGAGTTGGTTCAGCGATTGCATTGGCGCTTCGAGCTCGCTCGTCGTAGTCAGATCGTGAGGGTCAACAACCACCAAATCGAAGTTATCTCCACTCACCGAAAGATCGGGCACTCCGCCTCTATTAGTAATTATCCCCTTAGTTAGGGGACCCCTAATGACCGTCCCCGACACTCTCTTTCTTCAATAAATACAGTACCACATCAGCAAAAAAACTATAAATGAGAGGGTAATTAATAGACTTAGACTTCATGATGAAGTCTGCATTCGGAGTACCCTTACAGCTTCGTCTTCAATGATATGGAGTGTCAACTGGCTAAGCATGGACAATATTAGTTTAAATCGTGTTAGGTACTATTAAGTATTGCATGGCATCTTCCAGGTGCGCTTAATAATCTTATGTCAATAAAAGGGTATATTCCAACAACAACAAAAAAAAGTATACATGACAAACGAGACAAATTGGAATTTGTAGCATGTGTTTGAGAATGAAACTTAAAATGGAAGAACGGATCGGAATCGTAGAATGGTACCATGATTGTATAAGCTTTTTAAGAGACTTTCTTCAGTGCGATCGGCATAAAGTGACGTAAAGGATTGTTAAGCCAATCATGTTGTGACAGGTGGCACCATATTTTCGGGCACGCGTAAAGGTGCGGAGAAACCTTCGAGGGTAGTACCATCATTTTACAGCTGCGGTCTATTGGGTTCCTTGCACACAGCCACCGTGTTTATCCCTGCTCCCCGGAGAAGAGAGCTGGTACGGTGCAAAGTGCCATGGATTACGAACCATGTTGGTGAGTGTAATCAACGAAGGAGCTTCAGAAGGGTTAGGTTGGTGGTCGGGCGCTGCCGCCAGAGTGTGTCATTTTTACTCTTAATAGCATTGGTTAAGTCGTCGGTCTCGTGCCTTACGTGCGTGAATAACGGTTACGGCAGGAATCACCTGTGTGCATGTGGAACAGACGATCCAAAATTCTTGATTACACGAAAACACTGATGGCTTACGTATACGATGCGTAATCCATTGGGAAAGTGAATGATACAAGACCTCATCACAGAAGATCCAAAATTACTAGGTTACGCGAAAACTCTACTGGTTACGTACAACGTCGTCGAAACAAATTCCTAGCATATGAGCACAGAAGATCTCCTGTGTCGTAATTGTATACGTCATTAGTAAATCAAGTGATAATATGATGGGCCTGGGCCATCTAGTACGGGCCACGTAGTTGGCACATGTATTTGGTGTCTGTATTACTAATGAGCCCTTTCTACTGATAATTAGGTATACAGTTAAAAAATGGTTTTAGTGGTATGACCTCAATCTTCTTAATAAATACATGAACTTACATACTATTTGACTTGGTACTAGTATAATTTCCCGAAATAACTTTCGTATCCTCCGCCGCTGAGGCTGTCAAAGACTACATTTTTTTAGGAAAAGAGTCCTCCCAAAACTCGCACGGATGGAGGCGGCGGGGACGCGCTCCCACACTACAACGAATTCTTCCCCTGCCGCTCGCCATGAGGCACAGAGGAAGGTCGCGCACATTTAAGAGCACCGGAGATGATGAGGACATCCCAGCCGTACGTAACCTAGCTCCCTTGTTTATACAAGATGCATCACGAATTACACCAAGTCCACCTTGGGTTACGCATGAAGATTGAAGAATCAAACGCAAGCGGTTAGGCAGGAACAAGCATTGGATACACAAGCACATGTGTATGAAGGATAGGTTACAAGCAGCCATGCTAAGAAACTCCAACAAGAGGTTAATCAGTGAATGCTTTAAGTTCCTCTCTGTGTTACATTGCAATACTGATGAGAGTCATGTACTACCTTACTAGTCTTGTACTTTACTCCTAGTCAGGTTTGCAAGAGTTACATAGAAGACACATAGGGTTACATGGAGGACACCAAGTTCGCTGCCTAAGCTGAGAAGGATTAATCACACAAGACTCTGGGTTACATGAGAAGCTTCACGTCCAACTCTGTACCATCATATTGCTAAAATACTTCTTGAAATCTGGAATTTATGTCGGAAAATTCCTGTACATCTAACAAGTTGCGTCGTGTAGTAGTTTGAAGCTCGTTCAAGTCAAGATTCCAATGCAACAAACAGTGCATCATTTTGACTTCCGAGCTAGGAGTTATGGCAAAATTACTTAAGGGTGCGCAGAAGATGGAAAAACGCGTGTGAACTGAGATATAAACTAACCAGCGACCGAAAACCGATCCGAAGTACCCTTACAAAAACCGAAATACGGATCCAAAAAAGTCGAAATACACAACCGAAAAATGTTCCC
The DNA here is from genome assembly GCA_036936925.1 of Cenchrus fungigraminus. Lineage (NCBI taxonomy): Eukaryota > Viridiplantae > Streptophyta > Magnoliopsida > Poales > Poaceae > Cenchrus > Cenchrus fungigraminus. The sequence goes on from CM072777.1 coordinate 55,548,673, forward strand.
TGGTCTTTTCAGGTTTCCACACCCCAACCCATCAGATTGTTGGGTCGGGTCAGCCCCGGTATTTCGAGATTTGGGACAAAACTCCGACCCATCACGTGGTTGGGTCGGGTCGGGCTTGTCGGGTTCTTTGGGTCATGAATACCTACGACGATGCCCGCGCGTCAAGCGCCTCGGAGTCTGTCTGGTCCTGTGTATTCTTTTCTTTTTCTTTTTTTGCAAATTGGGGGATTGGAGCATGGTCGCTGTCGCTGTATAGAACTGTGGGTGGTAGATAGCTGTGCTACAACGCAATATTAGCATCAGAAGTTTGACGCTAATAATATAGAATCACCATTGAACTGTTGATCTTGTGGAAGAATTTTGTATTCCTGTCTGCTTGAGGCACCCATTGCTTCTTGTATCTTTGCTTCTGCTATTCAGTTTGCTTTTGGAGTAGGTGATGGTGTTGGAGGGTGAGATTTTGTTCTTGAGAATTGTTTCTTGTCTACCTCCTGCGTAACAGACTGGGCACAGGTTACGCAGGGCAGTGCGTAATAACCAAATCTGTGTTGCAGAAGCGATGCAAAATGGATAGTGCGTAACCGAGGACGTGGCTAACCGAGCGCGTTCGTGCAGGTTACGCGCATAATTGACTCTGGACCGTCCCACCATCGTATTACAAACAAACAAACATGCTTCCATTCACTGTAGAGCGGCATTGGAAATTAGGACTTGAGCTCTATGCTATTGGCTGTATTTTTTGTTGTGCTCTATGCCATTTGTTGCATTTTTCGAACACTTCTCATTAAATAAACACTTTTTTAGATGTATCATTAAGTAAACACTTATGTACTCATTTATTATAGAAATAGCTATCTGGGTTTTGTACTGGGCCTGCGTGCCTAGCTCCTTGTTGGGCTGAGCCCATGTAGGCATCGATGAATCGTTTAGTGTTAGTTCTTTTATTTGACCATGGTTAAGCAGCAGGGCCATCCTAGGGGGGTGGGCCCATGAACGAGAGGGGCCCATGGTGTATGTATTTGTAGAGTGTTTACTATAGGTGTTCTGCTCATTGCGATGAATATTCAAAAGCTCATATATATGCATGTTGTCCCTTTCCGAGGATTAGCTTGTTGTCGCCTCCTATTTCAGTATTTAGCTATTCTCTTTTGCTTTCAAAATATGTCGCAAGTAAACTCTTTCGTTGTACCATAAACTTTAATCGTCATATTTCAGACTTGTTTGGCATGATTCTTGCAACGACGCGAAGCCACCAGCTTGCAATGACGCAGTGCCGGCCACTCGAAGCAGGCGGCCTTGACGTGCATCATAGCACCGCCCCTGCCAGTCAAAACCGCAGCACCGAACCCAAGAGATAAGCCTCACCACTGGGCCTCCGGCGAGGGATTGGAGGAGGGAATCAGAGGGGAAACAGCAGAAAACCGAGATCAGGAAGAAGACAGAAGGGGAATCGGGAGGAGAACGGCGCAGGAGCACCAGGAGGAACAAGAACAGTTCATCTGTTTGATATTATATGTTGATAAATAAATGCCTATGCCTCCTACGGATATGGCCAGCAGGCCGGACAGCGTACACAAGCACAACGGCCCACGGCGGCACATAGGCCCGCTACCCTATTACAGGACCAATAACAGCCTAGTCCTAACATGGAATTAGGGGATCCAACGCAAAGTCCAAATCTGATGGATCCATCGAAATAGCATGCGTTTGGAATGGAATAACGAAACAAAACAAATCCAAAATACATAATCTCTAAATTAGACACATAACACTACTATAGCAAGTTCATTATAACAAAGTACAAAATTAAGATACATAAAGTATGGATCGAAATTACATCTAGCAAAAATAGTAAACCTAGATAAATTAAGATAAAGGGCAACCCTGCCCTAGTACGGACATCGCTGGAGCATCCTTCCGCGCATCTCACTATCAGTGAGCCGCAGCTTACCAGCCGGCGCCTCCATCGGGACGACGCTTATCGCCGGTGAGATGGTAAGCCGCCATACACTATGAGAAGAGGAAGACAAAGTTTAAAATGGGTAAAGCATTTCGAATGTAAAGTACAACGCGTTGTGCGAATAAAGAAAGAATCAAAACCTTGCTCTTGCGCTTCGCTGCCTTCGCCCGGTTGGCCGCATGGATGTGGTCCCTCTCTGCCTGCACGGCGAGGTTGCCACCGCAGTCACCAACGCGACCGATCTCGCGCTCGCGGGCCCTTTCGCTGCTGTAGAGGATGTAGTCAGCAATCGCCTTGTGCTGCGGTCCCTTGAGACCATTGCCTATGGTGGACAACCCGGTGGCGTGGTTGAGAAACTCGAGGAGGCTCCAGTTGCGCTACATCCGCCCGGGACAGAAGGTACAATGATAGTACCCTCTGACGCGGCGGACGCGGCGCTGACCAGAGGCGAACTCGTTGGCCATCTCGGTGACCATCTGGGCAAACTCCTCCTCGCCGTTGTAGGAGTTGCAGTCGTTGGAGTTGCTGTTGTTGGACATCTTCTCAATGGCGAACGGGAGAAATGAACAGATGAAATGGGGAACGCGAGCAAAATGGAAGAGGAATGCGAGATGCTATGGATGCCATGCCTTGCCTACTATACTTAAGAATGGGCACAAAGGCTGGACGGTGAGACCCGAGGCACGCGCGGTTCGAGTCGTCTGTGTGAACGGACACTTGGCCACTGGTCGGCTAGTAGAATGAATAGTACTCGGCTGGTAGATTGAATAGTATTGTGTGAGAGAAGATAAGCTGAAACAAGTCGAGATAAGCCAAGTCAAGATAAGCCGAACAGGTTCTTGACGTTTCAGAATTCACAAAGAGACGCGTTGGGCACCTGCGTAACCGCGAGCCATGTTGGTCCACGCATCCATCATGGTTCCTCGTGCGTAACCTGCCAGGCGCTGCCACCAAAAGGTATCGGTTACGCAGGTCCGACACGAGGTTGCACCATGCGTAACCGATAGTCTGCAGATTACGCATTCCACTTCACCTACCGTCTCTTGATGTGTGGGCCTGACACGGTGCAACACATTTCATTGATATAGCAGCAAATACAAGACTACGATCCTAGGAGATGATCACAGTAGGTAGGAAAAAGAAAGAAAAGGAAAAAACAACAAACTATATCATTGATATAGCTGCAAAGTTAGTTACTTCATTGCATCTTCATGTCTCCTGTTGCATACCATTGTCAGCTTGCATGACCCTCCTGAAAACAGCTTCCACATCGCAAGTCGATTCTTCTTCTGGTTCCTCATGCACTATGATCCACTTGATACTGATAAGCTTCGCGAATTACTCCCTTTGCCAATAGTACTCAGGGCATCTATCAGGAGCCTACAAATGGTAGCAAGCCGCGTAACCTAGGAGTAGGCTGAAGCAGAGCGTGTGCGTCGTGGATTGTGCGTAACCCACCTGGTCTAGCTTACTCCTCCTCGGGGCGGGTGGTGCTGTGGCTGTGGACGACACGACGGGACGGGAGCGCAGGCGCCTGTAGGCCCGTCCTGTCCTGTCAAGGCTGTACACAGTTTGCTTCTCCCCGAAGCGAAGCCCGCGCCGGGGAGGCTGCTGACGCGTCGTCCATGGAATTCTCTAGTGCGCAGCCCGCTGAATGGCACCTGCGTAACCGAGATCTTGCAGGTTACGCGCTTAGTCGACACCACCCGCCGTGTCCCGCGACAACCGCGATGCTGGCGTGCGTAACCCAGTCGGTGATGCATGCGCCATTGGTGGGATGGTGCGTCGCCAAACCGTGCGTAACCGAGCTGGAGCAGGTGACGCGTAGAATCGACACGACCGGATGCAGCGTGGATTTTGCGCAACCAATCAGTGCGTAACCCAGTCAGTGTTGAGCCATGCAGCGTGGATTTTGCAGAGTGGATGTAGTACGCATGTGCGTCATGGATTGTGTGTAACCCAGTCAGTGTTGAGCCATGCAGCGTGGATTTTGCAGAGTGGATGTAGTACGCGTGTGCGTCATGGGTTGTGTGTAACCCAGCGGGTCCAGCTTACTCCTCGGGGCGGGCGGAGCTGTTGTGGCTGTGGACGACACGACGGGACGGGAGCGGAGGCGCCTGCAGCAGCAGGCCCATCCCGTCCCGTCAAGGCTGTACACACGACACGACACAGTGACCGTGCGTAACCCGGCTTGGCACCAAGCCAAGTAACCTAGGCTAAAGCACCGCGTGTGCGTCATGGATTGTTCGTAACCCAGCGGGTCCAGCTTAATTGATCATCGTCGCGATGTCACAGACGAGGTAGGAGTAACTAATAACTAGGTGATACCCCGCACGTTGCTGCGGGAATTTTTAAGCAAAATTTTAAGGTGAAATGTGAAAGTAGAAACACCAAAACGATTACATGACGATATTTATGTGTAAACAATAATATATATGACAGCATGTTAATTTTGTTGAGCGAGAATCATTCTTAAATGATTGATCCTACATGTATTTCAACTGCGAGAATTTTATGGCGTGCTACTCGCAAATGCAACATGCTATTAGTCACAGAAAATCAACGAAGGCATAAATACATGTCTTGGTGGATGTTGACATGGTTTATAGTGGATGGTGACATGGCGTGTAGTGGGTTATGACATGGCGCGTTGAGAGGCAAAAGAAATCGTTAGTGGGTACCAATTATATAGTTTATATTATATATATAAGCTTAATTGCAGAGTGGATGCAGTACGCGTGTGCGTCATGGATTGTGCGTAACCCAGTGTGTCCAGCTTACTCCTCGGGGCGGGCAGCACTGTTGTGGCTGTGGACGACACGACGGGACGGGAGCGGAGGCGCCTGCAGCAGCAGGCCCGTCCCGTCCCGTCATGGTTGTACACACGACACGACACAGTGACCGTGCGTAACCCTTGGCTTGGCAGCAAGCCGCGTAACCTAGGCTGAAGCACCGCATGGCACACGTAACGCAGCGGGTCCAGCTTACTCCTCGGGGCGGGCGGCGGCTGTGGCTGCGGACGACACGACAGGAGGGGAGCGGAGGAGGGAGGCCCCGTCCCGTCGTCCATCATAATAATGATGGTGCACCGCGTGGCCCACAACGGCTTGCCCTCGCCGCAGTTTGCGTCTCCCCGAAGCGAAGCCCGCACCGGGGGGGGTGGGGAGGTTGCTGACGCGTCATCCATGGAATTCTCTAGTGTGCAGCCCGCTGAATGGCACCTGAGTAACCGAGACCTTGCAGGTTACGCGCTTAGTCGACACCACCCACCGTGTCCCGCGGCAACCGCAATGCTGGTGTGCATAACCCAGTCGGTAATGCACGCGCCATGGGATGGTGCGTCACCGAACCGTGCGTAACCGAGCTGGAGCAGGTGACGTGTAGAATCGAGACGACCGGATGCAGCGTGGATTTTGCGGAACCAATCAGTGCGTAACCCAGTCAGTGTTGAGCCATGCAGCGTGGATTTTGCAGAGTGGATATTGCGCAGTGCGCATGCACACAGACATACAGAGGCTTGCGAAACCTGCCCAGTCTACATTATGCTGGAGCCACGCTGCGTGCTTGCGAGTTTGGGTTACAAACGCTTTGTTCTTGGCTGCTTGCGAGTTTCTGCTTCACAAGACGAAGTTAAGGGAGTAGTACTCCGCATAGTTGTTTCTGGTGATTCTTTTGGTTGACTTAAGTTATTTTGCTTTGCCTCTTTGCCATGTCGAGAAAGTATGGTGTATGCCTCGTTTCCAGCCGCTCAGCCATTGATGTTAGGTGCGCCCGTCGCGCCGACTGTGCAGGAGAGCTCAGGGGCACGGCCGTTCCCGACCCTGCTCGACAGACCGGCTGCGTTGCCAGGCGCTCGGCCACTGATGTTGCCCCTGTCCCTGTTCGAAGGTGAGGCGGTGCCCATGATCATCGACGAACCAGACTGGATGAAACGCTAATTGCCAATAATAACAAGTGTTGCATTGCTGTAATGATAACTACTACTCCCTCCGTCCTTAAATATATGAAGTTTAGGACAAGAAATTTAGTTCAAAATGAACTAATTTGTTGTCCTAAACGTCATATATTTAAGAACGGAGGGATTAGTTTCTGATTAAGTTTGGTCCCTCCTTATTTGATTGTGCTGCTATTTTTTGGTTGTAAGATCACTGGACTCTGTTTCCTACTACGGAGGAGTACTTTGGATGGATGTTCATTCAAAAAATGTGAACCTATTTTGCCAACAAATCAACAAATAATTCAGTCTGGCTTGGTCACTTTTTCTTATCAGTAAGCCAGCACATTGTGGATTTTGCGTAACCTACATCATCCGTAACCCAGTCAGTGTTAACGCAGTCGGTGTTGCAGGAACAATGCAGCATGACTGGTGGGTAACCGAGCGAATGGAGGTTACGCGCTAAATTGACTCGACCCCGTCGGGGGTTGCAGGTTGCAGCATGCAGCACGGATGCTTCGTAACCTAGCCAGCGCAGAATTGACACTAATTAAACGAATGCTGAACCATTTTGTAATCGGCACTTAACCATTTTTAATCAGCACTTAACCATCTACCTACACCATTGTTATTTCCTCAGGTGTACACCCTTGATGTTTGAAGAGCATGATGGTGGTGAATTACTCTTCATTTGCGCGTGCTTGAATGTCCACTTTTGAGACTCCAACCTCAGTTTCCTAAGGTGATCAGAGGATAATAAGTATATCTGAATTAAGATTAGATCGATTCACATGTAGTAGGTACTAGTAATCGAATATGCTTAGGAAATGAATAACTAATCACCAACCAGAATAGGAGTATTGTAAAATTGTCTCTGAATCTTGTTGTGTTCAGAGAGAATCAACCTACAACACATCTTCTTCCTGAATGCATCCATTTGTTCCTAAAGATTAAAGTTAACAAATGACCGCAAAAACTTACTGCGTTATTCACAAATGTATCCATTGTGAAATGATAATAAAATGGACGAGCGTACGGACTTGGGTGAACGTTGCATTAAGTGTACTCCCATTCCAATGCATCATGTACTTGATGACATAGATGCCACATGACGAGCTACGAAATGCACATGTTACATAATACAATGGTATATACAGTAAATATTTTTAGTGTAACGATATATCTTACCTGTCTTGTTGCGTTGGTATGTCTCTAATATGTAGGGTATCCCACTTTGTGACATCAATCTTTTTTTGGAGGCGGGTGACATCAATCTCTGAAGATCCACTCACATTTCTTTGTGAAATGTAGGTTTCAATGCAATGTTTCACTGATTGTACGTGAAGCAAAGAATTAGGTGCATATGGTTGAAAGAGCTAACTACATTTGCACGACATCTACATAATACAGAGTACTCACCAGCGACAGTTCCATCTTGCCATCCCACGTTCCATTACAAACTAACGAATTCAGGACCTGCACCTCCTTCATCGTGATGTTGAACACAAGAAGAACCCAATGATTACCTCTGACACTTACAGGGATATATACCTGAGATGCAGGAATGCTGTTACAATCTTGTGGTGTACTATCAAGTGTCGAAGCTAGCATCAAGAACAAACCATAGCACATTTAAAAAAGTATTCTCTAGTTCTGGCAATCCAACCACTGTGAGAGTATTTCAATTCTTCTGGACATAGTAATTTCCTAGCAAGAAAAGTGTTGACGTATGCCACCTTTTCATTTAGTAGTTTTCCGGCTACTACGTACGCATCTATTACCTGTCACACTCAGACACCGTGACAGATTAGGACGTACTCCTACAGTAGGTAAAATAGAACGCAGCATTGTAACATATTGCATGTAGAGCAAAACAGAAACATAAATAAAACGCACTCACATCAACAACCATCCAGCCATCTTTATTGGAGATCCAGTCTTTTTTATCAGTAGCCATTCCCATCTATGTTTTGACCGGAATTTCTATGTCATTGATACTGACGACAATTGCATCTTCACAGCTGTTCAGGACAAAGTTTAAAACTTCTTTATCCTGATGAGGACATCCCAGGGTACGATTTGGCCAGGCGCACGACAGTGTAGGCGGCAGTCGTGGAGCACGATTTGGCCAGGCGCACGACAGTGTAGGCGGCAGTCATGTCCAACGGGAGTACGGATTAGCCAGGCGCACGACAGTGTAGGCGCACGACAGTGTAGGCGGCGAAGCTGTGCGCGTCCGAATTATCCCACCTTGCTTAGCTTGGGAGGAGGAAGCCACCTTAAAGGGGAGAGCCACCCTTCCCCTAACGGACTAGTCTTTTGGGGCGATTGGGCCTTTCCCTGAGAGGTGCGACGAAGGACGGTGCTAAGGTTTGTATCGAAATTCGGGTGCCGAGGCCAAACTACATAATCGGTGCATCGGGCTTACCATAAATCCAATCCCACCTAGGCCGGACTCATCATTTGGTATCAAAGCTGGGCCCTTGTTAAGAAGGGGAGGATGATGAGGACATCCCAGGGCACGATTTGGCCAGGCGCACAACAGTGTAGGCGGCAGTCGTGGAGCACGATTTGGCCAAGCGCATGATAGTGTAGGCGGCAGTCGTGTCCAACAGGAGTACGGATTAGCCAGGCGCACAATAGTGTAGGCGCACGACAGTGTAGGCGGCCCATGGGCCAGGCGCACAACAGTATAGGCGGCAAAGCCGTGCGCGTCTGAATTATCCCACCTTGCTTAGCTTGGGAGGAGGAAGCCACCTTAAAGGGGAAAGCCACCCTTCCCCTAACGTACTAGTCTTTTGGGGCGATTGGGCCTTTCCTTGAGAGGTGCGCCGAAGGACGGTGCTGGTTTGCATAGAAATTCGGGCACCGAGGCCAAACTGCGTAATCGGTGCATCGGGCTTACCATAAATCCAATCCCACCTGGGCTGGACTCATCATTTGTAATCAGAGCGAGGTTTATCGGTGAGAGATTATCAATCCATCACTGTTTTTTATTTTCCTATAGTCTAGAAAAGCATAAAAATAGTGGATTAGTTTACCTGCAATCCTATAAACCATTCAAGCCTTTACTTGCACTGCTTAGTTAGGGCTTGTTGAATTTTCGGTTGCATCGGCTGTGTCGAGTTGCTGGTCTTAGTGTCTAATCCTTTAGAGTTTTGAGTTCTATCACGTTTTGATCACCACGAGATCCAACATCACCGTATACATCAGTGCGGCATTTTGGCCACCACGGATCCATCTTAAGTCCGATTCAAGTGTTTAAGTACAATCTGGAAAGTTTAGCTTTTTATCTTTCCAACGGATCTAGCCTTGTTGAAAATTTCGTTTTGAGCATTCCGCAATTGTCCTGAAGATTGACGATCTGCAATCTGTGTAAACTCATCCTTTGGTGTGGAGTTGTCATGTTATTCAGCAAAAGAGTTTAGTCTTGTGAAAAAAAGTGAAAGAAAGAAAGAGAAAAAAAGAGGAGAAAAACCAGAAAAAAGAGAAAAAAAAGAAAGAGAGGAGGAAAGGAAGTGAATGAAAAAGGGGCTGAATTTGGTATTTTCCTTGTGTTGTGCTAGTTCCTCTTTGTCGGTAATTACCTTTGTGCCTAGGCTCACGTCTCTAGCATGGTTTAGCCTAGGACCAGCATAGTACCTCTGTTGACCGATTTTTCAGCTTGCTTTTATAACTAATGTGGTGCTAGTCCATTCCTTGTTTCAGCCCACCTATAGCTCCACATATTCGACTACAGCTTGACAGGTCTTGTTGCTGCGGCACCGATACACTTTCTTTGAGGTTGACGTCTTGTTGGTTGCCAGCCCCTCCTGTTTTGCTTGGTAAGAACTTGTAAGAGCTTGTTTTGAACAAGTTGAATTTGAGAGAATTACACCCGACACATCCTAGTAGTTGATAGGAGAAAACAAAATATTTTGTGTTTCTTGTTTTCTACTAATCATGGCAGGTGATATAGAGATTTTTGAGCAGTTGAAGCTAGACTCTCACATCCAAGGTGTCATTCAGCACTTGCCATTATATGCTGGTATGTTTGATCCTCACACTTACATTGAATGGGAGCTGGAGGTAGATGCAGAATTTGATAAGTATGACTTATCAGAACATCAAATGATTTTTGCTGCTTCTAGTGCTTTAACAGACTATGCTTTGACTACATGGAAACATATTTGTAGGCACAACAAAGTTTCACAAACTTGGAAAGATTTTAAAATGCTTTTTCGAGATGAATATGTTCCTGCATATTATGCTAATTGTTTGCTTGCAAAATTAGACAACTTGAAGCAAGGTAGTAGGACTGTCAAAGAATACTATCATACCTTTAAGATTTGTGTCATTTTTGGTGGATTGCAAGAATGTCGGGAACATAATATGAGTAGGTTCATGAAAGGGCTCAATTCTGATATTCGAGCCTTGTTAGTTAGCAAATCATACAACAATATTGGTTCATTGTTTTGGCTTGCTGTGAGTGCTGAAAAGGAAATTCTTTCATCTCTGAGTAGTTGCAAGAATGATGTGACCCATAACGTTGGAAATTTTTCCACTCTGCTTGCTAATCAAGAGCAACAAGTTGTGGAACCTGCTGCTGATTTGATTTTGTCACACGATGAATTGCTTGCTATTCCCTGTGAAAAAGAGGACTTGTGTGCTGATGTTTCTTTTACTCCTATGTCACAAGTAGTGAATAAGAGTGATGCTTTTTGTTTGGATCCGTACATATGTGCTCAAGAAAAGTTTTTTCATCCTATTACTTGTGCACAAGATGAACTAAAATTGTTGTCTTCTTTGAATACTCTAGGTTATATTGAATTTGATGTTCTTTGTGATCTAAATTATTTAGAGGAGAAACTTTTTGCGTATTCTAAATTGAAATGTTTGACTGATCATGCATATCACTTTATTGGCAAATATAATTCCAAAGGAGAATATTTGGTGCATAGAATTTATATTTGCTCAGATCTGAAATCTCCTGTTGGGTTATATGACCATGATAAAATAGAGGGCTGCACTAAAGCTAACAATGTCTTGCAAAGTCCTTCTAGTTTTTCTCTTAAGCAACAGGGTCAGCCCAAAGAAGGGGAGCATTGCTGGTACTCAATTTGCAATATACAAGTCGCACCGTGTTCCAACATCAAGGTAAGGACCTTTAGATGCCACCGGAGCAAGTCGAGGACGACTTGCAGCCAAGAAGGGGAGAATGATGAGGACATCACCGACTCGGATACGACCATAATAGCTAGTTTTGATTCTAAGGTGAACCAATTCTTTATCATCATTGTATTTGGTATATTTGATGAATTGTTGTTGCACAATGATGTATGTTGCTTGTCATTTTCAGAAATACTAACGTGGTTGAAAAAGAGTGTTAATCGTACACGGCATGCATGGACGACCAAAGAAGTTGATTGGGGACCAGTTCAAGTGTTTTGCACGTCCTCCACAAGGCCACCACGTCACTTTTGGCCCAAAGATGGAAAGAGATCAAGGCCAACACGTTTTGGGCGCTGGATTCGGACTGCAACACAGCACCAACTTCTGACGGATGCCATGGACGCATACGAAGTCGGATTGTACAGTTCAAGTACTTCCTGGAACCGTGTTGAAGTTAACTTTCATATGAATCTAGACTGATGCCCATATCTATCCTGAGGCGTCCGCAATCTACGAATCTTTGACCGGAGGTCTTTCTGTCCAGGGTGTTGCGCCACCGTATTTTGGCCCGTTGGCCCGTGTATCATGTCGGAGCCCATAGGGGCGCGTCCTAGGGTTGGAGCACGACCCCCACCAGGTCCTGGTCGTGCCCCTACCCTCTCATATACCCCCATAGCCGTCATAAACAGATTGGGTTTTGTTTCGTTGTAAGTTTAACCATTGCTACTTCCTTGTAGACACGTGTGTCGGCTAGACCACCTGTTCTACCTGATTCGGAACCCCACCTTATTGAGTTGTGACTCAGCGTGAAATCTTCATTCATATATGGTATGTTTAGTACTTGTTCCATACTTGTTCTTGCTTGTTCTTCGATTGCTCGCAGGAACGGGTGCCCTAGTGGCGGTTGACGCGCTCCACAAGATCGCTGCAGCCATAGGAGGTGGTGTATCGGTTGCTAAGGCGCATCCTTGAAATGGTTGTAGTCGGGGCGTGAACATCATCTCCTCCAATTGAGTTATCCCCCACACCTCTCATCGAAAGATCGGCCACAAACCCTAGCAGGTTCGCATCATTTGGTATCAGAGCTGGGCCATTGTTAAGAAGGGGAAGATGATGAGGACATCCCAGGGTACGATTTGGCCAGGCGCACGACAGTGTAGGCGGCAGCCGTGTCCAACGGGAGTACGGATTAGCCAGGCGCACGACAGTGTAGGTGCACGATAGTGTAGGCGGCGAAGCCGTGCGCGTCTGAATTATCCCACCTTGCTTAGCTTGGGAGGAGGAAGCCACCTTAAAGGGGAGAGCCACCCTTCCCCTAATGGACTAGTCTTTTGGGGCGATTGGGCCTTTCCCTGAGAGGTGCGACGAAGGACGGTGCTAAGGTTTGTATCGAAATTCGGGTGCCGAGGCCAAACTGCGTAATCGGTGCATCGGGCTTACCATAAATCCAATACCACTTGGGCCGGACTCATCATATCCTTAGCATTCAGGCTGTAGTCATCGTCATATTCACAGGCAGGCGAGTATGCTCCAGGACTGTGCACATTTGTCGTCTCGTGCCTGCCCTGATGTGTGTACAAATTTTTCTAGTTTTGTCATGACAAATAAACTTATTCAGGGAGATGTCATTTTCTATATATTGGGACCAATTACTGGTGCTGTATAGCAGGGATTGTACCTGGCAATCATTTTCGTCAAGCTGTTGGGTGTTCAAGCCAGAGTATTTACCAATTAATGTAAGAATGTCATGTCAGAATCAGAACATTTCTTAAAAGAATATTTATGAAAGTAAAAATTCTAAAATTCACAAGTCGAATCATGTCTTTTAAAACAATGTCACAACAGAAATTTAACCTGGCTGTGATTTATGTCGTGTTGTGTTGTGCCGTGGTTGGAGTATTTGCCAAGGAATTTATAAATGTCCTGTCAGCACAACAACTTTAATAATAAAAATAGGCAATGCAGTTCTGAAATACTGGCGTATCAAAAAATACTGGCATAAACAGAGCTTTTACCTGCGAATAATTTCCGTGATGCAGTGGGGTGCCAATGTTGTATTTTGTAAGGAATTTTGAAATTTCCTGACATAAGCATAAATAATATAAAATAAAAATTTGGTTGCAAAAAAAACTGAACATTTATGAACCATGCAGTTGTGAGTACATACGTCGACAGTGACACCTGTCTCATTCCTGTGGTAGTAGTCACTACTTTTGCCGAATCTAGCAACGTCGTCATCATTTGCAGAGTCATTGTTTGAGGATAAAAACGTCTGGGCATATGAACTGGTGTCGTGGCTTCTGTCCGGAGGTACATTACTAGTAACGTCATCATGTTTGTTTTGCTTCTCTCGGTTGTATGGAAGCTTCTTGAAAACCTTTTGTCACAAAAGATTGAAAATAACTGTCAGACATGAAACCCACAATTACAAGAGTACTAGTACTTAGCAAGCAAGAGACATAGACGACATACAATTCCGTTAGCGATACCATCCATTGAGGCGATCTCCAGTCGCTTCTTTGCTAAACGTTCTGTCCAATGCCTGATTAATGGGTACTCTCGTTGTCCAGGATAATCGATTTTGTGGTGGCTACATGCGTGGACATGCTCGAGGTACCAGTACTGCACGATTAGGAATCGGGGTTAAACATATCCTGTGTGAATCCAAATACTAGTCCTGAAATTGGTAATGAAATGGAAATTTATTACCTACAACAAGATCAGGCTGCCTTTAGGAGTACTACCAGGTGTCGGATTATTCCCATGCCTTTTGTAAGCAGCCAGACCATCTTGTAGATTCTTAAGAGTATAAACACCCTAGTTCATCAAATGTAAGTCACCAACATTATCGACTAGCCGCTGGACTTTTGCTGGAATAGCTGGGTTGGTATCAGGGTCAAATAAAACCTTGTGGCAAAACATGAAGAAATCTCGAAGAAACGAATCATCGGCAGGCCCGTCCTTTTGCTTCAGTCTGTTTTCAACCTCAGACAATGTTAGTGACGACCTTGTTTTTTATCGACCACAACTAATCATATTGACCGCTTTCCCCTCGATTCGTAGACCCATGATGTCCTTCACATCTGATGGCGTCAACTCGACCAGCTCGCTACCAAGCTTGAAACCTGCTTGGTCCGGATCGTACGTGTTGACAAGCGACATCAGCAATGGACGATATATGGTGATTGGTTTGATGTGTAGCAAGAAGTCGAACTTGATAGACTCTAGCTTTTCCTTTCTTGCTGTTGAAAGCATCCCAAGGACATTCGCCAATCGTTTCGGCGTGCCTAGAATGAATAGGCTCGAGCGCTTCGAAAAAATGGTAGAAGTAGAACTGATTGGTATCTGGTCACGGAGAGAGAGTAATCAATAAGCACGCGCCATGTAGGGATAGGTACTGCGTCCTATGGAATCTGGATGTTGTGTTAGATTACATACTTCCGGAGTAGACGACGACAATGGGCCGCCGAAGTTGAAGTTTTGGGCCGCCGCCTCCGAGGATGGGCGGCGCTACCGATCGGAGGTGCTACCTTTTCTTCGCTAGGACTAGGAGGCCGCTTCCTTGACGTCGTCGTCGATTGTGGTTTGCCATAGGAAGTCACCGTTGATCTGCCGTCGGAACTCTGTGTCATCGGCGTCGCATTGTCGTCCGGTGCGCCTTGCTTGCCAAGATGAGGGACACGAAACGATTTCTCCAGCGCGACCGACATGAGCATAAACCTCTTCCTCCGCCGCGCTTTCACGATCTGAACTTGCAGGGTCTACGATAATGGATATATAGTTAGTTTTCGTTAAACGGATATCCCGAAAATCCCGCAAAAATGTGAAATCATCAGCGCAAAAGAAGGAACATAAAGCTTTTGTTTACGTGCACTACTGAACCACCCTTGCAGCACGCAACGTGGCATTAGCGTAACCGTCAGTTCCACCCGCTACCATGTGGGTCCTGGAATGCTTGCCCGGTGTCAGCCGTTGGAGGTTTGGAAAGGTGACGCATGGCAGCAACAGCTGAAGACGAAGAGTTCGGTGGCACGTTTGATAGGCAACACCGGGATCAAGGGCGTATCTAGCTCATTGCGTAATCTCGGTTACGCAGGATCGACACGACACGCCGTGCTCCTCGTCGAGCATGATGCTGCGTGCGTAACCCAAGCGGCCTTTTACATGGCCGTGTGCGTAACCCTTGCGATTGCACCAAGCAGCGTGCGTGGTCCCAGCGTAACCGAGACCATGCAGGTTACGCATTCCTCTCAGGAGGCCTCTTGACCACGATGCTGCGTGCGTAAGCAAAATAGCCTTTTACATGGCCGTGTGGGTAACCCAGGCGGTTGCAGCATGCAGCTTGGATCCTGTGTTACCGATATCGGGCAGGTGACGCATTCCTGTCAAGGTATGTTACAGAATCCTGGGAGTGGGAGATGATCCATGCTGCGTCCTACACGATTTGGAAGGAGGGGGGCTGATTTTCCTGCACCTTCTCTTCATCCATGGCTGAAAACTTTAGAGGAGCTTCAAGATGCTCCAACGGACCCCCAGCGCCCACGCTGGATACACCCCGGACAGCAGGTCGTATCTAATCTGCCTAAACCTCTAACCTCCAACATCGTCCGGACATGCTTCGCCATTCATAAAATATTATTCTTATTATAGAGCAGATGAAGTGAAAGCTATTGAAATAATATAACAGATTAACAGTAGTTCATACCAGTTTGCAATATTTGTGATTTAACAGGCATATAGGAACCGACAAGTCATGAAACTCCCAACATTTCGGCTCGACACTCATTGCCCGGAAATTTACATATCAGGATATTGAGTTGCATGCACCAACGAGTTCGACCCAACAGCTTAAGCTGATAGGAAAAGGTGGGCAACGATAGGACAAAATGGAGGGGTGGAAACACGGAAGCATTGGAGATGTTTGTGCATGTTACTCCAACAACCATGAAATTAGAGCAACTGAAAAGGTGTTTGATTTTAATTAATGGACAATAGGGAACAGAGGGTATCATCGAAGCAACGTTAGAGCACATAGCCTAATTCTACAGATATAGCTCCTGTTTCCATTCTTGAAACATCAAAATTGACCAGTAATTTGGGACGAAGGGAATGCCTCACAGGGCACTATTTCAGTGCTTATTACCAAGGGCCAATGTCTCTGCATAGTAGGGAACTAATAGGAAAATATACTGAGGGCCCACCCCTAGAGTGCAGAGAGTGTACACCTCCTTGCTATCCATGTCATATGATTTCAGTTTCTTGTCCCAGTCAAGAAAGAAAAAGATCAAATTGCGATCTGGGTGAATGGCAACCACAGTGTATTTAAATTCAACTCCGCAATTCATTCTTTCAAACAGCTTGAAAAATTCCACACTATGCTTCAGAACCCATTCTTCTGCATCATAGTCCTGAAAGACCCAAATGGACAGTTCAGTCATCTGGCGAGTGTTGTCTTTATGTTCACTCACGCAATGCACAAGTCCTTGGGATTCACCAACAAAAACAACATCCAAATGCTTCACGCCCCCCTGAGGCTCCTACAAACATTCCCTTCCCCATCAACTGCAAGTATTAAGTCCTGAAGTGTACCATTATGTGAGCCGAAGGCACTGAGATGCAGCATGGCGTTAACAAAGGCGCTTCCTGTGAAGAATGATGTGATGTGATATGAAGAAGACCAATCGCAGTCACACCATACCCCAGTTTCAGACGAGTATGCGTTCACTTCTTCCACGGTTGTGCCATGATCAGAAATGAACTCAACCAACTGAAAGTGCGAGGACACAGCAGGGTTGAAAATCAAAAAGGTGAAAATATGTTCGTCATCATCAAGTTCCAGGCCCTCATCAGTCTCGCTAGTGGAAAGAGGTTCGAAGCTGGAGCTGGGCACGGCCACCCATTCCTCAGTGGCGGGGTTGCAGACGACATAGCCCAGTGAAGGGTAGGTGTCTCCAACCCTGCGGTGCCCGAAGAGGAGGAGCCCGTTGCAGGAATCCAAGAGGTGACATTCCTCAATGCCTGGCTGGAAGGTGTAGGAAGCGAGGGGAATGAATCTACCAAACGTGTTGATGAAGTGCCCGATGACGCCATCCGAGCCGTCACCATCACGGTCAATACCGGGCACAAGGTCAGTGTTGACGAAAAAACCTTTGAGGGTTTGGGGGAGCTTCTTGCAGCGGAGGCGGTCGGCGATGAGGTGGCGCCAGGCCCGGGAGACGCACTTTAAACGGCGGAGGGATTTGGCGGGGACGCGGGAGAGGATCTCCACCAGGACGTCGCTGGGCAGCAGAGGAACCGCCACCGCGCTCCTCTGTCTCTTACCGCTGCGAACGGATGGGAGGAGCAGGAGGTGAGGGGATGAGCCGTGAGCGTGAGGTAGGAGTGCGGCGCCCGCGGATCTGGGGAAGCTTACCGGTCGCCGGGGAGGACGATGGGGATCGCAGGGCGCAGCCGGCCCGACGTCGCTGCCTTGTTGCTGGGCATCTCGATAGGCCCAGCTCCGGCGAGGCGTGCTAACGACGACCGCCGATGACGAATGGGCAAGGGCGGCGGGGACTGAACGGGGGGTTGCACACGCGGCGCGATGGAATCACGTGGCGGGAGTGGTGGTGGCGGCGCAAGGAGGCACGATGCAAGGGTAGGGGTGATGCGCGAGGAGCTACAAGGCCAATTGGATCTGAGAAGGTAGCATAATAAGAGGATTAGGATCTAATATTTTCTAACAAAGGCCCTCCTCACACGTGTGATCCACGGCTCCTCCTCACACGTTTTTGTTGGCCGTCGGATCCGCGATGTGTGGCTGTTTGTGATCCCAGCGCCTCAGCTGTCGTTCTGAGTATGACATGTGGGACCCAGTTGTCAGTGTTTGATTTTTGGGACTCGCGCCATGTTATCCTTTCGGCTCCCTCGACTCCTCCGCTTCATTTCTCATCTCGCTCTGTTCCCTGCTGCGCGCCGACGATTTGGCGGCGACCGGCGGTGATTCCTGTGCTCCGACTGTCGCGGTGAGTTTGGTGTCTATGGATCTAGCATATTCTTCCCCGTCTCCTCGTTGGATCATGTTTTTGATGCGGGATTCGTGTTTGTCTTTCTCAATCGTATGATTTTGTCTGTTGGCGAGGCGATTCTAGGGTTCGTCGACCACCGCGGTGAGTTTGATATCCATGGATCTATACTGTTTTCGAGCTCCCCCCTTGACGCAGAAGTTCTGATTAGTTGATTTTGTTGTTTGTCTCAATGTCATTTGGCTTTTCTCCGGCGTCGAGTGTTGATTGCAATTGGTTCCGACGGCTGCGGTGAGTTCGATTTCTATGGATCTAGTCTATTCCCCCAATCGTTTGTTTATTATCTGATTCGCGATTTGTCTTTTACGTTTTCATGTGGTTCGTGGGGCCCAATTGGTGGGTCGTGGTGATCTGGATGTGCTTCGACGATCGGGCTACTTTTCCCTACGGATCCCTGATGGTGTTTGGTGATTCTAGTTTTCTCAGCCAAGCACGGTGAGTTTATTGTTGCTGATTCAACTGTTAGGTGTGTCCCAAATGTTTAGGGTTTGATTGTGTTAATCCCAATTCCTTGCTAGACTACTAGAAGTTATTTTGTTGATCCAGTTAGGTGCTTCTCTTTTGGTCGCTATGAATTGATTTGAATTGTTGTTCTATTTAGAATTTTTTTCTGTATATCCCTAGGTTTCAGATTCTGTGTCAAAATGTTTAGCAGCAGACCTCTATGGATTGTAGTTGATACTCTAGTTTCATAGTATCAGGATGATTATGTAGTTTTACAGTATCTAATGATTTCTATCTGTGCAAAATATTGAAGTATAGTCTATTTTACTTCATTCCAGTTTTTTCTTTCTATATTACTAATATATTATATTAGTATAATCTTAAATTCTCTATGCATTCTTAAGTGTATGCTACATTACTATCTGATGCAATGTATATATTTTTTTCATTTATTAGTTTGCTTTTTTTACAAGGAAACATGTTGAATCTTAGGGGCAGGCTCTATGAGGGCAATGTCATTGTTAATAATGTCACTGCTGCCTATCTGAATTTGGAACAAGGACCAACTGACACTTTGGTGTATGCTGCTATTGAGAAACAATATGATGGAGAAGATATGTTGTTCAAAGTTATTGAAGTTTGCCATCATTTGCTGAAGCATGGCAATTTCAAAGTTGGTCAGCTTCATCTAATGGGGGAGTTCATCGTTCAATGCTCATCCGCAGTTGATGCTGATCTGCTTGATGGTGAAGTTAGGATTTGTGTCCGCTGTCCAGTTGGCTTTAGGAAAATGACTCGAGTTTTTATCAAAGAGATTAGTGATCATACTCATACCATCCCTATCTGTGACGCCAAGCCTGATGAGTTCACAGACAGCATCATCCCTGATTACTATAAGAAGAAATAATTGAGGATCGAAGCTGTTGTGAAGAGGGCAGAGGCCAACCTCCCTATCTGGGAGAAAAAAGATGATGCTGAAGCTGGTGGTTCTAAGAAGAGAAAAATATGATCCTGGTATGTTCAGATTCATGTTCTCATTTTCTACATTTTTGGTTTTACAATGTATCTTCATTTTTTTCCAAGCAGCTTGATGTGTTGTCCTTTTCTATGTTGTAATATATGTTTTTTCAGCTTATGCAGATCATATGACTTCCAATTCAATCAGCATCTAAGTCCCTATATTTTGGAATAGCACCATCATCAGTTACAGTTACCATAAATGCTATCAGCTATATGTACCTAAACTTTAGTTTATCATCGTTATTAGGCTTTTTTTAAATAAGGGGTGCAATGTATCTTTTTAGTTTCTGTCAGTTTGTTATGTGAACCTTTCTGGTATTATCAAAATTACCCTGTTATGTTTTTTTCTAAGTGACATTTTGTTAGATTCTTTCTGATCCATTTTTCTGTTGAAATCTGCTTAGCCTGTATATCTCTGTCTTATAATATGAATGTTCTACTGGGTTGTGTTTGTCAGTGTGTTATGAATTACCTTTATAGAATAATCTGTGTTTGGGTGTTTCCCTCTCACACCAAAAAATTATAGACTATGTTCTCATTATATAGGAATTTCATGATATTGGAACTGCAATTTTTGTTGTTGCTCTCATTTTTTATGCCCAAGATGAATTTTTTTCACGCCTATGATGATACAAAAATATTTGATATGACCTTGTTAGATACAAAAATATTCACCCATTTTTTTCTTCTGATGATTGTCATCAAAACATCTGATCCATCCATTCCCTTGCCACAACGGCTAGGGATGGGTGTGTCAGATGTTCCCATGGCTCGCATGAACTGTTTTTTTTCATTTGTTTGGTTTTAAAAAATTATTATGACCAAAGGTCAAGAGTGTTCCATGATTTTGTCAAATTATCTGAGGCGTAATTTGGTCCCTCATTTGCAAACTATTTGAGGGCAAAGGCAATCTATCGGAGTCAAACTGTCTATCTGGATATGTTGTTTGTGGCATTTGTTGAATTTGATATTTACCATCTTTTGTTCAATATGCCATTTGGTACTTTGGGGTTATTTGCTAAATCTGTCATTTGAGGGATTTAAATGTGTCATTAGGGTGATTTAGTTTTGCATTAGGTATTTTTGGATTATGATCAGTATACCTCACTTTTGGGTTAGTTATTAGCTCATATTCATTTAAATATGTACAAAGTACACTTTCTGTTTCGGTTGTAGTGTATCTGGATCTAGTTGCACTGTTCCATCTTTGTTTTTGTGTTAACCTACAACCATACTGAATTTCATTAATTTTTAGTATATTCTGGTGGTTTTTGTGTTAATTTGCAGTCAGAGTGTTTCATTAATTTTCACAATAATTTTTTATTAGATCTAATGGATGGCAGTGCAGTGTTCATGCATCTTTCTATCTGTGTGTTATAAATATACCATTCTCCTGTTTTTACTTTACTCTGCTTGATCTAGGTTTATGTTACTAATTAATATACATTGCTGGCAGTTTCTTTTGACCACAATTAGGCCGGTGTAATTTATTTAATCAGTATATGTAATTTGTTGAGTTCATAGGTGTAAGTTTTTTCGACATGAATTTTGTGTTTATCTGTGTAATTTTTGGATTTTTTCTGTGAAAATATGATTTGGTATTTTCTGAAATGTGTTTTGTATTATTAGAATTTGTGTGACAGACTACCAAAAATCACACAGATTTTGTTTCTGTGTGATAGTTTTCCCAAATCTGTGTGATTTGGGTTTTTCCAAAATCTGTGTGATGGAAGCCCCCAAATCACACAGATTAAGACCCACACCAAATTCGTGTGATTTGAGGGCTCAAATCACACATGTGACAGAAGCCCCCAAATCACACGGGTGAGGGGTAGACAGACACATAGGAAAAGTTATATGTCACACGTGTGATCCACGGCTCCTCCTCACATGTTTTTTTGGAACTTGAAAATCATATCCAAGAGTTCCTAATAATCCTCCTCTAAAATGAGACAATTTTGCATGGCAACTGCCAGTTTTGAATCACATTCCGACCAAGGGTGGCGCGGGCTCCCGGCGGCGAGCAGCAGTAAATACGACAAGGGCGGCTGTTCTCGAGACTAGGCACCATGAGATCGATGCAGGGGATGCTGAGGAGCTCGATGCGCCGGGTCCTCGCAGACCAGTGCGCGTCGGCCAGCGACCCATAGGACTCGCGGCGGTAGCAGCTAGCAGGCACCATGTGACGAAGTCGATAATAAGCTCTGCGTCTTTCTTCTGCAGGCAGGGAGTCCACGGCCTGAGCAATGATGGACATTTTCAACAGAGCAAGCTGCATCGGCAGCTACAGAGCAGCAGTTGCAAGCTGATTGTTTTCTGTGTGTGCACTTGTTGTTTTGCAGGTGACGAGTGAACATCGGCAGTAGGCTTGAGCAACAGCAAGCTCAATCACGAACACAAGGTGTTCGACGTTTTGTGTGGCCGGGAGCGAGTTGCTACTGCCGAACAGATAAAGCAAAACAAAAATTAAAATATTTGAATATTATTTTAAAAGTATATGCAGAGTCGATTTGGCTAGTCTGTTGGATTGTACTAAAATATAGAGTGGAAATCTTAGCTAAATGGTTAGCTAAACTAAAATATGAAGAGTGAGATTTGTCTACTCTCTTGGAGTTGCTCTAATAAGTAGTAACCCAATTTGCATTGGATATTTACATGGCAGCGTACCGTATAACCGAGTGAGTGTAGCTATTATAATTAACTACGCTTCCTCTTGAGCCTATGTGATTGTCTCATGACGAACTGGACAACTTTCTTCAGGGTTGCTTCCCGGTCCTCCTTGTAGTTCCACAACAATTGTACTGGGTAGCGGCCACTCGCATTGTGCTCGTTAACCTCAAGCAGGGCCTTTGTTACCAAGGCAAACATCTCTTGACCATGCTCTCCTCTTAGCTCCTGGAGATTACTATCGGCTTCGTCAATAACATCCTGCAAAAGATCACTTGCCTCACGATTAGACTGGATGGACATGGAAACTCACAGAACATAATCCGTCACTAATAAATGAAAATAATCAATAAAAAGGTGCACACCATCTCTCTGCCGTCAACCATGTCAACCCTAAAAGGATGCCAATTTGGATCTGATACCTCAGCCTCCCATTTTGAACAGATAAGTGCTGCTTCGTAATCCGATAACCCACCAGTGTCTGCGATCACCTTGCGATCAATGACGCCCATCCTCTTGACACCTATGTTGGCTCGGCTAGTTCTGCCATCCGGCAATCCCTGCAGATCATGTGTATTAACTAGTTGATACCCCGTGTGTTGCTGTAGCAATTTTTTAAAACAAATTTCTAAGGTGAAAAAATGAAATTAGAAAAACTACGATGATTCCATGGCAACATTCTATGAAATTTGAAAGTATAAGGTGATTGCGTGACAACATTCTTTTGCAAACAATATTACATGAAAATATGTTCATTTTGTTGATAGAGACTGACTATTAAATGAGCACAAAATGTAATGTCTGTGGTCACTCATAGAAAGACAAAACACCACATCAATTAATTTTTGATACTTCCCAAGAAACAACAACATGATACTATATCACCAGCAGCTGAAATGTACTAAAAGTATATTCACAGTCAATTGCAGCACAAGGATGATTTCTTACCTTGATTAACTCTTTCCGAAGCTCCTGCAACTCAGTATTTTTGTTAAATTCATTGACGGCCAAAATCGTGCACAGAGACTGCAAATCATGGAGATCATCCCTTAACTCTTGCATCTCCTGAGCAAATTTGTCCTTTAATTTTGATTCTAGTTCCTGCAACTTATGCTTCAGTACTAAACTACTCTCAGAAATGCTGGTAGCTTCTGCTGGAGGTGCCTCCAGGTTCCCTGCGCTCAAGGTTTGGCTATTGTTCATTGCACCAGCGGCATAGTGCACGAATCCTTCGCCCGCACCAGCATCGGACATGACTATGGTGGTCGTCACTTTTCAGCCTCTAGGCAAGGTTAAACAGTTCAAATTACCATGTGTGGCACTTTCATATGTACAATTGAAATTAGAATAGTATTAGGGTGCATAAGATTTTCCAGACCAGAAAAAAAAACTAAACCATACATATGATCAGAGTACAAATGAAAGTCAGGTTCATGGTTCCAGTGTCAGAAAATCCCATGTTCTTATACCAGGAGTATTTGTTATGATCTAACGGATTACTCCGTATATTCTTAGGCTCAATTAATTAATGATAAGTTATGATAAAATAATTATGATCTAATCAATCGAAATTACTATGAAATGAAGTCTACTCTAAATAATAAGCCAAGCTAAGCAAGAAATATGCACAACAGTCAACTCTAAATAACAAAATCGCTTAAAATTGAGTGTAGAATATAATCCCAAAGGATTCAAGACTACTGTGGCCCCCCCGCCTACTGTTTCTCTTTTCTGTCCCTTCTTCCGTCCAGTAGCAATGCACAACAACGGCCCACCTCCGCCAGCCTATACCACTGCCTGCTGCGAGCGGCAATCGCGGCGACCGCCGCCGCCGCTGCGCCATTGGTCACCAGGGTGGCTCAGCTTGTAAACTCTTAAATGCCGTATAGAAGATTAACAAAAAGAACTCACTGAAGACGATCTCAACCTCGTTGCCGTTGAATAAACCAGCACTGGAGGAAAGCCGCAGTCGTAAACAAGAATAGCAGCAGCAGAACGAGCTAGAATCAAGCAAAATTAGTCCAGACCAGCAATGCCATGAACACGGAATTGAAGAGGAAGACGAAGGGGGAACAGGCACACTTACGGAATGAATCTGCCTCACCTATTAAAAATAAAAAACTGGTGGGTTTCGACAATCTGAATTAAGAGAGTGGTTTTAAAAGGCACAGAGAATAGGGCCTTCACTTTTCCTTTTCCTTTTTTATATAATGTGTGTGTCTGTGTCTGTGAGAGAGAGAGAGAGGAATTTAAAATGATCCGTGAACCAACAGAGCAGACTGATCCCAACGTACAAATGGCAGCAAGCTGCGTAACCTCGGCTGAAGCAGCGCGTGTGCGTCGTGGATTCTGCGTAACCCAGTGGGTCGGGGCGGGCGCCCCTGTGGCTGTGGATGACACGACGGGAGGGGAGCGGAGGCGCCTGCAAGCCCGTCCCGTCCAGTCAAGGCTGTACACACGACATGACACGACATGACACGACACGACACAAGGATTGTGCGTAACCCTTGTCTTTGCAGCAAGCCGCGTAACCCGGGTTGAAGCAGCGCGTGGCACCGCGTCCCGTCGTCCATCGTAATAATGATGGTGCTTCACGGGCAGGCAGCGCCCGCGGGCCCGTAGCGGCCTGCCCTTGCCGCAGTTTGCTTCTCCTCGAACTCGAAGCGAAGCCTGCCCTATCATGCTACAGTAAGCAATCATCTCCAAGAGCTCTTGTTTATATGAGTAGCTAAAATCCTAATTTAACTGTATTATGTAAAATGAAAGATGATGAAATCCAACAGCTCCTCTAAATAGAAAACAGGATAGCTAGCTGAGGAAAATACAAAGTCTGTTGGATCCGAGTTTTGATAAAATTCTTCTTTTTTTAGCTAACTCGTCACCTATACAAGATTACAAGAGCTCGGATAGTCCTAATAGATTTGTCTCTCTATTTTCCATCCATCTGTGTAATTAGTTTTACAATTAAATCATGTTTAGTCCTCCTAATCTTCGATTTACAATTGCTATATGGTAATTTTTCACAAATTTTGTGACGGTGCATAACCTTCTCAGGGTACGCGTTGATTCGACATGACCTAGTCGGTGTTGCACGCACCGTGCAGAATGGATGGTGAGTAGCTGAACCGTGCGTAACCGAGTTGAGGTGACATGTTACCTGCACCCGCTCGGTTACACACCATCCGTGCGTGGATGGTGCTCACGTTCTTGGTTACACACCATCAGTTAACGCACGTTCTCAGTGTTTTTCCTTTTATAAATACTTGGGCATTCAGATGCACTACCGCAAGATTTCGAATAAAGAGTGGAGGAATGTGGAAGAAAGGTTTCAAAAAAATGAAGTAGTTGGAAGAGCAAACTAGTTTCTATAGGAGGGAGACTAGTTTTAATAAACTCAGTTCTTTCTAGCCTGCCAATGTATATAATGTGTGTGTGTGTGTCTATGAGAGAGAGAGAGAGAGATAGAGAGAGGAATTTAAAAATGATCCGTGAACCAACCGAGCAGACTGATCCCAATGTACAAATGGCAGCAAGCCGCGTAACCTAGGCTGAAGCAGTGTGTGTGCGTCGTGGATTGTGCGTAACCCAGCGGGTCAGGGCGGGCGCCCCTGTGGCTGTGGACGACACGACGGGAGGGGAGCGGAGGTGCCTGCAGGCCCTTTTAGTCCCGTCTGTAGGAGGGAGACTAGTTTTAATAAACTCAGTTCTTTCTAGCCTGCCAATGTATATGATGTCTTTTTTCTATAATTCCTGAAGGAGAGTGCTAAAGAATTTGGATTATTTTAGATCAAGGTTCTTTTGGCAGTGCGATGAACACAAGAAGAAATATACATAATAGATTAGCAAAGTGGAGTATCCTGTGTCGAACCAAGAGTTTGGGTGGCTTCCAGGGATGCGGGAAGGCAGAGTCATGTCAAGAAGAAGAAGAAGAAGAAGAAGAAGAAGAAGAAAGAGTCATGACAAGCTCGGGGAAGAAGATCTGGATGGGTTTGGCGACTACAAGTGGCGTTTCGGTTCCAAAGGGATTGATTACTCACAGGAATCCAGGGAGTACCGGCCTCAGGGGCCCCCCACGGCCCCACACACACCACCACCACCCCGGTCTGAACGTGTCACATTGAATATGAAGCGGTCCGACCCAGTTTTAAGTGTGAAGCGTCTTCCGTTTGCCTGCGCGTATTCCAAGATGTGGTGGGGCCGGGGAGGCGAACTGCTAAACCCACCACCCCAGATAACCCTTGGCTTTTGACTCCTACGTATATATAACTACTACATCGCGAAAGGTTCACTTCACCTTCGCCCTCATATCGGCTACCCTTCCTTCTCCAAGCCTCAGATCCTCACGCACCTACATCAATATTCACCCTCTTAGTAGCCACCGCGCGCCATGAGCTGTGTCGGCGAGCCCTCTGCGAAACGCGCACAGGTTGGCGATGAAGCTGTGCCCGTGGTTGAGCCACCGCGCGCCATGAGCTCCGTGGGCGATCCCTCTGCGCAATGCGCACCGGTTTGCGATGAAGCTGTGGCCGTGGTTGAGCCACCGCGCGCCATGAGCTCCGTGGGCGAGCCTACTCCGGAACGCGCACCGGTTGGCGATGAAGCCATGCCCGTGGTTGTGGCAGCTCCGATCAATGAAAGCGCTACCCCTGACGCGCGATGGGCCATAAGCATCATGCGGCCCGCCTTCATCAAGATCAACGCTCTGCTTCGTGACCTAGATCTGGGCACTGTCAACAAGCCGCTGGAGGAAATAGTGAGCATTATGCCTATGCATTTGACCGTCTCGCCGAAGTCCTGGACAAATTGCCGGACTACCTGACGGCCCGCTCGAAGGAGGACAAAGGCACTAGCGCGGTTGCCACTGCGGAATACATCATGGCCTGCTACAAGAGCCGTCTGATTGATGGCTTCGACCCTAGCGTCGCGCTTCTGGGAATCAGCACTGCCGGCGACATCGACCAGGATCAATGGCGCGAGATGGCTCGTGACGATGCTCAGGGTGTGGCCAACCTCCTCGTCGCTGACATGGAAGGTGATGCCGAATAATAAGAGCGAGGGACTGAGGGAGGAGTGCACATGCCGCATGCCGGAGACTACAATGAAATGAAGTAGAGGGGGTTGTGCCGGACTACCGGTGATCTCAGTACGTATGTAGCTAGCTACTAGTTTCTACTTGCTTGGTCGCCATCTTATTAACTACTCGTATGTATTTTAGGGCTGAAGCAACATGTATTTCTTATGCATTAGTAATTGCTTGCGATCTCACTCTAGTGACTCTACTACTGTTACTGTATCGATAGCCGACGGCGGCTATGAACGATAACCGCCAGTCCACCACCACCATCTTCTAAATCTTGTGTCACAAAAGACTTGCATATTTATTTTGTCTTTGCAATATCTAGGCTGCAATGTTCTTGTCCATTGCAGAGCAATATTGTAGTTTTTTAAGTTATAAACGACATCCTGGAAAATGTTTTTTGGATAGTGTTAGGGTGACATGATAGCAAAGTAGTACATTGTTATTTGTCTACCTGAGCATAGAATTTTTGTATCATGCTACATTTTACTGCTTGCAAATTCTATTTCTAAACATATTTGTCACTAATAGTTTGATGGGTTGGATTAAAAATTAGTAAAATTTTGGTAATGTTTCTAAATTATCTGTTAAACCAAAATTCTACAATCTTGCCAGATCTTGAATAATGATGTTCTATTTTTGAATATGTTATGATGTTTTTGCTGGTAGCGGTTCCTTCCTGATGGTCCTTTGCCATTGTGTAACTGATTGTTTCTTCATCAACTCGTAGCTAATCACGTCTTCGGATATCCGTTTGCCTGCCCCTGTGATAGTATAAAGGACCTTTGTACATTTAGATGGCATTTCTCAACTTTTTAGTTTATAATGTAACCAGTTATTATGATATAATGCTCTCTAATTCTTTGACAAAAAATGAATAGAAGTCTACTGTGGCAAATATTCAAACCTAATTTGGCCATTTAATGTGCCATCATGCTCCCATTTGATTGGTTCAATTTTTTTCATGATCATGGCTATTTACTTTTTTTTAGACCATGGTTGTTTACTATTGTCGTGCTGCAATACATAGTTCCGCATGCTGCATCAGGGTGAGCACTCCGAGTGTCTGGCAATGGAGAATAAAACAAACAATTGATGGTAAATAGTTTCAGTGTCAAGTATTATTATGGTTAGTTGTAAGCAGAACTCATTTCCCTACTATTATCTCAATGTAAAATATTATTACATTTTTCAAGATTATTACAGCAATTCATGAGGTGATGGAGCACCAGATAGTTAGCAGTGCCAAGGCTGGCATCACCACCTCTCTTCCATGCAAAAACTGCAATTCTAGCTGCTGATAATATATCCAGTTTTGTAGTATTGACCAAGCACGAGCTACCATCTTGTCAACCTAATGGAATTCCATAAACATTAAAAGAAAAGCTTACTCTCGGTGATTTGTTGTCTTTAAATTCATGATAAACTTGCATATGGCTGGCTAGTCTGTGCTGATATTCTAACTTGCTAAATTTTTTCATTGTACTCTAATTGTACATTAACTGAGCCAAGTGAAATGGATATGCCCATTATCAACAGCTTTGATCTACAAATATATATGTATCTTTGCTTTGAATTCGCAAGATTTTGCAAACTTTACAACTCTTAATGCAGTGTTCTTCAATGGTTCATTTTTAAGCTATGTATGGACGTCACTATATATCTTCTGTTCTCCGTAGCAACGCACGAGCATGATTCTAGTACAAATAAAAATAGCAAATAACCCAGACCGGCGTAACCTGCACCCAGCCGATCACCGATTCGGCGTAACCATCCCTGCTGCATCCGGTCCTGTCGATCCTGCGAGTAACCAACCCCTGCTCCGTTACGCACTATCAGTGCTGCATGCACCTGCGAGTCAGTGTTGCCTGAATGGTGCATAACCGAGTCTATGCGTTACCCAGTCGTAGTTGCCCTATGCATGCAGCAGCACTGATGGTGCATAACCCAGTGGGTGTAGGTTACGCATACGGAGCACAACTGAAGCCTATTTCTTATGTTATTACGTGCTGAATCGACACAACACAGTCGGTGTTGCACACGCCATGAAGAACGGATGGTGCGTAGCCGAATCGTGCGTAACCGAAGCTGGTGCAGTGCATGTGACGCGCAGGATCAACACGACCGGATGCAGGTTACGCGCCAAATCGGCACCACCCAGTCGGTGTTGCAGCATCAAGGTGCGTAACCGAGTCCGTGCGGGTACGAGCGGGTTCAGGTTACGCATACATCTGGAACCGGTGGTGTTGCATCAAGTAGCACAGACGGTGCGTACGCGCTGAATCGACACGACCCAGTCGGTGTTGCACGCGCCATGCAGAACGGATTATGGACGTCATGGACAAATGGCAGAAATCACCTCCTACGAAATAGCAGGGCTCAAGAAAAACCAGATTATGGACGTCATGGACTAGCAACACGGAGGATACGACAGAGTAGGCTTCATAACAAAGGACCTATACAACTTCTGCGACGAGCGAAAGAAGCAGATCTTAGCAGATGGCGACGCAGGAACATTACTCAAGCACTTGTGGGCCCGCAGGACAGATAATGTCGGGTTCTACTTTGATTATGCAGAAGATGACAAGGGACATTTGAAGTGCTTGTTCTGGTGTAATGCACAATCTCGTTTGGACTATCAGGGTTTTGGAGATGTTCTTGTGTTTGACAGCACATACAGGACAAATCGGTACAACCTGCCCTTCATTCCTTTCGTTGGAGTGAACCACCACCGAACGACCGTCATATTCGGATGTGGCATTCTCGCACAGGAAACCACAGAGGCATATATATGGTTGCTCCGGACATTTCTGCGCGCAATGTCCATGCAGCACCCCAAATCCGTGATCACTGACGAAGACTTCGCAATGCAGAATGCCATCCGTGACGTACTGGAAAATTCTAACCACAGAATCTGCACCTGGCACATAGATCGCAACCTGGTCAAACATCTTCGCGGCAAGAAGCTGAAATGTGACTTCAAGCAGTTTATGTATCACCCATATACACCTGAAAGTTTTGAAAGCCAATGGTCCAAATTTATAGAGGAACACAAGGCCTACAAAAACACTTGGCTTTCAAAGATGTATAACATGAGGAATTTGTGGGCTGCAACTTACCATGCCAATCACTATTTCCTTGGACTCCACACCAATCAGCGAAGTGAGAGCTTGAATTCAAGGCTGCACATGTATCTGCATCCCCAAATGACACTGGTTTCTTTACTGGAGCACTATGAGAGCTGTGTGTACCATATGCGGACAACTGAGTTAATGCTGGATGCCAATACACGGCATTCATTCCAGTTCACTACGACCCAAGCATCTGAGATTGAAAAGTACTGTGCTAGTACTTACACTCAGGCAAAATTTGATATTGTTAAGAAGCAGATCGACAGGTCCTTGTGCTTTGAGGTTCAGAATGAACAGTATAGCTTCGAAATGGTGACACCTCAGAATGGTCAGCATGCCATCGAAATGGTGAGATTCACTATTGCCTACAGAAATGGCATGCTAGATAAGAAATTTGCTGTGACGTCTACTACCAACCCAACATGTGGTGAGGTGGACTTGCGCTGCAATTGTCAGAAGCTGGAGTGTGATGCCATCCCATGCTGTCACATGTTTGCAGTGTTGTTTCACACTGGCGCAGCCAAATTACCACGAGCCTGCGTGAAGTCTAGGCTCACTGTTTCTGCAAAGTCTGGATTTCCTCAAGAGAGGAGGACCCAGATTTTTGACCAGTCCATGTCCTTTCACAGGTTCCGTGATATGTGAGACATGGGTACCAAAGTTGCGTACTATGCCTCACCGAGTCCAGTCCTGACAAAGAAGTTGAGGGATGCTTTGCAGGAGGTATATGAATGCATCAAGGCACACCAATTTGAAGAGGACGCACATCATCACTTGCCCAAGATATTTACTGAAGCCGACCCACATTGTCAATTTGAAACTGTTTTGGACCCGTTGCGGATTGTTCGCAGAGGTGCTCCTTCGAAAAGGATAAAGGCCCTCCATGAAAGAATTAATCAGGGTATATCTAAGTATAGATGCAGTGAGTGCTTGGTAAAAGGGCATACGAAACCTAGTTTCCCCAACTTAAATAAGAGGTACGCATGGTTTCTGCATTGAACTCCTCAGGCATCCTTAGCAGTAGTTGATATTTTGTGTTTACATAAATGTTTATTTAATGTGTATGCACCCTCAGGCCAAAGTGCCATCTCACGAAGAAGAGAAAGTCAAAGAATAAGCAGGAGCAGGAGCTTGAGGAGGAGGAGCTGGAGCAAGTAGAGGATGTTGGTGATGATGTTGTACCTCCGCAAGATGGTGAAGTGCCACCTTGCAAAGGTATCATCCAATTTTCTCTGAGTTTATAACACATCCACCTATTTATTAGGTCATCTGCATTCAGGTCGGAAGAGAAATCTGGATAGTGGAGGTCGTCAGAGTCCGAATAAGATGCGACCGACGAAAAGAGCAGCAACGACGACTTGATGACACATGATAGTAGTTTGGCTGGTATGGTTCGTTTCATTAG
This sequence comes from Cenchrus fungigraminus, assembly GCA_036936925.1. Lineage (NCBI taxonomy): Eukaryota > Viridiplantae > Streptophyta > Magnoliopsida > Poales > Poaceae > Cenchrus > Cenchrus fungigraminus. The sequence continues at coordinate 55,580,526 of CM072777.1, forward strand.
TGATTATGGAGTACCAGCAAGCATATCATAGTTTATTTAGACGTTTACTGTACTTTGGACACCATTTTCCTTGAACTTTTTTTATTAAGTTAAACAACTGTGCGGAGTACTCCCTCCGTCTTGTGAAGTGGAAACTCGTAAGCATCCAAGCACAAAGTGTTTGTAAACCAAACTCGCAAGCACCCAGCATGGCTCCAGCGTAATGTAGACTGGGCAGGTTTCACATGCCTCTGGATGTCTGTGCACGTGCGCACTGCGCAGTATCTAGTGACGTTGCACCGGGCACCATGGCTCGTGCGTAACCGGATGGGTGTAGGTTACGCAGGTCCGACAACACCCGCGGCCCGTCGTGCTGCTCGGCAACCGCGATGCTGCATGCGTAACCCAACCTTCCTCAGGTAACACGCAAAATCGACAGTCAGTCTAGGCTGTCGGTCTTCAAAGTTCTAACTTACTAGCTAATAATACGGATCTCAAAAAAAACATTGCTGATGCATAAGAGAGTGGGTGCAGGATAAATCGTAAATATAGTTAATTATGGGATGCCATGTTGTTATGTCAAATGTGCATTAAACTTGTCTGCTCTCAAATTGACTTGCGGAAGGCATTCATTTCATCTCCATCGAAACAATTAGTTCCAGCATGGTCTACTCAAGGTTTAGTAGTACATTCATCCCTGCAAAGTTAATTACTTCATTGCATCGACAAAAACGAATTCGGATGTATCCACTTTACTATCACATTTGAATTCGAATACGGATACGGATATCCATATTTACGTTTTAGCGGATACAGATGTCGGATAATTCGGATTCCATTTCCATATTTCCATCCCTACTTCTGTGTTTCCACCCCTCCATTTTGTTACTCGAGTGAGAGTGATCCTATCGTTGCCCACCTTTTCCTATCAGCTTAAGCTGTTGGGAGTTTCGTTCATGACTTGTTTGTTCCTGTATGCCAGTTACATCAGCACGATGGGGATGCACAAAAATTGCAAACTGTGGCGTGCCGCTGCGAGACTGAGAAACGTGACGAACTTGCCGACGTGACAAGGCCAAAACGCAATAATACATACCGGAATTGAAAAGGCATTGCCGCATAGAAGGGGTGTGTCGAATGACCGTTTGGGAACGACACTCCCACAAGTTCATCCACGTCAGGACCATTGTGAACTGCAGTTAAGTAAGGACTGGTACGGTTTTCGGGACTGGTAGCTGGGCGCTCATGACCCAAACGTGTGCACACCCGCACTAAAGGGACGCGTCCGTTCAGTGTACTAGGTAATAAGTAGTGGTAACTCATGTCCACGAACGGTTGTCGTTTCGGAACAGCGCATGCACTCCCACAATAAAAGGAGGCAGTTTACCCACGAGTCAATCATTGCCGCCATTTGCGATCATGGCTCTAGACACTAACATGTCTCCTTCCAAGCAAGTCGACTTCTCAGTCTCAAGCGAGGAAGCGAAAGCAGAAGGAGTCGCGGGGCAGTACAAGGAATCCGGTACATTCATGGTTGGAGGCCGTCAATGGAGGCTACGTTGCTATCCTACAGGTATGACTGATCATCAGTGGATGGGTGTACCAGACGGCATTGCCGTCCTCCTCGTTCCTATGAACATAGCCCAAAAGGTAGGTTTCTCGTTGTTATGAATACACACATTCACACATGCATGTATGCTCTCAGTGTTGTAGAGCCTGTGACGACACTGCATGGTTCCACGCATAGGTGCGACTATTGTTGTGAGCGGTGGATGGATACCCCACCGATGACAATGATACGTTTCGAGTTCAAGCTACAAAAGATGTTGAATTCAGGAATGGGGATCTAGGACAACGAGGCTTCGAATGCCTAGTGGAGCATCGTGACATTAAGCACGTAAGCTACAACGGAGGTCGCATAAACATATCATGTGTTGTTACAATACTTGAGGACGATCGCATTGATGTTCCTCCTCCGTTAGTACGCAGAACCATATGCGCAACACTTGCAGCCCAAGCCCCTGTGGACATTGTCTTCGACATAGGCAGCCGGGTGATACGAGCGATACGTGCCGATGTGGCCGCAGTATCTTGTGTGATGAAGGCAATGCTCTACGGTGGTGGAGTGGAGTCAAACTCTGAAACTGTTCAAATTCAAGACACACACCCTGATGGCTTCTCGCTTCTGATCAAATATGCCAGTGAAGGATCACTCCCGGAGGAGGCTGATTTATGGGACACCCCTGCCAACGCCTAGCCTGTGTTACTCTCAGTCACCGACATGTACCACGTCGAAAGGTTGAAGCTGCACTGTGCGTCAAGGATGTGGGACATGGCAAGCGAGCAAACTGTGAGCGCATTTCTACGATGGGCAATTGAGACTAACTACACCCAATTGCAGGAGAAGTGCATATCTCTCTTAGAGCGAATCTGGCCGCACGGAATACTCACAACGGATTTTGTGTTCGTATGCTTTCACCATCCCCATGTTATGCACGATCTCCGTAGTAGATTACATGAAGGCATGTACCAAGGTCCCTGCTTGTAGTCTGTAGTTTTAATGTTTTAGTTACTATAGGATCGTGCCCTTGCGTTGCTACGGACAACACATCATTTACATTGCAATACACATTGATATATATGTGCAATACACATTGTTATTGATATGGATTCATATGTGCATTCAGGATGTGTATAATAATGTGTCCCTTTGAGCAGCACATAACAAAGGCATTTCACTATTTGTACTTGTATGCAATCCATTTTCGTAGACCATGCTGGATCTTATTGTTTCGATGGAGATGAAATGAATGCCTTCCGCGACAAGTTTAATGCACATTTCACTCCCAAACTAAACTAAATTGTGGTTTCCACCCAATTATCTATAACCCTACAAGTGCTCGTCACCCTGCTGTTGCCCGTCGAGGCGGTTGCCGGCGAGCTGTGAAGAGCGCCATGGCGCCGGCACCATGGACGGAGCTCGTCGATACTCGATAGTGAACCCTTGGCGACTCATCGATGATAGCTGTCAGGAACGCGAAGACGGCAAGCTCCATGGCAGCGGTGTGCGGTGTCGACATGGTCGGAGACTAGGACGATCGAGGGAGACGACGACAGACGAGGGCACGAGGCATCGAGCTTGAAGGAACTGCCCATGCGACCATTCAGAACCAAACCAAATGTGCCCAAACCTATCTTAGCTATCAACCAGACCTAACCGGACTGTTTCTCTAGACTAATCGCTTCCCACCAGACTAATTACTCCCTTTGCCAATAGTACTTAGGGCATCTATCAGGAGCCTACAAATGGCAGCAAGCCGTGTTACCTAGGCTGAAGCAGAGCGCGTGCGTCGTGGATTGTGCGTAACCCAGTGGGTCGGGGCGGGAGGGGAGCGGAGGCGCCTGCAGGCCCGTCCCGTCCCGTCAAGGCTGTACACACCCGGGAGGCTGACGTGTCGTCCATTGGAATTCTCTAGTGCGTAGCCCGCTGAATGGCACCTGCGTAACCCAGAACTTGCAGGTTACGCACTTAGTCGACACCACACTTTTGCATCACCTCCTCAGCGCAAGAAAACCCCATCGGCATCTCCTCCTCTCGGCGCAAGAAGACCCCATCGGCATCTCCTCCTCTCGGCGAAAGTACCATCGTCCTCTGTCCCAAATCAATTGATTTCGTTGTTCTTTCTACCGTTCCGCCTCTTTGATCAAACTAATTTCTATGTGCATTTCAGAGTATCTTCCCCAATGGACGGCGAGAATCCTCGCGTGCCTCGTGTGGCACACGCTCTCCAACCATCCACGCCGGTTAAAGCTCCGGCGGGGCCGAGATGCGGCGACTGCGGTAGGACAATATCACCTCAATGGAGGGCCGGCCCGATGGGGCCCGGCACGCTCTGCGCCAACTGCGGCAGTCATCGCTGGCATGCCGGGGAGCGGTGGGGCAAGTGTCGTTCTCGTCGCAGCAAGAAAACCACGATTCTCGTCTCAACGTCTCCACCAGAAGCTGGCGTGCAGTGGGTGGAGTGCCCAAGAGGCCAGGCCGTCCGTGCATGGCTGCCGTGGCTGTCCACTCTGCCACTGATGTCAAGCGCACCCACTGTGTCGACTGTCCTGTCCCTGCTCGACAGGCCGACGACGTTACTAGCCGCTCGACAATTGATGTCAAGTGCGCTCGTCGCGTCGACTGTCCCAGAGAGCTCTGGCGCACGGTCATACCCGTCGCCACCACAAGCTGGCGTCCAGTGGGTGGAGTGCCCGAGAGGCCGGGCTAATCGCACGTGGCTCTCGTGGGTGTCCACTCCGCCACTTATGTCAAGTGGGCCCGCCTCGTCGACTGTCCCGGATAGCTCAGGCACACGGCCGTTCCCAGCCCTGATCGACAGGCCGGCGTCGTTGCCAGCCACTCAGCCATTAATGTCAGGTACGCCCGCCGAGCCGACTGTCCTGGAGAGCTCAGGGGCACGACCATTCCCGTCGCTGCTCGACAGGCCGGCAGCGTTGCCAGCTGCTCAGCCATTGATGTCAGGTGCGCCCGCCGCGCTGACTGTGCAGGAGAGCTCAGGGGCATGGCCGTTCCCGACCCTGCTCGACAGACCGGCTGCGTTGCCAGCCGCTCGGCCACTGATGTTGCCCCTGTCCCTGCTCGAAGGTGAGGCAGCACCCATGATCATCGACGAACCAGACTGGATGAAACGCTAATTGCCAACAATAACAAGTGTTGCATTGCTGTAATGATAACTACTACTCCCTCCGTCCTTAAATATATGACGTTTAGGACAAGAAATTTAGTTCAAAATGAACTAATTTGTTGTCCTAAACGTCATATATTTAAGAACGGAGGGAGTAGTTTCTGATTAAGTTTGGTCCCTCCTTATTTGATTGTGCTGCTATTTTTTGGTTGTAAGATCACTGGACTCTGTTTCCTACTACGGAGGAGTACTTCGGATGGATGTTCGTTCGAAAGTAAGACAATACATCGTGGATTTTGCGTAACAAATCAACAAATAATTCAGTTTGGCTAGGTCACTTTTTCTTATCAGTAAGATTGTACATCGTGGATTTTGCGTAACCTACATCGTCCGTAACCCAGTCAGTGTTAACGCAGTCGGTGTTGCAGGAACAGTGCAGCATGACTGGTGGGTAACCGAGCGAATGCAGGTTACGCTCTAAATCGACTCGACCCCGTCGGGGGTTGCAGGTTGCAGCATGCAGCACGGATGCTTCGTAACCTATTCTTGCAACACCGACTGCGTTACGGGGTGAGCCTATCACCAGCACCCCGTGATAGGCGAGTAACCTACACCCGTTCGGTTATGTACTATCAGTGGTGACTACACCTGCGAGTCGGTGTTGCCTGAATGGTGCGTAACCGAGTAAGTGCGTTACCCAGTCGTAGTTGCCGTATGCAGCAGCCACTGGTTGAAACTGGTTAAGTGCTGATTGGAAAGGCAGGTTATCAAGGGCGGACCTAGAGCACAATTTGAGCGAGGGCACACCTTGAGAATACAAAAATTTATGAAGATTTTATATAGAGAATTTTTGTCAATTAGATTGATTTATAGAATTTGATTGAGCCCTCGCTCAACATAACGAAGGTCCACCCCTGTAGGTTATTATGGATTCGTTTAAATTAGTCTTTGCACCAAGCAGCGATCCTCACAGCATAACCGAGACCCTGCATTCCTAAGTGCGCGTACTAGGAGCTGGAGGGAGTGCCTCACGCGTAACCGTCTGGGTCAAGTTACGCAGGATCGACACTGTCCGCCGTTTTCCGCGACCAAGGAGCGTTCCTCTCTAGGTGTATGTGCGCGTGCGCACTATCCCGGCAATTTCGCGATCATGCTTTTCATGGTGCACGGAGGCTTCCCTAATGAGACGATCGTTTCCATCTCTGTCCCAGATTCCGTTGGACCTTTCACTGTAGTATAGCTATATAAACAGGGACCGAGAGGTGTGTTGGTCCATTATTCATTCATAGTGTAGCGTCTCATTTTACTGTAGGTTTACTAGAAACAATTAGTGGTTTTCCCAGCGGATGCAGGTAGTATAGTCGTCGTAGTGCAGTAGTACTTATGACTACACCTGCAGCGCCAGAAGAGGTGGTTGTTGGTGCCTCCAGGTCCAGGCAAACACCTTCGAAGTGCCGACCCGAGACTTCTGATACTGATGATGTAAGTTCCCCGGCCAAGCGTCTGCAGACGATGGACACGCCGCCGCCGCCCACCGCCATGCGTCTACTGTTTGATGAGCCGGCCGCTCCTGCTCATCCCACCATCGAAGAACCGCCTGTGCATGAAGACAACAGTGAGCTACGTACGTATACTGGTGGGATGCTCAATCTGGTGGTGTTCCTCCCGCACTACACTCTGCGCGGTTTAATTATTTTAATTTCCATCTCCTCATTTTCTTGTTCTTCATGCATGGGCACACGCAGTTGATGAGTGAGTTGGAGAAGGAACTTTTGGATGTTCTAGCCGCAATTGGTGCGATGTACAAGGAAGATGATGATGACATCTCGGCGGATCAGTACATCCTGCACGATCCACCTGCACCTCCTGATGCTCCATCCGTTGAGGTTGACGAAGACGATCTCTCTAGTATGGCAGGTGCTAATAATATACATATATACTCCGTCGTCGTGTATATATATCGACGAGTGTGCTTCTGCTGCCTCTAACTTGGTTGCCTTTTCTTGTCTTGCAATAATATAATACAGGCGGCGGTGACAAGTAGTAATCTCCGGGCCGGGAGATCAAGCAAATAATAAACACCAGGTCAAGGAAGGTGTGTGCAACATGGGCTACCCCACCAGATCCCACGCCGCTGCGCTACTGGCTGATGATATGATGCAACAGTTAGTTTGCTGGTGGAGACGAAACGGCCAGCCTCTTGTCTAGTACTAGCAGTAGTAGTAATAACGGGAATGGAGAAGATCAATCTAGTGCTTTCGGATGAATTCAGAATTCATAATATATATATATGTTAACCCTATTTTGGATCAGATAGATGCATGCATGCATCTATATTATATTAGTGCCTTTGCACCCTTTTCTAGTTTTGCTATTTTATATTCATTGCTAATACAAATAAAAATAGCAAATAACCCAGACCGGCGTAACCTGCACCCAGCCGATCACCGATTCGGCGTAACCATCCCTGCTGCATCCGGTCCTGTCGATCCTGCGAGTAACCTACCCCCGCTCGGAGGGAGTAGTTTCTGATTAAGTTTGGTCCCTCCTTATTTGATTGTGCTGCTATTTTTTGGTTGTAAGATCACTGGACTCTGTTTCCTACTATGGAGGAGTACTTTGGATGGATGATCGTTCGAAAGTAAGACAGTACATTGTGGATTTTGCATAACAAATTAACAAATAATTCAGTCTGGCTTGGTCACTTTTTCTTATCAGTAAGACAGTACATCGTGGATTTTGCGTAACCCAGTCAGTGTTAACACAGTCGGTGTTGCAGGAACAGTGCAGCATGACTGGTGGGTAACCGAGCGAATACAGGTTACACGCTAAATCGACTCGACCCCGTCGGGGCTTGTAGGTTGCAGCATGCAGCACAGATGCTTCGTAACCTAGCCAGCGTAGGTTACACGTAGAATTGACACCACCGGATATAGCATGAATGGTGCGTAACCTGATCGGGTGCTGCCATTTTTCTGGTGATCTCCGACCAGAGTAATCGAAAGCCACGTTGCGTGCTGCAACTGCAACCATGCCACCCGACGTGCTGCTCCGCGGCAACCGCGGTGCTCGGTGCGTAACCCAAGCCGCCTTTCACATTGGAGATGGGACGGGGCCGTGTGGGTAGCCGCATGGACGGTGGTGCGTGCGTGACCCAGTCGGAGTTGCAAGAGCCTAGCCGCACGTACGGTGCGTAACCGAGCAGCGGGTGCAGCTTACGCGCAGAATCGACATTACCGGATGCACACCACTGATGTTGCGTGACCAGGTATCCGTGCGTAATCCAGTGGGTGTTGCAGGAGTAACGCAATTAGATGGTGCATAACCCACCGACCGGAGGCTCGGGTGCAGAAGCCAGGCAGCACTGTCCGGTGCGTAACTATTAGGGTGCAGGTTACGCGCGTGATGGACACGACCGGACGCTGCATGGAGGGTGCGTAACCAGGCAGCTGGTGTAGGTAACGTGCAGAATCGACAGTCGACACCACCGGATGCACCATGGATGGTGCAGGTATCGCAGGCATGCACGCGTAACCGTGGCGGTGAAAGTTACTCAAGAAAACCGTGGTTGTTGCCGCCAGAAAAATCCGTCACGCGCGCAATCCGGTGTCGAAGCCACCATGCATGGAATGTAATCTGCTGCTCGGCTACTGGTTTTGCCGATCAACAAAAAGGGTCCAGATGTACACGTCCTCGCCAACATCCGCGTCGCAGACTCGCTGCTCATCGCACTACGTCCCTCCCCACGATTCCATCGCGCCGCGTGCAACCCCCCGTTCAGTCCCCGCTGACCTTTCCCATTCGTCACCGGCGGTCATCATTAGCACGCCTCGCCGGAGCTGAGCCTATCGAGATGCTCAGCAACAAGGTAGCGATGTTGGGCCGGTTGCGGCCTGCGATCCCCATCGTCCTCCCCGGCGACCGGTAAGCTTCCCCAGATCGGCGAGTACCGCACTCCTACCTCACGCGCATGGTTCATCCCCTCACCTCCTGCTCCTCCCATCCGTTTGCAGCGGCAAGAGATAGAGGAGCGCGGCGGCGATGCCTCTGCTACCCGGCGACGTCCTGGTGGAGATCCTCTCCCACGTCCCTGCCAAATCCCTCTGCCGTTTAAAGTGCGTCTCCCGGGCCTGGCGCGACCTCATCGCCGACCGACTCCGCTGCAAGAAGCTCCCCCAAACCCTCGAAAGTTTCTTCGTCAACACTGACCTTGTGCCCGGTATTGACCGTGAAGGTGACGGCTCGGATAGCGTCGTCGGGCACTTCATCAACACGTTTGGTAGATACATTCCCCTCGCTTCCTACACCTTCATGTGGAACCAGCCAGGCATTGAGGAATGTCACCACTTGGATTCCTGCAATGGGCTCCTCCTCTTCGGGCACGACAGGGCTGGAGACACCTACGCTTCACTGGGCTATGTCATCTGCAACCCCGCCACCGAGCAATGGGTGGCCGTGCGCAGCTTCGGCTTCGAACCTCTTTCCACTAGCGAGACTGACGAGGGCCTGGAACTTGATGGTGACAAATATGTTCTCACCTTTTTGATTTTCAACCTTGCTGTGTCCTCGCACTTTCAGTTGGTTGAGTTCATTTCACAAGATGGCACAACCGTGGATGAAGTGAACGCATACTCGTCTGAAACTGGGGTATGGTGTGAGGGCGTTTGGTCTTCTACATATAACATATCATTCATCGTAGGAAGCGCCTTTGTTAATGGCATGCTGCATCTCAGTACCTTCGGCTTACATAATCGTACACGCCAGGACCTAATACTTGCAGTTGACGGGGAAGGTAAGTTTTGTAGGAGCCTCAGCGGGCCAGTGAAGCTTTTGGATGTTGTTTTTATTGGTGAATCCCAAGGACTTGTGCATTGCATGAGTGAACATAAAGACAACACTCGCCAGATGACTGAACTGTCCATTTGGGTTCTTCAGGACTATGATGCAGAAGAATGGGTTCTGAAGCACAGTGTGGAATTTTTCAAGCTGTTTGGAAGAATGAATTGCGGAGTTGAATTTGAATACACTGTAGCATTACTGTAGCAAATCATAAATTAATTAGCGTCATTAGATTCACCGCGTAAAGTTACATTCATCTATAAAAAGGTTTTGCATATAAACTTTATTTAGTAAGTCATGCATAGAAGATTCCTTCGGACTAATTTTTAGACTGGATGAAACAAACACGGCCCAAGACACGCCCCTGTGCTACATCTAGATCTTGCGGGAGCAGGTGGTGCGGCTGCGTGGTAGCGGTGGAGAGCGGGGAGGTGCCATGACGGGGGAAGAGCAGTGGAAGCAGGCGGAGAGGGAGAAGGGAATGGGAGGAGAGAGAGAGAGAGAGGGGCAGTGGCGAGGATGAGGAGGAGGAGAGCAGGGCGAGAGGGTGGCGGCGGGGGAGGGGAGTGAGGACTGAGAAGCGAGATTGCAGGTCATAGGGCACTCCCAATCCAGACTCTATTCATGAAGTCTATATCTTGAAGACTCTATCACAAGAAACTATAGTCCTCAATGCAGATTTTGTATCATAGAGTCTATCTAATGTTCCTCTCGGATCTTCTGCTCCCATTTTATTAAATAAGCAGACACATCAAGCATGTGGGCAGCCACACGGGATCCACACATACCTCGTTTTGCGTGTAGACTTGGAGTCTAACTTAGAGTTGGTTTCTAAGTTTTCACCTCTGTTTCATCATTAAATTGCTTGCCATATCAGCAAATTGTCTATGTGGTAGTGTAGTTAATGACTATGGACTCTATCATAGAGTCTGGGTTGGGAGTGCCCGGGGGAGGGGGGTATTGGGTCGGGGTCGGGGTGGTGGGAGGGGGTTCTTGCAAAATGCTTTGGGTTGTATTTGCAAAATTGACACCATCGTCAAATTTTTCTTCTTTGTGTACAAATAAAGTTTATTTTGAGTGTTTATTTGCAAAATATACCAACACATTTCCTGTGCACTCTGGACATGTTGGACTGATCGGTGATTCCTTGCAAACCGAAGGACTTTTTTGAAAAACGACCAAACGCACGAAAGAACGACACGTCGGCTCGGAAACGTGGAGAGGAGAGGAGAGGGGGTGAGCTTTTAACAAAAGAGATGTGAGATCGTGTTCAATTTGCAACTGCATCTCCATACTTGTCTCTTTTTTTCCTCCTTGGGAAGGGGGAGATTTTTTTATGAAGATGAGGGAAGGAGGAGATTCCTCCAGCAGCTAGTATATGTTTCCATGCGAGTTTCAGTTACGTACGCAATCCATGCATGCTCCCCCCCCCCCGGGAATTTCGGGATCGTGCTTATATTTCGTGGTGCACAGAACGATCGTTTCCATCTCTCTCTCCCTCTCTCTCTCTCTCTGCACACATACACACACCAGATTTGAACTCCCAACGTGTCGCCGACGAGCGCAGCTCCTCCTTCACCGCCATCGATCCACTCTCCGCAGGGTATATTAATTGACTTGTAGTAGAGCCTAATTTTCATTAGCGGGAGAGCAACATTAGATACGACCAATGCCTAACATAATACGTACGCCATGGCATTGTGCGTTTTCATATTACGCCAGTGATGTCTGACTGCTTAACAGGTCTTCGTACGCGGGAGGGCCGGCCGGCTTCCAACTTGGCTGCGTCTTGCGTTGCTCCTGGGGCAGAACATCCGGGTACGCCGTGCGATAGGAATCATAGCATCAACGTCATCCATGTCATCGTCATAGCAACGGGGGGAATCGTCGCCATCTATGTACAAAACAATTTGCATGTCAGATCTACAAAGGACGATCTGCAAAACAACGATAATGTGTGGCGCGTGCTCACCGCAATTGTCGGATGAGCCATCACCTACTATAGAATTATCGTAAACCACCGTTCCTTCTAAAAAGTCGGTGAATGTAACCTTTACGTATTTGAGCTGCTACAGGTGAAGAGGATTACTAACCATGATTATGGAGGTGCTATCTCATCAAAAATGGCTGGAAGGACATGACATAGGAGTACCTTGCCGTCACCTCGTCCACTTTCGAAGGTCTAGTAGTTGGTGGAGGAGCGGTTGGATTTGGCCTCGATTTGGTTTTTGACACGCGCATGCTTGGAACTCCGGCAGCATCCTTGTTCCCAGTTTTCGTCCCAGTTTCTTCCTTGGTGCGGATTGTTGGTTTCTCGATTTTAGGCATGATGCCGCTGGCCTACGAGGATCTAAAGAATAGAAACACACATTTGCCAGCATCACGAGAGGAAGAAGACAATGTTTTGAAAAGTACAGAGAGAGAGAGAGATCTCACAATGGGCGCTACGCCGCTACTGCTACGAGCGTGCGACTGAAGAGGAAGAAATGGTTGGGGATCGCAAAGATGGACACACGGGGTGTGTATCGATTTATACTCAATGATAGACGTGGTCTGTTAGACCCCAGGCCATGGGATCACTCTGGAAAAGCTGAAAAGGATCACACAACTACCTCCAAATCATTGGGATCCCACGGATTCCCCAATAACGATCTCACATACCCGCTAATCTCTGGTACCTCCAAGTTTAATCCGAACCTGTGCAAGTGCATGTAACCTGTGTCAATATGAAGCCTAGTACTGTTTTAGGGAAAACCATATACGTAACCTACATATGGGCGCGTAAGGTGTAACCAGACAGCTGAACCACACAAAATGGCTCATGGGTAACTAATTAAGTGAGTTCAGGTTACTCAGATTCGACACGTCAAGGTGTCCAGCCGCGCGTGCCTCGGGACTCTGGAGATGTACAGTATAGATAAAAGAGAAAAGTAGTAACCCAATCTGCATTGGATATTTACATGGCAGCATACCGTATAACCGAATGGGTGCAGCTATTATATATAATTTACTACGCTTCTGCTTGAGCCTATGTGATTGTCTCATGACGAACTAGACAGCTTCCTTCAGGGTTGCTTCCCAGTCCTCCTTGTAGTTCCACAACAATTGTACCAGGTAGCGGCCACTCGCATTGTGCTCATTAACCTCAAGCAGAGCCATTGTTACCAAGGAAAAGATCTCTTGACCATGCTCTCCTCATAGCTCCTGGAGCTTACTATCGGCTTCGTCAATAACATCCTGCAAAAGATCACTTGCCCCACGATTAGACTGGATGGACATGGAAACTCACAGAACATAATCCGTCAGTAATAAATGAAAATAATCAATAAAAAGGTGCACACCATCTCTTTGCCGTCAACCATGTCAACCCTAAAAGGATGCCAATTTGGATCTGATATCTCAGCCTCCCATTTTGAACAGATAAGTGCTGCTTCGTAATCCGATAACCCACCAGTGTCTGCGATCGCCTTGCGATCAACGACGCCCATCCTCTTGACACCTATGCTGGCTCGGCCAGTTCTGCCATCCGACAATCCTTGCAGATCATGTGTATTAACTAGTTGATACCCCGTGTGTTGCTGCAGCAATTTTTTAAAACAAATTTCTAAGGTGAAAAAATGAAATTTGAAAAACTATGATGATTCCATGGCAACATTCTATGAAATTTGAAAGTATAAGGTGATTGCGTGATAACATTCTTTTGCAAACAATATTACAGGAAAACATGTTCATTTTGTTGATAGAGACTGACTATTAAATGAGCACAAAATGTAATGTCCGTGGTCACTCATAGAAAGACAAAACACCACATCAATTAATTTTTGATACTTCCCAAGAAACAACAGCATGATACTATATCACCAGCAACTGAAATGTACTAAAAGTATATTCACAGTTAATTGCAGCACAAGGATGATTTCTTACCTTGATTAACTCTTTCCGAAGCTCCTGCAACTCGGTATTTTTGTTAAATTCATTGACGGCCAAAATCGTGCACTGAGACTGCAAATCATGGAGATCATCCCTTAACTCTTGCATCTCCTGAGCAAATTTGTCCTTTAATTTTGATTCCAGTTCCTGCAACTTATGCTTCAGTACTAAACTGCTCTCAGAAATGCTGGTAGCTTGCCTCCAGGTTCCCTGCACTGAAGGTTTGGCTATTGTTAATTGCACCAGCGGCATAGTGCACGAATCCTTCGCCCGCACCAGCATCAGACATGACTATGGTGGTCGTCACTTTTCAGCCTCTAGGCAAGGTTAAACAGTTCAAATTACCATGTGTGGCACTTTCATATGTACAATTGAAATTAGAATAGTATCAGGGTGCATAAGATTTTCCAGACTAGAAAAAAAACTAAACCATACGTATGGTCAGAGTACAAATGAAAGTCAGGTTCATGGTTCAAGTGTCAAAAAATCCCATGTTCTTATACCAGGAGTATTTGTTATGATCTAACGGATTATTCCGTATATTCTTAGGCTCAATTAATTAACGATAAGTTATGATAAAATAATTATGATCCAATCAATCGAAATTACTATGAAATGAAGTCTACTCTAAATAATATGCCAAGCTAAACAGGAAATATGCACAACAGTCAACTCTAAATAACAGAATCACTTAAAATTGAGTGTAGAATATAATCCCAAAGGATTCAAGACTACCGTGGCCCCCCGCCTACTGTTTCTCTTTCCTGTCCCTTCTTCCGTCTAGTAGCAATGCACAACAACGGCCCACCTCCGCCAGCCTATACCACTGCCCGCTGCGAGCGGCAATCGCGGCGACCACCGCCACCGCTGCGCCATCAGTCACTAGGGCGGCTCAGCTTGTAAACTCTTAAATGCTGTATAGATGATTAACAAAAAGAACTCATCGAAGACGATCTCAACCTCGTCGCCGTTGAATAAACCAGCACTGGAGGAAAGCCGCGGCCGTAAACAAGAATAGCAGGAGCAGAACGCGCTAGAATCAGGCAAAATTAGTCCAGATCAGCAATGCCATGGACACGGAATTGAAGAGGAAGACGAAGGGGGTGGTTTTTTTTAAAAGGCACAAAGGATGGAATGGGGCCCCGGCTTCTTCTTTTCCATTTATTATATATAAAATGAGAGAGAGAGAGAGAGAGAGAGAGAGAGAGAGAGGAATTGAAGTGATCTGTGAAACCGCCAAGCAGACGGATTTGCTGGAGGTTGCACCACGCCTAACCGTCACCGTGCGTAACGCAGGAACGACATGACAGGATGCAACGTGGATTTTGCGTATCCGACGCCGTGCGTAACCCAGTCCGTGTTGCACCATGCAGCCAGCCGTCTTAAAGGTGCGTAAGCGTAACCCATCCGGTTTTGCATCAAGCAGCACGGATGGTGCGTAACCTCTTCATGTTACGTGCTGATTCGACACGACCCAGTCGGTGTTGCATCAAGCAGCATGGATGGTGCGTAATCTGTGCAGGTTACGCGCTGATTTGACACGACCCAGTCGGCGTTGCATCAAGCAGCACAGACAGGTTACGCGCTAATTGGACACGACCCAGTCGGTGCATGTGGATTTTGCGTAACCTTATCGGCTCCACGTTACGTGATGCAATGACACGGCTGGATGCATGAGGATTTAGCGTGACAGACTCCGTGCGGAACCCAGTCGGTGATGCATGCGCCATGCAGAACGGATGGTGCGTCGCCGAAACGTGCGTAACCAAGCTGGTGCAGGTGACGCACCGATGCGCCATGCAGAACGGATGGTGCATCGCCGAACCATCCGTAACCTAGCTGGAGCAGGTGACGCGCAGGATCGACACGACAGGATGCAGCATGGATTTTGCGTATCCCTTGTCTGGATGTTGGCTTCGCGGCCCACGCGTGGTAACATAGCCACATAGGTCTGCTGAGCATATCATGCCAGAAAGCTGATTTCTCCTCCACCTATCTATCTATCAGTATATTGTTGGGCCTTAGACGCAGCCATGTAGGTGTCCTTGGACGGACGGGCCGGAAGGAGATACGAATCGGCAGCAGCCGTCAGCCCGTGGTCGCAAGAGAAGTGTGCATGCGTTTCGGACGGAAAACGTGCGCACTTCCCCCCGGTTTAATGGATGACCCCACACCCCACTCGCCGCAAGCACACGACCAAGCAAGCCACCGCCGACCGCGTCACCACGACGTTACCTTACACACCTCCACAAGCCATTCTCCAATGAAATTCTTCCCATGCATGTGAAATTCTTCGCGTGCTAGTGCAATTCGAAGAGATCTTCCGGTCAAGATTCCAGAACCCAAACACGAAGTGACCGGCCGGGCAGAATAGGGAGACGTGCGTTGAAACAAGATGACGATCAACCTTCTACGATCTGCCACCCTCACCACAAGAAAATCGTTGATTAGTGACGCAACCACATTTTAGCGTCATTGATTTATGACGTTCGTGGCTGATCTCGTCATTAAATTTCGTTTCTGAGCAAATTTAATGACAAAAAAACTTTTGTTGTAACAGTTGGTACTGTAGCCGAGCATTCACTGTTCCATGCTTGTTTTGTGAGCCATAAGCTCCACAATAGCGTCATAAACCAACTTTGGTCCCACATGTAAGTATTATTTTAAAAATAAAGAGTTCCAAGTCGTCATAAAACTAGGTGATACCCTGCGCGTTGCCGTGGGGATTTTTACACAAAATTTTAAGGTGAAATGTGAAAGTAAAAACACCAAAACGATTACATGGCGAAATTCATCTGTAAATAATATTATATATGAAAGTAAGTTAATTTTGTTTAGAGAGAACCATTTTTAAATGAATGATCCTACATGTATTTCAACTGCGAGAATTATATGGCGTGCTACTCACAAATATAACATGCTATTAGTCACAAGACATAAATATATGGTTTGGTGGATGTTGACATGGCTTATAGTGGATAGTGACATGGCGTGTAGTGGGTGGGTTATGACGTGGCGTGTTGAGAGACAAGAGAAATCGTTAGTGGGTACCAATTATATAGTTTATTATATTATATAGATAGATAGATAGATCATACATGGATAGATTCAGTAAGGTCCCACATGTAAACATTTTCGCCAGGTCAGCGGAGGCCAGGTCACGAACATGTAAGCATTTTTGCCAGGTCAGCGGAGGCCAGGTCACGAAATGTTGCTAAAACAATTTGGCATGGCATGGATTCGAACCAGATACTTGGACGAACAAGACGGTGTTGTTTACCACTGCAGAACTTCTTGGTTGGCTCATTTTTATGGGAAACTCAGCTAATAGTTCATGTGAATTATTTACTGTGACCAGGTCCCACATATAAGTTTCAGGTGAGTCTATAATTATGTATCAAATGGCTGGCAAGACACTTCACTCAGACTTCGCAAAGACTTTCGACTTCCACTACGCAGATCTGTAATGGCTCGTGGTAGGAATGGTGGATCCTAGCGGTGAGGGGAAGATGGTTGCGCCGCCACCTCCCTGCAACAAGAGGATGAGACAATATGACGAGGTCGGTCCTCTGGTTTGAGCCGCTATATTTTCCCCTATCTTCCTAGGGTTGGGGATATCTAGATTTGGGGATCTGGAGGATTGATGAGCATATATGGTAGATTCAGATTTCATTATCGTACCTTTAGATTTGCACTTCGATTGGTGTTAGAAGTTGATAGGCTATAAAAAATTCATGTTAGATTCAGTTAGTTTTCAATTTGCATCGTCTTACGGTAGGTTTTGTATTTTAGTATCTTCTGGATGTGCTTCAAGCCACTTGTTTTATGGATTTTTGTCGAGGTGCACAATTGATAGGATTGATAGGTCCTTGTATTTTCAATTTCCATTGTTTTATGGATCGGTAGATTGAAGATACTATTTCGGAGTTGCAGACCGTGAAGGGACATCTGGATTCTGCCACGATTGTTAGTGTTTGCACAATTCATAGGTGTTAGATTCAGTTAGTTTCCAATTTGCATCGTTTGATGGATCGATAGGTTTAGTTAGGACAACCAGATTCGAAATTTATATTTATAGTGACTCAGACTGTTAGTGTCATCTCTATTGCAAGTGGAATCTTTTTTAATCCATGAATATACATTATATATATATTGATTTTTTTTGTTACTGCAAGCAATTTTTGCTGGCCGACTATTGGGACTACTCCACCTTCACAACTTTGATGAATTTGGATCATGAGATGCGAGAATCGATTGCTTCTGCCAAAGTGGTAAGCGTCTTGAATTCAGCTCTCTTTTCTTTTGACAGCTAAAATGATGCCCACATGTAAAAGAAACCTAACCCAGTCGTGGAGTAGTCAGCATGTAATCAGAATTTTATTTCTATCTTTTGATACTATGAAGACTAATTTATTTCAATTATTCTGCACTTTGTCAGATACTGGTGCCAGTGCTAGCACATTCACACTTCACTTTGTATGTTTTCAGTATGAACAAGAAGTCCAGAAAAATATATATTCTGGATTCTTTAGAAAGGGATTATGAAGGAAACGGAATGGAAAAGCGAGATGTGCATCATGAGGCTACAAAAAAAAGATTGCTGGTAGGATGAGTATGTTTGTTAGGGATACCTGTCCACAACTGGAAATGAACTAGAGAGAAGATGATTATGTGTACTTTAAGGTCACGGCCCAGGGAAATAAATAGTATTGTGGATTCCATGTTTTGAAATATTTGCAACTTTGGACTGTGGAAGGATTACGCAACACAGTTGATACGGTGAGTTTTTTTTAAAAACCTTTTCCATTCATCAGTTTGTCTTTTCTTCATTATTAATGGAAGAGTAGAATCAGTTTTTGCTATCACTAAATAAAGATTAGAGTACATGTGGGTATAATTTTATTTGCTCTCTAACTATTTCTTTGTTATAAGCAGGAGATGATTGAGGAATTTCGTCTAGAGCTGCTAGAAAAACTCCTCTCGCATCAAAGTAATGACACTGTTATTCCTGAGCAGATTAAAAAATATCTCCCATGAGACCACTGAGGCACATCTACGGATGGTAATGGGTTGGGTTCGTAGCAGATATCTGCGGATTTTGGGTCCCTGGGTTGTGGGTTTGCTTCAGATTTTCGCCCACAGGTTCGCGGATTCGGATATCCGCAATGCTTTGGGTTTGGGGCGGATTTTAGATTTTGCCCACGAATGCCCATTGGAGCTCCGCAAATTTGCGACTCTTTTTATTTCACAGGGTGAAGATGATTCCACCATAATTGATGAATGATAAATTGTCTGTTGTTATTCGTTTGGAGGACTATATATGGATGTTGATTTGTGTTTTCCACTTTTATTGAACTTGTAGTGTGCTGAATTGTATTGTTGCATACTTCTGAAAGAATTTGGACAGTGTGTGATGTACTGATGTATTCTGTGCTCTTGTTTTTTATGAAGTTTTTTTTTCGGATTTTGGATTATCCATTGGGTTATCCTTGCACAGCAGCACACGGAAGGCAATGCCATGCACATTTGGCTTAAAAATGGCTCATGGTGATGATATTATGTGGTTGCTGGCTGATGAATCATCTAAACTTCAAAATATACGACACATAAAAAATCATCTCCAACATTATCTATATTTTGATCCTACTTTATATATTTTTTCAACATAATCATATATGCAACATTTATTTGATTTATCTTATATTTATTTTTAGCTTACATCGAACACAACAAGCTACTTTAGGGGTCCAAGAACAAGAACGAGAAGAAAATTACCAAGTTCTGCCCGATCAAAGGAATATTAAAAAATTCCAATGCATGACGGGGAGAAGAGGGAGCGGACCCAGTCTTTATCGGGCTGACCAAATGGAATTAGGGTGAAAAGGCAACGCCTCCAGTGAGGGAAGCTACACCGACGGTGCAGCCGTTGCCAGCACCGACCGAGGTCGTGCATGGCTTTCGCCGAACAACCAAGACCAACTCCTCGCCGGTGATCTTGAGGCTTGGGCAGCAGGCGCACTAATGGAAAAGCAGCCAAAGCACCGAGGCGACAGCAACAAAGCACCAGCTGGCCGGCAGACCACGACCCACGCAAATGGCGCAGACGGCAGACAGGACCGATCCACGGTAACATAGACGACGACGGCGAAGGACCGGTGGCTGGGGCCGCCAAGGAGGAGAGCAGCATGAGCGGCGACGAGGAAGAGGGGGCGCCGAAGGAGCGGCCACGCACCGGAGACGGGGAGGAGGGCGCCAACGGTCGGGCGCCGCCGCGGCCAAGGGGAGGGGGCGAAGATGAGGAGCCCCAAACATTATCTATATTTTGATCCTACTTTATATATTTTTTCAACATAATAATATATGCACCATTTATTTGATTTATCTTATATTTATTTTTAGCATAAAGATGGCAACGGGCAAACATAATCATATATGCACCATTTATTTTCAACATAATCAGCCTACACCTCTACGCCGCCACGGCCACTGTTCCAGCATAAAGATGGCAACGGGCAAACAGCCCGCGGAGACCCAAGTATCGTGGCAAGCCCCTAAAGCCGAGAGATTGTGCAACCCTGCAACAGTGCTCGTGTAACCCAAGTTCCTTAGGTCCATTACCATCTTGCAGAAAGATGGTGTAACCCTGGAAGTTCGCAACACATCGCGCAAGCACATGCACTTGCACTGCACAACACCTTACCTGTCACTTATTAAGGCGCTCATTTCTGCGTAACCCTATATACAGTGTTTTAGCATTACTACTCCATTGGACCATGCCATATATATACTAGGCACCGCGGCGGTGGCGAACCGGCTCCTCACCCGCACCGTCTCCAAGGGCGAGGTGTTCGTCTTCCCGCACGGCCTCCTGCACTTCCCGCGCAGCGTTGGGTCGGCGCTCGCCGTGGCCGTGTCGGCGTTCGACAGCCAGATGCCCGGCACGCAGACGGCCACCGCGGAGCTGTTCGGCGCCATGCCGGTGGTGCCCACCGACGTGCTGGCGTGGGCGTTCCGGACCGGCGCTGGGGTGGTGGAGTGCATCAAGTCCATGTTCCCGCTGCTGCCCAAGTGGTCAATCGCGCAGGACCGATCTGCAAGGACGAACATGACTTGAACAAGGGTGGCGCTGGCGCGGGGCGCGAGGTAGCCGGCGCGGCCCCTCCTGGCGTCACACGAGGTCGTCGCCGCCGCCGACTCCGAGCCGCTGCCGAGTCCCCTCTTGGGCTGGGTGGGCCGCCGTCGGTGTCCGCCCTCCCTCCGCGCTGCCGCCGTCGGTGTCCGCCGCCTCCCTCGACCTGGGCCCAACCCACCGCTGCCGGCCGCCACAGCTGTGAACGATCCCCAATGACACGACTACCTGATGGAAGATCGGGCACCCCCGTTCCCATCATATGCAATTATGCATGGGGCTCGACGTGGACAATGGTGAAGACACCATGTCCGGGAGGTGCCAGAATAGCGCGGTCAGGGTGATGACATGTCGGGGCAGCACGGGCGCGACTATGAGGCCGGGAAGGTGGGGATGACAGTGAGGTCGAGAGACGCAGAGGACATCGAGCGAGGTCGGGGTGACGTGTGCGTGATGAGAACGATGGCACGACTGGAGAAGGCGAGGTTGGTCAGACGGCGGTAAGGTTCGAAAGGCACGGACGAGAACGTTGGCGGAGCGTTGAGGTTGGGAAGGGGTGACGGTGTGGTCGAATAGACGACGAGATGAGCATTGTTTTCTCCCGTTGCTGCATGGTGCCAGGCTTATTATGTATGCGTAACCTGCACCGGGTCTGTTACGCACCGTCCGTGCTGTACCGCAGCACCGGTCGTGTCCGCGTTACCTGCACCCGCTCGGTTACGCACCATCCAGGATGCAACCGCCAGGAATACGCACGCGCACATATAGGCTCCGGATGTATGTGTAACCTGTACCCGCTTGGACTCGGTTACGCACCTTCATGTTGCAACACCGACTGGGTGGTGTCGATTTGGCACGTAAAAATACATGCCAAGTAAAAAAAGAGTTCATCTCCAACAGTTTGGCATAATTCACTTGTCAAATCTAGATTTATCTTACATCAGAAACCCTGAGAGAGAAACAAAAATATGTTTCTACCCTTCCACCTCTTGAAACTTAAATAATCAGGAACCCTGAGAAAAAACAAAATTATTTTTATACCCTTCCACCTCTTCTGTTACGGAAGGATGCGCCGCGGATAGCTGCGTGCATATATACGTGCGGGGAGGGGAGGGATGCCAAGTTGCTATTGATGCCAAGTTGTTTCGCCAAACTGTTTGAGGCTAATTTTTCATATTTTGCCAAAATTAGGTGGATGCCAAACTAAGATAGCAAACTGTTGGAGTTGCTACCTACACCCGCTCGGATTAATTATATACAACAAAAATGCAGTGTATGGTTTACGTAACTTGGACGAGTAGATTACGCAGGAGCCATGTTGTGTGAATGTGTGATGCAAAGTGCAAACACCTGGGTATAAAGTACCCGACAACAGTTCAGTAAGATCAAAAAATCTCTTCAAGCAATGGAACAGTTTAAATTTCATAGCCCATTCACTAGGAGTGATTTTTTCATACATATATGTGGATTTCTATCTTGTTGACACATCAAGTGAAATGCCTTTCAATTGTTGATGAGGACGGGGATACCTTTCAATTGTTGTACTTGGAAAGCCAAAATCCCCTTAAAGATAAAAGTCTTTCTCTGGTATATTAGAAAAGGTGTAATCTTGACCAAAGATAATCTAGCTAGGAGGCAATGGAAGGGGTGCACTAGTTGCTGCTTTTGTAGTAGGGAAGAAACTATTCAACACCTCTTTTTTAATAGCCAAAATCCCTTTAAGATGTTGTGGATGACAATATCTATTACTTTTGGTATTAGAGCACCTGCAAATATTTCTAATCTCTTTGGTCCTTGGCTTAGAAGTTTTTCAAATAAGCAAAGGAATCAAGTGTTGATCGGTGTGGCAGCTTTTTGCTGGGCTTTATGGCTCTGTAGGAATGAAGTTGTGTTCCAAAGATCAAAATTTGTGTCAATTTTACAGGTGATGTTTAGAGGAACATTTTGGATAAGGAGCTGGTCCATCTTATCCAAAGAAGAGGAAATGAGCATTTTGAAGGGAGGATGCCGTTGGTTAGAAACAATGTTGTTGGAGTTTTTTAACAAGAGTGGATGGAATGTTTGGAAAACGAATTATGGACTAGTCGCCGGTCTTCAAGTGGTTTGGCTAGAGTGTTTCGTTTTAGTTTTGAGACTTGTGTGGTTCCTAGTCTGAACTTGTAAGTTTTTTTTCATGCCTTGTTATGTTGATCGCCTGTAAGGCAAACTTGTACAGGACTTAGATCCTGGTGGGTTACAGCTTTGTGGTTGTTGATGTTTTCGCTGGCTGCAAGCACTTGCGAGAGTGCTGAGGCCGGAACTTTTGTCCCTTAATCTAAAAAAAAGTGAAATGCCCTTGTTTGTATCCAGCTCACACTCAGTTGCACGCTTCATAAGCTCCTCCCTTTGCACGGATCGCGGTCGGTTTACACGCGGGATACAGTGCCGGTCGGGACGAGAATTGCCCGTTCCTGTTTACTACATCCCTAGCCAGCATAAAGATGGCAACGGGCAAACAGCCCGTGGAGACCCAAGTATCGTGGCAAGCCCCTAAAGCCGAGAGATTGTGCAACCCTGCAACCGTGCTCATGTAACCCAAGTTCCATAGGTCCATTACCGTCTTGCAGAAAGATGGTGTAACCCTGGAAGTTCGCAACACATCACGCAAGCACATGCACTTGCACTTGCACTGCACAACACCTTACATGTCACTTATTAAGGCGCTCATTTCTGCGTAACCCTATATACGGTGTTTGGGCATTTACTACTCCGTTGGACCATGCCATATATATACTAGGCAGCATATCAACAGACAGATCTGAAAGTAAGAAACACGAGTGCCGTACAAAAAGAGCGGCGGCAGATCTGCGGTTGTCGCGTCCGGTGGCAGACGGTCGTGGCACTGCAGATCATAGCGGCGCACAGGGGACGTCCCGCGCTGGCAGAAGGTAATCTGGGTATGCAAATCTGTGCTCTATTGCTGGTTTGATTTCTAATGTTTTCGTTGGGGGTGGGGAATTGGGGATTCTGAAACCGAACTTTGCGGAAATCTCCAAGTTTCGTAGTCAGATTCACATCAATCAAATTGATTGATTTGAAATGGTTGGTATTGAGTCTAAGAAATAGTGTATCATTATATATCTATATTGCCTAACCGTTCATCGTGCCAAGCCATGCAACCGCAAGGAAGTCGCCGACGCCCAGAGGAAGGTGATGGAGGGGACGACAGGATCAGCAGCCTTCCTGACGAGCTGCTTCTCGAGATACTTGGCCATCTGTTCGACCTATGCGAAGCTGCCCGTACCACCGCCATTTCCCGCTGTTGGTGTAACCTCTGGAAGCGGCTTTCCAATTTGGATTTCAACGATGTCGACCCAGATTCTGTCAAAACCGTGCTCGCACAGGTCACCAGCCCCATTTTGGACAGGCTCGGTGTCTCCTTCAGGACCACAGTGGCCTCCCAGCGCGTCACTTCACTTCTCCACGCTGCTGCGATTCTAGCGCCTGAGAGTTTCTCAATCCGCGCGGTGGTCCATTTAGAGGGAGATAATGTCATCAGGCTGCCTTGCTATAACCAAACTGTTTCCTTGAAGCTTCACGCGGAGAATTTATGCTTTGGGCCACCACGATCTGGCCAATTTACCATGCTCAAGAACCTGTCCATGGTCGGGGGCTGCATGGACCCTGCTTCTATGCTCCCCATATGCCCATGGCTTCGTGTGCTCGAGATCAATGACTGCTGGGCGCTTGATATAGTAAAAGTTAACTCAGAGTCGCTAGAGGTGCTCTCTTTGCACACCACAACAGATTTAGAGACCATCAACCATATCGACATTGATGCCCCCATGCTTAAAGACGTGAAGGTGCGCATTAAAACGGATTACAATTTCATCATATCTTTCTTAGCTCCTGCAATAAAGAATTTTTCCTGGGAATGCTATGGTAAAGCTTGTTTTGGTGATTTGTGGGTCCTCGAAACCATACGTGAGCACAAGCTTCATGCTTGCTACGTCTTATCTTTGACAATTTTTTGCCGGGTGAGTCTCCTGCTCTTCTTAATCTTATGTTTATTTTCTATATGGTGCCAAACTGTTATGCGTGTAACTTGATATTGCCTATTTAAATGGCATTCAAACATTCATTTTTTTTATGTGCAGTGTTCGTCCCCACACTATGATCCTCGTGGTGGTTGGAGCTTTGTGCAAGAGATAGAGTTACTTCCAGCAACCAACTTTTCCATTTTGGAGTTAGATCTAGAAACAGAGGGACACGCTTATGGTCCATTGGTATTGCACCTGCTTTGGATTCGACCAGTTATACAAAGGCTTAAGGTGACCCTATCAGTAAGCAAGGTATCCATTGCGATCATCAGTGTCATGTAAACCTTCTTAATAATTTAATTAAGTCTATCATGTTAAATTTACTTTCAGGTTGGAGAATCAAGTGAAACAAACTACCCCCGCGAACAACCTAATAACAAATGGATACGTGATAGTGTTGCTTTGACTGATCTTGAAGAGGTAGAGATTGTGGGCTTCAAAGCAAAAGATCATGAAATTGATTTCCTTAAACTATTATTCCAATGTGAAACAATGCTCGGGAGGGAGACTTTGAAAGTGACAGACAAGATATTGCTAAGTAGCGATGGATATAATAAAACCTACAACATCCATAAGGAGTATCCCCATGTGGTATTTTATGTTGTCGAGATCCCCATTGTTGTCAGGGCTGAGGGCTTGGTGATAACTGGAGCTGCTCTTGCTGGGTCAATGGGTCCCCATACCCAATTGCACTACGAGGTGTTCACCCTATTGAAACAATCCCTGCATGACCGCTTCAAATCCTTGGACGCCCACACTAGCCAACTGATATCACAGGTCCATGCACTGCGCGGGCGTGGGACTGAGCTGTCGGCAGAAGTGCAGGCGACACTGGTGGACGCCCACGCTATCCTCATGGACGCCAGGGAGCAGTTCACAGAAGCTTTGGAGACAATGTGCCACTCCTTTCCCTGGATCAGCAGCCAGCTGGTGAATATTTGCCTTGTTGCTGATGCCTTGGATAGGTTGCTAGACGTCCTCGCAGTAGGGGAATGCATCCTGGACTGCGTTGTTGCATATTGTGGCTGCTCCTGCTGGGATGCTGGTGGTGGTGCCGGCTAGTCCGACAACCAACGATGGAAGGAGTGGGCGCACCGACGCTGTTCAAATGCGTGACAAAGTTTCAGCGGGTTTTCTTTTTTCTTTCTTTTTTTGTTGTTGAGAATAAAGTTCCATCGGAAGGAGCATCTATGTATTATTATAATACAAAAGTATTAATACAAAAGTATTAGGAGTCACCACGTTCCTCCCCTAGAGGGTGTTGCTTATAACCTATTATAATACAAAAGTATTAGGAGTCACCACGTTCATCAAGCTGCAGGGACGGTGCGTAACCTTTTAGGTTACGTATTCGCGAAAAGAAACCTTTTAGGTTACGTGCTGAATCGACACGACGTAGTGGGTGTTGCACGCGCCGTGCAGAACGGATGGTGTGTACTGCGTTGTGCGTAGCCGAACCGGGTGTAACTGAGTTGGTGCAAGTGACGCGCAGAATCGACACGACCGGATGCAGCGTGCATTTTGCGTAACCGACACCGTGCATAACCCATGTCACAAGTTTTTTTTTTGAGAATACCCATGTCGCAAGTTGGTAATTACTAGTTAGTTTAATTACAATATTACTTGGTGATACCCCGCGAGTTGCTGCAGAAATTTCTTAAACAAAATTTCAAGGTGAAATTTTGAAAGACACTAAGCTGAATAATTGCATGCCATGCGTTCAAATGAGATTAGACACTGGCGCAAATATGGTAGTAGTCTAGTAAAGAAAAGGCATATCGAAGAACAGCACGTCTCTGTTCCATCCATTACACAATCGCTTACAATGCCATATAAGCCCTCAGCCAATGCAAGTCATTCTCATGAAACAAGACTTGTAGATAGTTATAATCGACGCTAACCCAAGTGTTCCTTCAATGATTTCGGGAGCTTTGCATGGTTTAGTGTATGCGTGATCATTTGATGCAGTAACCTTTCACGATAGTTGGTGGCCCATTCCTGTCGGTACGAAAATATTGTAAACACAGCATGCAAACATTTGCAAGAACGAATATTAATACGGTTTTGAGTATTGCTATATATACACATCAACAAACTCACCGAATTAGTAATATTAGATCCGTCCCAGTTGGTCATGAAGTGTAGGATGTATAGTCCAGAAGCATTAGTAGCCTCTTCATGCCTTAGGACATCTCCATACACTATCGATTCCTTGGTTTAGTCGATATTCAGTTCAGGACATATACCCCTGACACATAGTGTCATCCTGCTGGCAATTCTATCACATTTGGCTTTCTTGTGCAGCCTCCAGTTCTCTTGGTCTTCTCGTTTGACCGGGTCTAGTATAGTGACTCTAATCCCAACCTCCTCGTTCATCCCAAAGGAGTATAATGTCCAATTATCATCATTATCATTAAATACTGGCAGGAGTAGCTGTTTAAACATGGCCTAGTTAATAAACATGTATTGATAAATGTTGCTTCCGCATTTACAGTTGAGGTAACATATAGTAGGCATTACCAAACTGCATAGCTCCAGGGAATACGGCGTTACCACACTTCTAATCTTCTCAGTGAAATCTGATATATTGTCTTCCCATGTGGAAGCGTCTACATTTACCAAAGACCGCTAAAAAAAGGATCAGAAAAACAAATTTCAAAGCAATTACAAGTAACAATGCACCACAAGAAATTATATATTGAAACCTGGAAGAACCAACTGAAATTGAAGCAGGTATTATTATCTTCGAACCAACATGACTTTCCTTAGACTCATCATGTGAGATTATTTTTATTCCCCAATCAATAAGACGAATGGTCTGGCGACCAGTTTCCTTGAAACATGGAATCAATTCGTGGGCACTGATCCTATAACTTGAATCCTCTGAACGAATTAATGTTGGACTACACAAATTTTCATGCAATGGTTATAGACTTGAATTAGAAAGCAAATCCGTATACTTATCGACATCTTTTTCTAAGATGATCATCGCCTACCTTTGGCTGTCAAGTTTCATAATAGCATTGAAGAGAATGACATGATCTTCAGTGTTCTGATGCAATTTTTAAATTGTCCTCTCTCATTGGCTTTTTCGCTGGAAATTGAAACTATTTTCTTTTCCGTCCTCTTTGCCTCCGCTCACCATATTCACCTTGTCAGCGTGAAGTGGCACTGACGACGTCGCAAGAACCTTACTAAATTGGCAAGATACACCCTTGCACGTAGTCATTGTTACAACTTCTTCCACCAGCTTTGGATCTTCCATGGGCTGTAATGATCACGATGATGTACCATATCACAAATTAAGTTTTCCATAAGTACATCTACCTTTCAAGAACAGTGGAGTACAATGAACATTAAAAATTTAAAAACTATGACTATGGAATATCACTGAATTGAATTGAATAGAAATGCACGATGTATTGTAGATCATGAAGATATTATATTAACCATATTACCTGTGTGAGTTGTAAGTTTTGAATATTCCCATTTCATTTCATATCTGCATCAGCAGACACTGTTCTGAATAGATTGGTAACTTGAAAAGAATGACCAGTTTCTTGAAATGCAAATATTTCAATCTACAACTGTTAGTGTTGTGTTATCAACATTAAATGCTTGAGATTTATGGGTACTAGAATGTAGCTAATCTATTAAAATCGAAATAATCTTGTACAGTAGAGTATCACGGTGCAGGGGTGGACATAGGTTATAGTAATTGCCCAATGAGTTTTGTATTGTATAAACATTCATACAGTACCAATTCACACAACAATTGCAACAGCAATTTCCCCTTGGGCAATTTAGATGATAGAGAAGCGTCGGAGGGCCTTTCTCTGGAAAGGAACGGCCTCTGTATCGGGCGGACAATGCCTACTTCCTTGGCCTCTGTAGAGCTCTCCGCATGGATTACGGCAAGCTATGCTAGCCTTCAGGTCCTACAACAAGAGGAGGCCGGTACAATCTTGGGTCGCCAAGCTGTGTTGCTCACTTGAGATGTTTTAGCTTTGCTCTAGTTTTGCTGTTTCTTATGTCAGGTTGTTTCCTTTTTTTCAGTGTTTCTCTACCAGTTATCCTTAGTCCCCTTGATCGGCCAAGTGCTGTTTGGCTGCATCAGGAACTATTTGTAACTACTTTCCTCTTAATGAAATACATGCCAAGGCACGGTCGCGAAAAAAAATACTGCAGAGTGATGACACCAAAATAGTTGTTTGTTTGTTGATCCAGAATCTTACCACATCACCATTGGTGCTTGATGTGTCCACAATACTTGGATTTGGTGCCATTTCAGGTTTTGCAGAACAAACAGTGTGCATTACCATGTCTCCATTCACAAGATCTTTTCCTCTATGCTATGACAGAGAACATGGATGAATAGAAGGGGAGGAAAATGAGACACCCTCCTTCATGCTGCAACACCGACTGGGTGGTGTCGTTTCATCGCGTAACCTGCATCCGGTCGTGTCGATCCTGCGCGTCACCTGCACCAGCTTCAGCGACGCACCATCCGTTCTGCATGGTGTGTGCAACACTAACTGGGTTACGCACGGTGTCGGTTACGCACCGTCCGTGCCGCTTGATGCAACACCGACTTGCTTGCATGGTGGAACACTGACTGGGTTACACAGAGTGTCGGTTACGCAAAAACCACGCTGTATCCTCTGTCGTGTCATTTCATTGCGTAACCTTTAGCCGATAAGGTTACGCAAAACCCAAATGCTAAACGAAGAGGCCTCTCCATTTAGTCTTAAATGGAGAGCCCTCCGAGGTTACTTCCTGTGACACACAAGTTACTTCCCGCGACCAAAAGTTACTTCCTGCGACAAAAAAGTTACTTCTCACGACACAAAGTTACTTCCTCCTGTGTGCTTCTTTCTGTTGAGAGATGTAATTTTGTGTCGCAGGAAGTAACCTGGGAGGGCTCTCCATGTATGACTAAAAGTTACTTCCTCCTGTGTACTTTTTCTGTTTAGGGAAGTAATTTTGTGTCGTAGGAAGTAACTTCGGAAGACTCTCTATGTAAGACTAAATAGAGAGACCTCTCCGTGGGTGGTGCCCTGGATGCTGGCTTCTTGGCAACGCACCCCGAAGGCCCCAAAACAGATCAACTTTATATGGCACTCCCTCCATTCTCTTTTGATAGGAATACTCCGTATTTTCAAAAATCAGATTTTTACAAATGATAGTCCTATTTGCCATTGGTGTGGGCTGTGGCAATAAATGGCACAGATAACAATGAGTATCACGAGTAGAATGACATTTGACAGAAGAGAAGTTTAAGACTACTGGTTGTATGGTGCAAGACTGGCTGGGTTACGCACGGGGTCTGTTACGCAAATCGGTCGTGTCGATCCTGCGCGTCACCTGCATCTGGTCGTGTCGGTTCTGCACATCACCTCAGCTCGGTTACGCACGGTTCGGTTACGCACCATCCGTTCTACATGGCACATGCAACACCGACTGGGTCGTGTCGATTCAGCACGTACGCACCGTCCGTGCTGCTTGATGCAACACCACCGGTTCCAGATGTATGTGTAACCTGAACCCGCTCGTACCCGCACGGACTCGGTTACGCACCTTGATGCTGCAACACCGACTGGGTGGTGCCAATTCGGTGCGTAACCTACATCCGGTCGTGTCGATCCTGCGCGTCACCTGCACTGCACCAGCTTCGATTACGCACGATTCGGCTACGCACCATCCGTTCTTCATGGCGTGGCGCGTAATAACATAAGAAATATGCTTCAGTTGTACTCCGTATGCGTAACCTACACCCACTGGGTTATGCACCATCAGTGCTGCTGCATGCATAGGGCAACTACGACTGGGTAACGCACAGACTCGGTTACGCACCATTCAGGCAACACCGACTCGCAGGTGCAGGCAACACTGATAGTGCGTAACCGAGCGGGGGTAGGTTACTCGCAGGATCAACAGGACCAGATGCAGCAGGGATGGTTACGCTTAATCGGTCATCGGCTGGGTGCAGGTTACGCCGGTCTGGGTTATTTGCTATTTTTATTTGTATTAGCAGTGAATATAAAATAGCAAAAATAGAAAAGGGTGAAAAGGCACTAATATAATATAGATGCATGCATGAATCTATCCGATCCAAAACAGGGTTAACATATATATATTATGAATTATGAATTCATCCGAAGGCACTCGATTGATCTTCTCCATTCCCGTTATTACTACTGCTGCTAGTACTAGACAAGAGGCCGGCCGTTTTGTCTCCACCAGCAAACTAACTACTGCATCATATCATCAGCCAGTAGCGCAGCGACGTGGGATCTAGTGGGGTGGCCCATGTTGCACACACCTTCCTTGACCTGGTGTTTATTATTTGCTCGATCTCCCAGCTCGGAGATTACTACTCGTCGTCGCCGCCTGTATTATATTATTGCGAGACAAGAAAAGGCAACCAAGTTAGAGGCAGCAAAAGCACACTCGTCGATATATATACATAACGACGGAGTATATGTGTTTATTATTAGCACCTGCCATACTGGAGGGATCGTCTTCGTCAACCTCAATGGATGGAGCATCAGGAGCTGCAGGTGGATCGTGCAGGATGTACTGATCCGCCGAGATGTCGTCATCATCTTCCTTGTACATCGCACCAATTGCGGCCAGAACATCCAAAAGTTCCTTCTCCAACTCACTCATCAACTACGCGTGCCCATGCATGAAGAACAAGAAAATGAGGAGATGGAAATTAAAATAATTAAACCGCGCAGAGTGTAGTGCGGGAGGAACACCACCAGATCGAGCATCCCACCAGTATATGTACGTACCTCACTGTCGTCTTCATGCACAGGCGGTTCTTCGATGGTGGGATGAGCAGGAGCGGCCGGCTCATCAAATAGTAGACGCTTGGCGGTGGGCGGCAGCAGCGGCGTGTCCATCGTCTGCAGACGCTTGGCCGGGGAACTTACATCATCAGTATCAGAAGTCTCGGGTCAGCGCTTCGAAGGTGTTTGCCTGGACCTGGAGGCACCAACAACCACCTCTTCTGGCGATGTTGGTGTAGTCATAAGTACTACTGTACTACAACGACTATACTACCTGCATCCACTGGGAAAACCACTAATTGTTTCTAGTAAACCTACAGTAAAATGAGATGCTACAGTATGAATGAATAATGGACCAACACACCTCCTGGTCCCTGTTTATATAGCTATACTGCAGTGAAAGATCCAACGGAATCTGGGAGAGAGATGGAAATGATCGTCTCATTAAGGAAGCCTCCGTGCACCATGAAAAGCATGATCGCGAAATTGCCGGGATAGTGCGCATGCGCACATATACCTAGAGAGGAACGCTCCTTGGTGGCGGAAAACGGCGGTTCGTGTCGATCCTGCGTAACCTGACCCAGACGGTTACACATGAGGCACTCCCTCCTGCTCCTGGTATGCGCACTTAGGAACGCGGGGTCTCGGTTACACTGTGAGAATCGCTGCTTGGTGCAAAGACTAATTTAAACGAATCCATAATAACCTGCAGGGGTGGACCTACGTTATGCTGAGCGAGGGCTCACTCAAATTCTATAAATCAAGCTAATTGACAAAAATTCTCTATATAAAA
The DNA here is from genome assembly GCA_036936925.1 of Cenchrus fungigraminus. Taxonomy (NCBI): domain Eukaryota; kingdom Viridiplantae; phylum Streptophyta; class Magnoliopsida; order Poales; family Poaceae; genus Cenchrus; species Cenchrus fungigraminus. Next base: position 55,612,757 of record CM072777.1, read on the forward strand.
TCTTAATAAATTTCTGTATTCTCAAGGTGTGCCCTCGCTCAAATTGTGCTCTAGGTCCGCCCCTGATAACCTACCTTTCCAATCAGCACTTAACCAGTTTCAACCAGTGGCTGCTGCATAGGGCAACTACGACTGGGTAACGCACTGACTCGGTTACGCACCATTCAGGCAACACCGACTCGTAGGTGCAGTCACCACTGATAGTGCGTAACCGAACGGGTGTAGGTTACTCGCCTATCACGGGGTGCTGGTGATAGGCGCACCCCGTAACGCAGTTGATGTTGCAGGAACAATGCTGCAACCGTCGGTTCACCTTTTGCCTCCGTCCCCGTGCCTCCGCTAGGAGCTGATTTCTGCCATTTGTGCCCACGCAGAAGAAGCAGGTGAGATCAAATGTGGACAGGTCGTCCTGGACGATTTCATAGCAAGATGCGAATGTGGGAGACGATTTCATAGACAGCGTGACCTCGACCCTCGCGCGCGCGTAACTTCTTAGACGAATGAGCTCTGGACTGCAGAATAATTTCTAATAGTGAAATATAGTCGTAGGAATACATTTTTTTGGCCAAAAAAGATCAAGAACATCGTCTGGGTGAAAGAACGGAAATCAACATGCATGCGTAGTAGGGATCTATCAGATCTAGATCGTTGACGCCCCCCAGCTCTCCAGTAGCTTATCCCAGAGCTGGTCGTTGGCCTTCCCCTCCTATTCAAGGATCCTTTCCAGACTCTCAACCATTGAGAGGAGATGAGCCATGTAGACTTGGATGTGCGTGTTAACAGGCGGATCCACCCACTCTGTGTAGCCACAGTCATCCACCTGCAGGAAGAGACAAGACGCGAGTCAAGGCAAGTGCATGCCGATCGATCCGGTGTACTAAACGAAAGATGCATGGAAGAGTACTGTGTTATTAGAAGAAATTAAGTTTCGGGAACTTTTCATGAAGCGAGGGCAGCGGAAGAAACGGCGCCCCCCATCGATGTAGCCGACGTAAGTTTGGACGATGGTGTCCTCCTGGTGTATGCATTGAGGCCAAGGATGTGGTCGGTGAGGGTAGTCTCGAAGAGGATTGTTGTCAGTGTAGTAATGCCTACGGCTGATTACTGCTTGGGGTGGTGGCGGACGTGGTTTGCTAGGACCGCCCCATTCCACAGCTTTCCCTCCCATTGTCGCCTTGCTCTCCTCGGATGAGCTGCTCAAAGGCTGGGGGCGCAGCTTCTTTTGCATTCCGTTAGTTGCGATAGCACGTGGAGCAGACCGCGATATCTTTTTTCTTTTCTTCTCTCACGAGAGGGAATGGGGGTTTGCCTCTTACTATTGACAATGACCCCCGGTACTTGAGGGCCGAGGTTGTTGCCGCCAAAATAATAATAATAATAATAATAATAATAATAATAATAATAATAATAATAATAATAATAATAATAATAGCGTGGCAGTCGCGCTCGCAATCCGGCGTCGAAACCACCATGCTTGGAATGTAATCTGTTGCTCGGCTGGTGGTATGGAAGGAGATTGCTACGTGGTTTTGCCGATCAACATGAGATGCTGCTGCGAGCCAGAAGAGCAAACCATTTATTAGAAACCCCGGAACGGCCGCGCTTGGCGTCTCCTCCTTCCGGCAATTTTGGGATCGTGCTTTCATTTCACATTGTGCTCTTATAAAAATATCTAAACCTGCGCCTAGTTCGTCACGCACGATCCATGGTGCGTAACCTGCACACAAGGTTACGCACGATCCTTTAGGGTTGACGACAGTGACCACAGCATGGATCCAAACTCCATTTTGTTACTTGAGTCGAGTGAGAGTAATCATATCTTTGCCCACCTTTAACACTAATTCAAGTATCAGTAATTAATTAACACTAATTTAAACCAATACAACTTCTGTCAAAATCACTCGTGAAAGGCATTCATTTCATCTCCATCATATCCTGACAAAAATGTCCATCATCTGTTAATTACTTCATTACTACAGAGATAATTCCCACAACAGCACACAGACCCACCATAACAACTAACATCTTCATGGTCCTGACCAAAATGTCCATCCTCTGTTCCATTCCATTGTTAGCGTGCATCACCCTGGAAGCAGCGTCCTCTTTAGAGGTCGTTTCTTCTTCTGGTTCCTCATGCACTATGATCCTCCTGATACTGATAAGCTTCGCGAAGTACTCCCTTTACCAATAGTACTCAGGGCATCTATCAGGTGCCTACAAATATAGTTCAAAAATGCTCAAACCCTAGTTCGGACACCACATTCAAACTCGACACGTCGAATGCATTAAAAAAACAACTCACCCCCTTGATGTTCCTTGGACACTTGAAAAACACCCGGCCTCTATTCGTGTCAGTCGTTGCGCGGAGCTCAATGATCCGCGCCAACCCACAGACCATGCACTGGATCAAGGGAAACCCGGTTCCCTGCCCACCGCGTTGGATGACTCATTCACACATTAGGTGCTAGCCCTAGAGACCGACGGATCCACCCGGCGCAGGGACATTGCGAACCGGAGGGATTGGTGCCGGCGTGCCGCTGCCGTTCGTCAACTAGGTCAAAAAGGTGAAGTTGGACGCTGAGTGTTGTTATCACGAGCCACGAGGGGACGCCGAGCGTTCTTATCCCTTTTACACGGCCTCACAGGAATGCGTAACACGCAGGAGGGCCGGACGGGTGCCGACTTGCCGTGTGGGCAACCCAGGCAGTTGCACGCAGAGCGCAGGGTGACTCCAGCATAACCCATACCGGACAGGTTACACATGGATCTCAAAGTCTGCTTATCCCGCGGGGAGGTGCAATACGCCAATACGCTACGCACCATGGCCCGTGGGTAACCGGCTGGCCACAGGTTAAGCAAGTAAAACCCAGGTTGTTGCAGCACGCAGCGGGGCTCTCGGTTACGCAAGCCACTGTAGGTTGTACCACTAGCTAGCACGCAGCCAGGCTGCATTCTTCCTGCAACACCGACTACGTTACGCACAAATAGGCTTCAGATGTATGCGTAACCTGCCCATGCTGCATCAGGTGGTGTCGATTCTGCGCGTTACCTGCACCGGCTGCTCGGTTACGCACCATCCAGGCTGCAACCGCCTGCAATACGCACGCGCACTTATAGGCTCCAGATGTATGCGTAACTTGAACCCGCTCGTGGGTAACCCTCTCGGATGCAGGTTACGCGCTGAATCGACGCGATCAGATGCAGCGTGGATGGTGCGTAACCGAGTGGGTCCAGCTTACGCGCCGAATCGACACCACCGGATACAACGTGGAATCGTGGATAGTGCGTAACTGGCTCACGTTACTACGCACCATGCATGCGTAAAACCGACCCGGTGAAGGTTACGCATACATCTGGAGCCTATATTTGTTATTACACACAGGCATGCGTAAAACCGACCTGGTGAAGGTTACGCATAAATCTGTAGCCACGAGTAAAAGGCCCGCTTGCGTTACGCACGCACACACGACACACATATCTGTTGGCAGTGCCCAGCCGGTTACTCACGAGCCGTGTATCCCAAGGCGTCCACATGTGTAACCGAGGTGGTGCAGGTTTGGCATGCACACCCGACACGCCCGTTATGAGACTTTGGAACAGCGCATTCAGAGGTTCAGACTTGAAGGAAACCATTCATCATTCATAAAAGAATAATAATAATTAGGAGTTTAGGACTGATTTAAAAGTTCAAATAGGAGTACTTAAATCTAATTTAAATGAATGCATAACCATTTTCTAATCAGCACTTAACCATTTTTAATCAGCACTTAACCATCTGGCTACAACATTGTTATTTCCTCAGGTGTACACGCTTGATCTTTGAAGAGCATGTTGGTGGTGAATCACCTCTTCATTTGAGACCATGTTCTATTTGCAACTATATCTCCATACTTGTCTCTGTTTTTTTCCTCCTTGGGTAGAAGGAGATTTGCCTTGTTGCTTTGTGCGTGCTTGAATGTCCACTTTTGAGACTCCAACCTCAGTTTCCTAAGGTGATCAGAGGATAATAGGTATCTCTATGATTAGATTGATTCACATATACTAGGTACTAGTAATCAAATATGCTTAGGAAATTAATCACTAATCACCAACCAGAATAGGTGTATTGTACGATTGTCTCTGAATCTTGTTGTGTTCCGAGAGAATCAACCTACAACAAATCTTCTTCCTAAATGCATCCATTTGTTCCTAAAGATTAAAGTTAACAAATGACTGCAAAAACTTATTGCGTTATTCACAAATGTATCCATTGTGAAATGATAATAAAATGGACGAGCGTACAGACTTGGGTGAACGTTGCAATAAGTGTACTCCCATTCCAATGCATCATGTACTTGATGACGTAGACGCCACATGACGCACTTCAAAATGCACATGTTACATATATGGTATATACAGTAAATATTTTTAGTGCAACGATATATCTTACCTGTCTTGTTGCGTTGGTATGTCTCTAATATGTAGGGTATCCCACTTTCTGACATCAATCTTTTTTTGGAGGCAGGTGACATCAATCTCTGAAGATCCACTCACATTTTATTGTGAAATGTAGGTTTCAATGCAATGCTGCACTGACTGTACCTGAAGCGAAGAATTAGGTGCATATGGTTGAAAGATCTAACTACATTTGCACGACATCTACATAATACAGAGTACTCACCAGCGACAGTTCCATCTTGCCATCCCACGTTCCATTACAAACTAACGAATTCAGGACCTGCACCTCCTTCATCGTGATGTTGAACACAAGAAGAACCCAATGATTACCTCTGACATTTACAGGGATATGTACCTGAGATTCAGGATTATTGTTACAATCTTGCAGTGTACTATCAAGTGTCGAAGCTAGCATCAAGAACAGACCATAGCACATTTAAAGAAGTATTCTCCAGTTCTGGCAATCCAACCACTGTGAGAGGATTTCAATTCTTCTGGAGATAGTAATTTCCTAGCAAGAAAAGTGTTGACGTGTGCCACCTTTTCATTTAGTAGTTTCCTGGCTACTACGTACGCATCTATTACCTGTCATACTCAGACACCGTGATAGATTAGGACGTACAGTAGGTAAAATAGAACGCAGCATTGTAACATATTGCATGTAGAGCAAAACAGAAACATAAATAAAACACACTCACATCATCAAGCATCCAGCCATCTTTATTGGAGATCCAGTCTTTTTTTATCAGTAGCCATTCCCATCAATGTTTTGACCAGAATTTCTATGTCATTGATACTGACGACAATTGCATCTTCACAGCTGTTCAGGACAAAGTTTAAAACTTCTTTATCCTTAGCATTCAGGCTGTAGTCATCATCATATTCACAGGTAGGAGAGTATGATCCAGGACTATGCACATTTGTCGTCTTGTGCCTGCCCTGATGTGTGTACAAATTTTTCTAGTTTTGTCATGACAAATAAACATATTCAGGGAGATGTCGTTTTCTATATATTGGGACTAATTACTGGTGCTGTATAGCAGGGATTGTACCTGGCAATCAGTTTTGTCAAGCTGTTGGGTGTTCAAGCCAGAGTATTTACCAATTAATGTAAGAATGTCATGTCAGAATCAAAACATTTCTTAAAAGAATATTTATGAAAATACAAATTCTGAAATTCACAAGTCGAATCATGTCTTTTAAACAATGTGACAACAGAAATTTAACCTGGCTATGATTTATGTCGTGCTGTGTTGTGCCGTGGTTGGAGTATTTGCCAAGGAATTTATAAATGTCCTGTCAGCACAACAACTTTAATAATAAAAATAGGCAATGCAGTTCTGAAATACTAGCGTATCAAAAAATACTAGCATAAACAGAGCTTTTACCTGCGAATAATTTTCGTGATGCAGTGGGGTGCCAATGTTGTATTTTGTAAGGAATTTTGAAATTTCCTCACATAAGCATAAATAATATAAAATAAAATTTTGGTTGCAAAAAAAACTGAACATTTATGAACCATGCAGTTGTGAGTACATACGTCGACAGTGACACCTGTCTCATTCCCGTGGTAGTAGTCACTGCTTTTGCCGAATCTAGCAACGTCGTCATCATTTGCAGAGTCGTTTGAGGATAAAAACGTCTCGGCATGTGAACTGGTGTCGTGGCTTCTGTCCGGAGGTACATTACTAGTAACGTCATCATGTTGGTTTTGCTTCTCTCGGTTGTATGGAAGCTTCTTGAAAACCTTTTGTCACAAAAGATTGAAAATAACTGTCAGACATGAAACCCACAGTTACAAGAGTACTAGTAATTAGCAAGCAAGAGACATAGACGACATACAATTCCGTTAGCGATACCATCCATTGAGGCGATCTCCAGTCGCTTCTTTGCTAAACGTTCTGTCCAATGCCTCATTAATGGGTACTCTCGTTGTCCAGGATAATCGATTTTGTGGTGGCTACATGCGTGGACATGCTCGAGGTACTAGTACTACACGATTAGGAATCGGGGTTAAACATATCCTGTGTGAATCCAAATACTAGTCCTGAAACTGGTAATGAAATGGAAATTTATTACCTGCAACAAGATCAGGCTGCCTTTAGGAGTACTACCAGGTGTCGGATTATTCCCTTGCCTTTTGTAAGGAGCCAGACCATCTTGTAGATTATTAAGAGTATAAACACCCCAGTTCATCAAATGTAAGTCACCAACATTCTCGACTAGCCGCTAGACTTTTGCTGGAATAGCTGGGTTGGTATCAGGGTCAAATAAAACCTTGTGGCAAAACATGAAGAAATCTCGAAGAAACGAATCATCGGCAGGCCCGTCCTTTTGCTTCAGTCTGTTTTCAACCTCAAACAATGTTAGTGACGACCTTGTTTTTTCTTGACCACAACTGGTCATATTGACCTCTTTCCCCTCGATTGGTAGACCCATGATGTCCTTCACATCTGATGGCGTCAACTCGACCAGCTCGCTACCAAACTTGAAACCTGCTTGCTCCGGATCGTACGTGTTGACAAGCGACTTCAGCAATGGACGATCTATGGTGATTGGTTTGATGTGTAGCAAGAAGTCCAACTTGATAGACTCTAGCTTTTTCTTTCTTGCTGTTGAAAGCAGCCCAAGGACATTCACCAGTTGTTTCGGCGTGCCTAGAATGCATAGGGTCGAGCGCTTCGAAGAAATGGTAGAAGTAGAACTGATTGGTATCTGGTCAGAGAGAGAGTAATCAATAAATGCATCGTATGGTATCTGGATGGTGTGTTACATACCTCCGGAGTAGACGACAATGGGCCACCGGAGTTGAAGTTGTTGGGCCGCCGTCTCCGAGGATGGCCGCTGCCGGTCGCAGGTGCTAAATTTTCTTTGCTAGGAGGCCGCTTCCTTGACGTCGTCATCGACTGTGATTTCCATCGGAAGTCACCGTTGATTTGCCGTCGGAACTCTGTGTCGTCGGCGTCGTATTGCCGTCCGGTGCGCCTTGCTTGTCAAGATGAGGGGCACTTGGACGTCCATCAGCAAACGATTTCTCCACCGCTCTCGACATGAGAAAAAACCTCTTCCTCCTCCGCTTTCGCGATCTGAACTTGCAGGTCTACCAAAATGGAGGGAGAGAATGTAAACCGCCTGAGAGAGAGAGAGAGAGAGAAATAATAAACTGTCGTTCACGCTGTAACGCACGCAATCAGTCGATGGAAAGGCATAACCGAAAAGAAAGGAAACATTAATAACCTACTCCCTCCGTCCCGTGAAGAATGCAATCCTAGCATTTGAAAAAAAATCCCACAAAGAGCAATCCTAGAAAATAGATCTAATTACCACTAGGTTACGTACACCTGAGTTATGTGTAACCTCCACGCTAATGCAGAGCGCTTGGTTACCACGCATCGTGCGTAATTGGATGCTGGCCGTGTAACACAGGCGGTTATCACAGTAACCTGCCACGCACACCTCAGTTAACACATGTGGTTACTTACCCACACGGCCAAGCAAAAGTAAAAGGCCGCTTGGGTTACGCACACTGCACCGGGTTGCCGCAAACACGGCGGGTTCCTTTTCTTTAAATCAAATCTTTCCAGCCGCCTTTTCATCAACGGTATTGGTTACGCAGGTGTCATGCTGCATACTGTATGCTGCAACTCCTATGGGTTACTGCTGCCGAGGAACACGCGCGGCGGGTTGTGGATACCAGTCGGTTACGCACAAGACAGGCTGCATGGTGAACCACCCGGTTACGCTGGAGCAATGGTACAGGTTCTCAATCATCAGTAACCTGCACGACCTAGCTTGTTACGCTGGTTTGACAGGAACCCACACTGCAGGCAGTTGTAGCTCGCAGCAGGCAGGGATCGTGCGCATGCGTCACTACCGCTTCCAGTTATGCGGATGCATGGAAGTTCCATTCCCGTTTCATTAACTTAAAATGATATTAAACTTTCTCAATAAATACTTAAAATCTTATTTTTTAAATCTCTGTTGCGAGGTCCACCGGATCTGGCTATATATACATGGTATGGATATGTTTTGTTCTTTACTTTTTCTTGGCGAACTTGGAGGATTGCTGGAAAACACTGTTCATCCTGTCAGTTGATTTCTGGCAACAGGGTATCGTCCGCTGAGATCGTCAGTAAGAGTATTATCATTATATTATACTTTCTAATTTTCCACTCCTTTGTTCGGGCTTTTCTCATGAATGATGATGCTTGGGTCCTTCGAAATTGCGAACAAAATCTAGGAAAATGATCGGTGTAGACAATTCACATGATTCATCTGTGGTGGAATCATACCACTGCGATGGTTTCGATGAAAGCGACGATGAATCATATTCCTCCGAGGTTAGGAACGCATCGACCACCCATCGCACAAAACACATGAAAGGTATGATAGTTTTTTAGCAATCAAAGGTATGATATTCAATCCACTGTGTCGATTTTCCGATTGATGAATCACGGGGAAACCTTGCCCTGGCGTCGGGGGAATAGGTAGGAGTATCAATTTATCTGTTGTTAATATCAAGAATGTTGGCGCCTGAAACTTTGTTGTAGAGCTTGGTTAACCTTTGTACATTTCGAGAATTTTTCTGATCATAACTTCATTGCGACTGTTTCATGCAAATAGGCAGATGTCCAGGTTTTGAAAAAATGACATGGACAAATCCCCAAAGGGGTATTAATTGTGTTGAAAAGATCCATCATCCCTTGATAGTGGAAAGTGTCAGTCAACCACCATCAGACAGTGAAACTGTTCCCTCAGAAATGAGAAACATTGGTTTTAAGGAGCCACTACCGGCAACAATGAGAAACACGGGTTTTAAGGTGCCACTGCAGGAAACACAATCATCAAATGTATGGTCTTACATCATGCTATCACTTTCTACAATTTTCTCATCCTTTTGTTTTTTCTATAAAATACTAATAAAATCGTGTGCTTGTATTTTATACATGAAGAAGATGAGGATAAGCACAAGGTGCGCTCCACATTTGCTGACAGACCTCAAACCAGACTTGGAATCACATCAAATCAAGAGGATCAAGGACACTGTATTTGGTAATTTCTTAGAGATGAAAATTATATCTTCCTTATTGGACTTGGGGTTATGGATGATGAAGCACTTTGACACAGAAGCCATGCGGTTTGACTTTGGGAACGGTAAACATATCCCTTTATCCCCAGCTAGTATTGCAAGACTAACTGGATTACCATGCAGTGGAAAAAAATTCAAGAGAATAGTCGTACAGATAAAAGAATAACTAAATTTCAAAATAAACTAGCTGTGCTTCCTGATAAATTTGGTAGGCGTAGAATCTCTACCGGAGCACTGCAGGCGAAAATTAAAGAAGGTGTCGCTGATGACGTTTTTATCTCATGTTGGACTCTGCTTATTGTTGACAAGATCATTGTCCCACATACTGGCAATAACATCAGTATGAGGTATTTGAATGTGTGCCTTGACGTATATAATTTAAAGACCTGTGATTGGGTTGGCTGCACTTTCGATAATTTTCAACTTGGTAAAGAGGCATTACATAATAAGAATGTACATATGGGTGCCAACTATATCCCTGGATCAACATATCTCCTTGGAGTAAGATATATTCACACAATCTTTGTCGCAGTCTGATCAATTTTACTTTTGGTGATAGATCTATGCTAATTGATTTTAACTTATAGTGAGCAGCTGTACTGCCTTGACTAGATGCAGTGTAGTACTATCACACCTCCAGTTGGTGAACCTCGGTTTATACTTTGGAGTGAAGCACAGCTACTCCAAGTAGAAGCATCCTGTGAACACCTGCCGGTAACTTTAGTGCCTATATATCTATATATGAGGCACCATTTATTGTTTGTTAACATTGTTCCTGTTTTAATATTGCAGATACGAAACGTTAAGGAAACTTGTTATGCAAACGATTTTGGCGAAACAACAGTAGCTTCTGAGAGGAAGATGGATGGGGTGTGTGATACATTTCTAAAGGCATTCCAGGGTATCAAAATAGCAAATGAGGTGATGGATTATGCATTATTTCTTTTGGCAATCCATGGATCTTTTACTTTGTATACTGACATGAATATGGTACAGAACATATATTTTGTAAATGGAAGTGGTCTTACAAATTTCTTCCACACACATTCCAGATCAGACACTCATTTTTGTAACCAACAAGAAGGAAAAAGTAACAACCAACATTTTTCTCTAATCAATGCAAATCTTGTCACCCTGCTCAGCTGACGTAAGTACTGACAATTAATCCAATGTATCCACATAGGCAGGAAGATGAAAAAAAGGTCCTTGATGACATCTGTTGTGCCTGATGGAACTGCAAATATCTCTCAGCCTACAGAATTGCTAGAGGAAACTGAATGCGACAGTATCCAACATGCCTGTAGAATGGCTAGTGCCTTTGCAATTCTCAAGCAGAGTGATACTCGTTCTGACTCAGCTATGACCAGAGAACAGTCCAACATGCTGAGCCAGGTTCGTGCAAGAATAACAAAGATTTTTCAACCATTTTTTTGAAATTAAATCATATCTTTCTAATAAATTTTAAATTATTTTTCAGGGTACATTACCAATAAAACATGGTGAAGGTAACATAGAAAACTCCATGTCCCTGAAAGCAACTGACCGTGTGGACTGTGAGAACATGCAACACAACTCTCTTACAGAGAGCACATCATCAGATACCTTAAAACATTATTCTGAACAACAAATGGAGGTACAATATTCATAATTTTTCCCTTCTATGAATTTTGAATTTCAGATTTGGATTCCTAGGACATTTCATTTAGCGACAAATATCCATGAGTGTTGATAACCCAATTTTCCATATGGAATTGTCAAAGGAACAACACCCACTTTCACAAGATGAATCGACCTCATCATACAGTGATGACACTAGTAGAATGATGGTGCCGGATGTTATTGTTGTCTTTCATGATAGGTACATACATAATCTTTTATGGCTGAAAATTTAGAGGAGCTTCAGGATGCTCCAATGGACACCCTGCGCCCGCGCTGGATCCGCCCCAGACGGCGCCAGTCGTGTCGATTTTACCTATACCTCTAACCTCCAGCATCGTCCACACATGCTTCGCCATTCTAAAATATTCTTCTACTAGAACAAATGAAGTGCGAGCAATTGAAATAATATAACAGTACTTTATATCAGTTTGTAATGTTTGTGCATCCCCATCGTACAAATTTTACTGGCATACATGATACATGAACCGACAAGTTATGAAAACTCCCAACATTTCGGCTCCACACATCATTGCCCGACAAATTACATGTCACAATACTGAGTTGCATGCATGACCGTTTCATGTAACCGGTTAGTTAGATAACTATGCAATGAAACTTGCACTGAGATTGACCTTAGCCTTCCCATGTAATACACCAGTAAATAAAACTTGTAAAGATAAACAAGCTGCCAAGGTCATCATCTTAGAAATCATTGAGAAGTGGGAAAAAAGGTAAGTAAACTTGAGGTACTGTAAAGGACTAATGTATATACTATCTCACTGACCAAACTTTGGTATTCAGGATATTCCAAAGCTGGAGTGAGGTACATCTCAAATGCAACAATGATAATATAAGCTTTTAATCAATTCCATCCTCTCTTCGAGACATCTTCAGGACACTGGGAATCCTCTGAAATGCAACTACGAGTTTCACCTAAATAAGTATCTTTGTACATTTTGCATAAATTTTAAGTAAAACATGCTAATACAAAATTCTAAATATATTTATAGATGGAGCTAGTATTCCATTAGTTTTGAAGTATTATCTCCCAGTATTTACACTACAAAAGCTGCTAGCAAGGAAATCAAGATATTCGTTTGATGTAGATTTAGCCTAATAAGGGGGCTATCAAAGGTGATAAATAAGTGAAAGTAGCAAAACAGAAAAATGTTTTGGATATTGCATCGTCTATTTGAATCCTTGCATAGCACATAGTTACTTTCATAAGATGGTGAAGGTAAAAAACAGATTCAAGATTCAGGGTTCTGAAGTGTCATTTCCAAATTTATTTGGTACATCCAAATCAATACCTTAACAAACAATATGACATTTCTTCATTTACTTCCAGTTTGAACTTTTTTTTTGTTTGGCCCACATGTATAAGTGTTAAAGGCACGGGAGTGTTGTTAGCTAACATACTGATGTTAAGTGTTCCTATGAGGAACTTGAAAAATTCAATAAGTCTTTCGTCGATCACTCCACACAGGACTTCAACTCTCTTGATATGAGATGAAATAATGGGTGGTACCTCCTTTGGGTTGATCTTTCCTTTCATTTTCACATTACATCCTTGCGGCTGCAGTATAATAAAAGAGTTTGCCAAGATCAGTAACCTATATAAATAAAGGTGTATATGCAATATTTGTCCATTTAGAAATGCTTTACCTTAAAAAATATATAAAAGTAAAGGTCCTGTAAAACTGGTGAATGTTCAAGAATGCATGCTAGTCCATGTACATCACGCACACACCATTCTGTGAGGACCAGAACCTTTAATCGACTAAAGGTAGGGCACCATTTCAAGTCCCTTCTGAAAATAAACTGGACAGATAGCGACTAGATAGATCAATAATGCATTTATGTTTGAAAACATGAGACCATGAATTTAATGATTTGAGGAGTAAGCATACCATTTTACAATTAGTGCCCAACACTAAAGTCTTTGCTTTTGATATACCACGCAAAATGATGGTTGTGCTGTCATCCTTTATGGAACATCCACAGCTCTCGTCACCACAATCCCCATAGTTGGAATGGCTGGACCTGCACCAGTCTTTATAGGTCCCTAGCATCCCAACGCTTGCTGAAACCAACATGGGTATTCTCTCAAGTAAAGGAGTCCTGCCATAATAGACTTGTAGCCCCAGAAAAGCAAGATTGGGGGCACGGATTCGAGTGCGAAAACTGTCATTGAAACTGCCTGTTTTGATGCTTAGATGTTTTAAGGACTGTGATGAGATAACTTGTGTATCACTGAAGCTGCAATCTTCGATCTCTAGATGTTGCAGTGCGGGACATCTCGAAAAGTCAAGAAACTCACAGTTGAATAGTATTCCGCGAAGCACTAGAAAGGTCAGATACCTGGAGGCGAAGGGTGGGTCCTCCGACCAAAAAGACCAAATTCTATGTGTTTTGAGTTGGATGTTGAGCAAGAGCATCTGGACTTTGAACTGCAATGCATATTTGACCCAAAGCCTGATACGCTGAATGTCAACGGTGTCGTTTCCGACGACACTGACGTCAAATGTCTCGAGAAGCGAAGGTTTACGGAGGAGCAGCAGGCTGTCCACAAACTCCAAGATGTCCGCATATGGGGTCGGGGCCTTGCCGTCGGCGCTGACGATGCGCAGGCCAGTGACGTACTTCCAGAGGTTGAGCCAGCGCCGGGCGAGCATGCAGGTCTGCACGGCCTGCACCGCGGAGAGGAAGGAGAGGACATGGTGCAGGATCTCGTCCGGGAAGGCACCAATGCGGTCGCCTCCGGTCACGCCTCCGGTCACCGCAGCACCGGCCGGTGCTCCCTTGTGCGATTGACCCGCAGGCATTCCGCCGGTGGAGGGTGGATGCGAAGCTCCGCCTGCGAGATTTGACGGGTGGGTTTCACGGGTGGCAGTGCACATGAAGTGGGCGGCGGAGCTGTAGGGATGTGGGGAGCTGGTTCCCAGCGGCTGCCGGCTGGAGTATCTAGGGTGGATCCATCTCTGTAGCCTCGATGTCGGGCTGGCAGCGACTGCGCACAGGGCGGCGGGCGGCGTGGTGGAAACTGGAAAGTCTGCTACTCCTCCCTGAGAATACTCCTCCCTGAACCGGGCAACCGGCTGGAGTATAACATTTATCTCTCCTTCTATCCGGCGTGGCAGGATAGGAGTACTACTACTAGTCAGCTTGGGTTACGCACACAGCAGTATCGCGGTTGGCGCGGAACACGGAGAGGTTCGTGTCGAACCTGCGTAACCCAAGCTCCCTCAGATAGTTGTCATTTAGTTTTGCACTAGGAATGTGCCCGTGCGTTGCTACAGGCTTTTTTTTTGCGCAAATACATAGAGCACATAAGTTTCTTCCTTTGAGCTGCAACACTGATTTCTCAACTAATAAAATCTCATGTATCCGGTAGTTTCTTCCTTTATCATATAGGCATATGTTTCTCTCCTCATAATTTTCTATGTTCTCATACAAAGGAGTCTTCCAGCCCGGAACAAGAGGGAGGTACAACCTGTGAATCAATGAAGTGTCGTGATCATACTCTATTCAGCCTGTGAACCTTATTAAAAATTCAGCACCCGGTCATGTCGTCAATCATATATGTGCCTAAAAGAGGATATCATTTATATATGCAACTGTGTTCTGTTTCATCGTGTTTCTATATGCACGTGCACATCCAAATTTGGAAATGACACGGGGAATACTGATTATTGGCAAAAAAAAAAGAAATTACTAAGTTATGAGTTCCATTGTATTTTGAGTGCTTTTTGAGAAAATAGACAGTGTTTATCTTTTCATTCTTTTTTTCTATCTTTTCATTCTTTATATTTATAATATTTGAATTTGTTTAGTGTTCCATTTATTGCTTATAGGAGTTTTGTTCATCTTGACAGTTTTAACTAGATAATCATTTTTTAGGTGTTCAATTTATGTTTACTATGATAAAGTTACTATGCCATATTTAACTTGTTCTGACAGTTGTTCTGATTTGTTCTGTTTGTTTGTTCGAGATGACAAACAAAGTTGTTCTGGCCATAATAATAATCTTATAAAAATAACTTGTTCTGACCCTTGTTCTGATTTGATTTGACACTACATTTGTTTTGTTCGAGATGACATACAAACTTGTTCTGCGTATAATAATGACTTGTTTTGATCTTTAAAAATTTACAGATAATATTTATTCTGGCACTTTATTAGTTTGTTCAAGATGGCATACAAACTTGTTTTGGCTATAATATGATCTTGTTCTGACAGTTTATTTATAGATTTTATAAAATTCGGAATAACATTTCATTTGAATGACATCTTTTTTTGTCCACATTCGCATGCATGCAAGAAAGAAAGCTTTTCACCCAGACTTCCCGCGTGAACTTCTCTTGGTGTGAAGGGGATTGTCATCACCCATGTGCGTGCGTGCTGCCATCGTGCGGTGTGCACACGCCCACACGATATCGATCGTGCGTGTTGCAAGTTTGTAATTTAAAACCGGATTGCTACTCAGTTGCATGGGAACTGCCAGTATTGAATCACATTCCTTTATGACGTCCACAAATCAAAGGAGATTTGAGATTACTATACGAGACAACCGCAAACACAAACGCATTGTACTAGGTTCCTCGAAAGGTTAAAAAAACTCTATATGGGACAACACCAATATAAAAATTCGGAGATGACGAAAGATGCATAGTGGTGCAGAGACGTCTTTGTGTCTACAGTACAAGAGAAGATTACGTAGTGATGTTGACATGGCTTTTATAATTTTTCCCATCTGGGCCTCTGGTTCATTTCTCTTTGTGGAAAAAATAAGATTCGTCTTGTTGCACTTCATTGGCATTTGTCTTCTGTTGGGCATTCGGCATCAGCTTCCTGTTTGCCCTCTGTGGAAATATAAGTTGCAACCAGATCCATTAGGCGTTCTATTCTATGGTCTTCGGATCTTGTTGTGTT
The DNA here is from genome assembly GCA_036936925.1 of Cenchrus fungigraminus. Taxonomy (NCBI): domain Eukaryota; kingdom Viridiplantae; phylum Streptophyta; class Magnoliopsida; order Poales; family Poaceae; genus Cenchrus; species Cenchrus fungigraminus. The sequence continues at coordinate 55,628,874 of CM072777.1, forward strand.
TGGAGAGTATCAACCTACAGCATATCTTCTTCTGGAATACTTCCATTTCATCCTAACATTTTAACATAAAAAATGTCCACGAAACCTTTGTCTCAAACAACACAATATATGTATTCCTAGGAAAAATATATTTATGTAATGCTGGAATGACATTATCTATACCTGGGTGGGTGACTCACTAAGAGAATGTCCATTCCAATGCATCATGTATTTAATGACGTAAACACCACATGACGAGCTGCAAAATTTTGTCTTGTTAGGCTACTTACTGGTAAGTACGTGGTAACTATCACGTTGTTTCAAGATAGCATGACATACCTATCATATTGTTTAGGTAAGTTCTTCAAACGAACAATCCGCCACGACTTGACATCAATCCATCCAACATTATTAGCTCGACCCTTTATAAAAGCTTCAATGCAATTCTGTATTGATTCTATCTGCAACAAGAGATACATGTAGGCCTTAGCTACGACTGTGTGTGTGCGCGCGCACGTGCGTGTGTCCTCACCAATGATGATTCCTTTTGGCAATCCCACGACCCCTCGTGCGATAATGGATCGAGGATTTGCACCCTTTTGTCGCTAATATTGAACACAACAAGAATCCAGTGACTACCTCCGACGTGTAAAGGAATAAACACCTGTGATAAAGGTTACGCAGTTAATTTTATTTTTTACCACGAGTAATATGTGCGAAAAAATATTAAAGAAAAGTTTGTAGAAAAATGAAAGTATACACACCATAGATCGTTTTTTGAAGAAGTATTCTCCTATGATCGGCATTACTAAATTACATCGTAGGAGCTCGTGATGGGTAATATAGGTGTTGATGTACGCCACATCTTCGTTACCTATATTAGCTTCAAATGCGTACGCATCAATTACCTGTGACAACTAATGATATATTAAAGGACAACATCTCGTGATAGGCAGTAGAAGGTTAAGTACACAAGATCAAATGAAACCCATTAAATTAAAATAAATCAAAGTATGCTCACATCACCAAACACCAAACCATCTTCAAGTGAGATCCATTCTTTACAACCAGTGGCATTAGGCAATAGGCTTTCCACCGGAATTTGAAGGCCATTGATGTCAATGACAATATCAAATTTATCACTATTTGCGATAAAGCTTAAAACCACCTTGTCCTCCTCAATGAGTCTATAGTCATCATCAGCTGCACATACAAATGCTCCAGCATTGTGCACGTCTATGGGTTTCTGCATGCACTCATTGGTATTCTCCTGCCAAAAATTGTTCTTTCAAGATAATCCACAATTCCAAAGATTTTCTTTATATATTCTGACAAATTAGTGGCATTTGCTTCCAGTGTATCTATGGGTTCCACTGTTGGCGATGATGTGTTCAGACAGTTTTAGGATGCCTTATTAACAGTAATAGGTTAAGCGAAAACTTATTATTAAATAACAACAATACAATTGTGAAAAACATACTCCAACTGCTCTTGACATGTGTTTCTGCTCCTAATGTAGATCTGAAGCAATCTGGCTTAGTATGCGAATGAAATCATTGTCCTGTAAAAACAATTCAAAGAAGTGAATCATGGTACAAAATCTAGTGTAAATTGGTTGGAGTGGAGGTGGTCTGTGCTGACATTTTTATGAGGTGCAGAATCGTTGCTACCTTTTCTTCGCTAGGAGGCCGCTTCCTTGACATCGTCGTTGACTGTGATTTGCCATCGGAAGTCACCATTGATTTGTCGTTGGAACTTTGTGTCGTCGCATTACCGTTCAGTGCGCCTTGCTTGTCAAGATGAGGGACACTTGGAAGTCCATCAGCAGACGACAATGGGCCACCGGAGTTGAAGTTGTTGGGCTGCCATTGAGAGCCAGGTGTGGTTCGAGGACCGGTGGATGGTCGCTTCTTGGTGTGATGAGTGATTGACAACGTGGTGTGGACTGATTCTTGGCTAAGTATTGCAGGTGCAGGTTGCGGCTTGACTGGTGCAGGTGCAGGTGAAGAACAAACGCGAAAGGTCATTGCCGGTGAGGCCTCCAGGTGTGGAGAAGACAAGTAGGCTTGGTTCGAGGGACCCGGTGGCCAGCGGGGTCAAGTGCGGGCCGCATGGTGGCAAGAATGGCAAGATGAAGTCATGGACGGTTTCTTGGTTGAGCCTCAAAACCAAGGTCGAGCCGGGACTACGTGGGAGCCGAGTCATGAGTGGTGATTGGCGGAGGCTACACCGAGTTCGCGGGGTTTCCGGTGGTTCACCAGAAAACCACTGGGTTCCTTGGTTGATCCACAAAGCCAAGACCGAAGAACCGAAGACGGAGGTGCAGCAGCTCCAGACCGGTCTGACCGGTGGGTCTGACCGGTGAGGAGCACCGGTCTGACCGGTGTGCGACGACGCAGTCCGGAATCTTCGAAGCGGAGGACACGCTTCGGGATCGCAAGGCTTGCGTCGAGGCTAAGCAAGTTTGCGGTCGCTAGGCATCCGTCCGATGGAGCGAAGACAAAGATTTCCGAATTCGCCCTTGAGGGGCATGTATCCCTAGTTAGCTAGTAAGGGTATTTTCGTCTTTCGGTTGCCTCCATATAACCCAAGTGGTGAGAGGATGGCAGCCATCTCTTGGAACCCTAGCTCATTTGGTTTTCCTATTTTCCTTCCTATTTTCTTAGGATTTTCGTAGGACTAGCTTGAGAGCTTCATGGTGAGATCTTGTGAGAGGGAAGGATGATCGGGCGGCAAGCTAGACCTTGGATGAACCTCTTTGGTATGTATAGATGATTCGGCGTGGTTCCTCAAGGCTTGGTTGTGTCTTTCCCGTTTGTCCTTTTTGGTGATTTTCGAAGCCCTTTCTTGGTGATTTTCTTGGAGCGATTTCGAGGCCTTTCTCTTTGGGATTTGGTGGGGGATGTATGCATGAACCCTTCGTGGTTCTTTTCCCTTTGATTCCCCTCCCAAATCCGTGAGCAAAGGGGCTCGATTTTGGGGTTTTCGTGGCTCTAGGGTTAGAGGCGTTCTTGGTGGGATTTCTTCGATTCCTCTTGATTTGACAAGTTTTGGTGGACCAAATCTTGGCTATGGAGTACCCATGAGGTGTTCCTACTATCCCCAAAGTCTTGTGCAAAACCGTGGAGCGAATCGGGAGATCGGGAGTTGGATTTGGGGGAGTTGACTCGCATGCGCTGTTCATCCCGAGCTGCCCAGGCGCGACCGGTCTGACCGGTGCTCTTGACCGGTCTGACCGGTGCTAGCCCTTGGTGGGTTTTTGTCTCGGGGAACAGCCTTGTCCGTGTGGTTTTGTCCCGTGGTTCTGCTGGTCAGTTCTTGGTGTGTTTGGAGTTGTTTTGCTAGGTTTTGTGAGGGGTTCTTCTTACTTCCAGGTTGTGTTTCGGAGGTGGTTTTTGTTCCAGGGCCTAGAGGAGTCACTGAGGCTTCCTGGAACGTTTGCTGTGCGGCTGCTGTAGCCACCGGCCTGACCGGCGCTGTCCACCGGTCTGACCGGTGTCACCGGTCTGACCGGCGCAGGTCATCGGTCTGACCGGTGTAGCACAGGCAGCAAGCCGTGCAAGTTTCCGCTGTGTGTTTTGGTGAGTTCTGGCTCGGAGGGTTGAGTGTTGGTTCCTAGGACCAGTAGCACTCCAGTGGCTGCGTGGTCTTGGCCAACTTGGGTAGTTGGGTCGGAGACGTGATTTGGAAGCCGTGTTCGTCTTGTTGGAGTTCTCATCTCCTTCGAGAAGAATTTTTATCGGCTCCCATTCACTCCCTCCCTCTCTGGTTCGCCTAATCGGTCCTTCAGCCGTCTCCGCGAATGGCCGCTGCCGGTCGCAGGTGCTAAATTTTCTTCGCTAGGAGGCCGCTTCCTTGACGTCGTCGTCGACTGTGATTTGCCATCGGAAGTCACCGTTGATTTGCCGTCGGAACTCTGTGTCGTCGGCGTCGCATTACCATCCGGTGCGCCTTGCTTGTCAAGATGAGGGACACTTGGACGTCCATCAGCAGACGATTTCCCCGCCGCGCCCGACATGAGCAAAAACCTATTCCTCCTCCGCTTTCGCGATCTGAACTTGCAGGTCGACCAAAATGGATATATACTATAGTTAGCATTCGTTAAACGGATATCCCGAAAATCCCGCAAAAACGTGGTAATCATCAGCTCAAAAAAAGGAACGTAATCAGGTAGATAGCTTTTGTTACGTGCGGTACAGACCTCGGGTCGTGTTCAAGCATACGTAACCGGAACTCAGACGGTTACGCGTGAGAATGGTGTATTGTGCTTGACTTGGCAGCAAGCCGCGTAACCTAGGCTGAAGCACCACGTGCGGCGTGCGTGGCGTGTCATGGATTGATTGTGCGTATCGACAGTAGGTCCAGCTTACTCCTCAGGCCGGGCGGTAGCTGTACGACCTACTGGGTTACGCACGGTCCATGGCTCCTACGATTCGGTTACGCGCGAGATGGTGCAGGTTAGTTATGACTTACTATGAGCACGGCCGTCGTGTGTGATCGTGTCCAACCTGCGTCTCTCTCTCTCTCTCTCTCTCTCTGTTTTTTTGAGATCAAAAGGAAGAATTCGATTATATCAAAGCTGAGTAACCGGGATACGCACGCGCACAAATAGGCTCCGCATAGTAAGTCATGCTACAACACCGACCGGTTACGCACGGACTCGGTTATATCAAAGCTGAGTAACCTGAATCTGCACGAACTCGGTTACGCACCTTCATGCTGCAACACCAACCGGTTGTTGTCGATTCGGTGCGTCACCTACAAGAGCTCGGTTACGCATCATCCACCCTGCATGCCTCCTGTGCAACACCGATTGGGATGCGCACGGACTAGGTTACGCACGATCCATTGCCGGCACCTCCAATTTAGTGATCGTGAATTTCATCGTGCACGGATTCGTGATCGTGAATTAGACGATTGTTTCCATCTCTCTCTCTCTCTCTCTCAGATGAGGCTACTCTGTAGGTGAACAACAATATACTACGTACTAATATGACTTTATTGACTGTAGCAGGAATAGTGAAGATCTCACAGTTACAGTGGTTTGGTGACTTGGGATTTACAGGCAATGGCATTTATAGAATCTCCATGCGTTCTCTAGACCCTGCTCCTCATTCAACCCCGCCGCCAGCCCCTGCTGCCTCCTTCGCGCCGCCCGTCCCCTGCATTTGCAACCGCCACGGGTCGCCTAGTGACTGCCTAACCACCTAGGCGTCGCGGTACCCCTCCGCCGAGCTGCGATGCGCGCCTAGGCGAGCGCGGAATACCCCCGCCTTGAACAGTTGAACATTCTTGCAGCCTAGATCTATCTCTCCGGCGTCGGTCTTCTTCGGTAGCTACGAGGTATTGCCGGCCGATTCCGGTGAGCTCTTGTGTTTCTGCTGATCCGCGTGAGTTTGTTGTTCCCAACTTCTGATTCGTGGTTTTTGTCCTCGTCCCGTACAAACTGCATCTGTCCCTACGAGTAATGATCTGTTGGTGCCTGCTGTTTATAGCTGAATGTTTTATGTATTTCCTTATCAGATCTATCGCTTCCTGCTGTTTATAGCTTCATGCTCCCATATATTTACTGATCAGTTGCTAGTACAGCCGTTCAGGTACCTGCATCGTAGGGTTGAATCTTGAAAGATCTGTTTGTTAGTGTTAATCAGCGGTTGGATCTTATTGTTGTGCCGTACGGTTCGCATTCACTTTGTTCTCCTGCTAGATTCACTCTATTGCACACGAAGCTAGTTTGCATTAGATACGTTGCCATCATTGCTTGTGCTCATTAACATAGTACTTTTTTTCTCTCGAATACGCAGAATAGCTGTGCAACATAAACTACCTAGCTTTTTTTGTGCTCATTTGCTCATTCACATAGTTATTAATTAATTAATCTGTTCATTCATGTGTTGCTGCAAGATCCAATTCCACTGACATATAGTAAGTTGCAATACTGGTCTGAATGGGCTGTAAATGTTGACGCTATGCTTTACCCGTAGCCTGTGGATCCCTGCATGTCTTTATTCATGGTCAAATGCTAAGTTGTTCTCACAACCATTATGCTTCCTGACAGTTTCTTTGCTCACAGTCCTGACGCTGTCTACCTTATGGATGGTGTGCGTCCGAAGAGAAAGGTGGTGGATAACGGCAGTTTGTCATCTCCGGGACTTTCCGTCGACTTCATTGATGCCCTCCCAGATGAGCTCCTTCATATGATCCTCTTCTTCTTGCCAGTGCAAGATGCTGTGCAGACGTGTGTGCTTGGCCGTCGCTGGAAGCCACCTCTGGAAGAGTGCCCCTTACCTGCGCATTTCATGGTTTGGTGGCATTGAACCATTTCATCTTTTTGCCATGGAGAGGATCCAGAAATTCATGTACAATCTACTTCTCCTTCGTTATCGCATACCTATCCGTAGATGTGTGATTGACCTTCCTGACATTGAAGAGGATGGCGAGGAATTGGACCACATGGACCACATAATTATCTGGATCAAGCATGTTCTTAGTTGTGAAGCTGAGTTTTTGGGTCTCCGAATTTCCAGGGATGTCGAGGAGGTTTGTATTGAGGTGCATGGTTTTCGCCTCGATTCCTTGTTCCTGAGGTGTCTGGAGCTTTCCTTCATCAAGTTCGATGACAGATTCCTTGATTTCTCGAGTTGCCCAGCATTGGAAGTACTCAAGATTTTCTGTTGTGACTTATTGTGTGCTACAAATATTTCATCCCGCTCCTTAAAGCATCTAACCATCCTTGCAAGCAAGTTCTGTCACAGTGTTCACATTCGTGTTGATTCGCCGAATCTTGTTTCCCTGCGTCTTGAAGTTAATAATGGCAAGATTCCTGTGCTTGATAGAATGCCCTCTTTAGTGGATGCAGTTGTCGAGCTGGGAAAAAGTGGAAGTGACTATTGGAAGTGACTATTGTAGCAGTCATGTTGATACCAACATCCTGCAAGGCTTATCAGAAGCTAAATGTTTGGAGCTGATATCTACTGTCAACATGGTATGCTTACATTTTCGATCACCATTAGCTTTCTTGTTCTTCATCCGAAAAAAAAACATTCATCACTAATATCATGAATGTGTGACCAGCCTACTTTCACGAGTTATTTTATATCGTGCCCAACATTTATCAACTTGAAGACTTTGTTTCTCAATGAACACTGGTGTGTGCTAGATAAGTGTGCCCTCGCAGCTATGCTACGACAATCACCAGTTTTGGAGGATCTTACACTTCAACTGCTCTACATGGTAGTATATATTTTCTATATACAAGATGGTTGTGAAATGGAAATACTACATGGTGAGTTTGGTTACTATTGATCCTAGCAACATGTCTACTTTCTGCAGGGTGGTGGGTGGAAAGTAGAAATAAAGGAAGGAAGGCGTCAGAGGTTTCATGTACGATTTGTAAACATCTGAAGATAGTGAGACTGTGAAGTGGAAAGGTTAATAAAAAGGTACTAGGTGTTTTAACCTACCTGAGTCAACTTGACATATGGTAAGCTCTTTCCCTTTTCGTGCTCTCTATATTTGATGCGATTTGTTTGGGGCATCTGTGAAAGAAATCCTATGTTAAATTAGAAAAACATTGAATATCAAACTAGTTTGTGAGAAATTTTGGGAGTCACTTTCAAGGTCTATTAGAGGTAGTAAACATAGACTAATTATAAAAACTAATTACATGAATGGACGGGAAATTCCGAGACGAATCCATTAAGTCTAATTAATCCATCATTAGAGATTGTTTAATGTAGCACGACATTGTCTAATCATGACATAATTAGGCTCGTTAGATTCGTCTCGAAAATTAAGGTAGGGGTTGTGAAATGGGTTTTGTCATTAATCCATATTTAATACTCCTAATTACTATCCGAAGTTTGATGTGACAGGTGGTTGGTGAAATTTTGGTGAACTAAACACCCCCTTAATATACTTGTTACTTCTCAAATTGTTTGTAGTATATACGAGTGCCTGCTTTTAACTACTTTTTTACTTGTTCTTGTTCAGGTTTCAGTTTTTGATGTTGAACCACTGTACACCGGTTCAGGGAGGAGCAGCATCTGGTGGAGGACATCCTGTCAATCAAATCATCTTAGACTCTGATGATGACTAGAGTGATGGCTTTGAAGCTTCTGGGCATCAGCTTCAAAAAGACTCGATGTGTCGTGCACACATAATTTTGCTAGGGTCAATGCATTTGTTTGTTGTGTTTGTCTGGTAGCAGGATGTAGCTTCAGAAAGACTCTTCGGATGAATTCAGAACTCATAATATAACCTTGTTTGGAATGAATGGTCTATCTTTCCTGTATGCTAGTGTATTATTTGCAGCACCATTTTCTATTTTTATTGTTTTAATAGCTACTAAAATTCTCTACATACAACGCCGGTACACGTACGTCACCTTGTACCCATTGTGTCTACACATATACACACCACGACGGAGTGTACAATCAGAGTGTACAAAAACTTCTTGCTAAAGTTGCTCTGCTCGTTTGTGAGTCAACTAGAACTGAGGAATTGGCTGAACAACAACTCCACCAGGTTCATATCTGCATAGTCTCAGTCTTTGTTTTGCAATTTCTGTAAATTATTGCTGAAATCACAAATCTCAACTGTTAATTGATGGTTGTTATTTCTTAACGTTCAGGAAAATGGAACTGCATCTCTGGATTTTCAGGGACCCCAAGATAAGGTTATAACACAAACTGGCTTGTGATATGTTTTCAATTATTTGGATTTTTTGTTGAACAACTTAAATGTTTTGATTCATGCACTTGATAAGCTGTAAAACAGTTTACATGATTTATATGTGTTGTTTGTATAGTTAATTCGAGTAATATATTGCAGGAAACATTGGATTCCACCTATAGGCATTGGGCTTCTCTTGAAAAGCAGATTGTCTTGTCCATCTCCAAACTAATTGGGGATGCTAGAGACTACGTCAGGTTCCGTGCTGTCTGCAAGAACTGGAAGAATGCCGTCAATCCCATTGCTGACACATGCTTTCAGCCCTGGATCATGTTGTCCCAGTACGATGAATGCCTACAGTTTCAGACGTTGGATGGGACTTGGTCTGCATGCATAAAAGTCCCGGTTCTAGATGGCAACACGGTGGCTAAGTGTGGCTATTTCCCTGCCCTTGTTCGTGGGAGGATTACCGGTTATGACAGCGGCCAGCTTATCGGGATCGATATTAGAAAGAATGCTAAGGGTGTGATTGTCAACCCGCTGACTGGGTGGAACACCGAACTGCCGCCCCTGCCCAGTTGCATCCATGGCAAGGCTGAATATGGATTTGTCATATCAAACAGTGTTGAGAATAAATGTACTATCGTTGTCTACACCAAGCACACCGAGCCGGGTGTTCCCATTACCGCAGCGGTATGTGAACTTGGAATTGACGAGGAGTGGAAAACCAGTACTCACACCAGCATCAGGAAGTTCTGGCTGCAGATGGAGGATTGTTTTAAACCATGTCTGCAGAAGCACACAGTCAAACAGGAGGATCAGGTGCTCTTCCTCTGTGGATCGTCCGACGACTTCTACACTCCGGACTTAGACACTTCCACCGACACCCCAGTGAGCTTTGTCCTCAGAGATCAACCCATCAATAACGGTGATGGTATCAGCTGCAGCAACATGTCCCACCTAAATGGCACAATCATATTGTCGACCCATAATGACTTCTCCTACTTTGTGTTATCGGCCGATAGATTCGCCGACATCAACAATATATACTACGATTTGGATTTTAGAAGATGCTTGTTGAGGAAGCACAGCATAATGGATGGTGTCGATGTCGTCATGAGAGATATAACCTTGAAGTCACAGAATGGTTCCAGATCACTGTTTGAATCAGTCAGATGGTTCGTACCTACACTGATGAAGCCAACTGCAGTTCTGATGAAAATGTAACCTTCAGCCACACAGTCTGCGTAACCTTCAGCCACACAGTTATGCATGATATATGCTTCCGTGGTACAATCGTACAACAATTTTGGTTACACAACTTTGTTGTTGTATAGTATAATTAATAGTAAATGTAGTGATAGCTAGCTTGGATGAACTGAAAATTAAGGATAGATAGTCAAATTCTTGAATCGGCAAATATTCTAGTAATGGTGTGTTTCAAAAAATGGCGAACTTAGTATAAGAGCAACTCCAGCCAGCAAGAGCCTGCAAACTGAGGCCTGCAAGATACATGAAGATGCAATGAAGTAATTAACTTTGCAGCTATATCAATGATATAGTTTGTTGTTTTTTCCTTTCCTTTCTTTTTCCTACCTACAACGATCTCCCGGGATCGTAGTCTTGTATTTGCTGCTACTCCACCATGTCAGGCCCGCACATCAAGAGGGAACAGAGGGGTCAAGAGGCCTCCTAAGTTGGGCACATCAAGAGACGGCAGGTGAAGTGGAATGCGTAACCGATACCTTTTGGTGGCAGCGCCCGGCAGGTTACGCACGAGGAACCATGATGGATGTGTGGAGCAACATGGCTCGCGGTTGGGTTACCAACTTACCATAGCATATGCCTTTGATCAAAGCATGCCGTGTATCCCAGGCGTCCACACGTGTAACCGAGGCGGTGCTGGTTACAGTGATGGCCGCCTGGGCTACGCACGCCAGCATCACGGTTGCCGCGGGACACGGCGGGTGGTGTCGACTAAGCGCGTAACCTGCAAGGTCTCGGTTACGCAGGTGCCATTCAGCGAGCTGCGCACTAGAGCATTTGTATAAACTATATAATTGGTACCCACTAACGATTTCTCTTGCCTCTCAACGCGCCATGTCATAACCCACTACACGCCATGTCACTATGCACTATAAGCCATGTCAACATCCACCAAGCCAATAACATGTTGTATTTGCGAGTAGCAAGCCATAAAATTCTCACAGTTGAAATACATGTAGGATCAATCATTTAAAAATGGTTCTCTTTCAACAAAATTAATATACTTTCATATATAATATTGTTTAGATATGAATATCACCATGTAATCATTTTGGTATTTCTATTTTCACATTTCACCTTAAAATTTTATTTAAAAATTCCCGCGGCAACGCGCGGGGTATCACCTAGTTCCATGGACGACGCGTCAGCCTCCCGGGCGCGGGCTTCGCTTCGGGGAGAAGCAAACTGTGGCGAGGGCAGGCTGCTGTGGGCCACGCGGTGCACCATCATTATTATGATGGATGACGGGACGGGGCCTCCCTCCTCCGCTCCCCTCCCGTCGTGTCGTCCGCAGCCACAGCCGCCGCCCGCCCCGAGGAGTAAGCTGGACCTGCTGCGTTACGTGTGCCACGCGGTGCTTCAGCCTAGGTTACGCGGCTTGCTGCCAAGCCAAGGGTTACGCACGGTCACTGTGTCGTGTCGTGTGTACAGCCTTGACGGGATGGTACGGGCCTGCTGCTGCAGGCGCTTCCACTCCCGTCCCGTCGTGTCGTCCACAGCCACAACAGCGCCGCCCGGCCCGAGGAGTAAGCTGGACACGGTGGGTTATGCACAATCCATGACGCACATGCGTACTGCATCCACTCTGCGCAGAGAGCTTATATATATAAAAACTATATAATTGGTACCCACTAACGATTTCTCTTGCCTCTCAACACGCCATGTCATAACCCACTACACGCCATGTCACCATCCACTATAAACCATGTCAACATCCACCAAGACATGTATTTATGCCTTCATCGATTTTCTGTGACTAATAGCATGTTGTATTTGCGAGTAGCACGCCATAAAATTCTCGCAGTTGAAATACATGTAGGATCAATCATTTAAGAATGGTTCTCGCTCAACAAAATTGACATGCTTTCATATATATTATTGTTTACAGATAAATATCGTCATGTAATCGTTTTGGTGTTTCTACTTTCACATTTCACCTTAAAAGTTTGCTTAAAAATTCCCGCAGCAACGCGCGGGGTATCACCTAGTTATTAGTTACTCCTACCTCGTCTGTGACATCGCGACGATGATCAATTAAGCTGTACCCGCTGGGTTACGCACAATCCATGACGCACACGTGGTGCTTCAGCTTAGGTTACGCGACTTGGTGCCATTTGTACGTTGGGATCGTACCACCTACTCCGCGTCATCGGGTGACACGCTAGCTTGTTTACGCATGAAGGGATTTCACATTTTTCCGGTGCACGGCTCGGCAATTACGAAACCCAAGCTACGGCTACCCCGCGTGGTCGGGTTACACGCGCACGGCTCGCCGAGACGTGGCACAAGCTACTGCAGGGATCGGGAGATTTTAAGATCCGGTTGCCGGAAAACCGCCCGGAGCTACTGTAGATACACGCGGGCCACACCACAACATGGAATGTGCAAGTGCAAACCGCTAATCCTGGTGTTACCACGGGCACGGGCCCACGGGGTCCGTTTACTACTCCTCGTCTTCGGCTGTTGCTTGCGTCGCCTATCATACCTCCCACGACTAACACCGGGCCCGCATTCCAGGACCCACATGGTAGCAGGTGGGAACTGATGAGTTTGCCTAGTTTTATTCTTTTTCATTAACGTATTTTCATGGGGTTGAAAGTCCGCGACCGCTTTGGACTTTTCGGATTCCATCTGCTTGGTTTCCGAGTTTCCACCCCCTCGGAGGACTTGAGCAGTTGAGCGGCAGTCGTGGCAGTCGGCGCCGATTGATTCATTTCTTCGTCACACAGGTGAGGCCCTATGTCCTTGCTCGTACACATCGAAGCTGATGGTTTGCGCTCTTCTAGTTTTGTCTTGGGTTCGAGGCGCTCGGATTGTTTCTGTTATGGAGCAATGATTTAAGAACTTGCGTCAGTAATATACATCCGTGTTGCCTTTATTTCAAGAACTTTGGTACTGATCGAGGTTAGCAGCAGAGGCGGGGCCCCAGTCAGCGGCATATAGGGGGGGCGGGGCAGGCAGGATGATGGGGAGGCGGAGGGTGTGGTAGCCCACCACCTCTTCCGCCCCGCCACCACCCCCACCCAATTCACGAGCATTTGATTTGATTTGATTTTTTTAGTTCCATCCCGTAGTTTTGGCGAGTGTAGGAAATCAGAACTTGCTTAGATGCCTTTCAATGTTTGCCCAACCTAATTCTAGGCATGTCTAGAAATTTTGGCTACCAATGCAGTTGTTCTTGTTGCTGTAACCAAGCAGCGCTCTCTCTCTCTCTCTCTCTCTCTCTCTCTTTGGAATTAAAGGCAGGAGCACTGCCACATCATATAAGAAGAAGGTGCCTATTTTGTGATTATTTTATCCCTGAAAAGGAAAGTTCTACTACTTGCCAGGGATCTCCATAGGAGCTTTGATACTGCTGTGGAAATGGATCATTTAAGCAGAGATGCTGAAGGTATCCTGAACTTTCTGTGTTTATGCCTTGTCGTCGTTCCTTTTCCTTTATATTGTAAGTTAATGCACCATAGTGTCTGATTGCTTATTCTGCTGCTTTGTAGAAGATAGTGGCCATCATCAGGTTGCCGCGAGGCAATTTGATAATGTCACAGAAGGTGAAGTGTACATGCCATATAACTCAAAAGCGCAAAGCTCCGTATTCTGATTGATTTGTCAATAAATTTTTTAACCATGTAGTAAGTTTGTCCAATTAGGATTGCCAATCTCAGTGGGGTTTTATGGTGTTCAATTTGCTGACATAAATCTGTAACATAGTGTTATCGTTAATACATCCATCACGAAAATATCGATGCTACTTGTCATAGCACTTGAAAGGTTATTTTACCAAAGTATTTAATTTATTATCCCTGTATCTTTGTATTCCCATTGTGTCGGCCCATTCCCTAACTTTAATTGGTGCATTGTTCCTTTTGTTGTATCTAAAGGTTCCGACTCCAAGATGGAATCTAGAAACCGCACCAAAGGCAAAATTAGAAAGTGTGTCACTCAGAATTTAGTATCTGATTCAGAACCCTCAAGTAAAAAACTAATACAAGATCCAACCATCTTGATACTCAGTTTTGACCCAAGTGTACGGATTCAAACTATCTGATTCCATGCAATACTCCTTTTTCTGGTAATCTAGCTGTTGCCATATATAATTCTGTATGTTGTGTTTGCCAGGACAAGGAAGTACGTGTAAGAACAAGGTGCTCTCCACATGCAGTGATTAATGCCAACAGAAAATTGAATACAAACCAGGAAAAAAGAATTAATGATCTTAAACTTGGTGCTTATTTGCAAATGAAGCTCGATCACTCCTTTGAAAAGTTTGGAGCATGGATATTGATCCACTTTGATGAAGAAAACATGTGCTTTAATTTTGGTTCTGCTGGAAGTGTACCTGTAAACAAAAGAAGTCTTGCTGGGTTAACCGGATTACCATCCAATAGGGAAAAAATTGTACCACAAACTGGCATGCAAGAGAATGTCCGTAAGTTCAGAGAAAAACTGGGTATACCAAAAAATGAAAAGGGATTCCCCCAGATGAAATTACTCAATGAGATCAAGAAGGGCAATGATGATAACCTTTTCGTTACATGTTGGCTTTTGCTTTTATCCGACAAGATATTTGCTCCTGACACACTTTACAATGTCAGCCCTAAATTGCTGCATATTTGCGAAGACGTGGATCGTATAATGTCCTATGACTGGGTTGGTTACATACTGGAAGATATAAAAAATAGTGCCAAGCATATAAAGGAAAAGATTTATAATGATCCAAAGTTTAGTTGTTACATGAAAGGGTCAACATATTTCCTTGGAGTAAGGACTATCCATATCAAATCGTAATCCTGTTTCAGGAATTATTTTTCTTTATTATGGTAGCTCATGCATCTGATGTTTATGCAGTTATATTTGCTAGACTGGTTTGAACATGGGAGGGAGATTAAACAATGTGTTAAACTACCTCGTTTTATATTTTGGGATAGCTACAAGGAAACGAAACAGATTGAAAAAGATCATCTATTCCGATTTGGACTTTTCGGAGAACTAAAGGTAACTCTTCATTTTATGTCCTTTTGCAACTCATGCTTAGCTGTTTTTTTGGCCTAATGCATTTTTGCACTATTTTGATTCATCTCAATTTTTTCAATGCAGTTGAAAAATGTCAACAGTACATGTTATGCACAAGATTTCCACTGCACAGATTCAACGACATATATCTCAATTGACAATATCGATCTGCCACCAGATGTGAGTTTTGCACACCTTGTTTTCCTTACTGCTGTGTGACCGTACTTTCATGAATGAAACAATGTAATAATCAAAAACATGTAGTAGAATATATTTTTTATATTTCTGGTCTTGACAGATCATTGTCTGATTAACAGTTGAAGTCGCAAATTGTCAAGAAGATTGAGGATCATAAAATTGCGAATTCGGACCAGATCTCGGGGACTTTTGGTCTCTTGATCAGTTTAATCACTAAATTGGACAACGAAATTCATAGAACTAACAATCAGAGTGTACAAAAACTTCTTGCTGAAATTGCTCTGCTCGTTTGTGAGTCAACTAGAACTGAGGAATTGGCTGAACAACAACTCCACCAGGTTCATATCTGCATAGTCTCAGTCTTTGTTTTGCAATTTCTATAAATTATTGCTGAAATCACAAATCTCAACTGTTAATTGATGGTTGTTATTTCTTAACGTTCAGGAAAATGGAACTGCATCTCTGGATTTTCAGGGACCCCAGGATAAGGTTTTAACACAAACTGGCTTGTGATAAGTTTTCAATTATTTGGATTTTTTGTTGAACAGCTTAAATGTTTTGATTCATGCACTTGATAAGCTGTAAAACAGTTTACATGATTTATATGTGTTGTTTGTATAGTTAATTCGAGTAATATATTGCAGGAAACATTGGATTCCACCTATAGGCATTGGGCTTCTCTTGAAAAGCAGATTGTCTTGTCCATCTCCAAACTAATTGGGGATGCTAGAGACTACGTCAGGTTCCGTGCTGTCTGCAAGAACTGAAAGGATGCCGTCAATCTCATTGCTGACACATGCTTTCAGCCCTGGATCTTGTTGTCCCAGTACGATGAATGCCTACAGTTTCAGATGTTGGATGGGACCTGGTCTGCATGCATAAAAGTCCCAGTTCTAGATGGCAAGACGGTGGCTAAGTGTGGCTATTTCTCTGCCCTTATTCGTGGGAGGATTACCGGTTATGACAGCGGCCTCCTTATCGGGATAGATATTAGAAAGAATGCTAAGGCTGTGATTGTCAACCCTCTGACTGGGTGGAACACCGAACTGCCGCCCCTGCCCAGTTGCATCCATTGCAAGGCTGAATATGGATTTGTCATATCAAATAGTGTTGAGGATAAATGTACAGTTGTTGTCTACACCAAGCACACCGAGCCGGGTGTTCCCATTACCGCGGCGGTCTGTGAACTTGGAATTGACGAGGAGTGGAAAACCAGTACTCACACCAGCGTTAGGAAGTTCTGGCTGCAGATGGAGGATTGTTTTAAACCATCCCTGCAGAAGCACACAGTCAAACAGGAGGATCAGGTGCTCTTCCTCTATGGATCGCCCGACGACTTCTACACTCCGGACTTAGACACTTCCACCAACACCCCAGTGAGCTTTGTCCTCAGAGATCAGCCCATCAATAACGGTGATGGTATCAGCTGCAGCAGCATGTCCCACCTAAATGGCACAATCATATTGTCGACCCATAATGACTTCTCTTGCTTTGTGTTGTCGGACGATAGATTCGCCGACATCAACAATATATACTACTTCGATTTGGATTTTAGAAGATGCTTGCTGAGGAAGCGAAGCATAATGGATGGTATCGATGTCATCATGAGAGATATAACCCTGAAGTCACAGAATGGTTCTAGATCACTGTTTGAATCAGTCAGATGGTTCGTACCTACACTGATGAAGCCAACTGTACAGTTTTGATGAAAATGTAACCTTTAGCCGCACAGTTACGCATGATGTATGCTTCCGTGGTACAATCGTACAACAATTTTGGTTACACGACTTTGTTGTTGCATAGTATAATTAATAGTAAATGTAGTGATAGCTACTTTAGAGGATCTCATTCTGCTCGGAGCTGGTTGCCGCTGAGACTCGGCGGCCCGCCGGCGGCCCTGCCGTTGTCCACCGCCATCAGGTCCGTGGCCACCGCGTCCCACCACTCCACCGAAGGCGAGTTCTAGTTCGCAGCACGGGGGCAGCCAGCGCATCCATCAAGGCGACGCAGCCAGCGCAGGAGCTCACCCAGCGGCGGCACAACAGGCGCAGAGGCCCTCACGGCGGCGAACATGGCAGCGCGGGCAGATTGACGATGGGGGCGGCACGGACGCAAGCAGGAGCTCCTCCGCGGGGGCGGGCCGGCGCCGTCGGTCGATCCCCCCGGTCGGGCAAGAAAGAGCTCCTCCGCGGGGGACCCAGCGCGGCCGCTAGGCGAGCTCCGCCGGGAGGCCAGCTGGGCCGTCGGACGAGGCCTGCCGTCGGGCAGCACGGCAGTCGGCGGTGGGCGGGGCTGTCAACCGGACCTTAATGGCCCACGGCGCGGGCCTGCTGGGCGGTGGCGACACCTACGCGCGCTTCCACCGAGGCCAATGCCGCCGCGCCCAAGCAGGGCCATCGTGCAAGAAGAGGAGGCCCCGCGTGTGCCTCTGCGCCGCCAGCCGTCGTGCTCCTCTCGCACTGCGGAGGAGGTGCCGGCGGCCTGGTCGACCTTCGCCTTCGTCCCCGGCCATTGCTCTTCTTCCCCCTCGTCTTCGTCCTCCTCCCCGGCATCGCCTTCATTGCCGTGGAGGGTGTGCAAGGCGGCGGTCAGGGAGCGAGCCGGGACTGGACGTGGATGAGTACATGTACTGTATAGGGTGATGGCAAGGGGATGAGGCGCACGGCTGGGGCTCGGCATGGACCGCGTCGAGGCTGCGGTGGCTGGACCTTGCCGAGTGGGAGTCCACCATCTCGCCGCCTGCCAGGGACATGCATGACGAAATGCCCTCGAGGGACCAGAGCAAGACGAAAGCCTTCACATCGTAGCTTTTGATGACTTGTTTAGTTCAACTTTAAATTAGTTCTAGTGATAGTGATTTTTTATCTAGAAAGATTAGAAGTGTTGTCCTACTGTCAGAGGCCTCGGCCTCGGCGTGGGTGAAGGCGAGCGGGGCTCTGTTCAATTAAAGAAGCTGTTGGATTTCATCAAATTTTTTCTAGCTATTTCATTTTACATAATAGCTAAATCAGAATTTTAGCTATTCATTTTTAAAGGAGCTCTTGGAGTTGCTCTAACTATACATCCTACGCTTCATGAGCAATTTGGACGGATCACAGATCTAATATTACTAATTCGGTGAGTTTGTTGATTTATATATAGCAATACTCAAAACCGTAATAATATTCGTTCTTGTAAGTGTTGGCATGCAGAGCTCCCGAAATCATTGAAGCAACACTTGGGTCGGCGTCGATTATAGCTGTCTACTACGTACAAGTCTTGTTTCATGAGAATGACTTGCATTGGCTGAGGCCTTAGATGGTATTGTAAGCGACTGTGTAATGGCTGGAACAGAGACGTGCCTTCAATATGACTTTTCCTTTCGAGTCAACTGCCATATTCCCGCCAGTGTCTAATCTCATTTGAAAGAATGTTGGCGTACTACCACAATATGGGTTACACGTCATGCTGCATCAAAGGCAGATTCGGTAAATTGTGCCATTGTCCGGTGCCATGCCTTAGATGAGTAAAATCTATTGATCCTTACTCCATATATATAATAACGTGACTACCCACCCACTAAATTAGGATCAATGCGATGTAGGAGTACTCTACTGGCGGCTTGTGCGGCAACGGATCAGGTGGAAACTACAACCTTCGTCAAAACCCGTGCAAACCACATAAAGCTCTCCTGATTTTTTTGATGGTCGGGGGGGGGGGGGGGTTTCCACACCTGATTTAATTTCATGGGCCGTTCGCAGTAGGCCAAGAAGCTTGGTACTTAGAGTTTTCAACGGCAATGAAAAAACAGGGCAACCAGGGGATTTTTCTTTGGTTGTACCACATTATAGGAAACAGGGAGCACCAGGCGTCTTCCGTGGCCAAACGATCTGCTTGGGGGAGGCGCAGACACCATTGCCGCACTTCGTCTCTGCAGTTTCTCCAGAAGCTCTCCTGATTAGAAATGTGTGTGTGTGGGACACACCATACCGAACAACATGAGAACTCACTGCCATTGGTGTGTCCCACACACACACATTTCTACTTCGAGTCGTTATCGCACCCATCGGTAGGATCATGGTCACCTGACAACATGAGAATTAGCAAGGGAAAACAATAAATGTTAACGACAATTCACACAACCATATGCAATAAGAACTCACTGCCATTGTGCGAACCACTCGCCTCAGAATCAGAAAGCGGTGTCGAAGTTTTGCCACCCAAATATCCATCCAGCTTGGCAAAACTGGCATCAATTTGACCAAATAGGCGTTTAACCTGGTCAACTTTCTACAGATATAAAGCGAGGTAAAGGGTAAAGCACGACGCAATTAATTGGCATCTCAATTCTTAAGGAGTGTACAAGGTATATCCGGAAAAAAAATATTTACTACTCCTACTACCTTGCTATGCTCTTCATCGTCGGTCTCCTCGTCACTTTCAGGGGGTCCGCAAGTGAATGGCAGCGCCTTGTCTGCCTCGATGATTCAAAAGTCATAGATTAAATGAAACAAACAAATGGTGCAGAGGATCAATAATAGCATATCAGTACTATGTATGCACCATGGTTGAGAGCAACAAGTACTTTAGCTAATACTTCACAGCGTGTGAGGGGTGGGCTTTGTCCAGTGTATTTGAACATACCATCACCAGTGTCTGCAATTGGTAGTATATCTCCAAATGTCAAACAAATGGAGGTGATGCCATTGTTGAGATATTCAATCTTTTTTCATGTTCTGTGCATTTTCCAGATAAAAGGTTGCAAAAATCAGACTCCCTGAGCAGATCACGCTGCAACTTGCAGACCTTAGCATGATTGTAATCATCAATTGTCACGACTGCATGTTTTTCCAAGTGCTCAATCACTTGCTGGCAGAGATCTTCGTCTGCCTCATACCCCCTTTTGTCTGGACCACTGAGGAACGTGGCCTCTGCTTTCTCCTATACTGACGAATCAATATCAGGAACATCTATTGTCATCGCTAAAGTCATTTGACCATCCTGGAGTTCGATGGTTTCCTCATGCACTTTTAGGCCCAACCTTTTAACAATGTCATCCAGGATGCGACGACGTGGGATTGTGATTACATGAGTAGAGTAGCTAGACTGCACATGCTGGTACACAAGGGAAAAAGAATCAGCAAGCATGCACACGTATGTGTATACCAGATATGCTCAATTATTGTTTATTCGAAACTTGGACGATGCATAGAGCTTACCCCAGGAACATGAACAAGGGACAACGAATCATCTTCTGACACAGCTGAGTTGACCTACGTTAAAGAATAATAACACAAACCAAGTTTGAGGAAACGTGGATGATAATTTGGGAACATACCCGGGAAATTCACACTCTTTGTACCAGTGGGTTGTCAACAGGCAGTTGTACAAGTGAAGTGACATAATCTTTTGTGCAGAAAAGGCGACGAGAGCAGCGGCCAGAAACCTGCAGATGTCGAGATGGACAAGTGTATGAATATATTAATTTGCTGGGTCGAATTAAGGTGAAGTTTGTAATATTGTTTGAGATATTCGGATATACTTCTACTACTATGTAAAGTTCTTCCCATTCCCAATTCTATTCTGGTTATGGGTTGGTCGTAGTAATAGACAGAAAACTACCCCCAGGTTGATCCGTTTCTGTAATTTCGTTGCTTTTGTTAGTATAATGAAATTTCGGACCTGACATAGTGGGAAAAAAAATGTAAGCGATACTTGAGCAGGAACTCCGACCGCCACAAAACAAGAAGAGGAAATCAGAAATAATCTAAAGCTCGACTTGATGTCGTGTTGGATGTAATTAATTATTATATTACTGGAAGGTTGCCCCGTGTGATTTCAATCCTCGTGATGCTATTCTATTACTGACTACATTAATTGATTATGTACAATCTCCTATGTTCAGAAAGGGAGGGGGCATAAAAAATTATCCTCTTCATCGGCCTTTGCAGGCATAGAAAGGGGAAATGGAGGCGAGGCCGCGACATGGCTCCTGCCACCGACCGGTTGACATCACCTGGATGGCCTGCTAGATTGTCGGCGGACGAACAGATGGGATCTTCTGTAGGCGCTACGGGTGGAGCGACGGTGCCCATGTCAAGCCGCCTCTTTGACGGAGAGTCCTTCCCGCTGCGTATAGCCAGTGGACGCTTCGTCGGTGTACGGCAGGGGGATCCACTGCTCGCTCTATGAGATGATGAAGAATGCATTGTGGTAGTGATGGACTGCAGCTGTGCTATATGGAGCCTTCGTGATATATATGAAGAAGAAGAAGTAGAGAAACCTTGCAGTACAAAGATTTTGAGAGAGAGAGAGAGAGAGAGATGGAAGCGAAAGAAAACCACGATCGCAAAATTGCCGGGGTTGCCGCAAAGCATACGTAACTGAAACTCGCATGAAATTATGGAAACATTAAGCAATGAAGTTACCATGCATACTATGCCTTTGATCACCCGTCGTGCTCCGCGGCAACCGTGGTGCTGCATGCGCAACCCAAGCCGCCTTCACATGGCCGTGTGGGCAACCCAAGTGGTTGCACCTAGCAGCGTGGCCCTAGAGTAACCGAGACCAGGCTACGCAAGTTGTGCACGATGGCCGCACGCATGCCGTGTGGGTCACGGTTACGCATTCCTCTGTAGGTTGTACTAGCTTGTACCACTAGCTACATGCATGGATGGTACGTAACCGGGGCACCACCATCGTGCCATCGTGCGTAACCGGGTATGTGTTACCGGCCGGCGTTATACATAGAGAAGTTTACAATTAATAAAAAATAGCATTAAGGAGTGTAGACCACCCGATCCAAACAGGGTTTTAACTACTTTTGTTCTTGTTCAGCTTTCAGTTTTCGATGTTGAACCACTGTACACCGATTAAGGGAGGAGCAGCATCTGGTGGAGGACATCCTGCAACACCGACTGCGTTACGCAGAAATAGGCTTCAGATGCATGCGTAACCTAGACAGGCATGGTTACGCAAGCATCCATGCTGCATCCGGTCGTGTCGATTCGGTGCGTAACCTGTACCCGTGCGGATACGCACTATCCGTGCTGCGTGCTGCAACACTGACTGGGTGGTGTCGATTATGCGCGTAAGATGGACCCGCTCGGTTATGCACCATCCATGTGTGTAGCTATTATGTAACTTATGTGGCCTGCGAGATGAGTTTGGTTAGGTTGCCTCCGTCAGATCGAGAGTGGATGGTGCAGATGCGGTGATTGCTGAGTGCAGTCATTTTGCCTGACTGCACACGGCAGGTGAATGCATGACCCGTACCGGCTCGGTTACGAATGATCCATGTTGCGTGCTGCGATCATTTGATGGCAGCTTTGCCTGTGCCACGGTCCACGTGTATTACACAGAGTGTCGGTTACGCAAAAACCACGCTGTATCCTCTGTCGTGTTGTTTCATCGCGTAACCTTGAGCCGACAAGGTTACGCAAAATCCACGTTGCATCCAGTCGTCTCGAATCTGTGTGTAACCTTTGTAGGTTACGCGCCATCCGTGCTGCTTGATGCAACACCACCGACTGTCTCGTGTCAAATCAGCGCGTAAGCTGCACAGGTTACGCTCCGTCTGTGCTGCTTGAGCAGCAACACCGACTCGATTAAGCACGGACTAGGTTACACACCTTTAAGACGGCTGGCTGCATGGTGCGACACTGACTGCATTACTCACGGTGACGGTTATGTACGCATGGTGCAACCTCCAGCAAATCCGTACCCTCTAGGTTACGCACCATCCATGCTGCATGCAACATCGTCTCACAGGTGCAGGCAGCACTGATAGTGCGTAACCGAACGGGTGTAGCGAATCTCCGCGTAACCTTTGCAGGTTACGCGCCGTCCGTGCTGCTTGATGCAACACCACCGACTGTCTCGTGTCGAATCAGTGCGTAAGCTGCACAGGTTACGCTCCGTCCGTGCTGCTTGAGTAGCAACACCGACTCGATTAAGCACGGACTAGGTTACTCACCTTTAAGACAGCTGCCTGCATGGTGCAACACTGACTGCGTTACTCACGGCGACGGTTACGTACGCATGGTGCAACCTCCAGCAAATTCGTACCCTCTAGGTTACGCACCATCCATGCTGCATGCAACACCGTCTCGTAGGTGCAGGCAGCACTGATAGTGCGTAACCAAACGGGTGTAGGTTACTCACAGGATCGACAGGACCGGATGCAGCAGGGATGGTGCGTAACCCTCGGCTGGGTGCATGTTACTGACCTTGGACCTTGGACGGCAGCGAACGGCGGCTGCTGAGAGGGGGGACGGGGAGACAGCGCCCTGGATACCGGCTTCTTGGCAACGCACCCCGAAAGCCCCAAAATAGATCGACTTTATATGGCACTCCCTCCATTCTCTTTTGATAGGAATACTCCGTATTTCCAAAAATCAGATTTTTACAAATGATAGTCCTATTTGCCATTGGTGTGGGCCGTGGCAATAAATGGCACAGATAATAATGAGTATCATGAGTAGAATGCCATTTGACAGAAGAGAAGTTTAAGACTACTGGCTGCATGGTGCAACACTGGCTGGGTTACGCACTAGGTCTGTTACGCAAATCGGTCGTGTCAATCTTGCGTGTCACCTGCATCCGGTCGTGTCGGTTCTGCGCATCACCTCAGCTCGGTTACGCACGGTTCGGCTAGCACCATCCGTTCTGCATGGCGCGTGCAACATCGATTAGGTCGTGTCGATTCAGCGCGTACGCACCGTCCGTGCTGCTTGATGCAACACTACCGGTTCCAGATGTATGCGTAACCTGAACCTGCTCGTACCCGCACGGACTCGGTTACGCACCTTGATTCTGCAACACCGACTGGCTGGTGCCGATTCGGCGCGTAACCTGCATCCGGTTGTGTTGATCCTGCGCGTCACCTGCACTGCACCAGCTTTGGTTACGCATGATTCGGCTACGCACTATCTGTTCTTCATGGCGCGTGCAACACCGACTACTTTGTGTCAATTCAGCGCATAGTAACATAAGAAATAGGCTTCAGTTGTACTCCGTATGCGTAACCTACACCCACTTGGTTATGCACCATCAGTGCTGCTGCATGCATAGGGCAACTACGACTGGGTAACGCATAGACTCAGTGGACGTTGTCCAAGCCCCTGTGGACATTGTCTTCGACATAGGCAGCCGGGTGATACGAGCGATACGTGCCGATGTGGCCGCAGTATCTTGTGTGATGAAGGCAATGCTCTATGGTGGTGGAGTGGAGTCAAACATCATTCGTGATGCCCATTTTACCCCTTCCACTATAGTTTCCCCTTTAGCTATAAAAGGGGGGCGAAGCAAGTGAGCGAAGAACGCACTCAGACAGAACCAATCAAACCCAAGCACACTCGCACTCGCATCACAGGGATCGACAAGGCGGCTAGTGGGAGTCAGAGCTGGAGTCCCCCGCACCATCCTGGCCGATGCCGGCCTGGCCTCCGACGCCGCCTCGCCCCTTGAGGAGCTCGTCGAGGTTGGTTTCCCGACGAATAGCGCGGCCGTTGGCGGCGTAGTACGCCGCGCGGAGCCGACGCGATTCAGGCGTGGCATCCCGCGGCCACCCCAGTGGCACCAGCCCGAGCGCGTGGTCGTTCTCCTGGTCATGGAGGTCGGCGGCCGCGATGGCGTTAGAGGCGCCGCGCTCCACCGCCGTCGCTACCACATTCCGGACGCGCCCGGGAAGCGCGCGGAGGCGGTCGGTCAACAGTACCGGGTCCAGCCTCACCACCGAGGCCGCGATCCTGGCAGCCCCCTCGAGCTCATCGTAGCGATTGACGAGCTCGTCGAACCGCCGGTGAAGAATCACCTCCTGCTCACGGAAGAACCGCGCCTCCTCTTCCCGATCTGCACCGATAAGAATGCAAGGTGAGCAAATCAAACGACTGCAGGAAAACCCCATAGCGTGCGTGAAGACTAACCGAAGGCAAGGGCCTGCGCGTCGGCCGCAGCGTTGCGGGCTTTGTTCCCCTCCTTCTCGGATGCCTGGAGGGCGGCCTCAGCGCTGCGGAGGGCATGCTCCAGCACCGCATTGCGGCGGAGCGCCTCGTTGAGCTCCAAGATCCGGTCCGCCTCGTGTGCTAACCGCACAGGGGGCGCCGGAGCGATGGCAGCAGAAGGAGCAGCGGTGGCGGCCGGAGCGGCGGGGACGGCAGCCAATGCTGGCGGTGGGGAGACCTCTCTCGACCCATCCTCGGACGAGCCGCCGGAAGCAACGGCAGCAGCGGCGGCGGTGGTCGGCCCACCCCCGACGCTGTAGTCTACCCTGCAAAGACAGACGTGGCAGAACGCCGTCAGTGACGGCGGCAGGGTACGACGGTAGAAGAGGACAAGGAAGAACAACGCCTACCCGCCGCGGGTGAGGATCCGGCGAATCTTCGGCCCCGACACCGTCGAGTCCCAGGGTCTCTCTGCGGGGCGCTTGTCACCAGCCATGGGGCTCTGGCGGAGACGGAGAAGAGAAAAGAAGGGAAGCGAAAGAGAGAAGTTTGCCGCAGGCGTCGAGGCTCGGGGAGCAAGAAGATGCCAAAGGAAAGAGGCGTGCTAGATTCATGGCGACGCCGCGGGGATTTATACTCGCTGAAGGCAGAGCGTCTGGGCAGTTCCCCAAAGACGATGAGCTGCAAACTCTCTCCCTTCACCCACGCGGCCCACTCCCCAAGTCTGTGCTGGGCCCGCTAGGTTACGCACCATCCATGCTGCAATGGCTCCTGCAACACAACCGACTGGGTCGTGTCGAACCTGCATAACCCTCGCCTAGGCGGTTATGCATGAGCCATGGTGTCTACGGAGGGAGGGAGTACTAGTAGTACGAGTAAGTAACCAAACCACACAGATCGGCTAGTAGTATAGTATGGAGCGTCTCTTCGAAGACATCTGACAAAATTGGAACGATACAGAGTAGTAGTAACTCCTATGGCAGTAGACCATTGAAGCATGGTTACGCACCAGCCTTGCTGCATTGTTCCTCCTGCAACACCGACTGCGTTACGCACAAATGGGCTTCATATGTATGCGTAATGTGCACCCTCTCGGTTACACGGCATCCATGCTGCACCGGTTGTGTCGATTCGGTGCGTTATCGGTACCCGCTCGGTTACGCACCAGCCACGCTGCATTGTTCCTGCAACACCGACTGCGTTACTATACGCACAAATGGGCTTCAAATGCATGCGTAAGCTGGACCCGCTAGGTTACGCTCCATCCATGCTGCATGGCTCGTGCAACACCACCTACTGGGCCGTGTCGAACTTGCGTAACCCTCTCCTCGGCGGTTACGCATGAGCCATGGTGTCCACGGACGGAGACGAACATGACCAATGGCATGGCTGGCTCTCGCGCATGGCTTCCTTAATTTGGCAATAAGTACACAGGGTGGCAATAAGCCATGGTGCCGCCGCCGATCGCCAAACGCCCTCACACCATACCCCAGTTTTAGATGAGTATGCATTCACTTCTTCCACGATTGTGCCATGATCAGAAATGAACTCAACCAACTGAAAGTGCGAGGATACAGCAGGGTTGAAAATCAAACTAGTGAAAATATGTTCGTCGTCATCAAGTTCCAGGCCCTCATCAATCCGGTCGGCGATGAGGTCGCGCCAGGCCCGGGAGACGCACTTTAAACGGCACAGAGATGCTTGGTACTTCCCATTGTACATTATCATCAGGCTGATCTGAGACATGTTGCTGTTTTTCCTTCTCTACCTCCTGTGCACAACGCCCTATAGCGCTTAGGGGTTCTGCAACTGCAGCACCTATAACTACTCTAGGCTTGAATACTCCCCACAGGTAATGTTTCCTCTCAAATGCTGCATATATAAGAGAATAATGTGAGTGAATAAACCCTAGAGTAAACACTACAAGATACAAAGAAATTAAGGCCATCTTAGCGAATACTGGTTTTGAGGAATCAAATATGATGTATCAAGAACAGAATACCTATTTGTAAGGTGTACACACATATTAAGATTCATATTTTACAATCTTTGACCAACAATTTTAAATTTTTATAATGCAAACATGAAATGGTTAGATTACTCTCAAATGATCATGCTACTTCCATCCCATGAAAAGTGCAATTCTAATATTTGAAAAAAATACCAAACAAAAGCAATCCTAGGAAATAGATCTAACTACATGCCTAATTAAGTGGTCAGATGGATTTGCATACCGAAATTTACTACATGTGGCCAACGAATAAAGGCATTCGAGTCTTTTCACATCACCACTAATCTATCGTAGAAAAACTAGAATTGCACTCATCATGGGATGGAGGAAGTAAGTTTTATAACAAATAATGTAATGTAATGTAATATAATATAATATAATATAATACAATATAATATAATATAATACAATATAATATAATATAATACAATATAATATAATACAATATAATATAATACAATATAATATAATATAATACAATATAATATAATATAATATAACATAACATAAGATACATGAATGGTCAAAAGTG
The DNA here is from genome assembly GCA_036936925.1 of Cenchrus fungigraminus. Lineage (NCBI taxonomy): Eukaryota > Viridiplantae > Streptophyta > Magnoliopsida > Poales > Poaceae > Cenchrus > Cenchrus fungigraminus. The sequence continues at coordinate 55,656,466 of CM072777.1, forward strand.
TAACTTGAGGAGTAACTAGTCCATACTTTTGTGCTGGTCTAAACTGGTCCATAGGGTGTAACTAGTCTCGATCCGATAGGTCCCAAAAGGACTTCATTATAAGAGATCACATTTGCAAAAAAAAGTGCTAGAGGAGTACATACTTTTGTGATGATCAGGCAATAGAATTGATGGGAATATCAACATATCAGTATCACCAATAATAGCTTGCAAAACCAGATCATTATCCATGACTTCTTTAATTAGTTCGTCTAGTTCTTTATCTTGCCTAGGAATAAACAAAATACAAGATTAGGCATATTATGGAAATGAATGTTGGATAAAAGTTATGCCGAGAAATGGTTAAGTGAGATACCTCATATCAGGAGGAAAAAAGTATATGCCAATGTTGTCACCGCTTGGTTTTGATGCCTCCCATGCCTTAGGCCACACCTCAGATCTCAGGAGTGTTGTCAATTCAACTAGTGGAAACAATTGTCTAGATAAACTCCATGCTTTCTCACATGATTTGGTTGACAAATGTCCAGCCAATGATATATATTCCCCACCATCTATCTTAAAGATTCCGCTGACAACATAAGCAACCGAAAAATTAGAACGTAAAATATGAAACAATACAAGAATACTTCAAATATATGCTAGAGCATCCATTATACCTCCAATTAGGTTAGTCAATGGGTTTCGAGCAACAACACCATTGTTGCTCAACAAATGTCACCATGGAGACTTTGACATGACCATCTTGTGACAAAGATTTAGTGATGTCATTTCCAACACGAATAGGATTATGATTGCCACCACCTTCTTGTCCTTCATCATCATATTTACCTTTCACACATCTTTGTTTCTTCATTAGCCTACTAGCCGTATTATTCCCTTGCACATCTTTGTTACCATCATCCTCCATTGTTTTCGCCTTTTCTTCCAACAATGGTTCCTTCTTCTTCGTAGACATGTCATTATTGGTTCTGCCATCACCTTTAGCAACTTGGTCCCTGTTACTTGACTCTATGAGCTCCCTTTAGTTATCATTGATCAAATCGGATCGCTCTTTTAATCTCTTTATTTCCTTGTGAGCCAACTCTGACATAGCCTTCAAGCGAGTTGGAACATCTCTTTTCTTCTTCAAGGGAAATTGTTCATTCAATACAACATTCACGTTTGAACTTGACCTCAATTGAATTTTCGAACTCAAGGTACTATGTTGCTTTGTATCCTTCGATGTAGGTTGAACTTGACTTGACTTTCTAACACTCTTTTTCGCAATGTTAGCTTCCAACTGACTAGAATATTGTTTACCATGTTGTGGACCCGCTAGTCGCATATTTTGTTGGGTTTTCAGTAAGTCTTTAAGAGACATCTTCATGATTTTAGACTTCTTCCGTAGAATTGGCACCCTTGCCTTTGGGCTAAAAGGCAAACCATGTTTCCTTGGACTTACCATATTTTTCTTATTGATTGACAATAAGAAAAAGTATTCCTAATACCACACGAAAAACAAAATCAAATGCATGCAAATGTGATTATTTTGCTAAATATTTTTTCATTTCACATGGGAACAATAATAATAAAGAGAAAAGTGAACCAAAGAAAATGATTCATGTAATTTAGCTTGACTCCTATCCACAATATCAAATATGCTCAGCATTCAGGCCAACAATCGCATTTTGCGATATATATCCACTAGATATCTAAGTGCTCATCACATTCAAACAAAATAATTCTATTCATACAAAAAAAATCCTTTGATTAGATATACTCCATCCATCCTGGATTAAGGCATTTAAGCATTCAAAATATATGCTCAACACATAAGGCATTCTAGACACATTTAAACATGATAAGTTTAGCTGATTGGTTGATTAGTTGAAGTTGGTTCCTTGTTATTTGAAACCAATGTTAAAATAATATAGCAATACAGCACCCCACGTCATAATTTAAGGAGACATGCGTCTTTTGCCAATCCTTAATCGGATGTGAAGGCACGCTACAAATCTTGTGGTTGTCTAATATGCAAACAAATTATGCTTGCAATATATGTATCCAACTACCTTGAGCAGTACCAATACTTACGTATGAAACCCATTGAACGAACAAGCTGAGCTGAGCCTTGCAATGCAAGCACATGGTCCATCCAATATAATGTAGCATGCATTGCATAAAAAATCAGACTATTATTTATCTCGATTATGCTTAGCGCTCCATCAGCTGAACTCATCAGCTCCCAATGAATTGTACTAGTAGAAAAAAAATCAATCTATAGCTACTACTAATCTCGATTATGGTTTACACTCATCAGTTGATCTCAAGTTTTACTCTCTACCCAATCAGTTAGTAAGTTTATTGATTACTGCCCTGCCACTGAATATCTAGAAAGGAACACCCAATCTCCACTTGATTGAAACCACTGACACCATGGATGTATGAATGGATGATAAGTGATGTGAACGGTGCGCAATTAACTAAAACAAGTAATCAACCCAAGCATCTGACAAACGCACATACGCACAACATCAACAAGATCAAGATTTTTCAGTTACTAGGTGTGAAAACAAAATGAGACATATAAAAGATGAGATAGTGAGGCCGTGCATGCATACCTCCGCTCTGTCGACGTTTGATATAGTATCGTGCAGAGGATGAAACCAACCTTGATCATCCACAGAAACCGTAGGAGCCCTAGCCCGCAAGGCCGTGAAATAAAAGCGGGGCACGATTGCAAAATTGCCGGGGCTGACTGCGAACCTAACTGAAATTTGCATGCATGGAAGCCTATAGCCTGCGGGATTGTTTCCTTCCAAAACATCAAGCAACACAACCAAGATGGTGCGTATTGCAGGCGGTTGCAGCCTGGATGGTGCGTAACCGAGCAGCTGGTGCAGGTAACGGTGTAGAATCGACACCACCAGATGCAGCATGGGTCAGGTTACGCATACATCTTAAGCCTATAGGCTCGGTTACGAACGATCCATGCTGCGTGCTGCGATCATTTGTTGGCAGCTTTGCTTGTGCCACGGTCAATGTGTATTATGCACATACGAGGCCGCTTTGTACTACGCATGCAGCATCTCGGTTGCCGCGGAACACGACTGGGTCGTGTCGATTCAGCGTGTACGCACCGTCCGTTCTGCTTGATGCAACTCCATCGGTTCAAGATGTATGCGTAACCTGAACCCACTCATACCCGCACGGACTCGGTTACGCACCTTGATGCTGCAACACCGACTAGGTGGTGCCGATTCGGCGTGTAACCTGCATCCGGTCGTGTTGATACTGCACGTCACCTGCACTGCACCAGCTTCGATTACACACGATTCGGCTATGCACCATCCGTTCTTAATGGCGCGTGCAACACCGACTGCATTGTGTCGATTCAGCACGTAACCTCTCCGTGCTTATTGATGCAGCGTGTCACCTGATCAGGTTACGCACGGTCCGTGCTGCTTGATGCAACACCGACTGGGTTCAGCACGGACTCGCGATTACCCACCTTTAAGACTGCATGGTGCAACACTGCTTGGGTTATGCACGTTGACGGTTACGCAAAATCCACGCTGCATCTGGTCGTGTCGATCCTGCGCGTCACCTGTAAACCCAAATTGTTGTACCACAGAGCGAGCATATATAATGCGTAACCATGAGGTTATGCACCATCCATGCTGCATACCACACCGACTGAGTTACGCACCACCCCCTGCTGCATGGTGCGTAACATAAGAAATAGGCTTCAGTGGTACTCCGTATGCGTACCTACACCCACTGGGTTAAGCAACATCAGTGCTGCTCCTTGCATAGGGTAACTACGACTGGGTAATGCACAGACTCGGTTACGCACCATTCATGTTTAAGATACCAGAGCCTTCAAAGGAAGCTGTGAAGAAAAATTAAATTCAAATCAGACTTAATCAAAAAAGTTGTCAAGAAGGGTGTGTCGCCTCTGCAATATTATGAGGGTATTATTACAGAAGCAGATTGGATTTGGAACAGTTTTGTACAGGCAAAGAAGTCAGAAGATTTGGCATTGTGCTTTGAGCTTCTCTACGCTGGATCTCGCTGGGAGGGAGAGGGCAGAGGAGGGAGGTCGCACCGCTGTTCCTCCCGCCTCGCCTCACGCCCCTGCTCCGCCCATCGGGGACGGATCTCGCCTCGCGCCCCATGGTTCCGCGGAGGAGCAATTGAAGGAAGGCAGAGGCACTCTGTATTCCAGAAGAGGAAGAATCAAAGATAGATACCTATCAACGTTACTGACGGCGGCAGCAAGCTTACTATCATCATCAAGTAGCAAAACCATTTCAAGGAGAAGCTTGCTAAGGACTAGTAAACACTGATCTTGCCTGAACACACTCCAAAGGAAAGATGCCTTCCATGCCTAATCTAAGGTAGAGCTGGTCTAAAAACTATTGGCTAAAGAATGAAATGACCTACCGAAGGAAACGAGTGGGAATCCATTGGGTTATAGGCTGAGCTTCATAGAAAGAGTCACGTGTTGGCTGCAACCAAGTGGTGGTGCTCGTGAAGTGATGGATGGTGTTCGCCTGCCAGGTTCAGTAGGATCACAAGACAAGCAGTGCCTGTTGCAAATAAAAGGAAATCGTCCAAAGATACACAAGTAAATGGCTTAAATAATATGAAGGATTCTCTTTAATAAAGGCCGGGTACATCAAATCAAAAGCCGATCGCATCGGCTGAAAAAAGGAGATACATCAAGATCTTGCTAATTCTTTAGCTTTCTCTAGTTGTACTCTAGTGATAGCTATTTCTTCCAGTTTCTTCTCATCTGTGGAAATCACAAGTTGAAGACCCTGTTTCTGCCTCGACGATGGCGCACGTTGATTCGCACCATGAGCGTTGATGTTCGTCAAGATCCTTTCTATGTCCTCGCAGTTAGGAGACTGAGGGAAGTACAGGAGTGATTGTCATGTGAAGCCCATAGATGGGGAAATAAAAGAAAGGATTGAAGGAAACCTGATTCGCAGAAGAAGAGGAGGAAGACATCGCATCGCATCGCATCAGGTTACACATAACAGAAGAGGATGAAATGTCTTGTTTTATAGGCCATGCAACACTGACTGCGTTACGCATGGAGTCTGTTACGCAAAATCCCCATGCATCCAGTCGTGTCGATCCTACGCGTCACCCGCACCAGCTCAGTTACGCACGGTTCAGTGACGCACCATCCCATGGCGCGTCCATCACCGACTGGGTTACGCACAGAGTCTGTTACGCAAAATCCACGCTGCATCCTGTCATGTCGTTTCATCGCGTAACCTGTAGCCGATACGGTTACGCAAAATCCACACTGCATCCGGGCGTGTCGATTCTGCGCGTAACCTCCTTTCGCCCTCTTCAGTTATATGGACCGTGTAACGCAGTGGGTCCATCTTACTCCTCGGGGCGGGCGCCCCTGTGGCTGTAGACGACACGACGTGAGGGGAGCGGAGGCGCTTGCAGGCCCGTCCCGTCCTGTCAAGGCTGTACACAGTTTGCTTCTCCCCGAAGCGAAGCCCGCGCCGGGGAGGCTGCTGACGCGTCGTCCATGGAATTCTAGTGCGCATCCCGCTGAATGGCACCTGCGTAACCGAGACCTTGCAGGTTACGCGCTTAGTCGACACCACCCGCTGTGTCCCGCGGCAACCGCGATGCTGGCGTGCGCAACCCAGTCGGTGATGCATGCGCCATGGGTGGGATGGTGCATCGCCGAACCGTGCGTAACTGAGCTGGAGCAGGTGACGCGTAGAATCGACACGACCGGATGCAGCGTGGATTTTGCGCAACCAATCAGTGCGTAACCTAGTTAGTGTTGAGCCATGCAGCGTGGATTTTGCAGAGTGGATGCAGTACGCATGTGCGTCATGGATTGTGTGTAACCCAGTCAGTGTTAAGCCATGCAGCGTGGATTTTGCAGAGTGGATGCAGTACGCATGTGCGTCATGGGTTGTGCGTAACCCAGCGGGTCCAGCTTACTCCTCGGGGTGGGCGGCGCTGTTGTGGCTGTGGACGACATGACGGGACGGGAGTGGAGGCGCCTACAGCAGCAGGCCCGTCCCGTCCCGTCCCGTCAAGGCTGTACACACGACACGACACAGGGATCGTGTGTACTAACCCTTGTCTTGGCAGCAAGCCGCGTTACCCGGGCTGAAGCAGCGCGTGGCACCCCACCCCCCATCCCCCCCGTCCCGTCGTCCATCGTAATAATGATGGTGCTTCACGAGCACGTGGCGCCCGCGGGCCCACAGCGGCCTGCCCTCGCCGCAGTTTGCTTCTCCTCGAAGCGAAGCGCGCGCCCGGAGGCTGACCCGTCATCCACCACAAGAATAGTGCGCAGCCTGCTGTATGGCACCTGTGTAACTGTCACCTTGCAGGTTACACATTCCTCTCAAGCTCTGCAGTATCCGGCCGCCGCAGGATCGACACAACACCATGTTGCAAGTTGGTAATTATTACCAGTTGATTTAAGTACATTATTACTAGCGGACAGGGCATATGAAATAGGGCTTCAAAAACCACATGCGCAGACAAACAGCATGTTCATAGGACTGGGGCTAAACAGACAAACAACATTCTTCTTAATATGGTGCTCAAATCCCATGATGAAGTTCGGCATTGTTTTTTATTTTTCTATGTGGACTGGTCAATTCAGATAGTTGCTCACATCCTTCTTCATACTTTACTCAATCGGTTATTCGGTTTCAGCTCAAACTTGATGCCTTAAAGAGATTGACAGTCTACAACATGTAAAAGCTGCATGATTTTTTTAGCCTTTTTCTTTACTTTGTTTTTGTGCACATACATTACCACAAGCGATGGTAAAGTATTTATAAACAAATAGAAGTGTTACTACCAGATGCTAATGTATTTACAAACATAGAAATAATGTAGAAGAACAACAGAGTTGGTCATAATGTAACTTACAAATATTAAGTGTTCACAGATAATTTAGAACACTGAGAACCCTTTCATCAACGTTTCGACATTTGACCATGACTATCTTAAGGCATGGCGATGCCATATTTGATTCCACAGTTGCATCGGGGTATCCTTTAACTTCCACATTGTATATGCTCCACAGTACATTAATATGTTATAAACTGCTTTAGTTTAACATAACAAACACTGTTGCTAGAATATCACTGACTGAAAATTAAATGGTTCTTCCTATAGCCGAGGCACACAGCAACAACAGAAACTAACTGACGCCAATTTGTTAGATTGTGATCACTCGGAGCTCTTGAGAGTGTTGTCGATGTCAATGATGAAGCGGTACCTGACGTCAGCCTTGGCGAGGCGCTCCATGGCCGTGGTCACGTAGTTCGCTCCCACCACCTCGACGTCCGCCATCACACCATGCTTCGCCACCACGTTGATCATCTCCTTTGTGTCCCTCATGCCGCCGATGCAGCTCCCCGCCAGGGTCTTGCTCCCTGCAGGTATTTTTTCACACGCACATGATTAGTTTCAGAATGGCCACTTGACAAACTGATGGAGAACCAACAGCATGAAAGGTCCAGCATACCCAACACTATTTGGAAAAAGCAAGCAAATTTCTCATAAAACAGATTGATCATTCGGTGACGAGATCAAACGGTGGGATCTCCAGTGGCTTCTCCGACAGGCCGACTATGACCATTTGGCCGTAGGGCTTCATCAGGCTCATGTATGGGGCCATGGGGATGTTGGCGGACACCGTGTTGATGATGCCGTCCATGGTGCCAGTCGCAGCCTGCCAAAAAAATAAGACCCAACATTGCAGAGTGAGAAATTCATGATCCAGTTCATTAGTTCAATACAGAACACTTAATGATGTATTTCTCTCACAACACCTTCATTTCATCAGCATTCTTACTTATGATGAAGGCGTCAGCACCAAGGCGGTCTAGGGCGTCCTCCTTCTTCGCTGGCGACGAGCTGATCACGGTGACCTTCATCCCGAATGCCTTAGCGAACTTCAAGGCGATGTGGCCTAGCCCTCCCAGGCCCACCACGCCGACGTGCTTCCCGAGCACGTTCAGGCCGTGGTGCTTCATGGGGCTGTACACAGTGATGCCGGCGCACAGCAGCGGTGCGCCCTGGACCAGCGGCATTGCGTCGGGGAACCGGACCACGAACCGCTCGTGGACAACCATGTTGCTCGAGTAGCCGCCGTAGGTGACAGTGGCGTCGAGGTCGACGTCATTGTAGGTGAAGATGATGCCCTTGCAGTGGTTCTCGAAGCCCTCGTCGTAGCTGTCGTAGGACTGGCATGAGTTCACCATGCAGCCGACGCGGACGCGGTCGCCGGCCTTGAACTTGGTCACGTTCTTGCCTAGCCCCGTCACCAATCCGGCGATCTCGTGACTGCAACACATGGACAAAAGAGCAGTTCATTATTTTCAGAGGTCACAATTTGATAAAAGTCTTTCTTTGGTACAGCTCTGGCTCCTTTGGATTTTTTAAACTTTGATTTCTCCGTACAAAATGACTCCAAGTACTCTAATGCTCTAAAGATGAAGTCAGTTTTGACTTTGAGCAAACTGTTTGATAGAGCTTCACATTTGGAGCTGCAGGAGAAACCAAAGCCGAACCTAAAAAAAATAAACCAACAACAGCAGCAAGGCATAGGCAAGTCACGTACCCCGGTACGACGGTGTACATGGCGTTATTCCACTCGTTCTTGATGCTGTGCAGGTCAGAGTGACAGATCCCACAGTATAGAATCTTTATCGCTACATCATCATCTCTGGTGCTCCTGCTTCATTAAGAATTAGATCAGATGTACAGGCTCACAACGCCGCAGGAGCCGACCGGGCACAACCCTGCCGGCGGCGGGGGTACGCTGGCGAGGCCGAGACCCAAGCGGCTAGATCGATGCGGGCGACTACCTAGCCGTCGGGGGACAATTTCTAGCAGGACACATGTACACGACATGTGCGGACGTACCTGCGGGTGATGGTGAGCGGCATGAGGTGGCCGGACGTGTCGTGCGCCGCGAGCGCCGCCACCTTCCCCGTGTGCTGCTGCTTCGCCACTGCTGCCTCCGCCGCCACCGTGGGACCCATCGATGGATCCGACGTATTGCGTGCCGCTGGGGAGCTGAGGGAGGGAACAAGCTCTCTCGATCGGGATCCGGATGCTTCTCCTGGAAGGATGAGGATGATCTGGCCTCATAAATGCCTGGAGATCTAGGCGTGGAATGGAGGAGCCTGCCGCCTGGTTAGATCGAACCGAACCGAACGGTTCTTGGTTACTGAAAGTATGAAATTATATGTGGTTCCAAAGAATCTAGGAATCAGGAATATTCTGTCACGACTAAATCGGTGCTTTGTGCTTTCGGACTTTCGATTACGTTGGAGCCACGATGCGTGCTGCAAACACCTGTGGCCTGTTTGGATGCAAGGGGTAAATGTTTACCCCAAGGCAAATGTTTTGCCCCTTTCATTTGCCTCTTATAATATTTATTACTCCTTGGGGTGTTTGGATTGAGGGGTAAATGTTGATGTGGATGAGAGAGAGGGCTAAGGTCCACCACAATTTTTCTCCAATTTGCTATGACTTTTTAGGAGTATAGGGAATTAGAGGGGCAAAACATTTGACCCACCACATTTGCCCCACGTGTTTGGCGTCTTAGGAGTAAATTTCGGGTAAATTTGCCTTATTTGTTCAATTTACCCTTCCATCCAAACACCCCCCTGGATTACACACACGGCAGGCATTTGTAGCACGCAGCATGGATCGTGAGCAACCGCGGATTGGGCATGCGTGCTGGCCTGTTGCCATCTAAAAAATGGCAGCTATAGGGTTACGCACGCAGCATACGATCGCGATCGAGCGTGTTGCAAGTTGGTAATTTCCCATCGGATTACTGTGCCATGCTTGATGTTTTGGAAGGTAACTATCCAGCGCGGGCTATATGTTTCCATGCGAGTTTCAGTAACGTATGCACTCAATCCACGGCCCCGGCAATTTCGCGATCGTGCTTTTATTTCAAGGTGCACGGAGGCTTCCTTAAACGATTGTTTCCATGAATTCCATCAACTCAAAAACAAAAAGCAAAGTGGTATAATACTCAATGAAGTAAAATAAAGTTTCTACACATGAGTACATGACAACTAAATACTGTAGTAGAATACTCTCAATGCAAATTACACATGATTCTCATTCTCATTAATAAATGGCATGCCGCATAGGCAAACGTGAGGACATAGCATGGGATTTCATTTCACGGAAATGAAACTAGGCGTACCATTGAGGATTTACAGTTTCATCTCCGCACATGCATCAACTCTAACTTCAACGGGCTAGATCAACGGCTACTGGACGAAAAGCAGGTCGGAACCACATCAGCATTTGGTACATGTCCAAGGGCCCAGGATAAGATATGCGCTTAACATTATCCGGGATGTCTTCCTCATTCAGGTCGACAGCAATGGCGTCGTAGTAACATGCATCAGAAATATATACCTAATTAGCCCTCAAATTCCCTGAAGAGGATGGGACGAGGACATAGAAGGGGTAATTGCATCCAACAAAAAGAGCTTGATTACCAATGTCACGGATCTCCTGCACGATCCCAATATCAACATCCACTTCATGAATTGAAACACCCTCCACAAGTAGCTTGCAATCGAAACAACCTAGTATTCTCTTGGACCATCTGTTACCGTTGCGCTCACAGCCATAGGAAGAAACTACCAAGAGTTTTCTGTTGATAGACTGGCCCAAGAAGAACTCATATTCCATGTAATCCTGTAGAGGAATGGCTGATCTTACCACCAGTGTAGGATCTGCAGCTCCTCGGCAAAGATCCCACGACCACAAGTCCCCATTCTCACCAATAGCCATAATTTTCCCATTGTGGACAATGACATCGAGATGCTGTACATATTCTCCAGCAGGGTTCGTCAGCATGGTCCAATTAACACTTCCATGCATTTTGTAGAGTAAGACATTTGGAACAAACATGGCGATAGCAAGATAACCGCCTGATTCAGCAGGAGTCCGACACAGTTTCACTCGATTAAACATGTAAGTGTTCAAAATGAACCCAGCCTTGGTAAAAGCAGCAAACAAAGGCAAAGAAAGCCGCAGTTCAGTAATGGGATTAATGAGTTCGACATTACAGTGCACATCCATGGTTGCAAGCCAGTCATCCTTACACCCAATCCAAAATCTATTCTTCAAACCTTCTACATCCACAAGAAATGTCTCGTTGGAGAAAATATTGTGGACGAAGAACATACCTTGCTCATCATCGTGAGGAATATCCCTGCCATCGGTATCGATGGGGGAAGTAAGCAAGGTTGGAGCACAAGGATGAAGGCGAGGTTTCCATGTACACGCTCGAAAGCTTTCACTGCAAACTAGGGGAAATCTTAGGACGTCAAAAGCCTCCAAGCGATCTAGAATGAGGCCGTAGACATCAGCCAGAAGGTGGATAGATGGAGTGAACAAAGTAGAATCCATGGTGGAGTAATAAACAACTTTGGCGACCAAAGAGAAAGGGGAATAATTCGTGAAGACGATGAAAACTTCCCCTACCTTTAAATACTCAGCTGCCTTCTAGTGGTTCAAAATAAACTCAAGCGACGCGAAATTTTCACCGTTGCCCATCATGTCAAGTGATGCGACGCACACGTGAAATCCATCGACTACATGTCCCGCGTCATTCTCAGTGTACAATTAACCATCACACATTCGGTTACGCACATGTTGTGGCCAATCTCCGAAGTCCTAACCCTAGCTTGGGTTTCGAACCCTATTCTACGTAACCTGAACAGTACCGGTTACGCACGAGCCAAGCGACATGGTACAAACGCATTTTTGGCATAACCTGCTCCCACACGGTTCCGCCTGTTTGGTGCAACTACTTGTTGCACTGTTTATTGACTAAAAAATTCCATTGGAGAGGTCCTTTTTTTAGAAGGCCATTGGAGTGGGTCCTTAATAAGCGGAGGCAACCGTTCAGCCTCAGCAATTCGGTCACTGTCACGTGGGGTCTATCGCTGCGGGGCCCGTACGGCAGTGACACAACTGCAGGGATGCGAACGGCAGAGAATCTCTTTACCTGGGCACATTTGGTTTGCTGCAGCTGGCCTGGCCGTCATCCGACCAACCAAACGGACCCTAATCTTCTTGTCATCTCCTCCGTGGCCGCCTGCCATCTTGCTCATAGCCGAGCGGATGCAGGTTACACGCTGAATCGACACGGCAGAAAGCAGCATGAATGTTGCGTAACCGGGCGGGTGATGGTTACGCTTACATCTGGAGCTTTTTTTTGAGAATATAGATATGGAGCTTGGCTATTTGCAATCCTGGCAAGTAGGCACCAAAGAGCATGCTTCATGGGTGGTGCGTAACTGATTTAGCGGAGGTTACGCATAATCGTCCCGATGCGTTACCGAGTGTGTGCAGGATGGGTTGCTCTGCTGGTAACCCAGTCTGCATTAGATTGCTTCATGCATCTCATTTCGAAGACAACTATAGTACTACAACTACTTATACAACTGCTCCACTGCACATATTGTGTGAATTACAAGAGTTGCAAGCTCCATGAGCGATGGGTAATAAGTCCCAATAGCGTCGGAATTTTGCAACTGTTCATGAATATATCATAATTTCTACTAGCGTTAGACATGCCGTTGGAGAATATTTCTACTTATAAAAGGAGCTGGAAGCTAGAGGGTACTGCACACTACTACCACGAAAGTTCAGGTGCCACAACCCGACACCACAGACAAGATTCATCCTACCAGTCGAACGGTCTCCAAGGCGGCACCCTGATCGTCCTCCACCGCGCTCACGTCCTCCTCATCAACAGCAGGAGCGAAAGAGTTCAGCACCTCCGTGGCCAGGTCCTTCAGACCAGCATAGAGCTCCTCGCCCTCCTCTGGCGGCCCTTCACGCAGCAGCTCTGAGGGGAAGTCCAGAACTCGGGCTCGTAGAGCGATGATGATGTACTCGACCACGCTCTGCACGAGCGATCGAGCCCCATGGAGTGCTGCCGCATCCACGGCAGCGCGGAGCTGCGCCGCGCGGTCTACCAGAGCAAAGAGGGCTGGGTGCAGAGCCCTCAGGCCTCGCTCAGTCAGCAAGTTCGGGACGGGGAGCCCATCGTGCCCACTGTCCGTCAAGATGTCGTGGAGACGGAGGCAGAGACCACGGAGCTGGGAGGCGACGTGCGCTTGGGCGTTCCTCACCTCCACAATCTCTGCCTGCGCCATCTCCACCACTGAAGCTAGCTGCTCAGCGTGGATTGCGTCATTCGCAGCGCTCCGCGCCTCCACCAGACGACTAGTCACCGCGGCCTCCATGGCCGTCTGCTCCATCTCGCGCTCGTGGTGATCTAGTTGTTGCGCGCGAGGCTCTAGCTCGTGGGCGAGGGTGTCGAGTTCCTGGGCGCACCACGCCAGCTAGTCCACCTGCTCCTGGGCCGCACGTCGTGGCTCTGACACGGCCTGACGGTGCTCCACCATCTGACTGTCGAGGCGCTCGGTCCCCTCCAGCACCACGGTTTCCTGCTGGAGCAGCTCGGCCTCTACGGAGGCAAGGAGGCCCTCGCGAGTCGCGAGAGCCTCTTCTCGAGCCGCCAGGTTCGCCTCCAAGAGTTGCGCCTGCTCCTGGCATGGCTCGAGGTCCACCGCCAACGACAGTAGCTCCTGCTCTTGGTGGTGGTGCTCCTGCCAGTGCCACCCGGATGGAGCGCTGCCTCCACCCTCGAGGGTGCAGCGGATGCCGCCCAGGCCCTCAGGCACAGCCAGTGACAGCAGGGCACGGGGCGGCGTCCCGACTGGACGACCAGCAGTGAACTGCTCCGCAGGCTCCCGCGCTGGGGAATCCGGGACTTCAACCATGGCACTGCTTGCGCCAGAGGGAGAGGGCGGCGGAATGCGCAGCAGACTCCTGGTGGCGCCCGCGACGGGGACAGCCGCCGTGACCAAAGCTAACGGAGGCTGAGACGTAGTAGAGCTTCCGCCACCGGCAATCACCACGCTTGTGGAATCTGTCGCCGGCGAACCTCCCGAGCTCCTAGAAAAGGTAGGATTTTTTTTAAAAAAATGGAGAGGATGGCGAACGTTAATGGCAAGAACGGGGACCGATCTGCCGGGGAGCCCCGGTAAACCCATTTTGCCTACGCCGCCACCATATTTGTACCGCTTCTTGCACGCTTGGATGGCGGGCAGCGCACGCCCGAGGACCCCACAGTCGACGGCGAGCCCCGTCCCAGGGCGGTGACGGCAGGAGGGGATGGCGCTCGGGGCTGTTTCTCGGCCAGCGCAGCATCGGGACTCTGGCGCAGAGGCATACACCGCGCGGCGCAAGCTCCAGACGACGGAGGAGGATGGACGACGATCCCATCCTCATCCGTCTATGGGAGCGAGAGCTGAAGGGCTTCGCGCGTCGTGTCGTCGCACAGAGGCCTGACCTCGTCCGAGAGCATCCCTAGCGAAGGGTCCTGCACGTCCAAGATCCGGTGCAGGAGCTCCTGCACCTCGTGCTCGGAGGGTACGCTCAGGGGTCCCAGCACCGTGCGAGTGGGGTCCTTGACGCCGGTGTAGAACCAAGTTGAATGAAGACGAGCGCGGAGCGGAGCGATGCGCCAGCGAAGAAAGTCCGCCACCACCATGGTGGAGGTGAGCCCCGCCGCCCGAAGCGCCACGATCCGATTCCGCACCGGACTCCACTCCTCGGCAAGGACGGGCTCGTCGGTCCAGATACAAGCAGCGGGCGTCGGGTGGGAGGAAGGAAGGCAGAGAAGGGGATGTATCATGCCGGCATCCATGTGAAGCCACTGCCACTTCCATTCCTCCCACATGGAGCGGACGCGCATGGGTATATATTTGGCCTCGCGCGTCTGCCGGAGCGTAAAAAGGCACGCGCCTACCACCGGACGCGAGGAACCTGTGCAGGAGAGCTGGAAGAAGAAGCGGAAGAGCTCGACGGAGGGCCGTACGCTGACGAACATCTCGCACAAATGTGTGAATATCGCCAGCGTGAGAACAGCATTGGGAGTGAGGTGCACCAAGTGTATCTCGTACACCTCCAGCACGCGGCAGAAGAAAACGGAGAATGGTGCTACCAGGCCGCAGAAATAGAAGGGGAGGAACATCACCACTTCCCGCGGTTCGTCCGGTGAGGCCGGGTTGGTGGCGACACGGATTGCTCCCCCGCCGTTAGCACTGGCAGGGGGAAGCACGGCCTCGATCGTCGTCGAGTCCTCTGACCTCAGGATAGTGGAGCACAAGAGGGAAGCAACTCATGCCTCATAGGGAGGCGGCGACGGCATGCGCCCGTGGCGGGCATGCTGCCTGCTAGCCAGGGCTACAAGTAAAGATGGCAGGTGGGAGCGGAGGAGATGACAAGAAGGTGAAAGAAGGCGACAAGTGGTGAAGACAAGTGGGTTACCCTCTCGACCGCTTAAGGACCTCTCCCCTGGAATTTTTTTATATAAATAATAATCTTTACCTAATATTAAGGCAAGGGAGAAATCCTTCATGTTTTCTGCCACGTTAGTTTAGTTTTTCGTCCATCGTTACCTTTTCGGTCCATCGGTACGTAATCGAAGGCAGGGAATTACCGAAACGGAGCCGGTCTCGATAACATCACCGCTGCAATCGAGTCCCTTGGCACCAAGGAGCATCGTCGGGCCCGTAGCATGCCGAAGAAAATCACGAGTGCCTAGCGGCTCCATTCCAGCCGTCTCGCGCTGTCGCTCCACTCGCTGCCTGCCGTCCTACCCTGGCGCACCCGCCGTCCAAGGGCAGGTAAGCACCGACCATCTTCGGTCTCGGGCCTTCCTACTCTGTTGCTGCATGGCGTCATGCCCGGACGGTCGAGCGGTCGTGGTGTGCCCAGGAGCATGTCTGATCGAGTCTGACGTTTATCTGTTCTATGCTCCTTCTATGCTACAAAATGTGTTGATCTGATGTGATTGCTCGGTGGTGTTAGCTCTGCTTGCTGCTGCTTCTTGCCCAGCAGTGCTACTACATGCACTTTGGTTGCTTGATGAAATGCCGGTTAAGTTAATTAATTATTTTTTGCAATTGGGATGGCATATGCTAAGCTGAATGGTACTTTATATTAAATGGATGTGGCCTTCTTTGAACAAACAAGTTTCTTTCGAGCATTATCCTTTTTTTTAATTTCCCATCTTTTTCATAATCAACCCGCTGAGAGGTGGGTTTTCAAGTAGTAGTACATTAACATTTGATGTTTCATATGCCTTATAGGTAGAGTTATCTCGCTTCATCTATATTGGGGGAGGTGTGTGGGTGGTGGGATGATGATGCGGCAGAGGAAGAGAAGTCGGGGTGAATGACGACGGGTGAGGTCGAGATGATGCGTGACTGGGGTAGCCGAGGTTAGGTAGATGGCGGCGAGGTTTGAGAGGCACACACAATAGCGAATAAGGTTAGGGGGAGCATGCGTGATGGGGATGGCGGCGAGGGTGGTAGGGTGACGGCGTGGTCGGGACGGGCATGGTCATCGTGGCGCAGGAGCGACGGTCAGGTCCAGGAGTCAACGAGAACATTGCAGATGACGACGGTTGAGGTTAAGATGATGCAAGCACGACGACGTCCAGGATGGTCGACAATAAAGCGGGTATTATTCTCACCCGTTGCAACGCACGGGCATAGTTGCTATACAAACATATATGAAAATGATGTATGCATATGGGAAACCTCTTCCTTTTGAAGAATGAGAACCTAGCAAAAATGATGAGGCATGTACTGACCACTTCTGAATGAGCATTATAGTTTCCCAAACTGTTAAGGATGAGTCGTTGACAGAACATGCCAGCCAGTAGAACCAAGGAAGCAGAGCTCTTACCGTACTTGTGTGTGAGCGAAGACCAATGGTTCTTGTATCATGTTTGCATATCTTTCATCTTGCGTTCATTTTTTTGCTTGCCATAAGAAATGAAGAACTTAAGTGTCAAAGAACATTTTTCATATGGTCTACAATTGGAACAAACAAAGTATCTAACGCATGTATGTATATATGCGTGTTAGTTTTGTTAGAGCAAGCTTCATGATTTTCAACTGGCCATACATTTTTTTTTGCCAAACAAACAATTCATTTTAGTTTAAAATTTTAATGTGTCGAAATGTAGTTTTTTCTATCAACAAGATCCGATTAAACTTTGAAATTTTGAATAGCAGTAATTTTTTGAACTATTTAATTTGGAATCATAAAATGCATGTGTGTATTTGTTTTCAAAAGTACAATCATAAGACTGCCTCTGTTTCAAATTCAAATCATCCTTGAAGGTTTTTTTGTTACTATTAGTAAAGCAAGCCTCAAATTTTGTTTTAAAAAATCCAAACAAACTATAATTTGGAACTGAGGGAGTACTATTTTACGTGTATTCTTCGATAAGCATATTTGAAAAGAAAAGTTACACTGAAGCTGTCAAGGTATCCCTAAATTTTTTTACATATAAATAAATATGCATCTCAATATGCTTTTTTTGTAAATTCTTTTTTATAAGTTTGAAATGTTATATTTAACAAATACCGAACCGAAAGGTGACATTGTAAATGTAACAGCAGCGGAGTCTCGACTCCCTCCGTCCCAAAATAAGTGCTCATCTCACATTTCGAGGAGTCAACAAGTTGTAAATTTGACCGGATATATAGAAAATAATATTAACATTTATATCTCTAAACAAGTTTGTTGTGAAAATACATGACATGACATGATTAATCTAATGGTATTTATTTAGTATCATAATTATTAATATTTTTTAATATATATTTGGTCAAACTTTAAAGTGCTTGACTCCTCGAAGTGCGAGATGTGCACTTATTTTGGGACGGAGGGAGTACGATTTAACACCCTCGCCCAGTCCCTCCATTTTTTTTCTCGTCTCTCCCTCTCTCCGTGCCGCTCATCCCGGATGGCCAGATCCCCTCCAAGTTCCAGCTGATTTCGAGGTATCCTCTTGATTCTCCTTCTACCTTCCCCTATTCATCGATTGAAGATTACTCCATCCCACGCATTTGTGGGAGTGCGGCTTCCAGCCGCGCTGATGTTTAACGCTGCTCCCCTTTGTGCAGGCCGCGCGGTTAGTGAATCGGTGTTCTTGAATCTTTGGAGGGTTGCATCTGCGAGCAGAGATGCTGTGGATCTGGGATATTTTGTTTTCTTGAATCGGCTGTTTCTGTGCAGTGCACACAACCTGTTTGACTGAATGCCGCTGAGTCCACCAAGAAGGCAAACCTATGATGGGTAGATCCGGCGCCAAGAGCGTGAAGGGGATGGAATTTGGAGACAGGATCAGCGGCCTCCCCGACGAGCTGCTCCACCACGTCATGTCTTTCTTGCCGGCGAGGGACGCTGTGTGCACCTGCGTCCTGTCGCCGAGGTGGCGCTACCTCTGGGTGTCTGCACGACGCCTCAACATCGACACCGAGGGCTTCACCACCCAGAGGACGTTCAAGAAGTTTGTGACTGCGTTGTTACTTAGCCGTGGTTACACACCTCTGGATTCGTTCTGCCTTGATGCCAACGATCCTGGCGGCTATCTTGACAATTTCCATAACACTGCCTACCTGTGGATCTGCCATGCCCTTAGGAGCAATGTTCAGACATTATGCATTACAGATCATGACAGGACTGATGCATTTAAAGAGTATAAAGACTTCGAAGCTGATCCTCGTAATGCCTTCCTCATTGACCACTGCCCCTTCACGTCATCTTACCTGAAAAGATTGCATTTTTGTGGTGTTTCCATTGTCGAATGCTTTCTTACAGAACTCTTTTCTGGCTGCCCAGCATTGGAAAACCTAGATATCAAAAACTGTGTGATCCGTGACACTGACTTTTCCTCTGCCACATTGAAGAATTTGAGCATTGACTTTGATCATTTCCCATTCGGTGACATGCATGATTATATAGACATTGTGATAAACATGCCTAGTCTTGTCTCACTGCACATTTGAGCACTTTTTGGTTTGCCATCTCTTGTGAATGTGCAGTCACTGAGAACAGCATCAATTTGCTTGGATGAGCAGGAGGCTACGTTTGCTGATGGCTGCAACATTCTTGGTGCTCCTTCAAACATGAAGAACTTGGAGTTGTTGTTTCTATATGGCGTGGTATGTCTTATTTGGAACCATGACACTTGTAGCTACCCCTTTTTTCTTGCTTCTGTACTTCTGTAGCAGTAGCAAGTTGTTTCTCATAAGTATTTTGTCTTAATGGCCTTTTTCTACTGACATTGCAGACTGGGGTGTATTCACTGAAAAGTGATATGCATTTGTGCCAAGTGTCATTTACTAATTTGACAACTTTGTCTATCAGTGATTGGTGTTTACATGACAACTGCAAGCACTGCTGTATATGCTTGAGCATTCACCTAATCTAGAGGAACTAACTTTGAAGATAAGGGAGGTAATTTTCTTGGTATCAGCCAGCTTTTTGGCAGGGCATTGCTGTATAGATTCTATGAGCTGTCAAATTTCTCACTGCAACTTATGCTCATGAGTCATAACTGACATGTGATTATTATTTATTTATTCTTGGTAATTTCCAGAAGGAACATGGCTGTAGTGATGATGCTGTAGACACCACATGTCAGAAAACCATCGGGACTGCATTCAATTGTGAAAAGCTTAAGAAAGTTAGAAATCATCGGCCCAAGTGGTGATAGAACAGTGGGCATGCTGGTAACAATACTATTGGCCAAAATAATCTCAGCTGCCGAAATTAGAATCAAGCAAGGCTCAGGTTTATCATGGTAAGTTTTTTGTTCCTTTACATTTTTCCATCTGCATCCCGTACTGTTCCTTTTGGAATCAAAAGGCACCATTTTTCACTTGTTGTAACCTACCTTGTAGGAGTCACTATTTTCAGGAGAAATGGACAGTTTGGAGGTAGAGTTTGGAAGACTTGTTTGTGCTCGGACTTCTTTTGGACGATGATGGATAGTCGGGATTGTGACCTCTGTAGTGCAACTACCGTTATGCGGCCAATCGTTTTATGGCTCTCTTCTGAAACAGTTTTTTTGCTTGTCGCTCTTGCATTCTGGCTACCTTTTATAAAATGGTGCTGGCATGTTTGATCATTTGTTTTTATGTTGACCTGCGTGTGACCCTCGTGGCTGCTCTGCTAGTCAATAAACAAAGTAAACAAAGGGGGCAGATCATCACCAAGCTGGGTTACGCACATACTCCACGCTTAACCCAGTAGGTCCAGCTTACTCCTCGGGGTGAGCGGTGCTGTTGTGGCTGTGGACGACACGACGGGACGGGAGCGGAGGTGCCTACAGCAGCAGGCCCGTCCCGTCCCGTCCCGTCAAGGCTGTACACACGACACGACACAGTGACCGTGCGTAACCCTTGGCTTGGCAGCAAGCTGCGTGACCTAGGCTGAAGCACCGCGTGGCACATGTAACGCAGCGGGTCCAGCTTACTCCTCGGGGCGAGCAGCGGCTGTGGCTGCGGACGACACGATGAGAGGGGAGCGGAGGAGGGAGGCCCCGTCCCATCGTCCATTGTAATAATGATGGTGCACCGCGTGGCCCACAGCAGCCTGCCCTCACCGCAGTTTGCTTCTCCCTGAAGCGAAGCCCGCGCCCGGGGGGGAGGCTGCTGACTCGTCGTCCATGGAATTCTCTAGTGCGCTGCCCGCTGAATGGCACCTGCGTGACCGAGATCTTGCAGGTTACGTGCTTAGTCGACACCACCCGCCGTGTCCCGCGGCAACCGCGATGCTGGCGTGCGTAGCCCAGGCGGCCATCACTGTAACCTGCACCGCCTCGGTTACACGCGTGGATGCTTGGGATACACGGCATGCTTTGATCAAAGGCATATGCTATGGTAAGTTGGTAACCCAACCGCGAGCCATGTTGCTCCAAGCATCCATCATGGTTCCTCGTGCGTAACCAGCCGGGCGCTGCCACCAAAAGGTATCGGTTACGCATTCCACTTCACCTGCTGTCTCTTGATGTGCCCAACTTAGGAGGCCTCCTGACCCCTCTGTTCCCTCTTGATGTGCGGGCCTGACACGGTGTAGCACATTTCATTGATATAGCAGCAAATAAAAGACTACGATCCCGGGAGATCGTTGTAGGTAGGAAAAAGAAAGGAAAGGAAAAAACAACAAACTATATCATTGATATAGCTGCAAAAGTTAATTACTTCATTGCATCTTCATGTCTTCTGTTGCATACCATTATCAGCTTGCATGACCCTCCTGAAAACAGCTTCCACATCGCAGGTCAATTCTTCTTCTGGTTACTCATGCACTATGATCCTCTTGATACTGATAAGCTTCACGAATTAACTCCCTTCGCCAATAGTACTCAGGGCCTCTATCAGGAGCCTACATATATACTGTAGTTAGAAAATGCTCAAACCCTAGTTCGAAAATGCAACACATCCGCGTACTGGAAGAATCCTACTATGAGAAATGCCCCCTAGTCCTTGAGACCGATACACACATCTTCTCTGAATGTTCTGTCGCAACTGCGGTTTGGCATCTTTTTGGAATCGAACCTCACCCAGAGGAATTCCGGATGCCATGGCTTCTGGGGCGCAAGCTGCAACTACCATCAGTAGTTCATGCTGATGTGATGATCCTGGTCCTTTGGCATATATGGAAGGCGCGGAATGCACTCATCTTCGACCAAGTTAACTCCTCGGCCACTTCAATTCTCAGACAGGTGCTACATGACATGGAAAGCTGGAGCTACCGCTACAAGAAGATGTTCCGCCTTTGGCAAGCATGGGCTGCTTATCTGCGTTCTCGGTTGTAACTTGTAACCTGTTTCCTCCTCCTGTCTGTTTTTCTTCTCTCCTTTGCTAAGCTGACTTGCTAGGCTGACTTTGTACAGTCTGTTCTGTTCCGTTCAATGAAATATATGTAGGTGGGGATCTTCCCCCCGATGTTGTTCGAAAAAAATGCAACACAAAATCCATTTCCTTAAGCATTTTTGCATTCAAAACAAATGATGCATAGGAGCTTGAAGTCCAAACATCATGCATTGTGCAATTCAGGTAATTCCTTACATATGTAACGGTAACTTACGGCATGCCCAAGTGTTTGATATCATCGAAGCACCATCAGAGCACATAGCCTAATTCTACAGATATAGCTCCTGTCTTGGAACATCAAAATTGACCAGTAATTTGGGACGGACAAAGGGAATACCTCAACCACAAAAGGCACTATTTCAGTGCATATTACCAAGGGCCAATGTCTCCGCATAGTAGGGAACTAATGGGAAAATATACTGAGGGCCCACCCCAAAAGTGCAGAGAGTGTACACCTCCTTGCTATCCATGTCATACGATTTCAGTTTCTGGCCCCAGGTGCTGAACTTGAATTAGCAGGATTTGAGTACATACATCATCGACCACCAAGTTACCAAGTCATGTCCACAAGAAAACACGTTTATTAGCGGGTGCCTTGTGAATGGACTTGGCCATCCTCACTTATGATTTCCAGACAGATAAAGTTGCATAGTCGCCCTGGAATGGAGACAAAGTCGGCTCTTCTTAGCTCATTTCTTGGAACACTGAACTTCTGATTGTAGCAAACAAAACTGTTGTTAGTTCAACAAACAATATATTAAGGACTAATGAGGGAACAATGTCCACTTCAGGTACACATAACATATAATTGTCCACCAAGTTTTGTTTTCTACAAACAGAAGTTCAATATTCCAAGAAATGAGCTAAGAAGAGCTGACTTTGTCTCCATTCCAGGACGACTATGCAAGTTTATCTATCGGGACATCATAAGTGAAGATGGCCAATTCCATTCACAAGGGGCCCAGTAAAAACTTGGTGCTCGGCCAATTCTTGTGGACATGACTTGGTAACTTGGTGCTTGGTCAATTCTTGCTAAGCTTGTTGTTGAAACTTGATCTTGTTCGCTTGGCTCTTGGATAATTTCTGGGACTTGCATTATGACCTCGACCACTGGAGTTGTAACTGATGGAGAAGCATCAAGAAAGCCGTTCTTCATCAGATAGAGTTTTTCATGTACTAGAAACTGAGTATTTAATAGATACTATGTATGACCTCGACCACTGGAGTTGTAACTGAAGGATTAGCCAGAGGAGGTATCTCCATTGTTTGTGCAACCTACAAGTAAATGATGAGTCCGGCCCAGCACACCTCTCGGGGAAAGGCCCAATCGCCCCAAAAGACTAGTCCGTTAGGGGAAGGGTGGCTGTCCCCTTTAAGGTGACTTCCTCCTCCCAAGCTAAGCAAGGTGGGATAATTCGGACGTGCACGGCTTCGCCGCCTACACTGTCGTGTGCCTACACTATTATGTGCCTGGCCCATGGGCCGCCTACACTGTCGTGCGCCTACACTATCATGTGCCTGGCTAATCCTTGCTCCCGCTGGGCCACGACTGCTGCCTACACCGTCGTGCCTACACTGTCGTGCGCCTGGCTCATGGGCCGCCTACACTGTCGTGCGCCTACACAGTCGTGTGCCTGGCCAAATTGTGCCCTGGGATGTCCTCATCATTCTCCCCTTCTTAACAAGGGCCCAGCTCTGATACCAAATGATGAGTCCGGCCCAGCACACCTCTCGGGGAAAGGCCCAATCGCCCCAAAAGACTAGTTTGTTAGGGGAAGGGTGGCTGTCCCCTTTAAGGTGGCTTCCTCCTCCCAAGCTAAGCAAGGTGGGATAATTCGGACATGCACGGCTTTGCCGCCTACACTGTCGTGTGCTTACACTATCGTGCGCCTGACCCATGGGCCGCCTACACTGTCGTGCGCCTACACTGTCGTGCGCCTGGCAAATCCTTGCTCCCGCTGGGCCACGACTGCTGCCTACACCGTCGTGCACCTACACTGTCGTGCGCCTGGCTCATGGGCCACCTACACTGTCGTGCGCCTACACAGTCGTGCGCCTGGCCAAATCGTGCCCTGGGATGTCCTCATCAGTAAACTCCATCAGATAGATAGAGATTTTTCATGTACTAGAAACTGAGTATTTAATAGATACTACTTGTTTGGCCTATAAAAAGAACACACCAGACCAAAGCCCTCTAGCCTAGTTGGTTAGAGGAGCTGAGGTATGGTCGCAACCACCTAGGTTCGATTCATCGTTGGAGTTGATTTTAAAAAAAATCCCGTGAAACCGGGGTTCGGGGGGTTTTCTATGTCGGAGAAGGTTTCTTCTTCTTAATGAAAACCGTGGGGGCGGTCTTACCCCCACCGGCTTAATTTAAAAGAACACACCAGAACATTTATCTTCATAGTATATCTGGTGGCAACATCAAATAAATTATATTTGCAGGCGCAAGATATCCAGAGAGCACTCTTGTTGTTTGTTGCATTATCATGAATGTGCAGCAGTGTTTACGGATGGGGTGTGTACAGCATCCTTTGCTCCAACAAGCACAACTAGAGCGGCTCCTAATCGCCTCAAACGACAGATGAAAAAAAATATTAACTGAAAAAATAGTCTCTTGGATCACCAGGCCGGATTCCCCTGGTTCTCCGAAGCAAAGCAGTCGACCAAGCTAAGGGAAACCCCAGGTCGACGCATGGCACGCCGCAGATTCGAATCGACGGAGAAAGAGAAGGAAGAAAGAAAGAATCACCTGGTTCTGGTGAGTTCAACGGTGGCCTGGATAGTTGGGTCCAACGACGGCCTGGTCGAGGGGCGCGGTTGGGTCGGAGGAAGTTGTGCCGTCAGAGATGTGGACGGCGTGGCTCGTGACGCCGACGGAGGGACGAGTGCGGAACCGACGCAGTGGTCGGGCGGCGCAAGGTCGGCGGCGGACATGGCTGCGCCGCCACACGGAGCGGCGGGGTCGGGATTCATCGGAGGGGTAAGGGGATCGATTTTTTGCTGGGTTACCCGAATGACCCAAAGGGTCTGCCACCATTTGACTGCACTGTTTGTTTGGGCCGGCCTAATGGGTATTTACACCAAAAACTTAATTTTGGGTATTGATTGTGTCACTAGTTCGGCCCTATTCTCTTCGTTAGATAATCCACAATGTTGTGTGCTGCCACCACCTGGGTGGGTTACCACTCTAAAAAAAACCTGGATGGGTTACCCACACGATGAGGGTCGGCATCTGCACGTACATCGCGTCGATAAGCCTCCGTCTGTGTCCTATTTTTTTGCAAAAACACCCCTCCGCGACATATAGACGGCTGTCGCGTCGTCTGGCGAGGCGACGGGGGCGGCCTATTGTCCCAGGTGGGATCGACGCCCTCGGCACCGTTATACGGCCCCGTCGCCCCAAGGTGACGCCGTGGCTGGATCCCGCGCAGGGCTGCCTTGTGCGGGAGATTTCCACGCCAAGCTGCCAAGCTTTGCCTGCCATATCCTCCGACCACGCTTCTCTTCCCCAATCTCGCACTCTCTTCGCTTGATTCTGCGCGCTCTCCTTGCCGGAAATCATTGAGATGTTCACGTCGGCCGCTGCTAGGAAGAAGGGATGCACAACTTCGAGGGTGGGTGCGGCGGCAGCAGGCCGTACCCTAGGTCGAGGCATCAACCCGGTGGCGGCCCCAGGCCGTATTGTAGGCGGCGGCGCGGCACAGCCCAACAGTAAGCACCGCCTTGTCTTCCTTCCCATCTTTGGTCCTTGCGTTCTTGTTATTGAGGAGATTGGGGAAGAACAGACCGGAGCGCATCCTCTCGATTGGATCTCGAGTTGATAGCTTTGGTCTAGGCATCTAGCAGGGACTTGATTCAATTGCTGTCTCACATCAGGAATTCGCTCAGGTCCGGTGGGTGCCTCCTGCGTAATCTGAATATTATAGATGATGGGGAAAATGTTTGGAGAAAGGCTTGGCAAAATGGCTTGGGACGATTCAAAGAAGCATGAGGACTTCTGAACCGTTGCATACTGAAAATTTATAGCGATGCCATCATAGCATGTTGTTTACTGAAAACATATAGGATGCCATCAGAGCATGTTGTTTACTGATCCTATCTTCTGAATACATGTGAGTTTTGTTTTTTCATGTGAGTTTTGTTTGCAAGGTCACATTTGCCAGTTTTGTTTGCAAGGTTACATTTGCAAGGTGAATGTTCACTGTGTCGCATGCATGTGAATGTGCCTATCAGTTTATGTCTCTGTCAATGTGAAAGTGAAGGTTTTGTTCGCCTCAGTTTCTGAATGGTGGAAGTCAAGGTGAGGGCATCTGTTTTCTGAATGGTGAACATGAACGGTGAATGTGAATGTGCACATCAGTTTTCTAAATGTGAATCGTCTCTTATTTATGCTTGAAAATATTGTACCAAATGGCCACACAATAGTATACACAAGTACATTTGTAGTTGATCTTAGCTACATGTAGAGCATTAAATAGCTTAGAGACGGATTCTCTGTCTGTGGGTTGTATGAGTTGTCTGTATATCCTTCTGTATGCTAAATTCGAGGTTCTGCAGACGACCCGCCGTCTGTGGGTTGTACATGCCTAGGTAGGGTCGTTTCTTTAGGTTTGCCGTTTGCTGCGGAACACGTCGCAATGTCGGGTCGGGTCGGGTTGAACCTACATAATCTACGTCCGTCAGGTTATGCGTGAGCTACGCCTGTCGGGTTTGGTCGGTTACGCAGGTTCGACACGACCCAACCCGCCGTGTTCGCGGCAACCCCGGTGCGGTGTGCATAACCCAAGCGGCCTTTTACTTTTACATGGCCGTGTGGGTAAGTAACCACGTGTGTTAACTGAGGCGTGTGGCAAGTTTCTATGATAACCGCCTGTGTTACACGGTCAGCATCCAGTTACGCACGATGTGTGGTAACCAAGCGCTTTGCATTAGCGTGGAGGTTACGCATAACTCAGGTGTACGTAACCCAGCGGTAATTAGATCTATTTTCTAGGATTGCTCTTTGTGGGATTTTTTTTCAAATGCTAGGATTGCATTCTTCATGGGACGGAGGGAGTAGGTTATTAATGTTTCCTTTCTTTTCGGTTATGCCTTTCCATCGACTGATTGTGTGCGTTACGGCGTGAACGACGGTTTATTATTTCTCTTTCTCTCTCTCTCTCTATCTCTATCTCTCTCTCTCTCTCTCTCAGGCGGTTTACATTCTCTCCCTCCATTTTGGTAGACCTGCAAGTTCAGATCGCGGAAGCGGAGGAGGAAAAGGTTTTTGCTCATGTCGAGCGCGGCGGAGAAATTGTCTGCTGATGGACGTCCAAGTGTCCCTCATCTTGACAAGCAAGGCGCACCGGACGGCAATGCGACGCTGACGACACAGAGTTCCGATGGCAAATCAACGGTGACTTCCGATGGCAAATCACAGTCGACGACAACGTCAAGGAAGCGGCCTCCTAGCGAAGAAAATTTAGCACCTGCGACCGGCAGCGGCCATCCTCAGAGGCGGCGGCCCAACAACTTCAACTCCGGTGGCCCATTGTCGTCTACTCCGAAGGTATGTAACACACCATCCAGATTCCATACAACGCATTTATTGATTACTCTCTCTCCGTGACCAGATACCAATCAGTTCTACTTCTACCATTTCTTCGAAGCGCTCGAGCCTATGCATTCTAAGCAAGCCGAAACGACTGGCAAATGTCCTTGGGCTGCTTTCAACAGCAAGAAAGAAAAAGCTAGAGTCTATCAAGTTCGACTTCTTGCTACACATCAAACCAATCACCATAGATCGTCCATTGCTGATGTCGCTTGTCAACACGTACGATCCGGATCAAGCAGGTTTCAAGCTTGGTAGCGAGCTGGTCCAGTTGACGCCATCAGATGTGAAGGACATCATGGGTCTACCAATCGAGGGAAAAGAGGTCAATATGACTAGTTGTGGTCGAGAAAAAACAATGTCATCACTAACATTGTCTGAGGTTGAAAACAGACTGAAGCAAAAGGACGGGCCTGCTGATGATTCGTTTCTTCGAGATTTCTTCATGTTTTGCCACAAGGTTTTATTTGACCCTGATACCAACCCAGCTATTCCAGCAAAAGTACCAGCGGCTAGTCGAGAATGTTGGTGACTTACATTTGTTGAACTGGGGTGTTTATACTCTTAAGAATCTACAAGATGGTCTGGCTGCTTACAAAAGGCAAGGGAATAATCCGACACCTGGTAGTACTCCTAAAGACCGCCTGATCTTGTTGCAGGTAATAAATTTCCATTTCATTACCAGTTTCAGGACTAGTATTTGGATTCACACAAGATATGTTTAACCCCGATTCCTAGATATCATTCGGCGGTAACGCAATCTGGCCTTAGGTGGAAGCATGTCGTGTAACCCAGGCTATGGTACTCGCTCTGACCGTGAATCAGTAGACCGTAACCCAATGCTAATAAGTATTTCATTGGCTCTATGGGTTTCTCAATGAAATATTTTCTTGGTACTTGGTGTAGTTTAATGAGAAGATCATTTAATACAAGCTTATATAAACAGTCTTTGTGGGACAAATTTTGAGGGCTATAACAGTCTTTTTGGGACGGAGGGAGTATATATATGGTCTAGGAGTAGTAGTCTGAGGCTTTGAGCAAGAGGAAAATGATCACTTGGCTCCACATACTATGGTTTCTCCACGCAACCCCGTCGCCCGGCATATAGGACGATGCCCCGGCTCCCAGTCATCATGGGCGGATCTGCTGCCGGAGTTGCTGGACCGCATCGTTACTATCCTTGGTCCCCGCGATCGCGTTGCCATCCGCCTCGTGTGCGCCTCTTGGCTCAAATCCATTCGGGAATCATTCATGTCGACTGATCTTCCTTTCGAGGTACCCCGACTCCTCATACACCGACCTGCCCCCCACCGCAATCTCGCCTTCTTCAGCCTATGCCACCACAAGATCCTGCATTTCTCCCTCCCCGCGAGACTCAACGCCAGGCGGTGCTGCGGCCAGGCCGTGGGGTGGCTCGCCATGGCCTTGGACGACCAACGCGCGGTTGTTCTCTACAACCCCGCATCCGACCGAATCCTTGCTCTCCCACCTCCTCTAGTGTTTCTGGTGTCAAAGGTTGTCCTTTCCGCACTGCCAACCACCCCGGGGTGTGCTGCAGCCCTGCTGAGCCGAAATGGCATGATTGTCCTGCACCAGCCGGCCGTCTCTGACGCATGGATGACCATCGACATCCATGAGGGAACCGAGCACGGGGGCTTCAGAGACATGCTCTTCTGCCTCTACTGTCTGTATGTGCTAGGCCATGACGGGGCGGTCTTGTCATTCCGTGCAGACTTGCGCATGCGCGCGGCGGTGGTTTCGCATCTGCGTGATGGCATGAGCCTGACGGCCGGGGACTCACTGATGTGCCTGGTGGAGAGCGACGGTAAGGTCCTGCTGGTGCAGATCCAGAAGCCTAACAGTGTGCAGCGCAAGGTGTAGGTCCAGATCCTTGTGTCAGCAGGTCTACGGAAGTGGATCACAGTGGAGAAGATGGCCGGGAAGGCTCTGTTCGTGGGGTCGGTGGTGGTGCCCGTGGCGCTGTATGCGGCGGCGGGGCTGCGCGAGAGCTGCATCTACTGTGCGTGGCGGGTGCTGGAGATGCGGGCGCCATAGGCTATCTGCGAGTACTCGCTGCTGGACCACGAGGTGACAGGGATATCCGTCACTGGTGGCCACTCCACCGACATCGAGCCTGTGTGGATCACTCCGTTCGTCTGATCTAAGCCGGCGTTCATCCCCTCCATCGCATTTTCATCTGCAAAGGATCAATTGGTGCAAAATATGGTTTTGATGTCTTCCCTTGTTCTGGGGGCTGGTATGCATTTACTTGATGCAGGTTCTTCAAATATGTTTGCATAAATGTGATGTAATGTAGCCATGTAAGTTATCCTTTCGTGGGTTGGTGTAATCCAAGAAGTTGCCAATGGTTGATGGATTTTCCGTACTTCGTCACTACGGTCTACGGTAGTGATTGGTTTCTTGGCCTTCAGTCCAAGCCTGGCTTGGAGAGCGATCACGGCTTCCTGATTCAATGTGGAGTTTGGTTAGGAGATGAAAATTTTCACTTTACTGTTCACAACTTTGATGCCATGAACTCTCGATTGAAAATTACGCCATCGAATCCGGGATCGCAGCTCGCGACCTGGACGGAGGGAAATAGGAGCGGCGAGCGCGGCAACGCTTCGACCGAGTAGTGGTGGCGGCGCCGGTAGCCTGAATTGGCAGAGGCGAGGCGTGGCGTGGCGAGGTGCTCATCGAGATTCGAGATAGATACAGAAGAAGCGGGTGAGATAGAAGTAGATTAAAAAAATAGGCATATGTCGTTCCACTAACGAAATGATACTTAGTATACTTTGGTCAATACTGGTGAGCTCTCTATATACTTTCGCAGTTTCACTCCATGTTAAGGATCGGATCTCACTCCAACAGAATATCGAAACTCTTCTCTTCACTAAGAAATTGATAGTCTGTCAAGTCCATGTAATCTCACTCTCAAATCCCGCGGAATAACCTAGTTAACCTAAAACTACTATCAGATCGATGAACCAACTGCTACAACTAAAACATGGATGATGGCTACTTCATCTCATGCCACTTGCAAAGCCTCCCATGAGTTTCTTCTTGTACAACTTCACCAGGATCCTCTTCCTGCCTCTGATCTTCGCTGTTAAAAGCACTGCGCCATACACCATGGAACACATTACTCAGCATACAAGATTGATGGAATGTTCATATATAAATCAACTACCTACAGCGACATAAGAAATTAAGAAATGCGTTACCTTTCAGTTGTACTCATCCCAGGCTGCAGAACATTGGGGCAAATAATTTCGTAGTGACCTCGTACACCATAATTCCCGCAGATCCTTCCTGACAGCGAGTATCCGGGTGCAACCCTGTATGTTCCGGTCTTGAGCCCATGCGGATCCAATGCCCAGGTGAGTCACGTTTCTCCCGATCAACGGTGATTTATTTTCTTGCGAGATGAACATAGAGCGACGAAGGCGACGCTCCACGGCGGCGAGGCATCGACGGCTTACATGATTTGTTCACCTTGCCGTGACGTCCATAATACAAAAAGAAAAGATCGATCATCCTAAAGTTACAGGACGCTGAGAAAGTGAGAAATGATGTATCCACAGCCGGGGCAAGATACCTTCGACTTGTATTCAGATGAACAAACCGGCCTCCAGGTCCTCCCTCCTCCATGATCTCCACAACGACGTCTTCCTCCTGACCCCCGACGCCGAGACGGGAAATTGACGATGCTAACTCCCCCGCCGGGCCAACCAACATGTCGCCGTACAAGGTCCAACGCGAGCGTACATATAGGCAGAACACAGGATGCCGATCCGATATTCATGCTGTATTTCAGCATGCACCGTGATTTTTTAATTCCCGTATATACAAATCAACATGGGTATTTCCATCACCGCGATGCTGCGTGCGTAACCCTGCGAGTCGGTGTTGCCTGAATGGTGCGTAACCGAGTCTGTGCGTTACCCAGTCGTAGTTACCCTATGCATGCAGTAGCACTGATGGTGCATAACCCAGTGGGTGTAGGTTACGCATACGGAGTACAACTGAAGCCTATTTCTTATGTTATTACGCGCCGCGCCATGAAGAATAGATGGTTCATAGCCGAATCGCGCGTAACTGAAGCTCGTGCAGGTGACGCGCAGGATCAACACGACCGGATGTAGGTTACACGCCGAATCGGCACCACCCAGTCGGTGTTGCAGCATCAAGGTGCGTAACCAAGTCCGTGTGGGTACGAGCGGGTTCAGGTTACGCATACATCTAGAACCGGTGGTGTTGCATCAAGAAGCACGGACAGTGCGTACACGCGGAATCGACATGACCCAGTCGGTGTTGCATCAATAAGCACGGATGGTGCGTAACCAGTACAGGTTATGCGCTGAATCGACCCAACACAGTCGGTGTTGCACGCGCCATGAAGAACGGATGGTGTGTAGCCGAATCGCGCGTAACCGAAGCTGGTGCAGGTGACGTGCAGGATCAACACGACCGGATGCAGGTTACGTGCCGAATCGGCACCACCCAGTCGGTGTTGCAGCATCAAGGTGCGTAACCGAGTTCGTGCGGGTACGAGCGGGTTCAGGTTATGCATACATCTGGAACCGGTGGTGTTGCATCAAGCAGCACGGATGTGTGTACGCGCTGAATCGACACGACCCAGTCGGTGTTGCATCAATAAGCACGGACGGTGTGTAACCTGTATAGGTTATGCGCTGAATCGACACAACGTAGTTGGTGTTGCACGCGCCATGAAGAACGGATGGTGTGTAGCCGAATCGCGCGTAACCGAAGCTAGTGCAGGTGACACGCAGGATCAACACGACTGGATGCAGGTTACGCGCCGAATCGGCACCACCCAGTCGGTGTTGCAGTATCAAGGTGCGTAACTGAGTCCGTGCGGGTACGAGTGGGTTCAGGTTACGCATACATCTGGAACCGGTGGTGTAGCATCAAGCAGCACGGACGGTGCGTACGCGCTGAATTGACACGACCCAGTCAGTGTTGCATCAATAAGCACGGACGGTGCGTAACCTGTACAGGTTACACGCTGAATCGACACAACGCAGTCGGTGTTGCACGCGCCATGAAGAACGGATGGTGCGTAGCCGAATCGCGCGTAACCGAAACTGGTGCAGGTGACATGCAGGATCAACACGACCGGATGCAGGTTACGCGCCGAATCGGCACCACCCAGTCGGTGTTGCAGCATCAAGGTGCGTAACCAAGTCCGTGCGGGTATGAGCGGGTTCAGGTTACGCATACATCTGGAACCGGTGGTGTTGCATCAAGCTGCACGGACGGTGCATACGCGCTGAATCGACACGACCCAGTCGGTGTTGCATCAATAAGCACGGACGGTGCGTAACCTGTACAGGTTACGCCCTGAATCGACACAACGTAGTCGGTGTTGCACGCGCCATGAAGAACGGATGGTGCGTAGCCGAATCGTGCGTAACCAAAGCTGGTGCAGTGTAGGTTACGCGCAGGATCAACATGACCGGATGCAGGTTACACGCCGAATCGGCACCACCCAGTTGGTGTTGCAGCATCAAGGTGCGTAACCGAGTCCGTGCGGGTACGAGCGGGTTCAGGTTACGCATACATCTGGAACCGGTGGTGTTGCATCAAGCAGCACAGACGGTGCATACACGCTGAATCGACACGACCCAGTCGGTGTTGCACGCGCCATGCAGAACGGATGGTACGTAGCCGAACTGTGCGTAACCTAGCTGAGGTGATGCGCAGAACCGACATGACCGGATGCAGGTGACGCGCAGGATCGACACGACCGATTTGCGTAACAGACCCCGTGCATAACCCAGCCAGTGTTGCACCATGCAGCTAGTAGTCTTAAACTTCTCTTCTGTCAAATGGCATTCTACTCATGATACTCATTGTTATCTATGCCATTTATTGTCACGGCCCACACCAATGGCAAATAGGACTATCATTTGTAAAAATCTGATTTTTGGAAATATGGAGTATTCCTATCAAAAGAGAATGGAGGGAGTGCCATATAAAGTTGATCTGTTTTGTGGCCTTCGGGGTGCGTTGCCAAGAAGCCGGCATCCAGGGCACCTGCACCCAGCCGAGGGTTACGCACCATCCCTGCTGCATCCTGTCCTGTCGATCCTGCGAGTAACCTATACCCGTTAAGTTACGCACTATCAGTGCTGCCTGCACCTACGAGACGGTGTTGTATGTAGTATGGATGGTGCGTAACCTCGAGGGTACGGATTTGCTGGAGGTTGCACCATGCATACGTAATCGTCGCCATGAGTAAAGCAGTTAGTGTTGCACCATGCAGCCCGCCGTCTTAAATGTGTGTAACCTAGTCCGTGCTTAATCGAGTCAGTGTTGCTGCTCAAGCAGCACGGACGGAGCGTAACCTGTGCAGCTTACGTGCTGATTCGACACGAGACAGTCGGTGGTGTTGCATCAAGCAGCACGGACGGCGCGTAACCTGCAAAGGTTACGCGCAGATTCGAGACGACTGGATGCAGTGTGGATTTTGCGTAACCTTATCGGCTCAAGGTTACGCGATGAAACGACACGACAGAGGATACAGTGTGGTTTTTGCGTAACCGACACTCTGCGTAACCCAGTCAGTGTTCCACCATGCAACCAAGTCGGTGTTGCATCAAGCGGCACGGATGGTGCGTAACCGACACCGTGCGTAACCCACTCAGTGTTGCACGCGCCATGCAGAACGGATGGTGCGTCGCTGAAGCTGGTGCAGGTGACGCGCAGGATCGACACGACCGGATGCAGGTTACGTGATGAAACGACACCACCCAGTCAGTGTTGCAGCATGAAGGTGCGTAACAGAGTCTGTTCGTGTCCGAGCGGGTTCAGGTTACGCATACATCTGGAGCCTATAGGTGCGCGTGCGTATTCCAGGCGGTTGCAGCTTGGATGGTGCGTAACCGAGTAGCTGGTGCAGGTAACGCGCAGAATCGACACCACCGAATGCAGCATGGGTCAGGTTACGCATACATCTAAAGCGTATTTGTGCGTAACGCAGTCGGTGTTGCAGGAACAATGCAGCCTGGCTGTGTGCTAGCTAGTGGTGCAACCTACAGAGCCTGGTTGCAGGAACAAACAATATAGAGGCTTGGTGCCACCTGGGTTTTACATGCGTAACCTGTGGTTACGCGCGGGCCATGGTGCGTATTAGCGTATTGCAACCTCCCCGGGATAAGCGGACTTCGAAGGGCATGTGTAACCTGTCCGGTATCGGGCTGCATTCTGAGTGGTGTTGCCCGATACCTGCGAGATGTTGTTGCCTGCACCATGAAGCCTGAGTGGTACGTAACCATGGTGATGCGAGATGGTGAACAGTATGCCGTGAAGCACTAGAAAGGTCAGGTACCTGGAGGAGAAGGGTGGTTCCTCCGGCAAAAAACAACAAATTCTATGGGTTCTGAATTGGATGTTGAGCAGGAGCTTCTAATCACTTTGTATTGGAAAGACGTTGGACAAGACGCTCTCATCCGCAGAGCCCCACAATCTAACAAAAAGCCCAACTGAAAACATAGTAAAAACCTGAACACAAGTTTATTCCTAACACCCACCGGCTCTGTGAATGTTCAAAGGAAACTTGATGCTGCACGGACGGTGCGTACACGCTGAATCGACACGACCAATTTGCGTAACCGACTCCGTGCGTAACCCACCAATGTTGCACCATGCAGCCAGCAGTCTTAAAGGTGGGTAACCGAGTTCGTGCTGGGCCCGCTAGGTTACAGAGGGAGCACTAGTACTAAGTAACCAAACCACACAGGTCGGTAGTAGTATAGTATGGTGGGTCTCTTCGGAGACATCCGATAAAATTTGAACGATACCGAGGACACAGAGTAGTAGTATAGCATAAGTCAGTGCGCACAATGCGGCGAGATGGATGGGATCGTCCGTCATCATCATCATATATATAAATAGAATATTATAAACGCGATGATTGCTATGGTCGACCTCCGCCTAGTCGTGCCCCTGCCTCTCCCACTTCGTCCTCTCTCGCCCTTGGCCATACTGCCCTAAACGCCACCGTCCCCCTGTGATCTGGTTCTCCAATCCCCGACGATCGACCAACGTCCTGGTGGTTTCGGTGAGTTCTCGCCTCGAGTACCCGCTCTCTGTCAACGTGATCAATTCCCGACCATCGATCCCTTTTAATTTGTAATCACTACTGTATTGTTGGACTATTGGATATGGATCTGCACCGGCCGAGAACCTCTAACCTTTCAATACACACACGTGCAGTGCAGGTCTACGACTCTAGTACTATCTTTTGCTCCGCGCCGCCGCTGTCCTTGGTGAGCCGGGAGCCTTGCATGGCTGCCTCGGCGAACGGAACTCTCTCTAGGGTCATAAATGGTACGATCCGCCTGTCCAATTATTCATATCTCTACTTCCGTCCAATGGTAGTGTGTATGCTAGAAAAACTATAAGGGATGAGCTAATTTTCAATGGCA
Organism: Cenchrus fungigraminus; assembly: GCA_036936925.1. Taxonomy (NCBI): domain Eukaryota; kingdom Viridiplantae; phylum Streptophyta; class Magnoliopsida; order Poales; family Poaceae; genus Cenchrus; species Cenchrus fungigraminus. The sequence continues at coordinate 55,692,303 of CM072777.1, forward strand.
CATACTAAGGGATGAGTTATATTTCCCAATGGCATACAGGGAATTTGCTCAATGCAATTTTCTATCATAGCATCACATGACCCACTTGTCTCTCTCACAACTGGTATTGATTTGCATGAAGACTTAGTAGTACAACGCCACATCAGCAAAAAGCTAGTACTACAGTACTAGTATAAATGAGAGAGCAATTAATAGACTTAGACTCCATGCATGGTGAAGTCTGCATTGGGAGTACCAGTTCAAATGCACCAGTTCAAATAGTTAGGGGGGTTGATTTTCATCAAATGATACGTGATGGTTGAATGTCACACTTTTGCAATACTTGAGGGATGAATTATACACTTTTTTCTATTTTTTCAGATCCCAAGGTTGTGTAATGCACCAAGCCAATGTTTGACATCACAGCCGAGACGACAGAGGGAATCGTGATCTCTGACTGTCTGCCAGGTTTCTGGCCGAGCATACTCGAGCTTGATCTGGCCATCACGGTGACACACGACTTGATCGACATTGAAGGCAAAAGGAGGAGCTCAAGGCTTCGCCCCAGGACCAGAGACATCAAAATTATTGAAATTCCATTAGCTTACCCTGGCGTTACGAAACTTCGCTATCCCAATTCCTACCGTAGCCTAATTAGGCATTCCTTGATGCAGAACCAAAACAACCTTGATGTTTATGTGGGTCTAACCGTACCTCACTGGGACATGGCAGTGCCTTCCGGTCTGGAGGGTTGCCTCGCACAGCGTGCTATTGCCATGCCTGACAACTCTGTTTTCAGATGCAAGGCGTGCATCCAGCTCTCAATAACATTTGTCTGCTGCGTGGCGACACCGCTGAAGGAATACTGCATCAAGGACGTGCCAAATTGCATGATCTGCCTGGAGGACATGGCTCTAGGTGTAGATGTCAAGACCCTGCGAGTGTGCGTGCACCATTTCCACATGACATGCATCACGCAGTGGTTCAACGAGAAGCGACGTGCTCGTTGTGCCGCTACGACTACGGAGAGGGTGCTTGTTGGGAGGTGCCACTATACTTCCATGCATTCTGATGAGATACGTACTACTACCTCCGTTCTTAAATATATATGACACCATTGACTCTTTTTGTTCGTTTGACTCTTCATCTTTTTCTGCAAATATGTTTGCAAATCGATAAACCTACAAGGTTGGAATAAAAAGTTAACGGTGTCATATATTTAAGAACGGAGGGAGTATATATATAGGGAGAGCTATCGGAGGTATCTAGAACAAATTAAGAATAGTCCTGCAGGATTGTAATGTGTCAAAGAGCAATGTTAAATTGTTATTTTATTTTGAGTTTGTTTCCCTTTAACCTTAATAATCAGTAAACTAGACATTGCTTGTGCCATCGTGCGTAACCGAGCGGGTGCAGGTAACACGCAAAATCAACATGATCGACTCCGTGTTGTACCATGCTGCGTTTGCACTTTGCAGCACACAGGATGGCTCCTGCATAATCACCCTGGTTACGTAAGCCTTGCGCGTAACCCAGGCGGTTGAATGTTGCTGGCTTGCCGCATGTTGGTTTGTAATCGAGTGGGTGCAGGTTATGCATATTGGATGGTAACCATCCAACGGGATATATCTTTTCATGAGAGTTTCAATTACGTATGCACTCCACGGCAATTTCGCGATTGTGCTTTTATTTCGTGGTGCACGGAACGATCATTTCCATCTCTCTCTCTCTCTCTCTCTCTCTCTCTCCACACACACACCGGATTTGAACTCCCAACGTGCCGCCGACGACCGCAGCTCCTCCTTCACCGCCCTCTCGATCCTCTCTCCGCTTCGATCCAGGCGAAGACTTTCATAAGCAACTCTCGCTTGACAGAATATATATGTGTTTTGTGCGTCAGTGCGTGGACGATCCTATGCAACCAATTTTGTGAGTACACACATCCGCTGCAACCAAAAGACGCGCCGCATCTGCCTTGACGAATCGTGCTTGCGTCTTGACGTACTTCCAGCGTATGCGTGCATCGGTTTTAATTTATTTTATGCCATTTTAATGTGCTTCTTGCGGCATGAGACGGCCGGTGCGGCGGCTTAGTGGCGCCTGCAAATGCGGTGTTTAGGTCCCAGCGGGCCCATATTTATTTTTTAATCCATTTGTTTGCAGGTGCGCATCACCCCATCATCACCTGCACCTGCAGGCCCGTCCCTTCCCGTCCTGTCAAGGTCTGTACAGTGTACTGTACACACGACACAACACGACACAAGGACCGTGCGTAACTGATTGAAAATGGTTAAGTGTAAATTAGTGTTGAGTACTCCTATTTGATTTTTCAAACGAGTCCCAATCATTTATTATATTTTTCATGAATGATTATTGGTTTCCTTCAAGTCTCTGTTCCACCCAGGTCTTCAACAGGCATGTCAGGTGTGCGTGCGAAACATGCACCACCTCGATTACGCACGTGCACGCCTGGGATACACGGCACACGCTTTGATCAAAGGCATATGCTATGGTAACCCAACCGCTAGCATTATTGCTCCACGCGCCATGGCTCGTGAGCAATCCACCGGGCGCTGACACCAAATGATCTCGGTTACGCAGGCTCGACACCACCCGCCGACCGCCGTGTCCCGCGGCAACTACAGTGCTGCCTGCGTCACCCATGCTGCCTTTCACATGGATGTGTGGGTAACCAAGCGGTTGCGCTAAGCAACGTGGCCCCAGACCCAGAATAACCGAGACCGGGCAGGTTACGCATTCCTGTCAAGGTCTCTGCGTCCGGAGAGAGAGAGAGAGAAAGACTAGTATTGTTGTAGTATGACGTGACTCTAATATCTTGGCTACAAGCCAAGTGCTTGGCTCAACTATTGACCTTGCTCTGATAGGGGTTCGATGTCATTCTCTCTCTTCCAAGTACTCCAGCTGCAGTGCATTAAATCCGGCAGGACCCACCACCAAAGGTGCGCCACCTCAACGCGCGTCCCAGCCCGCCGCGGGCGAAATTATCAAAGAGGACATGAAGCTTCGCAGGGATGCCTACGGTGGAGCAGAGCCTGATTTTGTTTTTCAATGATGTCACTCTTTTTTTTCGAGTGGTGTTTCTCTAGTTTCTTATATGTAATCACAACTCTGTAAACCCTTGCATGCTTCTTCTCCTTAAATGATATGGCAGTGCTCCTGCCCTTCTTTCAAAAAAAAACTTGCTCTTAAAAATAGTCGCTCCCTTCTCCCCTAGACCGTGTTTGGAAATGGAGGAAAAAAATTTAGCTCTAGGGAATCTTCTATGAATGGAGTACTAAATGAAATTTATTTGCAAAACATTTTTCAGATGAGTGAAACTTTACGCGACGAATCTAAAATGAGCATAATTTTTGAACATCGCATGTGCACATAAATTGGGACGGAGGGAGTAGTGATTTGCACGACAAATCTAATGAGCAGCGGCGCCTGCCTCACAGCCAGACCCATCTTTTCCGACCACCTGGCGGCCTCACCACCACACACGGGTCAAAAAGAAAAATAAAAGATCACAACTTAAACCCCAACCTCGGTTCCCAGTTTCCCACCCCAACCTGTACGGAGTACTACAGCATTACTCCCTCCATATAGGAGTACCTAGCTTGCAAATTAGATGCCGTTTCTCCTCTAAACCAAAAAACTGGGCAAAAATTTGAGGCCACAAAGGTTCGATCCGGCAGGCCCCATCCACTGGACTAGGAGCACAAACCAACTGAGATGAGTGCATTTCAACGCCTAGAATCCACCTGTTACACTATTTATTAAGGGCCTACTGGAAAACTAACCCTACTTAAGCACTCCTTGTATGTGTGATCCTGTCTTTTTGAAATTGTATATGGTAACCGGTTCGTTGCTCCAGCGACCATTAATCAGGGATGGAGGGAGTACCTCAGACCAGTCTCGTGGCAGTGTGCACACTTACCAAGTCCACTGCATCAGGTTTTCAGCATGATGACCATGTCACTCTCAATGCACAAGGTCTTGGGCACAGTTTCATAAATAGAATGGACAGGGTCATGTAGCATTTTCATAAATAGACTGTAGCAATGAATCCTAACCATCACTTCTGCATCGGACGTCTCTAGGGGCTTCTACCCCAAATGATAATTCCAACTACTACCCAGAGGATCTCATTCCCACCAAATGATAATTCCTCGTTGAGGGATTTGGCCAACTATGCCTTTATCCTGAAAGCCCGTTAGCTCGGCATATATATATATATATATATATACACGAAGCGTCCGGCCAACCGTAGCCGCAGCTCCCCCCCCCCCAGCCTCACGCCGCCTTGTGTCGACTCCGTGGAGGCCCTGCTTACCTGCTGCGCTGCTCGGCTACGGTGATCCGAGGTGGTGAGTGGCGACCCCGGGGAGGACGAGGAGGAGATGATCCGATCGACTACTTCCACTACACTTCGCGTCTAGTGGTAACAATCCATGATCTGCAACTCGCTCGCAAGTTTATTGGGCGATTCGCTAGCTTAGAGTGTGTTTGGCAGGGATTCTTGTGCAACTTTGGAATCTGTTTTTGGTGAAACCCTACCAAACGGGCTGCAAACGCGGAAGCGGTTGGAAATCTCGCTCTCTGTCACGGTTCCACCGGGTGGGAGCTGCAAAAACACAGCTTCCCCCGCTCCTCCTGCAGCTCCGCACCCCTTTTCCTTCATTTTCCCTCGGGGGAGGGGCCCACGCACCGAGGGGGCAAAGGAAGCGGTGGCGGAGCAGAGGACCGCGATGGGGCAGAGGAAAGGTGGCCGGCCGTGGCATACTTGGTGGGTGGCGGACGGATGACGGCGGAGCTGGAGGCCGACGTGGCTCGAGGGAGATGAGGTCGACGGACGACGCGGGGGAGGGCGGGCCGGAGGCGAAACTGGAGGGCGGTGGCTCAAGCGCGGGGGACGCGGAGGCAGTAGAGCCGGCGGCGGTCACTGTGACACAGTTTCAGCTCTTATCCCTGTGACACAGCCAGGAGAAGTTGTTTTGCCAAACGTTTTTTAAAACAGTTTCAACTCTACCGGAGAATCCGCTCCACCAGCAGCCGCAACCACAACTGTACCAAGTAGTTGTTTCCCATCACCACCGTCAATAGACTAGTAACTAGTTTATGCATCTGTTGAACTGTTTTGCATCAAATTAGAGATGAACAGTAGGACCGCCAAGAAGACCAAGGTGACGCCGGCCGCGGCCCCATCGAGGAGGAGATGCGATGGCGAAGAGATGGAAAAGACCATCTGGTTAGGTCCGGATGCTCGCTCCGTCTATTGCGTCATCTGCTTCATGCCTTTCGAGTCCCAGGTGTTCATGGTAAGCACACCGGCGCCCTCTAGTACCACAGCTACTACTGTGCTGTTTCAACTATGGTTTGTACGGCGTGGTGCATGTATCCTAATTTTTACTGTATTCTGTTCACTTCAGTGCAATAATGGCCACGCTGCGTGCGCCCGATGCTGCGTCCGCATCAACCGCAAGTGCTGATGCTGCGAAGAGCCCATCGGCAACGTCCGGTGCCGCGCGATGGAGCATGTGCTCGCCGAGATGAACAACGTCTGCAAGTTCCGCAAGTACGGCTGCCGCGAAATCATCAAGTTCATCGACAAGCGCCGCCACGAGGAGACGTGCCCGCTCACGCCGTTCGTCTGCCCTGTCGGAGGCTGCAGCTACCACGGCTTGCTGTTGTACAGGCACGTCCTCGACAACCACAACGATGTGGCCGCCTCCATCGCCTACCTCGAGGCTACGACGGTGACGCTCCGCAAGGGCGAGCCAGAACACGACACAGGGACTGTGCGTAACCGATTGAAAATGGTTAAGTAAATTAGTGCTGAGTACTCCTATTTGATTTTTCAAACGAGTCCCAATCATTTATTATATTTTTCATGAATGATTATTGGTTTCCTTCAAGTCTCTGTTCCACCCAGGTCTTCAACAGGTGTGTCAGGTGTGCGTGCGAAACATGCACCACCTCGATTATGCACGTGCACGCCTGGGATACACGGCACACGCTTTGATCAAAGGCATATGCTATAGTAACCCAACCGCTAGCATTATTGCTCCACGCGCCATGGCTCGTGAGCAACCCACCGGGCACTGACACCAAATGATCTCGATTACGCAGGCTCGACACCACCCGCCGACCGCCGTGTCCCGCGGCAACCGCGGTGCTGCATGCGTCACCCATGCCGCCTTTCACATGGAAGTGTGGGTAACCAAGCGGTTGCGCTAAGCAACGTGGCCCCAGACCCAGAATAACCGAGACTGGGCAGGTTACGCATTCCTGTCAACACGTTCGGATGCAGGTTACGCGTAGGATCAACACGACCGAATGCAGGTTACGCACCGAATCGGCACCACCCAGTCGGTGTTGCAGCATCAAGGTGCGTAACTGAGTCCGTGCGGGTACGAGCAGGTTCAAGTTACGCATACATCTGGAACCGGTGGTGTTGCATCAAGCAGCACGGACGGTGCGTATGCGCTGAATCGACACGACCCAGTCGGTGTTGCACGCGCCATGTAGAACGGATGGTGCGTAGCCGAACCGTGCGTAACCTAGCTGAGGTGATGCGCAGAACCGACACGACCGGATGCAGGTGACGTGCAGGATCGACACGACCGATTGGCGTAACAGACCCCGTGCTTAACCCAGCCAGTGTTGCACCATGCAGCCAGTAGTCTTAAACTTCTCTTCTGTCAAATGGCATTGTACTCATGATACTCATTGTTATCTGTGCCATTTATTGCCACGGCCCACACCAATGGCAAATAGGACTATCATTTGTAAAAATCTGATTTTTGGAAATATGGAGTATTCCAATCAAAAGAGAATGGAGGGAGTGCCATATAAAGTTGATCTGTTTTGTGGCCTTCGGGGTGTGTTGCCAAGAAGCCGGCATCCAGGGTGCTGTCTCCCCGTCCCCCCCTCTCAGCAGCTGCCGTTCGCTGCCGTCCAAGGTCCAAGGTCAGTAACCTACACCCAGCCGAGTGTTACGCACCATCCCTGCTGCATTCGGTCCTGTCGATCCTGCGAGTAACCTACACCCGTTCGGTTATGCACTATCAGTGCTGCCTGCACCTGCAAGACGGTGTTGCATGCAGCATGGATGGTGCGTAACCTAGAGGGTATGGATTTGCTGGAGGTTGCACCATGCGTACGTAACCGTCACCGTGAATAACGCAGTCAGTGTTGCACCATGCAGCTAGCCATCTTAAAGGTGCGTAACCTAGTCCGTGCTTAATCGAGTCGGTGTTGCTGCTCAAGCAGCACGGACGGAGCGTAACCTGTGCAGCTTACGCGCTGATTTGACATGAGACAGTCAGTGGTGTTGCATCAAGCAGCACGGACGGCGCGTAACCTGCAAAGGTTACGCGCAGATTCGAGACGACCGGATGTAGCGTGGATTTTGTGTAACCTTATCGGCTCAAGGTTACGTGATGAAACGACACGACAGAGGATACAGCGTGGTTTTTGCGTAACTGACACTCTGCGTAACCCAGTCAGTGTTCCACCATGCAACCAAGTCGGTGTTGCATCAAGCGGCATGGACGGTGCGTAACCGACACCGTGCGAACCCAGTCAGTGTTGCACGTGCCATGCAGAATGGATGGTACGTCGCCGAAGCTGGTGCTGGTGACGCGCAGGATCGACACGACCGGATGCAGGTTACGCGATGAAATGACACCACCCAGTCGGTGTTGCAGCATGAAGGTGCGTAACAGAGTCCGTGCGTGTCCGAGCGGGTTCAGGTTACGCATACATCTAGAACCTATAGGTGCGCGTGTGTATTCCAGGCGATTGCAGCCTGGATGGTGCGTAACCGAGCAGCTGGTGCAGGTAACACGCAGAATCGACACCACCGGATGCAGCATGGGTCAGGTTACGCATACATCTGAAGCCTATTTGTGCCTAACGCAGTTGGTGTTGCAGGAACAATGCAGCCTGGCTGTGTGCTAGCTAGTGGTGCAACATACAGAGCCTGGTTGCAGGAACAAACAATACAGAGGCTTGGTGCAACCTGGGTTTTACATGTGTAACCTGTGGTTACGCGCGGGCCATGGTGCGTATTATCGTATTGCAACCTCCCCGGGATAAGCGGACTTTGAAGGGCATGCGTAACCTGTCCGGTATCGGGCTGCGTTCTGAGTGGTGTTGCCCGATACCTGTGAGACGGTGTTGCCTGTACCATGAAGCCTTTGTGGTACGTAACCATGGTGATGCGAGACGGTGAACAGTATGTCGTGAAGCACTAGAAAGGTCAGGTACCTGGAGGCGAAGGGTGGTTCCTCCGGCCAAAAACAACAAATTCTATGGGTTCTGAATTGGATGTTGAGCAGGAGCTTCTAATAACTTTGTATTGGAAAGACGTTGGACAAGACGCGGCTCTGATCTGCAGAGCCCCACAATCTAACAAAAATCCCAACCGAAAATAGAGTAAAAACCTGAACACGAGTTTATTCCTAACACCCATCTTGATCCTTGTTTACTAGGGCTTTGGTTACCACATCTTCCTGGTTTGGCAAAGGACACCAGCTCTGTGAATGTTCAGAGGAAACTTACGCTGCAAGGGTACAATATGTTGTTAGTAACTTGCTTATAAGTACTGGTCGATGAACAACATTAGTGTGTCATTTTGTTATCTTACAGTGCGCTGGAGCACCTCCTCGTACCTAGGGTTTTTGGATACGATTTCACCTGTAGCTGGAGGTGTGGTATCTTCCCACCTCACTTGTACCCGGCTACTCTGCTCTTTGCTACAGTTCTAAAATTCTTCTAATTTCTTTGCCCGGACAAAGCTATTCCAATCTGCTTCTGTAATAATACCCTCGTAATATTATAGAGGCGATACACCCTTCTTGACAACTTTTTTGATTAAGTCGGATTTTAATTTAATTTTTCTTCAGCGCTGCAGCCTTCATAGCTTTCTTTGAAGGCTCTGGTATCTTAAACCAAGGCTTCAAAGGAAGCTGTGAAGGCTTAGAAGCCTAAGTTTAAGATACCAGAGGCCTCAAAGGAACCTGTGAAGGTTGTAGTGCTAAAGAAAATTAAATTCAAATCCGACTTAATCAAAAAATTTGTCAAGAAGGGTGTATCGCCTCTACAATATTATGAGGGTATTATTATAGAAGCAGATTGGATTTGGAACAGCTTTGTACAGGCAAAGAAGTCAAGAAGATTTGGCATTGTGCTTTGAGCTTCTCCGCGCCAGATCTCGATGGGAGGGAGAGGGCAGAAGAGGGAGGTCGCGCCGCTGTTCCTCCCACCTCGCCTCGTGCCCCTACTCCGCCTATCGGGGATGGATCTTGCCTCGCGCCCTCTCCGGGGAGGCCGCCTCCTGCTCCGCCGTGGTCCCCACCATCCCACGTCGCCGCCGGAATCCCTGAGGGAGAGGCCGCTACACACCGGATCCAGTCCTGCCGAGGGGAGAGGGAGGTCACCGGTGGCAGGGTCGGAGGAGCTGGGGGGGATCGAGGAGGCGACGGCGGCCCCTCCGTTCCTTTATATAAGCATTCCAAGGGTTCAAACTCAACAAATAGCTGTGGAAGGAAATGACATCTATACCCCTCATTTTACACTACCCACCAACTCTCTACCTACCCACCAACCCCATTTAATTGTGTCCTATCCCTAAGAATGCTTATATTTAGACACAAATCTTGAACCTTAGAAATGCTTATATAAAGGAACGGAGGGAGTATTAAATAAAGTCAGTTTGCAAAACTATTTTCACAACTCCGTGCAAAATCACGAGACGAAATTTAGTACTCCATGCATGAAAGATTCCCTGAACGAAATTTTTTTCCATGCTGCTTGATGCAACACCGACTCTGCAGTTGAGCATGCACTAGGTTGCGCACCTTCATGACGGGGTGTGTCATGTGTACCGACGCGGTGCAGGTTTCTGTGATAACCGCCTGGGTTACGCACGCTTCATTGCAGTTGCCGCGCAACACGGCGGGTCGTGTCGAACCCCCAATTCATTTGGCTCCTGCCCCCGGTCGGTAGGGTTACGCACCATCTATTCTGCGTGGCTCCTGCAACACCGACTGGGTTACGCACGTAGACCTGGTTACGCACCATCCATGATGTGCATCCGGTCCTGTCGATTCTGTGAGTAACCTACACCCGTTCGGTTACGCAGCATCCATGCTGCACAACTCCTACTCCTGCAACACTACCGACACAGACTGGGTCGTGTCGAACCTGCGTAACCATCGCCTAGGAGGTTACGCACGAGCCATGGTGTCTACGGAGGGAGTACAAGTAGCGTGTAACCAAACCACAGGTCGGCTAGTAGTGCGTATAAAATAGGAAGGATACAGAGTTCTATGGCAATTGACGCATATATACAGTCAGTGCGCACAATGCGGCGAGACGGATGGGATCCGTCATCATTTACTACTATATACTTTATATTCTAGTATATATAGAATATTATAAATGCGACGATTGCTATGGTCGGCCTCCGCCTCTTCGTGCCCCTGCCTCTCCCACTTCGTCCTCTCTTGCCCTTGGCCATACTATCCTAAACGCCACCGTCCCCCCGTGATCTGGTTCTCCGATCCCCGATGATCGACCAACGTCCTGCTGGTTTCGGTGAGTTCTCGCCTGCTGGCCTTCGCCGTACGCGGCTGTTTATCTAGTTAGGTTAGTCAGCAGGCAGAAGAATTAAGAACCGTGATTAATTCTCTGGTCATTAATATTAAGTAGTGCTATTCGATCTTATTTAAAGACCAACCTTTTGATGTACATACAGATTATATATTCGGTCAATACTGACTTTTATCTGCCTCTATGAGAGCAAATTCTGGTTCATTTTTATTCAATTAAAAAATAGCATATTTTTTAAACAATATATATATATATATATTCTCCATGCACGAAGTTTTTTTTCTTAAGAAAAGTAGCTTCATGTGTTTGTCATGAATAATCTTGGTGTGCAAACTAATTAATAAAGCTAATTTATATTTTATTTGTATGTACTTACAAGATATCCACACATACGGCATATTTTAATATGAGATCCGAATGCATCCAAGTGTTTGGGTGGTGACACGCACTATTGACAGGTGTGTACGGCAGCCAATGCAAGTGGGCATGTGTGTATGGAGGACTTGGACTAGACGACCCATTTCCGTTTCGTATTAATCCTTAATTTAGTTTGTGAGCGACGATACCAGCACGTTAACGTTACTTTATACGGATGAATATAATTTTGGTGAGCTGATGCAGGACTTGATACGCATACTTATGACTTTTCCTTGCATATATACGCAACATGTTGGGCTCAGAATAAATCATATTTTGATATTCATATTGTATTACAATATGCATGGCTAAGCTTGATCATCGTCGCGATGTCACAAACAAGGTAGGAGTAACTAATAATAAGCTTAATTGCAGAGTGGATGCAGTACGCGTGTGCGTCATGAATTGTGCGTAACCCAGTGGGTCCAGCTTACTCCTCGGGGCAGGCGGCGCTGTTATGGCTGTGGACGACACGACGGGACGGGAGCGGAGGCACCTGCAGCAGCAGGCCCGTCCTGTCCCGTCCCGTCAAGGCTATACACACGACATGACACAGTGACCGTGCGTAACCCTTGGCTTGGCAGCAAGCCATGTGACCTAAGCTGAAACACCGCGTGGCACACGTAACGCAGCAGGTCCAGCTTACTCCTCGGGGTGGGCGGCGGCTGTGGCTGCGAACGACACGACGGGAGGGGAGCGGAGGAGGGAGGCCCCATCCTGTCGTCCATCGTAATAATGATGGTGCACCGCGTGGCCCACAGCGGCCTGCCCTTGCCGCAGTTTGCATCTCCCCAAAGCGAAGCCCGCGTCGGGAGGGGGGGAGGCTGCTGATGCGTCGTCCATGGAATTCTCTAGTGCGCAGCCCGCTGAATGGCACCTGTGTAACCGAGACCTTGCAGGTTACGCGCTTAGTCGACACCACCCGCCGTGTCCCGCGGCAACCGCGATGCTGGTGTGCGTAGCCCAGGCGGCCATCACTGTAACCTGCACTGCCTCGGTTACACGCGTGGACGCCTGGGATACACGGCATGCTTTGATCAAAGGCATATGCTATGGTAACCCAACCGCGAGCCATGTTGCTCCACGCATCCATCATGGTTCCTCGTGCGTAACCTGCCGGGTGCTGCCACCAAAAGGTATCGTCACGCATTCCACTTCACCTGCCGGAGGGGAGCGGAGGCGCTTGTAGGCCCGTCCCGTCCCGTCAAGGCTGTACACACCCGGGAGGCTGACGCGTCGTCTATGGAATTCTCTAGTGCGCAGCCTGCTGAATGGCACCTGCGTAACCGAGTCCTTGCAGGTTAGTACGCGCTTAGTCGACACCACCCGCCGTGTCCCGCGGCAACCGCGATGCCCGAGACTATGACTTGGGCATTCCGATGCACTACCGCAAGATTTCGTATAAAGATTGGAGGAATGTGGAAGAAAGGTTACAAAAAAAAGTAGTTGGAAGGGCAAACTACTTTCTGTAGGAGGGAGACTAGTTTTAATAAACTCAGTCCTTTTAGGGTTTCTTTCTAGCATGCTAATGTATATGTTGTCTTTTTTTTTGAATTCCTAAATGAGTATGCGATGGACACAAGAAGAAATATACTAGATTAGCAAAGTGGAGTATCCTGTGTCAAACCAAGAGTTTTGGTGGCTTCCAGGGATGTCAAGAAGAAAAAAAAGAAAGAGAAGAAAAGAGTCATGACAAGCGCGGGGAAGAAGAACTGGATGGAGTAAGCGGGAACGCGAAATTCCCGTCCCGACCGACACCGTATGCCGTGTAAGCCGACCGTGAACCGTTTACATCGGCGAGTACAATTGGTGTTTCGGTTCCAAAGGATTACGCACGGGAATCCTAGTAGTACGGCCTCTGGGCCCCCCCCACACACCACCACCACCCCGATCGCCACCAGCACAACCACGAACCACCCCTTGGTCTGAACCGGTCACGTTGAATCTGAAGCGGCCCAACCCAGTCTTTCGTGTGAAGCGTCTTCTGTTTCCCTATCCATTTCCCTTTTCCTCGTTCCTAGTGTTGGGAATCAACCCGTGAACTCTCGAATGCTCTCTGTCACTTCTGCCTCTTCAACCTGGTAGTTTGGACTTTGGTGAACACAGCCAGCTGCGCATCTTCTTCATTGAAGCATTGTCCTCATATCTGTCTCGAGTGCATCCTGCTAAGTAAACTCCATTCTTCTTTCTCCTCTATTTTTTCATTCATTGTTCTCTCTGTATGAATCCTATAGTTATTTTCCTGTTTTTCAACAGTTGTTTCTTGATGAATCTTAGAATGTACGCTCTGTACTTTGTGGGATATATTGTGCTATGTTAGTATGATAGCCCATTGTCGGTTCCTATATTTTGGTTATATGTCTAAGCTCCTAATCACACTCTATTCGAATCTAGGTATGGATCAACCTATTCCCTTCAGTGCTCGTGACATCCTTGCTGCTGCACTCGATGAGATTGATGGCACGCAGCCTGTGTTTGTCAATTGTTTAGGAAATGGCTCGTTTCGTATGCGCGTCTCGTTTCAGTTCCCAAGTGCAATGGATCCTGCTGTGATGGAGGACATAGAAGTTCTGGATCATACTGCAGCAGCTAAACATGATGCAGAGGAAAGTGCTTGTGTTGTTGCCTTCCTGCATTTGAGGGAGAATCACAATGTTATCATTCCTGACTATAGTCTTCTTCGTGTCTGGTGCTGCCAGGAAAGGCAGCTTGCCCTATTAGAGAAGCTCTATCAGGGTAAAAGCATATTTGAAGATATATCTACGCAAGCTCTTGCTGTCGTGAACTCGATCCTGGATGCTTCATTCTTCTTTACACATAGGATCCGAGGGATGGAAACTGTTGCAGTTGATGAAGCTATTGTTAGTTCTGCAACTACATGTCTTGGTTTGCTGCAGACGATGCACGCATGTGGTATGTTTGATTTAAACCAGGCAACAAATGCATTTCATGCAATGAACAATCACCAAATTATTGACAATGTACTCCAAGGAGAAGGATTCAACCTACCCAATAGAAATGTACGTACTTTTAGTTTTTTTTATATCTTAATTAGTTTTTTCATACTCTATTGTACGGATGTTCTAGTGTCTCTTGTTCGTTGCTCATATGAATTTCTATTTTTTTCTATTTATTAATGTTTTTTGGTTCATATGTTCTGCAGGATGACTCTGTCAATTGGAGTGGAGGTGTTCGAATGATGCTGAACAAAGTTGCTGGTATCGTGGGCTACGGTCCTCCTCTTTTCCTAATTCAGAGTAGAGGTGATCGTCACAAAGGTTTCTTTGATTTCGCCGGAGATGATGGTGTAAACCCCTCGAGGTTCCGACCTTCAGGACTTGTTTGTTCGTCTGTTGCTGCCGCCACAGAATCTGCACTATATACTTCACTTCTGGCTCTCTGTGTGAATTACAATGTGCAAATTGGAGATGTCAACCGCCAAGCTTACCTGCTGGCCAAGGAAAGGGTTGTCGATGTTGGTTCAGATCTCTAGATTTTCCGTAATCTAGGAAATAGTATCTGTTCTTATTTGGACAACACTCTTCAAGGCCTGCATAGGATTATTGGATTACGTTCTCGTTTGCTTCTGGAGAGCACCTTGCTCAGAAGTTACAGTTCCTTGTTTCGGAGGTTGAGCAGTGTCTTATCAGCATCGCTGGTCCTGTGCATTCCATGAATGAGAATGGAGTTGTCGGTGCAATTCGCTTCTAGGCAGAGCACCATGGGTATGCCTTACCAAGTTATCTTGTGTTATGTAATTTGTTTTAGTAAGAGTACTCATTACTTGTTGTTGAACCTTTCATATTCATGTGTGTTGCTGAACCTTTCATATTCATCCGTGAGAACTTTATTTAGCTGCTGTCTTTAATATGGAAGAACTTCTTTGAATTATTCTTCTCAGTTGCCTTAAATAGTGACATCACAAAAACTTTATTTAACAATTGTTACATTGATTGTCTGGTGGGTAACCGCGAGTCCATGCTGAACCCAGTCGGTGTTGCATAAAGTAGCACAGACCATGCATAACCTGATCAGGTTACACGCTGAATCGACATGACCTAGTCGGTGTTGCATCAATAAGCACGGACGTACAGGTTACGCGCTGAATCGACACAATGTAGTCGGTGTTGCACGCGCCATGAAGAACGGATGGTGCGTAGCTGAATCGTGTGTAACTGAAGATGGTGCAGGTGACGCGCAGGATCAACACGATCGTAACCGAGTCCGTGCGGGTATGAGCGGGTTCCGGTTACGCATACATCTGGAACTGGTGGTGTTGCATCAAGCAGCACGGACGGTGCGTACGCGCTGAATCGACACGACCCAGTCGGTGTTGCACGCGCCATGCAGAACGGATGGTACATAGCCAAATCGTGCGTAACCGAGCTGAGGTCATGCGCAGAATCGACCCGACCAGATGCAGGTTACGCGCGGGATCGACATGACCGATTTGCGTAACCGACTCCGTGCGTAACCCAGCCAGTGTTGCACCATGCAGCCAGCAGTCTTAAAGGTGGGTAACCGAGTCCTATTTGTTGGCAGTGCCAAGCCGGTTACTCACGAGCTGTGTATCCCAGGCGTCCACGTGTGTAAGCAAGGTGGTGCCGGTTACTCACGAGCCGTGTATCTCCATACTTGTCTCTTTTTTGTCCTCCTTGGGTAGAAGGAGATTTGCCTTGTTGATTTGTGTGTGCTTGAATGTCCACTTTTGAGACTCCAACCTCAGTTTCCTAAGGTGATCAGAGGATAATAAGTAGTATATCTGAATTAAGATTAGATCGATTCACATATAGTAGGTACTAGTAATCTATTGGGCGGGTGCAGATAACGCGCAGAATCGACACGACCGGTGCAGCATGGATGTTGCGTAACCGTTCCGATCCAGGTTACGCATACATCTGTAGCCTATTTCTGCGTAACGCAGTCAGTGTTGCATGAACAATGTAGCCTGGTTGGTGCGTAACCTAGTATCTTGTTGGATGTAACAAGCTATAGCGAGTTCCTAGATCATGAATTGACCCTCATCTCAAGTGTTCGTCTAAATCTTCTTCAAATTAGAATACACTCACACTATGGGCCTCAAATATCAATCAGTGGTTTTATTATGAAGCCAAATGATGTGGCCTATTGGAGTGAATGTTTGTTAGTTTTGTGGAGTAGTTTTATTATAAAGCTAAAGATGCTTCTACTGAACAGTGATGGATAATTTGTTCGAGTGCTCACACAAAACAAAATGCAAAATGGAGGTAGTAGATGCTTACATGTTTTGCAATTTTCATGTCACGAATCTTGATCTCAATTATAAATCTACCAGTTATAAAGCTATCTAGTGTAAATGGAACGCCGTGTTCCTGGAGTGGCAAGTCCGATATTCCTGGATATATAGATGTTTGATGATTCAAGGGAATATATGTATGACTTAAAAAGATACAGGAACATCAGAGGCAAAAAAAAAGTTACTACCTGGGTGTTCAGCTATTGTGGTTTTAATTAGTAGGAGGGAATGAGAGAAGTTTCATTGAAAAGAAAAAAGTTACCTCGTCTCGGCATCGTCCTTTATGGCTGGTGAACTTGGCACCACGACCTGGTAGTTGGCCACATCTTCGGCGTTTGCCCGCACAAGCTGGCTCATCAGTTCGTGGTTGACGGGCCCGCTAGTATGGCCCTCCTCCAGAGAGCGGGAGGACAGGGCGGGTGGAAGCCCGTGGACTTGGAGGACGTCGGCGACGCGCACGAAAGCTTGGGAGAGGCCGGCCAGCCTCTCTCGCAAGGCATGGCACAGCATGGTCACTGCCTCAATGCCAGTGTCCCGGTGCTCTGTGACACGCACAGCCTTCCTCCCTTCCTCGCTGCGAGCAGCAGGGGTAGAAGTCGTTGCGGTGTGGGAGCTGTTTGTCCCTGCAGCCCCTATCAGTGCGAGTCTCGGGGAGGGCTCGTTCTTCTCAACGGTTGAGGCTTTACGGTCTTGTCCCCCAGCGGCACCGCCCTCCCTGATCACAAGTGGTTGGTGCATCCTCAGCTCTGAAGCGCTGATGGCGTCCACCTCTGGATTTCGGTTCATGTGCCGGCGTTGTTTTGACGTATCAACACCGCAGAGGGGAAGTGCGTCGTCTGGAGGGGCCGTGTCGGCCAGACGTGTCGGAAGAAGCTCACGCAGCAAAAACTCCAGGTCGGGTTCTTCCATCCGACCTTCCTCTATGATGCGTATTAAGAAAGATCACGAACCAATAATGGTTAATACATAATAAAATTTTCAAAACAATCTTGATGAAATGATTCGAACAGGATTGTTACCGCTGGGTAAAGTAGGCGTGCGGTCCGCGAAGAAGCCGGTGCAATAGCACACAATGTGGTCTCGCCGGCGTAGAGTACTGATCCGCTGCCTTAGGGCATCGGCCATCACCATGGCACCGGTCAATCCAAAGCTGCGTAGCTCTCGGATGCTAGACTCGAGGGCCCTCGTTGCGGGCGTCTCGCCTGGAACAGAACGCCACTATAAAAACCGCTCAGGCCGTCCCGTCGGCAAGCGAAGCTCGTCTATGGTGGTGTCGGCCCTCACGTACAGCCAATTGCAGCGCCACAAACCCCAGAGATCCGTTGTTTCAAGCTTGATGTACCGATTGGAGGTGGTGTCCCGCAGCCGGAATTCGAAGAAGCCGATCAACTTGTTGTCTTCCCTTGAGAATTTGTTACGTTGCAGGGTGTAGAAGCACCTGAACAACTCCAGGCAAGGAGGGACACCCATGAACATTTCGCATAAATAGGCGAAAACCGATAGCACAATGATGGAGTTGGGATGGAGCTGCACCAGGTGCACCGTGTAGAAGGTGAGCACGGTGATGAAGAAATCGGAGAATGGCGGGACAAGTCCTGCCTCAAGAACGAGACGAACATCATAACCTCACCGGCGCGTGGTGCCGGTAAATCATCACCCTCGGGGATCCGGAGTGTCGTGCTGGGATGCGCTAGGCGGAGCATGAGCATCCTCAATCCATCTCGGTGGGCATCGGATGGGGGAAGCACCATCATCCCGGTGGCTTGCGGTGCTCGACCACTAAACTGACGAGAGAAAGAGAGAAATCACGATCTCAAGAAGGTCCTCCGTAGGCGTCAGTGGATGAAGGCTACAGACAGACTTCAGGAGGACGGGCGTGTGGGCGTCGGCCGACGGTGCGTGAGGGGCAGCGCTCCGTAGACGGCACCGTCGCCCTCACCCTCAGCACTAGGTACGGGAGTTTCAGTTTCTCTTTAACCACAAGGTCAGGAAACCGACAAGAATTTTGGAGATGCGAGACGATCCAAATGACATGTAACGGTAGCAATCATCTCGCGAGTCACGATCTTCATTGGAAAGGTAAATTAACTCTCCAGCAGCAATTCCCTCCCTCCCGTAACCGATCATGCATGCTTTTGTAGTTTTGTTCCCCCTGCGTGACGGAACGATGAGGATGGCGCGGCGTAACCATCTGCACAAGGTCGTGGCACGAGGAACGTGCGAAAGTGGGGTACCAAGGAAAGCATCCCTGCCAGTTCGTATAGACATTTGCGGTAGTGAATGTGACGTGCCAAGATTATCGGGTACTACCTCATGCCAGAGTTAAAGCAGTTGTACCATTGGCAGGCTTTATGGTAACCTCAAGTAATAATAATAGGGATACTATTTAATGGGTTGATATTCCTTTTTCAATTTCGTACGTACTCCAGTGTGCTTGTCTATTTTTCTTCCCCTCAAATTCCCATAATAATTCCGGGTGAGTATATTTGCTATTATCAAAGCTGTGGCCCGGTGACTCATCTTGGCTGTTGGGTGCCCTGCAGACGTCGAAACTAGCACTGCTATTGTCCGCCGAGAGTTCATTGTTCACCGTAAGTATATCTCCTTCCACCTCCTTACGTACTATTGCTACTAACAGATCTATGTTTCCGTAGATTAATATTGTTTGATGGCGAGAACGAAGAATAGAAAATCCTGCGATCCCCACAAACTACGTCGATTCAGAATCGCAAACAAGACAAGAAAATTGGACGCCGCCGACAGGCGTAAAGAGCAGGTGTACACAGCACAGGACGCATCCACTGATGAATCATACGAATACGATGAATCTTCTGAAACAGATGAGGAGTATGATACAGACAAAGTTAGCGATGCATCGACTGCAACTCATCATCGTAGAAAACACGTAAAAGGTTTGATATTCAATCTGCCGAATCGCAAAATCAAATAGTTCAGTGTTATGTACAGGATGTAGGCTCCCTTCTCACCTTCGTGGGGAAAAAGTGTATTTTTCATCTCCTCAAGTCTTGCAAAAGTGTGGCATTCATCCCATAATTTGGTGCAAATCAATTCCTTAACCATCTGAACTGGTGCGGCATTTATCATCTTGCTAATTACTGTTTAGTCACTTTTATGTTAATTCAATCTCTATAATAATTGATTGTAAATCAGTTTTATTATTTTTTTTAGAAAATTTTATAGATTATCCAATTTAGAGAATTTACTAAAAATTTATAGAGTATCTATCCAATTTAGAGTCTTGGTATTTTCTATGGCAAAGGCTGAGTTTCTTCAGTTTTGATTTTTCCTTTTAATTTCGTCAAATAAGTTATTGAATAGTAGGCAGTTTTCCTCGCAAAAAAAAGAATAGTAGGAGTTGACCGCATTGCATGAAATTCTATCACAGCACGTGAGCAGTCTAGTTGTTTATATGATTCTCTGTAGCCTTTTCCTACAGTGTACTTATTTGTTCTTGAGGTTTCGATTTTCCCCTCACAGCTGATGGTGAAACTTGTCTGGATTTATCTATTAACATGAACACAAATAAATTGGTCGACAAAGCTGAAACCATTAGGGAAACTACAACAGACCCCAAACAGAAATCGGTGAAAAACACTGTGGGTGAGTATGTATACGTATACTGTTTATACTCGATCCCATGCAACTGCATGCACCTGCTAATAAAACTCATGACATATCTTCATTGTACAGTAGAGAAGGGTCGATTTACATAGAGGAAAATGCAGACACGTCCACAAAATCTGTTGACATTGTTAAAGAGTGTCGACCAACTAGCATCTGTCAGTGAAGATAGCAAGTGTGACTCAGAGGGCACCGCATCTAGACTTCAAGAAGAAACAATCATCAGGAACACAAAACGAAAGAGGAAGCAATATTATGGTGTTACTCCTTCAGAAATGTATGGCGGTGTGCTCTCGGCAGCAAACAGTGTTGTGGTATGCTGACATCTTGATTTTTTTATTACCTAGTTTTGGTCTACTATACCTTACACTGATGACTTAATGGTTTTGTTTTTTCCTCCATAAGAAGCTGATAAGCACTAGGTGCTCACCAAAAATGGTGATCAATGTCAACGGTGGCTTGAAACCACAACACATTGAAAAGATCAAAGACATTGGATTTGGTCATTTTTTGAGTATGGTGATTGAATCTCCCCTATTGAACCTAGGGGTGTGGATGCTGTGGTACTATGATACAAAAAAGGAAGTCTTTGATTTTGGCAACGGTAAACAATGAGCATTTCAAGGTTGTCTGGTTTACCATGCAGAGGCAAACCAATACATGAGAACACTTCTAAATATAATGGCATAAGTGAGTTGAAAGGAAAGCTAGGAGTTCCTACTAAAGGAAGCCATAAAATCTCGGGAAGAACATTAGAGGCCAAAATCAGAGATGGTGCAGCTGATGACCTTTTTGTCACCTGTTGGACTTTACTTCTTGTTGACAAGATCATTACTCCAGATACAGGTGCATACATTAGTACAAGATTTTTGGAAGTGTGTCAAGACGTAAATAATTTGATGAACTACGACTAGGTTGGCTACCTTATATACAATTTTAAACGTGGTGCGAATGCATTAAACCTTAAGAAGAGACACAAGGGTGCCAACTATATTCATGGATCCACATATCTCCTTGGAGTAAGAAATATAAATAGCGCTTTCTGATCTTGCCATTTTATCACAGATCTGAGATAATTTCTTTCAACTTTTTGCGAGCATGCAGTTATATTGCCTTGATTGGCTGAAGAGTGGTTCTATCACACCACCTATTGGTGAACCTCGGTTTTCACTATGGAGCAATGCACTACGACTTGAACTAGAGGCTTCCCACAAAAACCTGCCGGTAATTGCAGTAACATAATTACTAAACTTTTTTTTGAGAAATATAATTCAACTTTTTGGATGAATACATATAGAGATAGTATAATGACTAACACTGACTATTCACATTGTTATTTTACTTTTGTATTGCAGCTGAGAAATATTGATGATACATGTTATGCAAACGACTTTGGCAAAACGGTGGCAACTTCAGAGAGGGACACCACTGGAAAGTGCAATACAATTTTTAAGGGATTTGAGGGTATTAAATTCACATGCGAGGTCATGTCTTATGCATTAATTGTATTGATTGATATTCCTTTGTTTACTTTCTGGATTGACATGAATATGATATATTAACAACCACAACTTAGGTTTTGTTCCACAGATAAAAAAAACTGTCACAAGTTACGTTATTGTTCTTAGACACCTGTCCTACCTGTATAAGAAATAAATTATTGTTCTCTATGCATGCATGTCCCATCAATAGGTAAATGGAGCTTCTCCAAATGGTTCAAGTTTTCTTTCTCAAGACCTCAATTACCAGAGAACACCAACAAAGGTAGAAACATTGACTGGATATATATATTCTTTTTGGAAATCAAATGACATAATTTGTTTAGGCAACATCACCAAGAAATCTTGGTCAGGGTAACCAAGAAAACATCATTTGCAGAAGGAATTTGATCCCATGGACCGGGAGAATATTCAAGACAAGTCTGCAAGGGAGAGCACCTCATCTAATTGCTCGGAACTATATTCTGAACAACAAATGGGGGTACAATCTTCACATTCTATTGCCCATTTATGATTTTTTATGCAACAAATATGGGCAAGTATTGACAACCCAATTTTCCCGATGGATCTGTCAAAGGAGCAATATCTACTTTTAGATGATAGGTACATAATCTTTTATGTTATCTGTTACAACAGAGAGGAAGAAATCCTAATAATCGATAATGGGTCAACAAACAAAACAATTCTTTTGGCACACTTTGTACTTTTGGCAAATGATCACGCATACATACACTAAACCTTGCAGAGCTCCCGAAACCATTGAAGGAACACTTGGGTTGGCGTCGATTATAACTATACATCCTACACTTCATGAGCAATTTGGACGGATCACGGATCTAATATTACTAATTCGGTGAGTTTGTTGATTTTTATATAGCAATACTCAAAACCGTACTAATATTCGTTCTTGCAAATGTTGGCACGCAGAGCTCCCGAAATCATTGAAGCAACACTTGGGTCGGCGTCGATTATAGCTGTCTACTACGTACATGTCTTGTTTCATGAGAATGACTTGCATTGGCTGTGGCCTTAGATGGTATTGTAAGCGACTGTGTAATGGGTGGAACAGAGACGTGCCTTCGATAGATATGACTTTTCCTTTCGAGTCAACTGCCATAATCCCGCCAGTGTGTAATCCCATTTGAAAGAATGTTGGCGTGCAATCACCTTAGTGTCTTTCAAAATTTCACCTTAGTGTCGATTCTGCGTGTTACCTGCACCCGTTCGGTTACAAACGAGCAATGTCTCCGGTGTTGTCCGACCGGCGTAACCTTCACGGTGCCCCGGTTATGCAGGATGGACACTGATTTTCCATGCATGCGAGTTCCAGTTACGATGCTAGCTCGCACTCTATATGTATGCCCGACGCTGCCGGCAATTTCATGATCTCGTGCTTCTATGATTGACTGATTCTGGGTTATAGCTGCTTGTTACATCCAACATGACACTAGGTTACACACCAGCATGGTTATGCACCAGCCAGGCTACATTGTTCCTGCAACACCGACTGCGTTACGCACAAATAGGCTTCAGATGTATGCATAACCTGGACAGGCATGGTCATGCAAGCATCCATGCTACATCCGGTCGTGTCGATTTGGCGCGTAACCTGCACTCGCAAGGATACTGCAACCCCGACTGGGTGGTGTCGATTATGCGCGTAAGCTGCTAGACCGGTTAGGTTACACACCATCCATGCTGCATGGCTCCTGCAACACCACCGACTGGGTCGTGTCGAACCTGCGTAACACTCGCCTCGGCGGTTACACACGAGCCATGGTATCTACGTGCTGCAACCCCGACTAGGTCGTGTCGATTATGCGTAACCAAGCGGGTGCAGGTAACCCCTGACTGGGTGGTGTCGATTCTGCTCGTTACCTGCGCCATCTCGGTTCGTGGAATGTAGGCAGTGGTTACGAATGTGCGCGTTACATGCACGAGATCGGTTACGCACCATCCGTGCTGCAACCACGACTGGGTGGTGTAGGCCCACTTGTCTGCAGTTCCTTCTCGTTTCCCTCTCCAACTCCAACGCATATAGAGTAGGGTAGAAGAACCCGATTGCTTCGTTCCTAACTCAACCGACCACCACGTCCAGCTGCTGACCCCCGCCAGCGACGTCCCCTCTGCCCCGCAACCCGTCTCCACCAGTCCACCGCCAGGCCTACCTCCGGCCCACCTCCCTTTTCTAAGGCTGCCGGTGAGTAGAGCCCCCGGCAGCCACCCAAACCGAAACCCTAACCGTTTTTATATCTGGTTATTGCCCAGTTCATCTTATATCTAGAAATAAGGGATTCCATCCTTCCGTTTTTATTTCTGGTGCTGTGTAGTAGATCGATGATGGAGGATGACATGGTATGGACCACCATCAACGTCGAAACACAGTCGTCGGCAGATGAATGCGACTGGAGTAAGGATCCGGTACTTGCCGGGAAGGTGAAAAGAAAGAGAGGGAAAAATTTCGAGGTCATATCTCTCTTTCTCATGTGAATGATTATATGTTTGCCTTTTTGTTTACCCTACCACTCAACACCTGTAATTCCCGCGTCATTTGGTACCGTGTGCTATTTCCTGCGAGGACGACTTTCCATTGTGTGTTATGGTTAGGGTGCGGGATTTTAAAAAATTTCTACACCTGACGTTTACCTTTCCTTGGTACAATGCAATATATAGAGATTACCTACGCTTGCTAGGGATGAGAGTGATCCAAACAAGCAGCATGGAATAACAATTGCAACTAGGCTTGCTAATTGCCTACTACGGTTGATGATGTTTGTACTGCTGACAACTTGCAAGCTGGCCAACAAGCAATAAGAAGCCCAAGAAACCCGATAATATAATTACCATTGACCTTTTTTGCTGAATGTAGCTAGTCTCTGGCTGTCTCTCCATCCCTTTTTGATAATGTTGTTCTTAGTGGTCAAATTGTTTGGATGTCCATTTTTATTATTGCTGTTTGTACGTACTGCAGAATCACTATAACATGCTACCAGGGCAGTGGATAATACAGTGGGTACGAGTGGAGCATCTACTTGCAAAGAAGATGAGTGGGAAGGGCAATAAATATTCCGATGTTGGTACCTATACTCATTTTTAAAATATTATCATTCTGTCTTTGAATAATTTTCATGTATTATCAGTTTATATATCACCTTTAAGTTCTTGTTGCTCTAAAACTGCCGCATTAAATAATATTATTACACATATGATCACATATTATGATCATTTTTTGTCTCCCTACGTGTTACAACATACAACTCATCATTTCAATAGTGGTTTACCGAGTCAGATGCATTTCTACAGTGGTTTACCGAGTCAGTTGTACTTTTACAGGGTACAGTTCATCTGGTGCCTGACATCAGGAAGCATTCTGGTTATAATATTTTCCTATTGCCAGATGAAGTCCTTGTTGAGATTTTCCTTCGTCTCCCACCTAATCCTAGTTCCATTCTTCGTGCCTCGGTTATCTGTAAACACTGGCACAATCTCATCATCTGCCCCATATTCCTTTGTTGCTTTCGTACATTGCATCAACCACCTTATGTTTTTGGGAATATGAGTAGTAGGTGTAGTCCAAGAAGTGTGATTGATATCACAAGAAAGTTGAATCCCAATCAGGTGGCCAAACTAAAAAAAGTTGGTTTTGGTAATTATTTGGATTTGAAGATTAGCAACCCACTCCGGGAACTTGGAGTTTGGATGCTATTGCACCTTGATGTGAAACATTTGTGCTTCAAATTTGGTAATGGTGAATGCATCCCTATGAATCGGAGAAGTCTTTGTAGATTGACTGGTTTACCATACAAGGGAAAGCAAGTGGTGGAGATATACAATGAGAAGTCTACTATATACTTCAAAACATGCTTGGGCATGCCTCTCGACAAGAAAAACTGGAACAATCACATAATAGACAGAATCCTTGACGGTCGTGATGATGACATTTTCGTCACCTGTTGGACTTTACTTTTGGTACATAGAATCTTTACTCCTACAACATCTGCCTTCGTAAGCAAAGGATTGTTAGATGTTTGCCTTGATGTTAATAATATAATGACCTACGACTGGGTAGGCTACATTTTGGACGAACTTAGAAACGGTGCCAAAATATTACAGAGGTGTACAGACAGATGTGGTGTGCCCTTTGTAACAGGATCCACCTATTTTCTCAAGGTAATAATTATGTAGTACCAATCAAGAACTCTGTTCCCCTACCTTTTATTTATTTATTTATTTTAATTCATCACTTACCTATGTGCCATCTACATAGTTGTATTTACTGGATTGGCTGGATCATCTGTTTATAGCACCACCTATCGGTGAACCTCGTTTTACTCTTTGGCATGCTAATGATTTAAGGGCAGTTGAGGGTCCTAGCACAGTCGGCTGTAGATCTTTTACATGTCTTCGAAGCCTGAAGGTAACTATACCCTTATTTGTTTGCATATCGGACTTGCTGGCACAGTTTACAACTGACTATTTGTTTTTTCTATATAGGTGAGAAAGGCTGAGAATACATGTTATGCCGAAGATTTTAGGTATCCCGAATTAAGTAGTCCAGTATTGGAGGATGATGATGATATTGGTGGCTGTTAATAGATTTAACTAGGTGATTTCCTGCGCGTGGCCGCGGGATTTGAGAGAGCTTTTCGGTAGACTTTCCTGGGTCACTGGGGCCTTATGTTAATATTAATTAATGCTACTACTGCGACCTTTTGCCTCTGCATTGGTGGAGATTGAAGCAAGATCAAGTGGCAGCGGATATTGATTGTTGATATTTGGTGGACGATGAGATTTGTTGATATGACTCGCTGAGGTTTGAGTGAAATCTTGTGAGTAGCGGGTTTGCTTCTATATGGTTTACTATAGGAGATTTGTGCTTTGGCACTGCTTTCCCTGAACTTTTCAATCATGGACCCGCTCGGTTGTATTGGTTGTGGGAATTATCTCTGTAGCAATGAAGTGATTAACAGATGATGGACATTTTGGTCAGGATATGATGGAGATGAAATGAATGCCTTTCACGAGTGATTTTGACAGAAGTTGTATTGGTTTAAATTAATGTAAATTAATTACTGATACTTGAATTAGTGTTAAAGGAGGGCAAAGATATGATTACTCTCACTCGACTCGAGTAACAAAATGGAGTTTGGATCCATGCTGTGGTCACTGTCGTCAACCCTAAAGGATCGTGCGTAACCTTGTGGTGCAGGTTACGCACCATGGATCGTGCGTGACCAACTAGGCGCAGGTTTAGATATTTTTATAAAAGCACAACGTGAAATGAAAGCATGATCCCGAAATTGCCAGAAGGTGGAGACGCCAAGCGCGGCCGTTCTGGGGTTTCTAATAAATGGTTTGCTCTTCTGGCTCGCAGCAGCATCTCATGTTGATCGGCAAAACCACGTAGCAATCTCCGTCCATACCACCAGCCGAGCAGCAGATTACATTCCAAGCATGGCGGCTTCGACGCCGGATTGCACACGCGACTGCCACGCTATTATTATTATTATTATTATTATTATTATTATTATTATTATTATTATTATTATTATTATTATTATTATTATTATTATTGATGAGGACATGAACACCGACACGAGTACATCTACACCAGCAGCACCATCTCCGACGCCACCAGAGGACCCACTCCAGGCGCCACCTTCAGGGCCACTTACTCGGGCCCGTGCACGCGAGTTAAACTTCGTCTTGATGCTGAAGAACGAAGGCCCAGAGGAATAAAGGCGGCCCAGCAGGAGTCCATGTGGGACATAGGGTTGACGGCGGCCCACCCCCTCTTTTTGCCGTGGATCCCATGTGAGGGGGGTGCGCGCCTTTCCCCCCTGCCGCGTGACCTCCTCCCCACCATGGCCGCCAGGGGAACCCTCCCCCTTTTTTGTTTCCCATCTATATTAGATAGTCCTAGTCCTTTTGGAACTTGAGTTTGTTTTCATCTAGCTTTTGCTACTTCCGAACAGCCGCTACGCGCTACCTTCGTGTAATTCAGACTCCACCTTCGAGTGATAGTAAGATTGCTCGCCTCTCTTTCTTGTTCATTCTTTCGATTGCGTGCAGGAAACGATCTTCATGATCAGGCTGATTTCGCACCGCGAGGTTGGTAACCATCGGGAGTTTGGTTCAGCGATTGCATTAGCGCTTTGGGTTCGCTCGTCGTAGTCGGATCGTGAGGGTCGAACTTCCACAAATCGAAATTATCCCACTCACTGAAAGATCGGGCACTCCCCGTCTATCAAGTGGTATCAGCTTTCCAGGTTGCTCGGTGAGTTAATCGAGTGTTTTACCCTTCCTACAGTCCAAAAAACCAAAACAAAAATTTATTTTTAGGTTAGAACTTATCCCAGCAACCTTTTTAGCCTTGCACTTTCTTTCAATAATTTGCGTTGTTGAATTTGTGTGCTTTACACTTTGATTGTTGCTGGTTACTTGTGTTTTGTTTTTCCCCTTCACCATGTTTCTTTCGCTTCAAACCCTAGTACGCCGCCACCTCTCTCGCCGCTCCCCAGCGCCGGCCCTACCCTGGATAGTGCCCCTCGCGCATACCCTCTCTGGTGGGCGACGCCGGTTACTGCTCGCCCCTCTGCCTGTTAAAAAAATGAAAGTCAAAAAAAAAAGAAGGAAAGAAAGCAATCAAACAAAAAGAAAAAAAGGGAAAGTCAAAAAAAAGGCAAAGAGTTTGGGCGCAGGAAGGCCGCCGCCCACCCCTCCCACCACGTCGTGACCACCTCAGTCACGTTGGGCAGGACCACCGCCGCATCTTCCTTTCGCGTTTTACTTCTCCACCACACCGTGACCGACTCGGTCACGTCCCCAGGACCGCCGCCGCACTCACCCTCTCGCTTCCTCCCTACCATATTCTGAGGTTGGTCTTACTTTAGAGAGAGAGTGTGTGTGTGTCACAATTTGATATTTGAGATCCTCTGTGTTCATTTTATCTATTTGAGGACTCCGGCAAAAAAAAACAGAATTAAAAAAACAGCAATTTGTTGCGACCGACACACCTTTGCTCCGCCCTTGCTTCTATCCTTTCTTTTTCCTTCTTCTGTGCACTTGTTCCTAGCAGCTTTTGTACGTGTTTTAGCACTATAATTCAACTTTGCATCTATTGTTTGATTGTGCTAATCCTTGCTTTGAGTGCAGCCTACCCAGAACTCCACATATTTCTACGACGAGCAGATTTTGTTTCTCCAGGCAATCGCTCCTCCAATCTTTTGCGAGTTCCGCCGGTTGGTTGCAGGTCGCCCCTGTGTGCGTGGTAAGAATGGATAAGAATTTGATAACGGCACTAGTTTGAGCGCCTTTGTGAGCTGTTACACCCCTGTTTTGGCGTCCGTTTTTGTTTTGTGTTTGCGCTAACCATGTCAGGCGACGACGACAAGAAACAGCTGCAGGACATGTGGACAGAGATTGATGGCCTTGTCACGGACATCAAGACGATACATGAACGGATGGACTCCACGGTCACTACGGCCAACGAGCGGTTCGACCAGCTCGACCTCGCGCAGACGGCCACCAGGACGACGCTCGACACCATCGTGTCACGACTCGATGCTTTGAACACGGTGGTCACTGATTTGGTGGCCCAAGGATGTGTTGGTGACGATGAGCAGGAGGATGCTGACCGCCGAGGCAAAGCCCGCCGTCTACCACGCGCGCCCCGGTAATGATTCCTTTTCTAAGATTAAATTTAAAATCCCATCTTTCAATGGCAAATATGATCCTGCTGCATATCTTGATTGGGAGTTAGAAGTTGAACAAAAATTTTCATGCCATGATATTGCTGCAAATTCTCAAGTTAAAGCTGCTATTAGTGAATTTACTGAGTTTGCTTTAATTTGGTGGTGTGAGTATAAAACTAAACATCCCACTACCATTCCAACCACTTGGGATGAATTGAAAGCTGCCATGCGACATAGATTTGTACCCTCATATTATGCTCATGATTTGCTTAACAAAATGCAGCGTTTTCAGCAAGGTTCTCAATCTGTTGAGGACTATTACCAGGAGCTACAAAAAGGTATGATTCGGTGTGAGTTATTAGAGGAAAACGACGCTGCTATGGCACATTTTCGTGGTGGTTTAAACCGTGAAATCCAGGATATACTTGACTATAAGGAATATGATGACATGACTACATTATTTGCATATGCTTGCAAAGCTGAACGTTAAGTGCAGGGACGCTGCTCGAAGCCATTTTCTAACTCTTTTTCAGGGAGAAGCTCGACATCCAGCCCCGCGGTCGCTACTCCTGCACCATCTGCTACCACGTCTACATCCCATGATAAGGCAGCCAAACCCGCAGGCGCCGCTCCATCCACAGGCGCGACTCCCACCACAGGCCGTACGCGGGATATCACGTGTTTTCGTTGCAGCGGACATGGCCATATGGCTCGAGACTGCCCGAACACGCGCACTTTGATCATTCGTGACGATGGTGAGTACTCTTCCGCTAGTGATTCCGAGGATATTCAACATACTATGCTTGCCACTGACTACGCAGCAAAGACGGATGTACATGTCAACCCGGATGACGCCGATAGGTATGAAACTCTTGTTGTGCAGCGTGTTCTCAGTGCACAGGTCGCCTCGCCCGAGAAGAATCAGCGACACAACCTTTTCCACACAAAGGGCATTGTGCAGCAGCGGTCGATTCGCATCATCATCGACAGCGGCAGCTGCAACAATTTGGCGAGTACCACGCTGGTTGAAAGATTATCTTTACCCACTCGTAAGCATCCAAATCCATATCACATTCAATGGCTTAATGATGGTGGGAAAATTAGAATAACACAATCAGTGCGTGTTCATTTCTCCATGGGTGCCTATTCTGATTTTGTTGATTGCGATGTCATTCCCATGGCAGCATGTTCCTTGTTACTTGGTAGACCTTCGCAGTATGATACTGATAGCTTGCATCATGGTCGTTCGAATCATTATTCATTCATGTTTAAGGGTCAAAAAATAATTATACATCCCATGACACCTGAACAAATTCTTAAAGATGATATTGCTAGAGCTGCTAAAACTGCTAAACAACCTGCACCATCACCATCGATTAATCCTGAAATCAAGTTGCATGCTCCGGTTTTACTTGCTACACGTGCTGATCTTGATGAGATTTGCGATGCTCAATTGCCCTGTTATGCTCTAGTATGCTCTAGTCTGCTCGTTTCACTTGATGATGCACCGTCTTTGGATGTTCCCCCTGTGGTTGCTAACCTTTTGCAGGAATACACTGATGTCTTTCCCAAAGACTTGCCACCGGGTCTCCCACCACTCCGTGGCGTTGAGCACCAGATCGATCTCATTCCAGGTGCACAACTTCCGAATCGCGCCCCGTACCGTACAAATCTGGAGGAGACCAAGGAGATCCAGCGCCAGGTACAGGCATTGCTTGACAAGGGTTACATTCGTGAGTCTCTCAGTCCTTGCTCAGTTCCTGTGTTGCTTGTTCCGAAGAAAGATGGATCATGGCGTATGTGTGTTGATTGTCGTGCTATTAATAACATCACCATTCGTTATCGATACCCCATACCACGACTTGATGATATGCTAGATGAGCTTAGTGGTGCCATTATTTTCACCAAGATTGATTTGCATAGTGGTTACCATCAGATTCGAATGAAACTAGGTGATGAATGGAAAACGGATTTTAAAACGAAATTTGGCTTATATGAATGGTTGGTTATGCCGTTTGGATTGACTAATGCTCCCAGCACCTTTATGTGGTTAATGAATGAAGTTCTAAGGCCTTTCATCGGATTGTTTGTTGTTGTCTATTTTGATGATATTCTCATTTATAGCAAATCCATGGACGAACATTTAGAACATTTGCGTGCTATTTTTGATGCGTTGCGTGCGGCTAACTTGTTTGGTAACATGGATAAATGCATTTTTTGCACGCAACGTGTCTCGTTTCTTGGCTATGTTGTTACCCCACAGGGCATTGAGGTGGATAGCAGCAAGATCGGCGCCATTCGCGAGTGGCCTACACCGACGACGGTCACACAGATTCGGAGCTTTCTTGGACTTGCAGGTTTCTATCGCAGGTTTGTCCATGATTTCAGTTCCATTGCTGCACCTCTCCACGAGCTTACAAAAAAAGGTGTGCTGTTTGATTAGCGTGATTCACAAGAGGAGGCATTCAACACATTAAAAGATAAGTTAACACATGCTCCTCTCTTTCAATTGCCTGATTTTGATAAGATATTTGAGCTTAATGTGATGCGAGCGGTATTGGGCTAGGTGCTGTTTTATTACAAGAAGGAAAACCTGTTGCCTATTTTAGTGAAAAATTAAGCGGTGCTAGCCTGAGATATTCTACTTATGATAAGGAACTTTATGCTTTAGTGCGTACTTTGCAAACATGGCAGCACTATCTTTGGCATCGCGAGTTCATTATTCATTCTGATCATGAGGCTTTAAAACATATTCGTACTCAAACAAATCTGAACCGTCGTCATGCTAATTGGGTAGAATTCATTGAGTCTTTTCCGTACATCATTAAACATAAGAACGGGAAGGAAAATGTCATTGCTGATGCGTTGTCTCGTCGATATACTATGCTGTCCCAGTTAGATTTTCGCATCTTTGGATTACAGACCATTAAAGAACAATATGTCGACGATGCTGATTTTAAAGATGCTTTTGCTCATTGTATGAATGGGAAACCATGGGGCAAATTTCATATGCAGGATGGGTTCCTGTTTCGCACTAACAAGCTGTGTATTCCAGCAAGCTCGGTTCGTCTTTTGTTGTTACAGGAAGTGCATGGCGGTAGCCTCATGGGACACTTTGGCGTTTACAAGACGCATGAGGTGTTGGCTGCCCATTTCTTTTGGCCACGGATGCGCCCTGATGTTGAGCGCCTTGTTGCACGTTGCACTACTTGTCAGAAAGCTAAATCTCGACTGAACAACCATGGTTTGTATATGCCTTTGCCTGTTCCTACCTCTCCTTGGCTTGATATTTCTATGGACTTTGTTTTCGGATTGCCTAGAACTAAGAAGGGGAGGGACAACATTTTTGTGGTTGTTGATCGCTTTTCCAAAATGGCTCATTTTATACCTTGTCATAAGACTGATGATGCTAGCAATGTTGCTGAATTGTTCTTTAGAGAGATTATTCGCTTGCATGGTATTCCAAATACAATAGTCTCTGATCGTGATGCCAAATTTCTCAGTCATTTTTGGAGGTCACTTTGGAAAAAATTGGGAACTAAATTGCTGTTTAGCACAACTTGTCACCCTTAGACTGATGGGCAAACTGAGGTGGTTAATCGAACTTTGTCAACCATGCTTAGGGCTGTTTTAGACAAAAATTTGACATGTTGGGATGATTGGTTGCCTCATGTTGAGTTTGCTTATAATCATGCAATGCATTCTTCTACACAGATGTGTCCCTTTCAGGTTGTGTATGGTTATATTCCTCGGGCGCCTATTGATTTGTTTGCTTTTGATGATGAGGACGCTCCCCATATAGATGCTACTACCCATGTTGATCAAATGCTTCGCTTGCATGCACAAACTCATCAAAACATTGTGGCTGCTAATGCTAGATATCAGGTTGCGGGTAGTAAAGGGAGACAACTTGTTACTTTTGAACCTGGTGATTTAGTTTGGTTGCATTTGCGAAAGGATCAGTTTCCTACTTTGCGACTTTTAAATTGATGCCTCGTGCTACTGGTCCTTTCAAGATACTAACCAAAATTAATGATAATGCTTATGTTCTTGACCTGCCTCTGGAGTTTGGTGTTTCTCCTAGTTTTAATGTTGCAGATTTGAAGCTGTATGCGGAGAAGATGAGGAGTTGCCATCGAGGACGACTTCAGTTCAAGAAGGGGAGGATGATGAGGACATGAACACCGACACGAGTACATCTACACCAGCAGGACCATCTCTGGCGCCACCAGAGGACCCACTCCAGGCGCCACCTTCAGGGCCACTTACTCGGGCCCGTGCACGCGAGTTAAACTTCGTCTTGATGCTGAAGAACGAAGGCCCAGAGGAATAAAGGCGGCCCAGTAGGAGTCCATGTGGGACATAGGGTTGACGGCGGCCCACCCCCTCTTTCTGCCGTGGATCCCACGTGAGAGGGGCGCGCGCCTTTCCCCCCTGCCGCGCGACCTCCTCCCCACCGTGGCAGCCAGGGGAACCCTCCCCCTTTTTTGTTTCCCATCTATATTAGATAGAGTCCTAGTCCTTTTGGAACTTGAGTTTGTTTTCATCTAGCTTTTGCTACTTCCGAACAGCCGCTACGCGCTGCCTTCGTGTAATTCAGACTCCACCTTCGAGTGATAGTAAGATTGCTCGCCTCTCTTTCTTGTTCGTTCTTTAGATTGCGTGTAGGAAACGATCTTCGTGATCAGGCTGATCTCGCACCGCAAGGTTGGTAACCATCGGGAGTTTGGTTCAGCGATTGCATTGGCGCTTCGAGTTCGCTCGTCGTAGTCAGATTGTGAGGGTCTAACTTCCACATATCGAAATTATCCCACTCACCGAAAGATCGGGCACTCCCCGTCTATCAATTATTATTATTATTATTATTATTATTATTATTATTTTGGCGGCAACAACCTCGGCCCTCAAGTACCGGGGGTCGTTGTTAATAGTAAGAGGCAAACCCCCATTCCCTCTCGTGAGAGAAGAAAAGAAAAAAGATATCGCGGCCTGCTCCCCGTGCTATCGCAACTAACAGAATGCCAAAGAAGCTGCGCCCCCAGCCTTTGAGCAGTTCCTCCGCGGAGAGCAAGGCGACAATGGGAGGGAAAGCTGTGGAATGGGGCGGTCCTAGCAAACCACGTCCGCCCCCACCCCAACCAGTAATCAACCGTAGGCATTACTACATCGACAACAATCCTCTTCGAGACTACCCTCACCGACCGCATCCTTGGCCTCAATGCATAAACCAGGAGGACGCCATCGTCCAAACTTACGTCGGCTACATCGATGGGGGGCGCCGTTTCTTCCGCTGCCCTCGCTTCATGGAAAGTTCCCGAAACTTAATTTCTTCGAACAACACAGTATTCTTCCATGCATCTTTCGTTTGGTACACCGGATCGATCGGCATGCACTTGCCTTGACTCTGTCTTGTCTCTTCCTGCAGGTGGATGACTGTGGCTACACAGAGTAGGTGGATCCGCCTGTTAACACGCACATCCAAGTCTACACGGCTCATCTCCTCTCAATGGTTGAGAGTCTGGAAAGGATCCTTCAACAGGAGGGGAAGGCCAACGACCAGCTCTGGGATAAGCTGCTAGAGAGCTAGGGGGCGTCAACGATCTAGATCTGATAGATCCATACTACGCATGCATGTTGATTTTCGTTCTTTCACCCAGACGATGTTCTCGATCTTTTTAGCCAAAAAAACGTATTCCTACGACTATATTTCACTATTAGAAATTATTCTGTAGTCCAGAGCTCATTCATCTAAGAAGTTACGCACGCGCGAGGGTCGAGGTCACGCTGTCTATGAAATCATCTCCCACATTCGCATCTTGCTATGAAATCGTCCAGGACGACCTGTCCACATCTGATCTCACCTGCTTCTTCTGCGTGGGCACAAATGGCAGAAATCAGCTCCTAGCGGAGGCGCGGGGACGGAGGCAAAAGGTGAACCGACGGTTGCAGCATTGTTCCTGCAACACCGACTGCGTTACGGGGTGTGCCTATCACCAGCACTCCGTGATAGGCGAGTAACCTACACCCATTCGGTTACGCACTATCAGTGGTGACTACACCTGCGAGTCGATGTTGCCTGAATGGTGCGTAACCGAGTCAGTGCGTTACCCAGTCGTAGTTGCCCTATGCAGCAGCCACTGGTTGAAACTGGTTAAGTGCTGATTGGAAAGGCAAGTTATCAGGGGCGGACCTAGAGCACAATTTGAGCGAGGGCACACCTTGAGAATACAGAAATTTATGAAGATTTTATATAGAGAATTTTTGTCAATTAGCTTGATTTATATAATTTGAGTGAGCCCTCGCTCAGCATATTGTAGGTCCACCCCTACAGGTTATTATGGATTCGTTTAAATTAGTCTTTGCACCAAGCAGCGATTCTCACAGTGTAACCGAGACCCCGCATTCCTAAGTGCGCGTACCAGGAGCAGGAGGGAGTGCCTCACGTGTAACCGTCTGGGTCAGGTTACGCAGGATGACACGAACTGCCATTTTCCGCCACCAAGGAGCGTTCCTCTCTAGGTATATGTGCGCGTGCGCACTCCCGACAATTTCACGATCGTGCTTTTCATGGTGCACGGAGGCTTCCTTAATGAGACAATCGTTTCCATCTCTCTCCCAGATTCCGTTGGATCTTTCACTGCAGTATAGCTATATAAACAGGGACCGGGAGGTGTGTTGGTCCATTATTCATTCATACTGTAGCGTCTCATTTTACTGTAGGTTTACTAGAAACAATTAGTGGTTTTCCCAGCGGATGCAGGTAGTATAGTCATCATAGTACAGTAGTACTTATGACTACACCAGCAGCGCCAGAAGAGGTGGTTGTTGGTGCCTCCAGGTCCAGGCAAACACCTTTGAAGCACCGACCCGAGACTTCTGATACTAATGATGTAAGTTCCCCGACCAAGCGTCTGCAGACGATGGACACGCCGCCGCCACCGCCCACCGCCAAGCGTCTACTGTTTGATGAGCCGGCCGCTCCTGCTCATCCCACCATCGAAGAACCCCCTGTGCATGAAGACGACAGTGAGGTACGTATGTATACTGGTGGGATGATCGATCTGGTGGTGTTCCTCCCGCACTACACTCTGTGCGGTTTAATTATTTTAATTTCCATCTCATCATTATCTTGTTCTTCATGCATGGGCACACGCAGTTGATGAGTGAGTTGGAGAAGAAACTTTTGGATGTTCTGGCCGTAATTCGTGCGATGTACAAGGAAGATGATGACGACATCTTGGCGGATCAGTACATCCTGCACAATCCACCTGCAGCTCCTGATGCTCCATCCGTTGAGGTTGACGAAGACGATCCCTCCAGTATGGCAGGTGCTAATAATATACATATATACTCCGTCGTCATGTATATATATCGACGAGTGTGCTTCTGCTGCCTCTAACTTGGTTGCCTTTTCTTGTCTCGCAATAATATAATACTGGCGGCGACGACGAGTAGTAATCTCCGGGCTGGGAGATCGAGCAAATAATACACTCCAGGTCAAGGAAGGTGTGTGCAACATGGGCCACCCCACCAGATCCCACACCGCTACGCTACTGGCTGATGATATGATGCAGCAGTTAGTTTGCTTGTGGAGACGAAACGGCCGGCCTCTTGTCTAGTACTAGCAGTAGTAGTAATAACGGGAATGGAGAAGATCAATCTAGTGCCTTTGGATGAATTCAGAATTCATAATATATATGTTAACCCTGTTTTGGATCGGATAGATGCATGCATGCATCTATATTATATTAGTGCCTTTGCACCCTTTTCTATTTTTGCTGTTTTATATTCACTGCTAATACAAATAAAAATAGCAAATAACCCAGATCGGCGTAACCTGCACCCAGTCGATCACCGATTCGGCGTAACCATCCCTGCTGCATCCGGTCCTGTCGATCCTGCGAGTAACCTACCCCCGCTCGTTTACGCACTATCAGTGCTGCCTGCACCTGCGAGTCAGTGTTGCCTGAATGGTGCGTAACCGAGTCTGTGCGTTACCCAGTCGTAGTTGCCCTATGCATGCAGCAGCACTGATGGTGCATAACCCAGTGGGTGTAGGTTACGCATACGGAGTACAACTGAAGCCTATTTCTTATGTTATTACGCGCTGCGCCATGAAGAACGGATGGTGCGTAGCTGAATCATGCGTAACCGAAGCTGGTGTAGTGTAGGTGATGTGCAGGATCAACACGACCGGATGTAGGTTACGCGCTGAATCGGCACCACCCAGTCGGTGTTGCAGCATCAAGGTGCATAACCAAGTCTGTGCGGGTACGAGCGGGTTCAGGTTACGCATACATCTGGAACCGGTGGTGTTGCATCAAGCAGCACGGACGGTGCGTACACGCTGAATCGACATGACCCAGTCGGTGTTGCATTAATAAGCATGGACAGTGCGTATCCTGTACAGGTTACGCGCTGAATCGACACAACGCAGTCGGTGTTGCACGCGCCATGAAGAACGGATGGTGCATAGCCGAATCGTGCGTAACCAAAGCTGGTGCAGTGCAGGTGACATGCAGGATCAACACGACCGAATAGTTTGCATGAAGGACTTCCCTATAGCATGAGCTTTGTAAACAATTGTATCTTGAAATCAGTAATACAATCGTTAGCTAAGTTAAAAAAATACCCTATACAACATTAATCATTGTTGAAAAAAATGGGAATGTTACAAAAGTTCTTCATGTATTTGGGAAAATTCGTTCATACGTCCCTCATCTAATTCTAAGGTTTGGTTTACATCCTTACTTATGTTTGTTCGCCAGGCGTTTTTGAAGTGGCCGTCACGAATGCTGTGTCGCGCACGCGTTTTTGCTTTGCAAGGATGACCCTCCCAAAACAAATTTAAACTGGTAGTACGCGATGGTGGGAACTTAACGCGCAAGACCTCTTTAAGACAGCAATGACCCAAAAAAATTCATGTGTGACGAAAGAAAAATGGTTTCCCGGATTGGGGATGGCAACAAAACTTTAACGATACATAATAAATCTAGAAGAAATTATTCTTTGTGATCTAAAAAAATGTGAGAGGCATAGATTTTGAAAATATTAGCTCACCTCTGCCTTTGAACAGGGCTGTCGATAACAGATGGAGGACGAACTTGGTGATTCTATCACAGATGGTAGCTTATTCACACAAATGTTGTGTATATCGATTGGAGTTGTTATAAGACGCGGATACAGTCGGCCATTGTGGTGCCGTTTCCTCTTGTGGCTTTCCATTGCTGAATGAAATGAAATTGTGGAATGAGAGGGATAGTGTAAACTATAAAAAGAGTGTGGTGCTGTGGTTGTGGCGGTTCTTATTTGAATGGGTGCATATGTTCGCTCAGGGATCGCACTTCACTTCATGAGGGTCCATACCGGTTCCTGTTAACGTTGTGAGGTTCCGCGGAAAAGTCTGTCACCAAGCAGCGAATGCGTCCGCATTAGCTAACCCAGCAAAACGATATACGTGAAAAGGTAATGCATTGGTAGCAAAAGGCCACACAAACGAAAATGCAATAAT
Source organism: Cenchrus fungigraminus (assembly GCA_036936925.1). Lineage (NCBI taxonomy): Eukaryota > Viridiplantae > Streptophyta > Magnoliopsida > Poales > Poaceae > Cenchrus > Cenchrus fungigraminus. Next base: position 55,730,940 of record CM072777.1, read on the forward strand.
GAACCTTTATTTCTTGTGTGCCAAGAGGAATAAACATTTTTTAACTGCAATAACATCGTTCGTTCATTTTCCTATAGATATTATACCTTACCCATATTAACCGAATTTTAACTCTCTTTAATTTTGTAACATCGTTCGTGTATTTGATGAACCCAGGAGTACACATCTGTTGTGGAAAAATATTATGGAAGCACATAGTTTGTCTTTGACTTATGACATTTGTTTATAGATGCTAGAATCTTTGTCCCTTCTATTCAAAATAAGAAGCAAAAACATAATCTCCCGAAGCATCTGCTCAGTTATGGAGGAATTGATCCTTTATCTAAACAAAGGATCGTGAATTCACCAATCACAAAGTCATTCATAGCACAAGTTCGTCGTGTAACAATCACACTGGAAATCCGCCTTGTTTATATCGGATGTATGCATCTCGTGGGAAATGATGCATAATAAGGTGAAATTCAAATGGGTATCAACAAGATAACACGTTATTAAGAAGTAAATGAAGTGATTAACAAAACTAGTCAAGGGAAAATGATTTTGAAAAAGTAGAACTTAATCTTCTTTATTGGTGCAGCAATACATTGGGCAACACATAGATCTACTTAACACACACCGTAGAGGTGTGTAACACACAGATCCACTTAACACACAGACATAGGCGACAGATTCATACCAGCAAATCTACTTTGAAACCAAGTGAACAACTAGGGCAACAGTGATGGCACATAAGAGCAACAGCACGCATAGCAACCACTTAACCAGCATGAGCTGCTGATCAAGATGGTTAGGGTTGATCCCATTACCTAGCTGGTCATGTGTCAATATCCCAGCGTCTTCCAGGTAGCGAAGATACTGATCTTCCCACTTTCAGAAGTCACATGCCCCAGCTGAGTCGATCTGCACAGATGAATCATGAACTTCCCGGTAGAACAACCTTCCATTTTGAAAGAAACACCTGAATCTTACATTATGATATGGGCACTTGTAGAAGTCTCTATTTGGATTGCCTAGTGTGCGAGAGGTGAACACACGGACATAGTCTCTGCAGCAACGAGGGCACAAGATTAAGGGAAGCAAGAGACGATGCCCATGGACTCGGCCGCGGCACCGAGAGGTGGAAGACGTTTCAGACATGGTGTTGCTGGTGCTAAAACTACAAGACCAAGTTTAGCAGTGCGGAGGTATGGGCGTTGGATGGTGGTTGTATGTTTTGGGAACGCATATATATTGAAGTGAGGATAAGGATGAGCTGCCTTCCACCCAAAGTTTACCGAGGTTACCCAAGATTATATGTACGACCTTACGCCACACTGGAGCACTAAGATTAGTGATGATGGTTGGCATGAGGACAATGACAATCCGTCGTTTATATCATGACAGATTGCTCAAAAAGCGGTTGAAGACCGTGCGTTGTCGTTGACAATACGCACATTATAGTGTAGATAATAAGACAAACCAATCTATCAGTACGTGCACTATATCTACCGTGATTTAGCATACATTATGCATGTACTCTGTGAGAAGACATTCGCACGAACGACCAAAGTTAATGGTCTACTGAATTCAGAATTGACTCCCAAATATATAATCAAACATAAACGAACACAAACATCCAGACAAACAGTTCTGTCCATCTTGTATAGCGAATAAAAATAGCAAAACAACTGAGAAACACAAACCGGCACACATGTATTAAAACTAGACAGGAGGATCGACAGCCATGGTCACCTAGTGATCAGGCGGCACCGGAGGGGCCGGCGCCATCATTGCCGCCCTTTTCTTTCTCATCGGTGAAGACGTCCTCGTCGTCATCGGAGCGACGATCCTTCACCATTGGGGAGTTCTCCAGAGCTTCAGTAATGAGATCAATCCTGAAGGCGAGTCCCCTAACGCTCTTATCCTTGATATCGTGTGGTGTTGGGATCCGAAACGCATTTTCCACCACTAGAAGCTTGTTCCAGGCCTTCTCCATCATGACAATGGACCACCGCATGTCATCGAACAAATCATCGTACTTCTTGGCCTTGTTGTCCATCTCCTTCAACTTCGTGGCCTCCTTCTCCACATCGTCTTCGTCCTCCCTTCCATGCTTGGACGGGTCGCTTGAGGAAGCCATGGCGAACCTCTTGTACGTTCCGTCGAGGATCTACAAATACGAACGAAAAAAGACGGAAATCAAATAAATGTTCGTGTCAGAATTGGCACAAGAAGTACAGGGAATTTATAGTGGCGATTATGTCATAGTAACCGCCCCACAACCCCACTACCTGGAGATGGAAAATAATGAAGACCCATGCGCCTCGTGGTTAATCATGGTATTATGACGCACGCGAACCGTCGCCAAATAAACCGCCCGTTGCACGGGTACATGACGCATGGAAACCACCTCCCTACACATTGGTATAAAGTGAGGAAAACATAAACGATGTTACCGTGCATCACGGGAACAAAGATTTTTTTAATTGCCTTTTTAGATAGCGAATCATCTTCTGATTGAGGACGGATATAAATTTTTGTAGTAAATTTGAGTTGGTCACCAGCTGTGTAACGAAAGTATATTTGGCGCCAATTTGACTATCATTTTGACACTGCTGACAAGAGATGCTAGTGCTGAGACGAGATGTTAGTGCATAAATAGTGAGGGGGCCGTGGGGTGCCGTCACATCATCGTGTCAGGAATCGCACCGAGCATCCCTGGTTCACCGCCAAAAGCAACACCCACATCGTGCCCTTTGCAAGAAGACACTGTACATACACGGGCGGTACACCTACTGACCTATGTGTACCGCTTCGCCTCATTTGAGCGCGATAGCACATCTATAAAAGAAAGTTCCTCCCTACCAAGGAGTAGTATTGAGTATTGACAGGTCCAGAACGGTGGAAAGGGATGAATAGCCGTAACCTCACCCTTGGTGAAGCATCGGTTTATTGCATCTTCATGCTTATTTGCATTCATTTGGCTATGTTCGTATTTCTCAATACTTGGTTTCTCCTGAACTTATGTTCGTTCCTCTTTCTCAAGGGTAATGGGGGTGGCCCTACCACCAATGCAGGCAACCAAACCAGTGTGACAATCACCCTAGATCCGAACACCTTGCCAGTTGGGTTCTATGCAATCCCAGTTGTTTCTGGTGCATGGTTTGACCTCGTCATCTTCGAGTCGCTGGAACAGCGTGATGAACTACAGCGCTAGATCAGTCTTATTCCTCTACCACGCGACCGCACTCGCATCCATACCAGTACTATAGAGGGAGCCGGTCCTCCACGACCAGGAGTTGCTCGCGGCTACCGTGTGTATATTGATGGCGAACTCTTGCCCAACTGGCGCACGGAGCCGTCGCGTGCTCACATTCCTGTTTACCATCCTGCTTCTTCGTTGGATGATGACGTAGAAAATCATTAAAGTACATGTCTTGCATGTTATCTTGGTGCTTTCCGTAAGAAATCTAGATGTCTGTGTTAATGTAGAGGCTGTTACCTGTAGGTTATGTTTGTTCTACTACAATGTATCAGCAAGAAATTATCCGTTGAGACGTCTATGAGTTTTTTTTTTCAATACGAGTGTTTGTGCTACAGAGCATTTCTTCCTGTAACGTTCCATTTCCACATGAAATAGGTCATCACTAAGTAGTTTTCTTTTTCATTTCTGCAAATCGATATGTGCCGTGAGTATAGGAAGCGTGAAGGGACGCATGTACAACAACCGCCGCTGTTCCACCTGACTGTCTAAGCGTGAAGGGATGCATGTAGAACACTCGAAGTTACACCCCTTCTTCTACCATTCTTCTCTCCCTCCCTGACCGTTCTTCTTCTACCATGCATCCACCGTTCTCTCTCCCTCCCTGACCAATCTTGACATGGAGTCCAGTGGCTTACCTTCGAGTTCGACGAAAGAGATCTGCCATGAGAAGGGCAGCAGCGAGGACGTCCCGCAAATATCAGTGTGGGATGAATTGACGAAGAAGGACCAGAACGTCGACGACGAGCCGCTAGGTGCGTGGCCTGCCCGAAGCGAGTGGGAAGAGTGGCCTGTCATCACACTGGATGCGCCGCTACGTGAACCATGGCCGCCGACATGCTACGAGGAGGTCAAATTCTTTGATACGACTATCAACACGACAATCACATGTGATCCGGTGGTCATCAAACAATTCCTCGACGAAATCAGAAGTGATCAACCTCCAGGTGGTATGGTAGTGGGACTGGACACCGAGTGGCATCTCGACAGTGACTGACACTACGAGACTGCCCTGTTGCAACTCTGCGTGGGGTGCCGCTACCTTATCTTTCAGGTATATCAGTTTCGTATTCTTCTCATACGGGCAGCGTTTGTTTAGGAGTGTCTAAACTTTAGACTGAGGGAGTCTTGCATGCATGAAGTGATAAATAAAGTTTATTTATAAAACATTTTCACAGTTGAGTGTCATTTTGTGTGACGAATCTAATAAGCCTAATTAATTCATGATTTGCTACAGTAATGATACAGTAACCATCTTCTTAGTGTGCGGTCAAAAGTCTTTATTAGATTCATCTCGTAAATTAGCCCGGGTTTGTGGGGATATTTTTGTTAAGTGACTTGATTTAATATCTCTAATTAGCGGTCAAACACATGAACAGGGCTTATCTGTGAAGTTTCAATTCTGCCTAGTGTCTGTGCTAAAAGAAGATTCTTCTTCTTCTTCTCTTTAGTACAGTAACTTGTAAATTGTCTAGTAAGTCATAGAAAAATCATAAAAATGGAAAACCAATTTTGTTGGTTTCCTTGTGAGTAGATCTACATCTTTTAGAAAGGCTTTGTGAATAAGTAGGCTGAAAATGTTTAGTTTTGTGGAGCTAATTCTTGGTGTGTGCCCATCATATACTGCCTTAATGATGTGGCTCATCTGTGATCCATCAATTCCTACTTTTTTTGGAAAACAAGGTGTACCAGGCCGGCCGCAAACTACCTGATGTCATGACGAAGTTCCTCACAGAGGAGGGGCACATTTTTACAGGAGCACATATTGGTAATGACGTTGAGCGCCTAAAGACGGATTTTGGGGTCATTATCAGCAATACAATTGACCTCCAGAAGGAAGTACCGAAAGCTGCTGAAAAATATAAACACCTCAAGAAACCTAAGCCTAATTGGAGGTCATCACTGGAGGACCGTGCATCCGCGGTGCTAGGATTACCAATCAAAAAGCAAAAAGTCGACCACAGTAAGTGGGCTATAACATATCTCTTGCGGTGGCAGGTGGATTATGCTACCAAAGATGCTTATATGTCTTTTGAGGTAGCAAATCGTCGGGTGATCAACCACGGGTGTAAATTTGTGTAAATTATTTGTCTTTATCATCAACTTTGTAATGCAACTATGTAGCGTGCGTGAAGTGTGTTGTTGTCTGTAGTAATTTGTGTATTATTTGTGTGAAATACATGTATGTGTTGAAGTAGTACATGCTGTTGTCTGTACCTTTTGTGTGTACGTGGTTCCACAGTATGCTCTATAAATATATTGACTAGATTCTAAGATATGACCGTTGCATAGCCTTATTTAGCAGTAGTAGTAATAACGGGAATGGAGAAGATCAATCTAGTGCCTTCGGATAAATTCAGAATTCATAATATATATATGTTAACCCTATTCTGGATCGGATAGATGCATGCATGCATCTATATTATATTAGTGCCTTTGCACCCTTTTCTATTTTTGTTGTTTTATATTCACTACTAATACAAATAAAAATAGCAAATAACCCAGACCGGCGTAACCTGGACCCAGCCGATCACCGATTCGGTGTAACCATCCCTGCTGCATCTGGTCCTGTCGATCCTGCGAGTAACCTACCCCCGCTCGGTTACGCACTATCAGTGCTGCCTGCACCTGCGAGTCAGTGTTGCTTGAATGGTGCATAACCGAGTCTGTGTGTTACCCAGTCGTAGTTGCCCTATGCATGCAGCAGCATTGATGGTGCATAACCCAGTGGGTGTAGGTTACGCATACGGAGTACAACTGAAACCTATTTCTTATGTTATTACGCGCCACGCCATGAAGAACGGATGGTGCGTAGCCGAATCATGCGTAACCGAAGTTGGTGCAGTGCAGGTGACGCATAGGATCAACACGACCGGATGCAGGTTACGCGCCGAATTGGCACCACCCAGACGGTGTTGCAGCATCAAGGTGCGTAACCGAGTCCGAGCGGGTTCAGGTTACGCATACATCTGGAACCGGTGGTGTTGCATCAAGCAGCACGGATGGTGCGTACGCGCTGAATCGACACGACCCAGTCGGTGTTGCATCAATAAGCACAGACGGTGCGTAACCTGTACAGGTTACGAGTTGAATCGACACAACGCAGTCGGTGTTGCACGCGCTGATGAGGACATCACCACCGACACGGGTACATCTACACCAGCAGCACCATTCCAGGCATCACCGTCCGTACGAGCTGCATCTACACCTGCGCCAGAGGCTCCTACACCTGCGTCTTCTGGGCCAATCACACGGGCCCGTGCGAGGGAGTTGAACTACATAATGCTGCTGAAGAACGAAGGCCCACAAGGGTAGTTGTTGGCCCAACAGGGAGGGCCAGGTGGGGCGCCTAGGTTTGGAGGTGCCCAGGTTCGCGCCCCACCTCCTGGCCGCACCCCCCTCTCGTGGCCGCGTCGACTGTAGGGGCTGCGTCCCCCTCCTTTTGTTTTCCTATATTAGATAGAGTCCTTCTCATTTTACAACTTGAGTTTTGTTTTAGATCTAGCTTTAGCTACACCAGAACACGTACAAATACATGTTGTCCTCTGTAATTCATAACTCCACCTTCGAGTGATAGTAAGATTGCTCGCCTCTTTTTCTTGTTCGTTCTTCGATTGCGTGCAGGAAACGATCTTCATGATCAGGCTGATCTTGCGCCAGCAAGGTCAGTAACCATCGGGAGTTGGTTCAGCGATTGCATTGGCGCTTCGAGTCTCGCTCGTCGTAGTCAGATCGTGAGGGTCAACTTCCACCAAATCGGATTTATCTCCACTCACCGAAAGATCGGGCACTCCGCCTCTATCAAGTGGTATCAGCTTTCCAGGTTGATCGGTGAGTTTATCGAGTGTTTTTAATTCCTATAGTCCACAAAAACCAAACAAAAATTGGTTTTAGGTTAGATCTTTGTCCAGCAACCCGTTTTAGCCTTGCATGTTCATTCAATAACTTGCTTTGTTGAGTTTGCGTGCTTTGTTCGTTCGATCGTTGCTGGTTACTTGTGTCTTTCTTGTTCTTCTCACCAAACCCTACTTTTCGCCGCCGTTTCTTTTTCTTCTCTGCTGCCCTCTCTTTTTTTCCACACAGAAAACCCATGCACGTTTTCCCCCTCGCGCCGTGACTCTCTCACCATGAGCTCGCGTGTTGCCGCGGGACGTCCCTCACGCCGTTATCCAGTCGGTTCGGTTTTCCCCTTCCTCTTTTGTGTCTTGGCAAGTTATCAAAAAAAAGGAAAGTACAAAAAAAAGGAAAGTAAAAAAAACAATCAAAAAAAAGAAAGGAAAAGGAAGGGAAAAGAACACCGATCGGAACTCCTCACGCGCCGTGCGTCCCTTGGGCCGCGACCCTCCTTGGCTCGTGGAACACCAGGACACCGTTCCCACTCGCCGAGCCCTCCCTCCCTCGCCGAGTCCCCCGAACCTTTCTCCATACGCTGTGCCATCTTTTCATACTCGTATCTCTCTTTCTTAGCACCATATTCTTTTTTTACCGGAATACCCCTATACATTCGGAAAAAGTGTGTGTGGTGATTTGCTGTTGGAGATCCTCTGTGTTCATATTATCAGTTTTGAGGACTCCTGCAAAAAAAATAAAAGCAAAAAAAATAGCAAATTGTTGCGCCCTCCACCTTCCTTGCTGTCCTTTCGTTTTCACTTGTTGCCAGCAGCGTTTGTTCGTGTTTAGCACTCTTATTCAACTTTGCATTATTGTTTGAGTGTGCTAATCCTTGACTTGAGTGCAGCCTACCCAGAACTCCACATATTTCTACGACGAGCAGATTTTGTTTCTCCAGGAAATCGCTCCTCCAATCTTTCGCAAGCTCCACCGGTTGGTTGTAGGTTGCCCCTGTGTGCATGGTAAGAACGGATAAGAATTTGATAACAGCACTAGTGTGAGCGCCTTTGTGAGCTATCCCACCTTGTTTTTGTCGTCGTTTTGGTTTTGTGTTTGCGCTAACCATGGCAGATGAAAGCGGCGCGGCTGATCCGTTGCAAGACTTGCGAGCACAAGTTGAAGGACTAGCCGCAGACATTCGGACGGTACATGAACGGCTGGACGAAACGATCACTACGTCAACCGACCATTTCGATCAACTCGATCTCGCCCAGACGGCCACCAAGACCACACTCGACGCTCTCGTGGCCCGATTCGATGCTATGCACACCATGATCACAGAGTTGCAGAAGGACTATGGCGGTGATTCGGAGCAGGACGCCGGAGACAGTCGCGGTCGTGCCCGCCGTGTGCCACACCGCCCCGGTAATGATTCTTTTTCTAAGATTAAATTTAAAATCCCACCTTTTAATGGCAAATATGATCCTGCTGCATATCTCGATTGGGAGTTAGAGGTTGAACAAAAATTTTCATGCCATGATATTGCTGCAAATTCTCAAGTTAAAGCTGCTATTAGTGAATTTACTGATTTTGCTTTAATTTGGTGGCGTGAGTATAAAATTAAACATCCCACTGCCATTCCGACCACTTGGGATCAATTAAAAACTGCTATGCGCCATAGATTTGTGCCTTCGTATTATGCTCGTGATTTGCTTAATAAGATGCAGTGTTTTCAACAAGGTTCTCAATCTGTTGAGGACTATTACCAAGAGTTACAAAAAGGTATGATTCGTTGTGGGATATTGGAGACCAACGACGCTGCTATGGCACGTTTTCGTGGTGGCTTGAACCGCAAAATCCAGGACATACTTGATTATAAGGAATATCATGATATGACTCAATTATTTGAATATGCTTGCAAAGCTGAACGTGAAGTGCAGGGATGCCGCTCGAAGACTTTTTCTAACCCTTTTGCAGGTCGTACCTCGACATCCAGCCCCGCGGCCGCTTCTCCAGCTCCATCTGCAGCCACGCCTACATCCCGTGATAGGGCGGGCAAACCTGCAGGCGCCGCTCCATCCACAGGCGTGACCCCCACCACAGGCCGTACACGGGATATCACGTGTTTTCGTTGCAGCAGATGTGGCCACGTGGCTCGGGACTGCCCGAACACGCGCACTTTGCTCCTTCGTGACGATGGTTAGTACTCTTCCGCTAGTGATTTTGAGGATATTCAACATACCATGCTAGCCACTGACCATGCAGCAAAGACGGATGTACATGTCAACCCGGATGACGTCGATAGGTATGAAACTCTTGTTGTGCAGCGTGTTCTCAGTACACAGGTCGCCCCGCCGGAGACGAATCAGCGACACACCCTTTTCCACACAAAGGGCGTTGTGAAGGAACGGTCGATTCGCATCATCATCAACAGTGGCAGCTACAACAATTTGGCGAGTACCGCGCTGGTTGGGAAACTATCCTTACCCACTCGTAAGCATCCGCATCCGTATCACATTCAATGGCTTAATGATGGTGGGAAAATTAGAATAACACAAACAGTGCGTGTTCATTTCTCCATGGGTGCTTATTCTGATTTTGCTGATTGTGATGTTGTTCCCATGGAAGCATGTTCCTTGTTACTTGGTCGACCTTGGCAATATGATACTGATAGCTTACATCATGGTCGTTCGAATCATTATTCTTTGATGTTTAAGGGACAGAAAATAATTATACATCCTATGACACCTGAACAAATTGTTAAAGATGGTGTTGCTAGAGCTGCTAAAACTGCTAAGAAACTTGAACCATCACCATCGGTTAATTCTGAAATCAAGTTGCATGCTCCTGTTCTACTTGCTACACGTGCTGATTTTGATGATTTATGTGATGCTCAATTGCCTTGCTACGCACTAGTATGCTCTAGTCAGCTCGTTTCACTTGATGATGCACCGTCTTTGGATGTTCCCCCTGTGGTTGCTAACCTTTTGCAGGATTACGCTGATGTCTTTCCCAAAGACTTGCCACCGGGTCTCCTACCACTCTGTGGCATTGAGCACCAGATCGACCTCATTCCAGGCGCACAGCTTCCGAATCGCGCCCCGTACCGTACAAATCCGAATGGGACAAAGGAGATCCAACGCCAGGTACAGGCATTGCTTGACAAGGGTTACATTCGTGAGTCTCTCAACCCTTGCTCAGTTCCTGTGTTACTTGTTCCAAAGAAAGATGGATCCTGGCGTATGTGTGTAAATTGTCATGCTATTAATAACATCACCATTCGTTATCGATATCCCATACCACGACTTGATGATATGCTAGATGAGCTTAGTGGTGCCATTATTTTCACAAAGATTGATTTGCGTAGTGGTTACCATCAGATTAGAATGAAACTAGGTGATGAATGGAAAACGGCTTTTAAAACGGAATTTGGCTTATATGAATGGTTGGTTATGCCGTTTGGTTTGACTAATGCTCCCAACACCTTTATGCGCTTAATGAATGAAGTTCTAAGGCCTTTCATTGGATTGTTCGTTGTTGTTTATTTTGATGATATTCTGATTTACAGCAAGTCCATGGAAGCACATTTAGAACATTTACGTGCTGTTTTTGATACATTGCGTGTTGCTAACTTGTTTGGTAACATGGATAAATGCATCTTTTGCACACAACGTGTCTCGTTTCTTGGCTATATTGTTACTCCACAGGGCATTGAGGTGGATAGCAGCAAGATCGACGCCATTCTAGAGTGGCCTACACCGACGACGGTCACACAGATTCGGAGTTTTCTTGGACTTGCAGGTTTCTATCGCAGGTTCGTCCCAGATTTCAGCTCCATTGCAGCGCCTCTCCACGAGCTTACAAAGAAAGGTGTGCCGTTTGATTGGAGTGATTCGCAAGAGGTAGCGTTCAGCACTTTAATGGATAAGTTAACCCATGCTCCTCTCTTATAATTACCTGATTTTGACAAGATATTTGAGCTTGAATGTGATGCTAGTGGTATTGGCTTAGGTGCTGTTTTGTTACAAGAAGGAAAACCCGTTGCTTATTTTAGTGAAAAATTAAAGCGGTGCTAGCTTGCGATATTCTACTTATGATAAGGAACTTTATGCTTTAGTGCACACTTTGCAAACATGGCAGCACTATCTTTGGCATCGCGAGTTCATTATTCTTTCTGATCACGAGGCTTTAAAACATATTCGTACCCAAACCAATCTGAACTGTCGTCATGCTAATTGGGTAGAATTCATTGAGTCCTTTTCGTACATCATTAAAAATAAGAATGGGAAGGAAAATGTCATTGCTGATGCGTTGTCTTATCGATATACTATGTTGTCCCAGTTAGATTTTAAAATCTTTGGCTTGCAGACCATAAAAGATCAATATATCGACGATGCTCATTTTAAAGATGCTTTTGCTCATTGTATGAATGGGAAACCATGGGGCAAATTCCACATGCAGGATGGGTTCCTGTTTCGCGCTAACAAGCTGTGTGTTCCAGCAAGCTCGGTTCATCTTTTGTTGTTACAGGAAGCGCATGGAGGTGGTCTCATGGGACATTTTGGCATTTACAAGACACATGAGGTGTTGGCTGCTCACTTCTTTTGTCCTCGGATGCGTCCTGATGTTGAGCGCCTTGTTGCACGTTGCACTACTTGTCAGAAAGCTAAGTCACACCTGAACAATCATGGTTTGTATATGCCATTGCCTGTCCCTACTTCTCCTTGGCTCGATATTTCTATGGACTTTGTTTTGGGATTGCCTAGAACTAGGAAGGGGAGGGACAACATTTTTGTGGTTGTTGATCGATTCTCTAAAATGGCTCATTTTATACCTTGTCATAAGACTGATGATGCTAGCAATATTGCTGAATTGTTCTTTAGAGAGATTATTCGCTTGCATGGTATTCCAAATACAATAGTCTCTGATCGTGATGCTAAGTTTCTCAGTCATTTTTGAAGGTCACTTTGGAAAAAATTGGGCACTAAATTGCTATTTAGCACAACTTGTCACCCTCAGACTGATGGGCAAACTGAGGTGGTTAATCGAACTTTGTCAACTATGCTTAGGGCTGTTTTAGACAAAAATTTGAAATGTTGGGAGGATTGCTTGCCTCATGTTGAGTTTGCTTATAATCATGCCACGCATTCTTCTACAAAGATGTGCCCCTTTCAGGTTGTTTATGGTTATATTCCTCGAGCGCCTATTGATTTGTTTGTGTTTGATGCTCAGGACGTCCCACACATAGATGCTGCTACACATGTTGATCAAATGATTAGCTTGCATGAACAAACTCAACAAAACATTGCTGTTGCTAATGCTAAGTATCAGGTTGCGGGTAGTAAAGGGAGAATACATGTTACTTTTGAACCTGGTGATTTGGTTTGGTTGCATTTGAGAAAGGATCGGTTTCCTACTTTATGACATTCTAAATTGATGCCTCGTGCTGCTGGTCCTTTTAAGATACTAACCAAAATTAATGATAATGCTTATGTTCTTGACCTGCCTGTGGAGTTTGGTGTTTCCACTAGTTTTAATGTTGCAGATTTAAAGCCGTATGCGGGAGAGGATGAGGAGTTGCCATCGAGGACGACTTCAGTTCAAGAAGGGGAGGATGATGAGGACATCACCACCGACACAGGTACTTCTACACCAGCAGCACCATTCCAGGCGTCACCGTCCGTACGAGCTGCATCTACACCTGCACCAAAGGCTCCTACACCTGCGCCTTCTGGACCAATCACACGGGCCCGTGTGAGGGAGTTGAACTACATAATGCTGCTGAAGAACGAAGGCCCACAAGGGTAGTTGCTGGCCCAACAGGGAGGCCCAGGTGGGGCGCCTAGGGTTGGAGGCACCCAGGTCCGCGCTCCACCTCCTGGCCGCGCCCCCCTCTCGTGACCGCGTCGACTCTAGGGGCTGCGCCCCCCTCCTTTTGTTTTCCTATATTAGATAGAGTCCTTCTCATTTTACAACTTGAGTTTTGTTTTACATCTAGCTTTGGCTACACCAGAACACGCACAAATATGTGTTGTCCTCTGTAATTCAGAACTCCACCTTCGAGTGATAGTAAGATTGCTCGCCTCTTTTTCTTGTTCGTTCTTCAATTGCGTGCAGGAAACGATCTTCGTGATCAGGCTAATCTTGCGCCAGCAAGGTTGGTAACCATCGGGAGTTGGTTCAGCGATTGCATTGGCACTTCGAGTCTTGGTTGTCGTAGTCGGATCGTGAGGGTCAACTTCCACCAAATCCGATTTATCTCCACTCACCGAAAGATCGGGCACTCCGCCCATGAAGAACGGATGGTGTGTAGCCGAATCGTGCGTAACCGAAGCTGGTGCAATGCAGGTGACACGCAGGATCAACATGACCGGATGCAGGTTATGCGCCGAATAGGCACCACCCAGTCGGTGTTGCAGTATCAAGGTGTGTAACCGAGTCCGTGCGGGTACGAGCTGGTTCAGGTTATGCATACATCTAGAACCGGTGGTGTTGCATCAAGCAGAACGGACGGTGCGTATGCGCTGTATCGACACGACCCAGTCGGTGTTGCACGCGCCATGCAGAACGGATGGTGCGTAGCCGAACTGTGTGTAACCGAGCTGAGGTGACGCGCAGGATTGACACGACCGATTTGCGTAACAGACCCCGTGCGTAACTCAGCCAGTCTTGCACCATGCAACCAGTAGTCTTAAACTTCTCTTCTGTCAAATGGCATTCTACTCATGATACTCATTGTTATCCGTGCCATTTATTGCCACAGCCCACACCAATGGCAAATAGGACTATCATTTGTAAAAATCTGATTTTTGGAAATACGGAGCATTCCTATCAAAGGAGAATGGAGGGAGTGCCATATAAAGTTGATCTGTTTTGGGGCCTTCGGGGTGTGTTGCCAAGAAGCCGGCATCCAGGGCGCTATCTCCCCGTCCCCCCGCCCCTCTCAGCAGCCGTCGTTCGCTACCGTCCAAGGTCAGTACCTCCCACTGAACACGTCGCCACCTCCCCTCTTGGTACTTTCGTTAGCTGCAGGCTGTTGTAGATCTATGTTTATCTGGGCATTTCCACGGGGGGTGGGGTAGGCATCGTAGATTTGTTTCGGGAGAAAAGGTGTTCGTTTCGTGTACTCATGTTTCCTTTTCTCTTATATCACATATTATGATTCTGTTATTTGTCGACATCATTTTTCCTGGTTACATTAAGTTTCACTATTTTTTATTGAAGAGTTTGACGCTCTTGTTGGATGTGGTTTACATTTTTTAGCAGTATCCACATTTTAAGTGATGATATTCATGAATCTATGGAGCTTGCACCTGTTGATAATACTTGATTTTCTACATTTCTACAGGAAACATGCCTACTTCTGCTTCCAAAAAATTTGATTTGGGTACTCCCAGAAGATCTCCAAGGCTTAAGAAGATCCACGTAATATATGATGAAGATTCTGACCGGGAGGAATCTGATCTTGATAAGCCTCTTATTGTGTTGAAGCAGAAGAGGCCAAAAACATCTCCTGCTAAAGCTAATAGAAAGATGGAAGTATTAACATCTTCTCCACGTGCTGTAGAAGTTGAAGATACAACATCAATGAGAGGTGATACTCTTAGCCCCACACATAGCTCCCCATTCAAAGCGACAACACATGACCCAACATTGGAGAAGCTTGGAAGGAGAGCTGACGATCTGGAGCAGTTTGAAATTGCTATTAGTGAGTAACTAGCCTGTTCATACGAAGTACATTTCTTATTTGTCTAAATTTCTCAGATGAATGTCTACAGCTTTTTTCTTCTTATTTCTACAAATACTTCTTGAAATAAACATTTCCTTGCAATCATGTGGGTAACTGTTTATTGCACTTCCAGACTATACTGAAGAAATAGCTGGAGAGTGTACTACTTCTTAAAAATGCTTTAGATAATAAAATCTCACTTCCGGATAATGTGTAGTGGCCATCGAAGGATAAGCTATAGGGTCTACAGTAGATGATGATATTTGTAGGTCTGTTAATAATGAAGGACCAGAAGAATTAGTGCTTCAACATCAATTACTCCAGTCTTGTACTGGTAAGTTAAACCCTACCGGTGTCACGTCAGAGATCTCTAATGCTGAAGAATCACATAAATTATCTGCTGGAGATCCAAATTCCTCTGTTACCTCTCAGGAAACTGATAGCCAAATTAAGAAGTCAGAACTTCTTATTGACGACGAATCAATTGAAGAACATGGTCCAAAGAAATTATTTTCCAAGAGAAAGGTCTGAACCATTCCTTCAATAATGTTACAGTACAAATGATGAACAAGATAGCCATACTAACATATTTCTCCTCCTGTTTTTGTTTTCAGATTATGTCACCAACGTCTCATGAGAACCTTTGCAATGCTCTGACTGGTATTGATTTCTGTGATGGAGTCCAAAGATTGAGTAAGCAGTATTTGCTGCTAATATTTTCCAATATTTGTACAAAGATCAGTTATAATCATACTCTTTCTATTGTTGCAGAGAGGAAAATTGTTACTGAAGATTGTGACAAAACTAGAATATCATTACCTCAGCCAGCACAAAAGCAAGACCGATCAATGTTCAGCACAGATAGAAGACTTAAGGGCAGGACTGATGTCTCCCCAACAAGCAAAGGAGTTCTCAAGTCAACAGGATCCCCCTATCATCAACAGACAACTTGGTCTTGCATGATAAATTCATCGGTGGTCTTAGACACTGAGAAAGCTGTTGAGTTTTCTCAAAGACAGATGCATGATATAGAAAACATAGCTGCAAAACTTGCAAGGAGCTTGAAGCACATGAGAAGTGTAGTGGATGAAAGTTTGTCGTCAGAAGCATATTATCTACTTCCTAATTTCAAAATTGCTGAGGTGAGAGATTGTTAAATTCCTAATTTTAAAGTTTGTTGTAAGAAGCATATTATTTCAATGAAAAGTAAAGTAGATGATGCAGAAGGGATCATTTATACATGTTTGTTTCAGAAAAAATATTTACTTGTCCATTTACTGACACATACTGGTTAGAACTTTGAAAACAAAACAACTCCAATCTTTACATATGTTTGATGTGGTGTATTGTTTCGATGGACAGATCAGAGCAGCCTCTTAGGATGCATTAGAAGTGGAGAAGACTACAAGGAAATGGTTGTCGATAATGAAAAAAGACTGCAATCGCTTTTGTAAAATATTGGTCCGTCCCTATCAACTTTTAAGACTCCTAACATTTTTTATATACAAATTTGAAATCTGACCTGATGCTTCTTTCATGACTATGTTTTCAATTGCAGAGCCTAGCAAAGAAGAATGTTGTTTCACATCCTGAAGTGCCAAGGAAACAAAGAAAGATCACTTTTGCAGATGAAACTAGAGGAACACTCTGCCATGTTAAGGTCTTTAAGGATGGACAAACCTCTCTTCTTTCTGAACCTCAGAGTTATGTATAAACATACTAAGATTTTGTTGGCATCAAGAAATTTGATGGAGAAAAGCAAACAAACATGCTTCCATTCACTGTAGAGCGGCATTGGAAATTAGGACTTGAGCCCTATGCCATTGGTTGTAGTTTTTGATGTGCTCTATGCCATTTGTTGCATTTTTCGAACACTTGTCATTAAATAAACACTTTTTTTAGATGTATCATTAAGTAAACACTTATGTACTCATTTATTATAGAAATAGCTATCTGGGTTTTGTACTGGGCCTGCGTGCCTAACTCCTTGTTGGGCTGAGCCCATGTAGGCATCGATGAATCATTTAGTGTTGGTTCTTTTATTTGACCATGGTTAAGCAGCAGGGCCGTCCTAGGGGGTGGGCCCATGAACGACGGGGGCCCATGGTGTATGTATTTGTAGAGTGTTTACTATATGTATTTTGCTCATTGCGATGAATATTCAAAAGCTCATATATATGCATGTCGTCCCTTTCCAAGGATTAGCTTGTTGTCGCTTCCTATTTCAGTATTTAGCTATTCTCTTTTGCTTTCAAAATATGCCGCAAGTTAACTCTTTCATTGTACCATAAACTTTAATCGTCATATTTCAGACTTGTTTGGCATGATTCTTGCAACGACGCGAAGCCACCAGCTTGCAACGATGCAGTGCCGGCCACTCGAAGCAAGCGGCCTTGACGTGCATCATAGCACCGCCCCTGCCAGTCGAAACCGCAGCACCGAACCCAAGAGATAAGCCTCACCAGTGGGCCTCCGACGAGGGATTGGAGAAGGGAATCAGAGGGGAAACAGCAGGAAACTGAGATCAGGAAGAAGACAGAAGGGGAATCGAGAGGAGAACGACGCAGGAGCACCAGGAGGAACAAGAACAGTTCATCTGTTTGATATTATATGTTGATAACTAAATGCCTATGCCTCCTACGGATACGGCCAGCAGGCCGGACAACATACACAAGCCCAACGGCCCACGGCGGCACACAGGCCCGCTACCCTATTACAGGCCCAATAATAGCCTAGTCCTAACATGGAATCGAGGGGATCCAACGACAAAGTCCAAATCTGATGGATCCATCAAAATAGCATGCGTTTGGAATGGAATAACGAAACGAAACAAATCCAAAATACATAATCTCTAAATTAGACACATAACACTACTATAGCAAGTTCATTATAACAAAGTACGAAATTAAGATACATAAAGTATGGATCGAAATTACATATAGCGAAAATAGTAAACCTAGATAGATTAAGATAAAGGGCAACCCTGCCCTAGTACGGACACCGCTGGAGCATCCTTCCGTGCATCTCACTATCAGTGAGCCGCAGCCTACCAGCCGGCGCCTCCATCGGGATGACGCTTGTCGCCGGTGAGATGGTAAGCCGCCAGGCGCTATGAGAAGAGGAAGACAAAGTTTAAAATGGGTAAAGCATTTTGAATGTAAAGTACAACGCATTGTGCGAATAAAGAAAGAATCAAAACCTTGCTCTTGCGCTTCGCCGCCTTCGCCCGGTTGGCTGCGTGGATGCGGTCCCTCTCTGCCTGCACGGCGAGGTTGCCATCGCAGTCACCAACGTGACCGATCTCGCGCTCGCGAGCCAGTTCGCTGCTGTGGAGAATGTAGTCAGCAAGCGCCTTGTGCTGCGGCCCCTTGAGGCCATTGCCTCTGGTGGACAACCCGGTGGCGTGGTTGAGCAACTCGAGGAGGCTCTAGTTGCGCTGCATCCGGCCGGGGCAGAAGGTACAACGATAGTACCTTCCGACGCGGCGGACGCGGCGCTGACCAGAGGCGAACTCGTTGGCCATCTCGGTGAGCATCTGGGCGAACTCCTCCTCGCCGTTGTAGGAGTTGCAGTCGTCGGAGTCGCTGCTGTTGGACATCTTCTCAATGGCGAACGGGAGAAATGAACAGACGAAATGGAGAACGCGAAAGGAATGGAAGAGGAATGCGAGATGCTATGGACGCCACGCCTTGCCTGCTGTACTTAAGAAGGGGCACGGGGGCTGGACGGCAAGACCCGAGGCGTGCGCGGTTCGAGTCGTCCGTGTGAATGGACACTTGGCCACTGGTCGGCTGGTAGAATGAATAGTACTCAGCTGGTAGATTGAATAGTATTGTGTGAGAGAAGATAAGCTGAAACAAGTCGAGATAAGCCAAGTCAAGATAAGCCGAACAGGTTCTTGACGTTTCAGAATTCACAGAGAGACGCGTTGGGCACCTGCGTAACCGCGGGCCATGTTGCTCCACGCATCCATCATGGTTCCTCGTGCGTAACCTGCCGGTCGCTGCCACCAAAAGGTATCGGTTACGCAGGTCCGACACGAGGTTGCACCATGAGTAACCGACACTGTGCAGATTACGCATTCCACTTCACCTGCCGTCGCTTGATGTGCGGGCCTAACACGGTGTAGCACATCTCATTGATATAACAGCAAATACAAGACTACGATCCCGTGAGATGATCACAGCAGGTAGGAAAAAGAAAGAAAAGGAAAAAACGATAAACTATATCATTGATATAGCTGCAAAGTTAATTACTTCATTGCATCTTCATGTCTTCTGTTGCATACCATTGTCAGCTTGCATGACCCTCCTGAAAACAGCTTCCACATCACAGATCGATTCTTCTTCTGGTTCCTCATGCACTATGATCCTCTTGATACTGATAAGCTTCGCGAATTACGAGTACTCCCTTTGCCCTCAGGGCATCTATCAGGAGCCTACAAATGGCAGCAAGCCGCGTAAACCTAGGAGTAGGCTGAAGCAGAGCGTGTGCGTCATGGATTGTGCGTAACCCACCGGGTCCAGCTTACTCCTCCTCGGGGCGGGCGGCGCTGTGGCTGTGGACGACACGACGGGATGGGAGCGAAGGTGTCTGCAGGCCCGTCCCGTCCCGTCAAGGCTGTAGTAGTACACAGTTTGCTTCTCCCCGAAGCGAAGCCCGCACCGGGGAGGCTGCTGACGCCTCGTCCATGGAATTCTCTAGTGCGCAGCCCGCTGAATGGCACCTGCGTAACCGCGAGCCATGTTGCTCCACGCATCCATCATGGTTCCTCATGCGTAACCTGCTGGGCCCTGCCACCAAAAGGTATCGGTTACGCAGGTCCGACACGAGGTTGCACCATGCGTAACCGACACTGTGCAGATTACGCATTCCACTTCACCTGTCGTCTCTTGATGTGCGGGCCTGACACGGTGTAGCACATCTCATATATATAGCAGCAAATACAAGACTATGATCCAGTGAGATGATCACAGCAGGTAGGAAAAAGAAAGAAAGGAAAAAACAACAAACTATATCATTGATATAGCTGCAAAGTTAATTACTTCATTGCATCTTCATGTCTTCTGTTGCATACCATTGTCAGCTTGCATGACCCTCCTGAAAACAGCTTCCACATTGCAGGTCGATTCTTCTTCTGGTTCCTCATGCACTATGATCCTCTTGATACTGATAAGTTTCGCGAATTACGAGTACTCCCTTTGCCCTCAGGGCATCTATCAGGAGCCTACAAATGGCAGCAAGCCGCGTAACCTAGGAGTAGGCTGAAGCAGAGCGTGTGTGTCGTGGATTGTGCGTAACCCAC
Source organism: Cenchrus fungigraminus (assembly GCA_036936925.1). Lineage (NCBI taxonomy): Eukaryota > Viridiplantae > Streptophyta > Magnoliopsida > Poales > Poaceae > Cenchrus > Cenchrus fungigraminus. The sequence goes on from CM072777.1 coordinate 55,751,046, forward strand.
CGGGTCCAGCTTACTCCTCCTCGGGGTGGGCGGCGCTGTGGCTGTGGATGACACGACGGGACGGGAGCGGAGGCGTCTACAGGCCCGTCCCGTCCCGTCAAGGCTGTAGTTGTACACAGTTTGCTTCTCCCCGAAGCGAAGCCCGCGCCGGGGAGGCTGCTAACGCCTCGTCCATGGAATTCTCTAGTGCGCAGCCCGCTGAATGGCACCTACATAACTGCGAGCCATGTTGCTCCACGCATCCATCATGGTTCCTCGTGCGTAACCTGCCGGGCGCTGCCACAAAAAGGTATCAGTTACGAAGGTCCGACACGAGGTTGCACCATGTGTAACCGACACTGTGCATATTACGCATTCCACTTCACCTGCCGTCTCTTGATGTGCGGGCCTGACACTGTGTAGCACATCTCGTTGATATAGCAGCAAATACAAGACTACGATCCCGTGAGATGATCACAACAGGTAGGAAAAAGAAAGAAAATGAAAAAACAACAAACTATATCATTGATATAGCTGCAAAGTTAATTACTTCATTGCATCTTCATGTCTTATGTTGCATACCATTGTCAGCTTGCATGACCCTCCTGAAAACAGCTTCCACATCGCAGGTCGATTCTTCTTCTTGTTCCTCATGCACTATGATCCTCTTGATACTGATAAGCTTCGCGAATTACGAGTACTCCCTTTGCCCTCAGGGCATCTATCAGGAGCCTACTAATGGCAGCAAGCCGCGTAACCTAGGAGTATGCTGAAGCAGAGCGTGTGTGTCGTGGATTGTGTGTAACCCACCGGGTCCAGCTTACTCCTCCTCGGGGCGGGCGGCGCTGTGGCTGTGGACGACACGACGGGAACGAAGGCGTCTGCAGGCCCGTCCCGTCCCGTCAAGGCTGTAGTTGTACACAGTTTGCTTCTCCCCGAAGCGAAGCCCGCGCCGGGGAGGCTGCTGACGCCTCGTCCATGGAATTCCCTAGTGCGCAGCCTGCTGAATCGCACCTGCGTAACCGCGAGCCATGTTGCTCCACGCATCCATCATGGTTCCTCGTGTGTAACCTGCCGGGCGCTGCCACCAAAAGGTATCGATTACGCAGGTCCGACACGAGGTTGCACCATGCGTAACCGACACTGTGCAGATTACGCATTCCACTTCACCTACCGTCTCTTGATGTGCAGGCCTGACATGGTGTAGCACATCTCGTTGATATAGCAGCAAATACAAGACTACAATCCCGTGAGATGATCACAGCAGGTAGGAAAAAGAAAGAAAAGGAAAAAACAACAAACTATATCATTGATATAGCTGCAAAGTTAATTACTTCATTGCATCTTCATGTCTTCTGTTGCATACCATTGTCAGCTGGGATGACCCTCCTGAAAACAGCTTCCACATCGCAGGTCGATTCTTCTTCTGGTTCCTCATGCACTATGATCCTCTTGATACTGATAAGCTTCGCGAATTACGAGTACTCCCTTTGCCCTCAGGGCATATATCAGGAGCCTACAAATGGCAGCAAGCCGTGTAACCTAGGAGTAGGCTGAAGCAGAGCGTGTGCGTCGTGGATTGTGCGTAACCCACCGGGTCCAGCTTACTCATCCTCGGGGCGGGCGGTGCTGTGGCTGTGGACGACACGACGGGATGGGAGCGGAGGCTTTTGCAGGCCCGTCCCGTCCCGTCAAGCCTGTAGTAGTACACAGTTTGCTTCTCCCCGAAGCGAAGCCCGCGCCGGGAAGGCTGCTGACGCCTCGTCCATGGAATTCTCTAGTGCGCAGCCCGCTGAATGGCACCTGCGTAACCGCGAGCCATGTTGCTCCACGCATCCATCATGGTTCCTCGTGCGTAACCTGCCAGGCGCTGCCACCAAAAGGTATCGGTTACGAAGGTCCGACACGAGGTTGCACCATGTGTAACCGACACTGTGCATATTACGCATTCCACTTCACCTGCCGTCTCTTGATGTGCGGGCCTGACACGGTGTAGCACATCTCGTTGATATAGCAGCAAATACAAGACTACGATCCCGTGAGATGATCACAGCAGGTAGTAAAAAGAAAGAAAATGAAAAAACAACAAACTATATCATTGATATAGCTGCAAAGTTAATTACTTCATTGCATCTTCATGTCTTATGTTGCATACCATTGTCAGCTTGCATTACCCTCCTAAAAACAGCTTCCACATCGCAGGTCGATTCTTCTTCTTGTTCCTCATGGACTATGATCCTCTTGATACTGTTAAGCTTCACGAATTACGAGTACTCCCATTGCCCTCAGGGCATCTATCAGGGGCCTACAAATGGCAGCAAGCCGCGTAACCTAGGAGTAGGCTGAAGCAGAGCGTGTGTGTCGTGGATTGTTTGTAACCCACCGGGTCCAGCTTACTCCTCCTCGGGGCGGGCGGCGCTGTGGCTGTGGACGACACGACGGGAGCGAAGGCGTCTGCAGGCCCGTCCCGTCTCGTCAAGGCTGTAGTTGTACACAGTTTGCTTCTCCCCGAAGCGAAGCCCGCGCCGGGGAGGCTGCTGACGCCTCGTCCATGGAATTCCCTAGTGCGCAGCCTGCTGAATGGCACCTGCGTAACCGCGAGCCATGTTGCTCCACGCATCCATCATGGTTCCTCGTGTGTAACCTGCCGGGCGCTGCCACCAAAAGGTATCGATTACGCACGTCTGACACGAGGATGCACCATGCGTAACCGACACTGTGCAGATTACGCATTCCACTTCACCTACCGTCTCTTGATGTGCGGGCCTGACATGGTGTAGCACATCACTTTGATATAGCAGCAAATACAAGACTACGATCCCGTGAGATGATCACAGCAGGTAGGAAAGAGAAAGAAAAGGAAAAAACAACAAACTATATCATTGATATAGCTGTAAAGTTAATTACCTCATTGCAACTTCATGTCTTCTGTTGCATACCATTGTCAGCTTGCATGACCCTCTTGAAAACAGCTTCCACATCGCAGGTCGATTCTTCTTCTGGTTCCTCGTGCACTATGATCCTCTTGATACTGATAAGCATCGCGAATTACGAGTACTTCGTTTGCCCTTAGGGCATCTATCAGGAGCCTACAAATGGCAGCAAGCCGCGTAACCTAGGAGTAGGCTGAAGCAGAGCGTGTGCGTCGTGGATTGTGCATAACCCACCGAGTCCAGCTTACTCCTCCTCGGGGCAGGTGGCGCTGTGGCTGTGGACGACATGACGGGACGGGAGCGGAGTCATCTACAGGCCCGTCCCGTCAAGGCTGTAGTAGTACACAGTTTGCTTCTCCCTGAAGTGAAGCACGCACTGGGGAGGCTGCTGACGCCTCGTCCATGGAATTCTCTAGTGCGCAGCCCGCTGAATGGCACCTGCGTAACTGCGAGCCATGTTGCTCCACGCATCCATCATGGTTCCTCATGCGTAACCTGCTGGGTGCTGCCACCAAAAGGTATCGGTTACGCAGGTCCGACACGAGGTTGCACCATGCGTAACTGACACTGTGCAGATTACGCATTCCACTTCACCTGCCGTCTCTTGATGTGCGGGCCTGACACGGTGTAGCACATCTCGTTGATATAGCAGCAAATACAAGACTACGATCCAGTGAGTTGATCACAGCAGGTAGGAAAAAGAAAGAAAAGGAAAAAACAACAAACTATATCAGTGATATAGATGCAAAGTTAATTACTTCATTGCATCTTCATGTCTTCTGTTGCATACCATTGTCAGCTTGCATGACCCTCCTGAAAACAGCTTCCACATCGCAGGTCGATTCTTCTTCTGGTTCCTCATGCACTATGATCCTCTTGATACTGATAAGCTTTGCGAATTACGAGTACTCCCTTTGCCCTCAGGGCATCTATCACGAGCCTACAAATGGCAGCAAGCCGCGTAACCTAGGAGTATGCTGAAGTAGAGCGTGTGCATCGTGGATTGTGCGTAACCCACCGGGTCCAGCTTACTACTCCTCGGGGCGGGCGGCGCTGTGGCTGTGGACGACACGACGGGACGGGAGCGGAGGCGTCTTCAGGCACGTCCCGTCATGTCAAGGCTGTAGTAGTACACAGTTTGCTTCTCCCCGAAGAGAAGCCCGCGCCGGGGAGGCTGCTGACGCCTCGTCCATGGAATTCTCTAGTGCGCAGCCCGCTGAATGGCACCTGCGTAACCGTGAGCCATGTTGCTCCACGCATCCATCATGGTTCCTCGTGCGTAACCTGCCGAGCGCTGCCACCAAAAGGTATCGGTTACGCAGGTCCGACACGAGGTTGACCATGTGTAACCTAAACTGTGTGCAGATTACGCATTCCACTTCACCTGTCGTCTCTTGATGTGCGGGCCTGACACGGTGTAGCACATCTCGTTGATACAGCAGCAAATACAAGACTACAATCCCGTGAGATGATCACAGCAGGTAGGAAAAAGAAAGAAAAGGAAAAAACAACAAACTATATCATTGATATAGCTGCAAAGTTAATTACTTCATTGCATCTTCATGTCTTCTGTTGCATACCATTGTCAGCTTGCATGACCCTCCTGAAAACAGCTTCCACATCGCAGGTCAATTCTTCTTCTGGTTCCTCATGCACTATGATCCTCTTGATACTGATAAGCTTCGTGAATTACGAGTACTACCTTTGCCCTCTGGCCATCTATCAGGAGCCTACAAATGGCAGCAAGCCGTGTAACCTAGGAGTAGGCTGAAGTAGAGCGTGTGCGTCGTGGATTGTGCGTAACCCACCGGGTCCAGCTTACTCCTCCTCAGGGCGGGCGGCGCTGCGTCTGTGGATGACACGACGGGACGGGAGCAGAGGCGTCTGCAGGCCCGTCCCGTCCCGTCAAGGCTGCAGTAGGACACAGTTTGCTTCTCCCCGAAGCGAAGCCCACGTCGGGGAGGCTGCTGACGCCTCGTCCATGGAATTCTCTAGTGCGCAGCCGCTGAATGGCACCTGCGTAACCGCGAGGCATGTTGCTCCACGCATCCATCATGGATCCTCGTGCGTAACCTGCTGGTCGCTGCCACCAAAAGGTATCGGTTACGCAGGTCCGACACGAGGTTGCACCATGCGTAACCGACACTGTGCAGATTACGCATTCGACTTCACCTGCCGTCTCTTGATGTGCGGGCCTAACACGGTGTAGCACATCTCGTTGATATAGCAGCAAATACAAGACTAAGATCCCGTGAGATGATCACAGCAGGCAGGAAAAAGAAAGAAAATGAAAAAACAACAAACTATATCATTGATATAGCTGCAATGTTAATTACTTCATTGCATCTTCATGTCTTCTGTTGCATACCATTGTCAGCTTGCATGACCCTCCTGAAAACAGCTTCCACATCACAAGTCGATTCTTCTTCTGGTTCCTCATGCACTATGATCCTCTTGATACTGATAAGCTTTGCGAATTACGAGTACTCCCTTTGCCCTCAGGGCATCTATCACGAGCCTACAAATGGCAGCAAGCCGCGTAACCTAAGAGTAGGCTGAAGTAGAGCGTGTGCATCATGGATTGTGCATAACCCATCGGGTCTAGCTTACTACTCCTCGGGGCGGGCGGCGCTGTGGCTGTGGACAACATGACGGGACGGGAGCGGAGGCGTCTGCAGGCACGTCCCGTCCCGTCAAGGCTGTAGTAGTACACAGTTTGCTTCTCCCCGAAGCGAAGCCCGCGCCGGGGAGGCTGCTGACGCCTCGTCCATGGAATTCTCTAGTGCGCAGGCCGCTGAATGGCACCTGCGTAACCGCGAGCCATGTTGCTCCACGCATCCATCATGGATCCTCGTGCGTAACCTGCTGGTCACTGCCACCAAAAGGTATCGGTTACGCAGGTCCGACACGAGGTTGCACCATGCGTAACCGACACTGTGCAGATTACGCATTCGACTTCACCTGCCGTCTCTTGATGTGCGGGCCTAACACGGTGTAGCACATCTCGTTGATATAGCAGCAAATACAAGACTACGATCCCGTGAGATGATCACAGCAGGCAGGAAAAAGAAAGAAAATGAAAAAACAACAAACTATATCATTGATATAGCTGCAAAGTTAATTACTTCATTGCATCTTCATGTCTTCTGTTGCATACCATTGTCAGCTTGCATGACCCTCCTGAAAACAGCTTCCACATCACAGGTCGATTCTTCTTCTGGTTCCTCATGCACTATGATCCTCTTGATACTGATAAGCTTCACAAATTACGAGTACTCACTTTGACCTCAGGGCATCTATCAGGAGCCTACAAATGGTAGTAAGCCGCGTAACCTAGGAGTAGGCTGAAGCAGAGCGTGTGCATTGTGGATTGTGCGTAACCCACCGGGTCCAGCTTACTCCTCCTCGGGGCGGGCGGCGCTGTGGCTGTGGACGACACGACGGGACAGGAGCGGAGGCGTCTGCAGGCCCGTCCCGTACCGTTAAGGCTGTAGTAGTACATAGTTTGCTTCTCCCCGAAGCGAAGCCCGCGCCGGGGAGGCTGCTGACGCGTCGTCCATGGAATTCTCTAGTGCGCAACCCGCTGAATGGCACCTGCGTAACCGCGAGCCATGTAGCTCCACGCATCCATCATGGTTCCTCGTGCGTAACTTGCTGGGCGCTACCACCAAAAGGTATCGGTTACGCAGGTCCGACACGAGGTTGCACCATGTGTAACCGACACTCTGCAGATTACGCATTCCACTTCACCTGCCGTCTCTTGATGTGCAGGCCTGACACGGTGTAGCACATCTCATTGATATAGCAGCAAATACAAGACTACGATCCCGTGAGATGATCACAGTCGGTACGAAAAAGAAAGAAAAAGAAAAAACAACAAACTATATCATTGATATAGCTGCAAAGTTAATTACTTCATTGCATCTTCATGTCTTCTGTTGCATACAATTGTCAGCCTGCATGACCCTCCTGAAAACAGCTTCCACATCCCAGGTCGATTCTTCTTCTGGTTCCTCTTGCCCTATGATCCTCTTGATACAGATAAGCTTCACAAATTACGGGTACTCACTTTGCCCTCAGGGCATCTATCAGGAGCCTACAAATGGTAGTAAGCCGCGTAACCTAGGAGTAGGCTAAAGCAGAGCGTGTGCGTCGTGGATTGTGCATAACCCACCGGGTGCAGCTTACTCCTCCTCGGGGCGGGCGGCGCTGTGGCTGTGGACGACACGACGGGACGGGAGTGGATGCGTCTGCAGGCCCGTCCCGTCCTGTCAAGGCTGTAGTAGTACACAGTTTGCATCTCCCCGAAGCGAAGCCCGCGCCGGGGAGGCTGCTGACGCGTCGTCCATGGATTTCTCTAGTGCGCAACCCGCTGACTGGTACCTGCGTAACCGCAAGCCATGTTGCTCCAGGCATCCATCATGGTTCCTCATGCGTAACCTGCCGGGCACTACCACCAAAAGGTATCGGTTACGCCGGTCCGACACGAGGTTGCACCATTCGTAACCGACACTGTGCAGATTACGCATTCCACTTCACCTGCCATCTCTTGATGTGCAGGCCTGACACGGTGTAGCACATCTCATTGATATAGCAGCAAATACAAGACTACGAGCCCGTGAGCTGATCACAGTAGGTAGGAAAAAAAAAGAAAAGGAAATAACAACAAACTATATCATTGATATAGCTGCAAAGTTAATTACTTCATTGCATCTTCATGTCTTCTATTGCATACCATTGTCAGCTTGCATGACCCTCCTGAAAACAGCTTCCACATCGCAGGTCGATTCTTCTTCTGGTTCCTCATGCACTATGATCCTCTTGATACTGATAAGCTTCGCAAATTACGAGTACTCACTTTGCCCTCAGGGCATCTATCAGGAGCCTACAAATGGCAGCAAGCCGCGTAACCTAGGAGTAGGCTGAAGCAGAGCGTGTGCGTCGTGGATTGTGCGTAACCCACCGGGTCCAGCTTACTCCTCCTCGGGGCGGGCGGTGCTGTGGCTGTGGATGACACGAAGGGACAGGAGCGGTGGCGTCTGCAGTCCCGTCGCTTTCCGTTAAGGCTGTAGTAGTACACAGTTTGCTTCTCCCCGAAGCGAAGCCCGTGCCGGGGAGGCTGCTGACGCATCGTCCATGGAATTCTCTAGTGCGCAACCCGCTGAATGGCACCTGCGTAACCGCGAGCCATGTTGCTCCACGCATCCATCATGGTTCCTCGTGCGTAACTTGCTGGGCGCTACCACCAAAAGGCATCGGTTACGCAGGTCCGACACGAGGTTGGACCATGCGTAACCGACACTGTGCAGATTACGCATTCCACTTCACCTGCTGTCTCTTGATGTGCGGGCCTGACACGGTGTAGCACATCTCATTGATATAACAGAAAATACAAGACTACGATCCCGTGAGATGATCACAGTAGGTAGGAAAAAGAAAGAAAAGGAAAAAACAACAAACTATATCATTGATATAGCTGCAAAGTTAATTACTTCATTGCATCTTCATGTCTTCTGTTGCATACCATTGTCAGCTTGCATGACCCTCCTGAAAACAGCTTCCACATCGCAGGTCGATTCTTCTTCTGGTACCTCATGCACTATGATCCTCTTGATACTGATAAGCTTCGCGAATTACAAGTACTCCCTTTGCCCTCAGGGCATCTATCAAGATCCTAGAAATGGTAGCAAGCTGCGTAACCTAGGAGTAGGCTGAAGTAGATCGTGTGCATTGTGGATTGTGCGTAACCCACCGGGTGGAGCTTACTCCTCCTCGGGGCGGGCGGCGCTGTGGCTGTGGATGACACGACAGGACGGGAGCGGAGGCGTCTGCAGACCCATCCCGTCCCGTCAAGGCTGTAGTAGTACACAGTTTGCATCTCCCCGAAGCAAAGCCCGCGCCGGGGAGGCTGCTGACGCATCGTCCATGGAATTCACTAGTGCGCAGCCTGCTGAATGGATCTTGCGTAACCGCGTGCCATGTTGCTCCACGCATCCATCATGGTTCCTCGTGTGTAACCTGCCGGGTACTACCACCAAAAGGTATCGGTTATGCAGGTCCGACACGAGGTTGCACCATGCGTAACCGACACTGTGCAAATTACGCATTCCACTTCACCTGCCGTCTCTTGATGTGCAGGCCTGACACGGTGTAGCACATCTCGTTGATATAGAAGCAAATACAAGACTACGATCCCGTGAGCTGATCACAGCAGGTAGGAATAAAAAAGAAAAGGAAAAAACAACAAACTATATCATTGATATAGCTGCAAAGTTAATTACTTCATTGCATCCTCATGTCTTCTGTTGCATAACATTGTCAGCTTGCATGACCCTCCTGAAAACAGCTTCCACATCGCAGGTCGATTCTTCTTTTGGTTCCTCATGCACTATGATCCTCTTGATACTGATAAGCTTCGCAAATTACGAGTACTCACTTTGCCCTCAGGGCATCTATCAGGAGCCTACAAATGGCAGCAAGCAACCTAACCTAGGAGTAGGCTGAAGCAGAGCGTGTGCGTCGTGGATTGTGCGTAACCCACCGGGTCCAGCTTACTCCTCCTCGGGACGAGTGGCGCTGTGGCTGTGGACGACACGACAGGACGGGAGCGGAGGCGTCTGCAGGCCCGTCCCGTACCATCAAGGCTGTAGTAGTACATAGTTTGCTTCTCCCCGAAGTTAAGCCCACGCCGGGGAGGCTGCTGGCGCGTCATCCATGGAATTCTCTAGTGCGCAACCCGCTGAATGGCACCTGCGTAACCGCGAGCCATGTTGCTCCACGCATCCACCATGGTTCCTCGTGCGTAACTTGCCGGGCGCTGCCACCAAAAGGTATCGGTTACGCAGGTCCGACACGAGGTTGCACCATGCGTAACCGACACTGTTCAGATTACGCATTCCACTTCACCTGCCGTCTCTTGATGTGCGGGCCTGACACGGTGTAGCACATCTCATTGATATAATAGCAAATACAAGACTACAATCCCGTGAGATGATCACAGTAGGTAGGAAAAAGAAAGAAAAGGAAAAAAACAACAAACTATATCTTTGATATAGCTGCAAAGAAAATTACTTCATTGCATCTTCATGTCTTCTGTTGCATACCATTGTCAGCTTGCATGACCCTCCTGAAAACAGCTTCCACATCGCAGGTCGATTCTTCTTCTGGTTCCTCATGCACTATGATCCTCTTGATACTGATAAGCTTCGCGAATTACGAGTACTCCCTTTGCCCTCAGGGCATCTTTCAGGAGCCTACAATTGGTAGCAAGCTGCGTAACCTAGGTGTAGGCTGAAGCAGAGCGTGTGCGTTGTGGATTGTGCGAAACCCACCGGGTCCAGCTTACTCCTCCTCGATGCGGGCGGCGCTGTGGCTGTGGACGACACGACGGGAGCGGAGGCGTTTGCAGGCCCGTCCCGTCCCATCAAGGCTGTAGTAGTACACAGTTTGCTTCTCCCTGAACCGAAGCCCGCGCCGGGGAGGCTGCTGACGCGTCGTCCATGGAATTCTCTAGTGCGCAGCTCGCTGAATGGCACCTGCGTAACCGCGAGCCATGTTGCTCCACGCATCCATCATGGTTCCTCATGCGTAACTTGCCGGGCGCTGCCACCAAAAGGTATCGGTTACGCAAGTCCGACACGAGGTTGCACCATGCGTAACCGACACTGTGCAGATTACGCATTCCACTTCACCTGCTGTCTCTTGATGTGCGGGCCTGACACGGTGTAGCACATCTCATTGATATAGCTGCAAATACAAGACTATGATCCCGTGAGATGATCACAGTAGGTAGGAAAATGAAAGAAAAGGAAAAAACAACAAACTATATCATTGATATAGCTGCAAAGTTAATTACTTCATTGCATCTTCATGTCTTCTGTTGCATACCATTGTCAGCTTGCATGACCCTCCTGAAAACAAGTTCGACATCGCAGGTCGATTCTTCTTCTGGTTCCTCATGCACTATGATCCTCTTGATACTGATAAGCTTCGCGAATTACGAGTACTCACTTTGCCCCCAGGGCATCAATCAGGAGCCTACAAATGGCAGCAAGCCGCGTAACCTAGGAGTAGGCTGAAGCAGAGCGTGTGCGTCGTGGATTGTGCATAACCCACCGGGTCCAGCTTACTCCTCCTCGGGGCGGGTGGCGCTGTTGCTGTGGACGACACGACGGGACGGGAGTGGAGGCGTCTGCAGGCCCGTCCTGTCTCGTCAAGGCTGCAGTAGTACACAGTTTGCTTCTCCTCGAAGCGAAGCCCGCGCCACGGAGGCTGCTGACGCGTGGTCCATGGAATTCTCTAGTGCGCAGCCCGCTGAATGGCACCTGCGTAACTGCGAGCCATGTTGCTCCACGCATCCATCATGGTTCCTCGTGCGTAACTTGCCGGGCGCTGCCACCAAAAGGTATCGGTTACGCAAGTCCGACACGAGGTTGCACCATGCGTAACCGACACTGTGCAGATTACGCATTCCACTTCACCTGCTGTCTCTTGATGTGCGGGCCTGACACGGTGTAGTACATCTCATTGATATAGCTGCAAATACAAGACTATGATCCCGTGAGATGATCACAGTAGGTAGGAAAACGAAAGAAAAGGAAAAAACAACAAACTATATCATTGATATAGCTGCAAAGTTAATTACTTCATTGCATCTTCATTTCTTCTGTTGCATACCATTGTCAGCTTGCATGACCCTCCTGAAAACAAGTTCGACATCGCAGGTCGATTCTTCTTCTGGTTCCTCATGCACTATGATCCTCTTGATACTGATAAGCTTCGCGAATTACGAGTACTCACTTTGCCCTCAGGGCATCTATCAGGAGCCTACAAATGGCAGCAAGCCGCGTAACCTAGGAGTAGGCTGAAGCAGAGCGTGTGCGTCGTGGATTGTGCGTAACGCACCGGGTCCAGCTTACTCCTCCTCCTCGGGGCGGGTGGCGCTGTTGCTGTGGACGACACGACGGGACGGGAGTGGAGGCGTCTGCAGGCCCGTCCCGTCTCGTCAAGGCTGCAATAGTACACAGTTTGCTTCTCCTCGAAGCGAAGCCCGCGCCGGGGAGGCTGCTGACGCGTCGTCCATGGAATTCTCTAGTGCGCAGCCCGCTGAATGGCACCTGCGTAACCGCGAGCCATGTTGCTCCACACATCCATCATGGTTCCTCGTGCGTAACTTGCCGGGCGCTGCCACCAAAAGGTATCGGTTACGCAGGTCCGACACGAGGTTGCACCATGCGTAACCGACACTATGCAGATTACGCATTCCACTTCACCTGCCGTCTATTGATGTGCGGGCCTGACACGGTGTAGCACATCTCATTGATATAACAGCAAATACAAGACTATGATCCCGTGAGATGATCACAGTAGGTAGGAAAAAGAAACAAAAGGAAAAAGCAACAAACTATATCATTGATGTAGCTACAAAGTTAATTTACTTCATTGCATCTTCATGTCTTGTGTTGCATACCATTGTCAGCTGGCATGACCCTCCTGAAAACAGCTTCCACATCACAGGTCCATTCTTCTTCTGGTTCCTCATGCACTATGATCCTCTTGATACTGATAAGCTTCGCGAATTACGAGTACTCCCTTTGCCCTCAGGGCATCTATCAGGAGCCTTCAAATGGCAGCAAGCCGCGTAACCTAGGAGTAGGCTAAAGCAGAGCGTGTGCGTCGTGGATTGTGCGTAACCCACTGGGTCAAGCTTACTCCTCCTCCTCGGGGCGGGCGGCGCTGTGGCTGTTGACGACACGACGGGACGGGAGCGGAGGCGTCTGCAGGCCCGTCCCGTCCCGTCAAGGCTGTAGTAGTACACAGTTTGCTTCTCCCCGAAGCGAAGCCCGCGCCGGGGAGGCTGCTGACGCGTCGTGCATGGAATTCTATAGTGCGCAGCCCACTGAATGGCACCTGCGTAACCGAGACCTTGCAGGTTACGCGCTTAGTCGACACCACCCGCCGTGTCCTGCGGCAACCGCGATGCTGGCGTGCGTAACCCAGTCGGTGATGCATGCGCCATGGGATGGTGCGTCGCCGAACCGTGCATAACCGAGCTGGAGCAGGTGACGCGTAGAATCGACACGACCGGATGCAGCGTGGATTTTGCGCAACCAATCAGTGTGTAACCCAGTCAGTGTTGAGCCAGGCAGCGTGGATTTTGCAGAGTGGATGCAGTACACGTGTGCGTCATGGATTGTGCGTAACCGAGTCAGTGTTGAGCCATGCAGCGTGGATTTTGCAGAGTGGATGCAGTACCCGTGTGCGTCATGGGTTGTGCGCAACCCAGTGGGTCTAGCTTACTCCTTGGGGCGGGCAGCGCTGTTGCGGCTGTGGACGACACAACGGGACGGGAGTGGAGGCGCCTGCAGCAGCAGGCCCGTCCCGTCCCGTCAAGGCTGTACACACGACACGACACAGTGACCGTGCGTAACCCTTGGCTTGGCAGCAAGCCGCGTACTGTAAGCAGCTCCAGCGTGCATTTCTGGGGTAGCACTAACATGAGAGAGAGTGAGCTAAGGAGAAGCTAACACGCTGGAGCAAAAATTTTACCGGTAGCTTCAAAGCACCCAAAGCTTAGTTGAGCGCCCACTGCTCCAAATAGAAAAGCTATTGTCAGAGGTACAGAGAGAACTGTTGCTTCCGAGAAGTGATCCTGTGAAAGATATTTTAACAAATTGTGGGACCTACTTTATATCAAATGATGAGGTTATATGCTGGAGAGAATCTGAAAATTAAGCTCCTCCTTGAGGTGGCAGTATGTAGCATTCTCTGAGCATTCATACGCTGTTGCTGCTCTACGGCTGAAGCACAGCATGGCACACGTAACGCAGCAGGTCCAGCCTAGTCCTCGGGGCGGGCGGTGGCTGTGGCTGCGGACGACACAACGGGAGGGGAGCGGAGGAGGGAGGCCCGTCCCGTCGTCCATCGTAATAATGATGGTGCACCGAATTCTCTAGTGGACAACCTGCTGAATGGCACGAGGGAAGCCTGCGTTGGGGGGGAGGCTGCTGACGTGTCATCCATGGAATTCTCTAGTGCGCAGCCCGCTGAATGGGACCTGCGTAACCGAGACCTTGCAGGTTACGCGCTTAGTCGACACCACCCGCCGTGTCCCGCGGCAACCGCGATGCTAGCGTGCGTAGCCCAGGCAGCCATCATTGTAACATGCACCGCCTCGGTTACACGTGTGGACGCCTGGGATACACGGCATGCTTTGATCAAAGGCATATGCTATGGTAACCTAACCGCTAGCCATGTTGCTCCACGCATCCATCATGGTTCCTCGTGCGTAACCTGCCGGGCGCTACCTCGGTGAGCATCAGGGAAATACCAGTGACTCCTCGTACATGCATGAAATGATGTGTGTGCACCTGAAGCTGTGTAACAGCTAGTGATCGTGTTCCGCATCTACTATATGATTGCTTCCGCGAAATTTTTTGATGTGTAGGCCTAGCAGCGGATCGGATGTGTTCATCATACCGTGGTGCGTTTGATGCAGTTGCATCACTCCACTGCCACAACTCAACCAAAATAAAACAAAACACACGTATACAACACGGATCTACCACAGTACCACTCCATACCACGACTTGCGGCCACCACCGGCCGGCACCGCCGCACTGTCGTGATTACAGTTGAATAGTCGATGTCCCAAACTGAGCAACCCACTACAACATGAGAAGGAGCGGTAGTTGTACCGCCGCCATTGGACATCTATTGACACGCTTTCATAAACACATGTGAGCTATTGTGTCTATCTACCTCCCTCTCTATGATCTTCGTAACCTGGACCACTCAGTTTCGCACGAGCCATGTACGCTCCTGAGGCACGCGCGTAACCTTTCACTTGGTTCGACTATTGGTTACCTCCTCTCTTGTCTCGTCCAGATGGCCGCCGAACTGCGTAACCTTCTGTAAATCGGTCACTACGCACGAGACATCAAGGCAGATTGGGTTACCACCAACCGTTTGTACGTATAATGGTGATGAATGGACCTAATTGTGAGCACCGATGATAGGATCAAGCACAGATGCAAAAGATTTCATCATGTTCAGAGATTTTTGGGACCAATCACGTTCAGAGAAGTCATCCGATCCGCATAGCTTTGAACCACCCCCACCCCACAAACAACCCATTCCTGGACTCCAAGCCCATCAAGCCCATGAACATCCGAATCAATCAGCCTGCTGCAGGACGTTCCACGCTGGCGGCGTCTTCGGAGAAGCCTGTCGCCAAGCTCGCCGCAACGCTAGCAGGTGTCCCTGTTGTGGTCTTGTACATGAAGACTACGAAGACGCAGCATGGATCATCTATGACATGGACTCGTTTGATTGTGAGTTCTTCATTCCTGACGTGCAGAAACTACAAATGCGTGGTGACAACATAGTTCTGCCTGAAGATGTTGCTGAGAAGTTGGAGGAGATTGAGAAGAAGAACATTGCAAAGTACAAAAAAAGAAGTTGACTACTTATCGCTTCGTCTAGCAATGAAGCTTGACAAGGGATTTGCAGTGGCAACCTATCTTCCCTCTATAGTATTTGCTTGTTCAAGTGTGGAATCTTTATATTGTTGCAACCTTTAACCTTCACTTCTTCCTTCATCAGAATTTGTAATGTTCTATTTGCTTTCCATGGACTGTACTCAAAAAATGCCTGATGGAATTAAATCTTTCAATGTCTTACCATTTTGTAATGGAAATAAATCTTTTACCTGATGCACTGCTGGAATTAATTCTTTCAATGTCTTAGCATTTTCCCCACCTTGGAGTAGTTGAGAGTTTGAAGTGAAACCAATAGGATTGCAAATTAGTTAATACTCCCTCCATCCCTAAATATAAGCATTCTTCGATTTCTGTGCATCACGTTTGACCGTCCGTCTTATTCAAAAAAATTATGAAAATACTTAAAATATATACGATGATAAAACATGTCATAAAAAATAAATAATATTTTCATAAGTTTTTTAATAAGATGAACAGTCAAATATGAATATAAGTCAATGAATACTTACATTTAGAGACGGAGGGAGTAGTTTTTAATCAAACCAATAAGATGCGGCATGCACGGGAAGTGGATTCAGTAAGTACACAAGTGACGCATGTCGTTCGCACACTGCAATCATGTGTCTGTCGAGGGAACCCCACTGTGCTATACCCCACACGTCATCGACCGAAATGGAGGGGCATGGATGTCACAGTAACGTCTTTCCTATCAATGGTAATCAAAAGGGTAGAGTCCCATGACATGGCGACTAGCATTGGTCATGAAAGCCTCCCTTATAGAAGCTACTCCCATCAGCAGGTACCCAGACATCACCAGGTCTGTGGCTCCTGTGTCAATCGTCTCCTCTCTCATCTATCTCTGACAGTCCGCGAGGGTAGGCCAAGAACAGGTAATGGCAGATATGAACTTCGAACAACTAGAGTTTTTCAAGATTCTTCTTCTTGGCATGTACGACACCCTGGTAACTGATCGAATCGCATACTTTGTTTAGGTTGCGAATCTGATCCACCCGCTTTGGGAGCAAGAGATTTCGCTGACACATATCAACCTTGCTACTTTCAGAAGCTGCCGAATAAGTTCGTTCAGGATCTTGGAGATGCCAAGATCTTGAAGATGCGGCTAGCCGGTGAGGGGATGCCGCCGTGGAATGTGGAGATGTTGGGCGACGCCAAGAGCGGTGCCATGTGCCTCGCGCACGGTTGGGACAAGTTCGCACGCGCCCACAAACTTCTGGACGGCAATGTTCTCTTGTTCCGCTATGACAGCGTCGCCGCTACGCTCGCCATCACGGTCTTCGACCTGAGTGCTTGCCGCAAGATGTACACTCACGGCGACGCAGCTGGTACGTCCCGCTCCATGCATTTAGGTAGCTTTTGGATGTTGGCATTGGAGTGTAGAACTAGGATTTGGAATCTAGGGACACCAATTCGGTTGTTTGGATGTCCTATGAATTGGAAACTCAAACAATGATCCAATATCACGCGGCATCAGCTTCACTTGCGTGGCGTCCTACGCGGCTGGGCGGAGGAACGGCTGGTGGCGGCGTCGCGTGCGTGGTTGGCTGGTAGTGTCCTGCGCGCGCCTAGGTTGTGCGAAGTAAGCGTCGGCGTCCTTCACTCCACTGAGCGGATCGTCGACCGGTGACATCCCACGTGTAGGAGGCGACCGCCGCCGTGTAGCTCCCTTCAGCCCCAAAATCCGGCACCCCTCCTCTCCACACCGCAACCCTCCCTTCTTGCAAACCTACACCAGTGACCTGTGTGGTCGATCCTCTCCGCCGGCAAGCCATCTGGCGGCGAGCTTCGTGACTTTCCACCGGCGAGTGCCTCGCCTGCTGACCTCTGGTGCTGTGGAAGAATGGTCTAATACTAGTACCATGCTTCTGTACACCCAACCAGCAATTGTATCTGATTGCTTATTACAATTCGAAAAGAGAATACAATAGTCACCCAAATAATAGCATTTGAATTGCTTTTAATTTCAATACTTATGTGTAACTTGTACTGAACTTAATCGAACACTAAACCCTTAGTCTTGGGAAAATTAGATTTGTACCATCAAAAGATGTAGACTTTGGAAAAATAGCATGGAAAGATTCAACTATAGAAAAATAGCATCGAAACTTTACTCAGTTATGGATTTTTACCATTCACATTAGCTCACCGTTACCAGCTGCCTTCCTCTCCCTGTGACACATAGACCCCACTCATCATCCCTAACCTCCATCCACCGCCAACCGGAGCAAAGGCTCCCTGCCCGTGACCTCCAAGCCCACGCCCCTACGTGCCTGGCCTTGCTCACCAGCCACCCTACACGCCAGCGGCCACGCGTGCCTAGACCTGCCCCTGCCCTGCTCGCCGCCGGCCCCGTGCCTGGACCAGCCCGTCGGCAGCCTCGCTCACCGCCGGCCCGCGCACATGCCCTCGTCCGTCGGCTGCCCCGCGCAGTAGCGTCTCCCACCGACTGGACCCACACACCGGCAGCCCCGCGCGCCAGCTGTGGTCGGGCAATCTGCGTTCGCCATTGCTGTCGGCCCCGAGCAGGCACCACCGGTGAACTTCCCGTCTCGGCCACCTCTTCCCCATCTGACCTGCAAAACGGAATCATGGTGAGCCCTTGCTACTGCAGTCCCCGTTCCCCGTCTCCTCTGCCACTGAAATCGCCGGAATTGGCACCGGAAGACACCGTCGATAGTCTGTACTGCCGTGGTGAACGTATTTGGGAGGCCTGGTAACGTTGAGTTCACGGTTGTGCTAGAAATCAATAACGGACAACACTTTCGGTGCTAGATTTCTGAAGCTTGATCTTTCAATGCTTTCTTTCTAAAGACCAGTTCTTTTAATGGTACACATCTAATTTTCCCTTTAGTCCTTTGCTGCATGCATGTCATTGACGACATAGCATGATAGTCTCTGTTATTGTACGCAGACAACGCATTCGAGTTCTACAAGATCTTGCTCCTTGGGATGTACCAGGAATCGCTAGTAAGTACTGCTTCTAATTAAAAGCGATATCCGGGTGTTGTGCTTACCAATTAATTGTTGATCAGCATTTTCGACCGTGGTGTGTAGGTGCTGCCGCCTAAGTTCGTGCAGTAGCTCGGAGGTCGCCGGAGGCTGAACCTGCGGGTCGACGGCGCAGGCTTGGGTACGTGGGGCGTCAGCATCTCCGTCGGTGACAACATCGGCTCCATGTACCTAGCCGAAGGTTGGGAGGAGTTTTATCGCGCCCACGACCTGTGTGACTGCCAGCTGCTTGTGTTTCGGTACGACCGTGCCACGGCCACGCTCAACATAACTGTCTTCGACACGTCCGCCTGCCGCCATCGATACCTGGAGGCCAACGTCTCGCACGGAGGGAACACCGGTGCCAGGTTGCTGCCCGTGGCTGAGCCCTCTCAATTTATCGTGTGCCTGAAGGCGTGCAACTTGCGGTCAAGGGAATCCCAGTACTTGGTGAGTTGCCATCGCTGCAAGTTTTTACTTTACTGCATTATGCAGTGCATCCACATCTAACTCGCGCGTCGTCTCGGTGATGCCGTAGCAGAACGTGCCATTGCATTTCTAGGAGGCACATGGGTATGCTCGACGGCGGCTCGTGGAACTGCGAATGCGCGGTCAGTCATGGACAGTGAGCTTGAACCACACGCAGGGGGCGAGAGGGGTCAGAGCGCACTTCAAGTACGGCTGGTACCACTTCATTTAGGACAACCAACTCAAGGTCGGTGACACCTGCTTCTTCAAAGCCATCTGGGAGGGCGAGTGCGTCGATGACGATGACGAGTGGGAGGACCAGTCGGAAGACGACAACCACGTGCTGCAGGTGGAAGTGCAAAAGCTGGACGGTATCATGATTATGTGATGACATGTATTTGGTATATGTGGCTAAACTTTATCTGGTCCAAAGTTACATGTCTGACCACTAATTACGGGTATTAGACAAACTCAGTTTTAAAACTATCATCACAAACTCGGGCTTATTTGCGAGAATAATCTTACTGCAGCAAAATAGTAGATTAATTATGCTCATTATATTTTGTCACGCAAAGTTTCACAGGTTTAGCAAATAAACTTCGTTTAGTACATCATGCATAGAAGAGACTTTGAGACTAAAACTATGTTAGTATAGAACATACACGGCAATTACAAATGTCGTTGTGAAAGTTCACAAATGACCTGAAAATTCATAGCAGCCCATCTCTATAAGATCGTTTATTTGTTTACAAAGAAGGAATCCTAAAAAACTGGAAAGTCGACCGCTCACACATACGCCCACGGCCCATCTCTATAAGATCGTTTATTTGTTTACAAAACCATATGCCTATGAAAGCCTAGCCTGCCTGCCTGATGGGGGGACAGGTGGGGCCGCGGGGGTGAGCATTAATTACTATTAACCAATGAACGAGAGAACCGAACGAAGTAAATCTGACGAAAACTGAAAAAGCCATTCCGAAAAGTCGTCCAACGTTCGAAATAACCGGCCCATCGAAAAGTTCCTGGTCGGCGAGTCGGGTCCTTCGGGTTACCACGCCCGACCCATCAGTTTCAGGCAAACAATCTGACCCGTCACATGGTTTGGGTCGGGCGGGTCTGGTGTCTCGGCTCCACGCTGGGCTCTCGGAGCATCTCCTGCTTCGACGCCCGCCCGGTTGGCACTCCGAAGTCTACAGGACCAATGTGTGGTCCTTTCTATGTGCCCTACCTTCACTTGTTGGGTGTCCCCTCCGGAGGTTACATGATCTTCTACTTCTACCTTGATCTTTAGCAGCGAGTCACACAGTTGTTTTTGGGTTTTTTTTAGGGATACACAGTTGTTTTTGGGTGCTTCAGTGCTTCGTTGTTATCACTACAGGAAGGTACCGATGTATGCACACATATTTTCATGCAGTATAAATGCATATGTGCGTACACTCATTTATATATACTGCATGAAATGATGTGTGTGCACCTGAAGTTGTGTAACAGCTAGTGATCACATTCCGCATCTACTATATGATTGATTCCGCGAAATTTTTTGATTTCCAGGCCTAGCAGCGGATCGGATGTGTTCATCATACCGTGGTGCGTTCGATGCAGTTGCATCACTCCACTGCCTCAACTCAACCAAAACAAAACAAAACACACGTATACAACACGAATCTACCACAGTACCACCCGATAACCTCCATACCACGACTTGCGGCCACCACCGACCGGCACTGCCGCACCGTCGTCATTACAGTCGAATAGTCGATGTCCCAAACTGAGCAACCCACTACAACATGAGAAGGAGCGGTAGTTGTGCCGCCGCCAAGATGCAACATGGTCGCTCAATGATTAATTTGGGCCTTAATCGTGCTAGCCCACACGCACGACAAGAACCCATGATCGTAACCTTCGAAATTACGGTGGATCTTTTGTGGTTATATCTCAATATTTCATATGTATCTGATGTACGTAACCCACAATATTACGACTTGTCAAAAGAGTAAATGGATCATTGAAGATCTTCTGTGACCACTTGCACAGATGGTGTGAGGAAACTACTACGTAACGGATATGCAAATAATGTAAAGGGATCCTCTGTGCAGCATGTTGTGGTGGAACAGATAGCACGACATCTAATCCTGAGAAAACATTATGCGTAACTCACCGGCCTGGTGCGTAATCCATGGCACTTTGCACCAGCTCTCTTCTCCGGGGATAAACATAATGTAAAGGGATCCTCTGTGCAGCATATTGCGGTGGAATAGATAATCTAATCGTGAGAAAACATTATGCGTAACTCACTGGCGTGGTGCGTAATCCATGGCACTTTGCACCAGCTCTCTTCTCTGGGGATAAACACGGTGGTTGTGCAAGGCAATCATGAAAAAATGTTTTGCGTAACTCACCAGAATCGTGCGTAATCCATGGCACGGCGATAGTTTGCGTAACTCACCAGAATCATGCGTAATCCATGGCACGGCGACAGTATCCTTCGGTATCAGGTTATGCTATGGATAAATGACCGTGTTGCCCCTGTGTAAAGCTTTATGCAGCAGAATAAAGTATTTACAAGAGGGAGCCGGAGGAGGCTCCGCAACGTTGTTTTTGGGGGACACGTGGCGGACTGTGGATACCCGAGCGCACTGTAGAATCTGTGGCTTTTTAAATGTATATATCTAACTAACCATTTCCATCCACCTGTGCACCACCGACTGGGTCATTTACTCCCCCCACCCCGACAAGCCGTCGCGCCCCGTGGGTCCAAGCCCGCCGCCGTGGCCGTCCGCCGTCCCCTCGCCTCCCTGATGCCCCACCTCCCCCACCACCACCACCGTCACCTCGCCAGTTCCCATAAAACTACCCCGCCGTGCCTCCTTTCATACCCTGCCTCAACCTGCCGGCTACGCCCCTCCTCTACCTCGCTCGAGCCGCCGGCGTTCCTCCTCCGCATCCCCGCGAGCTTGGGGCCTCCTCGACCTACGATCCACGCCGGCGACGCCCCTCCTCCACCTCCCCTCAATCCTGTAGCCAGCATCGCACATGCTCCACCTCCTCTACATGTCGGCTACCTTCCTCTTCTCGATCTGCACGCCGGCACTCGCCCTTCTCAATCTGCACGAAGGCCACCTTCCCTTCCTGATTTGCCCGCCAGCAACCTCCACTTCCCGATTTTCATGCCGGCCACCTTCCCCTTCCTATTCTGCCCGCCGGCAACCTCCCCTTCTAGATCTGCAGGACATCCTTGAACCGTCGATGAGACGAGTGCGGGAGAAAGACCAGGACGGGACGGCCCTGTTCCACCGAAGTTCCTTTCTCCGGCTGTCGACGTGCGAGCAACACAGCAGATCGAGATCACAGGGATAGCAAACCAGCAGAGGAAAGGTTCCTTGCTGAAGCAGAGTTCATATTACAAGTTCATAGTCTTCTTCATTTACAAGCAACAGCTTATAAGCCAACACCCGATAGCTACCAGGTTGGGCCCATATGCGATGCCCACCTGTCACACACACGCATACGCTCTATGTTTACGTACTTCCATGTTTACACCTTCACTTCTGGAGAGACGCCGGTAGTTGAGGGCGTGACAACTTCCCCCTCCGCACTTGCTGCATGTCCCCACGCAGCAGCTTCAGGGAACCTCTTGATGATCACTGCCAATCCTCCCATGTGGACGATGATGCTGGCAGTCCAGTCCACTTGACACGCACCTGTGGAACAGCGTGGTTCCCTTTCTTCACCAAGCGACGCTCCAATAAAGCTTCTGGTGAAAGATCTTGGACTGTTAGATCCACCAACGACGAGATGTTAAAGAAAGCCGGTGAACAACTGGTGTGAATGCTTTAAGTTGTGATACATGGAATACAGGATGCACCAAACTCCCTGTGGGCAAGTCCAGTTTGTAAGCAGCTTCACCAATCTTCTGTATGACTTTGTATGGTCCAATATAGGCTAGCTTAGGATAGGGGTGATGCACCACTGATTGCTGGGCATATGGCTGTAACTTGAGCAATACCTATTCCCCAACTTGAAATTGTCGTTCCTTCCTTTTCTTGTCGGCCTGGATCTTCATGCGATTCTGAGCAGTTGCCAAATTTTCCTTCAAGCTAGCTAACTGCTCTTCCCTTTCTTTTGCCCAATCTGACACTTCAGAAGCAGGTTGTTGTTGCTAATCCCAATCAATCACCATGGTTGCGGTAGCTTCATAGCCATATAATGCTTTAAATGGAGAACAACCAATTGCAGAGTGGTAAGATGAATTATACCAGAGCTCTGCCAATGACAACCAAGCTTTCCACTTCTTTGGAGAGTCATGTACTGCACATCGTAGATACATCTCCAAGCACCGGTTTACTCGCTCAGATTGATCATTTTGTGGATGATAGGCTGTGCTTCTCATCAGTTTGATCTCATGGAGAGAGAACAACTCCTTCCAACAACTGCTTGTGAACACTCTATCTCTGTCAGAAAGTAGGGACTTAGGGAAGCCATGTAATTTCACCACTTGTTCAAAGAATGCCTTAGCTACCACTTGAGCTGTAAAAGGATGTTTGAGTGGTATGAAATGTGCATATTTTGTGTATCTATCCACCACCACTAAAATAGTATTGAATCCTTCAGACACTGGAAGGCCCTCGATGAAATCCATGGTCTTGCCAAGCCCCCTCTGGTATAGGTAAAGGTTGCAGCAATCCTGCAATATGAGAGCTCTCATGCTTGGCCTGCTGACATATTTGCCATTGTTTAATGAAGTTATCCACATCATATTTCATTCCTTTCCAGTGAAAGAGTTGCTTAATTCGATAATATGTTGCTTTGGTGCCTGAGTGACCTCCAATAGTAGAAGAGTGCAATGCTGCAATGATCTTAGTTTGAATGGCTGAATTATGAGCAATCCATACCCTGCCCTTGTGCTTAATCACCCCCTGCTGTAGTGAAAAACCATCAACGTTAGGGGATTGTATGGCCAGCTTCATTAATAAGTCTTGAGCTACTGGATCAGTGACATAGTTGTTTAGCACTTCCTGTAGCCACACAGGTTTAACTTCTGAAACTGCTTGGATTGCCATTAGATGTGCTACTCGAGACAGAGCATCTACAGCCACATTTTCTTTCCCTTTTTTATATACCACCTTAAACTGAAGACCCATAAGTCTTGTCATAGCCTTCCTTTGCATATCTGAGTGCAGGTTTTATTCTGTGAGATATGCTAAGCTCTTGTGGTCTGTTCTGATCACCAATTCCTGTCTTTGTAAATATGGGCACCATTTCTCCACTGCCATAATGAGGGCCAAGAATTCTTTTTCATATATAGACAGACTCTGGTGTACAGGTCCCAAAGCCTTGCTGAGAAAGGCTACTGGTTGATCTCCTTGCATAAGCACTGCCCTAATTCCTAAGTCACAAGCATTAGTTTCCACAATAAAAGGTGCATTGAAATCTGGAATGGCCAAAATAGGTACATTAATCATGGCTTGTTTCAGTCTGTCAAAGGCCTCTTGAGCTATGTCAGACCATGCAAGCTGTTTCTTCTTAAGGAGATTAGTCAGTGGTTAATGGTCCCATAGTGTTTCACAAATTTCCTATAATACCCTATGAGACCTAGAAAGCCTCTTAACTCAGTGACAAAAGTAGGAATTGGCCATTGTACCATTGCTTCAGTTTTGGATAGGTCTGTAGACACCCCTTCTGGAGAAATAATGTGCCCCAGATACTCCAATTTCTGCTATGCAAATGAGCATTTACTGAACTTCATGTATAGCTTATGCTTTCTGAGGATAGCCAGGACTTGCTTCAGATGCTCAATGTGCTTAGATAGAGTAGGGCTATAGATTAATGTATCATCAAGGAAAACCAATACAAACTTCCTGAGAAAAGGTTCCAACACCTCATTCATAATACATTGAAATGTGGCTGGGGCATTTGTTAAGCCAAATGGCATGACCTTGAACTGATAATGACCCAGATGCAGACATGGCAACCATGCTTATGTCCATGTGTGGTGCATGGATTGGAGAATATGGAGTCCAGCAAGGTTTTCCAAGTCAAGAAGGAGGTCCAAGGTTGATCCGGTTCGAGTCCCCAAGGTGGAGGCTCAAAAGAATTCAAGTTCGAGCCCAGTTCGGAGTCCCGGACCAGTGCGCACCAAAAACGACGTCCAGGTCACATACGAAGTCGGTTTCGGACGTTCTTTATATGGCTGGAAGCAGAATTTCATAACGCTTCCCATGGCACTGGTTTGAGGCCCAAATTCATCCCGAGTCAATGCGAATCATCGAAAGAAGTGGACGTCCAGAATCTGTCAGGGTGCTGCGCCAATACCTTTTGGGCTGTTGGCCCAACAGGAGGCCCATGTGGGCCTAGGGTACTGTTCACCCTCGGGTACTGTAGCGTCGCTCCTCGTGGCCACCATGGGCTGCGCCCCCTATTTAGATAGACCCCTCGTTTATTTTCAGACTTGAGTTTGTTTTACAAGTTAGCTTTAGCTACAACCGAACAGCCGCATAGCGCTGCCTTCGTGTATTGCAGACTCCACCTTCGAGTGATATTAAGATTGCTCGCCTCGAATTCTTGTTCGTTCGTCGATTGCGTACAGGAATTTATCTTCGTGATCAGGCTGATCTTGCTCCAACAAGGTCGGTAACCACAGGGAGTTGGTTCAGCGATTGCATTAGCGCTTCGGGCTTGCTTGTCGTAGTCGGATCGTGAGGGTCAACAACCACCAAATCAGATTTATCTCCACTCACCGAAAGATCGGGCACTCCCCCTCTATCAAGTGGTATCAGCTTTCCAGGTTGATCGGTGAGTTTATCGAGTGTTTTTAATTCCTATAGTCCACAAAAACCAAACAAAAAAAATTGTTCTAGGTTAGATCCTTGTCCCAGCAACCCGTTTTAGCCTTGCACGTTCATTCAATAATTTGTGTTGTTGAGTTTGTGTGCTTATTCGTTCAATTGTTGCTGGTTTCTTGTGTTAGCATTTGTTCTTCTCATCAAACCCTAGTTTTTGCCTCTGTTTTTCTCTCCACTGCTCGTCCCCCCACCCCACGGCAAACCCCCCTTGCACCGCATTTTTCCCCCACCCCACGGTTCCCCCCTTCGTGCGTTGTGTTCTGGCACGTTAGCAGAAAAGAAAAAAAAGGAAAGTCGTCAAAAAAAAGGAACGTCAACAGAAAAGAAAAAAAAGGAAAAAGCAGACAAAAAAAGAAAGGAAAAGGCAGACAAAGAAAAGGAAAAGGAACCGGACTCCACCGAGCCAATCACCAGCCGCCTCCATCCCTGGGTCGCGTGACCCTATCGTGGCCTCGTGGGCTGGGCGAGTTTGTTGCCCCACGCACGCCGTGACCCCCCCCGATCGCGGCCTCCCGTGGTGCCACGCAAGTTTTTTTTCTCTCTGTTTTTTTCCCCGATGCACAACGCGCGATACCCCCCTACTCGCGTCGTGAAACCTGCCACGCACGCCGCTTTGTTTCCCTCGCAGTTTTCTCCACGCACGCCGCCAAAAAAATACAGAAAGGTCGGGGAGATCGTACTCCTGGAGCATCGATCTCCTTCTGCAAGACCGGACGTGCGCGCCTCCAACTTCCAGCTCGGCGCCCTACCAGTGCACCCCTTCCTGTGCTTCCGTTTGCTCCCCCCTGTTGTTCGCCCCGTGTGTTTTTTTCCCTCCCACTGTACACCCCCACCCCCTCACACACGCCCTTTTTGTTTCTTCCTCTCGCACTTGTTTCCAGCAATGTTTGATCGTGTTTAGCACTATAATTCAACTTTGCATTATTGTTTGATTGTGCTAATCCTTCAATTGAGTGCAGCCTTCCCAGAACTCCACAAAGTTCTTCGACGAGCAGATTTTTGTTTCTCCAGGCAATCGCTCCTCCAATCTTTCACAGGTTCCACCGGTTGGTTGCAGGTCGCCCTTGTGTGTGTGGTAAGAACGTATAAGAATTTGATAACAGCACTAGTTTGAGAGCCTTGTGAGCCTTTCCACCCCTGTTTTTGGTCTCGTTTTATTTTGTGTTTGCGTTAACCATGGCCGAAGACGTAGACAAGAAGGATGAACAGCCGCAGGCCACTAAGACCAAGCTCGACACCATTGTGTCACACCTTGATGCAATGAAAACGTTGATCACAAGTTTACAGAGGGAGATGGATGCTGGAGCCTTCAGTGGACGCACCCGTCGTGCGTGCAACCATGGTGGTAATGATCCTTTTGCTAAGCTTCCATTTACAATTCCACCTTACAATGGCAAATATGATCCAGCTGCATATCTTGATTGGGAGTTAGCGGTCGAACAGAAATTTTCATGCCATGATCTTCCTGCTAGTTCTCAAGTTAAAGCTGCTATTAGTGCTTTTACTGATCTTGCTTTACATTGGTGGCGTTATGAACAAAAGAATCCAATTACCACTCCCACCACTTGGGCTGAATTAAAAGCTGCTATGCGACGTAGATTTGTGCCTTCATATTATGCTCGAAACGCTGAACGTGAAGTGTAGGGACGCCGCTCGAAGACATATTCTAACTCTTTTGCAGGCAGCGGTTCGACACCCAGTTCAGCGTCCGTTTCCCTTGCACCATCCACGTCCACACCTACATCCCATGAGAGGGCTGAGTCGAAGGCGATTCCGCACCAGGATGCTCACCACCAGCAAGCGGACACGGACGACATGAAAGAAAATGAGGAGCTCACATCCTCATGTGCCAATTCTGAACCATCATTTTACAATGCACCATATACTCCTACTGAGAACACAGGTAATGTCCATGGTACTACACTCACGCACGTTGAGACTTATGTTAATGTGCTGAATTTTTCCACCAATCATGCTATAGTTGAGCACTTAATAGTGAAACCATCTCTTGATTTATCTTTGTCACATGGTGATTTGCTTGATGTTTCTTGTGATGAAGATGAATTGTGTGCTACTACTTCCATTTTACATGCTAGTGCTGAAAAGAACCATATTATGCATGTTGCTTGTAAAAATGATGAGATACATTTGTTATCTTCTTTACATACCTTGGGTTACATTGAATTTGATGATTTGTGTAATCTAGATTGTTTAGAAGAGAGAATTTTTGCATATGCTGATTTGCCATGGTTGTCTAGACATTCATATCATGTTATTGGCAAATATAACAAGGGACAATATATGATACATCGCGTCTACATTTGTAGCAATATGAATTCTCCTTTTGTTGTGCAAGATTGTGATCGATTAGAGGGAACCCATCATACAAACACTTTCACATGTTCCTCTGGTAGTTTTGTTTTAAATAAAACGGTTGACTCCCAAGAAGGGGAGCATCATTGGTTCCTGCCATCTATTCCTGCATTGTCGTTTCTTGGTACTAATCTTTTGCAGGATGGTGTTGAAGTACAATGTGTGCCATCCGATCACGAAGGTTGCATGCTTGCTGAATTTTTCATACAAGATGACACACTAGCAAATTGGAACCGAGGTTTTGTCCTTCTTCACAATTATTTCAGTTCCATTTGTTTTTACAACCCCGTTCTCCTTTGTGCTTCACAGGATTGGTTTCAAGTACAATCGACGCCGAGGACGACTTTTCATCAAGAAGGGGAGGATGATGCGGACATGGCAACCATGCTTATGTCCATGCGTGGTGCATGGATTGGAGAAGATGGAGTCCAGCAAGGTTTTTCAAGTCAAGAAGGAGGTCCAAGGTTGATCCGGTTCGAGTCCCCAAGGTGGAGGCCCAAAAGAATTCAAGTTCGAGCCCAGTTCGGAGTCCCGGACCAGTGCACAATAAAAACGATGCCCAGGTCACATACGAAGTAGGTTTTGGACGTTCTTTATATGGCTGGAAGCAGAATTTCATAACGCTTCCAATGGCACTGGTTTGAGGCCCAAATTCATCCCGAGTCAACGGGAATCATCGAAAGAAGTGGACGTCCAGAATCTGCCAGGGCGCTGCGCCAATACCTTTTGGCTTGTTGGCCCAACAGGAGGTCCATGTGGGCCTAGGGTACTGTAGCATTGCCCGTCGTGGCCGCTAGGGGCTGTGCCCCCTATTTAGATAGACCCCTCATTTATTTTCAGACTTGAGTTTGTTTTACAAGTTAGCTTTAGCTACAACCGAAAAGCCGCATAGCGCTGCCTTCGTGTATTGCAGACTCCACCTTCGAGTGATATTAAGATTGCTCGCCTCGAATTCTTGTTCGTTCGTCGATTGCGCACAGAAATTGATCTTCGTGATCAGGCCGATCTTGCTCCAACAAGGTCGGTAACCACAGGGAGTTGGTTCAGCGATTGCATTGGCGCTTCGGGCTTGCTCGTCGTAGTCGGATCGTGAGGGTCAACAACCACCAAATCGGATTTATCTCCACTCACCGAAAGATCGGGCACTCCCCCTCTATCAGACCCTGATGGGTTTTGAAAGCTGTCTTGTGTTCTTCACCAATTTTCATTCTAACCTGGTGATATCCTGACCTCATATCTAGTTTTGTAAAGAACATTATACCAGCCAATTCATCCAAGATCTCATCAATAATGGGCATGGGAAATCTATTCTTTATAGTAATGGAATTTAGCTTTCTGTAATCAATGCAAAATCTGCAGGTGCCATCTTTTTTGAGCACTAAAAGGACATGAGATGCAAATGGGCTAGAACTAGGCTCTATAAGGCCTGCTGCTAACAAAGCTTTCACTTGTTTCTTAATTTCATCTTTATGCAATGGAGAATACCTATATGGTTTAGAATTTACTGGTACATAATTGGGCAAGAGAGGTATATGGTGATCATGGAATCTATGAGGTGATAGTGTCTTTGGATCATCAAATGCATTAGCATATTCATCTAATAAAGCCTGAACTTCTACTGGTATGGAAGGTTCAACAGAATCAATTACCTCCACAACTGCAAAGGCTCCAATATCATTGCCAGCAGCCCACTTAATCATTTGTTTAGCAGAGATTTCTGTTAACTGTAAGGGTTGAGCAGTCACACCCTGCAGCTTAATGGCTCTGCCTTTATCTTCAAATGCTATAGTCTTGTTTGCCCAATGACAGTCCATTGGACTATGAGGCTTCAACCAATCATATCCTAGTATGGCATCAAATGCTCCCAATTCCAGAACCTTCATGTCAGTATTGAATGTGTATCCTTGGATCCACCATTCCATTTGCAATACTTGTTTGTCAGTAATGACAATTTCTCCATTGGCCAATCTTACTTGCTGAGGTTGCATGGGGGTAGGCTGAATACCACACTTTTTTTAAAATGAAGTACTCACAAAACTATGTGAGCTCCCACTGTCTACCAAAATCAGCATCACTTTGTTCTTTAACATGGCTCTAAGTTTAAGAGCATCTCCTGCATCAGTACCAGAAATGGCATTTAAAGATAGATGACAAAATTCTGTGGTCAGAACATCTTCCATGTCTAATTGCTGAAGTATCTCCTCTGTGAGATTAACATCCAAATCATTCACCACCAGTGCATTCATATGAGCTCTTGGTCTTTTTGCACACTTAGCACCATGTGCTGCATCATAGGGCTCTAAACAATAGTAACAGAGACCATTGGCTTTGCAGAAATCCCTCTTTTGCCTCTCCTTACCAAACTGATCTGATGGAGCTGGTAAAGCTTTAACCTCAGGCTTACTATAATTAGTTGCATAAGGTTTTGTGTAACTGGTTGATCTCTGAGGCTTGATCTTGCCCTTCTCAATCAACTGCTGCTATACTTTGGCTATCATCACTGCTCTCTCCATAGTTTGTGGCAATTGAGCTTGGATAACTGCTGCAATCTCAGCCTTTAAACCCCTTGTGAACTGAGTGATAAAGAATGTTTTGTCATATCCAGTATTGTGCATCTCTATCACAAACTGTAAGGACTCAAATTCTGAAGAATACTCCTCCACAGTTCCTATTTGCTTCAGTTCCAGCAACTCATTAAGAGCATGAATATAGTCATAGGCTCCAAATTTTGCTTCCACAGCATCCATAAACTTGTCCCAAATGTCCAACCCTCCTTTGAATCTCTGTACTTCCACCCATCTTCCTGCATTTTCCTTCATATATACAGTTGCAGTAGTAATCCAGAGGGACTCAGGGACATTGTAGATGCGAAAGAAATCCACACACTTGTGCCTCCACACCTTTGGATCCTTGCCCACAAACTCAGGAAAAGCCAATTTAGGTAGATTATGCCTATTTGTGAGAGATTTGTCATAAGACCCATGATATTGCCTATGAGAAGTGCCATATGGACCTGTGCCTTGCTGATCAGCCTGCTGATAAGGATCACCTTTGCGTCGAGCTCCCTGCTCTCGGTGCTGATGTGGCTTGGACATTTAAGGATGGGCATTGGTATTGCCTTGCTGTGATGGCCGGTGCTGCTGCTGTGGCGGCACTTGTTCCGAAACCGAATCAACTGAACTAGTGTCATACTCTTCTTCCCCCATTCTCTGAATTGTGAGAAGTGCTACTGCCTTTCCTATTTGCTCAATCTGCTGAGCTAACTTGGACTGATCCTTGATCACTTGTTCCATTGCCTTCACCCCGAGCTCTTGATTCACTTGCATCTGCTGCTGAACTCGACTGATCTCCCCAACTTTCGAGAAAAGCAGATCTATGTTATCACTGAGTTGATTCCAGCGTCGATCTCCCCGTTCCTCTGCGTCCTCCATGGCCTTGAGGACAAATTGGGTCCGCACCGAAGGCTTGGGTGGTGCCGTGGTGGTCGTCTTCCGCTTCCTGTCGTCGAACCCTTCTCCCTTCGCCTCCAACTCAGGCAAGTCGGTTCAAGATTACTCCCTCCCCTCAAGCTCGCCTGAATCAATCTCCGCCGCCTCAGACTAGCGATTGATCAAGGAATTTTACACTCGAACAACGCCGAGCAACCCGAATCAAATCTAGCCTCCCGTCGTCGCCACCGCAACTCAAATCCATGTCGGCTCCCAGAATTTTACACTCGAACACCGTCGAGCAACCCTCGCCTTCACAAATCAGTCGCTAATTGGAAGAAGGAATCTACTGCTCAGCACTACTCGCCCGCAAATCGAACCGAGGTAGCGTAGGACTTATGGGAAATCAAAATCCGTGGCCAGTTCTACGCGACACATAGATCGATCTCAACCCGCCTACCCTTTTTTCGGTTCAGATCGACGGAATACGCGAATAGGTACTGGAAGCGCACCGAGGATAAACGTGTTTCTGATACCACCTGTCGGACCCGTTGCCGCGGCGATCGCCGGCGACGTGAGAGCAACACAGCAGATCGAGATCACAGGGATAGCAAACCAGTAGAGGAAAGGTTCCTTGCTAAAGCAGAGTTCATATTAGGAGTTCATAGTCTTCTTCGTTTACAAGCAACGGCTTATAAGCCAACACTCGATAGCTGCCAGGTTGGGCCCACATGCGGTGCCCACCTGTCACACACACGCATACACTCTACGTTTACGTACTTCCATGTTTATGCCTTCACTTCTAGAGACACACCGGTAGTTGAGGGCGTGACACCGGCATGCTCGCCGCGGCCGTGGCGGCCGCTGTCCCGCCGGCGAATAAAGCTGGCTAGGTACGAGTCATCCGTGAACTAGATTTCTTCAAGACTTTTTGTGGCCATATTTATTGTTGGAATTATCTGTAACTAATTCAGTTCTGTCACAGGAGATGGGGTGTTTCTTAGAGTTGTGGGGCAGCAAGGGTCGATGCTGGGTACTCCCAATTGGAGGTGAGAATTTGCCTATTTTGCTTCGCTTCTTTGATAGTATCAGTAATTAGATTTTGAGTGCTGCCAATCGATCTAGGAGAAATAACGCATTCAGGACTGCTGTGATGGGTGCTCGCAGAAGTGACCAAATTAAAATCGGGGAGTGCAGGGAAGCTTTAGATAATTAGACCTTCAATTTTTAAACAAGGATTAGTTTAGTCATTGTTATGCATTGCTTCTTTGCTTTCCCAGAATGATTTTGTTTGGTCACATCGGTGAGGAGGAAGGGAAGGATGCATCAACAGCAGTGGCATCCGTCCAACAAGGAGCTCGCAATGATGCTTCAGGTGCGTCATCTTTACTTCCTTGATGGCAGCTTTGCTCCGGTTTTGCTGAATTGATTGCAACGTGCATTGTACAGCATTGCCAACAGTTGGTAGATGATCGATCGAGTTTTGGAGGACATGACATGGAATTGGGTGTTGATTAATCTTATTGACAGTGACAGTTCACATGTTTAAACTCTGAAGTTACATTTAGTTGCCGGTATCAGTTTAGATGATGTTTGAACCAGGTAGGCTGAGAAGTGTGCCTTCTATCCAGGTGCTGACTAATTTGCTCCCTTTGCTCTAAGCATAGTTTTGTAGTTGGGACACTCGGTGCTTTTGTTTGGTAAGGAGTGAGGTGGATCAACGTAGACACACATATATTCTGTGATACAAGGACTTTTCACTTCACTCCATCACTGGTTGGGTAGTGCAGGAACCTTTGTTCATTTAATTCGATGTATTTCTACTATTGCAAACAAATTGGTTTGGAGCTATATTGGGGATTTATCTATGGTTTTGCAGCAGACTAAAGAACATTTTTTGGTCCGGTTTGTTGAAATTTGCCTGCATTGCAGTACTAAAGTATTTCTGTAGATGGTTAATCACTGCATATTGCACCTGATGGATGAGTTACCTTTGCTATTGATCTAAGGGGAAGTTAGCTGATCTCATCAGATCAAAATAGAAACCATTAAGCCATATCAAAGATTATTTTACTATTTTCCTCATTTTCTTATTTAATAAACTCTTGAAACTTAGAGGTAGCCATATCAAAGATTATTTTACTATTTTCTAAATTTTCTTATTTAATAAACTCTTGAAACTTAGAGGTAGCCATATCAAAGATTATTTTACTATTTTCTAAATTTTCTTAATTAACAAACTCTTGAAACTTAGATGTAATCATTCCTATATGTAGCATAATTGTCATTTCAATAGTGTCCTATCATCTTAGCAGCCACCACATTGTTTCATAGTTACTAAAAAGCTTTCTCAAATCCCGCAGCAATGCGCGGTGAATCACCTAATTCTTCTATAAAATTCATGTATTGATTTTTGATACATTAAAAGTTTTTTTGTAAATTTTGTAGACTATTCATTTATTTGTAGACTATTCAGTTATTGTAAATATTAATTGTAATTAATATTTACAATAACTAAATAATTTTGAAACATATCTGAATTATTTAAAAAGGTCACGTATATCAATTGTTATATTACCTCAGATGTACAAAGAAACTAACAAAAACTTTGTGAACTCACTCCATAAAAAAAGAAAGATTTGTGAGGTTGAAACTCAAAAGCTCACTGCACCAAATGCTTTTGGAATAATGTGTACATACATTTTCTGTTTGTAAGGTGCCATGTGACATGGCACGGTCTCTCAAATTATATTTTGATAATTTATTTCTCTTATATTATATTGTTTATAGTTATGAGTTTATAATCATTGGAAAGTGCATTTGGTTGCAAATCTAATCATGTCAAACAGGATTGATGGGTAAATTTTTGGTCAAACATTATAAAGTTTATTTAAATATTGATATACGTGTGTAACTTATAAATAGGATTGTAGGGAGTAGATGACATTGATATTAAAAACTCATGCAAAGTATATAACAAATTATCTAAAATCACATATTCTTTTCTCAAAATAACCTCTCACCTTTCCATTTGCTTTCCCCAGTTACTTTTTTTTTGAGGAATTTTCCCTAGTTACTCTATTGGTTTTATACGCGCTCATAAAAATCAACCTACATGCTTAGGGGTTCCCAATTACCCACCGCAAAGTCACTTTCTTACGGTATGCTCCTCCGCCTCAGGATGTAAGGCACACACGTAATTCAAGATTCAAACTTTGAAATATTTGACCAATTAATAGTCTTGTGTAATAAAAATTGTGTCTGACAAATATAATATAATTAAATTTGTGTTAAAAAATATTTTCATATGACTATAATTTTATTGTTATAAAAATTATTTTCTATGAGATATTAAGAGTTAAATGTTAGTATTGGTGACCGTGCCAAGTTTGACCGTGCATTATATCCTGAGATTGAGGGAGTATGAATTCCACCGTCCATAGCAAGGGTGGAGATTTGCCGTGACTTTATATTCCTTATGCTGAGAATTGAACTTTCGATTATGGTGTTTCATGGGGACTCCTTTTCCGAGCATCTTTAAAAATAGTCAAAATTAACTCTTTATTAGACTCCCCATTGGAGTCTCTAAAGATTTCTTTCCATATTAAGTTGCTCACCCAACATACTTTTCATTTCTCACTCTCCGAATCCCAATGACTTCTTCATTCTCGCCCTCCGCACACTAACATGTGGGATCCATTCGTCATCTCCTCCCTTCCCCTTTATCCTATCCCTCTCCTCTCTGCTCCCACTAGCCTCACTCTCTCCCTCTCCTCTCTGCCTTCTATTTCCCTCTCCCCCGACGACACCGACCCTTCCTCCCTAGTCAGATTCGGGTGGTGCCCTCCTTGTCCTTCTTCTCTTCCAGCCTTGACTGGCGCCCTTCCTCCTCCTGCTCCCCTCCTCGCCCCACACTCACGACAACGCCTCCCCTGTGCCTACCGCTGATGCTTCCTCCTCTCCCGCAGTGCAGGCGAAGTGGTCCCGGCACATGCTCCTTTTGTGCTGCTGCAGCTCCTTCCCATTGCCACCCCTACTTCCCGCACTGTACCTTACCCCTGTGCGTGGGACCTCCTAGATGGAGAGGCGAATGAAGAGTCTAGACGGGTCACCAAATTTGGCAAGCATGGAGGAGTTTGGAGAGCTGGTAAGAATAGCTTGTCATATAACAAGTCTCTTGAACCACGAATTTTTGGTTTAGAGAGTCGTGTAGCTTAGATCTTGGAATTGCAAAACTTAGCCTTGTAAAGCTTTTGCAGTTGGGAACCAACACACCCAAAAGTAGCAAAAAGTGCATTAGACCATGTACCAACACTCCCATCTTTATGCAAAAATTTTGGTGCATCTAAACAACTCTTTCAAAAGTTACAAAGTTTACATTTGGTGGTAAAGAAAGTTTGCAATTTTTTTTGCAATCTAAACAAGGGCTAAGATGGGTTCTATCTTCTCGATTTATGACCTGCTTGTTGATGGATCTTAGAGCAAATATTTACCATCAACTTTATCCAGGAATCGTAGACATATGGGTTTATCTCTAACCAGTTCTACGAGTTTTGGTGATAATGTTTTTTGAGAGAGCAGAGGTGTAATGGGCCCAGAAGTAAAGACAAACACCACATCTGCGCACCGGCCCATTCTACCCATCAAAGAAGGCTCATAAACAAAGATTATCCGGGCTAAAACAACCCAAGACTCACGTGCCTCAACCAAGGCCCAACCAGAGAGCCAACTCTACCCTTTGTACATAAGGACGATCCACGGGGACTTAGAAGCCCATAACCGAGGGAAAATCATCATAACAATGCACCAGACCCTCAGTACCCACATGAGGGCCCACTAGAGAGTGTCCAGGATGAAGGGCGGCACGAAACGACACCAACATGGTTCGGTCGAAATACTGGTTCGCCCGAACCATTATTGAGGCCATTTCGGCACATCTTTGGTGAGAAATCTCCTACCGACGTACTGAAGACAGCTGCATACGACCCCGGTCAAATGGGTCAGCCCATGGGTCAGCCGAACCAATGGTTTGACCGAACCGCCATTGGCTCTGTTGGCACCAAGTTTTGGTGCCAAGATCTCCCACGCAATCACTATGGCAGTGGACGTGGAGTTGGTGGCAAGATACCCCCTAAAACCGCCTCTCCACCCCTATATAAGGAGGCCCTCTTCCCCTCATTTAACACACAATTGTAGAGAGAAGAGAGTAAAAGAGAGGCTCCACTTGTATTAGAGTAGAGAGCGTGCGGAGCAAGATTCCGGAGGAGAGCTGGAGTTTTTGACCTCCCTCCGCTTGTACTTCGACGGGTGCGAGCGCTTGAGTGAGCACCCGAGACTTCTACGGTGGTGAGTACCTAGTAAAGTTATATTCATGTTATTATTCGCTTGCGGGATCATCGCTCGTCCATGTGGCGGAGGCTTTGGCCTTAGGACTCTAGCTGTGACGCCCCAGGTTTTCATTTAGGGTTAATTAATGCTAATGACCTAGTCAACCAAGTCAAACACGTTGACTTTGGTCAAACCTTGGTCAACCGGGGTCATCACCTCGAAAACCTAGCCAACAAGCATTAATGGTCAAACCTTGGTCAAAGCATGGTCAAAATTCCTAGTTAACCCTAGTGCACATAAGTCATCTCTATAAATTTTGCCACGTTCTCAAAACTTCATTTGAACACTTCAAAATCGTCCAATACAAAAGTTGTACATCTTTTCCGGGAACACAACTTTCATTTTTGGCTGGCATTCAAATTTTGATTGTAAGTTGTTCAAAATCGTGGTCAAAGGCAGACATTGTGTCTGCCAGGCGCCCAGAAAAACCTGAACTTGGCATGCTTTTTGTGCCAAATCCTTTGATTAAAACACCTGGGTGCCTTTGTAGAAGTTGTAGAGGGTTATGTGGGCTACAACTTTGGCATAAACTTTATCATGCACTTTAGTTGCAAAGTCTTGAGAATTTCTACAGTGAAACATGAACGGTTGCAACTTTTGTGCTCTGGCGTTCCAGGGCGTGCACCGGCAGTGCCAGGCCGCGCGCCTACACAACGCCTGGGCCCACACGTCGAGGGACGTGTTTCCCCATGTGCACGGTGGGACCGCCGAAACTTCAACCCTTTTGCCTGAGCGCCACACGCGCACAGGGCGAGCAGCACCGACCTCGCCCGCCGCCCGGCCAGTCGCGACACTGTCGTACCGTCTTCCATGTTGCCGTGACTTGCTCCGGACGACGACGTGCCCTCCCTCATTCGCCTATAAGACGGTGCACCCAGCTTCCTCGTGCATGCACGCACAGACCGTGCCGCCTGGGTCACCGCCGTCTACCATTGGAGGACGCACGGTGAGTTTCCCCTTCCAGATATCCCCTCCATCACATGAGCTTCCCAACCTTCTCTCTAACCCCCAGTAAACCTTCCCGAGCCATTTGTTGCCCAGGACGAGGTCCCAGTTCGCCGGAGCAACCACCTCCACGGACGCCGCCGCCTGACACCGCCGCCCGTGCTCACCGATGCCGTCCCGACCCGAACTCCGGCCATCAATCGAACGCACGTGTCCACGTGGACCTCCGCCACCGTTTCCCGGCCAAGACCGGCGCCGCCGTCATCGGAATCCGGCGCTCCCCGCCGGCGGACGCCTCGAGGACCACATTGTAAGGACAAATTTCTCCACCAGGTGTTTTCTGTAAACCAAGGGCGTTTTTGTGAAGAATAGAATCTTTCTAAGGTCCCGGATGCAAATAGATTCTTGGTTTCTTTTGAATAGATCCAGTGCCTTTGAAAAATCATAGAAAATCACAGAAAAATGCAATACCAATTTTTTGGGGTTCCATATGAACAGAACTACATCCTTTAGAAAACTTGTATGTACTTTTGATGAGTAGTTTTTGAAATAAAATCCAAACTCAGTTTGAATGTGTTTGTTCATAACTTGAAAAGCAAATGTGTTCGTTCATAACTTGAAAAGTACTCCTGTGCTGAGCTTGATTTTTGGATATGTTGTTAGTCATGACTAGTATAGGCTAGCTCTATGTTTTTGCACAAAGTTACTGAGTGAATCTTTAGTTACGATTTATTTTGTATTATGCTAGATCTGTGTATATATTTTTGAACAGCTTCATGTGAATGCTTTTTGTGTCTTATCTTGTGGCTATCATCTTGTTAGGCTTAGATGTGCCTCTAGTGAATTTATCACGATTTTATGAACTGTCTGTCTATACGTTTCTGAGTTATGTTGGTGTATAGGTTTAATTTCATAGCTCATGTTCTGATGATCTAGTGATACTTATCTTTGGGCTAGATGATGTTTGTGTCATCTTTATGCTGTAGGAGAAAGTTGGGCTACAGATTAGTTATGTATATCCCTATATTAATTCTTCATGCATGGCTAGGCTTAAAATTGTTATTTTTGTGTAGCCTGATAGAAATAGTTTCTGGAGCTAATTTTTGGTGTGTAGCCTAGTTATATTCCAGAGAGCCTTTGTGTAAATTTTGAGCTCCAGTGCATGAGTAGTTTTCCCTATAATAATAATTCTTTCTTTTGCTAGTAATAACTTGTCGTATTTTTCATGCTTAGGATATGGCTCAGTTTTCTATGAAATTTTGGTAGTAGCTCTGTTGTTGCAATGTGTACTTGTACAAAATTTCTCACTGTGATAAACTGCATAGTTTAAACAGAATGATTTTTGGAAAGAATCAAGTAATAAAAAAAGAGAAATAAAGAAATCACTCTTTTAAGGACTTATGTGTGTTTCTTCTTAAGATACACCCCTGATAATTCACTTTAAACCAACTTGGTTGTTTTGTGAAGAGAAATAAATGTGTCTAAATAAATGTGCACACAATCACCAGCAAAATAAATATTAATAAATGGTTGCTTACTTTTCTTTATGGAACAATATGCTGAATATACATTCTTATCTAGGTGAATGTGGTCAACTTTGCACCCTATGTTTGTCATGTGATGTTTTGTAATTAAATAACTTAACTTCACCAATTAATTCTTGCATATGCATCCTCGGTGTAGAACCTATGATGGTAACTACGAGTTCGTCCCGGAACAAGGTGACGGACCGTTCGAGGAAGTGGTGAACGTCGTGGAGCACAACGAGACCCAAACCAAAGTTTGGAAGGGCAAAAGGGCCTACTTAGACTAACATCCGCTTGAAAGGCAAGCCTCGGTTTATCATTCACCTATATGTTTTCTTTTTAACTTCTGAATTTATCTCTGAATATCTTTGTGTATTTACATTTAGGAGTTGATTTGAAACCCTAGTTGCATGATTCCCAAGTACCTATGATCTTTTACTAGTATGCTAGGTCGCTAGTTGCTATGCACTAAGGACCCGGTACAAGACGAGTGATGTACTTCGCTCGCGAGAATAGGTTCTTATGTTGGAATCATAAGATTTGTTAAATTGGATTTCTCACGTGGTAAGAGCATGGGATTCTGGGCTCCGGTCCAATGGTTAAGAGATTAAGCGTTTGAACGTACTAAACATTTGTCGGAAATGGGTACGGTAAGCCTAGTACCTAAATGATGCGGTGCGGGAACTTTAGGTTACTATTCTTGGGTTGCGGCCCCAGGCTAGCTACCTGTGGTGCATGTGTGACTCTGG
Organism: Cenchrus fungigraminus; assembly: GCA_036936925.1. Classification (NCBI taxonomy): domain Eukaryota; kingdom Viridiplantae; phylum Streptophyta; class Magnoliopsida; order Poales; family Poaceae; genus Cenchrus; species Cenchrus fungigraminus. Next base: position 55,791,183 of record CM072777.1, read on the forward strand.
ACGCTGGTGTGAGACGTGCCAGATAACCTTGTACCTAGGACTGTGGCATCCGATCCCAATCCGAGGAATGACGGGAACCGCCTGGTTGAATGAACTCTTTGTGAGGGCATTCTCCTGTATGTTTAGGTCCACCTTGCAAGGTTATTAATCGATCAATCGTCGGTCTCTCACCGTTATCCAAGAGTGCTTAATTGTCTGGCCATGATAATCCCTTTATGATGGAATATTGGTAAACTTGATGTTTGATTAAATTGTATTGCACAACTCATGCTTGCAATAGTTGCTTATCTAGTAATGAATTGATATACTAGAACTTGAGCTAAAATATTGAAAGTAAGGATTAACTCCTTAGTAGCGTTTTGGCAAAACAAACCCACTAGCCAAAAGCCAAGCATGATTAGAGGTTAAGTCTTTTATTTTAGATGGGTAAGCCTTGCTGAGTATTAGTATACTCAGCCTTGCTATAAATGTTGTTTTCAGGTGATAATGTTTGGCCTGGTGAAATCCCACCCGGCTGGGAGCTGGACTGGGTGGATGACGAGGAGTAATGGTGTTATGGGTGGCCTCCCAGGATGCCAAGTTATCGTTTAGTGTCTTTCAAACTCTGAACCATTTACTTTTCATGTCAAGAACAATGGTTGTAATAATTTGACCCTACGGGGAAATTTGGATTAATTTGTAAGGTACTCTAGACTTTCCTTCGTGGGAGTTTTAATGTATGTGTGTCTGATCCTCTGTGTGTTATACAAGTGATTTACCGGGCTTTGACCCGGCAACACTCAACGGGATGATTCTTTATTATCGCTTATTGGCCAAATGGAGTGGTTTAGGCGATAATACGGAATTATCTCGGGTGGGGTTGTCACACTAGCTGTCGGCAGAGTCTGGCCGTGGTCAGAGTTGAGGTAGCTAGCGTACATGTGGTGTCTAGGCTATATATCTCCTTTTTTTGCATACCTATTCGACGGTCTGAGGGGTAGGTGCACGGGTGGTGACAGCCCCATGGATCCTTCTAGTCCCCCACCAGAGGGTAGTGTGTAGAGCTAATGGCTGGAGATGCCTGGCAGACCAGGGATAAACCGGTGCCCGAAGTGAGCGAGTAGTAGCCGGAGTATACCCTTTCTTTGTGCTTTTCCCGTAGATTTCCACGCTACCCAGACTACCCTTTCATCCTCTTTCTTCTCCCAGGACTAGTAGACCGTTACACCTCTATTCCCTGAGGAAAATATGATACCCTGAATACTTCCGTTGAAGTGCTACAATTGATACCATCCGTACGCTTGCGGATTTATTCGTGATGTAAGAAATATCAACAAGCATTTCTGACGCTATTGTCGGGGAACGGTTGCTGTAGTTGTCTATGAACCTAGTCTACCTGTGTATCCTTTGTTTTACCTTTCTTTTATTTTATCATTATATCATGGAAAACCATTCTACCCATCATACCTTTTACCAAAAACCTTACGACCCTAAGGACTAGTTCTCAGAGCCACCAACCTCTTCTAGTCCAATCACAGCCTCTACCTATGAACTTCGTGCTGGCCATATGTTGGCATTTTTGACATGTCACCGAAGTTTTACCTTCAGCAAGAGCGTCAGAAACGACTGGTTGATGGTTTTTGTGGAATCACCACTGGGGTGATGTTTTATGAAATTAATTATAAAAAGATATGTTGAGTGGGCGCTCTTAATAGTACTACCGAGTACATGACTCGATAATAAAATCAAGGAGCGAGCCTTATTGATGGGGTGAGATGTATCCGCAAGCATACAGATACATACTTTTTTATCCGGTTGTAGCATTTCACCCATGAGTATTCCCAAGGGTATCGTTATTTATATTTTACTGGAAGATGGACTTATGAAAATGTATATAAATATATATGTGTGTGTATAATCGTGTCGTATGGATATGTCAGATACAATCCAAAGACAATATGAATAAGTAAAGTGTACCAAAGCTTAATTAAGGGGTAAGCAAGGAATTGAGTATAAGATTATATGATATGATCGGGTGACACACACATGACCATCATCTCAGATAAAGAATAAAGAATAAACTAAGGTTAGCAGGAGCAGGGCACTAGAGTTGTCCTTAGTTTGTATATACTAGCGAAGCATACACCATACAGTTAGTCTAGATCTATCCTATTGCGCCGAGGAGAACACACTTCCCTGGTCTGCCAGGGTAGCACGTCTTTATGTACCTCCAACACCCGTAAACTCACGTGGGGGAATACAAGGGATGTACGGGGCTGTCACCACCTGTACACCTACCCCGACACACCGTGGAATACGGCCACCCGAAGTGGATCCTACAGCACCGAGCACCACACTCACAACCATAATCACTACTCTAGCCCCTCCGGCACCCGAGCCATGATGACCCACAGGCTTAAGGCTAGAGCAAGCCCAAAAATACACCCTACCGTTACAATAGAGCAAACCTATACTAAACATACTAGTATAGCACATGAAAGCATATGATAAGGTATAACATACTACAAGAGTAGAAATACCGAACTTTGTATAAATACGAAATGTATGAAGAGAGTACATAGCCATACCATAGGCCGGAGGTTGAGCCAACCGACCCGAGGCGATTGCTAAGCACTACTAGCAAGAATGCACTAGGCCTAAGCTCTACTAACTAGGCTAAAGATTACAAAGGGAGAGAGAGACTCCTTGTGTGGTGTGTGTCAATGAAGGGGGGTGGAGGCCACCTTATATAGGGGTGGAGAGGCGGCTCTCGGGACTCACACACACCAAGGCAGCTCTAGAATAGGCACATACAAGTCTACAACTCCTAGAGACAAGCCACGAATCAATGAGCGGAAGCACAAGACAAGAATCAAAGCACTTAGCCAAATCTAGACAAGCTAGGCGCGGACCGTCCGGATGGTACGGTGATGAGACCGTCCCGCTGGGGTTTGTGGTCGATCTTTCGATGAGAGGCGTGGGGGATAACTCGATTGAAGGAGACGACGTTCACGGCCCAACTACAACCTTTCCAAGGATGTGCCTTAGCAACCGATACACCACCTCCTATGGCTGCAGCGATCTTGTGGAGCGCGTCAACCGCCACTAGGGCCGCCAGTTGGGAGTTTTCCCCTTTCTTCTTCCTCGCCTCCTTCACTGCTGCCGCTGCCGCTTCCTCTTCATCCTCGCGTCTTCTGCGCGCGCGCCTCTTTCCTTCTTCGAATCCAACCTCGAGCCCGCTTCTCGTCGCCGTCGCCATGTCGAACTGGGAGTGCTCCACCGTCACCTTCCTGCAGCTCGACCGGCTCGTCTCCATGGGCCTGCTGCTGGTGCGCACTAAAGCCGAGAGTGGAAGCTTCCCGGGCTCGAGACCTCCCCCCAACCCCCACCGGGGTACATGGTCTCCTTCGTGGCTTTCCACGAGCGTGGCTTCTCCATTCCCGCCGGACGGTTTATCCGCGCCGTGCTCGAGGAGTACGGGCTGCAGCATCTCAACCCCAACGGCATCTAGCAGATGGCGGCATTCGAGGTGCTGTGCGAGGGGTACCTGTGCGTAGAAGCCCACTGGCACTTGTTTAGGTGCTTCTTCATGTTCGTGTGCCTGAAGGATAATGGTCATCCGACAGCAATCGGGTGCGCTGGTCTTCGGGCGAAATAGGGGAGGTCGGAGGCGTACATCCACAGCACGCTCCTCGGAATCCGCTCCCGGCGTACAACGGCGACTGGTTCGAACATGCGCCGGACAAGTGGAAGTACAGGCCGGAGAAGAAGGACTGGCCGAGGCTGCTCCAAAGCGGCTGGGATGTGCTCGAGGTGCTCCGCTCCCGTGGCGTGGACCTGGTAGCCGTCATCTGCGGCTACCACGCGAAGGGGATCATCCCGCTCCGGCGGCAAACCCTTCGCATTTACCAAATGCCGGACGATCGGGCCCCCTTCGAGGGGACAGTGACGGCCGACCCCCTGCCCTCGGAGGACGAGGTCCAGCACCGCGTGGCGCAGGCAACCGGGATCGCGCATGTGGTCTCGCTGTCGGCGAATCTGCTGCCGATGATCCCTCACGAGGCCACTGTGGCCCTGGTAAGTTTTCCTTTTCATTTTCCGATCTGTTTGGGATTCGGCGTTGGTCTCTGATCTTTTATGTCCGCTAGATGGCGAACACAGACGTCGCCCCCGCGCGAGCTCTGCTTATGGAGGACTTGGCACAGAACCACTTGGCCGTCGTGGCACATAAAAGGCGGGCCAAATGTCGGAAGGCGTGGCAGCAAGAGGAGACCGCGATACGGTCTCAGAACTCCAACCGCGCGACGCATTGGCAAGCTCAGGACGCGAACGTGTCCCTGGAAGAGGATCCCTCACCATCGCCCCCGTGGACCTATGACGAGAGCTCTGATTTTGATTGGAGGGACGAGGGGTCATCTCCGCCCGCGCCGTCACCCGCTAAGACGGTTCCCGTACCGCACGCCGCGGAGGCGAGCTCGAGCCGGCGGTCATCGCACTGATCTTCTCGGGAGGGGGGGCAGTTCAAAATTCATGCTCGTTCCCCCCAAGTGACCACCACCCCCGAGGAGAGGAGGGACTCCTCCCGACGCGGTGACTCTGCTCGTCGGTCGTCGGGGCGCGACGCTTCGTCCCGCCCTTCCTCCGGCAACCAGTCATGCCAGAGGTCGCGTTCCCTGAGGAGGCGCTCGTCGCGGGAGGACAGGGCCGCGTCGAGGACTTCTCCCCTACTCGGGGCACAGGGAGAAGGGTTGAACGTCCCCGCGTGCCGCTTCCAGTCGGTGGTCATTGCGGGGGCCGACTCGACTGCCGTCAAGACTTCCGCTCTGCCTGCGCGGAGCAAGAGGCCTGCCCCTACCCCGAGCTCGACCTCCACGAGCTCAAAAACGGGCCCGCCTCATCGCGTCGAGGTAGGTTCTGACTTGTTAGTTTCCGACTAGTTGCTGAGTTACTCGGGATGTATTTTTTTCATATTCATCTTGCTTTGGTGCTTCTGTGTTCCAGCTGCCCTCTGCCCAGCATGATGAAGTCGTCGGCCAAGAAGACGCTGCGCCGGGACGCGCAGGTGACCCTCGGGGCACCCCCGTCGGTTGCCCCGCCGCCGATCCCTTCATCGAGACAGACCAGCGAGGAGGCGGACGAGAGGACCACGACCCTGGAGGCAGCGGTCCCCCCAAGGGGCACCGAGAGCCCCGCGAGTAGCGGCTTATCACTGAGCCAGATGGGTGTGGGGGGCGCCCCCACAGAAGAGGAGGTCTCTGCCTGTCAGGCCGAGCTAGAGAGGTGTCTGTCGGGGCTCGTGGCGCCAGCCCCCGAGGTGGCTGCCCTGACAGACAACATCGTCATCAAAACATAGCAGGTCGCCCCTGCCTCCGAGGAGATCCCGATCATGAAAAATGTTGTCGTGATCGAGGATGCCATTCCCGTCGTGTCGGCGGTCCCATCAACTGCGTCACTGACGGTCGGTGCTGCTCCCCCTCCCGAGGCGCCAGAGATCGTTGAGGTTCTAGAGTCTCCTCCCCCCGCCGCTCAAGACACCGTGAGTCCCTTTGCGGTAGCGGAGGAGATACTGCTGGCCCCGACTTGGGAGGTTGGGGAGTGCTCGAGAGGTTCGTGCTCGGTTCCGTCCGCGTCCCAGGAGTCGGAGGAGCCGTGTCTCCTCTGGTTGGTGCCGGTCTCGCGGGTTGAGGCCTGCGTCGACTCTGATGTCGACGAGGGCGTGGAATCCTTGGCCTGCCGGAATCTCGATAGGGGCCTGCGCCAGACCGAGCGAGCGCTCAGGGAGCTGATCCTTCCCGCCACGAGGGTGAGTTATCGATTCTCTCGTTTCCTTCCTCCATTTGTTCTTCGATCCTGTCATCCTTGCTGAGCGTGGCATTTCTCATGGTGCAGGAGCTTGTCGGGTGCGGCGCTGACAAGTCTCGTGCCGTCAAGGCGCTCCGGGCGGAGAAGTTGCAGCTGGAGGCGCAGCTGGCCGCGACCCGCCTTGTTGCTGCGGCTGTCGAGGCCAGCAGAGCAATAGAGCGGGCCACCCTCGAGGTGAGGGTGAAGTCTGCGGAGGACAACACGGGCGCTGTTCAGTCGAAGAAAACTGCAATGGAGAAAGCAGCGGCGGAGCTGCGATCAAATGCCGAGGTTGCCGCCTGAGCCGCCAGCCAGGAGAAGCGGAGCTCGAGGCGAAGGTGGGACGGACCGAGTTTGACCTCTAGAGGCTCGCAAGAGGGTGGCAGCCCTGGAGGCCCATGTCAGCGATGCCGCCACCGAGGGGACTATGCTCCACGAGGTCGCCCAGAAACGCGAGGAGGAGATTCTCAGTGAGTGACTCGTGGCCTTCACATCTTTTTCTTCCTGCGCAGTTTGTGGTTTTGTGATGTCATCTTGATTTTTGTGTGGGCAGGCCTTCGTGTGACCCGCGATGACCTGTTGAAGTAGGTCGTGGACAAGGAGAGCCTCCTGACCACGCACTTTGTCAAGAACCAGGAGTTGGTGAAACTCACCAACGAGCTCTCTGACAAGATGAAAAGTACAAGGCACACCCTCACTTTCCCTCACCTTTTCTTGACAAAGATTTTAGCTGAAGTTTGTTCTTTTCCCTTCCTCAAAGCTTATCGCGGAGCTCGATAAGTCTAGGAAGTCCTGCGAGGAGACCCAGAAGACTCTCGAGGAGGTGCAAGGGGTTCGTGATTCCATGGCACGAGCTCTTACGAGGGTGTTGATGGATCTTGGGGTCGGCCCTGCTCCCTCCTTGGTGGAACGCCTCGTTCTTGCCGTCGTGACGTCCCGGCAGCGTGCATTGGATGTGGCGCACGACGTGGTGCGCAAGGTGGTCGCCATGTTCCTGTCGCACTACCCAGAGCTAGACCGTCAGTCATTGAGCGATGGGTGGGCTCCCAGCTATGAGGATGAGGAGTATGATGCCTTTGAGACAGGCTCCGTCGACTTCACAGATGCCATGACCGCCAATGCTCTGTACAATCTTGGCCTGTAGAGAGAAACAATGTAGCCTCTGTTGATAGAGGGGGAGTGCCCGATCTTTCAGTGAATGGAGATAAATTCAATTTGGTGGACGTTGACCCTCACGATCCAACTACGACGAGCGAGCTTGAAGCGCCAATGCAATCGCTGAATCAACTCCCGATGGTTACCAACCTTGCCGGTGTAAAGTCAGCCTGATCATGAAGATCCTTTCCTGCACGCAATCGAAGAACAAACAAGAAAAAGAGGCTAGCAATCTTACTATCACTCGAAGGTGGAGTCTGCAATACACGAAGGCAGCGCTATGCGGCTGTTCGGTTGTAGCTAAAGCTAACTTGTAAAACAAACTCGAGTTCTAAATGCGACGACTACTAAGTATATGAGGACGGGCATCCTAGGGTTGGGGGCGACTTAGGATGGGGAGCCCACAACTTGGGCTTAAGGCCCAACAAGCCGGCGACGCAGCACCTTAGCAGATTCTGGACGTCAACTTCTTTCGACGATTCCTGTTGACTCGGGACAAATTTGGGCCTGAACCAGTGCCATTGGAAGCTTTATGAAATTCTGCTTCCAGCCATATAAAGAACGTCCAAAACCGACTTCGTATGCGACCTGGGTGTTGTTTTTAGTGCGCACTGGTCCTGGACTCCGAACTGGGCTCGAACTTGAATTGCTTTGGGCCTCCACCTTGGGGACTCGAACCAGATTAGCTTCGTGCCTCCTCTTCGACTTGGACACCCTTCCTAGACTTCTTCTACTCCATTCCATGCACCAATCATGGTCGTATGCATGGGTGTCATGTCCTCATCATTTTCCCCTTGAAGAAAAGTCGTCCTCGACGTCGAGTGTACGTGAAAACGATCCTGCACAACACAAGGGAGAACGGGGTTGCGGAAATAAAGCTAACCAAAATAATTGTGAGGAGGGATGTCACCATGTTTCCAAATGTGTATCATGTCATGTCGCATCAAATTTTCAGCATCTCTGGAGATGTCGTTATCGAAAGACGCATAAGGTTTTGCATTACTATCCTGCAAAAGATTAGTACCAACAAAAGACACAACACGAATGACTGGTTGATTGGAAGAAAATTTAGCACTAAGAATCATAGGGAGCCACCAGCAATGTGTCCCTTCATGCGAAACAAAACTACTAGAGGAACATGTGAATATGTTTGTATGATGGTTACCCTCTAATCGATCACAATCTTGCACAACAAAAGGAGAATTCAGATTTGTACAAATATAAACCCAGTGTACCATATATCTTTGTTGTTATATTTGCCAATAACATGATATGAATGTCTAGACAACCATGGCAAATCAGTATATGCAAAAAGTCTCTCTTCTAAACAATCTAGATTACACAAATCATCAAATTCAATGTAACCCAAGGTATGTAAAGAAGACAACAAATGTAGCTCATCATTTTTACTATCAACATGCATAATATTTTTATTTTCAGCAGTAGCATGTAAAACTGAAGTTGTAGCACACAATTCATCTTTATCACAAAAAACATCAAGCAAATCACCATGTGACAAAGATAAATCAAGAGATGGTTCCACTGTGAATTGCTCAACTAAAGCATGATTTGTGGAAAAATTCAGCACATTAACAAAATTCTCACCTTGCGTGAATGTAGCACCATGGGCATTACCTATGTTCTCAGTAAGAGTATTCGGTGCATTGTGGAGTGATGGTTCTGAATTTGTACATGAGGATGCGTCTGCAGGTTTGGTCGTCCTCTCGAGCGATGTAGCAGTGGGCGTGGATGGCGCAGGGAGAGCGGCTGCTGAGTTGGATGTCAAGCTTCTTCCTGCAAAAGAGTTAAAATATGTCTTCGAGTGACATCCCTGCACTTCACGTTTAGCTTTGCAAGCATATCCAAACAATGTGGTCATATCTGCATATTCATTATAATCTAGGATGTCCTAAATTTCGTGGTTCAAACCACCACGAAAACATGCCTTTGCAGCATCAATTTTCCCTTATAACCCACACTGAATCATGTCTTTTTGTAACACCTGGTAATAGTCCTCCACAGATTGAGAACCTTGCTGAAAACGCAGCATTTTTTAAGCAAATCTTGAGCATAATAAGAAGGTACAAATCTATGTCGCATAGCAGCTTTTAATTGATCCCAACTGGTTGAAATTGTACTCGGATGCCTTTGTTTATAATCATGCCACCACATTAAAGCAAAATCCATAAATTCACTAATAGCAGTTTGAACTTGAGAATTAGCAGAAATATCATGGTATGAAAATTGATGTTCAACTTCTAATTCCCAATCAAGATATGCAGCAGGATCATATTTGCCATTATAAGGTGGAATTTTAAATGTAATCTCAGCAAATGAATCATTACTGGAATGGTGGAGCACACTGCGGGCATGGTCTCGGCGGTCTCCGTCGTCCTTCTGCAACTCTGTGATCGTTGTGTGCAATGCATCGAGTCGTGCCACGACAGTGTCGAGTGTGGTCTTAGCGGTCATCTGTGCGAGGTCGAGCGTATCGAACCGCTCCTTCGATGAAGTGGTCATCGAATCCAGCCGTGCATGTATCGTCTGAATGTCCGCGGCAAGTCCACCAACTCGTGTCTGCATGTCCTGTAGCTGGTCATCCCTCTTGTCGCCGCCTGCCATGGTTAGCACAAACACAAAAACAAAAGCAGTGACAAAACAGGGGCGCTCAAACTAGTGATGTTATCAAATTCTTATACGTTCTTACCACGCACACAGGGGCGACCTGCAACCAACCGGTGGAACCTGTTAAAGATTGGAGGAGCGATTGCCTGGAGAAACAAAATCTGCTCGTCGTAGAAATATGTGGAGTTCTGGGTAGGCTGCACTCAAATCAAGGATTAGCACAATCAAACAATATTGCAAAGTTGAATAAGAGTGCTAACACGAACAAACGTTGCTAAAAACGAGTGCAACAGTGGAAGGGAACAAGAAAAAAAATGAACGGGGGGGGGCAAGGCGCGGTTCTGTAGGGTTGAACCGCGAGTAGGGGAAGGGAGCCTCGCAATGCCCACGAGATTTTTGTGAACCGAGGGGGGTAGGCAAAAAGAAAAACTCGCGGTTCACCAGGGAGAAACCGCGACCAGGGTTCGGCGCCTCGCGTCGCGGAGGGTCGCGACCAGGGGAAAAGATGAGCGCGTGAAGGCTCGGGGTTGGCCACCGAGCGGAACGTGTCCGTCTCCCGTTGGACTTCTCTTTTGTTTTTTTTGCTTCCTTTTTTGCTTGCTTTCTTTTTTTGACTTTCCCTTTTTTTGATAACTTTTTTTACTTGTCAATCACTGGAGGGAGGGTGATCACGCGAGGGGGAAGTCACGGTGTATGCGAGACGCGACCAGGGAAGCCCACGACGCGAGGAGGGGCGACGCGAGGGGAGGGTGTGCGGCGTGGCCGCGTGGAGAAAAAGAAAGAGCAGCGGAGATGAAAAAGAAACGGCGGCGAAAACTAGGGTTTGATGAGAAGAACAAAAGCTAGCACAAGAAACCAGCAATGATTGAACAAACAAGCACACAAACTCAACAAAGCAAATTATTGAATGAACGTGCAAGGCTAAAAAGGTTGCTGGGATAAGGATCTAACCTGAAAATAAATTTTTGTTTGGTTTTTTGGACAGTAGGAAGGTAAAAACACTCGATAAAACTCACCGATCAACCTGGAAAGCTGATACCACTTGATAGAGGGGGAGTGCCCGATCTTTCGGTGAGTGGAGATAAATTCGATTTGGTCGTCGTTGACCCTCACGATCCGACTACGACGAGCGAGCTCGAAGCGCCAATGCAATCGTTGAACCAACTCCCGATGGTTACCAACCTTGCCGGTGCAAAGTCAGCCTGATCACGAAGATTATTTCCTGCACGCAATCGAAGAACGAACAAGAAAAAGAGGCGAGCAATCTTACTATCACTCGAAGGTGGAGTCTGCAATACACGAAGGCAGCGCTATGCGGCTGTTCGGTTGTAGCTAAAGCTAACTTGTAAAACAAACTCGAGTTCTAAATGCGGTGGCTACTGAGTATATGAGGAGGGGCGTCCTAGGGTTGGGGGCGATCTAGGATGGGGCGCCCACAACTTGGGCTTAAGGCCCAACAAACCGGCGACGCAGCACCTTGGCAGAATCTAGACGTCAACTTCTTTCGATGATTCCTGTTGACTCAAGATGAATTTGGGCCTGAAACCGGTGCCATTGGAAGCGTTATGAAATTCTTCTTACAGCCATATAAAGAACATCCAAAACTGACTTTGTATGCGACCTGGGCGTCGTTTTTAGTGCGCACTGGTCCTGGACTCCGAACTGGGCTCGAACTTGAATTGCTTTGGGCCTCCACCTTGGGGACTCGAACCGGATTAGCCTCGTGCCTCCTCTTCGACTTGGACAGCCTTGCTGGAGTTCTTCTACTCCATTCCATGCACCAATCATGGCCGTATGCATGAGTGTCATGTCCTCATCATCTGTAACACCCTTGGTGTTTATCTCTTTTAATCAAGGAGTCAACCTAAGCTAATGGTGTGTAGAGGGAAATCGAGCAAGTTTGGTTAAAACACCATAAGGAGCAAAGCTTGGTCTGAACTTAATTTCAGTTTTCACATAAGAACTTGAACTTTTGCCAATATGAAAGTTGTCACCAAGGTTCAGGAACTCAACTTTGTAGATTGGCACTTTTTGAAATTCGGGATGAAAAGGGAGTTAAACCCTATCTAACCAATCAACTTCCTAAAGGCTCTTTTGAGGTCTTTTGATGGCTTGGCTATAATTTCAAAATTTTATATGACAACTTCAAAATTGGCCAATGTGAAAGTTGTTGGATATCTCCAGGAAAACTTTTCCTCTTTTGGATGGAATTTGAGATTTTGAGTAGAAAGCCCTCAAAAATAGAGTCAAACCCTTATAAAATGGTCAAACCCTTATTATCATATGACCCTTCTTTGTTGTTCTAGATATATCCCAAAATTTTCCTTAAATACTGAAAATTCTGCCAATATAAAAGTTGTGCAGAATTTCCAGGGACACATTTCATCTAATTACCGGCATTTCAAATTCTAAGTGGAAGATGCTCAAAAACTTGGTCAACGCTATTATGAATAGTAATCTGAGCTGAGAAAATCCCAAACTTGGCACGTGATTTCTGGCTAATCTATTCAAAATTCCACTGGTCGACCTTTGTAAAAGTTGTAGAGGATTGTCTCATCTACATCTCTTGTATTGACCAAAATTTTAGTCGTATTCGATTTTAAATTGTTCCAGCCGGTCAAGGTACCCTAAACCGATTTTGCTTGTTGCGTCCACCGCCAGCGCGCGCTCTCCTGAGCTCGGTGTCGCGCCTATGTGCCGCTGTCAGTGTTTTAGACACCGAGCCTACGACGGGGTACTCGAATTAGTAGATTGTGTGGTGGGGCTCGCCGAGATCAGGAACACGATGGTGAGACACGGGGCACACAATTAGACAGGTTCGGGCCGCAATGTGCGTAATACCCTATGTCCTGTATGCTGTGTGGCTCTGTATTGATTGCGTATGTTTTGAGAGGGGTCCCTGCCTCGCCTTATATACCACGGGAGGCAGGGTTTCAAGTCGAATTGGTATAAGGGTACTATTCGAGTAGGACCCGGAGTAGCCTATAAAGGGTATGGAAAGCTATCCTAGTCTTAGTACAAGTCCTTGTCCGTCTTGTCTTGCCTTGTGGTCCACGGTACCAGCACTGTAGCCCACTAGTCGAGTAGTCCAGGTATACAGGAACTCATCTCCTGGGTATGGCCCACAATGTGTTGGTGGGCCCAGGGATGCCCGGTCGACAAGCCCCCGAGTACTTTGTAGTCGAGTGCGATGCTCCAAGTAGTCTTGAAGGTCTTCACGAGTAGTTCCCAAGCGTCCCCGAGTTCTACAAGCTTCAATCTTCAATAGTACTTGAATCATCACGAGGCTAGAAGGTACTCTAGCTAACTCCGCGAGTAGTCTTGAAGTCATCTCGAGTTGTTCCCAAGCATCCCCGAGTATTTCCCTTGAAGGTCTTCAACAATACCTGCTTCGTTCTTGAAATCTTTGCATCAAAGATCCACATGGAAATGTGATTACTGAAATCGCATTCCATATGGAATGTAGCCCCTGAGCCTTAGTTCGAATCCAAGATTCAAGCTAAGGGTCAATCATCTATTCTTTGATCTTGCCTCGAAAAATCCTCAAAAAATCTGAAGAAATAATATAGGAATGCGATTTGCAAAAATCGCATCCTATATGGATGTAGCCCCCGAGCCTTAGTTCGAATTGACAATTCAAGCTGAGGGTCAATCAGTAGTCTTCGTCAAATAATCCCGTGAAAATCCTGAGAAAAACTGAAGGACACGTGGCACGGAGCCCCCGAGCCTTGAGTCGAGTACTTTCTCGAATTGAAGGATCCAATCTGACTGTAGAAAAGTGGCCTGAATTCAGTGAACTGTAGCTGAGTGAAATCTAATTCCATCGAGTAGTCGAGCCCCCGAGATGGAGCTGAGCAGGTCTTGGATTTTTAGTCCTCTGACTTAGCCAAAATTTTTCCTGAGTGAAACCAATCTGTTGAATACGAAGGGTCACCAGGTCCAACCGTTTTAGGGTTTTGGTTTTATAAATACCCGAAGGGGTATCCCTTGGGGTTTCATTGCTTCAATTCGCCCCTAGATCCAGAAAAACCTTAGCATCCGTAGTCGCCGCAGAGTTCGAGTGCCCAGTTTGCCAAGAGTTTGCGCCTCCACCCCCTCGCAGCCCACGAGTTGATGCGAAAGAAGACTCTTGTGACTGACAGGATGAAGCCAGCGCCATCCAAGGATCAGAAGAAAAAGTCCGGCCGCGGCAAAAATCAGTTGCCGGAACCGAAGTACAAAACAGTGGTCATCAGGAAGCCCCCGAGCCAGGCCGTCTCTTGGAAGAAGTCCAAGATGAGGGAAGAAGATATCAAGGCCCTCGAAGCCGGCAGGTTGCTGTGTGAGAAGGCGATTGCCGACTGGAGCTCTGCCGCCGGAGATGCGTGGCCGATGGAGAAGAGCCCGGATGAGATCCTGATGTTCGGCCACTTCGTCGAGCGTGGGTTGATGCTGTCGTCATCAGATTTCTTCCGCGGCTTCCTCGACTTCTTCAAGCTGGAGCACGTACACCTCAACCCCAATAGCATCTTCCAGATCGCGGTGTACGTGCACTTCTGCGAAGCCTTCCTCGGCATTCGCCCACACTTCCCGATTTAGGAAGATCTTCCGCCTGAAGCCGCAGCCCAACGCCAACTTCCCGGTTGTAGTCGGTGGAGCCGGAGTTCAGATGTGTCAGAAGGCACAGGAGTTGTACTTCAAGTACGACTTGATTGACTCCAATCAAGACTGGAAGAACAAATGGTTCTTGAGAGACATGGGTACCCATGGGTCCCCACCGGCCAGGGTCCCAGAGGCCCCTGTCAAGTGGACCCGACCTTCCAGAAGACTCGCCGACCTTACAAGTGGGCCCAGTGACCTAGTCAAGCTCCCGGAAGACCCGCAAAGCCTTGGCGTGCAAGACAAAGACACAGCAACTTGGCGCGCCGCCGCCTGTAGCTCCGAGTATCACGGGATACTCCTTGTAATCCGGGAGATAAGCATCCCACAAGTTGTAACCGACCCCGACATGGGTCAACCGACCTTGCAAGGAAACCCTAGCCCGTCCTCCCCATATAAGGCGGCCTAGGGCTCCATGCAAGGGACATAGAAATTCATCCTCGCATAATCCACCACAACTAGACGTAGGGTTTTACTCTCCGGAGGCCTGAACCAGTATAAACCCTTGTCTCCTTGTACTTCACCGCCATATTCGCCTAGTTCCGTGTGCACCACGTGCATAACCACCTACGCTCTTAGGTCCCGATCCTCCATTAACCTGCAAACCACTAGGGCAACCCCCTAGCGGATCTGTCCAGGTCTCACCCCCTGACAGTTGGCGCGCCAGGTAGGGGCGATCGGGAACTCGCTGTGCAGCATGGTGGCCCAAACTGGCATCGTCTTCCCGGTGAGCATGGCGGCCTTCCTCGCCGACCCCGTGGAGATCTGCTTTGGATCTTTCACGGTGACCTCACCTGCTCCGGCAGCTTCGACTCTCCCAACGACCTCTGAGAAGGTCGTTACGGCATCCGCCGCCGTCCCTGTTCCCGATCTAGTATCGGAGACCCACCCACCCAAACCCTGTGACCTTGTCCAGGGGATGGAAGACGTCATCGGCTCCATGAGGGAAACCTTGGAGATCTGCGAATGAGCTCAACGCTCGGCGCAGACAGCGCTACGCCACGACACGTTTCCCTTCAGCCTGAAGTCTGCGCCCAGCCTTCGCCTGAGCCAACTTTCCACGCCTCCTCAGATCCAATCTGGGCGGCGACCTTCGCGCGACCCCAAGGCCTGCACCTCGCGCTCGGCGCGACCCCCTCGACATGCCCTGCACTTACCACAAGGGCGCAAAGCACACCCTCCGCGGGTGCCGGCTGCGGAAGAAGATCGACAACGAGTTCCCTCGTTGAGCTAAGCGACCTACCCAGTCTCCGGACTGCGGGAAGTTCCAGAAGGTCCGAGTTTGTTTCTCCCCGAACGACCCGGAAGTCATCTTCCGTCAGGTGATGGTCATCTCGGAGAACGAGCCACCACACGCGGGTGCGACCAACTCCCAGGAGGCGGCCCGTATCCAAGCAAACGCCCGCCGCGCTGAGCGACGTGCGGAAGAGCAATGGCGTGCCCTACCCTGCGCTCGTGATCCGTGCCTCGAGTTCGAGGAAGCCGAGATCGCGACCTTCAACAGCCCCTAGGCCAACCTGGGTGCGGCCATTACTCGACTCCAGCAAGTCCAGTCGCCTGAAGCTGAGCAGGCCCTTGTGTACCTCCGAGTCGCCAATGCCTTGGTGGAAGAGAAGAGCGCGGCCTCCAGATCTGCCGCGTCGTCCTCAACCCGTCACTCGTGCAGTCGATCACATCGACCTGCGCGTAGCCATCTCTCCCCCGTCCAGGAGGAGGTCGCTCAGCACAACCCTGAGCAGCCCGCCCAGCAGCCCGCTGCTGCTCGCGACCTTCGCGTCAACCTCGATGCCAACAGGCGTGCTCGCGACGCCCGCACCGTCGTCGACCAACGCCACCGGGAGCGCGAGGAGCGCGAACTCCGCCGCCGCCTGGACTACGACCGCGAGCACGGCCCGCCCGGCGGCGTCCACTGCATCATGGAGCGCGAGCTCCGTGATCAGCACGAGATCGAGAACCAGCACCAGGCCAAGTACAACGCTGATCACGGCGATCCCGCCATCGTCCAGCTCGACCGGGACCGGCAGCCACGTTCCTAGGTTGTCGTCTCGGATCGCAGCGTCCACTCCGCGTCACGAGATGCCACCCCGGCAAGAGGCACCAGTGACGACCTTGCGCTAAACGCCTTCCCAGCGTTGGATGCCCGCTTCAAAAGGGTGGAGTACCCTGACAACTTCAAGCCCAACATCAAGCCGTATGATGGGCGCTCCGACCCCAACATCTGGCTGTCGACCAACTACGTCGCCGTCAAGGCGGCCGACGGTTACTTCGACCACATGACGGCCTACTTCCCATTGGTGATGGGCGAGGCCGCTTCGCTCTGGCTCAACAACCTTGCGCCTGGCAGCATCAAGACCTGGGCCGATCTATCCCAGGCCTTCACATCGAATTTATAGGTGACCTACGATCACCCTGCGAACGCCTTCAGCTTGGGGCGGGTCGTGCAAAAGCCTAAGGAGCGGCTCCGCGACTACAATACCTGGTTCTTCGAGAACCGGAACGAGTGCGTTGGCGTCAAGGACGACCAGATCGTCGACAGCTACAAGAAAGGCATCAAAGATCGCAAGGTCTTCGAGAAAATCCATGAGGCTGACCCGACCAACATCAAGGAGCTCATGGTCATCGTCAACAAGCTGATGGACACAGAAGACGTGCTCCAAAATCAGTTCGGCGCTGATAATGCTGGTGCATCTGGCACTGCAGTGGACAAGCTCCGCAAGCGACCTTCCGAGGTCCTGGCGGCCGAAGGGCGGCAAGGTTCGTCCTTCAACGAAGTGGAGTTCGACCTGGCGCTCGACAGCATCTGCGGGTTCCATGAGGAGGCCACCCACACTCTCCGCGAGTGCTCCCAGTTCAAGAGGGCCTTCAGCACCTCTGCGGACCCCAAGCGACCCAGGAACGACGGTGGGTGACGCGACAACCGCCCCTACAACAACAACTACCGCCGTGACGACCGGCGAGACCGGCGCGACAACCGGTATGATGATCGCCGCGAGCCACCTCGTAGCGACCCGCCTCACAACGACCCTGCTCTGGCAGCCGCCCGGGATGAGACGAACCTGCCCCCTCCACCAGCGTTGGGCAACCCCAATGGGCCATTCCAGGCCGCAACCCACGCGATCAACATGATCATTGGCAGAATCAAGTCCAGCGCCAGCAGGAGGCGCTACCAGAAGGGCAAACGCGATGTCCACCTCGTCCACACTCATGCTATCGTGCCCCTGCGATGGTCTGAGCAGCCGATCACGTTCTCCAGAGCTGATCACTAGGTCCATATCCCAGACCCTGTGTCCTACCCGCTCGTCGTCGAGCCTACAGTGGATGGAGTCCTACTCTCCCAGACCCTGATCGATGGAGGCAGTGGCCTCAACATCATCTTCGTTGATACCCTCAAGAAGATGGGCTTCGACTTCAAAAAGATGACGGAGTGCGATGAGCCCTTCTACGGCATCGTCCCCGGGAAGGCGGCCCAACCCCTGGGTCGAGTCTCCCGCCTGGTGACTTTTGGTATGAGGTGAACTTCCACACGGAGTACCTAAACTTCGAGGTCGCCAACTTCAAGTCCTCCTACCATGCGATCCTAGGTCGCCCAATGCTGGCCAGATTCATGGCCATCCCGCACTACACCTACTTGGTGTTGAAGATGCCGGCTCCGCGAGGGGTCCTCTCCGTCAAAGGGGACCTCGTCATCTCCTTCAGGTGCAACACGGAGGCCCTCGACCTCGCTGCGACCTCCGCCGCTGCCGAGGCCTCTGCGGTCTTGGTGGCCGAGGCCGCAAAAGTCGACCCTGTCGACCAGCCTATCCCGGAGCAGAAGCGCACCGAGACTGCCCTAGACGCAGCTCCATCAACGAAGAAGGTCTACCTCGGCCTTGCCGACCCAGAGAAGATGGTGGTGATCGGCGACGGGCTCGACCCCAAATAGGAACTCGCGCTCACTAGCTTCCTCCGGGATAGCGTCGACATATTCGCTTGGAGTCCATCGGATATGCCAGGTGTTCCTAGGGAGCTGGCTGAGCACGCCTTGGATGTAAGCAAGACGGCGAAGCCTGTCAAGCAGAAGCTTCGCCGCTTTGCGAAAAGATCGCAAGGACGTCATTATGGTAGAGCTAATAAAGCTCCTAGCTACCGGATTTATCCGAGAGTGTAAAAACCTGGTTTGGCTCGCCAACCCGGTTCTTGTAACAAAGAAAACTGGTCAATGGAGAATGTGTATTGACTACACCGATCTCAACAGGCACTGCCCTAAAGACCCCTTCCCTCTTCCGCGTATCGACCAGGTCATGGACTCCACGGCCGGGAGCGTCCTTCTCTGCTTCCTCGACTGCTACTCAGGGTATCACCAGATAGTCTTGAAGGTCTCTGACAAAGACAAGACGGCGTTCATAACGCCCCATGGCATCTACTGCTATACGGCCATGACCTTCGGCCTCAAGAATGCGGGTGCGACCTATCAAAAGGCCATCCAGAAGTGTCTGGCCAGCCAGATCAGCAAGAACGTAGAAGCCTACGTCGACGACGTGGTCGTCAAGACCACTCATGAGGACAAGCTCATAGCTGACCTCGCGGAGACCTTCGCCAACCTCCGCACTTACCGCTGGAAACTCAATCCAGAGAAGTGCGTCTTCGGTGTCCCGTCCGGCAAGTTCCTCGGCTTCATGGTCAGCAACCGGGGCATCGAAGCCAACTCCACCAAGGTGGAAGACATCCTCAAGATGAAGCGACCTACCGGCAAGAAGGACATCATGAAGCTCATAGGCATGATGGCAGCCTTAGGCCGATTCATTAGCAAGCTCGGAGAAAAAGGCCTGCCCTTCTTCAAGCAGCTAAAAAAGGCGAACAAGTTCGCCTGGACCGAGGAGGCGGACCAAGCTCTTGAGCAACTCAAGACCTTCCTCACGACGCCCCCGGTGATGGTGCCCCCGGCACCTAAGGTGCCCTTGCTGCTCTACATCTCGGCGACCACCCTCGTGGTCAGCGCTGTCTTGGTAGCAGAGCGACCTGAAGAGGGGCAACCTTACCCCGTCCAGCAACCTATCTACTACGTCAGCGAGGTCCTGTCTGACAGTAAGACCAGGTACAGCGAGCCCCAAAAGATGCTTTACGCGCTACTCATGACTTCGCGAAAGCTCCGGCACTACTTCCAATCCCACAAGATCAAGGTCGTCTCGGCCTTTCCCCTTGGCGAGATTCTACGGAGTCATGACACCTCTGGGCACGTCGTCAAGTGGTCTATCGAACTAGGCGAGTTCGACATAGAGTTCTGCTCTAGGCAGGCCATCAAGTCCCAAGTCATCGCAGACTTCGTCTCAGAGTGGACAGAGATCCAGAAGCCTCCGCCGCCGGAGCGACCTGAGCATTAGAAGATGTACTTCGACGGTTCCCTGAACCTCGAAGGAGCAGGCGTGGGCGTCTTGTTCATCTACCCTAAGGGCGACTACCTCAAGTACGTCTTACAGATCCACTACAAGGTGTCCAACAATGGCGCCGAATACGAGGCCCTCATCCACGGGCTCCGCATCGCTGTCTCCCTCGGGATCAAGCGCCTCCTGGCCTACGGTGATTCCAAGGTCGTCATCGACCAAGTCAGCAAGGACTCCGAAGCTAGGAAGGATATGATGGATGCATACTGTGCCGAGGTACGCAATCTCGAGTGTCACTTCGAAGGGCTTGAGTTCCACCACGTCTGCCGCAACAACAATGTCACCGCGGATGTCCTCTCCAAGAATGCTCCAAGCGTGCACTAGTTCCGGGGGGCGTGTTCGTCCAAGACTTACGCAAGCCGTCCATCAAGCTCATCCCCGACCCAGAGTCGCCCGACAATGAACTTACCTCACCTGAAGGTCGCGAGATCCTCATGATCGACACAGAAGACGATTGGCGCCTCGACTTCATTGCCTTCCTCCTCGAGCATTGAGTACCTGAGGACAAGGTAGAGCGAGAAAAGTTCACGAGGCGTAGCACCAACTACGTCATCGTCGGCAAGGAACTCTACCGGAGGTCTGCTTCCACCGGAGTACTGATGAGGTGCATCCTTAGATCCGAGGGCCTTAGGCTCTTGGACGAGATCCACGGTGGTGAGTGCGGCAACCACGCCGCCTCTTCCAACCTGGTAGGCAAGGCTTTCAGGTCTGGCTTCTACTGGCCCACGGCCTTGGCCGATGCCCAAGAGCTTGTACGTCGTTGCAAGGGGTGCCAGTTCTTCGCCAAGCAGCAGCACCTCCCGGCTCAGGCCCTCAGGACCATCCCTCCGTCGTGGCCCTTTGCAGTTTGGGGTCTCGACTCCTTGGGACCTTTCAAGACTGCACCAGGCGGCTACAAGCACATACTCGTGGTGGTGGATAAGTTCACCAAGTGGATCGAGATCCGTCCCGTATCCAGTGTCACGTCGAAAGAGGCGTCCAAATTTATCGAGGAGATTACCCATCGCTTTGGGGTGCCAAATAGGATCGTCACCGACCTTGGCACGGCCTTCACAGGAGCCGAGTTCTGGGACTTTTGTCAAGACAGCCTGATTGATGTATACTACTCCTCGGTAGCACACCCGCGTTGCAACGGCCAGGTCGAGTGGGCCAACGGCATGGTTCTCCAGGCCATAAAAGACCGTATCTTCGACGGCTCAGCGCCTTACACCACCAGATGGCTCTCATAGCTCCCTCATGTCCTCTGGGGTCTCAGGACCTAGGTGAGCTCGGCTACAGGGTACTCACCCTTCTTCCTGGTCTACGGATCAGAGGCTATCCTCCCCACCGATGTGGCCTTTGGTGCTCCGCGCATCCAGCACTTCAACGAAGGAGAAGTAGAGCAAACACGCCGACTTGACCTTGACAGCGTCGAGGAACACCGTGTGGCCGCGCACATGCGCCACACTCGCCACGAGCAGCAGCTACGTCGCTACCATGACCGCAGTGTGCGGGAACATTCCTTCAATGTTGGCGACCTAGTCTTGCGGCGGATCCAGAACACGAAGGATATGCACAAGCTCTCTGCGCCTTGGGAAGGCCCCATCATAGTTAAGGAGGTCATTAGACTGGCGACCTATCCCCTCCAATGGGCCGATGGTTAGAGTGTTCCTAACCCCTGGAACATCGAGCACTTGCGTCGCTTCTATCCTTAGGAGCCTTGTATCACAATAAAGCTATGTACTCTATCCTTTATAATTCACAATAAAGATTTTTCTTTCAACCTGCTTGTTTCCTGTGTACCCCTCCCATTCGACACGCTCGGGGGCTTGGTTTAAAACCGGACCCCTCACGCTCGGGGGCTTGGCTCTAAGCTCGGCCCTTCACGCTCGGGGGCTTGGCTTTGCCAATCTAAGGGTCGCTCGACCTGGTGTTTCCACCTCTCCCTTTACAAGTGTTCCCTTACCACAGCTTCTTATGCATTTTATAAGTATTTCTAGGTCGTGGGGTTGCTTGACCTTGGGTCCCCGACCCCCTCTGCACGCCGGCCGCACCTAAGCCTCCAACGTCGAGCCGTGTGGTCAGCAAGCCGTTCCTCCACTGAGATGGGTTAGCGGAGGAAAAGTGGTCTCGCAACTTCGTTACCTTTACGTTCTTATAAAGAGTATATAAAGTCAAATAAGGGATCACGCGACATGCCTTTTTCATTCATGCAATGTTTATATTACATCAAAAGGGTCTGCGACCCACTGTTACTAACTGTTTGCCAGTTCTGAGCTATGCCTACAGGTCTATCTTCTTCATGACCTCCTCCGCGGCGTCCTAAATCTCTTCACTAGCCACCAGCTGCGACAAGGCGAGCTCCTCCTTGACCTTCTCCAGGTCGAACGACGGCTCATGATGTTTCACTGTGGCCAGTGCCGTAGTAGCAGCAAGCTTGCCGCTGTCTACTAGCAAGGTCTTTATGCGACCATCCGCGTCCTCCAACCGCGTAACGAGCTCTTGTGGTCCACCCTCGACCTTCGTGGCATAGACATCCACAATATACTCGGCGGCCTCCTTGAGGTCGTCCAATTCCTTCTCAAGATCTGCAGTCATCTCTTGATGATCAATAAGGGTTTGCATCGCCCGTCTAAGGTCGATCTCTAGATCCCTGCGCGCCCCAAATTCACAAGCAGCTTTACGGGTGAAGTAAGACTCACTCGTGATGACCTCCTGGTGCTTTTCCTTGAGGATCTTCACCTGCTCCTTCGACTCCTTGAGATCCTTCTTCAAGGCAGTCTCCCTCTTCTTGGCCTCTACAAGTGCCGAGGTCAAGAACGTGTCACCACGACGGTCAAACACCAAAAAGGCGTCTCTCGACGTACCTGCGGCGGCATTCTTCAGATCGTCCTCCGCTTCCTTCGCCTTCAGCTTTGCAGCTTCAAGCTCCCGCTTCAAGGCCTCGACGGCCTGGTCCTTTAAGATCACCTCGTCCTTGAGGCTCCTTATTTCCTTCGCGGGCTCCACCTTGGCCTGAAGCACTGCCTCCCGGGTCGTTGCCAGCTCCGTGTGAAGATTAGCGCCCTCCTTTAGTAGGGTCGCCCTTTTCTGCGTGCGCTCAGCAAGATTCTGCAACAACGCATCGAGATCGTTAAAACATTGCGTTTGGGCGAACCCAAGATGCAGCCCCAAAGGTAATGGGAACTTACCACGAGCGTCCTGCCGATGGTCGCCTGTGCCGCCTTGAAGTCATCAAGATCCTTGGCATCAGCCCAGACGTCGTACTCCCATGGAGTACCTTCATAGAGGCAGGGTTGCCGTTCGGCTTCCCCGCTTCCATCTCTGGCTACCGCCCCCCGCGTCCCCAGCAGACTTGACTCAGGCGGGTCTTGCTGGCGTGGGCCCTCCTCCTGCTGCGCGCTTTCAGCAGCGACCTTGACCACCGCCGACGGTGTTGTCCCCACAGCCTCAGGGACCTCGCTGGTGACGTCCCCGCCTGAGGTCGCCGGCGACTGCCCCACTGGCACCTTCACAACCTTCCGCTCGAAGGCCTCTTGGCCCGAGGCATTCTTGCTGCTGCCCGATGCAGCAGGAGCCCCGCTGCCCAAAGTACACAAATCTCGTCAGCGCCGGCGCACTCAACAAGCAACATAGATGAAGCAAAGCAAACAATCAAGCTTTGCGACATACCTGCTGTCGGCCTTCAAATTCACCGACATTGGCCTTCAACTTCTTCCGCGACCCCTGGTCGCTCACGCCTCCTGCACTCGACTTCGGCTGTTGCTCACTCACAACACCGAGCGTGGTGCCGCCCCCTCCCGCGGCCGCTACATCGCCCGATCCTGTGGCAACGTCGCGCGACCGCGCATCATCCTGCTCCTCGAAAACGACCTCGGTGGTAGTCGTTGCCGTCTCCGACGAGGCACTGACGTCCTTCCTTTTCCTTTTCTTCTTCTCCGCCTCGATGGTGGCGGAGATGATCTTGACGCCCTTGTGCGTTGGGATCTTAGCGGTGGCATGCCGTGTACGACGAGTCGTCAGCGCAGAGCTCGTCACGGGCGGATCCTCATCGTCACTACCCCCCACCGATGAATCGGAGAGCTAGTTCTCCAATAATTCCGGCGGTGGAGCCCTCACGTCCCCCGCTGCCCGGACCTTGAAGCTGCGCTCTCCTTCATCCGCGAGGGGAGCCGGACACCAGAACAAACCTTCACGACCATGCACACAGTCGACCTTTATTTCAGAATAAAGGGAATGCAACAACAACAGAGAAATCAAGGTCGATCAGCGACATACCACGTCCGCAAGCCGCGTGAGGGAGAACGCCTTGGGGCATGTCCGGTTCCGGATCACCCTGTTGAAGAGCTCCCTCACTCGCGCCACCATCTCCTGCTTGGAGACCTTGCGCTGCTGTACGCGGGTTGGGTCGGTCTGACCCCAATACTCGTAGGTCGAGTGCACCCGATCTTGGATCGGCTGCAGCAGCCTCCGGCTGAAACTGATGGCCACCGCCCCGCCAGTCAGCCCCTTCTTCCTTCCGTTGCTTGAGGTCCTCTAGCAGCGGCTTGATGGCGTCCATCTCCCGTGACGTTAGCTGGTTGGACCACTCTGGCACCGGGACTGGCGCGAGCCCCGACCTGGTTGCTAGCATTGGTTTGGGGTTGTCGATGTAGAACCAGCCTCGCCTCCAGCCTTGGGTGTTGTCCAGCAGCTCCATGTCGATGTACACCGTCTTCATGTGGCGGCGTAGCATGAAGCCGACGGTGCCGACAACGCCGTTCTTCCCCGTCTTCTTCACCTCAAAGAAATACCGCCACAGATCGAAATTTGGCGGTATCCCCAGGTACGCCTCACATAGGTGGATGAACGAGGATACCATGGTGATGGCATTGGGGACGAGATGCACCAGGTCGATGCGGTAGAAGTGGAGAAGCCCGCGGAAGAAGTCACCCGCCGGGACCCCAAAGCCACGCTCGACATACGAGACGAAGGCGACGGTCTCCCCGGTTCCCTCGGAGGGGAACGCTTCGCCGGCGGCGGGCCTCCACCCCACCTGCTCCCTGGGCTTCAGTAGCCCGCGCCCCACCAGCTCCTTGAGCTGCGCCTCCGTCACCGTCGAGTGCTCCCATACCTTCTCCGGGGCCGGCGCAAGCTCTGGGGCCATTTCCTCTTCCTCGAAGCCGGTGGATCTAGTTCTAAACACCACCAGGGACTTTTGGCGCATACGGCGGCGCTGGACGCGTTGGGTCTAAGCCCGACGAAGCCGGCGAATCTATGCGCTATAGCTTCTAGCAGCAGATTGGAAACCCTAGCTGCTGCGGGGAATAGAAGCGAGTGGGGTCCTTGGCCCTTCACTCAGCCTTTTATAACTGGGCCGCCTCAGTGCGGTGGGCCGTGGCGCCCTAAACGTCCCCTCGGACTCGGCGACATTACCGGCGACCCAACGGATACATTACCTAACGGCTCTTTTGGCCTAACGGCTACAGACAGTGACGGCTCGAGCCGTGCGGGAATCCATGCCCGTTGGTTTTCTGCCCAATGGCCCGATGTCCATGGAGTCGCTATGCCTTACTTCAAGCCCCCTCCCAATAATTTTCTTCAAGGTCTGCTGGCCTCTGACGACCTCCGGGTCTATGATAACACCTTCTCAAGATCGATAGGTACTACCGCTTGGTAGGTCGCCTCAGCACCCACTATTGGGTTCACACCCCCTGGCTCCTAGGTCCTGCTACCTACTGGATCGCCTTAGCTTTCGTGTCTGGTTTATACCAACGGCCCTGTGCTTAAAGGCTCCACTACCCGTTGGCGACCTCCGGGTCAAGTAGCACCTCCTTGAGGTCGCTAAGGTCCTGCTACCTGTTACATTGCCTTAATGGCTATACTGACGGCCCCGTGCTTAATGGCTCCACTGCGCGTTGGTGACCTCTTGGTCAAGTAGCGCCTCCCTGAGGTCGCTAAGGCCCTGCTACCTTCTGGGTCGTGTAGACCTAGAGTCCCAGGCTGACTACCTGCGTTGTGTCACTGCACAATGGCTGTGTCGACCCAGGTCGACACGGGTTCCTTGTCTCTACGAAAGGCCTCCCGTAGGTCGGCGTGCTATTACAGCCCTACCGGGACCTTGGTATCCGTACCATTGCAACCCGGGCACCCTTACAAACTACTTAAGCCATGACACTGCTCATGCAAATCTATATTTACAGCTTCATAAGCTACAAGGAGTTTAGCCCTTGGCCAAATTACAAGATACAAAGATCTTACAGATCCTGAATCACCTTCCAAAGTGCTTACGACTCAATCTACACTAGTAAGGCTTGTCGCAAGCTTTCTTCTGGCTTCAGGACCCACTCGATGACCTCTACAGCCACTGTGGAGGCAGCTGTCACACAGCCACCTCTACTCGCGTACCAACCGGTCTCCTGCAGCGCCCAGCATCAAGTCTGAGCTTCGCCGTAAGGTTGCAGAAGGTCCGAGCTTTAACACCAACCTCACCGGGTGGAGCGCGGTGCTCACCAGCATCAAATCAGGCCTGAAAGTGTGAGGCCCAATGGTGCAACTGCTGCTTCATACTCCTTCCGGGCTCCTCGGTAAGGCTGGGAGAAGAGGCCAATCGAGTTCTTCGAGCCTCGCAAGCATTCTTCTAGCTCCAAGCATGAACTACATCACTTCTCCACTCTGGTGGGCGGACACAAGCCCACGATATGGCAATATTACTACACTGGGTCATCTTGGATTTCCTCTGAAGATTGGTGCGGTTTGCTTCAAACCTTGGGCACCTATTTATACCACCAAGCACATGCAATCCAGTCTCACTCGCCAGGCCAACTTGCGTGGCGTCCTTATCCTCGAAGGCGATGTGCCCTCGTGGAGCACGAGGTTACTGTTCGCCTGTGAAAAGGCATCGGCGCGCCTGACCCCTACCTAACTGCACACGGAGGCACTTTTGTCTTTTGCAAATGGCAGTAACCTGTGCTCCATGAGTACGCTGGCCCGTGACCGTACAGTGCACCTGTGACTCCGGTTACGACAGACCTGCTATCTGCTACCCTCTGCAAGATTCTGGAGCTCTTGTCCTCTAGCGTCGACCCTACAAGAGCATCTGTTTCCTAAGCAGAAGGTCGTAGGTTCGGCTAATTCCTTTTCTTCTTCTTTAGAGCATCAAACCGGCCATACTGGTCGCTTTATTGCTTGGGGGCTACTACACTAGTGCGTCTTCGACGCCCTATTTTCTTTGGGTCGCCTCGACCTAATGGACGCCTGCCTCCATCACATCTCGGCTCGACCTACCCTTGGTAGGCTTGTTGACCTTTCTGAAGGTCATGACTGCTACTACAACATGCCTGATTCAGGTCAGGTCGGCGATTCTGCATGATCTACGCCTCGTCTTCACTTCGACCTTATGGTCCTTCGACCCAGAAGCTCGACGTACAACTTCGAGCGCGCATCGGAGGGATTTCTTTTCTTTTTGATCCCCGTGCACCCTTCACGACCTCGACGGTGCCGCGCCTCTGCTGCTCTTTGACACGACCCTGCCTCGGCCGCTCCGCCTACACGTCGATCGGGGGCTTGAGAGACATGGGTACCCATGGGTCCCCACCGGCCAGGGTCCCAGAGGCCCCTGTCAAGTGGACCCAACCTTTCAGAAGACTCACTGACCTTACAAGTGGGCCCAGCGACCTAGTCAAGCACTCGGAAGACCCGCGAAGCCTTGGCATGCAAGACAAAGACACGGCGACTTGGTGCGCCGCCGCCTGTAGCTCCGAGTATCACGGGATACTCCTTGTAATCCGGGAGATAAGCCTCCCACAAGTTGTAACCGACCCCGACACGGGTCAACCAACCTTGCAAGGAAACCCTAGCCCGTCCTCCCCATATAAGGCGGCCTAGGGCTCCATGCAAGGGACATCAAAACTCATCCTCGCATAATCCACCACAACTGGATGTAGGGTTTTACTCTCCGGAGGCCTGAACCAGTATAAACCCTTGTTTCCTTGTTCTTCACCGCCATACTCACCTAGTTCCGTGTGCACCACGTGCATAACCACCTACGCTCTTAGGTCCCGATCCTCCATTAACCTGCAAACCACTAGGGCAACCCCCTAGCGGATCTGTCCAGGTCTCACCCCCTGACAGTTCTACATCGAGAACGCCCCGCCTCAGCTGCCGAAGCCAAGCATGTTCGCGCCAGTATACGATAGGCTCTGGAAGGATGAACCAACGATGCAGGAGTGCATCCAAATCCCCGAGCCACTGGCGAAGATCGCGCAGAAGAAGGCGCAGGGCTTGACAGCTGAACGGGTAGCCTTCAGCTTCATGAAGCGACGGGTACAACCCTTGATGCAGTAGGAGCATCTCGGGTTCGAGTACACTGGAGCGGATGATGGCTCCAGGCTATATGCTGAAGAGATCAGTGATGATCTCGTGATGGAAAGGCTGCGGAAGATCTTCAAGAATCTTCACAGAATTCCTGCAACCGTCCGTGAATATAGTGCCGACAATCCTCTGTGTATGGTAAGTTTCCGAGAACTAGCCCCCGAGTACTTATTGTAAGTAGTCGTGTAGCTAACAATTGCCTTGTTCCGCAGGAGGATGTCTTGAAATTTGTGTCCATTCCCCCTCCCCGTCCCCAAGACCCACTACAAGCGCCGGAGGGAGAGCCAACAGGAGTGGAGGCTCAAGCCCCCGAGAGTAGTCAATCTGCTCAAGGGGAAGAAGAAGAGGTCTTGGTGGAGGATGCCTCCTCAAGCGATGAAGACGGCCAAACACTTCAACATCATTTTGAAGTGAAGAGCCGCTACGGGTACTCAGGGGCATCCATCCTTAGTGGCCTTGCCGCAGGATCATCGAAGAGGCCGGCATCACCTCTTGCAGATGATGTGACGCTGCCGCCGCGGAAGAAAAGGACCACGGTGGGGAAGCGGGCCGTAAAGAAGATCTCAGGCCTCCTCGTCATTACAGTAAGTGTTGGAGAACTCTTAAGTAGTCGATGTCGAATTGAGTACTTGTTCTCTGCTGTAATGTCTTGATTTTTGACTTGTGCAGGTTATCGAGAGTGCATCCAATGTGCCCTCGAATAGCCCCCCAAGAATAACAGAACCTGAGGTGGTTCCAGCGTCAACGGTGGAGATGGTGGCGCATGAGCAACAAGAGGCTGCGGTACCAGGAAGTGTGCCGCCGGTGGAAAGTGTGCCAGAGGTGCCGGCAGCGCCTTCTTTCTTCGACATGTTGGAGCCGAAAGTATCGGTGCCTCGAGCTGCTTTGTAAGTACCCAAGTACTAGAGTACATATTTATATTGCTTGCATTGAATTTGCTGACTAACGTGTTGATGCAGAAAATCCACTGATGTAAAATGGGGGGCCTCTGGAAGTGGTGCTGCTGGAGGAGACCAAACTCCTGAAGAGCAACAAGAAGACGTACTTCTAGAGCGCCAAGAAGTACCCGCTGAAGCCGATGCTATAGAGGCACTACGCTTCCTTTGGAGTGACGTAGTCAAAGCAGCGGTGGAGGCAGCTTCCAAGCCCAGGACTGAAGATCTTGATGATAGTGAAGCCGTGGTGAATGAAGGCTTGGAGGCTGACCCAGAAACTGTACTACGCCGTGAAGAAGTCCCAGTTGCCGAAGCCCCCGTGCGTCAAGTAGATGCACAACTGGCGCTTGAGGACAACCCAAAAGACTGCATAGTACCGCATGAGCCGCTCATTGAAGACCCGGCTCCTCTGCGTAGTGCTGCAAAGTACTCTGCGGCAAGCGCAAGTACTCAGTCCATGGCCGAAGGTTTGATGCCTTATGACGACTCATGCCTGGACGAAGATAACTTGCAGGCTCACAGTGAGATGTTCCGCAGCGTCGAGAAGCTATTCGCGGTAAGTGTGTAGTCTCTTGAAGAGTACTTTTTAGTTAAAGATATCCGGCCTCTAACTTTTGAGTTGTTGTTGCCTTTGCAGGAAGTAGTTAAGCAGTCGAAGCGCAAGACTCGGCTGCTTGAACAACATGCGGCGGACATCGAAGAGGTCACACGGCTCAGAGAAGAACTTAAGCAGCAGAAAGCTTTGTCTCTGAAGCTGCAAGAGAAGCTTGATGCCAACGCCGCCGAGTACCACAACGAGATCCAGAAGTTGACGGTGAAGAAGGATGACGTTGTTGTGAAGAACAAGTCTCTGCGCCAGAAGAATAAAGGTAATCTCCCTTTCTGAATTCGTCATTGAGTACTTTTATTCTTGTACATCGCTTTTGATAAGTAGCCTTGATCCTTTGCAGAGCTGACGGAAGAGGTCGATAAGTTCAAGAATAAGGCGTTGGACTGGCAGCTAGGCTTTAACCGCGAAGAATCAGCTCATATGGATCTGAAGGAGGACTATAAGGTGCGGTGCTTCGAACTTGAGTGTGAAATGGAGATCCGCCTAGCGGGCTGGAATGACTTGTTGACTTGCATGTAGTCGTTGAAGTTCAAGATTGAAGAAGCTGAAGGCCTGCGCTCAGTTGAAGGCTTTGATTGAGGCAGCCGAGCCAGTGGCAAATCTTTTCGAGCCTAGAGTCACTGGAGTTCAGCCTCGACCACTTGTGGAGAGGTTGAAGGACACGCGAAGAAAATCCTGGAGTACGCCCAGAGGCTGGCTTGCACAATTCCGAATCAAGTCCTGAGCTTCATCAAGTCCTTCTATGCCGAAGCGGATCTCACGGT
The DNA here is from genome assembly GCA_036936925.1 of Cenchrus fungigraminus. Taxonomy (NCBI): domain Eukaryota; kingdom Viridiplantae; phylum Streptophyta; class Magnoliopsida; order Poales; family Poaceae; genus Cenchrus; species Cenchrus fungigraminus. Next base: position 55,821,481 of record CM072777.1, read on the forward strand.
CATCATGAACGGCAGATCTAGAGATTGCACCGATGATCGGCTCAATGAGTTGATGCAACAGACTTCTCCAATCGCGGAAGCAGTCTCCAAGTTTATTGATCTCCGTTAGATGTACCTGTAGAGTAGAAACACTAGGGAAAGACAAGTGTAATCCCGAATAAGTGTTTATGTAATATAATTGAAAACTTTGAGTAAATCAATTATCTGGATCCCTTGAATGCTTATGTGTTGGCCTTGTACTCGAGTTGGAATTGAGTATGAGGCTGCAAAAAGAGGTACGATACACGAGTAGAAGTACTCAAGTGTATAAATGTTCCAAAGAACGTTAGCTTAAATCATGACGAGTTGAACACCTTAGCTGTAGTAGCGTAAAAGAAGGTTTTGTCATGAAAAAAGCAAACAACAGTAACAAGTCGGTGTAGAGTAGCGACTTGAACTAAACACATTGTACAGAGCTTACAATGTCTTAAGTACCTCTGAGGCTTATTAGCCTAGTGAGAGAGTACTCGAAAAGAACTTATTCATAACGAGTTGAACACCTTAGCTGTAGCAGCGTAAAGAAGGCTTTGTTATGAACAAGTAAAGGACAGTAACAAGTCGGTATAGACTAGCAACTTTATTACTGAATACATTGTACAGTGTTTACAATGTCTTAAGTACCTCTGAGGCTATGAGCCTAGTGAGAGAGTACTCGCAAGGATGTTCCGAAGAACGAGTAAGACCATAGGGGACAGTGTGATGAACTCATCCTTGCTGTAGCAGCAACTTGTATGAGAGTTCCACTGAGACCCTACCAGAAGGGTGTTACTCTAGGCCGAAGCCTCTTATTGAAAAGTAGAAACATGGACAGCATGTGCCACTTATTGTTCTACACGATACAGGATCGTCTGGAGAGAGTTACATGACTCCCTACAAGGTTGCAGAATGAGACTGCCTGGAGAGGGTTGGTGAAGCCCCCTGCGGGTGCTCGCAGCTGAAAGCCACGAGAAGATACAGCCGAAACAGTTTGGAGAGGATTATCTTGATCCCCTACGAGTGGTGACAACCGTAGCTGTCTGTTGAGTGTTTGCAACCGAAGCTACCCGAAAAGGGTTGTTGAAACCCAATACGAGTTGTTTACAGTCGAAGCCGTCTGGAGAGGGTTGTCAAGACCCCCTACGGGTAGAAGCGACAAAGCTGGTCGATGTTCCAAGAGTTGTCGACTTCCTCGCCTTCTAAAGTTTGAAGACGATATAAGCCTGGTCTAGTAACCTTTGCAACAGAGAAAGGACCTTCCCATGGCGAGTTGAGTTTGTGTAGCCCTGCCGTATTCTGGATGCGACGAAGGACTAAATCACCAACGTTGAAAGAGCATTCCTTAACGTTGCGGTCATGGTAGCAGCGAATTTTCTCAAGATATCGAGCGGATTGAACAAGTGCGTTGCAGCGAGCTTCTTCGAGACTATCGACATCCATCTGTCTTGTTTCTTCAGCTACGCCTTCTTCATACTGATCAACCGTTGGAGAACGCCACATGATATCAGCAGGCAAAACGGCTTCAGAGCCGTAGACCAGGAAGTAAGGTGACTGCCCTGTGGGAGTAGTAGGCTGAGTGCGTGGCCCCCAAAGTGCATTGGGTAATTCCTTGATCCACTTGCCGCCCTTGTTATTTGCTGCATCATACAGTCACTTTTTGAGAGCATCGAGTATCATCCCATTGGCGCGTTCCACTTGGCCGTTGGCACGTGGATGAGCGACGGAGACGTACCAGACGTCAATTCCACTGTTCTCGTAGTACTCCCAGAACTGGTGATTGTTGAAATTTGAACCCAGGTCTGTGATGATGCGATTAGGGAAACCATAGCGATGTACGATTTCATCCAAGAAGTCGAGGACTCGATCAGCCTTGGGACAGGTGACAGGCTTGACCTCAATCCACTTGGTAAACTTGTCGATAGCCACCAGAACTCTGTTGAATCCCCCTGGCGCATTTGGGAGAGGACCAATCATATCCAGCCCTCAGCAAGTGAAAGGCCAAGTTGGTGGAATCGTGATAAGCTTGTAGGCAGGAACGTGTTGTTGCTTGGCGAAGAATTGGCAACCTTGACATTTTTTGACTAGTTCCTCTACATCAGCAAGAGCTGTAGGCCAGTAGAAAGCACATCTGAACACTTTTCCCACCAAGGTGCGGGAAGAAGCGTGATTGCCACAGATTCCTTTGTGTGTTTCCTCCAAGATTTCCTTGCCTTCTTCACGAGAAATGCACTTCATGAGTACATCAGAGCTTGCGCCTCGCTTATAGAGTTGATTTTCGACTAGGGCATAAGCCTTGATGCGGCGTGAGATGCGCTCGGCTTCTGACTTGTCTTCAGGAATCAACTGGTGTTTAATGTAGTCAATAAAGGGAGTTCTCCAGTCCACGTCAATCATAAGCACCTCTCGATCAGGTTGAACTGAAGTAGTCGCGGGTGCAGATGATTGCTCCGGAATTGATGGTTTGTGGAGTTCATGGACGAAGATTCTAGCTGGCACTTGAGCTCGTCTAGATCCCAGCTTCGACAAGACATCCGCAACAACATTATTGTCGCGGACCACATGATGGAACTCAAGACCATGGAATTTGTTCTCGAGTTTGCGTACCTCCTGACAGTACGCATCCATATTCTCAGAATTACGATCCCAAGAATCATTGACTTGATTGATGACCATAAAACAATCACCATAAACAAGTAGTCGTGTAATGCCAAGAGAGACTGCAAGGCGAAGACCATGCAGTGAAGCTTCATATTCAGCTTCATTGTTTGAGACCTTCCAGAAGATCTGCAAAACATATTTGAGTTGCTCGCCCTTGGGGGAAATCAAAAGTACCCCGGCACTAGCGCCTTCCAATTTGAGGGAACCGTCAAAGTACATGACCCAATGTTCTGGACGCTCAATTGGAGTTGGGACTTGATTTTCCCGCCACTCAGCCATGAAATCAACCAAGGCTTGAGACTTGATAGCAGTGCGAGACTTGAATTCGAGCGATAGAGCACCAAGCTCTATAGCCCATTTAGAAATCCTTCCTGTGGAATCCCGATTGTGCAATATCTCGCCAAGCGGGTAGCTAGTAACTACAGAAATCTTGTACTTGTCGAAGTAGTGGCGGAGCTTCCGTGAAGTAATCAGAACCGCATAGAGTAGCTTTTGTACCGGAGGGTAGCGAGCCTTGGATTCTGAGAGTACTTCACTGACGAAATAGACAGGCCTCTGGACAAGGTAGCCATGGCCTTCTTCCTGCCGCTCAAGGACAATAGCAGTACTGACGACATTAGTAGTCGAAGCAATATAGAGCAAGAGCTCTTCATTGGGCAGAGGAGCTGTGAGGACTGGAGGCTTGGATAAGAACCCTTTGAGCTGAGAAAGAGCTTGATCAGCTTCAGTTGTCCACAAAAACTTTTCCTGCCGCTTGAGTAACTTGAAGAAAGGTAGACCCTGTTCTCCAAGTCGTGAGATGAAGCGATTAAGTGACGCCATGCAACTAGTAAGCTTCTGGACATCGTTGATAGTAGTCGGAGCTTGCATGTTGGAGATGGCAGTAATCTTCTCGGGGTTTGCTTCGATGCCACGATGGCTGATGATGAACCCGAGTAGTTTTCCAGATGATACGCCAAAGACGTATTTGTTGGGATTGAGCTTCCATTGGTACTCGCGTAGCGAAGTGAAAGTTTCCTCAAGATCTGTGATAAGCATGTCTGGATCCCTAGTCTTTACAACGACGTCATCCACATATGCTTCCAAGTTCTTGTGAAGCTGCTTCTTGAAGCACGCTTGGATAGCCCTTTGATATATAGCACCAGCATTTTTCAACCCGAAGGACATTGTTGTGTAACAATAAGCACCAAACAGGGTGATGAATGCAGTTTTCTCTTGATCAGATTCCTTGATTGCAATTTGATGATATCCAGAGTAGCAATCCAGGAAACAAAGTAGAGCACAACCCGCCGTAGAGTCAATGACTTGATCAATCCGCGGCAACCCAAAAGGATCCTTGGGGTAATGCTTGTTGAGATTAGTGTAGTCGACACACATCCTCCAATCGTTAGAGTTCTTCTTCCTGACGAGCACAGGGTTAGCAAGCCATTGCGGGTGAAAGACTTCCCGGATGAAGCCAGCTGCGAGTAGTTTGGCAAGCTCTTTCTTGATAGCAGCCCTGCGATCATCGGCAAAGCGATGAAGGTGTTGTCTCTTGGGGGTAGCGTTAGGATCGACGTTGAGTGAGTGCTCGATCAACCTCCTGGGCACACCTGGCATGTCAGATGGCTTCCACGAAAAGATATCACAATTAGCCCGAAGGAAGTTGATGAGCGCGTCTTCCCATTTAGGATCAAGCTGTGCACTGATCATGGTTGTCTTGCTGCTGTCACCAGTACCGAGGTCAATGGCTTTGAGCAGGACGTCACCAGACGGTGCAGGCTTGGTGTTGTTGTCAGTCTTCTCAGGAACCTCCAGCTCGCTCGGAGCAAGCTTCTTAGCGGCAGTGAAGACTTCCATCATTGCATTGGGTACTTGAGTAGTCGAGGCAAGTTCTACGGCCTCTGTATCGTAGTCGTAAGAACGCTTCAGATCCCCTTGCAATGAAAGAACTCCTTTGGGGCTCGGCATCTTGAGGACCAAATACACATAGTGCGGGATAGCCATGAACTTAGCGAGAGCAGGCCTGCCGAGAATGGCGTGGTAAGAAGTCTCGAAGTCAGCAACCTCAAACTTGATGTACTCAGTGCGGTAGTGATCCTTAGTCCCAAAGGTAACGGGTTGTACAACTGAACCCAAAGGAACAGCTGCGTTGCCTGAGATGATACCATAGAATTGTGAGTTGGTCTTGGTAAGCATATCGGTGATATCCAGGCCCATCTTCTTCAAAGTCTTGGCGAATAGGACGTTGAGACCGCTGCCACCTTCAATGAGAACCTTGGTAAGCCTGGAGCCTGCTACCACTAGATCCAGAACGAGAGGATATCGTCCTGGCTCAGAGAAACTAGTCCATTGATCCGCCCTTGAGAAGGTAATGGGGGTTTCAGACCACTTGAGAAAAGTGGGAGCTGCTGGTTGGATGGACATGATCTCCCTGAGTGCTAGCTTTTGCATGCGCTTGGTTGGAATTCCACCAAAGATGACATTGACAGTGTTGGAAGGGTTCTGGAACCTAGTGTCTTTGTCTGTGTTAGCCTTCTTCCCCTTGTGTTTGCGGAATCGCGGGTTTGGGTGCGTTGGTTCGGGTGTATTCTTCAACGCACGTCGAAGTTGGTAACACTGCTCTGTAGTATGATCGCCCTCTGGGTGCCATGGGCATTTCTGCTTGGTCAAAGTTGCCCACTGAGGATCATCTTCAGGCTTGGCGGTAGTTTCCGTGGCTGCAACAGTGTTCTCGGGCTTGCGCTTGCGATTGGGATTGCTCGAGTAGTTATTCCCCTGGCGATTGCCTTGCTGTTGCTTACCACTGCTGCTTCCTCCAGCATTGTTGTTGTTGTTCTGGTTGTTACGAAGATGCTTGAACCGATTCTGAGCCTTGTCTTCCTTGTCTGCTCAATGAGTAATCATCTCCTTGAGCTTGGTGATGTTGGCTGGGCGAGCACGACCGAAGTCTTGGAAAAGCCTATCATCATAAAAACCATCCTGGAAGGTATCTATGACTTCTTTCTCGGTGATATCAACAACAGTAGCCCTCTTCTCAAAGAAGCGGCGCATGTACTCGCGAAGAGTCTCACCTTGTTTTTGCTTGATCAGGGCAAGGTCCATCCAGGTACCATGACGGCCCAGAGAACCCGCAAAGTTGCTAGTGAAGCGATGCTTGAGTTGTCCCCAGTTGTCAATAGAACCACGTTTGAGAGACTCAAACCATGTGAGGGGTTCTTGCTCCAAGACAAAAGGGAAATAGATACACTTGGTATCATCATTACCTCCGGCATTGGAGATGGACAGAGCATAACAGCGCAGCCACTGCCTTGGATCTTGCTTGCCATCATACTTAGAGATGCCGTAAGGCTTGAATTTCTCCGTAAGAAACAGAGCTTGAAGTCGAGGTGAGAAAGCAGGGAAAGAGTCAGAATCAGTATCCTTTTGCTTCTCACGCTCAGCACGTCTGGTGTTGATAGTTGTACGAGCGTCGTAGCGAGAGTCTCCCGACTTGCTATTGACACTATCATCATCGCCTCTGCCCTTATTGCTAGCCTCCGGACGTGTGCGTTGAGGAGTGGGGGTGGTACGATGAGCACCGCCACTGCTGCCATGGTGACTAAGAGCACTGGTTTTCTGGTGTAGCATAGTGTAAGCTAGCTCAGCCAGCTTTGTGACTTCAGCAGCCGCCCTGTCACGAGGCATAGAGCGACCGAGTAGATTGATCACATTGATAGCTTCCTCTGGAGTGCGATATTCACGAGTAGCAACCGCCTCCAGAGCCTCTTGAAGATTACGAGTAGGTAGAGCTTCCGTGAGTTCCCGATGAAGAGTTGCACGATCAGCATTGCGTTGGCGACGTGCAGTCTTGGCCTCCACGGTTTCATCAACGGGAGCATTGGCAGAGAGTTCATCATCAGATACATCATCCGAGTAATGATAATTGGCACGTTGCCCTTGCGGAGTAGTTGCATCAACGATGAACACTTATCGATGCGATGAATAAGTACCCATTGAATGAGCTCAGTATCAGTGTCATAGTCAACAAACTTGACGCCTTCCTGGAAAGGTAAGTTGTCGAGACAAGCAATAAAGCGCTCCTGATCATCCAGGTGAGATCAGCAGGCACATGCTCAGGCCAGTAGACGAATCTACCTTCAGGTGTCGATGTGATCACCAGTCCTTGAGCAGGGCCAGACAGTTGTTGTACTTCATCAAAATCTGAACCGTAGTCGAACTCGAACTCAAATGAGTCCGAAGAGTAGTCGAAGTTGCCGTCCGAATCCGAAGAGTACTCGAGCATGATCTTCAGGCCAGGGCACATGAGGCGCTTTAATGCGGCTTGGTAAGCAGCACTGACATGGCGATGACCGAAGAAAGGTGGTGCTGGAATGTTATCCAAGCTGAGCGCAAGCTGTGAAGCTGAAGAAAGCAACTCAGGCTGGATAGGAGGCGAAGTCGAGTTGTACTCGGACTCTGACTCGAGTTCTCTGAGCGGGTCAGAGATCGAAATTTCGCCGAAATTTTCGATGAAATCCTCCATCGAAGCTTGCGTAAGTGTCGAGGACTTGAGCTTTGACTCCGGAGTTGGCGCTATGAAATGCAGGAACGATCCGGCGCCATTAGCAACGCAAACCCAAGAGCCGAAAATGAAGGTGTCGCCTTGCTGGAAAGCGACGGTCGGCTTGATGATGACGAGAGCCATCGAGTTCGCCAGTGGATCAACGACAAGATCCCCTACCTGGCGCGCCAGCTCTCAGTGTTTTAGACACCGAGCCTACGACAGGGTACCCGAAGTAGTAGATTGTGCGGTGGGGCTCGCCAAGATCAGGAACACGATGGTGAGACACGGGGCACACAATTAGACAGGTTCGGGCCGCAATGTGCGTAATACCCTACGTCCTGTATGCTGTGTGGCTCTGTATTGATTGCGTATGTTTTGAGAGGGGTCCCTGCCTTGCCTTATATGCCACGGGAGGCAGGGTTTCAAGTCGGATTGGTACAAGGGTACTATTCGAGTAGGACCCGGAGTAGCCTATACAGGGTATGGAAAGCTATCCTAGTCTTAGTACAAGTCCTTGTCCGTCTTCTCTTGCCTTGTGGTCCACGGTACCAGCACCGTAGCCCACTAGTCGAGTAGTCCAGGTATACAGGAACTCATCTCCCGGGTATGGCCCACAATGTGTTGGTGGGCCCAGGGATGCCCGGTCGACAGCCGCACCCCGGCGTGCGTGCCCGGTCACATGCGCGCCTGCCCGAACGCCGTCGTTTAGTGGGGCCCACGCAGCACCATCTCTTCACTTGCTAGCGTGGCGCCCGAAACCGTGAGCCGCCCACCGAATTGCCTCCTGCCTACGCCATGTGGCGCCGCATGCCCCTGTCGTCGCCACGCGCCGACACCACCGGGACGAATGCCGAGCTGGACAGATGGCTGCCGGGCCGTCGTGGTAAGACTTTGCCCCTGCTCCTGTTCCTATAAAACTGCGAGCTCTGCCGAGCCCTTCGCACCTGCTCTGTACGCCGCTAGGCTGCCGCCGCCAGCCATTGGAGCACCACCGCGGAGCCCCTCTCCTTTGCCCTCTCATCTCCGCCTGAGCTCACTGGAAGCACCCCATAGCCCCACTGAAGCCTCCCGGGCAGCACATTGCTGAGCTCCGCTGCCCAGCTCGCCGGAGACAGGCCTTTCGCGGCCGTCGTGCCTCTGCATCGCCGAACCTCACTGCCGACCGCTTCTCCGCCCCGTCCAAGTCCCGGAATCAACCCTAGGTGAGCACTAGATTTCCTTCCGCACCTCTCCCACTCTAGCTCGCCGCTGTTTTGCTGGAATGGCCGGCGGCCATGGCGTCTCCCTGCGACGATTGAACTCTTCCCAGGGTTCAAAACATAAAAATCAGGGACCTCTCTGTAAAACCGAGGGTATAGTTGTGAAATGAAAACTTAACCTAAGGACCTATCGGAAAATAGATTCTTCAACCCTAGATCTAAAACACATAGATCTTGTAAAATACATAACAAATCACAGAAAAATCAGAAAAACACAAACTTAACTGTTCTGTAAATTTTGGGCTAGAATTTGAATTATTTTAAAAGGATCAGTTTGGCTAGATTTGAAATAATTTGAAATCTAGAGCTAAACTGCATGTGAAATTTTAATATGTTGCTATTTTGGTCATGCTTGTTCTTGTGTAGAAAAATGGCACATAGATCTTTTATATATCTATAATTATAATTTTATTTTGATATATGTCAGCATATATGTTTCTGTTTAGTTTTAAATTTTTGGTTCAGCAAATAGGGTTGATATTTTTGTAGTAGCCTACAAATGTCTAGATTCAGCTATGATAAATATATGAATAGCTTTTGACATGTTTAGCTATCTCGAATTAATTTAGGTCTTAAATATGAGTTATATTAATCAAGAATGTTGTAGGATGTTTCTGGTCAGGATAATTTATGAGTACTCTTGAGTTACCCTGTTATTATTGTAGTAAAAGTTTTAGCCCCAATGCATGCTTGTATATTTCAATGTGAATTATTTATCATTTCAGCAGTATTAACTTATTGTATTTTTCATGATAAATCTGTGGCTTAATTTAATCTGAATATTTGTCAGTAGCTCATTCATGACATTTTGTTGCTCTGTGTAAATTCTTGACACTAGAACGTGTGTAGATCTCTCTGTATAATTTAATCATGTGTATACCAGCTAGTACTTGCTAGATTTTTCATGTGCAGCATATAGCTTAGTTTAATGCAAGTTTTGTGCAGTAGCTTTGTTGCCATACCATGTGATTGTATAAAATTTCTCTCTTTCTTTTTTTGTGTAGTTTATCCAGAAATAATTTTTGAAGAAAATCAAGTATAATCCTTTATGTAATAAGCAAACCCAATGTCACCTTTATGGTGAGCTAAATATACTTAAATCATGTTTCACTAAGACACACCCTAAACAACACCCTTTTACTTTGGTGAAGTCAAATAAATAAATTATTTTAGATGTGCACACAATCACCATCAAATAAGGAAGATAAATCACACACATACCTTTTCTTGATAAAGGAAGAGTATGCTGAACATAACTTGTCTAGGTGAATGTGGCCATCAATACACCCCATGTTTACCCTTTAATTCTGAACTGAGTTTTCCCTTCTTAAATATGGATACATGAAGTTGATGCATATGCATGTCGTGTAGAACATCCAGACGAGAACTACGAGTTGGTGCCGGAATCCGAGGGAGAGCTAGCTGAAGGTGAACGTGGTGGAATTGCTGTAAGACCCGAACCAAAGTTCGGAAGACCTCCCCACTGACTTCGCTAGTAAAGGCAAGCCCCAGAGCATAACCTAGTTTTTCCAACTTATGCAATTATGTTGATTATGTATGTGCATTTATGTTTCAGGAGTTGAATTGAAGCCATAGATGCATGATACTAGGTTCCTATGCTCAAATACTAGTATGATAAGTCGCTAGTTGCCATGCTCTAAGGACACAGTAAAAGTCGAGTGATGATTGTCGCTCGCGAGCTATAGGTTTCTTATGTTGGAATCATAAGATCTTGTTAAATTGATATGCTCATGTGGTAAGGGCATGGGATTGGCTCCGGCCAGTAGATGTCCTTGGTTAAGCTTTAGAACGTACTAAGCATTTGCCAGGAATGGGACCGGCAAGCCTAGTACCTTCCTGATCCGGCGAGGGATATCTATTGTTCACTAATGTTGGGAGCGAGTCTCCCCACGGCCGCAGCCAAATGTGTGGTGCAAGGGGGAGGCCGATCGGTGAAAGAATCCGTCCCCGGATCACCTTGTACCTTAGATTGTGGAACCTGATCCCGAACCGAGGATGGTTGGGAACCGCCTGGTTGGTGCATACCCCGCCCCTTTGGTTTCTATTTGCCATTTTCGGGGTGTGCATTCTCCCGTGTGTTTAGGTACACCTTACAAGGTTATTAATCGATCGATTGTCGGCCTCTCACCGTTATCTGAGATTTCTTAACCTTACACTCTATGTCCCTTTAAAGATGGAAGTGAGAAGTAATATTGTTGTATGCTTAATTGTTTGCACAACTTATGCTTGCAATAGTTGCTTACATAGTAATGGTTAATCAACTAGAATTTGAGCTAAAATTTGAAAGTAAGGACCTACTCTTTGTTGCTTTTCAGCAAAACAACCCACTAGCCAAAAAGCTTTGCTTGTCTAGAGAGTTGGTGATTTCCCATCACCCGACGGTTAAGTCTTGCTGAGTATTAGTATACTCAGCCTTGCTTTGTTGATAATTTTTTGTAGGTGTTGATGTGATTGATGGTTTCCCGTGGCCTGGTTCTCTCCCACCCTGTTGGGAAGTTGAGTGGGAGGTTGACGGTGCTTAGTGTATCATGGATGGCCTCCTATGATGTCACTTATGATGTTTAGTATTTTATTTCTGTTGTGTTTCCAAACTCTGAACTATTTACTTTCATGTATGGAACTTGGTTTGTAATAATGAACCTTTGATGAATGTGACGTAATAAATGGTGACTCGTTTATCTCTGGACTCACCTTCGTGTGAGTTTTGATGTACAAGTGTTCGATCCATGTTAATTGATTTACCGGGCTTGACCCGGCAGACTCGACAGGTTAACTCCTTTTTAACGCAAATTGGCCAAGTGGTTGGTTTATGTGTTAATTGGGAATTAATTTGGGCGGTTTTGTCACAGCCTCGCAAGGGCTTTTAGTTATGTTTTGACGTGTCTGTAAAGAACTATAAACCACATGTGAACATTTTTCCGATTAGGTTTATTACCTTATTCGTTGTTCTATTGCACGTCGTTCTTTTCTGAGTAGCTAGGAACTTGCGAGTCCGAGCAGTACGACCTAAGACTTAGTCGGCGGCACTTTGTTCCGTAACTGTAGGGTGTAGGATTTTGATAGCTTGGTCGGGCTTAGCCTTATAGTAGTACTACTCGGACGCGTAGCCCCCGGGCACTTCGGGAGAATGAGTGAGCGTGCGAGTTTGGCAAACAAGCAAACTGCTTGGGGCAGTTGCTTTGATGGTTGTCCGGCTGCTTTCGAGAGAGCGAGGGAAACAACCCGGGTCCTAGGTTACGCTTGTAGGTCTTTGCCATGGAGGCGTAAGTACTCGGAGCCCAGACAAGCGCAAGCACAGGTATACCACGACGATCATTCGCGAGTGCGACTGACCACAGATGGCTTTTCAGTACAAAAGTTTTTGAAAACGAGGTGGGGGAGGGGCATCGTGCCCCAGGTTGTAGCTCTCGAGCCCACGAGGAAGTCGGAGACTTGCTCGTGGGGTTAACGGCTTAAAACGTTTACTCAGGCAAAAATGTAAGGCAAAAAAGGGATAGCAACTTATGAAATATGAACGTAGCTCGAAGCTTTTGCATTATCATAAGATGGAACAAAGAACTTTGCTTAAGGATAAAAACGGCGTAGCTGTTCTATGTTCCATGTGTTGGCTTGAGCTTGAATGTTCCCGGACGGAGGGATGTCGGGTCGGGCATACGTGCCCTAAAAGTTGCCGATGAAGGCGTCTCGTAGCTGCGACCAGCTATCGATCCTGCCTCGGGGCAGGTGCTCCAGCCATGTGCGGGCCGAGTCAGAGAGATGTAGCGGGAGGTTCTTGATGATGAATAGGTCGTCCTGTGCCCCTCCAGCATGGCACGCCAGCCGGTAGTCCTCCAGCCAGACACTAGGGTTGGTTTCCCCGTCATACTTTGGTACAGTCGTTGGAGCTCGGAAACGCGATGGGAAGCAAGCATTGCGGACGTTCTTCCCGAAGGCTCGTGGCCCTTAGGCGTCAGGAGATGTGCTTCGTCTCCGGTCCTCGTCGCTGTCGTAGCGGCCCCCACACCGCTTGTTGTACTCCTTGCGTGGCTGGTGCTCATTGTGGTCGTCCCGATCCGTGGCCGCCTTCTGTCGAGCTCGAATGGTGTCGCGGGCGTCACTATCGGGGCCGAGACGTTGCTTGACAGGAACGTTGACTTCTATGGAGTGGTTCGGATGCTGCGATAGGGCGGTCAGTTAACGGTGCTCGGAGTGCCCGTGCCCACGTGAGCCCCACTTGCTTGACGCGGAGCTTTCCGCCTGCTGGACGACAGCAGTCTCAAGAAGCATCTTGAGCTGCTGGTGCACCTCCTTCTCCTGGGGCGTGACTGGAACTGGGATCTTCCAGAGAAGCACGGCTGCTGCTGCCAGGTTTTGAGATGCCCGCTTGAAGACAGGCGTGCCGTTGCCGACGTCGCGGTCGTCGTTGATGATGCACTGTTGGACGTCCTGTGCGCGTGCGAGAGCGGGAGTCGGCTCTGCGCCCTCTCTGAGCTTCTGACGGAGCAAGGCACGCTCGTCGTCAAGCTGGCGCTACGCTTCGTCGAGCTCGTCCAGACGAGCACGATGCGCATCGTTCGCGGGCCCGTCCGGAGGAGGCGCGCGCTGGTCGTTGTTCGCCGTTGAGCTGTGGGAAGAATGGACGGCCCCATCCAGAGTCTGGCACATGAAGCACTCGTGAGTGGGGTCGTATGGTGCTAGCACTTGCTCGCTCGGCGGAGGCTCGACTGGCTGCTTGCCGTCCCCCTTGGTGTCGGTGGACGCGACGGTGGCGGGGTTCGGCTCAGCGGACGCCGGATAGTGCGGCAGACCCGGCTGGCCTCCGGGTACATGGTGTTGTAGGAGTCCATGAACTCGTCCCAGGTGAGCTGATCATGCCCCGTGGCCTAGAACACGAGGTTGGAGATGGAGTATGCGATGATGCGAAAGTGCTCCTAGGTTGGGGTCGGCCCCAGCATCTTTGCCAGGTCATCACCCAGCATCCCCATGATGAAAGCGGTGGGACCCGACATGCCCTGAGGCACCTCGGGCTGCTTGCCCTGATCCTTGGTGGCGGGCTCGTTGACGGGAGGTTCAGGGCGCGTGAAGAGGGCCCCGATGACAGGCGTCACCGGCTCACTGATGACGAAATCGAGGGAGCTGAAATGCAGCGTGGTGCCGGGCGCTAAGGAGAGATCGACGTGGGCCATGCGGACCCTTGAGTGGATGTCGAGACACGCGAAGTCCCCTACCTGGCGTGTCAACTGTCGGGGTTTGTCACTGCCGGCAAGTAAATTTATACGATCGTGTGTCGGGATCCGCACGGTGGCACAAGAGACACATGGGTTTATACTGGTTCAGGCCTCCGGAGAGTAATACCCTATGTCCAGTCTGAGGAGAGTGTTCTTTATGCTCAAGTTCGTAGTAGGGGATACAAACTGGTCGGGAGAGGGTCTCGGAGCCCAAGTCCCTGGTGCGAGTGTAAAGTGATTCTTGTAGCCTGAAGGTGTACGTGTGGGTGAAAAGCGTATGAGCGTGTGTGTGAACGTGACCCCTTCCTCCCCCTTTTATAGTCACAAGGGAGAGAGTAAGAGGGGTAAAACAAGAATGGAAATTAGATTACAATGTAGGGTGTCCTTCTCGATGTCAGGCGGTCGTCCGGACGTGATGAGTGAGCTAGGGACTGTAGCGGAGTGGTTGTTGACCGCATGGGCTTCCCGGAATAGCGGGTTCTGAGTAGTTGGCGCTGGAGATTTCTCGAGCACGTCTCCGAGTAGCCGGGCATCGTAGATCATCAGCTTCGTACCATGCTTCCGTCAGCATAGTGGTTAGGCGTCTTTCCGAGGCACTATAGGGCTCTTTGTGAACGGGATGGCTCACACTGTGCCGTTCCTGGCGCAATGGGCGTCCATGCCTCCTGACACCTGACATCCCCTGTTAGTATGGCCCGGTATGGACAGGGTTGCACGTGGCGTTGCGGGAGTGGGTGCGCGCGGAGGACCCATCACATCAGGAGTGGGCCTCGCTTGTGGTTTGCTTCGCCGCGAAGGCTGGCCCGGTCGGGGGCGAAAACTACTCGTGCGAGCAAGTAGTCGGACGAGGCGGAAACTACTCGTGCAAATGAGTAGCCACGGAGGGGGCGGAAACTTGTCGGATGAGCCGCCATGTACTTGGAAACTTGTCGGACATGCTGCAAAGTACTTGGAAGCTATGCGTGACCTCCATGCCGAGCTTCAAGCCACAAGTCTTTCGCGTCCACAGCACGGACCGCCTACTTGAACTTGCCTTGTTCCTCGAGTTGGCCACCACGGTCGCCCCGCCTCAATGTTGGTTTTCAGATCAACCAACAAACCAACGAATGTCGTCTTGCTCTTCTTGCACCATGTGACTCGCACTTGATCTCGTCTGGCCACCGGGTCCATCGAACCAAGCCTACTTGTCCCTCTAGTCCTTCGGAGGCCCCGCAAGGCTAAGACCTTTCGCGCTTGTTCTTCACCTGCACCAAAGCAAATCAAGTCATAGCCTACACCTGCGATACTAGGCCAAGAGTCAGTCCACACAACGTTGTCAACCACACTCATCACGAGTGTGTCAACAACACACCACAACACATAAAGAGTTACACAACCGACAACACAACCTGACGAAACACACTCAACACAAAGCCTCAAAACATCCGGTCAATCGCTCATCATATACAAACCAAGGCACATATCAACTTGGTTTCTCAATCTCCCCCTTGATGAGTGCATTGACAAAGGATAGTTTGAAAGCAAAACGAAAAACTCATTCAAGTGCCCAAAGCCAAATAAACACAAACATAAGGCCACTTGAAATGAGAAGGGCAAATGCAAGCTCCAACCAAAGACTCACCAAAGAGGCAACCAAGAACCCCAAGAGCTATACAATCCCAAAAGGTATCAAACTGAACCGCTCATCACTATTAATCCAAGTGTCAAAACATGCTCATCACTATAAAATCAAGGTTCATGTCAACTTGATTTTCTGAATTTTCTCCCCCTTGATGAGTGTGTTGACAACAAGTGAGCACAAAGAAATGGTTTGAGAGACAAAGGCCAAAAGACTCATCCAAGTGAACGAAAGCCGCACAAAGGCAAAGAAACAAAGTCACTTGGCATGAGAAGAAACACAAAGGCCACACCAACTTCGAAGAGTCTCGGTCCCCAAAGAAATGGGCAAAGGTGCAACACAATCGAGACAAGAGCAAGAGATCCGTCACAATGGGACTCCACACCAATCAAGCAAAGAACAAAAACTCAGAAGTAACCGCCGGCTCCTCAAGCAGATGCAAAAGGGCTCAAAACCACTGGCAAAAGAGAATAAAGCTCTCAAGCTCCCCCTAAACACATGCACTAGGGACAAGGAGCATACAAAGATCACCCTAAATGTATGTGATAGAGCAAAGAGCAAAACACAAGCTCAAACTCAGGCAAACAAAAGAAACTCACCAAAGCCCCCTTACACAAATGCATACTTCCCTTGAACATGTGCATGCAAACTCAAGTTCTCCCCTGAACTGAGTATCCCTGTGGATGCAACAAATGCATGAAAACTGATTTTTTTTCTCCCCCAAATGCAACTTTTCCTCCTTATTAACAATGCATGAATCAAGGCATATTGTGAACTAAATACATGTCAAAGTATACACAATCTACACAAGCTTCTCAAATAGGTCACAAGCACTATCAAAGGCTATAAGTGAGACAAGGAGCAAGCAAGTAGATCATAGCTCCGTAAAAGCATTGCCATCAAGGGAATATCATAATACAAGCATGTGACAAAGTATTTATCAAGTTTAGGCATTATTCCAAAAGGTCTCACCACATGAGCAAACACCTAGCCGTGAAACATCCAAATCTAAACATGGTAGATCACACAAAGCTCATACGAGGATACCAAGTTGTTAACAAGAGATCATTGCAAACACCAATCAAGCAAATCAAGTCATGTCAAAGCTCATGAGCCATGTGTCTACTTCAGGAAGACATCTTCACAGGTAGACAGCATGCAACATGTTTTCACCCATATGTGAAGGTAAAGCATGTAAAGCATAAAGACATGATGAATAGAGCACATATCATATTTTTCCAAGCATAAACATTTCATTCAAATTTATTTTTGATCGTGGTACATGAAATGCCTTTGCAGCAAAAAGAAGCTTATGCTCCTCCAAGATGTGCAACATGGGCTAAAGATTCACAATGAAAAATGGTCTTTGACCCAATTGAAAAGAGTATGCAATCCAAGCACAACCTAGGCATGATATAGACATATAGGCTGAAACAAGACATGGACAAGCATCTACTCATGGGTGAAGAACATTTCCAAATTAAGCATTTCATTCAAAAAGCACTATCTCAACATGAATATATCACAACATCACCAAGAGCATAGCCAGACATCACCAGTTCACCACTAACATACTCAAAATCTCACAAATAGCATAAGGTAGTACACATGCCATATAGGAGAAGCTCATGTACAAAATGTAACCATGATATACAAAGGTGATCAACCTATCATGATACATAAATAAACATGATTCTTATGCTACATGAGAACCTCAACTAGTGTAGTGAACAAGGTGTGATATGATACAAATGCAACATGATATATGACATAAATGCAATGCGAAATGCATGGGGAGACAAGGGACTTGGCTCTACAACAAGAAGGCTCACAAGGAAACAAAGAAGCAAGAAAAACTTTGAGCAAAGGAAGAACTTCCAAAGATCCCAATTGCATACCATAGAAGGGATACCAATTGCAAGACCGCCAAAGATCCAAATTGAGTACCATAGAAAAGATACCAATTGCAAGACCACCAAAGATTCCAATTGAAGGATCACAACCGATTACCAAAAGCCAAATCACTCACTTGAAACCAAATTCCCATCGAAAGAAACTGAGCTCCCCCTCAACCAAAGACACCTAGCAAAGCAAAGGCAAAAGAGAAAAGCTCTAAAACCAAAAACAAAAGGAGAAAGCCAAAACAAGACACAAACCGCAACCCGAAGACAAGACAAGCCCAAACCTTCAAGGAAAGCTCAAAACATGCTACAGAATGCATTGACAATAGCAATTAGGATAAAAAACATTGTAACAAGATTCCACATACATGAATATAAGCATGGGCTAACAAGCATGTCAACTAGGTGCAAAAATATACAACAAGCCTAACCAAAATGATATCAATAAACACCATGCCAAACATGAAACAAGAACTAAACAAATGCATGATACAAGTTCATTTGGATCGACCACCAAGATATATTCTAAAGCTAGCATGACAAGATATACATTGGGAACATACATGCTAACCTGAAAAGGTACCATGAAACTAGACAAAAATGATATGAATGGACAACATGACATAACCACAAGAGAGCAACCATAAAGCATGACATGATGTTCATATATATCATCCACCACAATATCATACAAAAGATAGCAAGATATAGTATACAAGATCACAAAGCTATCGTGAACAAGGTGGCTAGCCTACCATGGTTTACCCAAGCAAGCAACAAGTATATACAAGTGAGCACAAAAGGAAAAGAAAACTCACTATACATGTATACAAAAACTTTCAAGAGTCATCCAAAGCGATGGGGAGAACCATCATGCCTTGATCACCCCATGTCCGAAGATCAAGCACCGTCCAACCCATGTTCACCAACTGCGTCTCCATACGTACACACAATGAGACGAAAAAGACCGAGCCTTGGATCCCAAAGGGTTAGCAAGCACATACTTGGGAATCCAATACTTGGTCACCCAGGTAAACGATGCACTCAACTTATCATGTGGGTTAGCATGATGCAAATGCCTTTTCGAATGAAAAGGTTTTCGAACACCCTTAGACCCATGCCTCAAAGGAGCCACTGCGAAGAAAACCGAGTGCTACCACAAGCAAAAAGGCAAAGATCCTTCGAGGTCGTAGAAGAACCAACACAAGCACCACGGAAAGCATGTCGCGGACCAACACAAGAAACACTAGAAACATGTCCATGAGCATGGCCTAACTCACTAGGAAGAGTGTCATAAAACCCGTCCACAAATAGTGCCACAAGTGTTCATACCATGACAAGGGCTATGAACAGCCATAGGCCTAGAAGCACCTCCTCGCCGCATTCTCCTTGCCCGGCGGTAGCAAAAGCTCTCTTGATGCCCATCCTTCCCATAATGAGAGCAATGGTACAAAGGCCTATTGGGAGGCACGGTCCGAGTGGACGAATCACCATTCTCTTGTAAGTGAGAAGTCCCTTGGGACTTACAGCAAGAAGCATCAACACCAACACTTGCCTTGGTGCCCACATTAGAATCACACGTGCCATGAGAAAGGCTATGTGGCTTCTTAAAAGCTTTACCACGCACTCGTCGCTCGTTCTCGACACAGCGAAAGCAAAACTCAACAGTATGCCCATCCTTCTTGAAAAAGGTGCATTGGAACTTCGGTTTGGGAACATGAGTTCCAAATAAGTGAGAAGCACCTTTGCCATCCGACACATCCTGGGAAACACCGGAAGAAGCAACAAGCTTAGGAGTAGCTATGAAAGAGCTATCCAAAGCACCACCACACGTGCCATCATCCAAAGACACACGCTCAAGAGAAGAAATCAACCCTGGTTGAGAAGACGCAATTTTAAAGCACCAACGTCAGAGTGACAAGAAATGCGAAAATCCAAACCCTTAGCACAAAGACTCTTACACCTTGTGCGCAACACCTCATTTTCAAATTTGAGGCCCTCACAAGTACCACATGTCATATTTCTCGAATTCTCAATTTCCGTCTCAATGCATCTAGCATATGTGGTACGTAATAGTTCATTCTCTTTCTCAAGGTTGGCACTCATCTCATCATGCACAACCAAATTGCCGCTCATATCATCGCACAATTTTTTCGAAGCCAACACTTCACTTTTCAAATCAATGCATGAAGTGCAAATGAGACCACATGAGAAAGTATCATCATTCACATCAATTAATGCATCCTCATCATCACAAGAACTATGACAAGCATCATCTACAAGCAACAAAGAGCACTTTCTACAAGGCATAGATTTCATATCACAAATTTTAGCCCTAGCATGCTCAAGTTCATCTACACATGTGGTGTGAGTCAATTTTAGTTCATTAATTTCAGCATGCAAAGACTCACAAGAAACACATGGTAAGGAAGCACTTATCTCCAACGCCAATCTCATTTCTAGCCTTAACAAGATCATCATTCATAGCAACACAAAAATTGCAAGGCATAGAAGCATTAGATTTCAAGAAGTCATATTCAGATTGCAAGAAAGCAAACGAAGCTTTCAATTCAACATGACTATCCCAAAACTCATCAGCATATTTTGTACTCAACTCATATCTCTTGCCAACAATATCGACACTCTTCTTTAGTTCCTCAATTTTAATACGCAAAGCATCACAAGATTTGCATAGCAAAGATGAATTAAGCTTAGCAATCATCTCGACATTAGCACAAAGTCGAGTAAACAAGCTGAGAGCAGCTTTCTGCTCCTGATTCCTCCCAATACAACATGCCATCTCATTAAGGACAAAGATTCTCAGTTTCAAGCAAGGTAAGGAGGAATCCTTAGGAATGGCATGGAATCGTTTCGCCTCTTCGGTGGAAGATTGCCCAGTCCTCCACATCCCCGACTGGATGCTGCTTCAGCACTTCTGGTGTGGGTTGTGGAAGGATGATGCCATGAGGCTTGATTCTCTCTCTGGAGACTCTTTCACGCATTTGGACACTGCTGAGGGCAAGGAGATCGTGGAAAACCTTCCTGATTTCAGCTCCCCTTGCATTCCATCCGATGAGGTGCCTATCAAAGAAAATGTTGAGCTACCTAAATCTATCATCAGCCAAGCTCAAGATTGCTTATCCATCCTTTCCAAGCTCTGGTTGAAGATAGCATTCCTAAATAGCAGGAATCTAAGGGAAAGATTGCTTCACGCAGATTCTACCCTTGTATTCCCCTCTCGTACCTCTTCTTAGACCTTCTCCCCAAGACCTTGTCTCGAGGGAGGATGGAGAGAATAATTAGGAAAGAACTACCATTCCCGACCAGGATGACTTGTTCAGTCCTAGTTACGATCTCCTAGGGAGAGTGCGATAGGCCTCTCATGTTCCTACATCTTGCTCGAATCGTAGTCATTTGCACTAAAGTTCGAGCTAAGGCCTTGGTCTTTGTTTTATAATCCATAGGATTCATTCTTTAGACCAAAGGAGGATGATCATATACCGATCGAGTCGAGTGAATTCACTTTTTCATTTTTAACTCGATCGATGCCGATCAGTCAAGGGAACTATCATTTCCTATCTTACATCTTGACATGATTGATGCCCAATGGGAGCTGAGCTTATTGGTTTATCTATAACCTCCCATTGGAAGTTTAGGTTGGAATTCCGGGTGTTTTACCATTTCAGTGGAACACTAGCTTCATACCTAAGGGTGAGCGTGAGTTGATGGATACTCCCTCCTCATACAGACCCTAACTCTTGAACGTACGTCTAACCAATAGAGCTTGACTCTATCCTTTCTTGAGGTTTGATACGTTCCTGAGTTTTTTTCACTCGGAGATCGTCTTTCACTCTAAAAGCACTAGCTTCAGTGCTTACCTTTCCATCTCCGAGGTTCACTCTCTGAGTGCTATATCTTCTGAGTCTTGTGATCACCCTAGGTGCTCAGTTTGCCTGGGATGACCATGTTTTCCTTTTGTTATCTTTTGGACTCGTGTTCGTATATATGGCACTAACCTTATAGCTAAAGCTTCACCGATTCATCAAAGATTGGTGGTGATATGGGAATGACACCACCAATGGTAGCTGCAAGATGAAGTTCCCATGGTCGAGCTTATGACCGTAATAAACAAAGCACTGCCAGGAGATAGCCTGGATTAGCATAGAATTTAATTTCCCTTTTGAATAAAAGCAAGAACGTGTTTTTAGGATAAGTTTTCCTTCGGGTATTTTTGGTCACTAACCTTCCAGGAGGAGATTGAAAAGAAAGATGGACAGGTGATGCCCAAGAACATGTGAGTTACATCAGCTCCAACACCTTGGTAAGATTCAGTGAGAGAACATTTACAAAGGAAGCTTGATCTCCACACACTTGAGTTTTGTTGCCTAGCAATGCAAACTTCAAGTGTGGGGGAGGTATGTGAGCATCTTGAGTAAAAGTTCCTCCTCTACCAAATCTTACCCTGGTGTGGAGATGATGTAAGCTCTCTCATCTTGCCCCACTAACTAGGTAAGTCCTGTTTTTTTACATTAAACAAAGCCCTTCCGGGAGATTGCCCGAGGTTCACCGCCTTTTGCTCATGCTTATGCCCCTTTTGAAAATAGCATGATCATGTTTACATGCTTTCTTTATCTTTGTTCGTATGCTCTGGTTTGAATGTTTGGGTACACACGCATTCATATGTTGTTTTAAATTAAGCATGGTGCTTAGGTTAAAACTGTCTTCTTTAGTCAAAACAAGACATGGTGTCGACTTTTGACTTATGAACCTTAGAGTTATATTTTCATAGATTTTGGATGCATGTATATGGACTAACCCCTGCAGGAAATCATCATAATTCAAATGGGCAATTCATTAAGCTAGATTGTAATGGGAAGGTAAGTCAAGGCGTCGAATTCATGTTGCACAACATGCAAAGGTGGTACATATGACCTCTCAAAAGTCTAAGGTAAGTATATTCCCCTTTGCCTATTGAATGCAATTATGATCTAACGTTGTTTGAGCAGATAACATGGTGACAATAAAAAAAACAACAAAAATATTTGAATTTGAATAAAGGCTCCCTGGTTCTCGAACCAGTAGAGTCCATCTTTTGTTTTCACTTTTTATCTGAAGAACACACCAGATTCAACCACCAGTGTAGGGGAGTTCTCTCAAGCTCATCATCGACATATCCACTTTGAGAACTCCCACACAAGGGTTGCACAACATCGACTACGCCTTCACAATAAGGACAAGGTAAACTACAGTGAGCCGGCTGCCCCACAGGTTAGCCAAATCACCGTTGGTCTTCCTTGATCCCCATATCCTTCAGAGCGATGGTATGTGCACCCTTCACCTCACTCTCCATTATCCATGAGTTTGGTTGAATTTCAATTCCTATCATTTGATATCAAACTCCGAGCTTCATGCTCTGTTTGCTCTACATGATTCCTGTGGTTGGCTTGCATATGTTTTATTGCTTACTTGTCATCTTGATGCTTGTGAACAAATATCATTAGGGAACTCTTGCTTATCTAAGTAGTTGGTATTTGTGATATGGTTTTATGATATGATCTTCGCTCTAAATGTTTTAGTGCTCGGGAATTTTATTTGAAAACATAAAAACTCTTTGCAAAAGCTCCTTTTTGATATGCCACAGTCCTACCAAAGCCATATGATGTTTTAGTTGAAAAACCTTATACTCATATGCTGCTTGTTATTGCATTGAGCTTTGTCAAATTCTGTGACCCTTGTGAGAGTTCTTTTCATTCTTTCGTGATCAAGATTCATGTGCACACCATATTCCCCTTGCTATGCTTCTACTTTGGAAGTTAGCATTATACCATCCATCCAATCCACAAAATAAAGCTCCATATGTGTTGATTTCTCCTTCCAAGTTATTGTTACAAAGAGACATGGCTATCAGAAAAAAAAATATGGACACATAAAGGTCCAAGTATTGAAGAAAAAAAAGAGAGTTGGACACATAAAGGACCACACAGAGGAAAAAAAGAGAGATAGCCATGTTCTCAAAAGATTTTTTATACGAGAAGGAGAATCATGCAAAAAGGAGTTCCATAACTTAGATGGTAATAACTAGTACCCGCTCCGGGCCTAGTGTCCACCTTACTATCACCATAATATCCATCATGTATGGTAATATCTAGCACCCACTCTGGGCCTAGTATCCACCTTACCATACACCTGCACATCTTGAGCTGATGGTATGATTTGATTTTCTATTTGGATCCGGTTTTTGACTTTGCAAAACATGTGATGCAAGTATGCCTTATCATTCATACCCTACCCTGAGCTCCACATAAGTCATCATTAGAGGTAGGATGAATAAAGGTAATCTAATACCTTGGTGAGGACATATACACATTGAGCGATCAAAGAGAATCAAATGAGAAGCTAAGCAAGGTTTGTTTTGAAAATTTATTGCAAAACCCTAAGTTACTTGACATGATGAGCAGGAGTGATTTTATTCATGACTATTCCATTCCTCAACTACCCAATATAGCATGATAGACACTTCACATAGTTCACAAGTACAAGGTATAGTTTGGAATATCTCTTATGCTCGCTTCATACCTCTGGATTACATGTCTCACCTTCATTTGTTCCCCTTTACTAGGGACGAGCAAAGGTCATGTGTGGGGGTGTGTTGACGGCTGTTAAGTACCATTTTTATGGCCGTCAACTCCTACATTTTGGTACATGAATTGCACATCAACACTAGAATGGGAGCTTAAACTAATACTTTCGACAAGTGGTGATGTCTATTCAAATGCGTGTATTTAGCTAAGGAAATAAGGAATCCATGCATAGTTGATCCAAGCTAATCAAGCTTCAGTCAATGAGGGGCTGCCACATAGGATTCCCCTAGATCAATGACGTCACCAATCCATGAGAAACACTTTCGACGAATCACGTGCTGCCATGTCAACATCACATGCATGGAGGAGAGATCATGGGGCCCACATGTCAGCCACCTAGAGGAAGCACAACACGATGGGACACCCGGGAGCGTTGGTCGATCCTAGGATCGGCTGAGCTGCCTCTAGCGCGTCTCATCCTGGCCTTCCACATGGTGCTTCCTGATTGAGCACTTGCTGTAATTCGGGCATTTTGGTGACATTTGGTGCGCATGAATGCACACCCCCTCCTTTATAAATAGGAGGGGAGGGGCCTCATTTCTACACACATCCCGAGCTCCCTCCCCTCTCATTCTCCCGTTGGAGAGCTGAGTTCTCACCTCTCCATGGATTGTGTGTGTGATTAGAGTGCTAGGGTGAATAGGAGTGAGGAGTGAGGTGGAGTCCTCATGGATGCTTGTTCTTCATTCAGACCAAAGTGAGTATTTCAGCATTTCTTATTTAGACTAAAGTGGGTTTCATGCATGAATGATATGTTCTTATGTTCTTGGCTTGTTCAGGTTTTAGAGTCGTGTTCTTCGTAACACGACACTTCGATCCTTTAGAGGTAGTCATAAGTTCATGTATCTATTTGCACAGATTGATCTTCCTTAGCTGAGTAAGAATGTTGTATCTTGTTCGCATCTGAAGGACCGAATAGGCGACCAGAGAGGGGGGGAGTGAATGGGAGCTGATAAAAATTCTTCCCAAAGGAGAGAACTCGGCCTATACCCCGATTGCCACTCCGATCACTCGCACACACCAAAGAAGCTCTAGACTAGGCACACACAAGCCTACAAGTCCTAGAGACAAGCCACGAATCAAGAAGCGGAAGCACAAGACAAGAATCAAACCACTCAAGCAAATCTGCAGAGTCCAGGACGGACTGTCATGGACGTACGGGCGTACCGTCCACGGCACCTTGGCAGACTGTCCGCACGGACGGCGCGGACTGTCTGAAATTGCAGACAGAACCACCAGAGATACACCTCGAAAAATCAGACTGTCCGCGAGGGACCCGTAGACTGTCCGGCACGATACGGACCGTCCGGCACTCAAATACAGACCGTCCGCAAACCTCTTGCCACCAAAAGCTCATGAACCAACGGATCGAAACACGGGCACGCAAGAACTTGCGAAGAACACGAAGAACAGCTGAGTTGCGTGCCCCTTGCGGATTGTCTGCAAAGGCCTGGGGGACTGTCCGCCAGGCGCGGACAGAGCTACTCGAGCTCGAGCCGCCCAAAGTCAACACCACCTTCCCTTCACCCGATCTCTCGAATCAACAATGGATTGCGACCAAAACATAGGGGAAGATGAAGCGACTCTAGGAGAAGCTATCCCTATGAAATCATGGCCTCAAACCAACTAAAATGAGAGAATCGAGATCCTATGAAAACACCTCCATGAACTCGGGTTCCACCAAGAACTCACAAATCGAAGGGTTTTGCCGGCGTTTGAGGGGTCAAGATCATACCCAAAGATGCAGAAGACATCCACCCATGATCCCCTCAAAGAAATCAGAAGAGAAACGCCCTCAAATCGACGAATCAAGCGAAGAACAAAAGCCCCCAAAAAATAGCACCGAAAATGACACGAAATTACAAGAGCTAAGAAAGAGATAGAATCACAACGCCGATTTCTTCCATACATCCAGAGGTCAGAGTCTATACAAGAATCTAGCATAAGGAAATATTGGGAAAAAGAAGCAGTTTGGAGCGATTCACCCTAGCCATCCTCCTCTACTTTCTATTTATACTTAAGTCTCCTGGAGGTGGCAAATGAGCCTACTGCCCCTAGTGCATAAATGTAAGATACACACTCCTCAGGGGCATTTTGGTCCAAGTCAAGCATATTCTCATCGAGCGGACATGCTTCCACCGCGGACTCGCTTAGCCTCGACGCAAGCCTCACGATCACGTCACGTGCCCCCCGCCTCGAAGTTTCCCGATGCTCTCAGATCACCGTCTCCGTTGCGTTGGGCCTTCGGGCTTGGTTTTGAGGCCCAAACCAAGAAACTGTCCACCGATGGTTTGTGGGCAAACCACCAAACCCCGCGTGCAAGCTTCGGCCTCGAACCGCTACCTTGCACCGGCCCATGTCCATGACTTCAACTCGCTCTTCTTGCACCATGCGGCTCGCACTTGACCCCATCGGCCACCGGGTCCATCGAACTAAGCCTACTTGCCTCTCCATCACCCGGAGGCCACCACGACATAGGCCTTCGCGCTTGTTCTTCACCTGCACTAACACGAGTCAAGCTGCAACCTGCACCTGCAATACTAAGACAAGCATTAATCACACAACGTTCTCAATCACTCATCACTGAGGAGCGACCCACCACTAGTCTTCGGACGCTCCTGGTCCTCAATCTCCCCCTTGATGAGTTCATAGACAACACCCATAGTAACCAACTCAAAGAAAAAAGAAAATAGCCACGAACACAAACCTCCAACAAGTGATCCAAAGCCAAAGAACAAGCGAAAACAAGATCACTCACCAGACCAAGTCTCCACCCCCTAAGGCAAGGGCAACGGCTCAACACACCCGAGACAAACAAAGCTCTTCACAAAGAGCACACCACAAAGCACAAAACTCAGGCAAACCAAAGGAGCTCCGCCTGCACATATGCAAACTCCCCCTGAACTAGTGCAAAACTTTTCACAATTTCTCCCCAACAAGCAAAATCTCACAAAATTCTCCACATATTCTCCCCCTTGTTGACAATGCATGAATCAAGCTACCATGAAGGTGCACAAATGCATGTCAAAGCATGTACAAGCTACCAAGCTTCTCAGATATACAAAGAGCACAACAAAATGCTACAAATGAGACATAGAGCAAGCAAAGTAGACATGATGTAGTTAGCAGATTGCCATCAAGAAAGTAGAGACATAGATACATGTGACATGGCCAAAAGCAATTTTAAGCAATTTTCACAAAAAGAATTCATCTCATGAGCAAAGCCCTATCCGTGGTCAATTTGAGCAAAAATGAATTAAATCACACAAAAGCTCATACAAGATCACAAGTTCTCATCACAAGATCATAGCAAACACCCATAAGCTACTATATGTCATGTCAAAGCCACCGAGCCATGTGTCTACTTCTAATAGAGACTTCCCATGGTAGACATCATGCAACGGTTTAGCACCCAAAATATATACATCAAAGCATAAAGACATGATTATGAGCATATTTTTCAAAAATAAGGCAATTCATAGACCAAATTCATTTTCAAATTTAAGCATGGTACATGAAATGCCTTTGCGGCAAAAAGAAGCTTATGCTCCTCCACAAGTGAACATATGGGCTAAACATTCACAATGACAAATGGGTCTTTGACCCCAAGTGAAAAGAGCATGATACTCAAGCACAAGCTAAGCATGATATAGACATTTGAGCACAAAGAGAGCATGAAAAAGTATCTACTCATGAGTGAAGCATATTTGAGCATTTTCACAAAAAAGAAGCTATCTCATCATGAACATATGACAATACCATCAAGAGCATAGCATTCACATCACCATTCCCAAAGCATACACATATCTCACATATAGCACATCATAGTGATCAAAGTATATAAGAGAAGCTCATCTTAGCAACTATGATACAAAGATGGCTATCCTACCATGTTTTGGTACATAAATGAAAATGCATGCCTGAAATGCAACAAATGATACATATATCACATATATACATGAGAAGCTCCATGATCCAGCTAAAAAGGGAAACACATTCCAAGTTCACCTCGCAAGCGTGTGAAGGTAACTTGGTCAAGTGGCTTAGTGAAGATGTCGACTAGCTGATCTTGGGTAGGTACAAGTGGCTTACATGGTTAAGCCACTACCTACTCCTCCGAGGGTTCAGAAAACTCAAGAGATGGCACTACAACTAAATATGTCAGGTGGCTAGCTAGCCGATCGTAAGTCACCAGATAGAACAAGAGCAGATGACAACAACCATGAAAGCATCTGCAGTCAGAAATTCTACTGCTAAACTCCAGGAAGAATATAATGAGGCTATGAATCAAGCTGCACTATTGGAAGCAATGACGGATCCTCCTCTGTTCTCTACACTACCATATCAAGAGCAACAGATTCAGGATTTTCAAAATGTTTAGTATGTACAACAGCTGATTGCTCCACAAACAAACCAGTCAAACCAGGGTTTTTCAGCTGAACAACTACTTCAAGGATCACCACATAGCATTGAGATCCCAAGGCAACACTGGGCTCCTCCTAACCCTTTGGTTATCTAGCCTATTGTTCAGGAGCAGCCAATGGTGGAGGTGTCGTCTTGGCCAGTAAACTTGGTGAAGTCAGGAACCTTAAACTTTTGAGGAAACGGGATCTGATCGAAGGATGCAGGGTAAGGTGTCTGATACATGTGTGTTTGCTGCTTTGGCTTTAATCCGAATTGATTTTGCAGCATATTTGTAACTTCAGCCATGAAACTCTTCTGATCAATCGGTTGAGGACCTGCCGAAGGGTATTGCTTCATCATCCAGTGTGGGGAGGTAGGTACAAATGAATCATTGAGAGTTCGATTATTCTCATCCTCTCTATCAGGGCCAGCCTTCGCTTGGTTTACATTGCTCCCAGCAAATTCAATTCAGAGTTAGGAAGATTTGGAAAGACAGTTTCATGGGTATTTCTTCTCAGGGATTCATGAGATGAAGCTTACTGATCTTACTAGCTTAAGACAGAGGAACGATGAACCGGTGCCCAACTTCATTCAGAGGTTCTGGGAGATGAGGAACAAATGCTACAGCCTATCCCTGACTGATAAACAGCTGGCAGAATTAGCTTTTCAAGGACTCTTGCCTCTATCAAGGAGAAGTATGCTTCATAAGAGTTTGAGAACATCAGCCAGTTACTCCATCAGCTAAGTTATGAGAGCACTCGCTCATATGAACCCAGAAGGAACTTTCAAAAGCGAGTGTCCTATGTAGATTGCTCTGATGATGAAGAAGAAGCCAAAGTCGATTTAGCTGAGTGGGTACCGAGCAGGAAGCCGATTGCATGTCCCTTCGGCAAAAAGGAACCTGAGAAGTTCAGTTTTGACACAACCAAAGCTGACAAGATATTCGATCTTCTCCTTCAGCAAGGACAGATTAGGATGTCACAAAACCATACTATACCAAGTGCTGAAGAACTGAAAAAGATCAAATACTGCAAGTGGCACAATGCCACTTCTCACAACATTGAGGATTGCAAGGTGTTCCGTCAACAAATCCAAGGTGCAATAGATCAAGGGAAGTTAAAATTTGAGAGACCTTCAGGAAAGCTGTTGAAGATCGATCAACACCCTTTTCCTACCAACACAGTTGAAGCAACAAAAGCAAAGGTGTTGAGGTCTGATTCGGTTAAAAATAAAGGAATTATTGACCTTGAAACCCAGATGACAGCTGAAGAAGCCAAAGGGAAGGGATTGCTCGAAGAAGGAATCAGTTCAAAGAGTTCAAAGCAGCAAGTTACATCACATATTCTTCTGGGCAAGTTCCAACGCCAACAAAAGAAGATCAAGGAAAAAAGAAGAATTGGCAAGGCGTAATGCAGGGCACTGGAGATGTCCATTCTTCAGATATTGCTGGGAAGAAGGGATCAAGCTTCCAACATCTGACAACTATCTAGAATGTGAAGGCTTCTATTTAGAAGGGTAGTTATCCAAAAGGCCTTGTTTTGATAACAGGGACAGAAAGCCTACCAATCAAGATCAGCAAGAGCGGCACAACCAACGCATCTCAGTATATGATCGGCTGGGGGGCAAGGTCAGTGTGCATGATCGGCTGGGGAGCAATACCAATGTACATGATCGGCTGGGGGGCAAGCGCCAAGACAGTCGACCTAATTGGCTAGAAGACATGGCTATAAGCAGGGTTCCTGATGAAGACATGTTGGCAAGAAATCCAGAAAGGCGTAATGCTACATACGAAGACAAAAGCCAACACGAAGCCCGTCAACCTAGGTGGTGCCCAGAAGGGTTGACCAAGTCTCAGAAAAGGAGAGTCCAGCGCTTGCGACAATTGAAACAACAAGAAGAGATTGAAAAGCAAGCACTTGACAAAAAGAAGGTCTGATCCCAAATCTGGCAACCTAAACCGAGAGCTGATAAGAAAGAAGATCAACCAGTGGCAAGCATTAACATGGACTTCATGCTACCCAAGGAATTCATGACTCTTGAAGACAACTCAGATGAAGAAAGTTCAGATGAAGAACTAGGGATGGCTCCGTTAACTTTGGATCCAATGTTGGCCAGTTTTGAGAAGCTATATGAGGAAAAGCGTCAACATTTGAAAGCTCTGTTCCTCAAAGGGCTCGTTAATGGAAAGCCAGTCACAAGGCTCCTAGTGGATGGTGGTGCATCGGTCAATCTCATGCCCTACTCGATGCTTCGAAGATTTGGGAAAAGTGAGGAAGACTTAACCAAGACCAATATCATGCTACTTGATTTTGAAGGCAATTCGTCATCCGCGATGGGTGCTATCTGTGTGGATCTGACAATCGGCAGCAAACTCTTCCAACTACCTTCTTTGTCATCAAAGGGAAAGGGTCATACAACTTGCTACTTTGGCGAGATTGGATTCATGCCAATTGTTGCATTCCATCTATTATGCATCAATGCATGATTCAATGGATTGGAGACTCGGTGGAAGTTGTCAACGCCGATTCCTATTTTCACATTGCAGTAGCAGACACGCATTGGAACTTTGATAAAGACACCTTCATATTAGGGAAAGTATGGGAGACAGATTTCCTCAAGATGTCTGATTTCGAGCTTCAGCCGATCCAGGCGATCGGTTCTCAAATATAAAGGAAAGAGCAGAAAGCTACATCGGCCGATTGGAAGGATTGGACTTGAACAAAGCAAGGCTGATGCTCGTCAAGACCAAAGCAAGATTGGAAAATTGGATTAATTACTTAGCCGATTGCTACTTCTGGCTTCCTAGTCGATTTAGATTTTGGATGATAGCCGATACTGAGTTATCGCCTTTAGTGAAAAAATTGTAAAATCAAAAGTGTTCAAACACTTATAGCCGATCTATGATTCAGATTATGGACGATGTAACAATCGCCCTTAGAACAAAAAATATGAACATATATATATTTCTTTCTCTCATATTTCAGTACATCGTGTTTACATCCTCATTGAAGATTAGTGGAGTCAATGTTTTCCTAGACGGAAACGGTAGACAAGTCGGTCGACCATCATTTAGCATTTAATCTGTTTAAACGCTTGTTTAAACGGGTCTAAATGGCATTTAAACGGGATAAATGGTGTTTAAACGGGCTAAACGACATAGACGGTGGTAACCCATTTAGCGTTTAGACCCGTTTAAACGGCCCGTTTAGGCCGTTTAGGATAACACTGAGTAGAGTACATAAATTAGAAGATAACTATCCTATCTCTCGTATGATGAGGATATTGAATTAGTGAACATCAGAGAGAGAGGGGTGCTGCGAAGAGGAAACAGAAGACTAAGATCTTCCCCAGAATCTGTGATCTTCCGCCAAGAGCTTCACGAGTTGATGACCAAGATGGTCGTCCCCTTGGCGCGCTCTTCCTCCGACACCGGTGCAGCGAGACATTCTACCTTGCTCCTTCCCTTCAGCCGTTGAACCCAAGCTTTTCACAAGGATTCTTTTAGCTGTTGTACCTCCTGGCTTCGCAAGAAGGGTTGGATAAGGCGAGGTAACGCTGCACTACTTCACAAGAATTCTTTTAGCCATGGTAAGAAAGGGAAAGGAAGAAACAATCAAACAGCAAAAGCCTACACCCTATCAGATCTAGTCTTTGCGCCATGGTGGAAGAGGTGAGGAGCCGATGTACATTCGGTTGCTATTTATAGCCCAAACCAGAGGGAATGGAAGCTGAAGAAGATAAGAAGGAATAAAAAAAGATACCAGATCTGGTCAAATTGGAAACAGTACTTCTGTGAATGGCTCAGTTTTCAGAGGCTGACATTGATTTCAGTGATCCGTTTCCCCAAAAAAGGGAGGAGCGCTCAAGCTATTTAAGGAAAAAAACTCTGTACTCCAGAAGAGGAGAAAGTAAAAAGGGGTATTCCTCAATATTACTAAAGATATCAACAAGCTTACTAGCAGCGACATGAAGCAAAACTATTTCAAGAAGACGCTTGTTGGAAAAACAAAGTTCTAAATCTTCCTGAGTACGCTCCAAGAGGAAAATGTCTCCCATCCCTAGAAAAACAACGAGCCGATCCAGAGATTTTCGGCTAAAAGAAAGAAGGTAGCCTATGAAAAGGAAACAAGTAAAGAACCATTGGATTATAAGTTGAGTTTTATAGGAGGGATGCAAGGAAGAGACGGTACAGAGCCACATGTTGACATTGAAGGGTTAATAGTATTCAAAAGTAGGTGAGAAGCATTCAACTATCATGATTCAGAGAAGTCACGAGACAAAAAGTGAATGCCGTCAGAAGAAAGAAACCATTCAGAAGAGGCATGGGTTATTCAGATGACTATCTTTTAAACACAATAAAGCAAAAGCTAATTACATCAGCTAGAATTTATTGAAAGCCGATCACATCGGCTAAAGAAAATTGCATCAAGATTTCTGTAAGTCTTTGGCCTTATCTAATTACATCTTGGTGATGTCTACTTCACCATCTACTTGATTCAGTTCTTCAACGAGGTACACCCTCCTGGCCTCCAGAACCTCTAATTTCTTCGTTGTGGAAATTACAAGTCGAAGACCTCACTTCTGATGATGGCGTTCGCACCATGAGTGTTGATGCTCATCAGGATCCTTCCTACATCCTCACGATTGGGAGACTAAAGAGGAGAGAATAATTATTGACAAGATACAAGAATACAAGAAATAGAGGCAAAACCTGATTCACAGAAAAGGAGGACATCACATCAAAGGTACAAGAAAAGAGATGGAGATGACTCTTATAGGCTAACTCAAGCGTTTGGGCAAAGGAACAGACGCCTTGCGAATGAGTCGGCCTTCAAGAAGCTGACATTGATTCAGAGACACGTTCCCCAAGATCAGCACCAATAAATCAAGATTGAGGATTCTCTACGTCGACAAATTGCAGAGCATATTCCATGGATAATCTTCCCTCAACAACACTAACAGCAACTGCAATCTTCATAGCACCATTTACAAAGCTCGGTCTAACAAAAGTTCATCAAGGAACAGTAATAGGTGATGCTTCTTGAGAATGTTTGCAAGAAGAAATGTCTCCCATGTCTAAGAAGAATCGATATATCCATCGGATAAATAAGGGTAACGCTGAGAAACTCATAAGAAAGTCTATGGACAAAGGAGTGAGTTTTATGAGGGAAGAGACAAGAACAAGATCACATGTTCGAATCAGGCATCGACAGACAAAATCCAAAATATTCAAAGCAGGGGCAGAAGGACAGTCAGAAGTTTTATAATCCTCATGTGCAAAGAGCCAAAACTACAAACTACAAGATGGATAGCATCACAGAGGAGGTCCAATCGTGATCGGCTGAACCTAAATCGGCTGTGTCTTCCGACGAATGATCTGCTTCAAATTACCTCAACTCTGCAAGAAGCTTTGCATATATTTCTCTTCATCCGATCAATGTCAGCAATAATTTCAAGACATGAGTATTTGTGTCCAAATCAGCCGCTTCGAGATCAAGAAGTACTTCAATCAATCACATTTGATGGATCCCTTCCTCCAACCATGACACCTGAGATATCAGCAATCCTTATGACTAAGCCATGGACAATCTTGGGAGAGAGGAGAATAATCAATCGGCCAATCATTTCAGCTTTTTTTTTGAGAATGCCAATCATTTCAGCTCACAGATGGTGGTTTGATGTCTCCAGGCTAAGGGATAACAGAAGAGGTTACCGATAGAATTTTGACGATTATCATCGGCAGAGTTTGATACAAAGAGCCATCAATTTTGATAGGAGATTAATTGCAGAAACTGATTAACTCGGAAAGATATGAAGCAACAAAAGGCAACCAAAGAAAGTCGATTTGTGGCCTCTAAAGACTCAAAGTTTGTTAAGAGATCTATCACATTCGACTAGGAGAAAGAAACAGAAATCGAGAGAATTTCAGAGCAAAAGATATTTACTCCGAAACTGGGGGCATGTGTTGACACCATTTCTTGACACGTGTCGATGAGGAGCAAAGAGCAGGCAAAAGGCCACAAAGCCAATAAAAGGAAGGGAGAAGGAACAACTAGTCAGTTGACCGTTTGGGTAAGGAGTCAACGAAAACAGCCGATGGCCAAAGGTAGGATATCGGTTGAAGGAAAGAATAGAAGGCGGCAAGAGAAGAAATACGCCAAGAAAAGGGAAACGAGGCTCAGGTGGGTCAACGTCAGTTGACGACGGGTCAAAAGTAGTTAGTGAGTCTGACTCTTGCACGAGTCGTTTATTTTAGCAGTCGTAGTTTCTTTTAGTTAGGACAAGTCTCGTCGTAATCGACTAGGAGTTCGTAGTATTCAAGGGTATAAGTAGTGACCCTGTGCGGTCGGAAAAGATTGTACACACCAACAAACATAAACCTTTACTTTTCAAGCAATTTACCTCTCAAGTCGGCGACTTCGCCAAAAAGATTCATTCTTCTTGTTTTCTTGTTTCAAGCGCCGTCCTTCGAGTTCGCCGGGCTGCATCGATCGTCCTCCGGCAGGCTTGTGAGTACCGCTTTACTGAGTAATTTCTAGGCTTTAACCTCCGGGTGCATCACTGTGGTTTCTTCTAGATTTATTCACAATTTATCGATATCAGCTAGATTTGCATGTCTTTTCTTGTTTATTTAGCTTTTATCACCAACTTATCTCGCTCGAGGCTTGATCGTATCGGCTAGCTCTCGCTGCGTCACCAGACGCACCGTCCTCACAGCCGATTCAGACCTGCCTCGTCACTGACGTCACCAGATCGATTGACCTTAGCCATTCTGAACATACTTGCACTTCGGCTGCCTATTGTCTGGCCGATCTCGCATCGACCGATCGGGCTGTTGCGCCGTGCCCACGTGGAAGACATCTATCGGTTCTCTAGCCGATCAACCCCGTATTTAACTTCTTATCCTCTTCCATGTCGATCAACAGGTCAGGTCGGCTGGCACATCTTGTTACATCCCGGGGATCCGTTACGTGCTACCACGGAGGACTTTATTCTGTTTTCTATGTCAACAGTACCTGTCCTTGTTTGCCATCTCCCTAGCAAACCCCTCATCCCTTCTCCTCCTGAAGCAAAACTCCTCCTTATGACCATCCCTCCCACAATACTCACAATGGAAACGGAATGGTTTTGGTTTAGGCTGTGGTTTCTCAATGGGCTTCTCAACAGCTTTCTCTCCTGGCTTCCCCCCAAACACATTCCCAAGGGTGCTCACAAACTTCACTGGTTTCTGGTAGTTTTCTGTCTTGTGGGGGAACACTGGTGGATCTGGGGTTGTGTCTAGCTTGTTTCTGAGGTGGTTTGGCTTGGGTGCAAATTTGTTCATGGGTGTAGTGTGTGGTGGAATAGGAATGTCCCCAACTTTCTCTTCTCCCTCACCACGTTCTCACCACTCTTCCCAGACCCCAAAGCCTGACCATCAAACCTCTTAAACTCAGCCAACATCAAACTCAACTAAAGTTCATGCCCAGACAACTAACTCATCAATTTCCTCAACTCATCATTCTCATCCTGCAGACGATCAACATAATGTGCAAGTTCCATATTTTTCACCGCATGCAATTCACAGGTAGAGCATGATGTAGGAATAGGAGCTTTCAAAGCAGCCTCAAGAGAAACTATCCTATCATGAGATTCATCTAGCCTAGCATGCAATACAAAACAAGAAGTGCAAGCACCTAGTAAAGCAGGTCTAGATTTCATCTCATCAAGCTCAATCCTAAGTATATCTAGTTCCTCAATCTTTGAGGCATGCTTCTCCTTGAGAGTAGTCAAGTCAGCCAGAAAAACATTGCAATCACCACAATCAACCTCATCAGAAACAACATGAGTAGATTTCAAAGCATCTATCTCAGTTCTAGCATCAACAAGCAAAGACTCAAGCTCAACTATGTTGTCCTTAGCATCACCTAGCAAAGACCGGAATTATCTCTTCTCCTTGTTGGTCTTTCTAAGCACATCATCACGGTTATCAAGCAGCTCATTCAGCCTAGGATTCTCTACTAGCAAGAAGTCGGGGTCACGACATACCTCATCCTCGGAGTCGGAGTTCCAATTCGAGCTATCCTTCCCGCTCTTCTTGTTGTTGGAGTGGTGCGCCATGCCGCAGAAGCTGCCTTGCGCGACGAAGCTCAGGCTGGTGAAGTTCTTGCTTGTGTGCCGCTTGTCCTTGCGCCGATCTTGCTCTTCCTCGCTGCTCGAACCGGATGAAGATTCGCTTGAGGTGGAGTCAATGTCGCTCGCTCCGGCAATCATCACTCGAGCCGTCTTCTTCTTGTACCTGTCGCTCTTCCTTGGCCTTCTCTCGCTCTTGTCCTTGCGCTTGTCCTTGTACTCATTCCAGGAGCGGTGCTTGTTGTTGTAGTCGTGCTTGGGCTTGCCCTTGTAGTCGTTCTTGATCTCCATGGCTTCCAGACACTCGGTGATGAAATGCCGTGCTTCCCGCACCGATAACACATCCCTGAGCTCCTCCTCGCATTCTTGTGGTTCTCGTACATCTTGCTCAACAACGCGAGATCCTCCTCGCTCAGCACCTCAAAGTCCTCATCTGGCATGGACACAAGACAAGACAAAGAAAAC
The DNA here is from genome assembly GCA_036936925.1 of Cenchrus fungigraminus. Classification (NCBI taxonomy): domain Eukaryota; kingdom Viridiplantae; phylum Streptophyta; class Magnoliopsida; order Poales; family Poaceae; genus Cenchrus; species Cenchrus fungigraminus. Next base: position 55,858,307 of record CM072777.1, read on the forward strand.
TGCATAGTAGCAGGGTTAGCATTAGTTCTCGATCTTGAGACAAGAGCCAAACTATGTGGATCAGTGGGGCTCTCGCTCTTGGCTCTCAAGCCACGATCAACCTCCAAAGACTTGAGCTTACAAAACAGCTCGTCCACTGTCAGGGTCTCATACACACCCTACTCCAAGATGGCCTCGACCTTGGCACACCACGCGGATCTGTCAAGTGAGTGCAAGAGCTTGATAGCTCTATCATGATCCATGTATGGAAGCACCGTCACATTGGACCTCATGTTGTTCACAATACAAGTGAAGCGCTAGAACATCACATCAATCGACTCACCGAGGAGATGAGTGAAGTTCTCGTACTCTCTCCGGTGAGTGGCAAACAAACGAACCTGCACCTGAGCGTTCCCAACATGAGCATTCCTAAGATTCAGCCAAATCTTTCCGGCCACATACTCTTCGTACACTCGATCAAATTCTGAGGCACAGAGAGCTTGGAACAAGTAATCCACGACCTTGTTGTTGGCCTCAACATGTCCCGAGCATCTGGAAGAATGAAATTGTCTGGAATGATATAGTTTGCATTTTGCGTCACTTCCCAGATCAATTGTCCTATCCCACGCAAAAACGCGCCCATGCACCTCTCCCACATCTGGTAGTTCTTGCCAGCGAAGTGCGGAGGACCCGACCCCTTTCCGTAGTCGCCCATCTTTGGATCTTAGACTGGTTAGAATCAAGAAGATCCATAACCGACTCTGACACTAATTGAAGGACCGAATAGGCGACCAGAGAGGGGGTGGGAGTGAATGGGAGCCGATAAAAATTCTTCTCAAAGGAGAGAACTCAGCCTATACCCCGATTGCCACTCCGATCACTCGCACACACCAAAGAAACTCTAGACTAGGCACACACAAGCCTACAAGTCCTAGAGACAAACCACGAATTAAGAAGCAGAAGCACAAGACAAGAATCAAACCACTCGAGCAAATCTGCAGAGTCCAGGACGGACTGTCCGGGATGTATGGGCGTACCGTCTGCGGCACCTGGGCGAACTGTCCGCACGGACAGTGCAGACTATCTGAAATTGCGGACAGAACCACTAGAGACGCACCCGAAAAATCGAACTGTCCGTGAGGGACCTGCGAACTGTTCGGCACGGTACGGACCGTCCGACACTCAAGTACGGACCGTCCGCAAACCTCTTGCCACCAAAAGCTCCTGAACCAACGGATCGAAACACGAACACGCAAGAACTAGCGAAGAACACGAAGAACAGCTGAGTTGTGTGCCCCACGCGGACTGTCCGCAAAGGCCTCGCGGACTGTCCTCCAGGCGCGGACAGAGCTGCTCGAGCCCGAGCCGCCCAAAGTCAACACCACCTTCCCTTCACCCGATCTCCCAAATCAACCAAAGGATTGCGACCAGAACATAGGGGAAGATGAAGCGTCTCTAGGAGATGCTATCCCTACGAAATCTTGGCCTCAAACCAACTAAAATGAGAGGAATCGAGATTCTACGAAAACACCTCCATGAACTCGGGTTCCACCAAGAACTCGCAAATCAAAGGGTTCTCCCGGCGTTTGAGGGGTCAAGATCATACCCAAAGATGCACAAGACATCCATCCATGATCCCCTCAAAGAAATCCGAAGAGAAACGCCCTCAAATCGACGAATCAAGCGAAGAACAAAAGCCCCCAAAAAATAGCACTGAAAATAACACGAAAATCACAAGAGCTAAGAAGGAGATAGAATCACAATGTCGAATTCTTCCATACATCCAGAGGTCAGAGTCTATATAAGAATCTAGCCTAAGGAAATACTGGGAAAAAGAAGCAGTCCGGAGTGATTCACCCTAGCCATCCTCCTCTACCTTCTATTTATACTTAAGTCTGCTGGCGGTGGCAAATGACCCTACTACCCCTAGTGCATAAATGTAAGATACACACCCCCTCAGGGGAATTTTGGTCCAAGTCAAGCATGTTCTCATCTAGCGGACACGCTTCCACCGCGGACTCGCTTAGCCTCGACGCAAGCCCCACGATCACGCCACGTGACCCCCGCCTCGATGCTTCCCGACGCTCCCAGATCACCGTCTCTGTCACGTTGAGCCTTCGGACTTGGTTTTGAGGCCCAAACCAAGAAACCGTCCACTGATGGTTTTGTGGGCAAACCACCAAACCCCGCATGCAAGCTTCGGTCTCGAACTGCCACCTTGCACCGGCCCATGTCCATGACTTCAACTCGCTCTTCTTGCACCATGCGGCTCGCACTTGACCCTATTGGCCTCCGGGTCCATCGAACCAAGCCTACTTGCCTCTCCATCATCCGGAGGCCACCACGGCATAGGCCTTTCACGCTTGTTCTTCACCTACACCAACACGAGTCAAGCCGCAACCTACACCTGCAATACTAAGCCAAGCATCAGTCCACACAATGTTGTCAATCACTCATCACTTAGGAGCGACCCACCACTGGTCTTTGGATGCTTCTGGTCCTCAGCATCTAGCCTTCCTGTTGCAACATGATTCGACGATGTGCTAAGGACTTAGTCGTTCTTACAGGTTCGACACTCCTTATTTATACGGAGTGCTATAGTAGGGCTAGCAGCCTAGGAGACGTAGTCCGCTATAGAAGTAATCGGTAATGTAGACGTGGTGTCTAGACTCTGGTTATCCTTCGAATACCACGTGCTCTCGCGTAACGATAGAGATAGGCTGCAACAGTGACAGCTGTTGCACCCTTTGAAATCCTCCGCGCCCGGGTACCGAGTAGGGCCATAGGTCGGAATGCCTTAGACCTTTAAAAGCTAGGGCGGGTCGGCGCCCCGAAGTGAGATCCATAATGACTAGTTCCTTTCCTAGACTCAAGACCTTCAGGAAGTGCTTCTCATCTCCCATCTATCCTAGTAGGAGTTTGGTGTCCTTGGACCCGTCTATACTAGAGTAGAAGATAGTACACATAATTCATTATATTCGATAACCCTTGGAATACTCTCCTTCCTCCGGGAAGTGCTACAACAGTATTTTTGTGTGCTTGCGGATTCATTCGTACTTGTCGGTGTACCCAGGTTGTTCTTACGCTCACCTAACAGGCACCGTTAGTAGTGACGTTAAGAAACACCAACACGAACCCCACGAGCAGTGCAAGTCGAACCATCGAAGCCCCTCAGCAGTCAAATCTAACCCTTTGTCTTCCACATCCCTTGATTCATTTGTCAAGACATATCCTGAACCACGAACGTCAAAGGAAGAAGAAATCCAACCTTCGATGTTCACTTCCTCATTCAAGGATGACCCTCATAAAAATCTTAGAAACACCCTGAATGATCCTGATGAGATAGAGCCTACGGTACCTCATCTTCCTTCCAAAGATTCCATTCCAAAGAAGTTCACGAAGGAAGAACTGTCGAAGGAATTGAGACGCTCTTCCGAAGCATTTTGGATTAGCTCATCTTCCATGACTATCACTTGCACCATAAGAGGGACAACCGTAGAAGCCCTTCACGACCCCTCTGTCGAGGCTTGCATCATGTCTAAGATCCGAATGGAAAACCTTGTTGGTCGCAAGCCTCTAATCCTGTCTGACAAACTCTTCCTTTCAAATCCTTATGGATACTTTGAATGTCGGGGGATTGCGAGGGATGTCTCGATCACCATAGACAAAATCGAGGTGAGCTTAGACTTCTACATCTTTGACATAATCAATTTCAGTCTCCTCATAGGCTACCCTTTGAAGAAAGTTCTCCTCCATCATAAATCATCTCAATGGAGCCTTAGTGATGATCCTAGGAAAATGGCTACCACCATTCCTATCTCTTACCTAGAATCTTTAGTGGCAACGCCTCATCCCAATCTAAACCCTCCCGAGATGGTGATGCCTGCATCTCCGCTTATTCTATCAGAGCCTCTTCTACCCAAAGGCGTAGAACACTCCACCCGCAAAGAGCACGACTTGGAAGACCTTCACTTTTGTGAGGATGAGCAACCTTTATCACCCTCGATCGAGCTTAAGCCATGTCCCTCCACTAGTAGAAAAGTGATTATCAGTGACGATCTGCTCGTGACGTTGTTTACTTTGGTCACAGAATGGTATGTATTCCATGACGAAATGTCCGTCTTCGTCATAAGTTGCAAGTGACCAAGATTTGGCTAAAAGAATAATGATGAAAATATAATTTACATCACAAAACAGTAAAAGGAGATCATCATAGATTATGTTTTGGTATGGCGTATGGTAATGATGAAACCTAGTGGTCACAGATTAGATTAGATATCGTCATAATTTATTTGAATCATTTGGCACAACTAATGATGAAACAAATTGGTCACAAATTAGTAGTGAACTTAACGACGTGGGATGTGTCTGCCGCACGGCCCATAATTTTTTTTGTGGGCCACAACTAGGTCCTTTTAATTGTCTTTCACAAAAATAAAAGGCTCCCGCAGAGCATCGAACCAGGGACGTAGTGATACACAAGTAGGAGCTCCACTACTGCGCTACATGGTCTTTCATGTTGTAATTATGCAGTTTTTTTATTTGTCACTTTATTAATGAATAATGTGCCTTTACCTAGATCCATGCGAAGTTGGGCCGAGTGCCCTTGATCGCGGCCAGATGTGTTGTGTCTCGTCGCCCTTCGTAGCGATCATATCGCGGCCAGATCGTCTCGGCCAGGGTTTTGGTCGTCGAGGCCATACCTTTTTTCTGCGGCAGCCGGCCGGTTGGTGATCGAGGCATCGAGCAGCGCCAGCACGCGAGACAAGGGCAGAGGAGGCCTTGGGTGCAGGAAACAAGCGCTGGCGTGATGAGGTGAATTTGATTTTAATTTTTTCAGATATTCATATGTGTTTGAAGGGTTTGTTCATATATGTATCAATGGTTTTAATTTTTTTGATCCTATTTGCATCCGAATATCAATTAATTGTATAAATATGCAATTTTTTGTATTGTGTTCAGTTTAATATTTGTTTGGGTGTTTTTAAAATTTTTGATCTGTTTGTCAAAACAGATGGATAGAAGCTGGATATTTGGGAAACAATTCACACCTGCATATTTGAAAGGAGTTGAAGAGTTTATGAAATTTGTTAGGGAAAGATACTCTGAAGACACCGACATACGTTGTCCTTGCTGCAATTGTCTTAATCAAAGGGTGCGGCACCAGCATGATGTAGAAAACCATATACACATCTTTGGAATGTCAGCTACATATACCAGGTGGATTCATCATGGGGAGTCTGCAGATAGTACTGAAGTTGAGAATACAGAGCACCAGGATGTGGAAGGTGATCATGACTATGGGATACATGTGGACGTGGATGATGATGGTCATCTTGATGAGGATCTTGGAGTACCAGAGATGATTGGAGATCTGTATGCTCAAGCAGAGGCAGATGGAGAACAGCCAAGGTTTGTAAGAGTCCTTGAAGATGCGAAGAAGGCACTTAGCCCAGGATCTAGGCATTCGAAATTTTCTTTTATGGTGAGGATGTTGTATATCAAGTCTCGTTATCGAATCAGCAATGCAGGATTTTCCACGATGATGAACTTGATCTCATCAGGATACCCTATGAGTGAGTTGCCAAATTCTTATGATGAGGCAAAGAAATACCTTCGAGAGTTGGGCCTTAGATACGAAAACATACATGTGTGCAAGAACAATTGTGTGTTGTTTTGGGATTCGAAAACATCCAAGTATGCCAAGTTGAATGTGTGCCCAGTATGCAAGGAGTCCAGATGGAAAGATGAAATTGAGACCAAGCCGGTTCCACACAAGGTACTGAGACATTTTCCACTTTTGCCAAGGTTGAAGAGAATATATGCTTCAAAGCGTACTTCTGAGGAAACTAAATGGCACATGAAAGTGAGGACGCTAGTGGACAATGTCATGAGCCACCCAGCTGATGGGGATGCATGGAAGTACTTTGACAGTAAGGAAAAATCCTTTGCAGCTGAACCTAGGAACTTGAGGCTTGCCTTAGCTACAGATGGGTTCAATCCATTTGGCAACATGAGTACCCAGTACAGTATGTGGCCAGTGCTTCTGACGCCACTGAATCTCCCACCTTAGGAATGTGTGAATCCAGCAAATTGCTTTATGTCTTTACTCATCCCAGGTCCTAAATCTCTAGGAAAGGATTTTGATGTGTTCCTTGAGCCCCTAATTGAAGAACTACTAGAGCTATGGAAGGGTGTCAGTACCTATGATGCATGTACTGGTAGGAAGTTTGACCTTCGTGCTGCCGTGCTATGGTGTATACATGATTATCCAGCGTTGAGCACTTGTCTGGGCGAACAACAAAAGGGTATTATGCATGTATTTACTGCGACAAGGATCCTTTGTCTCGGGCAATAAGGAATAAGATATGTTACATTGGACATCGTCGATACCTTCCAAAGTCACATGCATGGCGGAGAAGCTTGGCTTTCGATGGTAAGCGTGAAAACAAAGATGCGCCACAGAAGTTCACTTTGGCTGAGGTGCTAGAGGAGCTAGAGAAGGTGAAAGATGTTAGGCCAGGGAAGCAAGTGAAGGAACCTGAAAGTAGTGCAAAAAAAAGAAAGCGTCATGTGGGTCCAAAGATTTATAGCCGCAAATCTGCGTTGTGGAGATTGCCTTACTGGAAACATTTGAAGCTTCCACATAATCTTGATGTGATAGAGAAAAATGTATGTGAAAACCTTCTATGCACATTACTCAATGTACCGGGCAAGACCAAGGACACACATAATGCTAGGCTAGATTTGTACGATATGGGCATCAGACATCATTTGCACTTACAGGAGAAAGGGAACAACTCAGTCAGTGCTCCACCAGCTCCTTATGTCTTGGGGAAGGATCAAAAAGTTGAGTTTTGCAAGTTTCTGAAAGGTGTTAAGTTTCCTGATGGATATGCTGCTAACCTAGCAAGATATATAAGTGAAGATTGTGCGAGGGTGGTTGGGAAGCTAAAGAAACATTCTTGCCACATACTCCTTCAAAGAATCATACCTGCTAGACTGAGAGGACTGGTGCCGAAGGATGTGTATGAAGCAATTGCGGAGCTCGGGACCTTTTTTAGGGAGCTATACAGTAGAAATCTAAGGATTGATGTTGTGAAACGGCTCAAAGAATAGATTCCATTGATCATATGCAAGCTTGAGAAAATCTTTCCCCCTGCCTTCTTTGATGTCATGGTGCACTTGTGTGTCCATCTACTTGACGAGGCACTGCTTAGAGGTCCTGTACAGTATGGCTGGATGTACCCAATAGAAAGGTGACTGGGCACTTTGAAGAATTTTGTAAGGAACAAGGCGAAGCCAGAAGGATCAATTGCTGAGGCATATGTGGCAAGCGACACCTTGACATTTTGATCTAGGTACATGGAGGATATGGACACTAGATTCAAATCGGACGATGATAGTGGTGGAGAGGTGCCATTGCCTGATGACATCTCTGTTTTTCTGCATGGTGTTACTCTTATTGGAGGCAATAGGGTCCAGTACAATGATGATGATGTTATGGATAAGTTAGTTTGGTATGTGCTACATAATTGTGAAGAACCTGATGAATATAAGGAGTAAGTATGAGTTTTATTACTTTCTGATTTATTTCTGATTATACAAAATTTTCATTTGAATAAACTTGTCCTTGCAGGTTGTACAGAGACGAGCTGTTGCAGTAAGGTGCACAACTAAATAATGTTGATAAAATGGTTGAATAAGGATTTGCCAAGTGGTTTAGGCGCCACATAAGTAACTACACAGATTTAGTAATTAAATGCATATGTAATTGTTCAATTGATTATTTCTGTTGTTACAGATTGAGATCAAACGCAAGGAGAATCCAGATTCAGTTAGCGAAAGATTGTGGGCACTGTCTTGTGGACCATGTCTACGAGTTAAGTTTTCTGCAGCTTGCAAGATTAATGGTGTTTGGTATAGCACAGCGGATCGCGAAAAGTTCCTGCAGACACAAAATAGTGGTGTGATGACTCCAGGTGAACATAATAACAACATCATAGATTTTTATGGAGTCCTTAAAGAGGTAATTGTGTTGCAGTATAACTCAAACCTTCAAGTTCGTCGGACTGTGGTTATATTTCGATGCGATTGGTACAGCCAAGAAGGCAGGGGGAAAGGCCTTCAAGATGACGGACATTTCAAATCCATCAATGTGCAGTCATTATGGTACAAGACCGATCCTTTCATCCTATCATCTCAATCAAAAAAGATATTTTACATTCAAGATACATCTTTAGGTAAAGGTTGGCGAGTTGTGCAGAAATTTGAACATAATAATATTTATGATATGGCTGAAAAAGATGAGGCCAGTCATGATGTGCATCAGGATGATTACCATTCAGATACTGAGCATGTGGTGCAAGAAGGTGACGATAACGTGCCATTGCCAAATATTCAAGGTGGGGAAGCCACTATAATTGAAGGCAATTTGCAAGAATTTATAAGAAACAAGAAGCAAGCTCCAGTTATTGATGAAGGTAGCGAGGATGAGGAGGAGGATGAGACAGTGCTGCAGTACTGTAGTGATGATGGCAATGATAACAATGATGACATGTCCCCAGCTGATGAAGATGAAGATTTCTAGTATAATAATTGTGTTTTTTCAAGTATAAGTAGTTGAGATTATTTAATTGTATATGTTTCGAACAGCTAGAGTTTGTTTGAGATTTCAAAATTTTGTTATGACATTATGGATTTCATATGTATAAATGCTTCATCGGTGTCAGTGTCTCCTTCCCCTTCTCCTCGGACTTCACCTCTGGCAGCGTCTCCTTCCCCTTCACATCTGACTTCATCTCTGTCAGTGTCTCCTTCCCCTTCTCCTCTGACTTCTTGTTGCGGCGCTCGCTGACTCTCAGCGCGCGCTCGGTGGTGCTGGACGAGATCCCCCCGCGCGCGCTGGGCTGCAAATTTGATAAGTAAGACCATGAATCACCCTAAATGCTGATATTTGATAAACAAGACCATATTGTAAATAGGATAATCAATAATCTTGTAAAAGAATATTAATGCAGAACACTACCTAAATCATTGACAAGACCATACTGTAAACTGGGCACTAACTGATCATGAATAATTTCTACACTACCTAAATCATTGACAACACCATATTGTAAACTGGGCAAAAACTGATCATGAATAATTTCTACACAACCTAATTCATTGTCAAGTAACTTAAAATTTCTTAATTAATCCAGCAAAAGGAAAAATAGTCATTTATATCATATAAAAACTTTACACTAATACATAAGGCTACATGTGCTTGCTATGAACTATGCATAAAACTAAATCTGTGATTCAATATCTTCTACTGTCAAATGCAAGCGTCTGACATAGCAAGAAATGCAATGACATTGTTTTCCTTCAACAAGAATTAGAAAACCCACAAATCATTTCTAGGGCTAACTCTTTTTTAGTGAGTAATTGAACTAAAAACGATTCAACATAATCTGATTGGGATTGGGAGTGACCCTCTCGAAGCCTAGTGGGACGTCAGGAACGATGTCCCCGACGCCGGCGGAGGCGGCGGAGGCCCGGCGCAGCACCATGCCATGGGGAGCCCTGGTGAACCTCCCGGTCGTTGGGTCCCGCTTCTGGTTACTCGCACGGGCGGACTGCTGGGGGTTCTTCACCCGCTTCGTCATCTTCCCTCCGCCGGCGACTGCGGCGGCGCAAGCGGGCGGATGTGGTGGTGGCGCACGCGGGAGAGGAAGCGGAGGTGACGAGGTGGTGTGAAACTGTGAATGTGACGATTTGGGGGATGATTTGGAAACAGCTTTCATAGATCCGGGCTGAAAGGCGGCCCTTCAACGTGTTAAATACAATAAATCTTCACATCAAACGAATACACCTTCCTTGCTTAATGGCAATGTGCTCTGAATTTAACACCACAGCTCCCAGGTTCATTTGTTTTGAACTTTTTAGTGTGTGACCATGGCACTAATATTATTCTAATGAACTTTTGAAGGTGGAACTACACATCCCACATAGGGATGAACATCTTTCGCTTAGTGACAATGGAATGTGGGAGACATGTATGCTTTAGTGGTGATGTGCATCACCACTTTCTCAGAATCAATTGAAACTTTTTTGACAACATAATACACCAAAAGGTGGAGCTTGTGAAGTTTTCAGATTTTTTAAGCAATATTAGATGATTTTAACATTTATTCTTTATTAAATCAACAAATATTTACAATAATAGGCAAACTTGGTCTGAAAATTCCAAAACTTCACACAACATCATAGTTTGGATCCATAACCATACCAAAAAAGATTCAAATGATTTCGAGCAACTGGTACTACACATCCCACATAGGGATGAACATCTCTCGCTGAGTGACAATGGAATGTGTGAGACATGTATGCTTTAGTGGTGATGTCACTACGCGAGAGACGTCACCACTATCTACAAATCATCTTAAACTTTTATAGGGTGTTTATCGATGCAAAATGAGGTGTTTATGAAGAAAAAATTATAAAAAAACAAAGAACATAGAAACAATTCCTGTTTAAAAAATATAATACAAACGCTATTCAAAAAATATGAGCTCCACAGGAATCGAACCCGGGAGCCAAGGGTTGCAAGTCAATGGGCCTTACCATTGGACTACACAAGTATGTTCGTCAGGAATCGAGAGAAAATTTACTAATACTAGATATCAGGCTACCAAAAAAAGAGCACCAAAAATTGTGCCAAAATTTTTAGGTGCCTTTTTCTCCTGAAAAAAAGTGCCTTCATTTACCTCCCTCCCCACTTCTCGTCAAACCTCCCCCACTTCTTATCTGCTCGACTGCTCCCCCTCGAACCGGAGAAGCTGCTGCCGCCACAGGACCCATCGCCGGCGACGAGGTGCTTCCTCATCCCAAGTTACGAGTTTCCACACCGCCTCCACCTGAGAGACATGGGTACCCATGGGTCCCCACCGGCCAGGGTCCCAGAGGCCCCTGTCAAGTGGACCCGACATTCCAGAAGACTCGCCGACCTTACAAGTGGGCCCAGCGACCTAGTCAAGCTCCCAGAAGACCCGCGAAGCCTTGGCGTGCAAGACAAAGATACAGCGACTTGGCGCGCCGCCGCCTGTAGCTCCGAGTATCACGGGATACTCCTTGTAATCCGGGAGATAAGCCACCCACAAGTTGTAACCGACCCCGACACAGGTCAACCGACCTTGAAAGGAAATCCTAGCCCGTCCTCCCCATATAAGGCGGCCTAGGGCTCCATGCAGGGGACATCGAAACTCATCCTCGCATAATCCACCACAACTGGACGTAGGGTTTTACCCTCTAGAGGCCTGAACCAGTATAAACCCTTGTCTCCTTGTTCTTCGTCGCCATACTCGCCTAGTTCCGTGTGCACCACGTGCATAACCACCTACGCTCTTAGGTCCCGATCCTCTATTAACCTACAAACCACTAGGGCAACCCCCTAGCGGATCTGTCCAGGTCTCACCCCCTCATAGTTGACGCGCTAGGTAGGGGCGATCGGGAACTCGCTGTGCAGCATGGTGGCCCAAACTAGCGTCGTCTTCCCGGTGAGCATGGCGGCCTTCCTTGCCGACCCCGTGGAGATCTGCTTTGGATTTTTCACGATGACCTCACCTGCTCTGGCAGCTTCGACTCTCCCAACGACCTCCGAGAAGGTTGTTACGGCGTCTGCCACCGTCCCTGTTCCCGATCTAGTATCGGAGACCCACCCACCCAAACCCTGTGACCTTGTCCAGGGGATGGAAGACGTTATCGGCTCCATGAGGGAAACCTTGGAGATCTGCGAACGAGCTCAACGCTCGGCGCAGACAGTGCTACGCCATGACACGTTTCCCTTCGGCCTGAAGTCTGCGCCCGGCCTTCGCCTGAGCCAACTTTCCACGCCTCCTCAGATCCAATCTAGGCGGCGACCTTCGCGTGACCCAAGGCCTGCGCCTCGCGCTCGGCGCGACCCCCTCGACGTGCCCTGCACTTACCACAAGGGCGCAAAGCACACCCTCCGCAAGTGCCGCCTGCGGAAGAAGATCGACAACGAGCTCCCTCGTTGAGCTAAGCGACCTACCCAGTCTCCGGACTGCGGGAAGTTCCAGAAGGTCCGGGTTCGTATCTCCCCGAACAACCCGGAAGTCATCTTCCGTCAGGTGACGGTCATCTCGGAGAACGAGCCACCACACGCGGGTGCGACCAACTACCAGGAGGCAGCCCGTATCCAAGCAAACGCCCGCCGCGCTGAGCGACGTGCGGAAGAGCAGTGGCGTGCCCTGCCCTGCGCGCGTGATCTGCGCCTCGAGTTCAAGGAAGTCAGGATCGCGACCTTCAACAGCCCCCAGGCCAACCTGGGTGCGGCCATTACTCGACTCCAGCAAGTCTGGTTGCCTGAAGCTGAGCAGGCCCTCGCGTACCTCCGGGTCGCCAATGCCTTGGTGGAAGAGAAGAGCGTGGCCTCTAGATCCGCCGCGTCATCCTCAACCCGTCACTCGCGCAGTCGATCACATCGACCTGCGTGTAGCCATCTCTCCCCCGTCCAGGAGGAGGTCGCTCAGCACAACCCTGAGTAGCCCGCCCAGCAGCCTGCTGCTGCCCGCGACCTTCGCGTCAACCTCGACGCCAACAGGCGTGCTCACGACGCTCGCACCGTCGTCGACCAATGCCACCGGGAGCGCGAGGATCGCGAACTCTGCCGCCACCTGGACTACAACCGCGAGCACGGCCCGCCCGGCGGAGTCCACCGCATCATGGAGCACGAGGTCCGTGATCAGCACGAGATCGAGAACCAGCGCCGGGACAAGTACAACACTGATCACGGCGATCCCGCCATCGTCCAGCTCGACCGGGACCGGCAGCCACGTTCCCAGGTTGTCGTCCCGGATCGCAGCGTCCACTCCGCGTCACGAGATGCCACCCCGGCAAGAGGCACCAGCGACGACCTTACGCTTAATGCCTTCCCAGCACTGGATGCCCGCTTCAAAAGGGTGGAGTACCCCGACAACTTCAAGCCCAACATCAAGCCGTATGATGGGCGCTCCGACCCCAACATCTGGCTGTCGACCTACTACGTCGCCGTCAAGGCGGCCGGCGGTAACTTCGACCACATGACGGCCTACTTCCCACTGGTGATGGGCAAGGCCCCTTCGCTCTGGCCCAACAACCTTGCGCCTGGCAGCATCAAGACCTGGGCCGATCTATCCCAGGCCTTCACATCGAACTTCCAGGCGACCTACGATCACCCTGGGAACGCCTTCAGCCTAGGGCGGGTCGTGCAGAAGCCTAAGGAGCGGCTCCGCGACTATAATACCCGGTTCTTCGAGAACCAGAACGAGTGCGTTGGCGTCAAGGACGACCAGATCGTCGACAGCTACAAGAAAGGCATCAAAGATCGCAAGGTCTTCGAGAAAATCCATGAGGCTGGCCTGACCAATGTCAAGGAGCTCATGGTCATCATCAACAAGCTGATGGACATAGAAGACGCGCTCCAGAATCAGTTCGACACTGATAATGCTGGTGCATCTGGCACTGCAGTGGACAAGCTCCGCAAGCGACCTTCTGAGGTCCTGGTGGCCGAAGGGCGGCGAGGTTCGTCCTTCAACCAAGTGGAGTTCGACCTGGCCCTCGACAGCATCTGCGGGTTCCATGAGGGGGCCACCCACACTCTCCGCGAGTGCTCCCAGTTCAAGAGGGCCTTCAGCGCCTCCGCAGACCCCAAGCGACCCAGGAACGACGGTGGGCGACGCGACAACCGCCCCCACAACAACAACTACCGCTGTGACGACCGGCGAGACCGGCGCTACGACCGCCGCGACGACCGGTATGATGATCGCCGCGAGCCACCTCGTAGCGACCCGTCTCGCAACGACCCTGCTCCGGCAGCCGCCCGGGACGAGACGAACCTACCCCCTCCACCAGCGTCGGGCAACCCCAATGGGCCCTTCCAGGCCACAACCCGCGCAATCAACATGATCATTGGCGGAATCAAGTCCAGCGCCAGCAGGAGGCGCTACCAGAAGGACAAACGCGACGTCCACCTCGTCCACACTCATCCTATCGTGCCCCTGCGATGGTCTGAGCAGCCGATCACGTTCTCCAGAGCTGATCACTAGGTCCATATCCCAGACCCTGGGTCCTACCCGCTTGTCGTCGAGCCTACAGTGGATGGAGCCCTGCTCTCCCAGACCCTGATCGACAGAGGCAGTGGCCTCAACATCATCTTCGTTGATACCCTCAAGAAGATGGGCTTCGACTTCAACAAGATAACGGAGTGCGACGAGCCCTTCTACGGCATCATCCCCGGGAAGGCGGCCCAACCCCAGGGTCCAGTCTCCCTCCCGGTGACTTTTGGTACGGAGGCGAACTTCCTCACGGAGTACCTCAACTTTGAGGTCGCCAACTTCAAGTCCTCCTACCACGCGATCCTAGGTCGCCTAATGCTGGCCAGATTCATGGCCATCCCGCACTACACCTACTTGGTGTTGAAGATACCGGCTCCGCGAGGGGTCCTCTCCGTCAAAGGGGACCTCGTCATCTCCTTCAGGTGCAACACGGAGGCCCTCGACCTCGTTGCGACCTCCGCCGCTGCCGAGGCCTCTACGGTCTTGGTGGCTGAGGCCGCAAAAGTTGACCCTGTCGACCAGCCTGTCCCAGAGCAGAAGCGCACCGAGACCACCCTAGACGCGGGTCCATCAACGAAGAAGGTCTGCCTCGGCCTTGCCGACCCAGAGAAGACGGTGGTGATCGGCGACGGGCTCGACACCAAATAGGAACTCGCGCTCACCAGCTTCCTCCGGGATAACACCGACATATTCGCTTGGAGTCCATCGGATATGCCAGGTGTTCCTAGGGAACTGGCTGAGCACGCCTTGGATGTAAGCAAGACGGCGAAGCCTGTCAAGCAGAAGCTTCGCCGCTTTGCGAAAGATCGCAAGGACGTCATTAGGGTAGAGCTAATAAAGCTCCTAGCTGCCGGATTTATCCGAGAGTGTAAAAACCTGGTTTGGCTTGCCAACCCGGTTCTTGTACCAAAGAAAACCGGTCAATGGAGAATGTGTATCGACTACACCGATCTCAACAGACACTGCCCTAAAGACCCCTTCCCTCTTCCGCGTATCGACCAGGTCGTGGACTCCACGGCCGGGAGCGTCCTTCTCTGCTTCCTCGACTGCTACTCAGGGTATCACCAGATAGCCCTGAAGGCCTCTGACCAAGACAAGACGGCGTTCATAACGCCCCATGGCATCTACTACTATACGGCCATGACCTTCGGCCTCAAGAACGCGGGTGCGACCTATCAAAAGGCCATCCAGAAGTGTCTGGCTAGAAAGATCAGCAAGAACGTAGAAGCCTACGTCGACGACGTGGTCGTTAAGACCACTCATGAGGACAAGCTCATAGCTGACCTCGCGGAGACCTTCGCCAACCTCCGCACTTACCGCTGGAAACTCAATCCAGAGAAGTGCGTCTTCGGTGTCCCGTCCGGCAAGCTCCTCGGCTTCATGGTCAGCAACCGGGGCATCGAAGCCAACCCCACCAAGGTGGAAGCCATCCTCAAGATGAAGCGACCTACCGGCAAGAAGGACGTCATGGCGGCCTTAGGCCGATTCATTAGCAAGCTCGGAGAAAAAGGCCTGCCCTTCTTCAAGCTGCTAAAAAAGGCGGACAAGTTCGCCTGGACCGAGGAGGCGGACCAAGCTCTTGAGCAGCTCAAGACCTTCCTCACGACGCCCCCGGTGATGGTGCCCCCGGCACCTAAGGAGCCCTTGCTGCTCTACATCTCGGCGACCACCCTCGTGGTCAGTGATGTCTTGGTAGCTGAGCGACCTGAAGAGGGGCGACCTTAGCACGTCCAGCGACCTATCTACTATGTCAGCGAGGTCCTGTCTGACAGCAAGACCAGGTACAGCCAGCCCCAGAAGATGCTTTACACGCTACTCATGACTTCGCGAAAGCTTCGGCACTACTTCCAATCCCAGAAGATCAAGGTCGTCTCGGCCTTTCCCCTTGGCGAGATCCTACGGAGTCGTGACACCTCTGGGCACGTCGTCAAGTGGTCTATCGAACTAGGCGAGTTCGACCTAGAGTTCTGCCCTAGGTAGGCCATCAAGTCCCAAGTCATCGCAGACTTCGTCTCAGAATGGACAGAGGTCCAGCAGCCTCCGCCGCCGGAGCGACCCGAGCATTAGAAGATGTACTTCGACGGTTCCCTAAACCTCGAAGGAGCAGGCACGGGCATCTTGTTCATCTCCCCTATGGGCGACTACCTCAAGTACGTCCTACAGATCCACTACAAGGCGTCCAACAATGGCGCCGAATACGAGGCCCTCATCCACGGGCTCCGCATCGCTGTCTCCCTCGGGATCAAGCGCCTCCTGGCCTACGGCGATTCCAAGGTCGTCATCAACCAAGTCAGCAAGGACTCCGAAGCAAGAAAGGATACGATGGATGCATACTGTGCCGAGGTGCGCAAGCTCGAGCATCACTTCGAAGGGCTCGAGTTCCACCACGTCTGCCGCAACAACAATGTCGCCGCGGATGTCCTCTCCAAGCTTGGCTCCAAGCGCGCACTGGTTCCGGCCGGCGTGTTCGTCCAAGACTTACGCAAGCCGACCATCAAGCTCATCCCCGACCCAGAGTCGCCCGATGACGAACTTACCTCACCTGAAGGTCGCGAGATCCTCATGATCGACGCAGAAGACGATTGGCGCCTCGACTTCATTGCCTTCCTCCTCGAGCATCGAGTACCTGAGGACAAGGCAGAGCGAGAAAAGATCACGAGGCGTAGCGCCAACTACGTCATCGTCAGCAAGGAACTCTACTGGAGGTCTGCTTCCACCAGAGTACTGATGAGGTGCATCCTTAGATCCGAGGGCCTCAGGCTCTTGGACGAGATCCACGGTGGTGAGTGCGGCAACCACGCCGCCTCTTCCAACCTGGTAGGCAAGGCTTTCAGGTCTGGCTTCTACTGGCCCACGGCCTTGGCCGATGCCCAAGAGCTTGTACGTCGTTGCAAGGGGTGCCAGTTCTTCACCAAGCAGCAGCACCTCCTGGCTCAGGCCCTCAGGACCATTCCTCCGTCGTGGCCCTTTGCAGTTTGGGGTCTCGACTCCATGGGACCTTTCAAGACCGCACTAGGCGGCTACAAGCACATACTCGTGGCAGTGGATAAGTTCACCAAGAGGATTGAGGTCCGTCCCGTATCCAGCGTCACGTCGAAAGAGGCATCCAAATTTATCGAGGAGATTACCCATCACTTCGGGGTGCCAAATAGGATCGTCACCGACCTTGGCACGGCCTTCACAGGAGCCGAGTTCTGGGACTTCTGTCAAGACAGCCTAATCGACGTATACTACTCCTCGGTAGCACACCCGCGTTGCAACGGCCAGGTCGAGCGGGCCAACGGCATGGTTCTCCAGGCCATAAAAGACCGTATCTTCGACGGCTCAGTGCCTTACGCCACCAGATGGCTCTCAAAGCTCCCTCACGTCCTCTGGGGTCTCAGGACCCAGGTCAGCTCGGCTACAGGGTACTCACCCTTCTTCCTGGTCTACGGATCAGAGGCTATCCTCCCCACCGATGTGGCCTTTGGTGCTCCGCGCATCCAGCACTTCGACGAAGGAGAAGTAGAGCAAACATGCCGACTCGACCTCGACAGCATCGTGGAACACCGTGTGGCCGCGCTCATGCGCCACACTTGCCACGAGCAGCAGCTACATCGCGACCACGACCGCAATGTGCGGGAACGTTCCTTCAACGTTGGCGACCTAGTCTTGCGGCGGATCCAGAACACCAAGGATATGCACAAGCTCTCTGCGCCTTGGGAAGACCCCTTCATAGTTAAGGAGGTCATTGGACCGGCGACCTATCGCCTCCAATGGGCCGATGGCCAGGGTGTTCCTAACCCCTAGAACATCGAGCACTTGCGTCGCTTCTATCCTTAGAAGCCTTAATTCACAATAAAGATTTCTCTTTCAACCTGCTTGTTTCCTGTGTACCCCTCCCATTCGACACGCTCGGGGGCTTGGTTTAAAACCGGACCCCTCACGCTCGGGGGCTTGGCTCTAAGCTCAGCCCTTCACGCTCGGGGGCTTGGCTTTGCCAATCTAAGGGTCGCTCGACCTGGGGTTTCCACCTCTCCCTTTACAAGTGTTCCCTTACCACAACTTCTTATGCATTTTATAAGTATTTCTAGGTCGTGGGGTTGCTTGACCTTGGGTCCCCGACCCCCTCCGCGCGCCGGCCGCACCTAAGCCTCCAACGTTGAGCCATGTGGTCAGCAAGCCGTTCCTCCACTGAGTTGGGTTAGCGGAGGAAAAGGGGTCTCGCAACTTCGTTACCTTTACGTTCTTATAAAGAGTATATAAAGTCAAATAAGGGATCACGTGACATGCCTTTTTCATTCATGCAATGTTTATATTACATCAAAAGGGTCCGCGACCCACTGTTACTAACTGTTTGCCAGTTCCGAGCTACGCCTACAGGTCTATCTTCTTCATGACCTCCTCCGCGGCGGCCTGAATCTCTTCACTGGCCACCAGCTGCGACAAGGCGAGCTCCTCCTTGACCTTCTCCAGGTCGAACGACGGCTCATGATGTTTCACCGTGGCCAGTGCCGTAGCAGCAGCAAGCTTGCCGCTGTCTACTAGCAAGGTCTTTATGCGACCCTCTGCGTCCTCCAACCGCGTAACGAGCTCTTGTGGTCCACCCTCGACCTTCGGGGCGTAGACATCCACAAGATACTCGGCGGCCTCCTTGAGGTCGTCCAATTCCTTCTCAAGATCTGCAGTCATCTCTTGATGATCAATAAGGGTTTGCATCGCCCGGCCAAGGTCGATCTCTAGATCCCTGCGCGCCCCAAATTCATAAGCAGCTTTACGGGTGAAGTAAGACTCACTCGCGACGACCTCCTGGTGCTTTTCCTTGAGGATCTTCACCTGCTCCTTCGACTCCTTGAGATCCTTCTTCAAGGCAGTCTCCCTCTTCTTGGCCTCTACAAGTGCCGAGGTCAAGAATGTGTCACCACGACGGTCAAACATAAAAGACCAAAAAGGCGTCTCTCGATGTACCTATGGCGGCGTTCTTCAGATCGTCCTCCGCTTCCTTCGCCTTCAGCTTTGCAGCTTCAAGCTCCCGCTTCAAGGCCTCGACGGCCTGGTCCTTTAAGATCGCCTCGTCCTTGAGGCTCCTTATTTCCTTCGTGGCCTCCACCTTGGCCTGAAGCACTGCCTCCCGGGTCGTTGCCAGCTCCGTGTGAAGATTAGCGCCCTCCTTTAGCAGGGTCGCCCTTTTCTACGCGCGCTCAGCAAGAGTCTGCAACAACGCATCGAGATCGTTAAAACATTGCGTTTGGGCGAACCCAAGATGCAGCCCCAAAGGTAATGGGAACTTACCACGAGCATCCTGCCGATGGTCGCCTGCGCCGCCATGAAGTTATCAAGATCCTTGGCATCAGCCCAGATGTCGTCCTCCCATGGAGTACCTTCATAGAGGCAGGGTTGCCGTTTGGCTTCCCCGCTTCCATCTCCGGCTACCGCCCCCCACGTCCCCGGTAGACTTGACTCAGGCAGGTCTTGCTGGCGCGGGCCCTCCTCCTGCTGCGTGCTTTCAGCAGCGACCTTGGCCGCCGCCGACGGTGTTGTCCCCATAGCCTCAGGGACCTCGCTGGTGACGTCCCCGCCTGAGGTCGCCGGCGACTGCCCCACCGGCACCTTCACAACCTTCCGCTCGAAGGCCTCTTGGCCCGAGGCATTCTTGCTGCTGCCCGATGCAGCAGGAGCCCCACTGCCCAAAGTACACAAATCTCGTCAGCACCGGCGCACTCAACAAGCAACATAGATGAAGCAAAGCAAACAATCAAGCTCTGTGACGTACCTGCTGTCGGCCTTCAACTTCACCGACATTGGCCTAGGCGGCGCCCGCCATTGTCCCTCTCTCAACGCCCGCCATTGTCCCTCTCTCAACGCCCCACCTACCTATCTCTCCCCATCATCCACTCAGTCACATCGACGAAACCCTAACCACAGCCACCACCGATGAGCAGCTCTGTCAAGAAGACGACTTGAACTCACGCCGCCCCCTATCCCTCTCTCTCGCCTACATTTCTCTCCACATCTGTAGGTTTCAATTCGCAACTTGGCCACAACGTCAATGGTGGCAACAAGGGGTCAATGTAGGAACGCACCTGCAGGTATGTGCAAAAATGCAACTTTATTTGTTAAAGTAGGTCTACAATTTTTTTAAAGTACAAATGCAATTTTCCTGGTATTGTTATGGAGTTGATTGTGCAGTACTAGTCTGTAGCAGTTGCTTTTGTGACACCAATCTAATTGTAGTATAGTTATGAAGATTACTTCTGTCCATGCTTATGATGCATTTGTATTTGTCTGGCAATTTGTAATGTATTTGTCTGGCAATTTGTAGATCGGTCCCATTTATATTTATACTTATTCATAGAGTTTTAACAGTTTTTGATTCATTGTAATACCCTCGGCATTTGTGATCTAGCAGTCCACACATAGTTGTAGCTCTTATCTCACATCTTAGACCTCAAATCTATCTTTTAAGTAGTGTTATTACCTCTAAACTATTAGTTTAAGCCTTTTAAAATTTCTAATACACCCAATTTCTTGTCCTTCAAAGAACCTACAATAGCTGAGGATTATGAGAGAATCCGAGATAGACAAGTGGTGGAGAATCAAAAGATCTTTGAAGAGCTCGGATTGAATACTATAGCTTCTGAACTTAATAACTCCTTGCCACAATCTGCACAAAAGAAGGGGAAAATCAGCAAACAAGGGAACAGATAATGAAGATTCATCATCATCGGAGTATCTCCTTGGTAAGGATGATCAAGGAGATAGTATTGATGATGATGACACTGAATCTAATGAGCAGCCAGAATTTGAGGTGCTTCTTCTATCTTCAAAGTAGTGGATGGGGCATACTTGAAACATACATATTGTTTAATATATGGTACTCCTTATTAATATATGATCTAGGATTAAATGTTTCTGATCTGAAGTATGTTTTAGGATTTAGATTGCATTGCAATTAAATGTTTAATATATGGTATTTACTATTAATATATTGGATTGCAATTAACTGTTTCTGATCTGAATTATGCTCTTGGATTTAGATGCACATTCTTTCAAACATTCATCTTGTTTAATATATGGTATTCCTTATTAATGCACCTGACTTACATGAGTATTTTTTCCCACAGCTTATCTCACCCTGTAGTCGCAAAATCATCTCTCCAAAGATCAAGAAGTCTATTCCAAGAATGGCGCCTGGAGTTAGGAATAGTAAGAGAGTGAGGGCAGCTACTCAATTAGATGTGCTGCCTTCTGAATCTGAAACAAGAACATCAAAAAGGCTTCTTGTACACGATCCTACAGTCGCTTATGATGACAATTCAGCTGCAGAGGAATGCAATGGAACAGATGTTCATGACAACACAACATCAGAGGAAGGTAATGTAGCAGCTGGTCATGACAATGCAGCTGTACAGCAACACATCGGTGATGCTAATGATGACAACACACTTGCTGAAGGCAAGTCATATTTTTTCAGTCAGTTATGTCATCTTTTCTATTGATTTTGAAGAAATTAAATCATTTAACTAAATGGAAATACTATTTTGTAGCTGCTGAACAGCGACGTCCTAGGAGGCCCAGACCACCTACTGTGGAGGCCCAGACCACCTACTGTGGGAAAGCAGCTGGACAGGATGACCAAAGCTATGGGAAGGAGATTGCCCATAGTTGTTCAGGAAGGAAAAAGAAGGCCCCATGAACCTGTTCAAGCTACCAAGTTAGCTTCAGAGGCTGGTGTCACCATTCGCGAAAGCATTCCTATCCTTCCACATTAGAAAGATTACAAGAAAGATGACAAATACTATAAATCCTTTGAGGGACAGCTAGCTGTAAGTGAATTATTGTATCCATATTAAACTATTGTACCTTTAGCTTATCTGACTAACTAAATATCGAACTGTCATATGCCTAGGGTCGCTTGGCCATTAACACAAACCATGCCTCAACAAAGGCAGCTATGACCGATGTGATGCGCACTGCTATAAAAAACCAATGTTATCGACTCAAGAAGCGATACTTCAATGGTGTACCTGCAAATGAGATTGCGACAACTTCTCCTGTTGGCTACATGACTGATGGAGAATGGAGGGCATTTGTTGCAAAGTGGACAAATCCAAAGAACATGGTATGTGTATCACGTCTTACATTCTTCATTCACTATCAGTTTCCAAAGGATCTTATTTTGAACCTGTGATACCATCTAACATGTTCAATCTCTTGTAGAAAACATGTGAAAGCAACAAGCACAACCGCAATCAAGTCAAGTATCATCAGGCTACGGGTTCTCGCTGCTATGAGGCACACTTACATGCATATGTAAGTACAACAATACCTTGTTCAATTACATGCACATTTGTACTGAACAAATTATTTTCCATTTCATCTACTCTGATTTTTTCCACGATACAGAAGCAGAAAAGAAACATGGTAGAACCCAGCCTAGATCAGACTGAAGAAGTAGACGTAGTTGAGGCCTTCCAGACTTGCCATACCAGCTCCAAACATGGCCTGAGTGACCCGGCAAGAGAGGCACTAGTAAGTGCATAGACTATATGCCTACTAGTTGCTATTTAACATAAATCAAAAGTGGATTATATGCATACATATTAGTAGGATTTGAATGATCTGGTTCTTTGGGGTTTGTGGACAAATATCCGAAATTGACAAATATCTTGTGACATATGCCTACCTCAAATTTATTGCAATAATTATCAATTGTCATCTTCCTGTTGGTCAAATACATGCAACTCTTTTATCTTCATGATATTTCAGTCTGAAATGGAAGCTTTGAGGGCTGGACCTGTTCCTGAAGGTGAGATGCCAGCATCCAGTGTGCAGGTCGTGTCCAAGGTCCTCTCTTAGAATAGCTCCAACCAATTCCTGAAGAGTGTTGGCTTCCAAACACCGTCACGTCAAACAACACAAATGCCGTTAACAGCGCCATCAGCTAGCGAGGCAGACAGGAGATTATGACGAAAATAGGGTTTCATCCATGACAAACAATGTTCGTCATAGATTGAATCCATTTCAATGACGACACGTATTTCGTCACAGAATGGAGACCATTATGTGACGAAAATATTCCTTTCGTCACCAATGGACAAATGTGACGCCACCATTGTGACCAAATCAAAATCGTCACAAATGAATTTTTGTGATCATTCTGGCGTCTTCAGTGACATTAGGGGAATGTCATTGATGACAACATCCCTACTAGTGCTCTGGCCCTCGGAATGCTGCTATCTTTTCGACACCAATCATCCATGATGAATTCCTTGATATTCCTTGTGCCATGGACATTCCTGAGCCGACGACTCTGAAGTTTGAAAGTAAGAAGCCATCAGACGAGCACGATACATTCTCTTTCAAATTTCCCGAAGATCCATGCTCACATATGGAATCTCCAGAGTCTGTCTCACTTAGTGTCGTTTGCTATCCCAAATCTCACAACTACCTCTCGATCATTGCTTTTAATCTCTTTAGACGGATGGTTGTAGATGCTTTTAATTATCGTAAACATTGTAGATTTTGTTGTTGCACTGTGGCACTAACCTTGCAGCTCGAGCATCATCAACTAATGGCGGTGAAGATGGGAACTACATCGCCAAGGGCAGCTGCAATGGTAGAATTCCCCATGGTTGAGCTTGTGACCATAAACAAGCACTGTCGGGAGATGGCTCAGAACTCTATCCTCTTACCCTACTCCATTTCTACTACTCAAGAAAAAGAAAAAAAATATAGGGGGCACATGAAGGTCCCTAAAAAGACAAAAATATATGGACACATGAAGGTCCAAAAATCATTCATGGTTTAGCTTTTGATAGAGTAAGTACCGGGGTAAGTCCCGAACCTCTTCTTCTTTTCTTTAATAATATTTTCTCCTTTTAAATAATAAAAGCAAGTCTATGTTTTTAGGATAGTATGCACCTTCAGGTATTCTTGGTCCTTAACCTTTCAGGATGAGAATGAGAATAACAAGGAACATGTGATTCCCAATGACATGGAAGCTGCACCAACTTCACACTTGGTATTCTTCATTGATGGAACTACTCTAAAGGACACACCAACATCACACACTTGGTTTTGGTGTCGCATGACTCCAAAGCCCAAATGTGGGGGAGATCAGTGAGCGCCTCATCAAACATCCATCCAGTGGTGCAAGCTCTATCTTGCTAGAAACAGAAGGAGGAAAAGAAAAAAGATAAAGTTGAAAAAAGAGGAGAAAATAAAAAAAATATTTGAGAGATGAAAAAAGAGATACAAAAGGGAAAGGTTGAAAGAAGAGAATGAGCAAGAGAGAGAATCAGAGCAGGCAAGTTCCACAAGGATAAATGGTTGTATTACCAGCATGTCTCCAAGCCATGGATTTTCACCTCAACAAATCATTGGCATTTGGAAGATGAAGCCTTCGCCAACCTTTCATGTAGCATGCTAAACAAGGATAATAAGAAGAGCTACACGCCTTGAAGAGAGCAAGGTCACCTTGAGGCTTGAGCTAGCAAGTGCTCACCTTGTTGCTAAAGGAGAGTGATCTCCACTCACTTGACAAAGCAAGCTTTTGCTCACCTCGCTCAGTGATGCTAAGAAAGATTGCCAGCAAGCAAGCATGCCCTCCATCGCCTAGCTCCGCTCCACCTTGCTCTTGCGCACGCTTTGGAATAATCTTCATACACCCTCAGCTTTGCTTCGCCCATGCAGGTCCTGCACTAGCAGCCGCACTCTCGCATACGCTTGCAAAGCCTTTGCATAATTTCCATCCACCTCTAGCTTTGCAAAGCCTGGCCCTTGCAGCCCGTGCACACATAAAAGCAAGAGGAATGCTCCTCTCCCCTTTCAGGCCTTTGCTTCTCCACGCCAATTTGGCACATGCTCACATGCACAAGAGGAGAGGCACTTCGCGCCTCCAATCCTACACCATTGTGCTAATGGAACGCATCACTAGGGCCCATGGTTTCTACACGCTAAGTGTGTGTATGACACTACCTTGACGCTCACCTTAGTTGTGATGGTCAAAGTACCTTCCTCCGCTACAATTTGCATCAACACGGAGGAACCAGTGACAATCACATGTGACCATGCCATCGCTATAACAAAAATTCAAAGTATCCATCCTCATATGCTGCTGTTGAGAATACTCAGGTATGCGAAGGTAAGATTCACCAATCCTTTGCCCATAATCATCTCCATTTGAACATAGCTTGATATTCAATTTCATAATTTCATTATTTATGTTTGTATGCCCTCGTTTGGTTGTACTTCAATTGGGTACATCCATAGGCTCTTTAAAGTAAGCATGATGCTTAGGTTAAAACAGCCTTCTTTAATCAAATTAGACATGGTGTCAAAATTTGATTAATGAACTGTTGAGCTACGATCATAAACTTTGGATGCATATATCTTTTGTGGACTAACTCCTGTAGACAGACTTCAAATAAAACGAAGAGATGATGATGGGTGAGTCCTCAAGCTAAATCTATATGGGAGATGAACCAAGGCTTGGGACACACTCCAAACTTCAACAAAAGTTGCACGACGTACAAAGAAGGCACATATCAACCTTGAAGAAGCACTATGATTATTCTGCCAAATGCCCCTTTGTTATGTTCATGCATCTTTATGTTCACCTTGGTTAAGTTATGCAAAAAGGACAAAATTTGGTGAACCATACAATGAAAACTTTTTCTCAAATAAAAAGTCTCTCTAAAAAAAGAAAAAAAACTTTTGAAATAAATTGATGGCAAACACCTTGGGATCCATGCTTCTTGAGTTTTAAAATCTGATCTTCCTTAAGCATGGATCTAAATAACGAATCTCAAGGCAATAAAAGAACCCTTTAAAAAAATCTTCAAGTGTCTTTCGAGTATATGTTGTGCACTAACCTTTTGCTGGAGATAAATAAATAAATAAACAACAACAACAAGGAGCAATGTACATTAACTCCAACACCTTTGCAATGCTCCTTGGTCCCATGGGAAGGTAGATGCACAAGAAACTAGGTGGAACAAACGCAAGATGTACTTCATACACAATGCTTAACTCTTGCAATTTTGTTCAACGCTTGTGGAGGTCTGCCAAGTAAGTATCACATGACCTCCATGCATCCTTTCCCGATGTTGTCATCCTTCTTAAGTTGCACATCATGCTCATCTTACC
This sequence comes from Cenchrus fungigraminus, assembly GCA_036936925.1. Classification (NCBI taxonomy): domain Eukaryota; kingdom Viridiplantae; phylum Streptophyta; class Magnoliopsida; order Poales; family Poaceae; genus Cenchrus; species Cenchrus fungigraminus. Next base: position 55,884,514 of record CM072777.1, read on the forward strand.
ATAATAATAATAAAATAAAAAGAATCGTAGGCGCTTCATTCTCCATGCGCCCCATAGACTCTCGAGTTTTCACAACTGGTAGAGTCCCTGCTTGTTTCCACCTTGTTTTTGATGAACAGAGCAGGTATAAGAATAATTGTAGGGGAGATCTCTCAAGCTCACTTGACGTACACCCATTCAAGATTCCCCACCACCATGTTGCACAACCTTGCTCAGTCCAACATACAGAGGAACAAGAATATGTGAGTGCCAAAGAGGAACGATTGAACCTTTGGTTCAGTCGACCACCTCTGACACCCCTCCGTTCCTTCTTCTACCTCTCTCGCGACAGTTTGCACAACACACCCTCTCATTTACTATGTTCTTGAGTTTGAATGAACTTCATGCTAATCACTAAAATGAAACTCAATGAACATTGTCCACCCATTGCTCTCCATGCTCATCCATGATAAAATTTGCATACTCTTTATTCCTTGTTTTTCCTACTCTTGTGGGCAACTTATCATTAGGGACCACATGCTATCTAAGTTATTGACGGATGTGATATAGTTAAGATAGATGGAACCTTGATCTCTCTTGAAAAGTACTTGGGATTTCTTTTCAAAAATAAAAATGCAATAGCTTGTCTCCTCAAGTTATGTAAATTCCTATCATAGCCAATTAGGATAATTATAGGAAAATCAGCATAAACACTGCTTATCTTCAATTTGAGCTTTGTCAAACGCTGTGACCCGTGCTTGAGACTTTCATGTTCTCTTGATCAAGATCACGTACACCCACATATGCATGCTGACTTCCACACTGGAAGTTACGCCTTTCATTCCATCCACATACATTTGCTAGACTCCTACACAAGGAGTTGGGCACATATCATCCATCCATCCATTCCCACACTCCATCCCTATGTCATGAGTCCTCTCTGTTCATCATTCCAAAGGATATGGGCTATGAAGAAAAAAATGATGAGAAAAAAAGAAAAAATCCATGCTCAAATGCATGTGGGAAAAGAAAAGAAAAGACGGACTAGTCAAGTCCATGCAAAAGAAAGAGAAAAAGAAATAATTGATGCATCATGGTCCATGAAAAAAAGAAAAAAAAGGGAAGAAGAGATAGCCCATATCCCAAGGAGAAATAAAAGAGAGAGTCATGCACATCAGCACATGGAGTCTTTAATAAAAGTTCACGGTAATAACTAGAACCCACTCCGGGCCTAGTGTCCACCTTACCATGATACCACCGCAAGAACTTTTCATAGATGGCAATAACTAGAACCCGCTCCAGGCCTAGTGTCCACCTTGCCATCACCTCAGTGCGTCACATAGATGGTAATAACCAGTGCTCACTCCGAGTTTGGTGTCCACCTTACCATCATCATTATATCATACTCATCACTTACGGTAATAGCTAGCACCCATTCCGGGCCTAGCATCCACCTTATCGTAACACATGTGGCAACAGCTAACACCTATTCCAAACCTAGCATCCACCTTGCCACATTATCATTCCACACACTTGCACATCTTGATCAGGGTTGCATGATTGCTTCTTCTTGGATCCAGTTTTTGACTTAGTAATACATGTGAAGCAAGTATGCACATCTATCCCTACCCACAACTCCAGATAAAGCCTTTAGATGTTAGGAGAATAAAAGACAACACCTTTGCCTTGGTGAATATATAGATATAGGAATACAAAAAAAAGAGTGACTCGAGAGAATAATTTGAGGAGCAAGTCTATTCTTTGTTTCTAAAAAATCAAAAACTCGAGTTTCTAAGCAAGAGGTGATGGGAACCTGATGTCCATACTACTCCATCTTTCAATCACCCAAGATATGTGTGGTAGCCACTCCAAAGTTCACAGGAACATGGAAAAGCTTAGAATAACTTGCATGTAGGTTTTCTTCTATGGAGATGCAACCACCTTATTCCTTGACCTTTATTCGAGGACAAGCAAAGGGCTAAGTGTGGGGGAGTCTTGTTGACGGCTCTTTTTTTTGAAGGAAACAGCAGGGGAGGCCCCTACTCTTGTTGACGGCTCTTAGAGCAAATATTTACCGTCAACTGTATCCAGGAATCGTAGACATAGGGGTTTATCTGTAACCGATTCCACGAGGTTTAGTGATTATGCTTTTTCAAAGAACAGGGTTGAAATAGGCTCGAAAGTAAAGACAAACACCGCATATGCGCACCGGCCCATTCTACCCATCAAAGAAGGCTCATAAATAGAGATTATCCAGGCCAAAACAACCCAAGACTCACGTGCCTCAACCAAGGCCCAACCAAAAAGCCCACTCCACCCTTTGTACATCAAGACGATCCACGGGGACTTAGAAGCCCATAACCAAGGAAAAATCATCATAACAATGCACCAAACACTAGGTACCCACATGAGGGTCCACTAGGGAGTGTCCAGGACGAAGGGCGGCGCGAAACGACACCAACATAGTTCGGCCGAACCACTGATTCGCCTGAACCATTATTGAGGCCATTTTGGCCCATCTTTGGCGAGCAGTCTCCCACTGACGTATTGAAGACAGCTGCATACAACCCCGGTCAAATGGGCCAGCCCATGGGTCGGCCGAACCGCCATTGGCTCCGTTGGCACCAAGTTTTGGTGCCAAGATCTCCCGCGTAATCACTATGGTGTTGGAGGTGGAGTTGGCGCCAAGATACCGCTGGAACCGCCTCTCCACCCCTATATAAGGAGGCCCTCTCCCCCTCATTTAACACACAATTGTAGAGAGAAGATAGGCTCCACTTGTATTAGAGTAGAGGAGCGTACGGAGCAAGAGTCCAGAGGAGAGCCGAAGTTTTCGGCCTCCCCCGCTTGTACTTCGGCAGGTGCAAGCACTTGAGCGAGCACCCGAGACTTCTACGGTGGTGTGTACCTAGTAAAGTTATATTCTCGTTATTATTCGCTTGCGAGATCATTGTTCGTCCTTGTCGTGGGGGCTCTGGCCTTAGGACTCTAGCTATCGACAGAGTCTGGCCGTGGTCAGAGTTGAGGTACTAGCGTAGACGTGTTATCTAGGAATCTCCTTTGTTTGCATACCTATTCAACGGTCCGAGGGGTAGGTGCACGGGTGGTGACAGCCCCGTGGATCCTTCGTAGTCCCCCACTCAAGGCTAGGGTGTAGAGCTAATAGCCGGAGATGCCTGGCAGACCAGGGGTAAATCGACGCCCGAAGTGAGCGAGTAGTAGTCGGAGTATACCCATTCTATGTGCTTTTCCCGTAGATTTCCACGCTACCCAGACTACCCTTTCATCCTCTTTCTTCTCCCGGGACTAGACTAGCTAGCAGACCATTACACCTCTGTTCCCTAAAGAAAATACGATACTCTGAATACTTCTGGGTGAAGTGCTACAATTGATACCTTCCGTACGCTTGCGGATTTATTCGTGATGTAAGAATTATCAACACTACGCTCCCAACAACAACATTTGAATCCAAACAATAGCTACCCTAAACGATCAAATGGCATTGAGGGGATGTGAAGTAGATAGAAGTTGGGAACGGCTAGCGCCCAGACATCGTTCTGAGCGCTAGGGTCGGATCGGACGGTTGGCAAAAGGGAAAAAATCCCGCTGAAACATGATCTCATGTTCCATGCAACATAGAAAGAATAAAATCCATTTAACCGAATATTTCATAACACCTTATGCAACATCAAACATCATCTGATGCAACATCTCGATATTACGATTGGAACTTCCCAAACCAGAAACAAAATCACCAGCACACATGCAAAATAAAAATATCGACATAAGAAATTAATAAAACACATCAAAACATCTGGATGCAAAAGAGTAAAAATCTCCACCGCAACATCATAGCTCTTTTTTTATGCAACATCAAAATAAAACTACCCCAACATCAAATTCATGCAGGTGCAACATGAAAAAAGTTGTCTCTACAATGGCAACATTGCAAGAAGAACACCCCATGGCAACATAAATCTCTACCTAACATCTCAAATCAACCATTGCAACACCATGAGACCACGCTGCCCCACGGATCTCCAGTCGCTGCACTGAAGCCTGCCGCTGCTCGTGCGGGGCTCACCACCAACCTGCGTTGCCGACCCGGAGCTCCCACTGCCACCCTCGTGAACCGCCGCCTGCTTGGAGCTCATCGCCTACCTACGCGGGGTTCGAAGCTCCTCCTCTGCAGCTTCGCAGCGACCCACCATGGCCACAGCGCGGAGCTCCTCTGGTGACCGACGCGGGTCACACTTGGAGCCCCCTCACGTGGTCGTCGACGGGAAGGCTTCGGGCGCGCGGTCGACGGTGACCAGGCACCGCCGTCACCAGCTCCACCGCGAGCTCCCTCCTCTGCTGCGAGCTCCATCGCAGGCTCCTCCCCCGTCGTGAGCTCCACCGCGAGCTCCGCCGGAGATGCTCAAGCAAGTGGTGCGAGCCCACAACCCATAATGTCGTACCGTAAGCTTCCTGCGGAAGGAGCAGAGAAATGTGTGGACGAGAGAAATAAATCCAATTGAATCAGGATAACATATACATGGAGGAGGTGAAGTCACGTATCTATCAATAAGGAGGATGCCCGTCCGAACGTGTGTCTCCTAGCATTACCGATAGAAGTTTACGGAACGTAAGCAATCATGTAGGAGGGTATTTGAAATCCACAATTTGGATGTGATTTTTTTATCTCGGTGCGAACTGTTTTATTTTAAAAAGGTTAAGATTATATTTGTTTTAGAGTTAATTAGTATGAGATCTATATCAACTATATATGTGAGACCCACTACAAGTCATGGATAGATTTCTCTCAACATGCAAGCATTCCACGTCACCATCCACTTTACGAACATGCCATCATCCACTATAGCCATGTCACTATCCACTAGATCATATATTTATGTCTTCAATCGGTTTTCTGTGGTTAATGTCATACCTTTGTGAGTAGCATGCTAGAAAATTTTTGTAGTAGAGAAAAATGTAGGATCAATAATTTAGAATGGTTCTTTATCAACAAAATTATCATGCTTCCATGTATAATGTTATTTACAAAAGAATGTTATCATGAAATCATTTTGGTGTTCTACTTTCACATTGCACCTTAAAATTTTGTTTAAAAAATTTTTACAGCATCGCACGGGTTATCACCTAGTTGTAAAAATTTCTCAGTACATTACTTAATCTCTGTAACTGCAAAAAAAGCAATGTCTAGTACGACACTGTCGCCCGGCGTACTCTTTCCCTACCACAGGAAAGGAAGACGGTGGCGATTTCCGGTGAAGTCAGACGCTGACCCGTCGCACACCGCGACAGATTAAAGAGCACGCGGTGATGTCTCTGCGGCCGCGTACCCTGCGCCCCCTGCCACACCGCACCGCACGGGCCGCCACGTCGTGCCTCCGTGCACGCACACGACAGCCAGCGCGAACCCTCCTTAAAACGCAGTGCCGTGCCCATCCGGGGCAGCCGCCACCGCCGGATCCAACGGCCTCGAACGGCGGTGCCGCCCCAAGACAACAGAAGCGCCGAAAGGCCGGAACGTGCGGCGCGGCTCCGGACAGATCGAGCCTGGCGCCGCCTCCGACTCTGCTCCGGTCCGGGGCGCCGCCGAGATGGGCGCGGACGGCAGGCTGAACCGGGCCACGGAGACGCCCCAGGATGGGGAGGGGGCGGCAGCGATGCGAGGGTGTTCCGGTGCACGGACTACTCGCTGCCGCGGACGACGCTGGCGCTGGTGCTCTGGCTGGGTGGCATCCACTTCAACGTCCTCCTCGTCCTCGCGTTGCTCTTCCTCCTCTCCCGTCGCACTGCCGCCATGTCCGTCTCTCCCATCCACTACCTTATTTTCTTGGGGATATTTAACTATTTGCCATCCTTACGAAGGTCACCTCTCCGATAGCCATTCTTTCAAATGCACCTACATATTTGCCATCGCTCTATAAACGAAGCAACATATTTGCCATTTTTGCTGACGTGGCACGCCAACTCACCAGCACCAGAGTGGATTGGGACCAAAAAAGACTAAAGTGCCCCTAGCTTATCCCTTCTCTACTCTCCCTTCTGCCACTTACATGTGGGACCCACATGTAATGGTCATCTTCAACCTCCCCTCACCTCTCCACTCCCTGCTACTTCCTCTCCACGACTCACCGGCTAGCAGGGGGGTCGAGCGTTGGCGGCCTGGTGAACGCCGGCCGGCGAGCTCTGGCCACGGGAGGGGAGCAAGTGGCGGCGGCCGCCTCCCGGCGAGATCCGCCCACGGGGAGGGCCAACCGGCGGCGGCCGGCGAGTGGCGGCCAGCTTGTGGCCAGCCCCACCCTCGGGGGGCAAGCGGCGCCAACTCCGGTGCGGCACCCGCGACGCTAGCTCCGCCCACGGGGGCCACACAGCGGGCGCCGCCGACGAGCTCCGCCTATCAGGGAGCAAGCGGCGGCGGCTCGGCGAGCACCGCTCCCGGGAGTGGGTGGTGGCGGCCTCCCGGCGAGAGCCGCACTCAGGGGCGAGCGGCGGTGGCCCGGCCAGTGACACCGTGCTCCCCCGCTTGAGAACTGGTCACGAGTGCTAGAGGTTGAAGATGACCCTTACATGTGGGTTCCACATGTAAGTGGCAGAAGGGAGGCAAGAGAAGGGATAAGCTAGGGGCATTTTAGTCTTTTCCGGCCCCAATCCACGCTGGTGTTGGTGAGTTGGCATGCCACGTCAGCAAAAATGACAAATGTGTTGCTTCGTCTGAAGAGCGATGGCAAATATGTAGGTGCATTTGTAAGAATAGCTATTGGAGATGTGCCCTTCGTAAGAATGGCAAATAGTTAAATATCCTATTTTCTTGCACCTTATTACTTTTCATTGATTCAACAAAAAAAGGTCACCTTTTCCTTTTTGGTGGAGGAAAAGAAAAGAAAAGAAAAGATATATTTCCATCCATCTCGCTCGTGTAAACGTGCGTTGCTAACCCGTTCCGTGATGCAGAGTGGTGGCGTTCCAGCTCTTCTTCATGTTCGTCCCCGTCAACGACAGGGACAAATGGGGCCGGAGCATAGCCAGGTACCTGTTCTTTCATCCAATTTTTAGGATTCGGTTCTCTCTTCTTCCTGGTTGTTGAATTTCCAGCATGCGCGGCGTGCAGGTACATATGCAGGCACGCGATGGGCTACTTCCCGATCAGCCTGCATGTGGAGGATTACAAAGCCTTCGATCCCAGCGGAGTGTACGGTACGTTTCCAATTCAGTTATCATATCCATCACCCAATTGACCATTGGAATTGATTCTTTAGGCTAGTCTTGGGCCCAAGTGTCAATTTAGTTGCTGACAACGACAAAATGGAGAAAGAGGAAGGGAATCTTTTATTTGCAGAGTTTGTGGTGATAGTGATGCCTATGCTCTGCATTTGCAGTGTTTGGTTACGAGCCCCACTCAGTGCTGCCGATAGGACTGTCAGCTCTTGCTGATCTTATTGGGTTTATGCCCCTGGCTAGGATCAAGGTCCTTGCGAGCAGCGCGGTATGTCAGTAAATGCTTTGAAATGCCATAGGCCAAGGAATTCAGTGACCTGCATGTGACGGTTTGATTTTCAAATTGGTTTTAGGTGTTCTATACCCCATTCTTGAGGCAGATTTGGACATGGCTTGGATTGGTGCCTGCGACGAGGAAGAATTTCTATTCCTACCTCAGAGCAGGCTATAGTTGTATCGTAGTGCCTGGTGGCGTCCGGGAAATGCTTCATACGGATAATGATTCAGAGGTTTGGTTTCATCATCTGTCGAGGACCCTTTCTTGTATTATTCATGCATGTGTAATGTTGCATTCAAACTTTGTATCTGTTTATTTGCCTATGATCCAATGCAGTTATATCAAATTCATTATTTGGCATGTGTTTTACAGGTTGCTTTCCTTAAATCAAGAAAAGGATTTGTCAAGATAGCCATGCAATCTGGCTGTCCTTTGGTCCCTGTTTTCTGTTTTGGGCAGGTACAATCTTGCTTTAGTTCATGACGTGCCACATTACTTCATTAAATTTAGGTATCAAGAAAACTAGAAGGAATTGGGACTTTAAACTAAGAAAATGCAATTAAAGTTTTCAGTTCATGTCTCACAATTGATCTCTTAGTTCCTTACCATCAAAGCAATTGTGAAATATTTTTACTGGTTCTCTATTATTTTAATCTGGTCAGAGCTGTGCATACAAGTGGTGGAGGCCAGGTGGCAAATTGTTTGTCAAGATTGCTAGAGCAGTTAAATTTACTCCTATTATCTTCTGGGGAAGATTCGGGTAACTTCATCCCTCTTAGTATTCTGTTCTTTTTCCAGATTCATTTGTTCACTAATATGTACATGCTCGATTATTTTCCTTAAATGTTCTTGGAATTTGAAACTTCACATGGCCTATTGACATTTGAATGCAGGACGCCCTTTCCCTTCCCAAGACCTATGCATGTGGTCGTGGGTAAACCTATTGAAGTTGACAGAAAACCTCAGCCTACAATTGATGAGGTAGGTTCAGAATTTTTTTTGCAGAATTATGATTGTTTTCGTGCTACATCACTCTGCAAACCAATCCAAACATATACAAACCTAATTACATGTATCCATCAACTGAGGTGAAGGAAATGCACAATGACAATATATTTCATATCTTGTTACTCTTGTTACAACAACAAAGCTTTCTACCATGTTATTGATCTGTCTCAAGTAGCAAGTTTCTTTCTAGAAAGATAGTAGTCAAGTTTCTGAAATCATGTTCCTGGGTGCTGGCAGATTAATGAAGTCCATGAGCAGTTCATCATGGCCTTACAAGAGCTTTTTGAGAAGTATAAGGAGAAAGCTGGATATCCTGGCCTCCATCTAAGAGTCCTATGACATTCACCGGGCTCAAGTTAGGATTTAACAATAAAGTGGCTTACTCCCTGAAGTTCCAAACTGTGCACTTTGCATGCATTCAGGCTGTAGTTACAAATGTAGTGGAGCTGGCAATAAGGCTCCTATCTTGAATGAAAACCGTGCACCGGATGCTCATGAGTTGGAAAGTCTTTTAGTTGCTTGCTACTTCTTGGTGGTTGAAATGCATATGTAAAGATAAGTGTGAATACAAATTACAAAATGCTATATAAGTGTGAATACCAGCTTTAATCTTCTGAAATAAAGACTAGTATACCCCGCCCATGCACTTGATAATTGGCACACACTCCTTAGAGGCTCCAGATAAGATCTGCTGAAGTTTGAGAAATTCTTTCAAATTTTTACAGTTATGAACTTGGAGATGAATTAAATATATATAGAACTAGGTGCATGCCCGTGCGTTGCTACGGGCACATAAGTTTTAAATAGATAAAAATATTATTTCAAAAACATAATAAGAAAAATAGATAAATTATTTAAGTCATAAACTTTAGTAGCAAATTGCATGTCAATCATGATGGAAAGAACAAAGTTTATTTATACTAAAAAAACATCGGATTCAATGTGACAAATATAATAATATATATAATAATATGAAACAACTACAAATACAAAATATACATGAAAAATCAATAATATTATATACTAATAAAAAAATTACTAACACATATTTTATTCTCTTGCACTTCTGACTATTCCTTTTTCTTTCTTAGGGCAGGTACAACCTACAGACGTCGGGTCGTCTGCAGAATCTCAAATTTATCATGTAGATAGATATAAAGACAACTTATACAATCCACAGACAAAGGATCCGCCTCTAAACTGTTTAATACTTTATATGTAGCTAAGATTAACTATAATTGTATTTGTGTATACTATTGTGGCTATTTAAATCAATCGTAGAAAGATGATCAAGTTTGTACACCTTTTTTGGTTTGTTTCAAAAAATGTATCTGCATAAAATACAATCTTGTTAGAAGGGTTAAACTGTAAATTTTTAGTTATTTCATGTCGAGTTTGCCAAGTAAAGGACCTGTAAGTGAATTCACACTTACAAAGGGCTAAAATGTAAAACGGTCGAAAAAGGTCGAACACGGAATCATAAATGTAGAAAAACGGTCGGAACGGAACGGGATTTTTCTACATTTATGAAAGTAAACTACTACAAAATAATTAAGAATGACATTAAAATTAATTGAATCTGACAACTTTTCATAATTCGGTAAAAATGGGAACAAAAGCATAATATAGAAAAACGGTCTGAACGGAACAGGATAGAAACTGTCCGTTTTCGACCCTATTATCTATCCAGTCTTCGGCTCCTCTTTGTTCGATCCGCTTACACTCACACCTCGATCCCTCCGGATCTCCTCCCTCTCGTCTCTGTCTGATCCGCTTCCACTCTCACCTCGATCCCTCCAGATCCCCTCCCTCTGCTCCTCTCCGCCCCTCTCCACTATGCCGGCGGGATTTGGCCGTTGGCCGGTGCTGAGCAGCCATGGGCGGCGCTCGAGGCGGCCAGGGCTGGCGCGGGGCGGCGCTCGCGGCACCCCGAGGAGTAGCACCTCGCCGAGACCCCGTGGGGAGAAGCCGCGGCTGCCGCGCAACGCTGCTGGAGGAGGTCCACCTCGCCGCCTCCGCGCCCCGCCTGGTGCTACTCCGTCGTCGGCGCGCCCTCCTCTGCGTCCACACCATGCCGCCGCTGAAGAGGACGCCTTGATGGCCCCGTCCGTCATGCCTCCTCGCTCGGCCACGACCCTACCACCAGAACCGGCCTCGAAGAGGAGGCCTCCATGGCCGCGGCGGCGAGGAGGAGGCCGCCACTCCCTAGGACTCGCCGCTACACCATGAGGCGCGTGGATCCGGCCCCGGAGCTCGTGGGGATGTAGTAGGGGGCCTCGGCGAGCTGCTCCGGTCCGGGGGATGTAGCCGGGGAAGAGCTCTAGGGCGCGTCGTGGCAGAGCTTGCGCCATCGGCCTCCAGGGAGATCGTCTTCCTCGCCCTCGTCGTCATTTTTCCATCTTGATCTCCGCACGGGCACTGAGAGACTAAAGTTGCAGGTTCAGAATCGGCCTGAGCTCCAGGCTGCAAGGGGAAGGGGGCGTGCTCTGGGCGGATGGCCTTCATTCGTTGCGGCGATAGGACAATGGCTAGTGCAGAAACCCGGTCTACAAGAACTGGACCAAAACACGCATAGCTGAGGTACCCATCTAGTGTTTGCGCTCCTTTTGGCTATGAAAAGTTGATATATATATATATATATATATGTGTGTGTGTGTGTGTGTCTGTGTATAAAAATTAGGTGCTAACTGAATGACCAATGTATTGACTGAAATTAGCAACGCAAAATACCTTAGCTTCATGTGTGTGGCTTTCATTAACCAAACATATTGATGATTGTTTCAGTACAGTTCTGATGTTTCCATGAAAGCTTTGTTTTAGCAGTGAAAGCTAATATTTTCTTTGATAGTCAGACGCACTTATTTGTAGCTCAGTGTGAAAAACAGTACTATTGAGTGTGCTTTGAGTCTTTGACTGATTCGCTATTGAAAATTTATAGATTCATGTACACAAATTTAATGATTTGCTTACCTGTATTTTTGTCAGTTCCTATTATCCATTCGAAATATATTCCACAAAAATTCATATGTTATCAAATGCAGAAATTACGTAGTGTAGTGCACTTATCCATTCTTGAAGATTTATTTTCCAATTTTCAGGAAGCTAGCAGGGCTTGCTATTATTTGCATTTACAAATATGGAAGCATTTCAATGGGTGGGAGGCGGGTGCGGGGTGGTTTGGTGACTGTAGCGATGCCGGTGGGTTTTGTGGATACAACTCCAGTTGTCCTGGTGATCACACATGTTTCTGCCCTGATGGTACATCTATTGGATCATGTCCTTCAGGTATATTCTGTCTCGGCTTCAGAATCGAACTTGGAACAAGCAGATCAGGTTAATGTCGTCAAGGCTGATAGATCTGTAGTTGATCGGTAAAAGTAGTCTGATTGAGACATTTAAGCTCTATCATTTTATTATGCATATAAAGTTCTGACCTGAATATGTATGATTTTAGTGGATCTCCAGATAGTTACCAAATTCAACTTTAGATCGCGGTAGTAGGCCATGTCTCCATTATATAAATTCTACTTTCTGTGATGACACCGAGGCATATATTTGACTCAATGTGCTTATGCTGACTGAATGGAAATCAAATTCCTCTTGATTTGGTTGAATACTTTGTCTTTGGAACATTTTTCTTCTTTGATGTTGTCACTTCACCTAAACACGTAATCAACTGTTGAGTAGAAGATTAGTAGTAGTACATGTTAAGATTGATTAAGTTAATAGCACAAGCCAAACTAAGTTCCCTTCCTGAAAGGAAAACCAAATTGGCTTTTCTCATATCTGCGACACAGATGTTCCTCTAAAACGATAGAAATGAAAATTGGGACCTTTATCAGTTTTTACCTTTCTTATATTTTTATTCTAAATGCAGGCTCTACATCCATTTGATTTGGCTTGCTGACAATCAGCAGATACTAAAAGGGACCTAACTAAGAAAGAGAGAAAATTTTAACTTGCATATTGCATTGCAATATAACATAACCTGTTGGGTATTTGGGAGTTTTTGTAATAGTTGTTAGCCCAAAAGATCTATTCCATTCACCACAGCCTTCCAAAGAGGCCTTGGGTTACATATATATAGGTGCCACCAAGGGTTAACATGATTGGCTAAGCATAGCATAGGGGGTAAAATAAAAAATACTAAGCTACTAGACTTATTACTAACATTCTCCTCCTAAGTCTAGCAGCTGTTACATAGAGCAATAGAGCTTAAGTGCACTTAGGCATGACCATAGAACAACAAAACAAAAACATTTATTCTTGATCCCGCCACATATGTAGCACTTGTCGTCCCGGGTGGCCTTGCGCTCGCTGGTGGCACCACCCCGGGTACCTCCGCACGCACCACCACCCTTGGCACCTCCGCATGCGCAGCCGACGCCTCCGTGCGCCATGCCGCGCTTGCGACCACCTGTCGAGGAAGAAGGCTCCCCCTTCTTCCGCTCCTCCTGGCGAGCAAACCACTGCTCCTTGGTGAAGTAAAGCTTCCCACCAATGGAGACGGGCTCGCCAAGTGAAGACTTGTCGGAGTCCGAGGTCGAAGTCGAGGACGGAGCTCCCCCGGCTCCGAAGACGCTCACCGTCCCGGTGCTGGCCCGCCGACACCTCCTGCGTCGCGGCCTGCTCCTCCGTGTCGTCCTTCGTACCTTGGAGTCGAAGTCGCCGGTGCTGGCCCGCCTGTGTCGCGGCCTGCTCCTCCGCGTCCTTCTCTGCACCTCAGAGTGGAGGTCGGAGTCCAGGACGGAGCTCCTCTGGCTCCGGGGACGCTCCTCGTCCCGATGCTGGCCCGCGCACCTCCTGTGCCGCGGCCTGCTTCTCCCGTGCCGTCCGCACCTCATCCTCGTCTTGTGCATCCTTGGGCACCTCCCGTCGATCGCCCTGCGACCCGGAACGGTCGCCCTGCGCCTCGGCACTGGTGGTCAGCGCCTCGCGCCGGCTGCCACGTCGCTCCTCCGCTGGTGCCTCAGGCTCGTCGGCCTGGGCCTGCAGCGCCGCAAGCTGCCTCGCAAGCTCCACCACCTCCAGCTCCAGCTGGGTAAATGTGTCCCAAGCAATGCGCGCTGCCTTGGTTGCGCGCGCCACCACGGTCTCCAAGACTACCACACGCGCTGCTCGAGCCGCAGCCACCTCTTGCGCCTCGACGTCGCGCAGCCTCGCTGCCGCCGCCATCGCAGCATCCTCCTCTACCGCACGGGCCTTCGCAGCCCGTCGCGCCCGACGCGCCATGCGCGTCTCCTCCTCGAGCTCGAGCGCAGCAGCTGCACGTCGCAGCTCCGCTACCCTCTCCTCGAGCAGCACCGCTCACTGGTCCTCCTCCGCCTCGCGTGCAGCAGCAGCGCGTCTCGCCCGACGCCGCTGCACTGCTGCCTCCTCCTCGACCATCATGCGCCGCTCATCTTCCTCGCGTGCCGCGCGCCGCTGCACAGTCATCACCGCCTCCCGTCGTGCCGTTGCCGCCTTAGTCTCCTCCACTGCCGCCCTCCTCCTCGCGCTGGACGCCACCGAGCCGAGCGAGGAAGGCCATGAGGAGACCTGAGTGTGAATGGAGACTGCCGGAGTCACGCCTGCGCTGTCCACGGCCGCCGGAACTCCACGTGAGCCAGCTATGGAAGAAGAAAGGAGTCGCCTTGGGAAGGAGCCGCCGGGTCCCTGACCCGCCGCCTTTGTGCAGCCCTGCTGCATGCGCCTGGAGCTCCCCCTCGCGCCTGCAGGGACCTCGCCCGTGCCTGCCGACGCCCGCGCCTGGAGAAGGCCCGAGCTGCGCCGAGCTCAAGCCACCGCAGTCCGCGTCCCGCGCGTAGGAGCCCTGCTCTGCACCGCCGCCGCAGTACCGCCCAGCGCACGCCGCTCTCGGAGCAGCCGCGCTGCTCGGCTCCATGCCTGGGAGCCGCCGCAGGCCGATTCCGCCGGTGCCGCGCCTGGTCCGCTGCCGCCCGCACCCGATCCGTGCTCGAGAGGGGTGGAGGGAGCCACCGGCCACCCGAATCGACACCCACCTCTGCCTCCCGCACGCACAGCCCACCCTGGGGCCGCGCCGCCGCCTCCGCATGCCTCCCGCACCCACGCCGCGCGCGCGTCTACCGAGCTCGCGCCGCCGCCAGGGGCCCTGCCCTGCCTGCGCACAGCTCGCGCTCGCGCGCAGCTCGCGCCCGCACGCCGCGGCCGCCTGCTCCGCGCGCTCGCCCGCGCGTCCCGTCGCAGCCCTACTGCACGGGAGGGAGCCGCCGTGTCAATGCCCACCGCGTCGTGCCAATCCACTGCCGCCGCCTCAATCCCGCGCCTCTCCGCCTGATCCGGTAGCGGGGAGGGTGGAGGAGGCCGCCGGCCGGCCGGATCTGGCCGGGTTAGCCGCGCCGCCGGTCGGGTGGGACCCACCACCGCCGGGGTAGGGTTTGGGGGCTGGGAGGAGCACGGGTGAGAGATAGGGGGTGGGAAGGATAGGCTCTTGATACCACTTGTTTGCCCAAAAGATCTATTCCATTCACCACAGCCTTCCAAAGAGGCCTTGGGTTACATATATATAGGTGCCACCAAGGGTTAACATGGTTGGCTAAGCATAGCATAGGGGGTAAAATAAAAAATACTAAGCTACTAGACTTATTACTAACAATAGTAAACTTTTTCTTGAAAAAAATGTGGTGATTATTGATAAACTTCATTTGTGCACTGTTTCATAACTTCGTTTCTTGATTTTGCAGGGCTCAAGCCAAAGTCAAGAAAAGTAGCGCTTAGAATAGGTAATTTCTGAAACATGGCTGCTTTACCAATAATTTCATGATTCTCAGTTCTTTTGCCAAAAAAACTTGATTTTCCATGGGAGCATATCTTGCATCATTGCATGGGTATGAACTGCACATATGTGGTTGTTTAATCAAGTAGAATTCATTTTATTGTTACGGATATTTCACAGTCGCTCGGTGTATGGGGGATAGATCAATTGTCTTTGCCATAAGATATTCCACAGATTGTCTTTGCCATAAGTTTAGCTTTAGTTGTCACGATTGAATTTTGTAAATATTGCAGAAGGGTTTAGCTTTTGTAAATATACTAATGGAAGAGAGTGATTCTTAGCAATAACCTTTTTTGCATTACTAATGTGAGATAGTGATTCTTTGATGTCAGAATAAGTACAACACTCAACTGACATCATGGCCAACATTAGTAGTGTGGTTGCCTCTATTTGAAGTTGGACCTTATGCTGACTTTGTTAAAGGGTGGGCAAACTTTAAAAATAACATGCTGCTGTTGTAAGCCTGTAAGAGGTGTAAACTTGTATTCTCATCATTTCAGAGCTGCTAAATTTGCATAAGCATCCATTTCTAAAAGTTGAATATTGAGAAAATCACATTAGCAATTAATTTCAGATACTGAAGCTGACAAAGATAATCCAGGAAGATGCTTATGCATGACCTTATCAGTAACTGTTAGTGTATATATGTGTGAGTGGCCCATATGGCCTGTGTATAGCCCATATAGAGGCCCATGTATAGCTAACTATATATCCACCCTTCTAGGATTGGAGGAATACACTGAATCATTTCCTCCTACATGGTATCAGTCTAGGTCCCTCTTCCTCCTCTCCCTCTCTGCGCTGCCGCCGCCACCATGGATGGCCGCCGGCCGCCGGCGCCGCTTCCTCCCCTCTCTTCCCTTTCTCCCCTCCCTTCCTACGCCGGCGCTGCTGCCCCTCGCTCGGCTGCAGGCGTGACCACGGGTGCCGGCGGTGGCGAATTCGACTGGCGTGAGTTCATCAGGGTCTTCGGCAGCCGGGGCTCCTGCGACCTGCCTCCCGCGGCTGACATTCCTCTCGTGCGGCATCTCAGTGCCCTTCCTCTCTCCACTGCCTCGGGCCCCGAAACTCCTGCAGCCCCTGCTGCCCTAACACAACCCGCTATGGCTGCGCCGCCTCTTGTCCTAGCCCCGCGGACCGCAGGCGTGGAGCTCTCCTTAGCTCCGCCCGGCCTGGCGCCGCCGGCCGCGGGTCTGCCGATGCGGCTGAGCTGCTCACCCCGTTCCCATCCGGGGCCGATGCGCTCCACTCGGCGCTGTCAACGCTGCCCGGCATCCTTCCCCTACAGGCGCCACTGCTGGCCTGCCGTGCCGCCGCCTGGGGCCACGCCTCCTCCTCTACCGGCTCCAGCCCCTGCCGCGACCTCTTCTCCGGCCGCCGCCGACGCCATCTCCGTGCGGAGCTTGGCTACTTCTTCACCGCCCGCACGGCACTCATGCACGCGTCAGTCCCCATCACGGACACCCGGACCATCGACACCGCCGCCTCCACCGCCTCGCCGTCTCGTCCCCATCCGGGGCCGATGCGCCCCTTCCCCTACGAGCGCCCCTGCTGGCCCACCGTGCCGGCCGCGGTCGTACCACCACCTGCGTCCTCTCCTCTACCTGGCGGTGCGGCACGCTCGTGGTCCCTTCCTGCGGCCGCCGCCGCCCATCCTCTGCCTGGCGCTACTCTCTACAGCCCTGCTCCCTCCGGCGTCCCTGCTCCTTCCTCCGAGCCGAGTGGGGGTGGCGGAGGTCGCGGTGGGCGTCGTCGGCGGAGGGGGCGTCGTCGGCGCACCTCTCCTCCTGCTGTTGCTGGTGTGCCCTGGCCATTCTTCAGCGACCCATGGTCAGGGCGCATCTCGACTACTTCCCCCCAGCCTCCGGCGTATGCATTCAGCACCATGGGGGTGACACCACCTGTTCGCACCGAGTGGATTGCCGACTCGGGTGCCTCCTACCACACCACCTCTGATGCTAGCCTCCTTTATTCTGTCCGACCCCCACATTCCTCTTATCCGTCTTCGATCATGGTTGGTGATGGGTCTTGTCTTCCGGTCACCTCCGTGGGTTGTGCTCCTGGTCCCTTTCGTCTTCCCAATGTCCTCGTTGCTCCTCAGATGATTCATAACCTTCTTTCCATTCGTCAGTTTACAGCTGACAATTCCTGCTCTGTTGAGTTCGACTCCTCTGGCCTTACCGTGAAGGATTCTGCTTCTGGGCGTCCACTCCTCCGCTATGACAGCTCAGGACCTCTTTACACCCTTCGCATTCCTGCTTCTGCTTTTCCACCTTCGCATTCTGCTGCCCTTGCCACCACTCCCACTTCCTCTACCTGGCACCGTCGCCTCGGTCATCCCGGCCGCGATGTGTTGGCTCAGCTCAGCCGTAGTGCACACCTTCCTTGCACTCGGGCTTCTGGTGAGCATCTCTGCCATGCATGCCAGTTGGGTCGCCATGTTCGCCTTCCTTTTTCTTCTTCTTCGCGTGCGACACACACCTTTGATCTTGTTCACTGTGATCTGTGGACTTCTCCTGTTCCTAGCCTTTCTGGCTATAAGTACTATCTCGTAGTAGTCGATGATTTTTCCCACTACTCTTGGACTTTTCCGCTTCGTGCCAAGTCTGAGACTTTCCCCACCCTCCTCCACTTATTTGCCTGGGTGTCCACTCAGTTCGGCCTCACCGTCAAGGGCGTTCAGTGTGACAACGGGCGCAAGTTTGATAACAACACCTCTCACTCCTTCTTTCTCTCTCGGGGTGTTCAGCTCCGCATGTCTTGTCCGTACACTTCTCATCAGAACGGCAAGGCTGAGCGGATGATTCGCATGACGAACGACATCATGCGCACCCTTCTGATCCTGCCCTCCCTGCCCCCGCGCTTCTGGGCAGAGAGTCTTCACACCGCTACCTACCTGCTTAACCGTCTTCCTTCCACAGCTTCTCCCGCTCCGACTCCTCACCACGCTCTCTTCGGTACACCTCCTAGCTACGATCACCTTCGTGTCTTCGGGTGCGCTTGTTACCCTAACACCGCCGCCACTGCTCCTCACAAGTTGGCGCCCCGCTCCACTCGTTGTGTGTTTCTCGGTTACTCCCCTGACCATAAGGGGTACCGTTGCTTTGCCCTCACCTCTCGCCGAGTCCTCATCTCCCCACATGTTGTGTTCGACGAGTCGGATTTCCCTTACTCCACCTCCTCTACACCTTCTCTAGACCCCGAGCTGGCGTCTCTGTTTCCTGACCCGGTGGTTCAACCACCTCTGTCTCTCTTTCCCTTTCCCGCAGGTTCCCCCGATGCACCACCATCTCCGGTGCCCCCTCCCGCGCCACACGTGGCCCCGGCACCCTCTGCTACACCACGTGTGGCCCCGGTGCCCCTGCTTGCGCCACGCGCGGCCCCGGCACCCTCTCCCGCACCACGCGTGGCACCTGAGCCTCCTCTTGCACCACCCGTGGTTCCGGTGCCCTTTGTCGCACCCGACGCGGGCTTGGTGCCTTCGGTCGCGCCACGTGCGGCCCCGGCGCCTTCTGTCGCGCCCCCGGAGTCTCTCGCCCCGCCACACGTGGCTCCGGCGCCCTCTGCTGCGCCCCCACCGTCCCGGTGCCTCCCGCCGCGCCACGCGCGGCTCCGCCACCACCTGCACGCTACGCCGAGCCAGTGCAGGTGTACCAACGTCGTCCGGTGCCTCCACAGCCGCTGGCTTCTCTGGCTCCTGCCCCGGAGTTACCCGTGGACTATGCGCCTCCTGTGCGCTATGTCTACGAGCGCCGTTCGACGGTTCCGCCTCCTCCACCACCGTCACCGGAGCCGTCTCTGCCTCCACCGACGCCCACACTGCCTCCGCCGCCACCACCGCCGCCACCACCACGCCGCTCTCGGGTGGAGCCGGCCGTGTACCACCCGCCGGTCATCCATCGGGATCCTCGTCACACCCATCCCATGGTGACCCGGCAGGCGGCCGAGGTTCTTCGGCCGCGGGTTCTCTCCGCCACTGAGGGGGAGCCACGGCTCTCTCCGATCCCGACGTCGGTTCGTGAGGCTCTGGCAGATCCGAACTGGCGTCGTGCGATGGAAGAGGAGTATGACGCTCCTCTTGCCAACCAGACTTGGGACCTTGTGCCGCGTCCGTCTGGTTGCAATGTGGTGACGGGCAAGTGGATTTGGACGATCAAGCGACGGGCTGATGGTACTCTGGAGCACTATAAGGCGCGTTGGGTCCTTCGGGGGTTCACTCAGCCTCCTGGCGTGGACTATGATGAGACTTTCAGTCCAGTGGTGAAGCTTGCTACAGTGCGAACTGTTCTCTCTCTGGCTCTCTCTCGGTCTTGGCCGGTGCACCAGCTCGATGTCAAGAATGCATTTCTTCATGGCACCCTGACCGAGACCATCTACTGCAGCCAGCCAGCAGGGTTTGTGGACTCCAGTCGTCCGGATTTGGTCTGCCGGTTGAACAAGTCTCTCTATGGTCTGAAGCAGGCTCCACGGGCATGGTACTCTCGGTTTGCCACCTTCTTGCTGACACTGGGGTTTGTTGAGGCCAAGTTAGATACTTCGTTGTTCATATGTCACCATGCTGATGGGGTTGCCTACCTCCTCCTCTATGTTGATGACATTGTTCTGACTGCCTCTAGTCCACAGCTGCTTCAGCGGATTATCTCCTCTCTTCAGCAGGAGTTTGCTATGAAGGATCTGGGCAAGCTTCACCACTTCTTGGGCGTGACAGTTGAGCCCCGTCAGGCTGGTCTTCTCCTTCACCAGCGTCAGTATGCCCTTGATATCCTGGAGCGTGCTGGGATGACTGATTGCAAGCCTTGCTCCACTCCTGTTGACACTCAGGCGAAGCTGTCTGCTACTCTGGGTGATCCTGTGGCTGATCCTACTTCCTATCGGAGTCTTGCTGGAGCCTTACAGTACCTCACTTTCACCAGGCCGGACCTCACCTACGCTGTCCAGCAGATCTGCCTCCATATGCATGATCCTCGGGAGTCACATCTTGCTGCGCTGAAGCGCCTTCTTCGCTATGTCCGAGGCACGGTTGACTTCGGCTTGATCCTCCACCGGTCTCCTTCTGTTGAGCTAGTCGTCTACACTGACGCTGACTGGGCGGGGTGCCCGGACACGCGCCGCTCTACCTCAGGTTATGCCGTCTTCCTCGGCGGCAACCTGATCTCCTCGTTGTCCAAGCGACAGCCGGTTGTCTCCCGCTCGAGTGCTGAGGCGGAGTACCGGGCTGTTGCTAACGGCGTGGCTGAGGCGTCCTGGCTCCGACAGCTCTTGGCTGAGCTTCACAGCCCGCTCGCCAAGAGCACACTTGTCTACTGCGACAACGTCAGTGCCGTGTACCTCTCCACCAACCCGGTTCAGCATCTGCGGACGAAGCATGTGGAGATTGACTTGCATTTCGTACGTGACCGGGTGGCTATCGGTGATGTTCGGGTTCTCCATGTACCGACCACCTCCCAGTTTGCTGACATCTTCACCAAGGGTCTTCCCTCCTCGACCTTCTCGGAGTTTCGGTCCAGCCTCAACGTAGCCAGTGGCTAGTTGTGGCTGCGGGGGGCCTTGCGTGTGAGTTTCTTTCTTTGTTGGCTAGTCTTGTACACCGCTGTGCCGGTAGTCCAGACTGCGGGGGGGTGTTAGTGTATATATGTGAGTGGCCCATATGGCCTGTGTATAGCCCATATAGAGGCCCATGTATAGCTAACTATATATCCACCCTTCTAGGGTTCGAGGAATACACTGAATCATTTCCTCCTACAGTAACAACCTGTAAGATCAGGTATATGTTTATCACCAATCACTACATTTACACGAGTAAGTATTTGGCACAAAAGATAAATTATGACTCGTATTCTCATATATTTTGTAGAATGAAATGTAGAAATGAGTGGACTTGAACAAAGCCCACCACAAGGACATTATGGAGTCCATGGACTTCAACAAAGCCCACCACAAGGAAGCAATCTTGAACTGTTGCATAGGTACGTTCTTTCCTACAGAGTGAAACATCAAGCTATCATTCAATCGTTAGCTACCTCATAAGCTATGCAATAGTGATCTCCATTTATTTCCGAGACCTGGAATATAGGACATTGAAAAATATTTAGTAACAAATGTATCTGATTGTTTCTTGCAGATTGAGATTAGACACATTTGTCGAAATGGGCATTGACTTCTCTGGAGAAAGATGTACAGTGTCATGAATCACTACATCGAGCTGGAGAAGGATGTGAAGCACTTGGAATCTACAAAAGGTCGTCAAGGATCCAACAACAGCAGCTCTGCTGGTAGCAGCAGCAATGGCAATTCTTGGGGCATGAACAATGATGACAAGAGGTAGTGAGTAACCCATTGCTCTCTCCATTACCGCTCTATCCGTGCATCATGACACTGTACATCCCCTTGTTATGATGTTTATCATGCAAGTCTTGTCACATATGTGCAACAGTGTTGCATTTTACTAGATGCACCCAATTGAGTTTGAAGCTGTTGTTAGTTTGATCTATTCCTTTACTTTATCTGTTCCACTGCCCACCTATATTTTCTCTCACTCTAATCTGCGACATACCTTTTCTACCTCGTTCTTTCTTGACTATCCTTATCATACGTTTTCCAAAAGGTAAGTAAATCCACGGTTCTTAAGATTTATCTGCACTAATTAATTTCTTAATGTTTATTTATGTGGTTGGTTTGCTCATTATTTTAACCAAACATTCATGAAAAATGAGAATCTGCAGGTTACCCCTTTTTTATGAACTTATATCTGTATTGTGGTCTTAGGGTTTCATTTTAGCATATTGCCTGATTTAGGATACAAGTATTGTTTATAAGGATTCCTTCCAACTTAAGAAGAAATTTTATGCTCGCTCTGTTGTGCTCATCAATTTTATGCTCGTTCTTCATGTCAGTTAGAATTTATAAATCACTATTTCTCCATGATTTATCTGTCAATCGTCTGCTTTGTATGGCAACTACAAATTTGATTAAATGTAGAATACACTATATCGATGAGCACAGCATATCCTGGCTTGCAGTACCATTCATTTGAAGTGGATAATTAGAAACTATCTGCATTAATTGATTTTGGGAAATATTGAATAGTCATAGACTCAAGTACTCCTATGCATCTACTGACCATATATATTACCTGATCACTTAAGTGCTTGTAGTAGGACAGATAAGCTTTTCTAAGCAAAAATATTTGGTGAAACTAATGTACAACGCCTATTCAGACCAGAAAATCAGAAGTAAAAATTACAAAAGAAGGGGATGTACAGTGATCATTAACATACCCTTTGCAGAGCTGCTAAATTTGCTAATTGGGCATCGCTTACTGCAATACGATTTAAAAGTTGAATATTCAGAGAAATTCACATGTGCAATTAATTTCAGATACTGAAGCTGCCTAAGAGAGACCAGGAAGATGCTTATGCATCACCCTATTAGTAACAACCTATCAGATCAGGTATATGTTTATCACCAATCACTGCGTTTACACATGAGTATTTTGGCTCAAAAGATAAATCATGACTTGTATTCTCATGTATTTTGGTAGAGACGTCAGATCATGGACTTGAACAGGCATGATTTGTCAGATCATGGCATGTCAGATCATGTATTTTACTCAAAAGATAAAGTAAGCATGGGCATGATTTGGCATAAATTAGTGGACTTGAGCAAAGCCCACCACAAGGCCATCATGGAGGCCATGGACTTGAACAAAGCCCACCACAAGGTATCTATCACAGACCCTTTCTCAGCTGCATCCTCTAATCTATCTATAGTTTTCTGTATGAATTATGCTTTGCCAAATCATGCATATACGGACTTTGTTCAAATATGAATCCTTTTGTTGCTTGTGGACAGAATCTATACGGACTCTATATGCTTGAGCAATACTTCTAATTAAACTGCTCACCCTATTAATTCACAAATAGTATTCTTCATGGCGAAACATATGTTTGTTCGAGTAATACTTCTAATTATACTCGAGCCTCTATATGCTCGAGCAACACTTCGAATTATATGCTCTATAGGCTCTATATGCTCGAGCAATACTTCTAATTATACTCGAGGCTCTATATGCTCGAGCAATACTTCTAATTATACTGCTCACCCTATGAATTCCCAAAGTATTCTTCATGGTGAAACATACTAAAACAATACTTCACCAGATTCTACAATTTATTTATGTAACAGAAATGAAAATATATTTTGTCTCGGTATTTAATATATGGTATATAAAAAATATTTTCTCCCACTATGGATGAGCAATCCAACACTAAATTTAGCCGGTCAATACGAACTCACCTCATCTAAAGGCCGCCCCCATCTATCCTATTGTTCTTCATGTGATGTGCGAGAGATAATGTTTAACAATTGTAGGTAGGTTTTTCTTCCAGGCATTTGCTTCATGCGCCAAAAGATCGATGAGAAAATTGCGCCACATCTTAATAGCATCCTATATGTAAGAATCGATTTTAACTAAAGTTTTAGATTGTTATATTCTGGTAATCATAATAGGACGTGCAAAAAAGTACATTTACTCACCGTACAAATCTTCATATTTCGAGGATTTTCCCACTTTGCCATATATTGCAGAATAAACCATCCACTCAAAGACCTGTGTTCTAAAAGTCGTCAGTTATATCAAAGTATGACATCCAGTCAAAGGAAAGTATTTTTCTTAAGAGGTGGTCTTACCCGTCACTATCTTCCGCAATCCCTTCTGCACGTTCAAATTTGAATTGATGAACATCCACCCATGCTGTAGGATTAAGTTGTCTAAATACGTTCTGAAAGTGCAGACGAAACCCTACAATCAGTATTGCATAAAGTTTATAAGGCACATCTAGAGCATATTCAGGAATAGTTCTAGTGTCAATGACAACAAGTTTCCTCCGCTCCATGTCGATAACAAAACGCAGATATGACCTCGAGCCTTTCCATGGCAAGAGAAACTGCAAAATCACATTACTATTAGGACCACTAAAGATAAATAAATATGTAATGATAACATCAGATTAGTACTTATGTATCTACAACCTACTACATCATATTTTACTATTTCCCATCCTCCAATGGCATTACCCAAGTCTCTAACAGTGAATGGTTTATGGTATTTTTCGCCACGTAGTAGATCCAATGTTTGCTGATGTGAAAGAATATGTCGACATGATCAGTACCACAAGATGATTTTTTCAAAAATGCTTTAAAATAGACAGTGTCTGCAATATATATGATTTTAATCATGAAAAGGTAACTTACACAAAATCGTAGATCCATGTGGTGTTTGACAATTTTGTTGTTGAAATATTTCAGTCCTTTAGCCTCTTGGTATGCGAGAAACTGAGCTCCAAGGTTGAAAAAGCTTTCGGGCATGACTGCACCTCGCTTCAAGAAAGTCTGGAGGTCACCCAGTGTATGCACAATCTTGTATGGAAACTCACTTCTTACAACTCACTTCTTACCCACACCATACTGCAAAACAATACATAAAGATGATGCATACATAAGAAACGTAATAAGTTGTTACATTATTCAGTGTTAAAAAAAGTAATAATAAATAAAGAAGCAGTAAACTTACTCTAGTTGTGCAGGGTCATCGATTGATAAGATGTGATCACAGAAAATCTCGGTTAAATCATCTGTGTTCAAGGGCCGGTCCTTGTAGTATTGAAGAATATCTTGCTTCTCTAGGCCAATATCTGTATCGATTTTCATCTTTTTTAGTGAAGTTTCAATGCAGTCCATGGTTTTTCTCTTTTCTCTAGACTGCTGAAACTGTCTAGGATCTACTATTTTACAGTCACTCTGAGATCCCATGTCCTCATCGTCCTGGCTAGGTATGAACGGTTTATTCAACCGTTCATTAAATATGGTTGAGAGTAACGTAGCCGCCATTTTAGTCCTAAATGTTTTCATATTCTCCTATACGATAGTAGTAACAGTGTAAGTACGATAGATTCTTAAAAAAATACTTATCTATACTAAATTGCGTACCTGATTCACAACTTCACATAGATTGTCTCCAGTCCAATATTTTATAAATGCTACCATGAATAAGCCACACGAGAAACTACAAAAATCATTATTATTTACATAGGAAAAAAAGTAACATGTCTCAACATTTACGAGGTCAAATCAGTGCGACATCTCATACATACCCATCAAACTGTGTTTTTTCTGTGATAACCTCCTCACGTTCCCAGGTGTCAACATTGATGTCCCGCCACGTGTGCTTTTTTTTATGTCTAGTGCATTTCAAACAATATTCCAAATGCATCTGTAACCCCTTTAACTATATGGCAACATATATTGATTAAATTTTGGTCGGTGCTATTAGTAGTAAAACCAAAAAAACATAAGAAATAGCAGAAACTCACTGTATTTTCGAGTGCATTGCGGCCAAACAGGGTTCCATACGAGTCTAACACCTGTATCCTATGCTTCTCCGCATTCACAACAACAAGATACCAGTGTGTTTCTTCTATATTTATAGGTAAGAACAGCGGTCATAAAAACAAGAGGTAAGTATGAGGATGAATATCTGGTAATAATTGGTAATAATTGAAGTAAGTACATCGAAATGTTATACATAGTAGTTACCATATCATGATCTAAGTAGGATAATACCCTGCTCGCCATCCGTGGAACCCCCGTTTCAACCGGTGGGGGATAGCGTTCCTCCATGCATTTGGTTTTTTGCACTATCGGCCTTCATTAACTGGGTCAAGCTTGAATTTTCTAGGTAGCACCTACCACCTGGCCTACTTAACATGTTTGTTTGAGTCCGCAACAAGTGAATGTATGCATTGATGACCTGCATAAAAGATCATCTCCAGGAATAATTTCTCAACAATATTTTTCTTAATATAAAAAGTATTGTTTGATCACGTAGAATTGAACTCATCTATAATACCTCGTCATCTACTTATGCTTTCGGAGAAAATAAGCAGTCAATTTGTTTTCTATTCACCGCGACATCATCGATTAGCACAAGCTGTTCTACTCCCGGATCAGCCGGGAACTCTTTCGCTAATTGAATGTAGTGTATATCCAACTCGGTACATTCAAATCCTGAAAAATTAATTATATACCGAAGACAAATTGCACTTGGTAACTGCTGTTAAAATACATCAAATGATCAATCTGATAAATGAATAAAACATATACTACCTTCAGAAATTTTGTAATCCGCATCGCAGCCGGTGGATGTTTCAGGGATCAACAATCCCTTTTGGGCTATATCAGCACCCTCATGATGAGAAGACATAAGCTGCATGGATGGGTCCTCTCTTTGTCCATTGCCTTCTTTAGCTTCCTCCATGGATGACTGTCGAAGGGATGTGGTAATATATAATATAAAATCATTTTATTATGGTTCATTAATTAAAAGGTTAAGGTCGGTAGGTAGCTTGCCTCCAGACGGTGTTCATTATCCGATTCAGGCATGCTTGCAGTCATCTCCTTTGCATCCTCCTGTAGGTCCAACAACATATCTGTGGTGTATTCACCGTCGTCGCCAGGAATTTGTCCGGTTCCACCGTTCTCTGTATAATGTCAGTAATTCATTGAGCAATATAATGTCAGTATAAGTATATTAAATCCTGTCACACGGACAATTATTTCTCTCTTGTTGGATAGGGTTCACAACAATCTAATAAATCCAAAGTACACGGAATTAAGAGAAAATGTTATGAAAGAATGATAGATTGGATCTAATTGAGATAAGGTACGAGTTAGCCATGACAAAATCGTACAAGTGCTATTGAGTTATGTATCACGGAAGCATGTTCCATTGAAAAACTGGAAAAACAATGCATAGATAGCCTAGCACAGAAAAGGGAATCAATCTGGGGATACCTTGATGCTCCGGAGGATATTGAGCCATCTTCTTTGCTTGCGTTGTTGCGAGGAACGAAGCAGTTGAATTATCTACCTGAATTGCTCGGCGATGACAGCCGCGGCGAGGAACGAAACACCACACCACACCGGCGTGGAGGAAGGACCGGTGTTAAACCAGCGTCGCCCGAAGGAGGGACTTGACCGGATCAAAAACGGAAGGACTGGTGTTAAACCAGCGTCGTCCGGAAGATGGATTTGACCGGATCAGGAAGGAAGGATCGGTGTTGTGCGCATCTGCACCGAGAAAAGGATGAGAGGCACGAAGGATGGAGGAATTGGCGGCGCACACATCTATCTGGCGGAGGCTAACTCACTAATGATTAAGGTATATATAAACCTCATGATGGGCCGGATCATGTGGATTGCGTGATGGGCCGGATCATGTGGATTCCAGTTTGCCGCAAAAAATCCCTGACTGAGGGAGCAAACGCAACACGCGGACACTCGCGACCGGGGTCGGCGACGTGGCTGGCGCGCGGCCTTCACATACTGCATGCAAGCAGAAAACCACAATTATTTTATGTAATTTATTTATCTTTCGACAAAATAAAT
Source organism: Cenchrus fungigraminus (assembly GCA_036936925.1). Taxonomy (NCBI): domain Eukaryota; kingdom Viridiplantae; phylum Streptophyta; class Magnoliopsida; order Poales; family Poaceae; genus Cenchrus; species Cenchrus fungigraminus. Next base: position 55,912,245 of record CM072777.1, read on the forward strand.
AGGAGCTATATTTTTTATTGTTTTACCATCCACTACTTTCCCTTTTTAAATTATTCAGTGGTACAGAGCTCCTACCTTTCCATTCTAACAAAATGAGATGTACTTAACTTGATTTTTTTTCAAATCAGAGCTGCAATTGTGAAATTGCTTGAGTTATAATTTACCCGTATCAATGCATGTGTACCCTTCCACCCGACTTTGGAGGTACGTCAAACCAGGGGGATCCTGTTAATCTCACAGCAATGGATCAGAAGGTACGTGATCATCTAATCTGATCTCACCAGGTTTTTGAACATGATATATATAATTAATGGTGCTTGACACTGCATAATGATGCTGCATTTTTTTGTTCATTAAAAAAATAATAAATCACAACTAAAATCAATCTGGATGCGTGAGAATATGAATGAAACTTTATTGCTTTCATAAATATGAATCACACCAGTACATCGAAAACTGATTGAAAGGGAATTCAAAAGAGATCTAAATCTAAATGTGTAACACATTATTATTTCAAGATCCATGCCATACAGCTATCCACCTATATGGCAATAGGGTGGCATCTCCCAACGAGCAATCTCTTCGTATTCCTTGTAGCACATCGGGCATGTCGTCTTCTGTTGGAACCACAGCATGATGCAGTCCTAATGGAAACGGTGCCCACAATCTTGGAGGGTCTTGTCATTCAATAGTGGATGGACACCCATCCTCTCCCAGCAGATGACGCAATTTGGCTCATCATCGTTGTCCTTGGTGTGCTTCACGACACTGCAATCTGTAAAAAAATAAGCGCACGTAGGGATGCGAGATAGACGTAGAGATAAGATAACAGCCCGGGATGCACACGTAGGGACGCGAGATATACTAGGATTGACATCAGAGGCAGCTCCGTTTGCTGAAGAAGCCATGCCGCGCGGCGCAACGTGGAATGAACTGCAGGTGTGTAGATAGGTTTAGGGTGCCTAATTGTCCCATATAAAGAGCGAAAGCGGGGGGAAGGGGGGGGGGTGATCGCGAGGGGGGCGTGCAAAGCGACCGGTCGAGGAGGTGGGAACTGATCGGATGGTCATAATGGCTTGTGTGAGCGGAGCTTAAAGCGCGCGGGGTGGCGTCGACCCACGAGCGCGCGACCTCCGCGGCCTGTTTACAGCCCACGTGCTGCTGCGGTCCACCAACTTCTGCCTAACCCAACCAACTTGTGCAGCCCAGAGAACACTGTTGTTTCGACCCACCAAACGTTGTTGCTGTTTCGGCCCAACCAACTTATTCCATCGATTTACAATGAATAAATTGCTACTGGTAGTATTTATTCTTAAAAAAATTGCTACTGCTAGTATTCTAAAAATTTTTTTGCTACTGCTAGTGAAGAAGCTTCGGCCGTGGAGGAGCCAGCGCACAACGGGGTCGCGCGTTCCCCCAAACGCGCGAGGGGTCGTGGCTTAACCCGGTCCCTCAAAATTATGTATAACATATAATGAAAGTTCATTATTCCAACAAACGAAGGTAGTATATATTATTAAATAAAAGATGCAAAATAAATGATGCAACATAAGGTGTTTCCTAAGACCGCAAAAGCTAAATAATTTCACACTTTCTGATAATAGCTTGAAAACATCCCATGGCATTCTTCTTTCCCATTCTAAGAATCAACAAAGGCATCATAAAAGTCCATGATAGCCATTGTAGCGGCTCGTGCAGATTTGCGAATTTTCCTGCGTTCAGAGCGCATCCGCTGTGAAAGATCTGCAATATATAATTCAGAGACCAAAAGTCAGAGATCTGCGTGACATAATAATTAGGCTACTAAGGAAAAACAATACTGTGTTACCTCTGAATGCATACCCATCGTCACATATGGGCGAAATTATCAATTCACTGTAGTTAGTTGTAGTCACTACAACGTGCTCGCCTGTTCACAAAATGAATGATAAAGTAAAAATTTATCTTAAAGTTCTTATACGAGTGCTGCTATTGAGAACGACATACCTCTGAACCTTGACTTCCTGACATGAAGTGCTGCCAATGTCTTTAACTCAAATGGTGCTGGCAGCAACTTGCCCACGTTTTGTTGAAGTTGTTTCTTTTCTACGGTTATTACAATGTATTTTTTCCTAATGAGGTCAAAACGTTAATTATGATCGAGCAACAGGACAAATATTACATGTACATAAACACACGTACCTGTGATTCATGAGCACCACGTGGACGTACTGTGACGCCCCAAGTTTTTAATTAGCATCATTAATGCTAATGACCTCGTCAACCGAATCAAACACGTTGACTTCGGTCAAACCTTGGTCAACCTGGGTCATCACCTCGAAAACCTAGTCAACAATCACTAGTGACCCTCTTAATCAAGTCCACACACTCTTGTGGTCAAACCCTAGTCAACCCTTGGTCAAAACCCCGGTCAAAACCCCAATGTCTTTGAACTTCCTCCGGAACTTTTGCCGCGTTCTCCAAATTTCACCTAAACACTTCAAAATCCCCCAATATAAAAGTTGTCCAATTTCTCGAGAGACACAACTTTGCTTTTGGGTGGCATTTCCAATTTTGAGTGGAAAAGGGTGAAAAACTTGGTCAACTGCAGCTTTTACTATTCACCAACGCCATGAAAAACAGGAAACTTTGCCTGCAGTTCATGCTCAAACCGTTGATCAAAGCACCTGTCGGCCTTTGTGAAAGTTGTAGAGAGGTCACTGATCTACAACTTTGCTAATTACACTTTAGTACACTTCAGTTTGGATTTTTGGAGAAAGAGGCAGTCGAACAGGACTAGTTGGAACATCTTGGGCGACGTCGCGCCGTGCCGCTGCGTTCCCGCGCTCCAACGCGCCGCGCGCCCCCGCGCCGCGTGGCGTCCCCTCCACCTCGGCGTCCGGGCCCTCCCCGCCGGCCCGCGCCCGAGCCGCGCCCCGAGGCCACGCCTCCCGAGGCCGCGCGCGCCCCGAGAGCCTTGGAGCCTGCGCCCGCCGCGTGCCATGTCCCCGCCGCGCCGCGCCGGACCCCCACCCATGTCGTCCGCCGGCCGCCGTCCTACGCGCCCGCGCGTGTCCGGGTCCCCCTCACCCCTCTAGTTGCTTCAAAACGCCAGGGAACGTCGCCTATAAAAGGGCCACCGGCCGGTTCCTCGCGCGCGCCCGCCCGTTCCTCCTCCCTGAGCTCGCCGCCGCCCCGCCATTGGAGCGCCGCCGCCGAGCTCCATCTTTCGCTTGCAACAACGGCCGCCCAACCGCTCGAAACCCTCCTCTAGGACCCATAGAAGCTCACACCGCCGCGCATTGCTCAGCCCCGCCTCGATTTTCGCCGGAGTCCGGGTCGCAGCGGCCGCCGCCGCCGTGCGCCGCCGAGACCCCTTGCCGGCCACCTCCCAGACCCGTCCGAGCCGCGGAATCAAGCCCTGGGTGGTCAGGGACCCTTTTCCCGACCTTCCCCGACCTCGAGCGCCGGCGAGCTCGCCGGATTCCGGCCAACCGCGCCGCCGGCCGGCCGAGGGACCCAATTGCGAGCCAACCTTTCTTACCAGGGGCCTGAGTGCGAAGCAAGGACTTATCTGTAAGGAAAGCAAAGTTTCCAGGGACCTCCTTGTAACTTGATTCTTAAATAGTGTATGTGTTTTGCTGAATCTTGTAAAGTGCCTAGAAAATTGTAGAAAATCAGAAAAATGCAAACTAAATTTTGTTGGATTCCTGGTGAAGAACCCTACAACTTTTGTAAAGTAGGAACATACTTTTTCTTGATAGTTTTTGCATGAAAAATAGAAAACTGATAATCCTAGATCTATTGTATCTCAAAATCCACAAGTTCTCTGTATCTGAAATTTGGATATGTTGTGTGTTATGTCATGCCTAGTTCCTATACCAAAAATTGCACAAAGTTACTGAGTCAATCTTTTATTATGATTTATTTTGTATTTATGCTGAATCTGTCTAAATGATTTTTGTAGCTAAAAATAAATATATTTTTGTGCTCAACTTCTGGATATCACCTTTTTATGCATAAGCCCACCTCTGGTGAATTAACATGATTTTGTTTTTACCAGAAATATTTATTCTTGAAATATGCCTAATTTTCTTTGTAAATGCATAACTCAAGATCTTTAGTAGCTCTAGGTGTATATGTTGCATGCCTAGCTTAGTTTTGGACCAGAGCCCATGTGTGAGAAAGTTGGAATCATTTTGATGCTTATTTATTTTTATATGCATTTATCATGTTTTGGTAGCTAGCTTTTGTTGTTTTCGGCATATTTAATTTCATAGCTCTCCTAAGTGTGCATGTGTGTGCAGTGGCTTTGTATAGGTTTGTAGTGCTTCATAACACACCTCACTGAATTTTATTAATTTATTTTATGAATAAAGGCAATAGAGGTCATTAAAGCTTAATATTAAATTAAATGAGAAAATCATCAACTACACATCTAAAGACCCTATGTGTGTGATGTAAATCATTATAAAAGGCTTAAGACCAACCCCTTGCTATTTGTGAAATCTAAATTAATTTATTTAAATAAATGTGTACACAGTCACTATTAAAAAGATTAAATACTAAAGAACCGCATATTATTCCTTTTTGGAAGAGTATGCTGAATGTATTCTTATCTAGGTGAATGTGGTCAACCAAGCACCCCATGATTGTCATTGTTGATTGTAATTAATTAAATTAAAAGCCATCAATTAAATCGTGCATTTGCATCCTCGTATAGATCTTCCGACGGTAGCTGTAAGCTCGTGCCGGAAGGAGGAGACGAAGGTGCTGACGAAGAGCTGCAGTACGTGGACGTAGCTCAAGACCTGGACAAAGTCCAGAAGGGCCCAAGGCCAACCTTGCCAGCGAAGGCAAGCCCCGGATCATTAACCCTCTCTTTTTTTAAAATCATGCAATTACATTTGCTATGTTTGTGCATTTACATTTCAGGAGTTGAATTGAAACCCTAGATGCATGATCCCTAGGTACCTATGCTCTTTTACTAGTATGCTAGGTCGATAGCTGCTATGCTATCGGACCCGGTAGAAGTCGAGTGATGTTCGTCACTTGCGAGAATAGGCTCTTATGTTGGAATCATAAGATCTTTATAAATGGATTGCTCGTGTGGTAAGAGCATGGGATTTGGGCTTCGGTCCAATGGCTTTCATGGGCTAAGCTTTTGAACGTACTAAGCACTTACCGGGAATGGGACCGGTAAACCTAGTACCTGATGGACACGGCAAGGGAACTTTTCCCTACTACCCCTAGGACACCTGATGTGTCCCCCTACCTGCAACAGTAGGGTACCTGTGCGAGTCTGGGCGGTCCGGCGTGACGTTCTAGTAAGCCTTGTACCGAGGATTGTAGGTCTGATCCCGACCCGGAGAAAGATGGGAACCGTCTGGTCGGTGTATACCCCGTTTCGTTTTTGTTTGGACTTTCTTGGGGTACGCATTCTTCCGTGTGTTTAGGTTTACCTTGCAAGGTTATAAATCAATCAATTGTCGGCCTCTCACCGTTATCCGAGACTGCTTAATCAACTGGCCATGATATCCCTTAATGATGGAACTTGTGAATATTACTACTTGGATTAATTGTATTGCACAATTCTTGATTGATTTAGTTGGCTCACTTAGAATTGATAATTAACTAGAATTTGAGCTAAAATATTGAAAGTAAGGACCTACTCTTTGTTACTTTTTCAGCAAAAGAACTCCACCGGCCAAAAAGCCTCTCATGTCTAGAGTTTGGTGATGTAGTTATCACCCGTCGGTTAAGTCTTGCTGAGTATTAGTATACTCAGCCTTGCTTTAAAAATGTTGTTGCAGGTGTTGTTTGGCCAGGCGAGATTCCACCCGGCTGGGAGCTGGAATGGGTGGATGATGACGAGTGATGGCATCACGGACGGCCTCCTGTGATGTTTATCGTCGCGCTAGTTTATTTTATTCCGCTGTTTTCAAACTCTGAACCTTTACTTATCATGTCATGAACAATGGTTTGTAATAATTAACCCTTCGGGTACAATTGAGATTTAATTTGTGTTTGTACTCTAGACTCGCCTTCGTGTGAGTTTTAATGCATATGTTCGATCCTCTGTGTGAATTCCAAGTGATTTACCGGGCGTTAACCCGGCAACTAACGACAGGATGGTACTTTACTGTCGCTTAATGGCCAAAGTGGATTGGTTTAGGTGATAGTACGGTATTTTCCTGGGCGGGTTGTCACACGTACGGTTGCTTCACATATAGTCCCTTATGCCGTATCTTAGATACATACGCAACTACGCCTATGATATCTAAAAAACAGCACATACACATTGCATTACAATATATGCATAACATATTTATTTGATCAAAACACAACCACACATTCATTAGGGAGTTACCTGTAAAATTATTGTTTGGTTGACAGTAGACATCCTCGAATTCCATAAAAGTAAGAGGACAGTCAGGAAACCAGACGACTTGGGTTGACTTGAGTGTCTGGTTTCAGCTGGACAAAGTACTCATTGCCAAGACGAAATATATTGCGCATGACATTCTCGTATGTCGGTGCAAAGCACACTCCCCTAAAGTCATATGTTGCTCCTTCTGCGAGCACATTGTTGAACAGCATGTGATGATCGCCCCACGCAACTGCCTCCATCTTTGTACCTTGACAAAAACAATTAAGTCAAACCACAGTAGACCTGCCTAAAAAAACGCATTATTCTATGGAGCTGGAAGTAAAAAAATGACGACCTCCTCATCAACCAAGACGACACGCAGATAGACATTTTCTCTGAAACTGCATATATTGCCTTTCCAAAAAACAAAAGAGGTCACATCCCACCTAGAGTGAATGTGCTCGTTGTCTACCTGATGGAACTCAACCCACCTACAGTTCCGAGATTGTATAGATACAAAACATATATCAATGTACAATCAAATACCAGCAGTTTGCGAGTCCAAGTTTGACGTACATGTCTGGCGTCAGTGCAGTCAGGGACGGCAGACACCCTCTTCCTCGTAAGCGACTGGACCGAGAAACTCATAATATACACAGCTGCCATTGAAAAACAACGTAGTTAGATGGATTATTTATCGACTGTCTGGCAGATGTATAGAGGCGGCAGGAGGTCATCGCAGGGGAGGCTTGTTGGTGGAGAGGGGCTGTACCTCTTCGTTTTCAATCCTCCAGCGACCTGGAATTAAGACCGGCGGCGGCAGCAGAAATCCTTTGAGGGGCGGCAGCGTGATTGGCCCTCCCTTTAAGGGCCCCTTTGGGAGCCTAAAATCCCGCAGGGTTGCCCCCATTTTCCCTGGGTTGAGATCCCACGTCTATTTTGTACCCGGGCCAAATCTATCCTGCCATTTGGGAGCTCACGACTCAGGGCGTCTCAACCCTAGCCACTCGTTTTCCCCGTGGCTCTCTCTTCCCACCTCGCGTACTCCTGGCGCCGCCGCCCCGTCCTTCCCCTTTCCTCGCGAGTCGACGCTCCACCACTCCTCCCCATCCGCTCCACCACATCGCCGCCGCCCCACCACACTCCCTCTCCGTCCGCTTCTCCACCTTGCCGCCGCTCCTCGTCGTCATCCAGGAGGTGCGTCGCGCCACCTCCCTCGTCGTCATCCAGGCGGTGCGCGGTGCCACCTCCCCGTCCGCTCCACCACGCCCCCTCGTTGTCCGCTCCACCACGTCGTCGCCCCTCCTCATCGTCCAGCCGCTTCCTCTCCTCCGCGTCCTCGTCTTCGTCCCCGACCAGCCGCTGTCGTCGCCGACGCCGCCGCTGCTGCTGCCGCCGCCGTATCTTCTCCTCTTCGCGACGTACAACTCGATCTACAGCGCCCTCTTCCTCCCCGGCACCATCTTGGCCAGCGACCAAGCGTCGTCGTCCTTCTCGGGCGATCTTTGGTGAGTTTCCCCCCTTCCCCCTCTCCTCCTCTTTCCTGATTCGATCTTGATGTATGAGCTCCAAGATCCAGGTACTCCTTGGTAGGAATGCCTCTAGCAGATGCGTGGTAAAATGTTGTAGAGCCATTGTGTCACCACTAATCAGTGGTCTTTGTCTTTTGATTTGTTTAAGTGATTATATGGGTGTAAGGCAATGGTTTGTTGGCGTTTTGATCATATTGATGGTAGAGGTAATATCAAATTGGTGTGTAGCAAGTTGTCTCTTGGCATGGCATGGTGATGGCTGTAGTATGCAAGTATTTCAAGTTGATTCCAAAGAATTGCACTATGCAATAAAACTATGATTTCACGCACTATGCTATTTGCTAAACTTAGCCTCCAAACTATACTGCAGTCATTGTCCAACTAAACTGTGTTAGTGCTAACTGATTAAATAATTTTGGTGGCTTCCTCATTGTCCAACTAAACTGTGTGCTACACTAGTAAGCAGAGAGTGTAGAGTCATTTAGCTACACTAGTAAACTGCAATGGCATAATAATCATGCTTAACCTTTAGCCATGTTGCTTCAAGTAGATACTAACATATATAAAACATAAAATTTTGTCCCTTGGTGGTGTCACTAATTTTTTTTGCCGCTGCCGTTTCCGGTCCTCCCCACGAACGTCTCGATCTACACTGTCACCACCTCGGCCGGCGACCAAGCTCCGCCGCCCCTCCAAGTCCCTATCCCGGTGCTGCCATCCCCCTCCGCGTCCTCGTCCCTGACCAGGAGCGCTGCCTCCATCTCGATCTACAACATGTGAGTTTTCCCCTCCCCTATTGTGATAGCCTGCTGATTCATTCTATGCTACTGGCTGATTCTTGTTACTATGTATAGCTGCGGCTATTATGGATTCTTGATTTCAATTTCTCTATACACGGCTGCTATACATTTAGATCTAGAGTCTGTACATTGTACTAGACATGCACATATTATTATCCCATAGTTGACTCTTTGTTTTGATTTCTACTCTGTTTCGAGTTGGTTTGGATGCTATCAGTGCTAAGCTATCAGTGTTGTTATCAGTGCTAAGTTTTGATTAGAGTTTTAATCATCACACCTATCTGGACTATAGAAAAGAAAAAGGGAATGCATTCTTGTTTCAATTATTATTTCAGTAGGTTACAACATCATTGCCGGATGACTGGTAGCAGTCTCAGAGTACTGCCACAAGTAATTTCAGAGTATGCATTTTGGTTGTTTGTTTGGATCAGTTCCTTTTTTTAGCACATTGCTGATAACCTATTCTTTGTTAGCACTTAGCAATAGTTTCTCCTGGTGACACTGATTCTACAAGGCCACTAAATTGAGTATTTCGGCCGCATTCATTGTATTGTATTTTTGTTACAAGGCCACATAATTGAGTATTTTGAATCTTTGGTATTGTTTGCTTTTACATGAGAAGCATTGATTGGCAATATATCATTTAATTCCTCAAATCATTCAACTTGTTTAGTTCTATGCAAATAGCAAAATGGACCAAGCCTACTACACAAAAAATCTAGAATATCATTATATTTGCTTCGAGTGCTTCGGGTGTACTGAATTCGTAACTGATGGGTTTGTTGTTTCGTTTGGCTGCAGCAGGAAGTGTCGCCGCTGAGCTCCGACTCGCTCTCCCACAGCAGTGGGCCTCTCAACGGCGGCGGTCCCATTAAGCCAAGGTCTATTATTCCGCTCCTCCCCCGGTCCCATTGCTGGCTGTCACATTAGTTATCAGTCCAATGAATCCTAAAAACCTGAATGGACTTGCTCGTTTCAGTTTGATCTGAATATTTGAGTAGTCTCTGCTTGCTAGGCACTTCATTTTTTGTTTGGTATCTCTGCGCGTGGTAATATGGTATTAGCAGTAGCAGTAGCTGGCAAGCTCAGATATGCTGCTGCTGCTGGTTGCAAACTCCCGTAGCGTCTACTTCATGCTGATGAGCAAGGCTGAAGTACCAAAGGAACCTCACCAAAGGACAATGGTCGAGCGCGGCAACACCGCGTGTTTTTCCTAGTTGCTTCTATTCCTAGTACAGTACATAATGAAAGTGCATCGAGACTAATTTTCTCTCTTCCTTTTTGACTAATTTTTCTGTTTCATAAACAAGCTTAGCACCAGAAGCTGAGCTAGGTGTTTTCTGTTAAAAAAGCTAACAATGCACTATAGCTAGGAAAGCATGTTATTTTGTACCAGATGATGCCTCTAATTTATTTGTTCCTTTTTGTGATGCAGCTTTCCACCCCCAGGTGAGCAAGAGTCCTAATTTGCGAGCTAAGAAAAGTACTTGTGAGGAAGGTCTAGATTTTAGAGCTGAAATGAGCTTCTATTTCCTGAGTGCAAAGTACTATCATAAATTAAACTTGTCTAGGATATGTGATGGTTTACATTTCTGGCATAAATCGAATGTTGTATGCTTGTCTTATTTTCTAGGATATGTGATGGTTTACATAACCTTTTTTGTCAACTGCATGAGCCGGATGTAATATGCCTTATGCATGTTGAATTAAGGCAGGTGGATGTACTTGTTTTGTGACTTTTGATGATGCACTCAACTTATTTTGTATGATTTATTTTGGATTTGTTCATGATTTTTTGAGATGTCAGATTAGTATCTGCGACTAATGTTGCCATATGATATGCAAAATGCATTGTGGCTGTTATAGAAGAAAAATAGAAAAGTCTTGGTTCATATTTAAAAAAACAAAAAAAATGAAAGGAAAAGTCTGGGCTGCAACTCCCCCACCCACCCCCCTGGCGAACCTCGCCTCCCAAATAGCGGTTGGGTGGGCAAGCCGCGGGGGGAGCCCCAACCTTGGGAAACTGGCGGCCGGTGGAATTCCCCGCCAGGGGCTTCCTACCCTGGGTAGCTGCTCCTATGCAGCCAAAGGAGCCCTAAATGTGTCACTCTTTTATTTTCCAAGGGGTGCGAAATCCATTTTAGCGTCGGTCTGTTTTTCCCGTGACGCGAAAAAACATGTTTCGCTATTTCGGTAGACTTGCCTGGTGGCGCGGGCGAATTTTTTTCGGTATTGCGGAATTGCATGGCGGCGGCGTGCGCTCTCCCCTAGCTGGGATTTCCGATCATATGCACGACATGGGCCGGCTAGTGATGCCACGAGAATACCAGCCCATTTATGCCCACTGGGTCGTTAGTTAGGAGAGGAGCTCTTTTTATTAAAAAAGAGATGAGCCCAATCAAAACTGAAATCAGCCCACTCCTTGTCCAGGCGTACACAGCTACCGCCTCCTTGTTAATCTAGTAATATATCGCTGCTAGTTAATTTGCTATTGCTATACGTGGAAGTGGAACTGCAAATGCAAATGTTTTTTCCTTTCTCTATCAGTTGATGGAAGTACATTAGATGCCCTATAAATTAAATGCTTGTGATTGAAATTGCAACTGAACTAATCACTTGCTACTGAAAAGATACTGCAACAGCAAATCCTGTGTGAATGGTGTATACGTAATTTAATTAGTTGTATACTTAAATTAAAGGTTTTCGCAAACCTTCGGCACGTAATAACTTGTGTTTCGGGCCTGAATGCACTGTTACGGGGTACCGAAGTTGCAAAAATGATTTTGCAACAAATGCATATGTTCTACTCCATTAGACTCAAAATGATGTTTCGAAGTGTTTTGGAGGATTTCGCAAACCTTTGGCATGTAAATAACTTGTGTTTCGGGCCTAATGCACTGTTACGGGGTACCGAAGTTGCAAAAATAGTTTAGCAACAAAAGCATCCGTTCTACTCCATTAGACTCAAAATGATGTTTGGGAGTGTTTTGGAGGATTTCGCAAACCATCAGCATGTAAATAACTTGTCTTTCGGGCCTGAATGCACTGTTACGGGGTACCAAAGTTGCAAAAATGGTTTTGCAACAAAAGCATCTGTTCTACTACATTAGACTTAAAATGATGTTTGCGAGTGTTTTGGAGGATTTCCAAAACCATCGGCATGTAAATAACTTGTGTTTCAGGCCTAATGCACTGTTACGGGGTACCGAAGTTGCAAAAATGGTTTTGCAACAAAAGCATATGTTCTACATTACACTCAAAATGATGCTTGGGAGTGTTTTGGAGCATTACGAAAACCTTCGGCATGTAAATAACTTGTGTTTCGGGCCTGAATGCACAGTTACGGGGTACCGAAGTTGCAAAAATGGTTTTGCAACAAAAGCATATGTTCTACTCCATTAGACTTAAAATGATGTTTCGGAGTGTTTTGGAGGATTTCGCAAACCTTCGGTATGTAAATAACTTGTGTTTCGGGCCTAATGCACTGTTACGGGGTACCGAAGTTACAAAAATGGTTTTGCAACAAAGGCATCCGTTCTACTCCATTAGACTCAAAATGATGTTTGGGAGTGTTTTGGAGGATTTCACAAACCTTCGGCATGTAAATAACTTGTGTTTCGGGCTTGAATGCACTGTTACGGGGTACCGAAGTTGCAAAAATGGTTTTGCAACAAAAGCATCTGTTCTACTCCATTAGACTCAAAATGATGTTTGGGAGTGTTTTGGAGAATTTCGCTAACCTTCGGCATGTAAATAACTTGCGTTTCGGGCCTAATGCACTGTTACGGGGTACTGAAGTTGCAAAAATGGTTTTGCAACAAAGGCATCCGTTCTACTCCATTAGACTCAAAATGATGTTTGGGAGTGTTTTGGAGGATTTCGCAAACCTTCGGCATGTAAATAACTTGTGTTTCGGGCTTGAATGCACTGTTACGGGGTACCGAAGTTGCAAAAATGGTTTTGCAACAAAAGCATATGTTCTACTCCATTAGACTTAAAATGATGTTTAGGAGTGTTTTGGAGGATTTCGCAAACCTTCGGTATGTAAATAACTTGTGTTTCGGGCCTAATGCACTGTTACGGGGTACCGAAGTTGCAAAAATGGTTTTGCAACAAAGGCATCCGTTCTACTCCATTAGACTCAAAATGATGTTTGCGAGTGTTTTGGAGGATTTCGCAAACCTTCGGCATGTAAATAACTTGTGTTTCAGGCTTGAATGCACTGTTACGGGGTACCGAAGTTACAAAAATGGTTTTGCAACAAAAGCATCTGTTCTACTCCATTAGACTCAAAATGATGTTTGGGAGTGTTTTGGAGAATTTCGCTAACCTTCGGCATGTAAATAACTTGTGTTTCGGGCCTAATGCACTGTTACGGGGTACCGAAGTTGCAAAAATGGTTTTGCAACAAAAGCATATGTTCTACTCCATTAGACTCAAGATGATGCTTGGGAGTGTTTTGGAGCATTTCCGAAACCTTCGGCATGTAAATAACTTGTGTTTCGGGCCTGAATGCACAGTTACGGGGTACCGAAGTTGCAAAAATGGTTTTGCAACAAAAGCATATGTTCTACTCTATTAGACTGAAAATGATGCTTGGGAGTGTTTTGGAGCATTTCGCAAACCTTCGGCATGTAAATAACTTGTGTTTCAGGGCTGAATGCACAGTTACGGGGTACCGAAGTTGCAAAAATGGTTTTGCAACAAAAGCATATGTTCTACTCCATTAGACTCAAAATGATGTTTCGGAGTGTTTTGGAGGATTTCGCAAACCTTCGGCATGTAAATAACTTGTGTTTCGTGCCTAATGCTCTGTTATGGGGTACCGAAGTTGCAAAAATGATTTTGCAACAAAAGCATCTGTTCTACTCCATTAGACTCAAAATGATGTTTGGGAGTGTTTTGGAGGATTTCGGAAACCTACGGCATGTAAATAACTTGTGTTTCGGGCCTGAATGCACAGTTACGGGGTACCGAAGTTGCAAAAATGGTTTTGCAACAAAAGCATATGTTCTACTCCATTAGACTGAAAATGATGCTTGGGAGTGTTTTGGAGCATTTCGCAAACCTTCGGCATGGAAATAACTTGTGTTTCAGGGCTGAATGCACAGTTATGGGGTACCGAAGTTGCAAAAATGGTTTTGCAACAAAAGCATATGTTCTACTCCATTAGACTCAAAATGATGTTTCGGAGTGTTTTGGAGGATTTCGCAAACCTTCGGCATGTAAATAACTTGTGTTTCGGGCCTAATGCACTGTTACGGGGTACCGAAGTTGCAAAAATAGTTTTGCAACAAAAGCATCCGTTCTACTCCATTGGACTCAAAATGATGTTTGGTAGTGTTTTGGAGGATTTTGCAAACCTTCGGCATGTAAATAACTCATGTTTCGGGTCTAATGCACTGTTACGGGGTACCGACGTTGTAAAAATGGTTTTGCAACAAAACCATTTGTTCTACTCCATTAGACCCAAAATGATGTTTGGGAGTGTTTTGGAGCATTTCGCTAACCTTCGGCATATAAATAACTTGTGTTTCGGGCCTGAATACACAGTTACGGGGTACCGAAGTTGCAAAAATGGTTTTGCAACAAAAGCATCCGTTCTACACCATTAGACTCAAAATGATGTTTGGGAGTGTTTTAGAGCATTTCGCTAACTTTCGGCACGTAATAACTTGTGTTTCGGGCCTGAATGCACAGTTACGGTGTACCGAAGTTGCAAAAATGGTTTTGCAACAAAAGCATCCGTTCTACTCCATTAGACTCAAAATGATGTTTGGGAGTGTTTTGGAGGATTTCGCAAACCATCGGCATGTAAATAACTTGTGTTTCGGGCCTGAATGCACTGTTACGGGGTACCGAAGTTGCAAAAATAGTTTAGCAACAAAAGCATCCGTTCTACTCCATTAGACTCAAAATGATGTTTGGGAGTGTTTTGGAGGATTTCGCAAACCATCAGCATGTAAATAACTTGTCTTTCGGGCCTGAATGCACTGTTACGGGGTACCAAAGTTGCAAAAATGGTTTTGCAACAAAAGCATCTGTTCTACTCCATTAGACTTAAAATGATGTTTGCGAGTGTTTTGGAGGATTTCGCAAACCATCGGCATGTAAATAACTTGTGTTTCAGGCCTAATGCACTGTTACGGGGTACCGAAGTTGCAAAAATGGTTTTGCAACAAAAGCATATGTTCTACATTAGACTCAAAATGATGCTTGGGAGTGTTTTGGAGCATTACGGAAACCTTCGGCATGTAAATAACTTGTGTTTCGGGCCTGAATACACAGTTACGGGGTACCGAAGTTGCAAAAATGGTTTTGCAACAAAAGCATATGTTCTACTCCATTAGACTTAAAACGATGTTTCGGAGTGTTTTGGAGGATTTCGCAAACCTTCGGTATGTAAATAACTTGTGTTTCGGGCCTAATGCACTGTTACGGGGTACCGAAGTTACAAAAATGGTTTTGCAACAAAGGCATCCGTTCTACTCCATTAGACTCAAAATGATGTTTGGGAGTGTTTTGGAGGATTTCACAAACCTTCGGCATGTAAATAACTTGTGTTTCGGGCTTGAATGCACTGTTACGGGGTACCGAAGTTGCAAAAATGGTTTTGCAACAAAAGCATCTGTTCTACTCCATTAGACTCAAAATGATGTTTGGGAGTGTTTTGGAGAATTTCGCTAACCTTCGGCATGTAAATAACTTGTGTTTCGGACCTAATGCACTGTTACGGGGTACTGAAGTTGCAAAAATGGTTTTGCAACAAAGGCATCCGTTCTACTCCATTAGACTCAAAATGATGTTTGGGAGTGTTTTGGAGGATTTCGCAAACCTTCGGCATGTAAATAACTTGTGTTTCGGGCTTGAATGCACTGTTACGGGGTACCGAAGTTGCAAAAATGGTTTTGCAACAAAAGCATATGTTCTACTCCATTAGACTTAAAATGATGTTTAGGAGTGTTTTGGAGGATTTCGCAAACCTTCGGTATGTAAATAACTTGTGTTTCGGGCCTAATGCACTGTTACGGGGTACCGAAGTTGCAAAAATGGTTTTGCAACAAAGGCATCCGTTCTACTCCATTAGACTCAAAATGATGTTTGCGAGTGTTTTGGAGGATTTCGCAAACCTTCAGCATGTAAATAACTTGTGTTTCAGGCTTGAATGCACTGTTACGGGGTACCGAAGTTACAAAAATGGTTTTGCAACAAAAGCATCTGTTCTACTCCATTAGACTCAAAATGATGTTTGGGAGTGTTTTGGAGAATTTCGCAAACCTTCGGCATGTAAATAACTTGTGTTTCGGGCCTAATGCACTGTTACGGGGTACCGAAGTTGCAAAAATGGTTTTGCAACAAAGGCATCCGTTCTACTCCATTAGACTCAAAATGATGTTTGGGAGTGTTTTGGAGGATTTCGGAAACCTACGGCATGTAAATAACTTGTGTTTCGGGCCTGAATGCACAGTTACGGGGTACCGAAGTTGCAAAAATGGTTTTGCAACAAAAGCATATGTTCTACTCCATTAGACTGAAAATGATGCTTGGGAGTGTTTTGGAGCATTTCGCAAACCTTCGGCATGGAAATAACTTGTGTTTCAGGGCTGAATGCACAGTTATGGGGTACCGAAGTTGCAAAAATGGTTTTGCAACAAAAGCATATGTTCTACTCCATTAGACTCAAAATGATGTTTCGGAGTGTTTTGGAGGATTTCGCAAACCTTCGGCATGTAAATAACTTGTGTTTCGGGCCTAATGCACTGTTACGGGGTACCGAAGTTGCAAAAATGGTTTTGCAACAAAAGCATCTGTTCTACTCCATTGGACTCAAAATGATGTTTGGTAGTGTTTTGGAGGATTTTGCAAACCTTCGGCATGTAAATAACTCATGTTTCGGGTCTAATGCACTGTTACGGGGTACCGACGTTGTAAAAATGGTTTTGCAACAAAACCATTTGTTCTACTCCATTAGACCCAAAATGATGTTTGGGAGTGTTTTGGAGCATTTCGCTAACCTTCGGCATATAAATAACTTGTGTTTTGGGCCTGAATACACAGTTACGGGGTACCGAAGTTGCAAAAATGGTTTTGCAACAAAAGCATCCGTTCTACTCCATTAGACTCAAAATGATGTTTGGGAGTGTTTTGGAGCATTTCGCTAACTTTCGGCACGTAATAACTTGTGTTTCGGGCCTGAATGCACAGTTACGGTGTACCGAAGTTGCAAAAATGGTTTTGCAACAAAAGCAACCGTTCTACTCCATTAGACTCAAAATGATGTTTGGGAGTGTTTTGGAGGATTTCGCAAACCATCGGCATGCAAATAACTTGTGTTTCGGGCCTGAATGCACTGTTACGGGGTACCGAAGTTGCAAAAATAGTTTTGCAACAAAAGCATCCGTTCTACTCGATTAGACTCAAAATGATGTTTGTGAGTGTTTTGGAGGATTTCACAAACCTTCGGCATGTAAATAACTTGTGTTTCGGGCCTAATGCACTGTTACGGGGTACCGAAGTTGCAAAAATGGTTTTGCAACAAAAGCATCCGTTCTACTCAATTAGACTCAAAATAATATTTGGGAGTGTTTTGGAGGATTTCGCAAACCTTCGGCATGTAAATAACTTGTGTTTCGGGCCTATTGCACTGTTACGGGGTACCGAAGTTGCAAAAATGGTTTTGCAACAAAAGCATCCGTTCTACTCCATTGGCCTCAAAATGATGTTTGGTAGTGTTTTGGAGGATTTTGCAAACCTTCGTCATGTAAATAACTCGTGTTTCGGGTCTAATGCACTGTTACGGGGTACCGAAGTTGTAAAAATGGTTTTGCAATAAAACCATTTGTTCTACTCCATTAGACCCAAAATGATGTTTGGGAGTGTTTTGGAGCATTTCGCTAACCTTCGGCATATAAATAACTTGTGTTTCGGGCCTGAAGACACAGTTTCGGGGTACCGAAGTTGCAAAAATGGTTTTGCAACAAAAGCATCCGTTGTACTCCATGAGACTCAAAATGATGTTTGGGAGTGTTTTGGAGCATTTCGCTAACTTTCGGCACGTAATAACCTGTGTTTCGGGCCTGAATGTACAGTTACGGTGTACCGAAGTTGCAAAAATGGTTTTGCAACAAAAGCATCCGTTCTACTCCATTAGACTCAAAATGATGTTTGGGAGTGTTTTGGAGGAATCACAAACCATCGGCATGTAAATAACTTGTGTTTCGGGCCTGAATGCACTGATACGGGGTACCGAAGTTGCAAAAATGGTTTTGCAACAAAAGCAGCCGTTCTACTCGATTAGACTCAAAATGATGTTTGTGGGTGTTTTGGAGGATTTCGCAAACCTTCGGCATGTAAATAACTTGTGTTTCGGGCCTGAATGCACAGTTACGGGGTACCGAAGTTGCAAAAATAGTTTTGCAACAAAAGCATGTGTTCTACTCCATTAGACTGAAAATGATGCTTGGGAGTGTTTTGGACCATTTCGCAAACCTTCGGCATGTAAATAACTTGTGTTTCAGGGCTGAATGCACAGTTACGGGGTACCGAAGTTGCAAAAATGGTTTTGCAACAAAAGCATATGTTCTACTCCATTAGACTCAAAATGATGTTTCAGAGTGTTTTGGAGGATTTCGCAAACCTTCGGCATGTAAATAACTTGTGTTTCGGGTCTAATGCACAGTTACGGGGTACCGAAGTTGCAAAAATGGTTTTGCAACAAAAGCATATGTTCTACTCCATTAGACTCAAGATCATGCTTGGGAGTGTTTTGGAGCATTTCTGAAACCTTCGGCATGTAAATAACTTGTGTTTCGGGCCTGAATGCACAGTTACGGGGTACCGAAGTTGCAAAAATGGTTTTGCAACAAAAGCATATGTTCTACTCCATTAGACTGAAAATGATGCTTGGGAGTGTTTTGGAGCATTTCGCAAACCTTCGGCATGTAAATAACTTGTGTTTCGGGCCTAATGCACTGTTACGGGGTACCGAAGTTGCAAAAATGGTTTTGCAACAAAAGCATATGTTCTACTCCATTAGACTCAAAATGATGTTTCGGAGTGTTTTGGAGGATTTCGCAATCCTTCGGCATGTAAATAACTTGTGTTTCGTGTCTAATGCACTGTTACGGGGTACCGAAGTTGCAAAAATGATTTTGCAACAAAAGCATCTGTTCTACTCCATTAGACTCAAAATGATGTTTGGGAGTGTTTTGGAGGATTTCGGAAACCTACGGCATGTAAATAACTTGTGTTTCGGGCCAGAATGCACAGTTACGGGGTACCGAAGTTGCAAAAATGGTTTTGCAACAAAAGCATATGTTCTACTCCATTAGACTGAAAATGATGCTTGGGAGTGTTTTGGAGCATTTCGCAAACCTTCGGCATGTAAATAACTTGTGTTTCAGGGCTGAATGCACAGTTACGGGGTACCGAAGTTGCAAAAATGGTTTTACAACAAAAGCATATGTTCTACTCCATTAGACTCAAAATGATGTTTCGGAGTGTTTTGGAGGATTTCGCAAACCTTCGGCATGTAAATAACTTGTGTGTTCGGGCCTAATGCACTGTTACGGGGTACCGAAGTTGCAAAAATGGTTTTGCAACAAAAGCATCTGTTCTACTCCATTGGACTCAAAATGATGTTTGGTAGTGTTTTGGAGGATTTTGCAAACCTTCGGCATGTAAATAACTCGTGTTTCGGGTCTAATGCACTGTTACGGGGTACCAACGTTGTAAAAATGGTTTTGCAACAAAACCATTTGTTCTACTCCATTAGACCCAAAATGATGTTTGGGAGTGTTTTGGAGCATTTCGCTAACCTTCGGCATATAAATAACTTGTGTTTCGGGCCTGAATACACAGTTACGGGGTACCGAAGTTGCAAAAATGGTTTTGCAACAAAAGCATCCGTTCTACGCCATTAGACTCAAAATGATGTTTGGGAGTGTTTTGGAGGATTTCGCAAACCATCGGCAAGTAAATAACTTGTGTTTCGGGCCTGAATGCACTGTTACGAGGTACCGAAGTTGCAAAAATAGTTTTGCAACAAAAGCATCCGTTCTACTCGATTAGACTCAAAATGATGTTTGTTAGTGTTTTGGAGGATTTCGCAAACCTTCGGCATGTAAATAACTTGTGTTTCGGGCCTAATGCACTGTTACGGGGTACCGAAGTTGCAAAAATGGTTTTGCAACAAAAGCATAGGTTCTACTCCATTAGACTCAAAATAATGTTTGGGAGTGTTTTGGAGGATTTCGCAAACCTTCGGCATGTAAATAACTTGTGTTTCGGACCTAGTGCACTGTTACGGGGTACCGAAGTTGCAAAAATGGTTTTGCAACAAAAGCATCCGTTCTACTCCATTGGACTCAAAATGATGTTTGGTAGTGTTTTGGAGGATTTTGCAAACCTTCGTCATGTAAATAACTCGTGTTTCGGGTCTAATGCACTGTTACGGGGTACCGAAGTTGTAAAAATGGTTTTGCAACAAAACCATTTGTTCTACTCCATTAGACCCAAAATGATGTTTGGGAGTGTTTTGGAGCATTTCGCTAACCTTCGGCATATAAATAACTTGTGTTTCGGGCCTGAATACACAGTTACGGGGTACCGAAGTTGCAAAAATGGTTTTGCAACAAAAGCATCCGTTCTACTCCATTAGACTCAAAATGATGTTTGGGAGTGTTTTGGAGCATTTCGCTAACTTTTAGCACGTAAAAACCTGTGTTTCCGGCCTGAATGTACAGTTACGGTGTACCGAAGTTGCAAAAATGGTTTTGCAACAAAAGCATCCGTTCTACTCCATTGGACTCAAAATGATGTTTGGGAGTGTTTTGGAGGAATCACAAACCATCGGCATGTAAATAACTTGTGTTTCGGGCCTGAATGCACTGTTACGGGGTACCGAAGTTGCAAAAATGGTTTTGCAACAAAAGCATCCGTTCTACTCGATTAGACTCAAAATGATGTTTGTGAGTGTTTTGGAGGATTTTGCAAACCTTCGGCATGTAAATAACTCGTGTTTCGGGTCTAATGCACTGTTACGGGGTACCGACGTTGTAAAAATGGTTTTGCAACAAAACCATTTGTTCTACTCCATTAGACCCAAAATGATGTTTGGAAGTGTTTTGGAGCATTTCGCTAACCTTCGGCATATAAATAACTTGTGTTTCGGGCCTGAATACACAGTTACGGGGTACCGAAGTTGCAAAAATGGTTTTGCAACAAAAGCATCCGTTCTACTCCATTAGACTCAAAATGATGTTTGGGAGTGTTTTGGAGGATTTCGCAAACCATCGGCAAGTAAATAACTTGTGTTTCGGGCCTGAATGCACTGTTACGAGGTACCAAAGTTGCAAAAATAGTTTTGCAACAAAAGCATCTGTTCTACTCGATTAGACTCAAAATGATGTTTGTGAGTGTTTTGGAGGATTTCGCAAACCTTCGGCATGTAAATAACTTGTGTTTCGGGCCTAATGCACTGTTACGGGGTACCGAAGTTGCAAAAATGGTTTTGCAACAAAAGCATCGGTTCTACTCCATTAGACTCAAAATAATGTTTGGGAGTGTTTTGGAGGATTTCGCAAACCTTCGGCATGTAAATAACTTGTGTTTCGGACCTAGTGCACTGTTACGGGGTACCGAAGTTGCAAAAATGGTTTTGCAACAAAAGCATCCGTTCTACTCCATTGGACTCAAAATGATGTTTGGTAGTGTTTTGGAGGATTTTGCAAACCTTCGTCATGTAAATAACTCGTGTTTCGGGTCTAATGCACTGTTACGGGGTACCGAAGTTGTAAAAATGGTTTTGCAACAAAACCATTTGTTCTACTCCATTAGACCCAAACTGATGTTTGGGAGTGTTTTGGAGCATTTCGCTAACCTTCGGCATATAAATAACTTGTGTTTCGGGCCTGAATACACAGTTACGGGGTACCGAAGTTGCAAAAATGGTTTTGCAACAAAAGCATCCGTTCTACTCCATTAGACTCAAAATGATGTTTGGGAGTGTTTTGGAGCATTTCGCTAACTTTTAGCACGTAATAACCTGTGTTTCCGGCCTGAATGTACAGTTACGGTGTACCGAAGTTGCAAAAATGGTTTTGCAACAAAAGCATCCGTTCTACTCCATTAGACTCAAAATGATGTTTGGGAGTGTTTTGGAGGAATCACAAACCATCGGCATGTAAATAACTTGTGTTTCGGGCCTGAATGCACTGTTACGGGGTACCGAAGTTGCAAAAATGGTTTTGCAACAAAAGCATCCGTTCTACTCGATTAGACTCAAAATGATGTTTGTGAGTGTTTTGGAGGATTTTGCAAACCTTCGGCATGTAAATAACTCGTGTTTCGGGTCTAATGCACTGTTACGGGGTACCGAAGTTGCAAAAATGGTTTTGCAACAAAAGCATCCGTTCTACTCCATTGGACTCAAAATGATGTTTGGGAGTGTTTTGGAGGAATCACAAACCATCGGCATGTAAATAACTTGTGTTTCGGGCCTGAATGCACTGTTACGGGGTACCGAAGTTGCAAAAATGGTTTTGCAACAAAAGCATCCGTTCTACTCGATTAGACTCAAAATGATGTTTGTGAGTGTTTTGGAGGATTTTGCAAACCTTCGGCATGTAAATAACTCGTGTTTCGGGTCTAATGCACTGTTACGGGGTACCGACGTTGTAAAAATGGTTTTGCAACAAAACCATTTGTTCTACTCCATTAGACCCAAAATGATGTTTGGAAGTGTTTTGGAGCATTTCGCTAACCTTCGGCATATAAATAACTTGTGTTTCGGGCCTGAATACACAGTTACGGGGTACCGAAGTTGCAAAAATGGTTTTGCAACAAAAGCATCCGTTCTACTCCATTAGACTCAAAATGATGTTTGGGAGTGTTTTGGAGAATTCGCTAACTTTCGGCACGTAATAACTTGTGTTTCGGGCCTGAATGCACAGTTACGGTGTACCGAAGTTGCAAAAATGGTTTTGCAACAAAAGCATCCGTTCTACTCCATTAGACTCAAAATGATGTTTGGTAGTGTTTTGGAGGATTTCGCAAACCATCAGCATGTAAATAACTTGTGTTTCGGGCCTGAATGCACTGTTACGGGGTACCGAAGTTGCAAAAATAGTTTTGCAACAAAAGCATCCGTTCTACTCGATTAGACTCAAAATGATGTTTGTGAGTGTTTTGGAGGATTTCGCAAACCTTCGGCATGTAAATAACTTGTGTTTCGGGCCTAATGCACTGTTACGGGGTACCGAAGTTGCAAAAATGGTTTTGCAACAAAAGCATCTGTTCTACTCCATTAGACTCAAAATAATGTTTGTGAGTGTTTTGGAGGATTTCGCAAACCTTCGGCATGTAAATAACTTGTGTTTCGGGCCTAATGCACTGTTACGGGGTACCGAAGTTGCAAAAATGGTTTTGTAACAAAAGCATCCGTTCTACTCCATTGGACTCAAAATGATGTTTGGTAGTGTTTTGGAGGATTTCGCAAACCTTCGGCATGTAAGTAACTCGTGTTTCGGGTCTAATGCACTGTTACGGGGTACCGACGTTGTAAAAATGGTTTTGCAACAAAACCATTTGTTCTACTCCATTAGACCCAAAATGATGTTTGGAAGTGTTTTGGAGCATTTCGCTAACCTTCGGCATATAAATAACTTGTGTTTCGGGCCAGAATACACAGTTACGGGGTACCGAAGTTGCAAAAATGGTTTTGCAACAAAAGCATCCGTTCTACTCCATTAGACTCAAAATGATGTTTGGGAGTGTTTTGGAGAATTCGCTAACTTTCGGCACGTAATAACTTGTGTTTCGGGCCTGAATGCACAGTTACGGTGTACCGAAGTTGCAAAAATGGTTTTGCAACAAAAGCATCCGTTCTACTCCATTAGACTCAAAATGTTGTTTGGTAGTGTTTTGGAGGATTTCGCAAACCATCAGCATGTAAATAACTTGTGTTTCGGGCCTGAATGCACTGTTACGGGGTACCGAAGTTGCAAAAATAGTTTTGCAACAAAAGCATCCGTTCTACTCGATTAGACTCAAAATGATGTTTGTGAGTGTTTTGGAGGATTTCGCAAACCTTCGGCATGTAAATAACTTGTGTTTCGGGCCTAATGCACTGTTACGGGGTACCGAAGTTGCAAAAATGGTTTTGCAACAAAAGCATCTGTTCTACTCCATTAGACTCAAAATAATGTTTGTGAGTGTTTTGGAGGATTTCGCAAACCTTCGGCATGTAAATAACTTGTGTTTCGGGCCTAATGCACTGTTACGGGGTACCGAAGTTGCAAAAATGGTTTTGTAACAAAAGCATCCGTTCTACTCCATTGGACTCAAAATGATGTTTGGTAGTGTTTTGGAGGATTTCGCAAACCTTCGGCATGTAAGTAACTCGTGTTTCGGGTCTAATGCACTGTTACGGGGTACCGACGTTGTAAAAATGGTTTTGCAACAAAACCATTTGTTCTACTCCATTAGACCCAAAATGATGTTTGGAAGTGTTTTGGAGCATTTCGCTAACCTTCGGCATATAAATAACTTGTGTTTCGGGCCAGAATACACAGTTACGGGGTACCGAAGTTGCAAAAATGGTTTTGCAACAAAAGCATCCGTTCTACTCCATTAGACTCAAAATGATGTTTGGGAGTGTTTTGGAGAATTCGCTAACTTTCGGCACGTAATAACTTGTGTTTCGGGCCTGAATGCACAGTTACGGTGTACCGAAGTTGCAAAAATGGTTTTGCAACAAAAGCATCCGTTCTACTCCATTAGACTCAAAATGATGTTTGGTAGTGTTTTGGAGGATTTCGCAAACCATCAGCATGTAAATAACTTGTGTTTCGGGCCTGAATGCACTGTTACGGGGTACCGAAGTTGCAAAAATAGTTTTGCAACAAAAGCATCCGTTCTACTCGATTAGACTCAAAATGATGTTTGTGAGTGTTTTGGAGCATTTCGCAAACCTTCGGCATGTAAATAACTTGTGTTTCGGGCCTAATGCACTGTTACGGGGTACCGAAGTTGCAAAAATGGTTTTGCAACAAAAGCATCTGTTCTACTCCATTAGACTCAAAATGATGTTTGGGAGTGTTTTGGAGGAATCACAAACCATCGGCATGTAAATAACTTGTGTTTCGGGCCTGAATGCACTGTTACGGGGTACCGAAGTTGCAAAAATGGTTTTGCAACAAAAGCATCCATTCTACTCGATTAGACTCAAAATGATGTTTGTGAGTGTTTTGGAGGATTTTGCAAACCTTCGGCATGTAAATAACTCATGTTTCGGGTCTAATGCACTGTTACGGGGTACCGACGTTGTAAAAATGGTTTTGCAACAAAACCATTTGTTCTACTCCATTAGACCCAAAATGATGTTTGGGAGTGTTTTGGAGCATTTCGCTAACCTTCGGCATATAAATAACCTGTGTTTCGGGCCTGAATACACAGTTACGGGGTACCGAAGTTGCAAAAATGGTTTTGCAACAAAAGCACCCGTTCTACTCCATTAGACTCAAAATGATGTTTGGGAGTGTTTTGGAGAATTCGCTAACTTTCGGCACGTAATAACTTGTGTTTCGGGCCTGAATGCACAGTTACGGTGTACCGAAGTTGCAAAAATGGTTTTGCAACAAAAGCATCCGTTCTACTCCATTAGACTCAAAATGATGTTTGGGAGTGTTTTGGAGGATTTCGCAAACCATCAGCATGTAAATAACTTGTGTTTCAGGCCTGAATGCACAGTTACGGGGTACCGAAGTTGCAAAAATGGTTTTGCAACAAAAGCATATGTTCTACTCCATTAGACTGAAAATGATGCTTGGGATTGTTTTGGAGCATTTCGCAAACCTTCGGCATGTAAATAACTTGTGTTTCAGGGCTGAATGCACAGTTACGGGGTACCGAAGTTGCAAAAATGGTTTTGCAACAAAAGCATATGTTCTACTCAATTGGACTCAAAATGATGTTTCGGAGTGTTTTGGAGGATTTCGCAAACCTTCGGCATGTAAATAACTTGTGTTTCGGGCCTAATGCACTGTTACGGGGTACCGAAGTTGCAAAAATGGTTTTGCAACAAAAGCATCCGTTCTACTCCATTGGACTCAAAATGATGTTTGGTAGTGTTTTGGAGGATTTTGCAAACCTTCGTCATGTAAATAACTCGTGTTTCGGGTCTAATGCACTGTTACGGGGTACCGAAGTTGTAAAAATGGTTTTGCAACAAAACCATTTGTTCTACTCCATTAGACCCAAAATGATGTTTGGGAGTGTTTTGGAGCATTTCGCAAACCTTCGGCATGTAAATAACTTGTGTTTCGGGCCTGAATGCACAGTTACGGTGTACCGAAGTTGCAAAAATGGTTTTGCAACAAAAGCTTCCGTTCTACTCCATTAGACTCAAAATGATGTTTGCGAGTGTTTTGGAGGATTTCGCAAACCTTCGGCATGTAAATAACTTGTGTTTCGGGCTTGAATGCACTGTTACGGGGTACCGAAGTTACAAAAATGGTTTTGTAACAAAAGCATCTGTTCTACTCCATTAGACTCAAAATGATGTTTGGGAGTGTTTTGGAGAATTTCGGAAACCTTCGGCATGTAAATAACTTGTGTTTCGGGCCTAATGCACTGTTACGGGGTACCGAAGTTGCAAAAATGGTTTTGCAACAAAAGCATATGTTCTACTCCATTAGACTCAAGATGATGCTTGGGAGTGTTTTGGAGCATTTCCGAAACCTTCGGCATGTAAATAACTTGTGTTTCGGGCCTGAATGCACAGTTACGGGGTACCAAAGTTGCAAAAATGGTTTTGCAACAAAAGCATATGTTCTACTCCATTAGACTGAAAATGATGCTTGGGAGTGTTTTGGAGCATTTCGCAAACCTTCGGCATGTAAATAACTTGTGTTTCAGGGCTGAATGCACAGTTACGGGGTACCGAAGTTGCAAAAATGGTTTTGCAACAAAAGCATATGTTCTACTCCATTAGACTCAAAATGATGTTTCGGAGTGTTTTGGAGGATTTCACAATCCTTCGGCATGTAAATAGCTTGTGTTTCGTGCCTAGTGCACTGTTACGGGGTACCGAAGTTGCAAAAATGATTTTGCAACAAAAGCATCTGTTCTACTCCATTAGACTCAAAATGATGTTTGGGAGTGTTTTGGAGGATTTCGGAAATCTACGGCATGTAAATAACTTGTGTTTCAGGCCTGAATGCACAGTTACGGGGTACCGAAGTTGCAAAAATGGTTTTGCAACAAAAGCATATGTTCTACTCCATTAGACTGAAAATGATGCTTGGGATTGTTTTGGAGCATTTCGCAAACCTTCGGCATGTAAATAACTTGTGTTTCAGGGCTGAATGCACAGTTACGGGGTACCGAAGTTGCAAAAATGGTTTTGCAACAAAAGCATATGTTCTACTCAATTGGACTCAAAATGATGTTTCGGAGTGTTTTGGAGGATTTCGCAAACCTTCGGCATGTAAATAACTTGTGTTTCGGGCCTAATGCACTGTTACGGGGTACCGAAGTTGCAAAAATGGTTTTGCAACAAAAGCATCCGTTCTACTCCATTGGACTCAAAATGATGTTTGGTAGTGTTTTGGAGGATTTTGCAAACCTTCGTCATGTAAATAACTCGTGTTTCGGGTCTAATGCACTGTTACGGGGTACCGAAGTTGTAAAAATGGTTTTGCAACAAAACCATTTGTTCTACTCCATTAGACCCAAAATGATGTTTGGGAGTGTTTTGGAGCATTTCGCTAACCTTCGGCATATAAATAACTTGTGTTTCGGGCCTGAATACACAGTTACGGGGTACCGATGTTGCAAAAATGGTTTTGCAACAAAAGCATCCGTTCTACTCCATTAGACTCAAAATGATGTTTGGGAGTGTTTTGGAGCATTTCGCTAACTTTCAGCACGTAATAACTTGTGTTTCGGGCCTGAATGCACAGTTACGGTGTACCGAAGTTGCAAAAATGGTTTTGCAACAAAAGCATCCATTCTACTCCATTAGACTCAAAATGATGTTTGGGAGTATTTTGGAGGATTTCGCAAACCATCGGCATGTAAATAACTTGTGTTTCGGGCCTGAATGCACTGTTACGGGGTACCGAAGTTGCAAAAATAGTTTTGCAACAAAAGCATTCGTTCTACTCCATTAGACTCAAAATGATGTTTGGGAGTGTTTTGGAGCATTTCGCTAACTTTTATCACGTAATTACTTGTGTTTCGGGCCTGAATGCACAGTTACGGTGTACCGAAGTTGCAAAAATGGTTTTGCAACAAAAGCATCTGTTCTACTCCATTAGACTCAAAATGATGTTTGGGAGTGTTTTGGAGCATTTCGCTAACTTTTAGCACGTAATAACCTGTGTTTCGGGCCTGAATGTACAGTTACGGTGTACCGAAGTTGCAAAAATGGTTTTGCAACAAAAGCATCCGTTCTACTCCATTAGAGTCAAAATGATGTTTGGCAGTGTTTTGGAGGAATCACAAACCATCGGCATGTAAATAACTTGTGTTTCGGGCCTGAATGCACAGTTACGGTGTACCGAAGTTGCAAAAATGGTTTTGCAACAAAAGCTTCCGTTCTACTCCATTAGACTCAAAATGATGTTTGCGAGTGTTTTGGAGGATTTCGCAAACCTTCGGCATGTAAATAACTTGTGTTTCGGGCTTGAATGCACTGTTACGGGGTACCAAAGATACAAAAATGGTTTTGTAACAAAAGCATCTGTTCTACTCCATTAGACTCAAAATGATGTTTGGGAGTGTTTTGGAGAATTTCGGAAACCTTCGGCATGTAAATAACTTGTGTTTCGGGCCTAATGCACTGTTACGGGGTACCGAAGTTGCAAAAATGGTTTTGCAACAAAAGCATATGTTCTACTCCATTAGACTCAAGATGATGCTTGGGAGTGTTTTGGAGCATTTCCGAAACCTTCGGCATGTAAATAACTTGTGTTTCGGGCCTGAATGCACAGTTACGGGGTACCAAAGTTGCAAAAATGGTTTTGCAACAAAAGCATATGTTCTACTCCATTAGACTGAAAATGATGCTTGGGAGTGTTTTGGAGCATTTCGCAAACCTTCGGCATGTAAATAACTTGTGTTTCAGGGCTGAATGCACAGTTACGGGGAACCGAAGTTGCAAAAATGGTTTTGCAACAAAAGCATATGTTCTACTCCATTAGACTCAAAATGATGTTTCGGAGTGTTTTGGAGGATTTCACAATCCTTCGGCATGTAAATAGCTTGTGTTTCGTGCCTAGTGCACTGTTACGGGGTACCGAAGTTGCAAAAATGATTTTGCAACAAAAGCATCTGTTCTACTCCATTAGACTCAAAATGATGTTTGGGAGTGTTTTGGAGGATTTCGGAAATCTACGGCATGTAAATAACTTGTGTTTCAGGCCTGAATGCACAGTTACGGGGTACCGAAGTTGCAAAAATGGTTTTGCAACAAAAGCATATGTTCTACTCCATTAGACTGAAAATGATGCTTGGGATTGTTTTGGAGCATTTCGCAAACCTTCGGCATGTAAATAACTTGTGTTTCAGGGCTGAATGCACAGTTACGGGGTACCGAAGTTGCAAAAATGGTTTTGCAACAAAAGCATATGTTCTACTCAATTGGACTCAAAATGATGTTTCGGAGTGTTTTGGAGGATTTCGCAAACCTTCGGCATGTAAATAACTTGTGTTTCGGGCCTAATGCACTGTTACGGGGTACCGAAGTTGCAAAAATGGTTTTGCAACAAAAGCATCCGTTCTACTCCATTGGACTCAAAATGATGTTTGGTAGTGTTTTGGAGGATTTTGCAAACCTTCGTCATGTAAATAACTCGTGTTTCGGGTCTAATGCACTGTTACGGGGTACCGAAGTTGTAAAAATGGTTTTGCAACAAAACCATTTGTTCTACTCCATTAGACCCAAAATGATGTTTGGGAGTGTTTTGGAGCATTTCGCTAACCTTCGGCATATAAATAACTTGTGTTTCGGGCCTGAATACACAGTTACGGGGTACCGATGTTGCAAAAATGGTTTTGCAACAAAAGCATCCGTTCTACTCCATTAGACTCAAAATGATGTTTGGGAGTGTTTTGGAGCATTTCGCTAACTTTCAGCACGTAATAACTTGTGTTTCGGGCCTGAATGCACAGTTACGGTGTACCGAAGTTGCAAAAATGGTTTTGCAACAAAAGCATCCATTCTACTCCATTAGACTCAAAATGATGTTTGGGAGTATTTTGGAGGATTTCGCAAACCATCGGCATGTAAATAACTTGTGTTTCGGGCCTGAATGCACTGTTACGGGGTACCGAAGTTGCAAAAATAGTTTTGCAACAAAAGCATTCGTTCTACTCCATTAGACTCAAAATGATGTTTGGGAGTGTTTTGGAGCATTTCGCTAACTTTTATCACGTAATTACTTGTGTTTCGGGCCTGAATGCACAGTTACGGTGTACCGAAGTTGCAAAAATGGTTTTGCAACAAAAGCATCCGTTCTACTCCATTAGACTCAAAATGATGTTTGGGAGTGTTTTGGAGCATTTCGCTAACTTTTAGCACGTAATAACCTGTGTTTCGGGCCTGAATGTACAGTTACGGTGTACCGAAGTTGCAAAAATGGTTTTGCAACAAAAGCATCCGTTCTACTCCATTAGAGTCAAAATGATGTTTGGCAGTGTTTTGGAGGAATCACAAACCATCGGCATGTAAATAACTTGTGTTTCGGGCCTGAATGCACAGTTACGGTGTACCGAAGTTGCAAAAATGGTTTTGCAACAAAAGCTTCCGTTCTACTCCATTAGACTCAAAATGATGTTTGCGAGTGTTTTGGAGGATTTCGCAAACCTTCGGCATGTAAATAACTTGTGTTTCGGGCTTGAATGCACTGTTACGGGGTACCGAAGTTACAACAATGGTTTTGTAACAAAAGCATCTGTTCTACTCCATTAGACTCAAAATGATGTTTGGGAGTGTTTTGGAGAATTTCGGAAACCTTCGGCATGTAAATAACTTGTGTTTCGGGCCTAATGCACTGTTACGGGGTACCGAAGTTGCAAAAATGGTTTTGCAACAAAAGCATATGTTCTACTCCATTAGACTCAAGATGATGCTTGGGAGTGTTTTGGAGCATTTCCGAAACATTCGGCATGTAAATAACTTGTGTTTCGGGCCTGAATGCACAGTTACGGGGTACCAAAGTTGCAAAAATGGTTTTGCAACAAAAGCATATGTTCTACTCCATTAGACTGAAAATGATGCTTGGGAGTGTTTTGGAGCATTTCGCAAACCTTCGGCATGTAAATAACTTGTGTTTCAGGGCTGAATGCACAGTTACGGGGTACCGAAGTTGCAAAAATGGTTTTGCAACAAAAGCATATGTTCTACTCCATTAGACTCAAAATGATGTTTCGGAGTGTTTTGGAGGATTTCACAATCCTTCGGCATGTAAATAGCTTGTGTTTCGTGCCTAGTGCACTGTTACGGGGTACCGAAGTTGCAAAAATGATTTTGCAACAAAAGCATCTGTTCTACTCCATTAGACTCAAAATGATGTTTGGGAGTGTTTTGGAGGATTTCGGAAATCTACGGCATGTAAATAACTTGTGTTTCAGGCCTGAATGCACAGTTACGGGGTACCGAAGTTGCAAAAATGGTTTTGCAACAAAAGCATATGTTCTACTCCATTAGACTGAAAATGATGCTTGGGATTGTTTTGGAGCATTTCGCAAACCTTCGGCATGTAAATAACTTGTGTTTCAGGGCTGAATGCACAGTTACGGGGTACCGAAGTTGCAAAAATGGTTTTGCAACAAAAGCATATGTTCTACTCAATTGGACTCAAAATGATGTTTCGGAGTGTTTTGGAGGATTTCGCAAACCTTCGGCATGTAAATAACTTGTGTTTCGGGCCTAATGCACTGTTACGGGGTACCGAAGTTGCAAAAATGGTTTTGCAACAAAAGCATCCGTTCTACTCCATTGGACTCAAAATGATGTTTGGTAGTGTTTTGGAGGATTTTGCAAACCTTCGTCATGTAAATAACTCGTGTTTCGGGTCTAATGCACTGTTACGGGGTACCGAAGTTGTAAAAATGGTTTTGCAACAAAACCATTTGTTCTACTCCATTAGACCCAAAATGATGTTTGGGAGTGTTTTGGAGCATTTCGCTAACCTTCGGCATATAAATAACTTGTGTTTCGGGCCTGAATACACAGTTACGGGGTACCGATGTTGCAAAAATGGTTTTGCAACAAAAGCATCCGTTCTACTCCATTAGACTCAAAATGATGTTTGGGAGTGTTTTGGAGCATTTCGCTAACTTTCAGCACGTAATAACTTGTGTTTCGGGCCTGAATGCACAGTTACGGTGTACCGAAGTTGCAAAAATGGTTTTGCAACAAAAGCATCCATTCTACTCCATTAGACTCAAAATGATGTTTGGGAGTATTTTGGAGGATTTCGCAAACCATCGGCATGTAAATAACTTGTGTTTCGGGCCTGAATGCACTGTTACGGGGTACCGAAGTTGCAAAAATAGTTTTGCAACAAAAGCATTCGTTCTACTCCATTAGACTCAAAATGATGTTTGGGAGTGTTTTGGAGCATTTCGCTAACTTTTATCACGTAATTACTTGTGTTTCGGGCCTGAATGCACAGTTACGGTGTACCGAAGTTGCAAAAATGGTTTTGCAACAAAAGCATCCGTTCTACTCCATTAGACTCAAAATGATGTTTGGGAGTGTTTTGGAGCATTTCGCTAACTTTTAGCACGTAATAACCTGTGTTTCGGGCCTGAATGTACAGTTACGGTGTACCGAAGTTGCAAAAATGGTTTTGCAACAAAAGCATCCGTTCTACTCCATTAGAGTCAAAATGATGTTTGGCAGTGTTTTGGAGGAATCACAAACCATCGGCATGTAAATAACTTGTGTTTCGGGCCTGAATGCACAGTTACGGTGTACCGAAGTTGCAAAAATGGTTTTGCAACAAAAGCTTCCGTTCTACTCCATTAGACTCAAAATGATGTTTGCGAGTGTTTTGGAGGATTTCGCAAACCTTCGGCATGTAAATAACTTGTGTTTCGGGCTTGAATGCACTGTTACGGGGTACCGAAGTTACAACAATGGTTTTGTAACAAAAGCATCTGTTCTACTCCATTAGACTCAAAATGATGTTTGGGAGTGCTTTGGAGAATTTCGGAAACCTTCGGCATGTAAATAACTTGTGTTTCGGGCCTAATGCACTGTTACGGGGTACCGAAGTTGCAAAAATGGTTTTGCAACAAAAGCATATGTTCTACTCCATTAGACTCAAGATGATGCTTGGGAGTGTTTTGGAGCATTTCCGAAACATTCGGCATGTAAATAACTTGTGTTTCGGGCCTGAATGCACAGTTACGGGGTACCAAAGTTGCAAAAATGGTTTTGCAACAAAAGCATATGTTCTACTCCATTAGACTGAAAATGATGCTTGGGAGTGTTTTGGAGCATTTCGCAAACCTTCGGCATGTAAATAACTTGTGTTTCAGGGCTGAATGCACAGTTACGGGGTACCGAAGTTGCAAAAATGGTTTTGCAACAAAAGCATATGTTCTACTCCATTAGACTCAAAATGATGTTTCGGAGTGTTTTGGAGGATTTCACAATCCTTCGGCATGTAAATAGCTTGTGTTTCGTGCCTAGTGCACTGTTACGGGGTACCGAAGTTGCAAAAATGATTTTGCAACAAAAGCATCTGTTCTACTCCATTAGACTCAAAATGATGTTTGGGAGTGTTTTGGAGGATTTCGGAAATCTACGGCATGTAAATAACTTGTGTTTCAGGCCTGAATGCACAGTTACGGGGTACCGAAGTTGCAAAAATGGTTTTGCAACAAAAGCATATGTTCTACTCCATTAGACTGAAAATGATGCTTGGGATTGTTTTGGAGCATTTCGCAAACCTTCGGCATGTAAATAACTTGTGTTTCAGGGCTGAATGCACAGTTACGGGGTACCGAAGTTGCAAAAATGGTTTTGCAACAAAAGCATATGTTCTACTCAATTGGACTCAAAATGATGTTTCGGAGTGTTTTGGAGGATTTCGCAAACCTTCGGCATGTAAATAACTTGTGTTTCGGGCCTAATGCACTGTTACGGGGTACCGAAGTTGCAAAAATGGTTTTGCAACAAAAGCATCCGTTCTACTCCATTGGACTCAAAATGATGTTTGGTAGTGTTTTGGAGGATTTTGCAAACCTTCGTCATGTAAATAACTCGTGTTTCGGGTCTAATGCACTGTTACGGGGTACCGAAGTTGTAAAAATGGTTTTGCAACAAAACCATTTGTTCTACTCCATTAGACCCAAAATGATGTTTGGGAGTGTTTTGGAGCATTTCGCTAACCTTCGGCATATAAATAACTTGTGTTTCGGGCCTGAATACACAGTTACGGGGTACCGATGTTGCAAAAATGGTTTTGCAACAAAAGCATCCGTTCTACTCCATTAGACTCAAAATGATGTTTGGGAGTGTTTTGGAGCATTTCGCTAACTTTCAGCACGTAATAACTTGTGTTTCGGGCCTGAATGCACAGTTACGGTGTACCGAAGTTGCAAAAATGGTTTTGCAACAAAAGCATCCATTCTACTCCATTAGACTCAAAATGATGTTTGGGAGTATTTTGGAGGATTTCGCAAACCATCGGCATGTAAATAACTTGTGTTTCGGGCCTGAATGCACTGTTACGGGGTACCGAAGTTGCAAAAATAGTTTTGCAACAAAAGCATTCGTTCTACTCCATTAGACTCAAAATGATGTTTGGGAGTGTTTTGGAGCATTTCGCTAACTTTTATCACGTAATTACTTGTGTTTCGGGCCTGAATGCACAGTTACGGTGTACCGAAGTTGCAAAAATGGTTTTGCAACAAAAGCATCCGTTCTACTCCATTAGACTCAAAATGATGTTTGGGAGTGTTTTGGAGCATTTCGCTAACTTTTAGCACGTAATAACCTGTGTTTCGGGCCTGAATGTACAGTTAAGGTGTACCGAAGTTGCAAAAATGGTTTTGCAACAAAAGCATCCGTTCTACTCCATTAGAGTCAAAATGATGTTTGGCAGTGTTTTGGAGGAATCACAAACCATCGGCATGTAAATAACTTGTGTTTCGGGCCTGAATGCACAGTTACGGTGTACCGAAGTTGCAAAAATGGTTTTGCAACAAAAGCTTCCGTTCTACTCCATTAGACTCAAAATGATGTTTGCGAGTGTTTTGGAGGATTTCGCAAACCTTCGGCATGTAAATAACTTGTGTTTCGGGCTTGAATGCACTGTTACGGGGTACCGAAGTTACAAAAATGGTTTTGTAACAAAAGCATCTGTTCTACTCCATTAGACTCAAAATGATGTTTGGGAGTGTTTTGGAGAATTTCGGAAACCTTCGGCATGTAAATAAATTGTGTTTCGGGCCTAATGCACTGTTACGGGGTACCGAAGTTGCAAAAATGGTTTTGCAACAAAAGCATATGTTCTACTCCATTAGACTCAAGATGATGCTTGGGAGTGTTTTGGAGCATTTCCGAAACCTTCGGCATGTAAATAACTTGTGTTTCGGGCCTGAATGCACAGTTACGGGGTACCAAAGTTGCAAAAATGGTTTTGCAACAAAAGCATATGTTCTACTCCATTAGACTGAAAATGATGCTTGGGAGTGTTTTGGAGCATTTCGCAAACCTTCGGCATGTAAATAACTTGTGTTTCAGGGCTGAATGCACAGTTACGGGGTACCGAAGTTGCAAAAATGGTTTTGCAACAAAAGCATATGTTCTACTCCATTAGACTCAAAATGATGTTTGGGAGTGTTTTGGAGCATTTCGCTAACCTTCGGCATATAAATAACTTGTGTTTCGGGCCTGAATACACAGTTACGGGGTACCGATGTTGCAAAAATGGTTTTGCAACAAAAGCATCCATTCTACTCCATTAGACTCAAAATGATGTTTTGGAGTGTTTTGGAGGATTTCGCAAACCTTCGGCATGTAAATAACTTGTGTTTCGGGCTTGAATGCACTGTTACGGGGTACCGAAGTTACAAAAATGGTTTTGTAACAAAAGCATCTGTTCTACTCCATTAGACTCAAAATGATGTTTGGGAGTGTTTTGGAGAATTTCGGAAACCTTCGGCATGTAAATAACTTGTGTTTCGGGCCTAATGCACTGTTACGGGGTACCGAAGTTGCAAAAATGGTTTTGCAACAAAAGCATATGTTCTACTCCATTAGACTCAAGATGATGCTTGGGAGTGTTTTGGAGCATTTCCGAAACCTTCGGCATGTAAATAACTTGTGTTTCGGGCCTGAATGCACAGTTACGGGGTACCAAAGTTGCAAAAATGGTTTTGCAACAAAAGCATATGTTCTACTCCATTAGACTGAAAATGATGCTTGGGAGTGTTTTGGAGCATTTCGCAAACCTTCGGCATGTAAATAACTTGTGTTTCAGGGCTGAATGCACAGTTACGGGGTACCGAAGTTGCAAAAATGGTTTTGCAACAAAAGCATTCGTTCTACTCCATTAGACTCAAAATGATGTTTGGGAGTGTTTTGGAGCATTTCGCTAACTTTTATCACGTAATTACTTGTGTT
The DNA here is from genome assembly GCA_036936925.1 of Cenchrus fungigraminus. Classification (NCBI taxonomy): domain Eukaryota; kingdom Viridiplantae; phylum Streptophyta; class Magnoliopsida; order Poales; family Poaceae; genus Cenchrus; species Cenchrus fungigraminus. The sequence continues at coordinate 55,948,572 of CM072777.1, forward strand.
TCGGGCCTGAATGCACAGTTACGGTGTACCGAAGTTGCAAAAATGGTTTTGCAACAAAAGCATCCGTTCTACTCCATTAGACTCAAAATGATGTTTGGGAGTGTTTTGGAGCATTTCGCTAACTTTTAGCACGTAATAACCTGTGTTTCGGGCCTGAATGTACAGTTACGGTGTACCGAAGTTGCAAAAATGGTTTTGCAACAAAAGCATCCGTTCTACTCCATTAGAGTCAAAATGATGTTTGGCAGTGTTTTGGAGGAATCACAAACCATCGGCATGTAAATAACTTGTGTTTCGGGCCTGAATGCACTGTTACGGGGTACCGAAGTTGCAAAAATGGTTTTGCAACAAAAGCATCCGTTCTACTCCATTGGACTCAAAATGATGTTTGTGAGTGTTTTGGTGGATTTTGCAAACCTTCGGCATGTAAATAACTCGTGTTTCGGGTCTAATGCACTGTTACGGGGTACCGACGTTGTAAAAATGGTTTTGCAACAAAACCATTTGTTCTACTCCATTAGACCCAAAATGATGTTTGGGAGTGTTTTGGAGCATTTCGCTAACCTTCGGCATATAAATAACTTGTGTTTCGGGCCTGAATACACAGTTACGGGGTACCGATGTTGCAAAAATGGTTTTGCAACAAAAGCATCCATTCTACTCCATTAGACTCAAAATGATGTTTTGGAGTGTTTTGGAGGATTTCGCAAACCTTCGGCATGTAAATAACTTGTGTTTCGGGCTTGAATGCACTGTTACGGGGTACCGAAGTTACAAAAATGGTTTTGTAACAAAAGCATCTGTTCTACTCCATTAGACTCAAAATGATGTTTGGGAGTGTTTTGGAGAATTTCGGAAACCTTCGGCATGTAAATAACTTGTGTTTCGGGCCTAATGCACTGTTACGGGGTACCGAAGTTGCAAAAATGGTTTTGCAACAAAAGCATCCGTTCTACTCCATTGGACTCAAAATGATGTTTGTGAGTGTTTTGGTGGATTTTGCAAACCTTCGGCATGTAAATAACTCGTGTTTCGGGTCTAATGCACTGTTACGGGGTACCGACGTTGTAAAAATGGTTTTGCAACAAAACCATTTGTTCTACTCCATTAGACCCAAAATGATGTTTGGGAGTGTTTTGGAGCATTTCGCTAACCTTTGGCATATAAATAACTTGTGTTTCGGGCCTGAATACACAGTTACGGGGTACCGATGTTGCAAAAATGGTTTTGCAACAAAAGCATCCGTTCTACTCCATTAGACTCAAAATGATGTTTGGGAGTGTTTTGGAGCATTTCGCTAACTTTCAGCACGTAATAACTTGTGTTTCGGGCCTGAATGCACAGTTACGGTGTACCGAAGTTGCAAAAATGGTTTTGCAACAAAAGCATCCATTCTACTCCATTAGACTCAAAATGATGTTTGGGAGTATTTTGGAGGATTTCGCAAACCATCGGCATGTAAATAACTTGTGTTTCGGGCCTGAATGCACTGTTACGGGGTACCGAAGTTGCAAAAATAGTTTTGCAACAAAAGCATTCGTTCTACTCCATTAGACTCAAAATGATGTTTGGGAGTGTTTTGGAGCATTTCGCTAACTTTTATCACGTAATTACTTGTGTTTCGGGCCTGAATGCACAGTTACGGTGTACCGAAGTTGCAAAAATGGTTTTGCAACAAAAGCATCCGTTCTACTCCATTAGACTCAAAATGATGTTTGGGAGTGTTTTGGAGCATTTCGCTAACTTTTAGCACGTAATAACCTGTGTTTCGGGCCTGAATGTACAGTTACGGTGTACCGAAGTTGCAAAAATGGTTTTGCAACAAAAGCATCCGTTCTACTCCATTAGAGTCAAAATGATGTTTGGCAGTGTTTTGGAGGAATCACAAACCATCGGCATGTAAATAACTTGTGTTTCGGGCCTGAATGCACTGTTACGGGGTACCGAAGTTGCAAAAATGGTTTTGCAACAAAAGCATCCGTTCTACTCCATTGGACTCAAAATGATGTTTGTGAGTGTTTTGGTGGATTTTGCAAACCTTCGGCATGTAAATAACTCGTGTTTCGGGTCTAATGCACTGTTACGGGGTACCGACGTTGTAAAAATGGTTTTGCAACAAAACCATTTGTTCTACTCCATTAGACCCAAAATGATGTTTGGGAGTGTTTTGGAGCATTTCGCTAACCTTCGGCATATAAATAACTTGTGTTTCGGGCCTGAATACACAGTTACGGGGTACCGATGTTGCAAAAATGGTTTTGCAACAAAAGCATCCATTCTACTCCATTAGACTCAAAATGATGTTTTGGAGTGTTTTGGAGGATTTCGCAAACCTTCGGCATGTAAATAACTTGTGTTTCGGGCTTGAATGCACTGTTACGGGGTACCGAAGTTACAAAAATGGTTTTGTAACAAAAGCATCTGTTCTACTCCATTAGACTCAAAATGATGTTTGGGAGTGTTTTGGAGAATTTCGGAAACCTTCGGCATGTAAATAACTTGTGTTTCGGGCCTAATGCACTGTTACGGGGTACCGAAGTTGCAAAAATGGTTTTGCAACAAAAGCATATGTTCTACTCCATTAGACTCAAGATGATGCTTGGGAGTGTTTTGGAGCATTTCCGAAACCTTCGGCATGTAAATAACTTGTGTTTCGGGCCTGAATGCACAGTTACGGGGTACCAAAGTTGCAAAAATGGTTTTGCAACAAAAGCATATGTTCTACTCCATTAGACTGAAAATGATGCTTGGGAGTGTTTTGGAGCATTTCGCAAACCTTCGGCATGTAAATAACTTGTGTTTCAGGGCTGAATGCACAGTTACGGGGTACCGAAGTTGCAAAAATGGTTTTGCAACAAAAGCATATGTTCTACTCCATTAGACTCAAAATGATGTTTGGGAGTGTTTTGGAGCATTTCGCTAACCTTCGGCATATAAATAACTTGTGTTTCGGGCCTGAATACACAGTTACGGGGTACCGATGTTGCAAAAATGGTTTTGCAACAAAAGCATCCATTCTACTCCATTAGACTCAAAATGATGTTTTGGAGTGTTTTGGAGGATTTCGCAAACCTTCGGCATGTAAATAACTTGTGTTTCGGGCTTGAATGCACTGTTACGGGGTACCGAAGTTACAAAAATGGTTTTGTAACAAAAGCATCTGTTCTACTCCATTAGACTCAAAATGATGTTTGGGAGTGTTTTGGAGAATTTCGGAAACCTTCGGCATGTAAATAACTTGTGTTTCGGGCCTAATGCACTGTTACGGGGTACCGAAGTTGCAAAAATGGTTTTGCAACAAAAGCATATGTTCTACTCCATTAGACTCAAGATGATGCTTGGGAGTGTTTTGGAGCATTTCCGAAACCTTCGGCATGTAAATAACTTGTGTTTCGGGCCTGAATGCACAGTTACGGGGTACCAAAGTTGCAAAAATGGTTTTGCAACAAAAGCATATGTTCTACTCCATTAGACTGAAAATGATGCTTGGGAGTGTTTTGGAGCATTTCGCAAACCTTCGGCATGTAAATAACTTGTGTTTCAGGGCTGAATGCACAGTTACGGGGTACCGAAGTTGCAAAAATGGTTTTGCAACAAAAGCATATGTTCTACTCCATTAGACTCAAAATGATGTTTCGGAGTGTTTTGGAGGATTTCACAATCCTTCGGCATGTAAATAGCTTGTGTTTCGTGCCTAGTGCACTGTTACGGGGTACCGAAGTTGCAAAAATGATTTTGCAACAAAAGCATCTGTTCTACTCCATTAGACTCAAAATGATGTTTGGGAGTGTTTTGGAGGATTTCGGAAATCTACGGCATGTAAATAACTTGTGTTTCAGGCCTGAATGCACAGTTACGGGGTACCGAAGTTGCAAAAATGGTTTTGCAACAAAAGCATATGTTCTACTCCATTAGACTGAAAATGATGCTTGGGATTGTTTTGGAGCATTTCGCAAACCTTCGGCATGTAAATAACTTGTGTTTCAGGGCTGAATGCACAGTTACGGGGTACCGAAGTTGCAAAAATGGTTTTGCAACAAAAGCATATGTTCTACTCAATTAGACTCAAAATGATGTTTCGGAGTGTTTTGGAGGATTTCGCAAACCTTCGGCATGTAAATAACTTGTGTTTCGGGCCTAATGCACTGTTACGGGGTACCGAAGTTGCAAAAATGGTTTTGCAACAAAATCATCCGTTCTACTCCATTGGACTCAAAATGATGTTTGGTAGTGTTTTGGAGGATTTTGCAAACCTTCGTCATGTAAATAACTCGTGTTTCGGGTCTAATGCACTGTTACGGGGTACCGAAGTTGTAAAAATGGTTTTGCAACAAAACCATTTGTTCTACTCCATTAGACCCAAAATGATGTTTGGGAGTGTTTTGGAGCATTTCGCTAACCTTCGGCATATAAATAACTTGTGTTTCGGGCCTGAATACACAGTTACGGGGTACCGATGTTGCAAAAATGGTTTTGCAACAAAAGCATCCGTTCTACTCCATTAGACTCAAAATGATGTTTGGGAGTGTTTTGGAGCATTTCGCTAACTTTCAGCACGTAATAACTTGTGTTTCGGGCCTGAATGCACAGTTACGGTGTACCGAAGTTGCAAAAATGGTTTTGCAACAAAAGCATCCATTCTACTCCATTAGACTCAAAATGATGTTTGGGAGTATTTTGGAGGATTTCGCAAACCATCGGCATGTAAATAACTTGTGTTTCGGGCCTGAATGCACTGTTACGGGGTACCGAAGTTGCAAAAATAGTTTTGCAACAAAAGCATTCGTTCTACTCCATTAGACTCAAAATGATGTTTGGGAGTGTTTTGGAGCATTTCGCTAACTTTTATCACGTAATTACTTGTGTTTCGGGCCTGAATGCACAGTTACGGTGTACCGAAGTTGCAAAAATGGTTTTGCAACAAAAGCATCCGTTCTACTCCATTAGACTCAAAATGATGTTTGGGAGTGTTTTGGAGCATTTCGCTAACTTTTAGCACGTAATAACCTGTGTTTCGGGCCTGAATGTACAGTTACGGTGTACCGAAGTTGCAAAAATGGTTTTGCAACAAAAGCATCCGTTCTACTCCATTAGAGTCAAAATGATGTTTGGCAGTGTTTTGGAGGAATCACAAACCATCGGCATGTAAATAACTTGTGTTTCGGGCCTGAATGCACTGTTACGGGGTACCGAAGTTGCAAAAATGGTTTTGCAACAAAAGCATCCGTTCTACTCCATTGGACTCAAAATGATGTTTGTGAGTGTTTTGGTGGATTTTGCAAACCTTCGGCATGTAAATAACTCGTGTTTCGGGTCTAATGCACTGTTACGGGGTACCGACGTTGTAAAAATGGTTTTGCAACAAAACCATTTGTTCTACTCCATTAGACCCAAAATGATGTTTGGGAGTGTTTTGGAGCATTTCGCTAACCTTCGGCATATAAATAACTTGTGTTTCGGGCCTGAATACACAGTTACGGGGTACCGATGTTGCAAAAATGGTTTTGCAACAAAAGCATCCATTCTACTCCATTAGACTCAAAATGATGTTTGGGAGTGTTTTGGAGCATTTCGCTAACTTTCGGCACGTAATAACTTGTGTTTCGGGCCTGAATGCACAGTTACGGTGTACCGAAGTTGCAAAAATGGTTTTGCAACAAAAGCATCCGTTCTACTCCATTAGCCTCAAAATGATGTTTGGGAGTGTTTTGGAGGATTTCGCAAACCATCAGCATGTAAATAACTTGTGTTTCGGGCCTGAATGCACTGTTACGGGGTATCGAAGTTGCAAAAATAGTTTTGCAACAAAAGCATCCGTTCTACTCGATTAGAATCAAAATGATGTTTGTGAGTGTTTTGGAGGATTTCGCAAACCTTCGGCATGTAAATAACTTGTGTTTCGGGCCTAATGCACTGTTACGGGGTACCAAAGTTGCAAAAATGGTTTTGCAACAAAAGCATCCGTTCTACTCCATTAGACTCAAAATAATGTTTGGGAGTGTTTTGGAGGATTTCGCAAACCTTCGGCATGTAAATAACTTGTGTTTCGGGCCTAATGCACTGTTTCGGGGTACCGAAGTTGCAAAAATGGTTTTGCAACAAAACCATCCGTTCTACTCCATTGGACTCAAAATGTTGTTTGGTAGTGTGTTGGAGGATTTTGCAAACCTTCGTCATGTAAATAACTCATGTTTCGGGTCTAATGCACTGTTACGGGGTACCGAAGTTGTAAAAATGGTTTTGCAACAAAAACATTTGTTCTACTCCATTAGACCCAAAATGATGTTTGGGAGTGTTTTAGAGCATTTCGCTAACCTTCGGCATATAAATAACTTGTGTTTCGGGCCTGAATACACAGTTACGGGGTACCGAAGTTGCAAAAATGGTTTTGCAACAAAAGCATCCGTTCTACTCCATTAGACTCAAAATGATGTTTGGGAGTGTTTTGGAGGAATCACAAACCATCGGCATGTAAATAACTTGTGTTTCGGGCCTGAATGCACTGTTACGGGGTACCGAAGTTGCAAAAATGGTTTTACAACAAAAGCATTCGTTCTACTCCATTGGACTCAAAATGATGTTTGTGAGTGTTTTGGTGGATTTTGCAAACCTTCGGCTTGTAAATAACTCGTGTTTCGGGTCTAATGCACTGTTACGGGGTACCGACGTTGTATAAATGGTTTTGCAACAAAACCATTTGTTCTACTCCATTAGACCCAAAATGATGTTTGGGAGTGTTTTGGAGCATTTCGCTAATCTTCGGCATATAAATAACTTGTGTTTCGGGCCTGAATACACAGTTACGGGGTACCGATGTTGCAAAAATGGTTTTGCAACAAAAGCATCCGTTCTACTCCATTAGACTCAAAATGATGTTTGGAAGTGTTTTGGAGCATTTCGCTAACTTTCGGCACGTAATAACTTGTGTTTCGGGCCTGAATGCACAGTTACGGTGTACCGAAGTTGCAAAAATGGTTTTGCAACAAAAGCATCCGTTCTACTCCATTAGACTCAAAATGATGTTTGGGAGTGTTTTGGAGGATTTCGCAAACCATCGGCATGTAAATAACTTGTGTTTCGGGCCTGAATGCACCGTTACGGGGTATCGAAGTTGCAAAAATAGTTTTGCAACAAAAGCATCCGTTCTACTCGATTAGACTCAAAATGATGTTTGTGAGTGTTTTGGAGGATTTCGCAAACCTTCGGCATGTAAATAACTTGTGTTTCGGGCCTAATGCACTGTTACGGGGTACCAAAGTTGCAAAAATGGTTTTGCAACAAAAGCATCCGTTCTACTCCATTAGACTCAAAATAATGTTTGGGAGTGTTTTGGAGGATTTCGCAAACCTTTGGCATGTAAATAACTTGTGTTTCGGGCCTAATGCACTGTTACGGGGTACCGAAGTTGCAAAAATGGTTTTGCAACAAAAGCATCCGTTCTACTCCATTGGACACAAAATGATGTTTGTAGTGTTTTGGAGGATTTTGCAAACCTTCGTCATGTAAATAACTCATGTTTTGGGTCTAATGCACTGTTACGGGGTACCGAAGTTGTAAAAATGGTTTTGCAACAAAAACATTTGTTCTACTCCATTAGACCCAAAATGATGTTTGGGAGTGTTTTGGAGCATTTCGCTAACCTTCGGCATATAAATAACTTGTGTTTCGGGCCTGAATACACAGTTACGGGGTACCGAAGTTGCAAAAATGGTTTTGCAACAAAAGCATCCGTTCTACTCCATTAGACTCAAAATGATGTTTGGGAGTGTTTTGGAGCATTTCGCTAACTTTTAGCACGTAATAACCTGTGTTTCGGGCCTGAATGTACAGTTACGGTGTACCGAAGTTGCAAAAATGGTTTTGCAACAAAAGCATCCGTTCTACTCCATTAGAGTCAAAATGATGTTTGGCAGTGTTTTGGAGGAATCACAAACCATCGGCATGTAAATAACTTGTGTTTCGGGCCTGAATGCACTGTTACGGGGTACCGAAGTTGCAAAAATGGTTTTGCAACAAAAGCATCCGTTCTAATCCATTGGACTCAAAATGATGTTTGTGAGTGTTTTGGTGGATTTTGCAAACCTTCGGCATGTAAATAACTCGTGTTTCGGGTCTAATGCACTGTTACGGGGTACCGACGTTGTAAAAATGGTTTTGCAACAAAACCATTTGTTCTACTCCATTAGACCCAAAATGATGTTTGGGAGTGTTTTGGAGCATTTCGCTAACCTTCGGCATATAAATAACTTGTGTTTCGGGCCTGAATACATAGTTACGGGGTACCGAAGTTGCAAAAATGGTTTTGCAACAAAAGCATCCGTTCTACTCCATTAGACTCAAAATGATGTTTGGGAGTGTTTTGGAGCATTTCGCTAACTTTCAGCACGTAATAACTTGTGTTTCGGGCCTGAATGCACAGTTACGGTGTACCGAAGTTGTAAAAAAGGTTTTGCAACAAAAGCATCCGTTCTACTCCATTAGACTCAAAATGATGTTTGGGAGTATTTTGGAGGATTTCGCAAACCATCGGCATGTAAATAACTTGTGTTTCGGGCCTGAATGCACTGTTACGGGGTACCGAAGTTGCAAAAATAGTTTTGCAACAAAAGCATTCGTTCTACTCGATTAGACTCAAAATGATGTTTGTGAGTGTTTTGGAGGATTTCGCAAACCTTCGGCATGTAAATAACTTGTGTTTCGGGCCTAATGCACTGTTACGGGGTACCGAAGTTGCAAAAATGGTTTTGCAACAAAAGCATCCGTTCTACTCCATTAGACTCAAAATAATGTTTGGGAGTGTTTTGGAGGATTTCGCAAACCTTCGGCATGTAAATAACTTGTGTTTCGGGCCTAATGCACTGTTACGGGGTACCGAAGTTGCAAAAATGGTTTTGCAACAAAAGCATCCGTTCTACTCCATTGGACTCAAAATGATGTTTGGTAGTGTTTTGGAGGATTTTGCAAACCTTCGTCATGTAAATAACTCATCTTTCGGGTCTAATGCACTGTTACGGGGTACCGAAGTTGTAAAAATGGTTTTGCAACAAAAACATTTGTTCTACTCCATTAGACCCAAAATGATGTTTGGGAGTGTTTTGGAGCATTTCGCTATCCTTCGGCATATAAATAACTTGTGTTTCGGGCCTGAATACATAGTTACGGGGTACCGAAGTTGCAAAAATGGTTTTTTAACAAAAGCATCCGTTCTACTCCATTGGACTCAAAATGATGTTTGTGAGTGTTTTGGTGGATTTTGCAAACCTTCGGCATGTAAATAACTCGTGTTTCGGGTCTAATGCACTGTTACGGGGTACCGACGTTGTAAAAATGGTTTTGCAACAAAAGCATATGTTCTACTCCATTAGACTGAAAATGATGCTTGCGAGTGTTTTGGAGCATTTCGCAAACCTTCGGCACGTAAATAACTTGTGTTTCAGGGCTGAATGCACAGTTACGGCGTACCGAAGTTGCAAAAATGGTTTTGCAACAAAAGCATGTGTACTCCATTAGACTCAAAATGATGTTTCAGAGTGTTTTGGAGGATTTCGCAAACCTTCGGCATGTAAATAACTTGTGTTTCGGGCCTAATGCACTGTTACGGGGTACCGAAGTTGCAAAAATGGTTTTGCAACAAAAGCATCCGTTCTACTCCATTGGACTCAAAATGATGTTTGGTAGTGTTTTGGAGGATTTTGCAAACCTTCGGCATGTAAATAACTCGTGTTTCGGGTCTAATGCACTGTTACGGGGTACCGACGTTGTAAAAATGGTTTTGCAACAAAACCATTTGTTCTACTCCATTAGACCCAAAATGATGTTTGGGAGTGTTTTGGAGCATTTCGCTAACCTTCGGCATATAAATAACTTGTGTTTCGGGCCTGAATACATAGTTACGGGGTACCGAAGTTGCAAAAATGGTTTTGCAACAAAAGCATCCGTTCTACTCCATTAGACTCAAAATGATGTTTGGGAGTGTTTTGGAGCATTTCGCTAACTTTCAGCACGTAATAACTTGTGTTTCGGGCCTGAATGCACAGTTACGGTGTACCGAAGTTGTAAAAAAGGTTTTGCAACAAAAGCATCCGTTCTACTCCATTAGACTCAAAATGATGTTTGGGAGTATTTTGGAGGATTTCGCAAACCATCGGCATGTAAATAACTTGTGTTTCGGGCCTGAATGCACTGTTACGGGGTACCGAAGTTGCAAAAATAGTTTTGCAACAAAAGCATTCGTTCTACTCGATTAGACTCAAAATGATGTTTGTGAGTGTTTTGGAGGATTTCGCAAACCTTCGGCATGTAAATAACTTGTGTTTCGGGCCTAATGCACTGTTACGGGGTACCGAAGTTGCAAAAATGGTTTTGCAACAAAAGCATCCGTTCTACTCCATTAGACTCAAAATAATGTTTGGGAGTGTTTTGGAGGATTTCGCAAACCTTCGGCATGTAAATAACTTGTGTTTCGGGCCTAATGCACTGTTGCGGGGTACCGAAGTTGCAAAAATGGTTTTGCAACAAAAGCATCCGTTCTACTCCATTGGACTCAAAATGATGTTTGGTAGTGTTTTGGAGGATTTTGCAAACCTTCGTCATGTAAATAACTCATCTTTCGGGTCTAATGCACTGTTACGGGGTACCGAAGTTGTAAAAATGGTTTTGCAACAAAAACATTTGTTCTACTCCATTAGACCCAAAATGATGTTTGGGAGTGTTTTGGAGCATTTCGCTATCCTTCGGCATATAAATAACTTGTGTTTCGGGCCTGAATACACAGTTACGGGGTACCGAAGTTGCAAAAATGGTTTTGCAACAAAAGCATCCGTTCTACTCCATTAGACTCAAAATGATGTTTGGGAGTGTTTTGGAGCATTTCGCTATCTTTTAGCACGTAATAACCTGTGTTTCGAGCCTGAATGTACAGTTACGGTGTACCGAAGTTGCAAAAATGGTTTTGCAACAAAAGCATCCGTTCTACTCCATTAGCCTCAAAATGATGTTTGGGAGTGTTTTGGAGGATTTCGCAAACCATCGGCATGTAAATAACTTGTGTTTCGGGCCTGAATGCACTATTACGGGGTACCGAAGTTGCAAAAATAGTTTTGCAACAAAAGCATTCGTTCTACTCGATTAGACTCAAAATGATGTTTGTGAGTGTTTTGGAGGATTTCGCAAACCTTCGGCATGTAAATAACTTGTGTTTCGGGCCTAATGCACTGCTACGGGGTACCGAAGTTGCAAAAATGGTTTTGCAACAAAAGCATCCGTTCTACTCCATTAGACTCAAAATAATGTTTGGGAGTGTTTTGGAGGATTTCGCAAACCTTCGGCATGTAAATAACTTGTGTTTCGGGCCTAATGCACTGTTACGGGGTACCGAAGTTGCAAAAATGGTTTTGCAACAAAAGCATCCGTTCTACTCCATTGGACTCAAAATGATGTTTGGTAGTGTTTTGGAGGATTTTGCAAACCTTCGTCATGTAAATAACTCATCTTTCGGGTCTAATGCACTGTTACGGGGTACCGAAGTTGTAAAAATGGTTTTGCAACAAAAACATTTGTTCTACTCCATTAGACCCAAAATGATGTTTGGGAGTGTTTTGGAGCATTTCGCTAACCTTCGGCATATAAATAACTTGTGTTTCGGGCCTGAATACACAGTTACGGGGTACCGAAGTTGCAAAAATGGTTTTGCAACAAAAGCATCCGTTCTACTCCATTAGACTCAAAATGATGTTTGGGAGTGTTTTGGAGCATTTCGCTAACTTTTAGCACGTAATAACCTGTGTTTCGAGCCTGAATGTACAGTTACGGTGTACCGAAGTTGCAAAAATGGTTTTGCAACAAAAGCATCCGTTCTACTCCATTAGAGTCAAAATGATGTTTGGCAGTGTTTTGGAGGAATCACAAACCATCTGCATGTAAATAACTTCTGTTTCGGGCCTAATGCACTGTTACGGGGTACCGAAGTTGCAAAAATGGTTTTGCAACAAAAGCATCCGTTCTACTCCATTGGACTCAAAATGATGTTTGTAGTGTTTTGGAGGATTTTGCAAACCTTCGTCATGTAAATAACTCATGTTTTGGGTCTAATGCACTGTTACGGGGTACCGAAGTTGTAAAAATGGTTTTGCAACAAAAACATTTGTTCTACTCCATTAGACCCAAAATGATGTTTGGGAGTGTTTTGGAGCATTTCGCTAACCTTCGGCATATAAATAACTTGTGTTTCGGGCCTGAATACACAGTTACGGGGTACCGAAGTTGCAAAAATGGTTTTGCAACAAAAGCATCCGTTCTACTCCATTAGACTCAAAATGATGTTTGGGAGTGTTTTGGATCATTTCGCTAACTTTTAGCACGTAATAACCTGTGTTTCGGGCCTGAATGTACAGTTACGGTGTACCGAAGTTGCAAAAATGGTTTTGCAACAAAAGCATCCGTTCTACTCCATTAGAGTCAAAATGATGTTTGGCAGTGTTTTGGAGGAATCACAAACCATCGGCATGTAAATAACTTGTGTTTCGGGCCTGAATGCACTGTTACGGGGTACCGAAGTTGCAAAAATGGTTTTGCAACAAAAGCATCCGTTCTACTCCATTGGACTCAAAATGATGTTTGTGAGTGTTTTGGTGGATTTTGCAAACCTTCGGCATGTAAATAACTCGTGTTTCGGGTCTAATGCACTGTTACGGGGTACCGACGTTGTAAAAATGGTTTTGCAACAAAAGCATATGTTCTACTCCATTAGACTGAAAATGATGCTTGCGAGTGTTTTGGAGCATTTCGCAAACCTTCGGCACGTAAATAACTTGTGTTTCAGGGCTGAATGCACAGTTACGGCGTACCGAAGTTGCAAAAATGGTTTTGCAACAAAAGCATGTGTACTCCATTAGACTCAAAATGATGTTTCAGAGTGTTTTGGAGGATTTCGCAAACCTTCGGCATGTAAATAACTTGTGTTTCGGGCCTAATGCACTGTTACGGGGTACCGAAGTTGCAAAAATGGTTTTGCAACAAAAGCATCCGTTCTACTCCATTGGACTCAAAATGATGTTTGTAGTGTTTTGGAGGATTTTGCAAACCTTCGTCATGTAAATAACTCATGTTTTGGGTCTAATGCACTGTTACGGGGTACCGAAGTTGTAAAAATGGTTTTGCAAGAAAAACATTTGTTCTACTCCATTAGACCCAAAATGATGTTTGGGAGTGTTTTGGAGCATTTCGCTAACCTTCGGCATATAAATAACTTGTGTTTCAGGCCTGAATACACAGTTACAGGGTACCGAAGTTGCAAAAATGGTTTTGCAACAAAAGCATCCGTTCTACTCCATTAGACTCAAAATGATGTTTGGGAGTGTTTTGGATCATTTCGCTAACTTTTAGCACGTAATAACCTGTGTTTCGGGCCTGAATGTACAGTTACGGTGTACCGAAGTTGCAAAAATGGTTTTGCAACAAAAGCATCCGTTCTACTCCATTAGAGTCAAAATGATGTTTGGCAGTGTTTTGGAGGAATCACAAACCATCGGCATGTAAATAACTTGTGTTTCGGGCCTGAATGCACTGTTACGGGGTACCGAAGTTGCAAAAATGGTTTTGCAACAAAAGCATCCGTTCTAATCCATTGGACTCAAAATGATGTTTGTGAGTGTTTTGGTGGATTTTGCAAACCTTCGGCATGTAAATAACTCGTGTTTCGGGTCTAATGCACTGTTACGGGGTACCGACGTTGTAAAAATGGTTTTGCAACAAAACCATTTGTTCTACTCCATTAGACCCAAAATGATGTTTGGGAGTGTTTTGGAGCATTTCGCTAACCTTCGGCATATAAATAACTTGTGTTTCGGGCCTGAATACATAGTTACGGGGTACCGAAGTTGCAAAAATGGTTTTGCAACAAAAGCATCCGTTCTACTCCATTAGACTCAAAATGATGTTTGGGAGTGTTTTGGAGCATTTCGCTAACTTTCAGCACGTAATAACTTGTGTTTCGGGCCTGAATGCACAGATACGGTGTATCGAAGTTGTAAAAATGGTTTTGCAACAAAAGCATCCGTTCTACTCCATTAGACTCAAAATGATGTTTGGGAGTATTTTGGAGGATTTCGCAAACCATCGGCATGTAAATAACTTGTGTTTCGGGCCTGAATGCACTGTTACGGGGTACCGAAGTTGCAAAAATAGTTTTGCAACAAAAGCATTCGTTCTACTCGATTAGACTCAAAATGATGTTTGTGAGTGTTTTGGAGGATTTCGCAAACCTTCGGCATGTAAATAACTTGTGTTTCGGGCCTAATGCACTGTTACGGGGTACCGAAGTTGCAAAAATGGTTTTGCAACAAAAGCATCCGTTCTACTCCATTAGACTCAAAATAATGTTTGGGAGTGTTTTGGAGGATTTCGCAAACCTTCGGCATGTAAATAACTTGTGTTTCGGGCCTAATGCACTGTTACGGGGTACCGAAGTTGCAAAAATGGTTTTGCAACAAAAGCATCCGTTCTACTCCATTGGACTCAAAATGATGTTTGGTAGTGTTTTGGAGGATTTTGCAAACCTTCATCATGTAAATAACTCGTGTTTCGGGTCTAATGCACTGTTACTGGGTACCGAAGTTGTAAAAATGGTTTTGCAACAAAACCATTTGTTCTACTCCATTAGACCCAAAATGATGTTTGGGAGTGTTTTGGAGCATTTCGCTAACCTTCGGCATATAAATAACTTGTGTTTCGGGCCTGAATACATAGTTACGGGGTACCGAAGTTGCAAAAATGGTTTTGCAACAAAAGCATCCGTTCTACTCCATTAGACTCAAAATGATGTTTGGGAGTGTTTTGGAGCATTTCGCTAACTTTCAGCACGTAATAACTTGTGTTTCGGGCCTGAATGCACAGTTACGGTGTACCGAAGTTGTAAAAATGGTTTTGCAACAAAAGCATCCGTTCTACTCGATTAGACTCAAAATGATGTTTGTGAGTGTTTTGGAGGATTTCGCAAACCTTCGGCATGTAAATAACTTGTGTTTCGGGACTAATGCACTGTTACGGGATACCAAAGTTGCAAAAATGGTTTTGCAACAAAAGCATCCGTTCTACTCCATTAGACTCAAAATAATGTTTGGGAGTGTTTTGGAGGATTTCGCAAACCTTCGGCATGTAAATAACTTGTGTTTCGGGCCTAATGCACTGTTATGGGGTACCGAAGTTGCAAAAATGGTTTTGCAACAAAAGCATCCGTTCTACTCCATTGGACTCAAAATGATGTTTGGTAGTGTTTTGGAGGATTTTGCAAACCTTCGTCATGTAAATAACTCATGTTTCGGGTCTAATGCACTGTTACGGGGTACCGAAGTTGTAAAAATGGTATTGCAACAAAAACATTTGTTCTACTCCATTAAACCCAAAATGTTGTTTGGGAGTGTTTTGGAGCATTTCGCTAACCTTCGGCATATAAATAACTTGTGTTTCGGGCCTGAATACACAGTTACGGGGTACCGAAGTTGCAAAAATGGTTTTGCAACAAAAGCATCCGTTCTACTCCATTAGACTCAAAATGATGTTTGGGAGTGTTTTGGAGCATTTCGCTAACTTTCAGCACGTAATAACTTGTGTTTCGGGCCTGAATGCACAGTTACGGTGTACCGAAGTTGTAAAAATGGTTTTGCAACAAAAGCATCCGTTCTACTCCATTAGACTCAAAATGATGTTTGGGAGTATTTTGGAGGATTTCGCAAACCATCGGCATGTAAATAACTTGTGTTTCGGGCCTGAATGCACTGTTACGGGGTACCGAAGTTGCAAAAATAGTTTTGCAACAAAAGCATTCGTTCTACTCGATTAGACTCAAAATGATGTTTGTGAGTGTTTTGGAGGATTTCGCAAACCTTCGGCATGTAAATAACTTGTGTTTCGGGCCTAATGCACTGTTACGGGGTACCGAAGTTGCAAAAATGGTTTTGCAACAAAAGCATCCGTTCTACTCCATTAGACTCAAAATAATGTTTGGGAGTGTTTTGGAGGATTTCGCAAACCTTCGGCATGTAAATAACTTGTGTTTCGGGCCTAATGCACTGTTACGGGGTACCGAAGTTGCAAAAATGGTTTTGCAACAAAAGCATCCGTTCTACTCCATTGGACTCAAAATGATGTTTGGTAGTGTTTTGGAGGATTTTGCAAACCTTCGTCATGTAAATAACTCATGTTTCGGGTCTAATGCACTGTTACGGGGTACCGAAGTTGTAAAAATGGTTTTGCAACAAAACCATTTGTTCTACTCCATTAGACCCAAAATGATGTTTGGGAGTGTTTTGGAGCATTTCGCTAACCTTCGGCATATAAATAACTTGTGTTTCGGGCCTGAATACACAGTTACGGGGTACCGAAGTTGCAAAAATGGTTTTGCAACAAAAGCATCCGTTCTACTCCATTAGACTCAAAATGATGTTTGGGAGTGTTTTGGAGCATTTCGCTAACTTTTAGCACGTAATAACCTGTGTTTCGAGCCTGAATGTACAGTTACGGGGTACCGAAGTTGCAAAAATGGTTTTGCAACAAAAGCATCCGTTCTACTCCATTAGACTCAAAATGATGTTTGGGAGTGTTTTGGAGCATTTCGCTAACTTTTAGCACGTAATAACCTGTGTTTCGGGCCTGAATGTACAGTTACGGTGTACCGAAGTTGCAAAAATGGTTTTGCAACAAAAGCATCCGTTCTACTCCATTAGAGTCAAAATGATGTTTGGCAGTGTTTTGGAGGAATCACAAACCATCTGCATGTAAATAACTTGTGTTTCGGGCCTGAATGCACTGTTACGGGGTACCGAAGTTGCAAAAATGGTTTTGCAACAAAAGCATCCGTTCTACTCCATTGGACTCAAAATGATGTTTGTGAGTGTTTTGGTGGATTTTGCAAACCTTCGGCATGTAAATAACTCGTGTTTCGTGTCTAATGCACTGTTACGGGGTACCGACGTTGTAAAAATGGTTTTGCAACAAAACCATTTGTTCTACTCCATTAGACCCAAAATGATGTTTGGGAGTGTTTTGGAGCATTTCGCTAACCTTCGGCATATAAATAACTTGTGTTTCGGGCCTGAATACATAGTTACGGGGTATCGAAGTTGCAAAAATGGTTTTGGAACAAAAGCATCCGTTCTACTCCATTAGACTCAAAATGATGTTTGGGAGTGTTTTGGAGCATTTCGCTAACTTTCGGCACGTAATAACTTGTGTTTCGGGCCTGAATGCACAGTTACGGTGTACCGAAGTTGCAAAAATGGTTTTGCAACAAAAGCATCCGTTCTACTCCATTAGACTCAAAATGATGTTTGGGAGTATTTTGGAGGATTTCGCAAACCATCGGCATGTAAATAACTTGTGTTTCGGGCCTGAATGCACTGTTACGGGGTACCGAAGTTGCAAAAATAGTTTTGCAACAAAAGCATCCGTTCTACTCGATTAGACTCAAAATGATGTTTGTGAGTGTTTTGGAGTATTTCGCAAACCTTCGGCATGTAAATAACTTGTGTTTCGGGCCTAATGCACTGTTACGGGGTACCAAAGTTGCAAAAATGGTTTTGCAACAAAAGCATCCGTTCTACTCCATTAGACTCAAAATAATGTTTGGGAGTGTTTTGGAGGATTTCGCAAACCTTCGGCATGTAAATAACTTGTGTTTCGAGCCTAATGCACTGTTACGGGGTACCGAAGTTGCAAAAATGGTTTTGCAACAAAAGCATCCGTTCTACTCCATTGGACTCAAAATGATGTTTGGTAGTGTTTTGGAAGATTTTGCAAACCTTCGTCATGTAAATAACTCATGTTTCGGGTCTAATGCACTGTTACGTGGTACCGAAGTTGTAAAAATGGTTTTGCAACAAAAACATTTGTTCTACTCCATTAGACCCAAAATGATGTTTGGGAGTGTTTTGGAGCATTTCGCTAACCTTCGGCATATAAATAACTTGTGTTTCGGGCCTGAATACACAGTTACGGGGTACCGAAGTTGCAAAAATGGTTTTGCAACAAAAGCATCCGTTCTACTCCATTAGACTCAAAATGATGTTTGGGAGTGTTTTGGAGCATTTCGCTAACTTTTAGCACGTAATAACCTGTGTTTCGGGCCTGAATGTACAGTTACGGTGTACCGAAGTTGCAAAAATGGTTTTGCAACAAAAGCATCCGTTCTACTCCATTAGAGTCAAAATGATGTTTGGTAGTGTTTTGGAGGAATCACAAACCATCGGCATGTAAATAACTTGTGTTTCGGGCCTGAATGCACTGTTACGGGGTACCGAAGTTGCAAAAATAGTTTTGCAACAAAAGCATCCGTTCTACTCCATTGGACTCAAAATGATGTTTGTGAGTGTTTTGGTGGATTTTGCAAACCTTCGGCATGTAAATAACTTGTGTTTCGGGTCTAATCCACTGTTACGGGGTACCGACGTTGTAAAAATGGTTTTGCAACAAAACCATTTGTTCTACTCCATTAGACCCAAAATGATGTTTGGGAGTGTTTTGGAGCATTTCGCTAACCTTCGGCATATAAATAACTTGTGTTTCGGGCCTGAATACACAGTTACGGGGTACAGAAGTTGCAAAAATGGTTTTGCAACAAAAGCATCCGTTCTACTCCATTAGACTCAAAATGATGTTTGGGAGTGTTTTGGAGCATTTCGCTAACTTTTAGCACGTAATAACCTGTGTTTCGGGCCTGAATGTACAGTTACGGTGTACCGAAGTTGCAAAAATGGTTTTGCAACAAAAGCATCCGTTCTACTCCATTAGAGTCAAAATGATGTTTGGCAGTGTTTTGGAGGAATCACAAACCATCGGCATGTAAATAACTTGTGTTTCGGGCCTGAATGCACTGTTACGGGGTAACGAAGTTGCAAAAATGGTTTTGCAACAAAAGCATCCGTTCTAATCCATTGGACTCAAAATGATGTTTGTGAGTGTTTTGGTGGATTTTGCAAACCTTCGGCATGTAAATAACTCGTGTTTCGGGTCTAATGCACTGTTACGGGGTACCGACGTTGTAAAAATGGTTTTGCAACAAAACCATTTGTTCTACTCCATTAGACCCAAAATGATGTTTGGGAGTGTTTTGGAGCATTTCGCTAACCTTCGGCATATAAATAACTTGTGTTTCGGGCCTGAATACATAGTTACGGGGTACCGAAGTTGCAAAAATGGTTTTGCAACAAAAGCATCCGTTCTACTCCATTAGACTCAAAATGATGTTTGGGAGTGTTTTGGAGCATTTCGCTAACTTTCGGCACGTAATAACTTGTGTTTCGCGCCTGAATGCACAGTTACGGTGTACCGAAGTTGCAAAAATGGTTTTGCAACAAAAGCATCCGTTCTACTCCATTAGACTCAAAATGATGTTTGGGAGTATTTTGGAGGATTTCGCAAACCATCGGCATGTAAATAACTTGTGTTTCGGGCCTGAATGCACTGTTACGGGGTACCGAAGTTGCAAAAATAGTTTTGCAACAAAAGCATCCGTTCTACTCGATTAGACTCAAAATGATGTTTGTGAGTGTTTTGGAGGATTTCGCAAACCTTCGGCATGTAAATAACTTGTGTTTCGGGCCTAATGCACTGTTACGGGGTACCAAAGTTGCAAAAATGGTTTTGCAACAAAAGCATCCGTTCTACTCCATTAGACTCAAAATAATGTTTGGGAGTGTTTTGGAGGATTTCGCAAACCTTCGGCATGTAAATAACTTGTGTTTCGGGCCTAATGCACTGTTATGGGGTACCGAAGTTGCAAAAATGGTTTTGCAACAAAAGCATCCGTTCTACTCCATTGGACTCAAAATGATGTTTGGTAGTGTTTTGGAGGATTTTGCAAACCTTCGTCATGTAAATAACTCATGTTTCGGGTCTAATGCACTGTTACGGGGTACCGAAGTTGTAAAAATGGTTTTGCAACAAAAACATTTGTTCTACTCCATTAGACCCAAAATGATGTTTGGGCGTGTTTTGGAGCATTTCGCTAACCTTCGGCATATAAATAACTTGTGTTTCGGGCCTGAATACACAATTACGGGGTACCGAAGTTGCAAAAATGGTTTTGCAACAAAAGCATCCGTTCTACTCCATTAGACTCAAAATGATGTTTGGGAGTGTTTTGGAGCATTTCGCTAACTTTTAGCACGTAATAACCTGTGTTTCGGGCCTGAATTTACAGTTACGGTGTACCGAAGTTGCAAAAATGGTTTTGCAACAAAAGCATCCGTTCTACTCCATTAGAGTCAAAATGATGTTTGGTAGTGTTTTGGAGGAATCACAAACCATCGGCATGTAAATAACTTGTGTTTCGGGCCTGAATGCACTGTTACGGGGTACCGAAGTTGCAAAAATGGTTTTGCAACAAAAGCATCCGTTCTACTCCATTGGACTCAAAATGATGTTTGTGAGTGTTTTGGTGGATTTTGCAAACCTTCGGCATGTAAATAACTCGTGTTTCGGGTCTAATGCACTGTTACGGGGTACCGACGTTGTAAAAATGGTTTTGCAACAAAACCATTTGTTCTACTCCATTAGACCCAAAATGATGTTTGGGAGTGTTTTGGAGCATTTCGCTAACCTTCGGCATATAAATAACTTGTGTTTCGGGCCTGAATACATAGTTACGGGGTACCGAAGTTGCAAAAATGGTTTTGCAACAAAAGCATCCGTTCTACTCCATTAGACTCAAAATGATGTTTGGGAGTGTTTTGGAGCATTTCGCTAACTTTCAGCACGTAATAACTTGTGTTTCGGGCCTGAATGCACAGTTACGGTGTACCGAAGTTGCAAAAATTGTTTTGCAACAAAAGCATCCGTTCTACTCCATTAGACTCAAAATGATGTTTGGGAGTGTTTTGGAGCATTTCGCTAACTTTTATCACGTAATAACCTGTGTTTCGGGCCTGAATGTACAGTTACGGTGTACCGAAGTTGCAAAAATGGTTTTGCAACAAAAGCATCCGTTCTACTCCATTAGACTCAAAATGGTGTTTGGGAGTGTTTTGGAGGATTTCGCAAACCATCGGCATGTAAATAACTTGTGTTTCGGGCCTGAATGCACTGTTACGGGGTACCGAAGTTGCAAAAATGGTATTGCAACAAAAACATTTGTTCTACTCCATTAAACCCAAAATGTTGTTTGGGAGTGTTTTGGAGCATTTCGCTAACCTTCGGCATATAAATAACTTGTGTTTCGGGCCTGAATACACAGTTACGGGGTACCGAAGTTGCAAAAATGGTTTTGCAACAAAAGCATCCGTTCTACTCCATTAGACTCAAAATGATGTTTGGGAGTGTTTTGGAGCATTTCGCTAACTTTCAGCACGTAATAACTTGTGTTTCGGGCCTGAATGCACAGTTACGGTGTACCGAAGTTGTAAAAATGGTTTTGCAACAAAAGCATCCGTTCTACTCCATTAGACTCAAAATGATGTTTGGGAGTATTTTGGAGGATTTCGCAAACCATCGGCATGTAAATAACTTGTGTTTCGGGCCTGAATGCACTGTTACGGGGTACCGAAGTTGCAAAAATAGTTTTGCAACAAAAGCATTCGTTCTACTCGATTAGACTCAAAATGATGTTTGTGAGTGTTTTGGAGGATTTCGCAAACCTTCGGCATGTAAATAACTTGTGTTTCGGGCCTAATGCACTGTTACGGGGTACCGAAGTTGCAAAAATGGTTTTGCAACAAAAGCATCCGTTCTACTCCATTAGACTCAAAATAATGTTTGGGAGTGTTTTGGAGGATTTCGCAAACCTTCGGCATGTAAATAACTTGTGTTTCGGGCCTAATGCACTGTTACGGGGTACCGAAGTTGCAAAAATGGTTTTGCAACAAAAGCATCCGTTCTACTCCATTGGACTCAAAATGATGTTTGGTAGTGTTTTGGAGGATTTTGCAAACCTTCGTCATGTAAATAACTCATGTTTCGGGTCTAATGCACTGTTACGGGGTACCGAAGTTGTAAAAATGGTTTTGCAACAAAACCATTTGTTCTACTCCATTAGACCCAAAATGATGTTTGGGAGTGTTTTGGAGCATTTCGCTAACCTTCGGCATATAAATAACTTGTGTTTCGGGCCTGAATACACAGTTACGGGGTACCGAAGTTGCAAAAATGGTTTTGCAACAAAAGCATCCGTTCTACTCCATTAGACTCAAAATGATGTTTGGGAGTGTTTTGGAGCATTTCGCTAACTTTTAGCACGTAATAACCTGTGTTTCGAGCCTGAATGTACAGTTACGGGGTACCGAAGTTGCAAAAATGGTTTTGCAACAAAAGCATCCGTTCTACTCCATTAGACTCAAAATGATGTTTGGGAGTGTTTTGGAGGAATCACAAACCATCTGCATGTAAATAACTTGTGTTTCGGGCCTGAATGCACTGTTACGGGGTACCGAAGTTGCAAAAATGGTTTTGCAACAAAAGCATCCGTTCTACTCCATTGGACTCAAAATGATGTTTGTGAGTGTTTTGGTGGATTTTGCAAACCTTCGGCATGTAAATAACTCGTGTTTCGTGTCTAATGCACTGTTACGGGGTACCGACGTTGTAAAAATGGTTTTGCAACAAAACCATTTGTTCTACTCCATTAGACCCAAAATGATGTTTGGGAGTGTTTTGGAGCATTTCGCTAACCTTCGGCATATAAATAACTTGTGTTTCGGGCCTGAATACATAGTTACGGGGTATCGAAGTTGCAAAAATGGTTTTGGAACAAAAGCATCCGTTCTACTCCATTAGACTCAAAATGATGTTTGGGAGTGTTTTGGAGCATTTCGCTAACTTTCGGCACGTAATAACTTGTGTTTCGGGCCTGAATGCACAGTTACGGTGTACCGAAGTTGCAAAAATGGTTTTGCAACAAAAGCATCCGTTCTACTCCATTAGACTCAAAATGATGTTTGGGAGTATTTTGGAGGATTTCGCAAACCATCGGCATGTAAATAACTTGTGTTTCGGGCCTGAATGCACTGTTACGGGGTACCGAAGTTGCAAAAATAGTTTTGCAACAAAAGCATCCGTTCTACTCGATTAGACTCAAAATGATGTTTGTGAGTGTTTTGGAGTATTTCGCAAACCTTCGGCATGTAAATAACTTGTGTTTCGGGCCTAATGCACTGTTACGGGGTACCAAAGTTGCAAAAATGGTTTTGCAACAAAAGCATCCGTTCTACTCCATTAGACTCAAAATAATGTTTGGGAGTGTTTTGGAGGATTTCGCAAACCTTCGGCATGTAAATAACTTGTGTTTCGAGCCTAATGCACTGTTACGGGGTACCGAAGTTGCAAAAATGGTTTTGCAACAAAAGCATCCGTTCTACTCCATTGGACTCAAAATGATGTTTGGTAGTGTTTTGGAAGATTTTGCAAACCTTCGTCATGTAAATAACTCATGTTTCGGGTCTAATGCACTGTTACGTGGTACCGAAGTTGTAAAAATGGTTTTGCAACAAAAACATTTGTTCTACTCCATTAGACCCAAAATGATGTTTGGGAGTGTTTTGGAGCATTTCGCTAACCTTCGGCATATAAATAACTTGTGTTTCGGGCCTGAATACACAGTTACGGGGTACCGAAGTTGCAAAAATGGTTTTGCAACAAAAGCATCCGTTCTACTCCATTAGACTCAAAATGATGTTTGGGAGTGTTTTGGAGCATTTCGCTAACTTTTAGCACGTAATAACCTGTGTTTCGGGCCTGAATGTACAGTTACGGTGTACCGAAGTTGCAAAAATGGTTTTGCAACAAAAGCATCCGTTCTACTCCATTAGAGTCAAAATGATGTTTGGTAGTGTTTTGGAGGAATCACAAACCATCGGCATGTAAATAACTTGTGTTTCGGGCCTGAATGCACTGTTACGGGGTACCGAAGTTGCAAAAATGGTTTTGCAACAAAAGCATCCGTTCTACTCCATTGGACTCAAAATGATGTTTGTGA
This sequence comes from Cenchrus fungigraminus, assembly GCA_036936925.1. Taxonomy (NCBI): domain Eukaryota; kingdom Viridiplantae; phylum Streptophyta; class Magnoliopsida; order Poales; family Poaceae; genus Cenchrus; species Cenchrus fungigraminus. The sequence continues at coordinate 55,972,531 of CM072777.1, forward strand.
GTGTTTTGGTGGATTTTGCAAACCTTCGGCATGTAAATAACTTGTGTTTCGGGTCTAATGCACTGTTACGGGGTACCGACGTTGTAAAAATGGTTTTGCAACAAAACCATTTGTTCTACTCCATTAGACCCAAAATGATGATTGGGAGTGTTTTGGAGCATTTCGCTAACCTTCGGCATATAAATAACTTGTGTTTCGGGCCTGAATACACAGTTACGGGGTACAGAAGTTGCAAAAATGGTTTTGCAACAAAAGCATCCGTTCTACTCCATTAGACTCAAAATGATGTTTGGGAGTGTTTTGGAGCATTTCGCTAACTTTTAGCACGTAATAACCTGTGTTTCGGGCCTGAATGTACAGTTACGGTGTACCGAAGTTGCAAAAATGGTTTTGCAACAAAAGCATCCGTTCTACTCCATTAGAGTCAAAATGATGTTTGGCAGTGTTTTGGAGGAATCACAAACCATCGGCATGTAAATAACTTGTGTTTCGGGCCTGAATGCACTGTTACGGGGTACCGAAGTTGCAAAAATGGTTTTGCAACAAAAGCATCCGTTCTACTCCATTGGACTCAAAATGATGTTTGTGAGTGTTTTGGTGGATTTTGCAAACCTTCGGCATGTAAATAACTCGTGTTTCGGGTCTAATGCACTGTTACGGGGTACCGACGTTGTAAAAATGGTTTTGCAACAAAACCATTTGTTCTACTCCATTAGACCCAAAATGATGTTTGGGAGTGTTTTGGAGCATTTCGCTAACCTTCGGCATATAAATAACTTGTGTTTCGGGCCTGAATACATAGTTACGGGGTACCGAAGTTGCAAAAATGGTTTTGCAACAAAAGCATCCGTTCTACTCCATTAGACTCAAAATGATGTTTGGGAGTGTTTTGGAGCATTTCGCTAACTTTCGGCACGTAATAACTTGTGTTTCGCGCCTGAATGCACAGTTACGGTGTACCGAAGTTGCAAAAATGGTTTTGCAACAAAAGCATCCGTTCTACTCCATTAGACTCAAAATGATGTTTGGGAGTATTTTGGAGGATTTCGCAAACCATCGGCATGTAAATAACTTGTGTTTCGGGCCTGAATGCACTGTTACGGGGTACCGAAGTTGCAAAAATAGTTTTGCAACAAAAGCATCCGTTCTACTCGATTAGACTCAAAATGATGTTTGTGAGTGTTTTGGAGTATTTCGCAAACCTTCGGCATGTAAATAACTTGTGTTTCGGGCCTAATGCACTGTTACGGGGTACCAAAGTTGCAAAAATGGTTTTGCAACAAAAGCATCCGTTCTACTCCATTAGACTCAAAATAATGTTTGGGAGTGTTTTGGAGGATTTCGCAAACCTTCGGCATGTAAATAACTTGTGTTTCGAGCCTAATGCACTGTTACGGGGTACCGAAGTTGCAAAAATGGTTTTGCAACAAAAGCATCCGTTCTACTCCATTGGACTCAAAATGATGTTTGGTAGTGTTTTGGAAGATTTTGCAAACCTTCGTCATGTAAATAACTCATGTTTCGGGTCTAATGCACTGTTACGTGGTACCGAAGTTGTAAAAATGGTTTTGCAACAAAAACATTTGTTCTACTCCATTAGACCCAAAATGATGTTTGGGAGTGTTTTGGAGCATTTCGCTAACCTTCGGCATATAAATAACTTGTGTTTCGGGCCTGAATACACAGTTACGGGGTACCGAAGTTGCAAAAATGGTTTTGCAACAAAAGCATCCGTTCTACTCCATTAGACTCAAAATGATGTTTGGGAGTGTTTTGGAGCATTTCGCTAACTTTTAGCACGTAATAACCTGTGTTTCGGGCCTGAATGTACAGTTACGGTGTACCGAAGTTGCAAAAATGGTTTTGCAACAAAAGCATCCGTTCTACTCCATTAGAGTCAAAATGATGTTTGGTAGTGTTTTGGAGGAATCACAAACCATCGGCATGTAAATAACTTGTGTTTCGGGCCTGAATGCACTGTTACGGGGTACCGAAGTTGCAAAAATAGTTTTGCAACAAAAGCATCCGTTCTACTCCATTGGACTCAAAATGATGTTTGTGAGTGTTTTGGTGGATTTTGCAAACCTTCGGCATGTAAATAACTTGTGTTTCGGGTCTAATACACTGTTACGGGGTACCGACGTTGTAAAAATGGTTTTGCAACAAAACCATTTGTTCTACTCCATTAGACCCAAAATGATGTTTGGGAGTGTTTTGGAGCATTTCGCTAACCTTCGGCATATAAATAACTTGTGTTTCGGGCCTGAATACACAGTTACGGGGTACAGAAGTTGCAAAAATGGTTTTGCAACAAAAGCATCCGTTCTACTCCATTAGACTCAAAATGATGTTTGGGAGTGTTTTGGAGCATTTCGCTAACTTTTAGCACGTAATAACCTGTGTTTCGGGCCTGAATGTACAGTTACGGTGTACCGAAGTTGCAAAAATGGTTTTGCAACAAAAGCATCCGTTCTACTCCATTAGAGTCAAAATGATGTTTGGCAGTGTTTTGGAGGAATCACAAACCATCGGCATGTAAATAACTTGTGTTTCGGGCCTGAATGCACTGTTACGGGGTACCGAAGTTGCAAAAATAGTTTTGCAACAAAAGCATCCGTTCTACTCCATTGGACTCAAAATGATGTTTGTGAGTGTTTTGGTGGATTTTGCAAACCTTCGGCATGTAAATAACTCGTGTTTCGGGTCTAATGCACTGTTACGGGGTACCGACGTTGTAAAAATGGTTTTGCAACAAAACCATTTGTTCTACTCCATTAGACCCAAAATGATGTTTGGGAGTGTTTTGGAGCATTTCGCTAACCTTCGGCATATAAATAACTTGTGTTTCGGGCCTGAATACATAGTTACGGGGTACCGAAGTTGCAAAAATGGTTTTGCAACAAAAGCATCCGTTCTACTCCATTAGACTCAAAATGATGTTTGGGAGTGTTTTGGAGCATTTCGCTAACTTTCGGCACGTAATAACTTGTGTTTCGCGCCTGAATGCACAGTTACGGTGTACCGAAGTTGCAAAAATGGTTTTGCAACAAAAGCATCCGTTCTACTCCATTAGACTCAAAATGATGTTTGGGAGTATTTTGGAGGATTTCGCAAACCATCGGCATGTAAATAACTTGTGTTTCGGGCCTGAATGCACTGTTACGGGGTACCGAAGTTGCAAAAATAGTTTTGCAACAAAAGCATCCGTTCTACTCGATTAGACTCAAAATGATGTTTGTGAGTGTTTTGGAGGATTTCGCAAACCTTCGGCATGTAAATAACTTGTGTTTCGGGCCTAATGCACTGTTACGGGGTACCAAAGTTGCAAAAATGGTTTTGCAACAAAAGCATCCGTTCTACTCCATTAGACTCAAAATAATGTTTGGGAGTGTTTTGGAGGATTTCGCAAACCTTCGGCATGTAAATAACTTGTGTTTCGGGCCTAATGCACTGTTATGGGGTACCGAAGTTGCAAAAATGGTTTTGCAACAAAAGCATCCGTTCTACTCCATTGGACTCAAAATGATGTTTGGTAGTGTTTTGGAGGATTTTGCAAACCTTCGTCATGTAAATAACTCATGTTTCGGGTCTAATGCACTGTTACGGGGTACCGAAGTTGTAAAAATGGTTTTGCAACAAAAACATTTGTTCTACTCCATTAGACCCAAAATGATGTTTGGGCGTGTTTTGGAGCATTTCGCTAACCTTCGGCATATAAATAACTTGTGTTTCGGGCCTGAATACACAGTTACGGGGTACCGAAGTTGCAAAAATGGTTTTGCAACAAAAGCATCCGTTCTACTCCATTAGACTCAAAATGATGTTTGGGAGTGTTTTGGAGCATTTCGCTAACTTTTAGCACGTAATAACCTGTGTTTCGGGCCTGAATGTACAGTTACGGTGTACCGAAGTTGCAAAAATGGTTTTGCAACAAAAGCATCCGTTCTACTCCATTAGAGTCAAAATGATGTTTGGTAGTGTTTTGGAGGAATCACAAACCATCGGCATGTAAATAACTTGTGTTTCGGGCCTGAATGCACTGTTACGGGGTACCGAAGTTGCAAAAATGGTTTTGCAACAAAAGCATCCGTTCTACTCCATTGGACTCAAAATGATGTTTGTGAGTGTTTTGGTGGATTTTGCAAACCTTCGGCATGTAAATAACTCGTGTTTCGGGTCTAATGCACTGTTACGGGGTACCGACGTTGTAAAAATGGTTTTGCAACAAAACCATTTGTTCTACTCCATTAGACCCAAAATGATGTTTGGGAGTGTTTTGGAGCATTTCGCTAACCTTCGGCATATAAATAACTTGTGTTTCGGGCCTGAATACATAGTTACGGGGTACCGAAGTTGCAAAAATGGTTTTGCAACAAAAGCATCCGTTCTACTCCATTAGACTCAAAATGATGTTTGGGAGTGTTTTGGAGCATTTCGCTAACTTTCAGCACGTAATAACTTGTGTTTCGGGCCTGAATGCACAGTTACGGTGTACCGAAGTTGCAAAAATTGTTTTGCAACAAAAGCATCCGTTCTACTCCATTAGACTCAAAATGATGTTTGGGAGTGTTATGGAGCATTTCGCTAACTTTTATCACGTAATAACCTGTGTTTCGGGCCTGAATGTACAGTTACGGTGTACCGAAGTTGCAAAAATGGTTTTGCAACAAAAGCATCCGTTCTACTCCATTAGACTCAAAATGGTGTTTGGGAGTGTTTTGGAGGATTTCGCAAACCATCGGCATGTAAATAACTTATGTTTCGGGCCTGAATGCACTGTTACGGGGTATCGAAGTTGCAAAAATAGTTTTGCAACAAAAGCATCCGTTCTACTCGATTAGACTCAAAATGATGTTTGTGAGTGTTTTGGAGGATTTCGCAAACCTTCGGCATGTAAATAACTTGTGTTTCGGGCCTAATGCACTGCTACGGGGTACCAAAGTTGCAAAAATGGTTTTGCAACAAAAGCATCCGTTCTACTCCATTAGACTCAAAATAATGTTTGGGAGTGTTTTGGAGGATTTCGCAAACCTTCGGCATGTAAATAACTTGTGTTTCGGGCCTAATGCACGGTTACGGGGTACAGAAGTTGCAAAAATGGTTTTGCAACAAAAGCATCCGTTCTACTCCATTGGACTCAAAATGATGTTTGGTAGTGTTTTGGAGGATTTTGCAAACCTTCGTCATGTAAATAACTCATGTTTCGGGTCTAATGCACTGTTACGGGGTACCGAAGTTGTAAAAATGGTTTTGCAACAAAAACATTTGTTCTACTCCATTAGACCCAAAATGATATTTGGGAGTGTTTTGGAGCATTTCGCTATCCTTCGGCATATAAATAACTTGTGTTTCAGGCCTGAATACACAGTTACGGGGTACCGAAGTTGCAAAAATGGTTTTGCAACAAAAGCATCCGTTCTACTCCATTAGAGTCAAAATGATGTTTGGTAGTGTTTTGGAGGAATCACAAACCATCGGCATGTAAATAACTTGTGTTTCGGGCCTGAATGCACTGTTACGGGGTACCGAAGTTGCAAAAATGGTTTTGCAACAAAAGCATCCGTTCTACTCCATTGGACTCAAAATGATGTTTGTGAGTGTTTTGGTGGATTTTGCAAACCTTCGGCATGTAAATAACTCATGTTTCGGGTCTAATGCACTGTTACGGGGTACCGACGTTGTAAAAATGGTTTTGCAACAAAACCATTTGTTCTACTCCATTAGACCCAAAATGATGTTTGGGAGTGTTTTGGAGCATTTCGCTAACCTTCGGCATATAAATAACTTGTGTTTCGGGCCTGAATACATAGTTACGGGGTACCGAAGTTGCAAAAATGGTTTTGCAACAAAAGCATCCGTTCTACTCCATTAGACTCAAAATGATGTTTGGGAGTGTTTTGGAGCATTTCGCTAACTTTCAGCACGTAATAACTTGTGTTTCGGGCCTGAATGCACAGTTACGGTGTACCGAAGTTGCAAAAATGGTTTTGCAACAAAAGCATCCGTTCTACTCCATTAGACTCAAAATGATGTTTGGGAGTATTTTGGAGGATTTCGCAAACCATCGGCATGTAAATAACTTGTGTTTCGGGCCTGAATGCACTGTTACGGGGTACCGAAGTTGCAAAAATAGTTTTGCAACAAAAGCATTCGTTCTACTCGATTAGACTCAAAATGATGTTTGGGAGTGTTTTGGAGGATTTCGCAAACCTTCGGCATGTAAATAACTTGTGTTTCAGGCCTAATGCACTGTTACGGGGTACCGAAGTTGCAAAAATGGTTTTGCAACAAAAGCATCTGTTCTACTCCATTAGACTCAAAATAATGTTTGGGAGTGTTTTGGAGGATTTCGCAAACCTTCGTCATGTAAATAACTTGTGTTTCGGGCCTAATGCACTGTTACGGGGTACCGAAGTTGCAAAAATGGTTTTGCAACAAAAGGATCCGTTCTACTCCATTAGACTGAAAATGATGTTTGGGAGTGTTTTGGAGGATTTCACAAACCATCGGCATGTAAATAACTTGTGTTTCGGGCCTGAATGCACTGTTACGGGGTACCGAAGTTGCAAAAATGGTATTGCAACAAAAGCATCCGTTCTACTCGATTAGACTCAAAATGATGTTTGCGAGTGTTTTGGAGGATTTCGCAAACCTTCGGCATGTAAATAACTTGTGTTTCGGGCCTAATGCACTGTTAGGGGGTACCGAAGTTGCAAAAATGGTTTTGCAACAAAAGCATCCGTTCTACTCCATTAGACTCAAAATAATGTTTGGGAGTGTTTTGGAGGATTTCGGAAACCTTCGGCATGTAAATAACATGTGTTTCGGGTCTGAATGCACAGTTACGGGGTACCGAAGTTGCAAAAATAGTTTTGCAACAAAAGCATATGTTCTACTCCATTAGACTGAAAATGATGCTTGGGAGTGTTTTGGAGCATTTCGCAAACCTTCGCATGTAAATAACTTGTGTTTCGGGCCTAATGTGCTGTTACGGGGTACCGAAGTTGCAAAAATGGTTTTGGAACAAAAGCATATGTGTACTGCATTAGACTCAAAATGATGTTTCGGAGTGTTTTGGAGGATTTCGCAAACCTTCGGCATGTAAATAACTTGTGTTTCGGGCCAAATGCACTGTTACGAGGTACCGAAGTTGCAAAAATGGTTTTGCAACAAAAGCATCCGTTCTACTCCATTAGACTCAAAATGATGTTTGGGAGTGTTTTGGAGGATTTCGCAAACCTTCGGCATGTAAATAACTTGTGTTTTGGGCCTAATGTGCTGTTACGGGGTACCAAGTTAACAAAATAGTTTTGCAACAAAAGCATCTGTTCTACTCCATTATACTCAAAATGATGTTTGGCAGTCTTTTGGAGGTTTTCGCAAACCTTCGGCACGTAATAATTTGTGTTTCGGGCCTGAATGCACTGTTACGGGGTACCGAAGTTGCAAAAATGGTTTTGCAGTAAAATCATATGTTCTACACCATTAGACTCAAAATGATGTTTCGGAGCGTTTAGGAGGATTTCACAAACCTTCGGCATGTAAATAACTTGTGTTTCGGGCTTAATGCACTGTTACGGGGTACCGAAGTTGCAAAAATGATTTTGCAACAAAAGCATCCGTTCTACTCCATTAGACTCAAAGTAATGTTTGGGAGTGATTTGGAGGATTTTGGAAACCTTCGGCATGTAAATAACTTGTGTTTCGGGCCTGAATGCACAGTTACGGGGTACCGAATTTGCAAAAATAGTTTTGCAACAAAAGCATATGTTCTACTCCATTAGACTGAAAATGATGCTTGGGAGTGTTTTGGAGCATTTCGCAAACCTTCGGCATGTAAATAACTTGTGTTTCGGGCCTAATGTGCTGTTACGGGGTACCGAAGTTGCAAAAATGGTTTTGGAACCAAAGCATATGTGTACTGCATTAGACTCAAAATGATGTTTCGGAGTGTTTTGGAGGATTTCGCAAACCTTCGGCACGTAAATAACTTGTGTTTCGGGTCAAATGCACTGTTACGGGGTACCGAAGTTGCAAAAATGGTTTTGCAACAAAAGCATCCATTCTACTCCATTAGACTCAAAATGATGTTTGCGAGTGTTTTGGAGGATTTCGCAAACCTTCGGCATGTAAATAACTTGTGTTTTGGGCCTAATGTGCTGTTACGGGGTACCAAGTTAAAAAAATAGTTTTGCAACAAAAGCATCTGTTCTACTCCATTATACTCAAAATGATGTTTGGCAGTCTTTTGGAGGTTTTCGCAAACCTTCGGCACGTAATAATTTGTGTTTCGGGCCTGAATGCACTGTTACGGGGTACCGAAGTTGCAAAAATGGTTTTGCAACAAAATCATATGTTCTACTCCATTAGACTCAAAATGATGTTTCGGAGTGTTTAGGAGGATTTCACAAACCTTCGGCATGTAAATAACTTGTGTTTCAGGGCGTAATGCACAGTTACGGGGTACCGAAGTTGCAAAAATGGTTTTGCAACAAAAGCATATGTTCTACTCCATTAGACTCAAAATGACGTTTCGGAGTGTTTTGGAGGATTTCGCAAACCTTCGGCATGTAAATAACTTGTGTTTCGGGCCTAATGCACTGTTACGGGGTACCGAAGTTGCAAAAATGGTTTTGCAACAAAAGCATCTGTTCTACTCCATTAGACTCAAAATGATGTTTCGGAGTGTTGCATTTCGCTAACCTTCGGCATGTAAATAACTTGTGTTTCAGGGCTGAATGCACAGTTACGGCGTACCGAAATTGCAAAAATGGTTTTGCAACAAAAGCATCCGTTCTACTCCATTAGACTCAAAATGATGTTTCGGAGTGTTTTGGAGGATTCCGCAAACCTTCGGCACATAAATAACTTGTCTTTCGGGCCTGAATGCACTGTTACGGGGTACCAAAGTTGCAAAAATGGTTTTGCAACAAAAGCATCTGTTCTACTCCACTAGACTCAAAATGATGTTTGCTAGTGTTTTAGAGGATTTCGCAAACCATCGGCATGTAATTAACTTGTGTTTCGGGCCTAATGCACTGTTACGGGGTACCGAAGTTGCAAAAATGGTTTTGCAACAAAAGCATATGTTCTACTCCATTAGACTCAAAATGATGCTTGGGAGTATTTTGGAGCATTTCGGAAACCTTCGGCATGTAAATAACTTGTGTTTCAGGCATGAATGCACAGTTACGGGGTACCGAAGTTGCAAAAATGGTTTTGCAACAAAAGCATATGTTCTACTCCATTAGACTCAAAATGATGTTTGGGAGTGTTTTGGAGGATTCCGCAAACCTTCGGCATGTAAATAACTTGTCTTTCGGGCCTGAATGCACTGTTACGGGGTACCAAAGTTGCAAAAATGGTTTTGCAACAAAAGCATCTGTTCTACTCCACTAGACTCAAAATGATGTTTGCGAGTGTTTTAGAGGATTTCGCAAACCATCGGCATGTAAATAACTTGTGTTTCGGGCATAATGCACTGTTGCGGGGTACCGAAGTTGCAAAAATGGTTTTGCAACAAAAGCATATGTTCTACTCCATTAGACTCAAAATGATGCTTGGGAGTGTTTTGGAGCATTTCGGAAACCTTCGGCATGTAAATAACTTGTGTTTCGGGCCTGAATGCACAGTTACAGGGTACCGAAGTTGCAAAAATGGTTTTGCAACGAAAGCATATGTTCCACTCCATTAGACTGAAAATGATGCTTGGGAGTGTTTTGGAACATTTCGCAAACCTTCGGCATGTAAATTACTTGTGTTTCAGGTCTGAAAGCACAGTTACGGGGTACCGAAGTTGCAAAAATGGTTTTGCAACAAAAGCATATGTTCTACTTCATTAGACTCAAAATGATGTTTCGGAGTGTTTTGGAGGATTTCGCAAACCTTCGGCATGTAAATAACTTGTGTTTCGGGCCTAATGCACTGTTACAGGATACCGAAGTTGCAAAAATGGTTTTGCAACAAAAGCATCTGTTTTACTCCATTAGACTCAAAATGATGTTTGGGAGTCTTTTGGTGGATTTCGCAAACCTTCGGCACGCAATAACTTGTGTTTCGGGCCTAATGCAATGTTTCGGGGTACCGAAGTTGCAAAAATGGTTTTGCAACAAAAGCATATGTTCCACTCCATTAGACTGAAAATGATGCTTGGGAGTATTTTGGAGCATTTCGCAAACCTTCGGCATGTAAATAACTTGTGTTTCAGGTCTGAAAGCACAGTTACGGGGTACCGAAGTTGCAAAAATGGTTTTGCAACAAAAGCATATGTTCTACTTCATTAGACTCAAAATGATGTTTCGTAGTGTTTTGGAGGATTTCGCAAACCTTCGGCATGTAAATAACTTGTGTTTCGGGCCTAATGCACTGTTACGGGATACCGAAGTTGCAAAAATGGTTTCGCAACAAAAGCATCTGTTTTACTCCATTAGACTCAAAATGATGTTTGGGAGTCTTTTGGTGGATTTCGCAAACCTTCGGCACGTAATAACTTGTGTTTCGGGCCTAATGCAACGTTACGGGGTACCGAAGTTGGAAAAATGGTTTTCCAACAAAAGCATCTGTTCTACTCCATTAGAGTCAAAATGATGTTTCGGAGTGTTGCATTTCGCTAACCTTCGGCATGTAAATAACTTGTGTTTCGGGCCTGAATGCACTGTTCCGGGGTACCGAAGTTGCAAAAATGGTTTTGCAACAAAAGCATCCGTTCTACTCCATTAGACTCAAAATGATGTTTGGGAGTGTTTTAGAGGATTTCGCAAACCTTCGACATGTAAATAACTTGTGTTTTGGGCCTGAATGCACTGTTACAAGGTACCGAAGTTGCAAAAATGGTTTGGAAACAAAAGCATCCGTTCTACTCCATTAGACTCAAAATGATGTTTGGGAGTGTTTTGGAGGATTTCGCAAACCTTCGACATGTAAATAACTTTTGTTTTGGGGCCTAATGCACTATTACGGGGTACCGAAGTTGCAAAAATGGTTTTGCAACAAAACCATCTGTTCTACTCCATTAGACCCAAAATGATGTTTGGGAGTGTTTTGGAGCATTTCGCTAACCTTCGGCATATAAATAACTTGTGTTTTGGGCCTGAATACACAGTTACGGCATACCGAAGTTGCAAAAATGGTTTTGCAACAATAGCATCCGTTCTACTCCATTAGACTTAAAATGATGTTTGGGAGTGTTTTGGAGGATTCCGCAAACCTTCGGCATGTAAATAACTTGTCTTTCGGGCTTGAATGCACTGTTACGGGGTACCAAAGTTGAAAAATGGTTTTGCAACAAAAGCATCTGTTCTACTCCATTAGACTCAAAATGATGTTTCAGAGTGTTGCATTTCGCTAACCTTCGGCATGTAAATAACTTGTGTTTCGGGCCTGAATGCACTGTTACGGGGTACCGAAGTTGCAAAAATGGTTTTGCAACAAAAGCATCCGTTCTACTCCATTAGACTCAAAATGATGTTTCGGAGTGTTTTGGAGGATTCCGCAAACCTTCGGCACATAAATAACTTGTCTTTCGGGCCTGAATGCACTGTTACGGGGTACCAAAGTTGCAAAAATGGTTTTGCAACAAAAGCATCTGTTCTACTCCACTAGACTCAAAATGATGTTTGCGAGTGTTTTAGAGGATTTCGCAAACCATCGGCATGTAAATAACTTGTGTTTCGGGCATAATGCACTGTTGCGGGGTACCGAAGTTGCAAAAATGGTTTTGCAACAAAAGCATATGTTCTACTCCATTAGACTCAAAATGATGCTTGGGAGTGTTTTGGAGCATTTCGGAAACCTTCGGCATGTAAATAACTTGTGTTTCGGGCCTGAATGCACAGTTACAGGGTACCGAAGTTGCAAAAATGGTTTTGCAACGAAAGCATATGTTCCACTCCATTAGACTGAAAATGATGCTTGGGAGTGTTTTGGAACATTTCGCAAACCTTCGGCATGTAAATTACTTGTGTTTCAGGTCTGAAAGCACAGTTACGGGGTACCGAAGTTGCAAAAATGGTTTTGCAACAAAAGCATATGTTCTACTTCATTAGACTCAAAATGATGTTTCGGAGTGTTTTGGAGGATTTCGCAAACCTTCGGCATGTAAATAACTTGTGTTTCGGGCCTAATGCACTGTTACAGGATACCGAAGTTGCAAAAATGGTTTTGCAACAAAAGCATCTGTTTTACTCCATTAGACTCAAAATGATGTTTGGGAGTCTTTTGGTGGATTTCGCAAACCTTCGGCACGCAATAACTTGTGTTTCGGGCCTAATGCAATGTTTCGGGGTACCGAAGTTGTAAAAATGGTTTTGCAACAAAAGCATATGTTCCACTCCATTAGACTGAAAATGATGCTTGGGAGTGTTTTGGAGCATTTCGCAAACCTTCGGCATGTAAATAACTTGTGTTTCAGGTCTGAAAGCACAGTTACGGGGTACCGAAGTTGCAAAAATGGTTTTGCAACAAAAGCATATGTTCTACTTCATTAGACTCAAAATGATGTTTCGTAGTGTTTTGGAGGATTTCGCAAACCTTCGGCATGTAAATAACTTGTGTTTCGGGCCTAATGCACTGTTACGGGATACCGAAGTTGCAAAAATGGTTTCGCAACAAAAGCATCTGTTTTACTCCATTAGACTCAAAATGATGTTTGGGAGTCTTTTGGTGGATTTCGCAAACCTTCGGCACGTAATAACTTGTGTTTCGGGCCTAATGCAACGTTACGGGGTACCGAAGTTGGAAAAATGGTTTTCCAACAAAAGCATCTGTTCTACTCCATTAGAGTCAAAATGATGTTTCGGAGTGTTGCATTTCGCTAACCTTCGGCATGTAAATAACTTGTGTTTCGGGCCTGAATGCACTGTTCCGGGGTACCGAAGTTGCAAAAATGGTTTTGCAACAAAAGCATCCGTTCTACTCCATTAGACTCAAAATGATGTTTGGGAGTGTTTTAGAGGATTTCGCAAACCTTCGACATGTAAATAACTTGTGTTTTGGGCCTGAATGCACTGTTACAAGGTACCGAAGTTGCAAAAATGGTTTGGAAACAAAAGCATCCGTTCTACTCCATTAGACTCAAAATGATGTTTGGGAGTGTTTTGGAGGATTTCGCAAACCTTCGACATGTAAATAACTTTTGTTTTGGGGCCTAATGCACTATTACGGGGTACCGAAGTTGCAAAAATGGTTTTGCAACAAAACCATCTGTTCTACTCCATTAGACCCAAAATGATGTTTGGGAGTGTTTTGGAGCATTTCGCTAACCTTCGGCATATAAATAACTTGTGTTTTGGGCCTGAATACACAGTTACGGCATACCGAAGTTGCAAAAATGGTTTTGCAACAATAGCATCCGTTCTACTCCATTAGACTTAAAATGATGTTTGGGAGTGTTTTGGAGGATTCCGCAAACCTTCGGCATGTAAATAACTTGTCTTTCGGGCTTGAATGCACTGTTACGGGGTACCAAAGTTGAAAAATGGTTTTGCAACAAAAGCATCTGTTCTACTCCATTAGACTCAAAATGATGTTTCAGAGTGTTGCATTTCGCTAACCTTCGGCATGTAAATAACTTGTGTTTCGGGCCTGAATGCACTGTTACGGGGTACCGAAGTTGCAAAAATGGTTTTGCAACAAAAGCATCCGTTCTACTCCATTAGACTCAAAATGATGTTTCGGAGTGTTTTGGAGGATTCCGCAAACCTTCGGCACATAAATAACTTGTCTTTCGGGCCTGAATGCACTGTTACGGGGTACCAAAGTTGCAAAAATGGTTTTGCAACAAAAGCATCTGTTCTACTCCACTAGACTCAAAATGATGTTTGCGAGTGTTTTAGAGGATTTCGCAAACCATCGGCATGTAAATAACTTGTGTTTCGGGCATAATGCACTGTTGCGGGGTACCGAAGTTGCAAAAATGGTTTTGCAACAAAAGCATATGTTCTACTCCATTAGACTCAAAATGATGCTTGGGAGTGTTTTGGAGCATTTCGGAAACCTTCGGCATGTAAATAACTTGTGTTTCGGGCCTGAATGCACAGTTACAGGGTACCGAAGTTGCAAAAATGGTTTTGCAACGAAAGCATATGTTCCACTCCATTAGACTGAAAATGATGCTTGGGAGTGTTTTGGAACATTTCGCAAACCTTCGGCATGTAAATTACTTGTGTTTCAGGTCTGAAAGCACAGTTACGGGGTACCGAAGTTGCAAAAATGGTTTTGCAACAAAAGCATATGTTCTACTTCATTAGACTCAAAATGATGTTTCGGAGTGTTTTGGAGGATTTCGCAAACCTTCGGCATGTAAATAACTTGTGTTTCGGGCCTAATGCACTGTTACAGGATACCGAAGTTGCAAAAATGGTTTTGCAACAAAAGCATCTGTTTTACTCCATTAGACTCAAAATGATGTTTGGGAGTCTTTTGGTGGATTTCGCAAACCTTCGGCACGCAATAACTTGTGTTTCGGGCCTAATGCAATGTTTCGGGGTACCGAAGTTGTAAAAATGGTTTTGCAACAAAAGCATATGTTCCACTCCATTAGACTGAAAATGATGCTTGGGAGTGTTTTGGAGCATTTCGCAAACCTTCGGCATGTAAATAACTTGTGTTTCAGGTCTGAAAGCACAGTTACGGGGTACCGAAGTTGCAAAAATGGTTTTGCAACAAAAGCATATGTTCTACTTCATTAGACTCAAAATGATGTTTCGTAGTGTTTTGGAGGATTTCGCAAACCTTCGGCATGTAAATAACTTGTGTTTCGGGCCTAATGCACTGTTACGGGATACCGAAGTTGCAAAAATGGTTTCGCAACAAAAGCATCTGTTTTACTCCATTAGACTCAAAATGATGTTTGGGAGTCTTTTGGTGGATTTCGCAAACCTTCGGCACGTAATAACTTGTGTTTCGGGCCTAATGCAACGTTACGGGGTACCGAAGTTGGAAAAATGGTTTTCCAACAAAAGCATCTGTTCTACTCCATTAGAGTCAAAATGATGTTTCGGAGTGTTGCATTTCGCTAACCTTCGGCATGTAAATAACTTGTGTTTCGGGCCTGAATGCACTGTTCCGGGGTACCGAAGTTGCAAAAATGGTTTTGCAACAAAAGCATCCGTTCTACTCCATTAGACTCAAAATGATGTTTGGGAGTGTTTTAGAGGATTTCGCAAACCTTCGACATGTAAATAACTTGTGTTTTGGGCCTGAATGCACTGTTACAAGGTACCGAAGTTGCAAAAATGGTTTGGAAACAAAAGCATCTGTTCTACTCCATTAGACTCAAAATGATGTTTGGGAGTGTTTTGGAGGATTTCGCAAACCTTCGACATGTAAATAACTTTTGTTTTGGGGCCTAATGCACTATTACGGGGTACCGAAGTTGCAAAAATGGTTTTGCAACAAAACCATCTGTTCTACTCCATTAGACCCAAAATGATGTTTGGGAGTGTTTTGGAGCATTTCGCTAACCTTCGGCATATAAATAACTTGTGTTTCGGGCCTGAATACACAGTTACGGGGTACCGAAGTTGCAAAAATGGTTTTGCAACAAAAGCATCCGTTCTACTCCATTAGACTCAAAATGATGTTTGGGAGTGTTTTAGAGGATTTCGCAAACCTTCGACATGTAAATAACTTGTGTTTTGGGCCTGAATGCACTGTTACAAGGTACCGAAGTTGCAAAAATGGTTTGGAAACAAAAGCATCCGTTCTACTCCATTAGACTCAAAATGATGTTTGGGAGTGTTTTGGAGGATTTCGCAAACCTTCGACATGTAAATAACTTTTGTTTTGGGGCCTAATGCACTATTACGGGGTACCGAAGTTGCAAAAATGGTTTTGCAACAAAACCATCTGTTCTACTCCATTAGACCCAAAATGATGTTTGGGAGTGTTTTGGAGCATTTCGCTAACCTTCGGCATATAAATAACTTGTGTTTTGGGCCTGAATACACAGTTACGGCATACCGAAGTTGCAAAAATGGTTTTGCAACAATAGCATCCGTTCTACTCCATTAGACTTAAAATGATGTTTGGGAGTGTTTTGGAGGATTCCGCAAACCTTCGGCATGTAAATAACTTGTCTTTCGGGCTTGAATGCACTGTTACGGGGTACCAAAGTTGAAAAATGGTTTTGCAACAAAAGCATCTGTTCTACTCCATTAGACTCAAAATGATGTTTCAGAGTGTTGCATTTCGCTAACCTTCGGCATGTAAATAACTTGTGTTTCGGGCCTGAATGCACTGTTACGGGGTACCGAAGTTGCAAAAATGGTTTTGCAACAAAAGCATCCGTTCTACTCCATTAGACTCAAAATGATGTTTGGGAGTGTTTTGGAGGATTTCGCAAACCTTCAACATGTAAATAACATGTGTTTCCGGCCTAATGCACTGTTACGGGGTACCGAAGTTGCAAAAATGGTTTGGCAACAAAACCATCTGTTCTACTCCATTAGATCCAAAATGATGTTTGGGAGTGTTTTGGAGCATTTCCCTAACCTTCGGCATATAAATAACTTGTGTATCGGGCCTGAATGCACTGTTACGGGGTACCGAAGTTGCAAAAATGGTTTTGCAACAAAAGCATATGTTCTACTCCATTAGACTCAAAATGATGTTTGGGAGTGTTTTGGAGGATTCCGCAAACCTTCGGCATGTAAATAACTTGTCTTTCGGGCCTGAATGCACTCTTACGGGGTACCAAAGTTGCAAAAATGGTTTTGCAACAAAAGCATCTGTTCTACTCCACTAGACTCAAAATGATGTTTGCGAGTGTTTTAGAGGATTTCGCAAACCATCGGCATGTAAATAACTTGTGTTTCGGGCATAATGCACTGTTGCGGGGTACCGAAGTTGCAAAAATGGTTTTGCAACAAAAGCATATGTTCTACTCCATTAGACTCAAAATGATGCTTGGGAGTGTTTTGGAGCATTTCGGAAACCTTCGGCATGTAAATAACTTGTGTTTCGGGCCTGAAGGCACAGTTACAGGGTACCGAAGTTGCAAAAATGGTTTTGCAACGAAAGCATATGTTCCACTCCATTAGACTGAAAATGATGCTTGGGAGTGTTTTGGAACATTTCGCAAACCTTCGGCATGTAAATTACTTGTGTTTCAGGTCTGAAAGCACAGTTACGGGGTACCGAAGTTGCAAAAATGGTTTTGCAACAAAAGCATATGTTCTACTTCATTAGACTCAAAATGATGTTTCGGAGTGTTTTGGAGGATTTCGCAAACCTTCGGCATGTAAATAACTTGTGTTTCGGGCCTAATGCACTGTTACAGGATACCGAAGTTGCAAAAATGGTTTTGCAACAAAAGCATCTGTTTTACTCCATTAGACTCAAAATGATGTTTGGGAGTCTTTTGGTGGATTTCGCAAACCTTCGGCACGCAATAACTTGTGTTTCGGGCCTAATGCAATGTTACGGGGTACCGAAGTTGCAAAAATGGTTTTGCAACAAAAGCATATGTTCCACTCCATTAGACTGAAAATGATGCTTGGGAGTGTTTTGGAGCATTTCGCAAACCTTCGGCATGTAAATAACTTGTGTTTCAGGTCTGAAAGCACAGTTACGGGGTACCGAAGTTGCAAAAATGGTTTTGCAACAAAAGCATATGTTCTACTTCATTAGACTCAAAATGATGTTTCGGAGTGTTTTGGAGGATTTCGCAAACCTTCGGCATGTAAATAACTTGTGTTTCGGGCCTAATGCACTGTTGCGGGATACCGAAGTTGCAAAAATGGTTTCGCAACAAAAGCATCTGTTTTACTCCATTAGACTCAAAATGATGTTTGGGAGTCTTTTGGTGGATTTCGCAAACCTTCGGCACGCAATAACTTGTGTTTCGGGCCTAATGCAATGTTTCGGGGTACCGAAGTTGCAAAAATGGTTTTGCAACAAAAGCATATGTTCCACTCCATTAGACTGAAAATGATGCTTGGGAGTGTTTTGGATCATTTCGCAAACCTTCGGCATGTAAATAACTTGTGTTTCAGGTCTGAAAGCACAGTTACGGGGTACCGAAGTTGCAAAAATGGTTTTGCAACAAAAGCATATGTTCTACTTCATTAGACTCAAAATGATGTTTCGTAGTGTTTTGGAGGATTTCGCAAACCTTCGGCATGTAAATAACTTGTGTTTCGGGCCTAATGCACTGTTACGGGATACCGAAGTTGCAAAAATGGTTTCGCAACAAAAGCATCTGTTTTACTCCATTAGACTCAAAATGATGTTTGCGAGTCTTTTGGTGGATTTCGCAAACCTTCGGCACGTAATAACTTGTGTTTCGGGCCTAATGCAACGTTACGGGGTACCGAAGTTGGAAAAATGGTTTTCCAACAAAAGCATCTGTTCTACTCCATTAGAGTCAAAATGATGTTTCGGAGTGTTGCATTTCGCTAACCTTCGGCATGTAAATAACTTGTGTTTCGGGCCTGAATGCACTGTTCCGGGGTACCGAAGTTGCAAAAATGGTTTTGCAACAAAAGCATCCGTTCTACTCCATTAGATTCAAAATGATGTTTGGGAGTGTTTTAGAGGATTTCGCAAACCTTCGACATGTAAATAACTTGTGTTTTGGGCCTGAATGCACTGTTACAAGGTACCGAAGTTGCAAAAATGGTTTGGAAACAAAAGCATCCGTTCTACTCCATTAGACTCAAAATGATGTTTGGGAGTGTTTTGGAGGATTTCGCAAACCTTCGACATGTAAATAACTTTTGTTTTGGGGCCTAATGCACTATTACGGGGTACCGAAGTTGCAAAAATGGTTTTGCAACAAAACCATCTGTTCTACTCCATTAGATCCAAAATGATGTTTGGGAGTGTTTTGGAGCATTTCGCTAACCTTCGGCATATAAATAACTTGTGTTTTGGGCCTGAATACACAGTTACGGCATACCGAAGTTGCAAAAATGGTTTTGCAACAATAGCATCCGTTCTACTCCATTAGACTTAAAATGATGTTTGGGAGTGTTTTGGAGGATTCCGCAAACCTTCGGCATGTAAATAACTTGTCTTTCGGGCTTGAATGCACTGTTACGGGGTACCAAAGTTGAAAAATGGTTTTGCAACAAAAGCATCTGTTCTACTCCATTAGACTCAAAATGATGTTTCAGAGTGTTGCATTTCGCTAACCTTCGGCATGTAAATAACTTGTGTTTCGGGCCTGAATGCACTGTTACGGGGTACCGAAGTTGCAAAAATGGTTTTGCAACAAAAGCATCCGTTCTACTCCATTAGACTCAAAATGATGTTTGGGAGTGTTTTGGAGGATTTCGCAAACCTTCAACATGTAAATAACATGTGTTTCCGGCCTAATGCACTGTTACGGGGTACCGAAGTTGCAAAAATGGTTTGGCAACAAAACCATCTGTTCTACTCCATTAGATCCAAAATGATGTTTGGGAGTGTTTTGGAGCATTTCCCTAACCTTCGGCATATAAATAACTTGTGTTTCGGGCCTGAATGCACTGTTACGGGGTACCGAAGTTGCAAAAATGGTTTTGCAACAAAAGCATATGTTCTACTCCATTAGACTCAAAATGATGTTTGGGAGTGTTTTGGAGGATTCCGCAAACCTTCGGCATGTAAATAACTTGTCTTTCGGGCCTGAATGCACTGTTACGGGGTACCAAAGTTGCAAAAATGGTTTTGCAACAAAAGCATCTGTTCTACTCCACTAGACTCAAAATGATGTTTGCGAGTGTTTTAGAGGATTTCGCAAACCATCGGCATGTAAATAACTTGTGTTTCGGGCATAATGCACTGTTGCGGGGTACCGAAGTTGCAAAAATGGTTTTGCAACAAAAGCATATGTTCTACTCCATTAGACTCAAAATGATGCTTGGGAGTGTTTTGGAGCATTTCGGAAACCTTCGGCATGTAAATAACTTGTGTTTCGGGCCTGAAGGCACAGTTACAGGGTACCGAAGTTGCAAAAATGGTTTTGCAACGAAAGCATATGTTCCACTCCATTAGACTGAAAATGATGCTTGGGAGTGTTTTGGAACATTTCGCAAACCTTCGGCATGTAAATTACTTGTGTTTCAGGTCTGAAAGCACAGTTACGGGGTACCGAAGTTGCAAAAATGGTTTTGCAACAAAAGCATATGTTCTACTTCATTAGACTCAAAATGATGTTTCGGAGTGTTTTGGAGGATTTCGCAAACCTTCGGCATGTAAATAACTTGTGTTTCGGGCCTAATGCACTGTTACAGGATACCGAAGTTGCAAAAATGGTTTTGCAACAAAAGCATCTGTTTTACTCCATTAGACTCAAAATGATGTTTGGGAGTCTTTTGGTGGATTTCGCAAACCTTCGGCACGCAATAACTTGTGTTTCGGGCCAAATGCAATGTTTCGGGGTACCGAAGTTGCAAAAATGGTTTTGCAACAAAAGCATATGTTCCACTCCATTAGACTGAAAATGATGCTTGGGAGTGTTTTGGAGCATTTCGCAAACCTTCGGCATGTAAATAACTTGTGTTTCAGGTCTGAAAGCACAGTTACGGGGTACCGAAGTTGCAAAAATGGTTTTGCAACAAAAGCATATGTTCTACTTCATTAGACTCAAAATGATGTTTCGTAGTGTTTTGGAGGATTTCGCAAACCTTCGGCATGTAAATAACTTGTGTTTCGGGCCTAATGCACTGTTACGGGATACCGAAGTTGCAAAAATGGTTTCGCAACAAAAGCATCTGTTTTACTCCATTAGACTCAAAATGATGTTTGGGAGTCTTTTGGTGGATTTCGCAAACCTTCGGCACGTAATAACTTGTGTTTCGGGCCTAATGCAACGTTACGGGGTACCGAAGTTGGAAAAATGGTTTTCCAACAAAAGCATCTGTTCTACTCCATTAGAGTCAAAATGATGTTTCGGAGTGTTGCATTTCGCTAACCTTCGGCATGTAAATAACTTGTGTTTCGGGCCTGAATGCACTGTTCCGGGGTACCGAAGTTGCAAAAATGGTTTTGCAACAAAAGCATCCGTTCTACTCCATTAGACTCAAAATGATGTTTGGGAGTGTTTTAGAGGATTTCGCAAACCTTCGACATGTAAATAACTTGTGTTTTGGGCCTGAATGCACTGTTACAAGGTACCGAAGTTGCAAAAATGGTTTGGAAACAAAAGCATCCGTTCTACTCCATTAGACTCAAAATGATGTTTGGGAGTGTTTTGGAGGATTTCGCAAACCTTCGACATGTAAATAACTTTTGTTTTGGGGCCTAATGCACTATTACGGGGTACCGAAGTTGCAAAAATGGTTTTGCAACAAAACCATCTGTTCTACTCCATTAGACCCAAAATGATGTTTGGGAGTGTTTTGGAGCATTTCGCTAACCTTCGGCATATAAATAACTTGTGTTTTGGGCCTGAATACACAGTTACGGCATACCGAAGTTGCAAAAATGGTTTTGCAACAATAGCATCCGTTCTACTCCATTAGACTTAAAATGATGTTTGGGAGTGTTTTGGAGGATTCCGCAAACCTTCGGCATGTAAATAACTTGTCTTTCGGGCTTGAATGCACTGTTACGGGGTACCAAAGTTGAAAAATGGTTTTGCAACAAAAGCATCTGTTCTACTCCATTAGACTCAAAATGATGTTTCAGAGTGTTGCATTTCGCTAACCTTCGGCATGTAAATAACTTGTGTTTCGGGCCTGAATGCACTGTTACGGGGTACCGAAGTTGCAAAAATGGTTTTGCAACAAAAGCATCCGTTCTACTCCATTAGACTCAAAATGATGTTTGGGAGTGTTTTGGAGGATTTCGCAAACCTTCAACATGTAAATAACATGTGTTTCCGGCCTAATGCACTGTTACGGGGTACCGAAGTTGCAAAAATGGTTTGGCAACAAAACCATCTGTTCTACTCCATTAGATACAAAATGATATTTGGGAGTGTTTTGGAGCATTTCCCTAACCTTCGGCATATAAATAACTTGTGTTTCGGGCCTGAATGCACTGTTACGGGGTACCGAAGTTGCAAAAATGGTTTTGCAACAAAAGCATATGTTCTACTCCATTAGACTCAAAATGATGTTTGGGAGTGTTTTGGAGGATTCCGCAAACCTTCGGCATGTAAATAACTTGTCTTTCGGGCCTGAATGCAATGTTACGGGGTACCAAAGTTGCAAAAATGGTTTTGCAACAAAAGCATCTGTTCTACTCCACTAGACTCAAAATGATGTTTGCGAGTGTTTTAGAGGATTTCGCAAACCATCGGCATGTAAATAACTTGTGTTTCGGGCATAATGCACTGTTGCGGGGTACCGAAGTTGCAAAAATGGTTTTGCAACAAAAGCATATGTTCTACTCCATTAGACTCAAAATGATGCTTGGGAGTGTTTTGGAGCATTTCGGAAACCTTCGGCATGTAAATAACTTGTGTTTCGGGCCTGAAGGCACAGTTACAGGGTACCGAAGTTGCAAAAATGGTTTTGCAACGAAAGCATATGTTCCACTCCATTAGACTGAAAATGATGCTTGGGAGTGTTTTGGAACATTTCGCAAACCTTCGGCATGTAAATTACTTGTGTTTCAGGTCTGAAAGCACAGTTACGGGGTACCGAAGTTGCAAAAATGGTTTTGCAACAAAAGCATATGTTCTACTTCATTAGACTCAAAATGATGTTTCGGAGTGTTTTGGAGGATTTCGCAAACCTTCGGCATGTAAATAACTTGTGTTTCGGGCCTAATGCACTGTTACAGGATACCGAAGTTGCAAAAATGGTTTTGCAACAAAAGCATCTGTTTTACTCCATTAGACTCAAAATGATGTTTGGGAGTCTTTTGGTGGATTTCGCAAACCTTCGGCACGCAATAACTTGTGTTTCGGGCCTAATGCAATGTTACGGGGTACCGAAGTTGCGAAAATGGTTTTGCAACAAAAGCATATGTTCCACTCCATTAGACTGAAAATGATGCTTGGGAGTGTTTTGGAGCATTTCGCAAACCTTCGGCATGTAAATAACTTGTGTTTCAGGTCTGAAAGCACAGTTACGGGGTACCGAAGTTGCAAAAATGGTTTTGCAACAAAAGCATATGTTCTACTTCATTAGACTCAAAATGATGTTTCGGAGTGTTTTGGAGGATTTCGCAAACCTTCGGCATGTAAATAACTTGTGTTTCGGGCCTAATGCACTGTTACGGGATACCGAAGTTGCAAAAATGGTTTCGCAACAAAAGCATCTGTTTTACTCCATTAGACTCAAAATGATGTTTGGGAGTCTTTTGGTGGATTTCGCAAACCTTCGGCACGTAATAACTTGTGTTTCGGGCCTAATGCAACGTTACGGGGTACCGAAGTTGGAAAAATGGTTTTCCAACAAAAGCATCTGTTCTACTCCATTAGAGTCAAAATGATGTTTCGAAGTGTTGCATTTCGCTAACCTTCGGCATGTAAATAACTTGTGTTTCGGGCCTGAATGCACTGTTCCGGGGTACCGAAGTTGCAAAAATGGTTTTGCAACAAAAGCATCCGTTCTACTCCATTAGACTCAAAATGATGTTTGGGAGTGTTTTAGAGGATTTCGCAAACCTTCGACATGTAAATAACTTGTGTTTCGGGCCTGAATGCACTGTTACAAGGTACCGAAGTTGCAAAAATGGTTTTGCAACAAAAGCATCCGTTCTACTCCATTAGACTCAAAATGATGTTTGGGAGTGTTTTGGAGGATTTCGCAAACCTTCGACATGTAAATAACTTTTGTTTTGGGGCCTAATGCACTATTACGGGGTACCGAAGTTGCAAAAATGGTTTTGCAACAATAGCATCCGTTCTACTCCATTAGACTTAAAATGATGTTTGGGAGTGTTTTGGAGGATTCCGCAAACCTTCGGCATGTAAATAACTTGTCTTTCGGGCTTGAATGCACTGTTACGGGGTACCAAAGTTGAAAAATGGTTTTGCAACAAAAGCATCTGTTCTACTCCATTAGACTCAAAATGATGTTTCAGAGTGTTGCATTTCGCTAACCTTCGGCATGTAAATAACTTGTGTTTCGGGCCTGAATGCACTGTTACGGGGTACCGAAGTTGCAAAAATGGTTTTGCAACAAAAGCATCCGTTCTACTCCATTAGACTCAAAATGATGTTTGGGAGTGTTTTGGAGGATTTCGCAAACCTTCAACATGTAAATAACATGTGTTTCCGGCCTAATGCACTGTTACAGGGTACCGAAGTTGCAAAAATGGTTTGGCAACAAAACCATCTGTTCTACTCCATTAGACCCAAAATGATGTTTGGGAGTGTTTTGGAGCATTTCGCTAACCTACGGCATATAAATAACTTGTGTTTCGGGCCTGAATGCACTGTTACGGGGTACCGAAGTTGCAAAAATGGTTTTGCAACAAAAGCATATGTTATACTCCATTAGACTCAAAATGATGTTAGGGAGTGTTTTGGAGGATTCCGCAAACCTTCGGCATGTAAATAACTTGTCTTTCGGGCCTGAATGCACTGTTACGGGGTACCAAAGTTGCAAAAATGGTTTTGCAACAAAAGCATCTGTTCTACTCCACTAGACTCAAAATGATGTTTGCGAGTGTTTTAGAGGATTTCGCAAACTATCGGCATGTAAATAACTTGTGTTTCGGGCATAATGCACTGTTGCGGGGTACCGAAGTTGCAAAAATGGTTTTGCAACAAAAGCATATGTTCTACTCCATTAGACTCAAAATGATGCTTGGGAGTGTTTTGGAGCATTTCGGAAACCTTCGGCATGTAAATAACTTGTGTTTCGGGCCTGAATGCACAGTTACAGGCTACCGAAGTTGCAAAAATGGTTTTGCAACGAAAGCATATGTTCCACTCCATTAGACTGAAAATGATGCTTGGGAGTGTTTTGGAGCATTTCGCAAACCTTCGGCATGTAAATTACTTGTGTTTCAGGTCTGAAAGCACAGTTACGGGGTA
Organism: Cenchrus fungigraminus; assembly: GCA_036936925.1. Classification (NCBI taxonomy): domain Eukaryota; kingdom Viridiplantae; phylum Streptophyta; class Magnoliopsida; order Poales; family Poaceae; genus Cenchrus; species Cenchrus fungigraminus. The sequence goes on from CM072777.1 coordinate 55,997,450, forward strand.
CCGAAGTTGCAAAAATGGTTTTGCAACAAAAGCATATGTTCTATTTCATTAGACTCAAAATGATGTTTCGGAGTGTTTTGGATGATTTCGCAATCCTTCGGCATGTAAATAACTTGTGTTTCGGGCCTAATGCACTGTTACAGGATACCGAAGTTGCAAAAATGGTTTTGCAACAAAAGCATCTGTTTTACTCCATTAGACTCAAAATGATGTTTGGGAGTCTTTTGGTGGATTTCGCAAACCTTCGGCACGCAATAACTTGTGTTTCGGGCCTAATGCAATGTTACGGGGTACCGAAGTTGCAAAAATGGTTTTGCAACAAAAGCATATGTTCCACTCCATTAGACTGAAAATGATGCTTGGGAGTGTTTTGGAGCATTTCGCAAACCTTCGGCATGTAAATTACTTGTGTTTCAGGTCTGAAAGCACAGTTACGGGGTACCGAAGTTGCAAAAATGGTTTTGCAACAAAAGCATATGTTCTACTTCATTAGACTCAAAATGATGTTTCGGAGTGTTTTGGAGGATTTCGCAAACCTTCGGCATGTAAATAACTTGTGTTTCGGGCCTAATGCACTGTTACGAGATACCGAAGTTGCAAAAATGGTTTTGCAACAAAAGCATCTGTTTTACTCCATTAGACTCAAAATGATGTTTGGGAGTCTTTTGGTGGATTTCGCAAACCTTCGGCACGTAATAACTTGTGTTTCGGGCCTAATGCAACGTTACGGGGTACCGAAGTTGGAAAAATGGTTTTCCAACAAAAGCATCTGTTCTACTCCATTAGAGTCAAAATGATGTTTCGGAGTGTTGCATTTCGCTAACCTTCGGCATGTAAATAACTTGTGTTTCGGGCCTGAATGCACTGTTCCGGGGTACCGAAGTTGCAAAAATGGTTTTGCAACAAAAGCATCCGTTCTACTCCATTAGACTCAAAATGATGTTTGGGAGTGTTTTAGAGGATTTCGCAAACCTTCGACATGTAAATAACTTGTGTTTCGGGCCTGAATGCACTGTTACAGGGTACCGAAGTTGCAAAAATGGTTTTGCAACAAAAGCATCCGTTCTACTCCATTAGACTCAAAATGATGTTTGGGAGTGTTTTGGAGGATTTCGCAAACCTTCGACATGTAAATAACTTGTGTTTTGGGGCCTAATGCACTATTACGGGGTACCGAAGTTGCAAAAATGGTTTTGCAACAAAACCATCTGTTCTACTCCATTAGACCCAAAATGATGTTTGGGAGTGTTTTGGAGCATTTCGCTAACCTTCGGCATGTAAATAACTTGTCTTTCGGGCCTGAGTGCACTGTTACGGGGTACCAAAGTTGCAAAAATGGTTTTGCAACAAAAGCATCTGTTCTACTCCATTAGACTCAAAATGATGTTTCGGAGTGTTGCATTTCGCTAACCTTCGGCATGTAAATAACTTGTGTTTCGGGCCTGAATGCACTGTTACGGGGTACCGAAGTTGCAAAAATGGTTTTGCAACAAAAGCATATGTTCTACTCCATTAGACTGAAAATGATGTTTGGGAGTGTTTTGGAGGATTTCGCAAACCTTCAACATGTAAATAACATGTGTTTCTGGCCTAATGCACTGTTACGGGGTACCGAAGTTGCAAAAATGGTTTTGCAACAAAACCATCTGTTCTACTCCATTAGACCCAAAATGATGTTTGGGAGTGTTTTGGAGGATTCCGCTAACCTTCAGCATATAAATAACTTGTGTTTCGGGCCTGAATACACTGTTACGGGGTACCGAAGTTGCAAAAATGGTTTTGCAACAAAATCATCCGTTCTACTCCATCAGACTCAAAATGACGTTTGGGAGTGTTTTGGAGGATTTCGGAAACCTTCGGCATATAAATAACTTCTGTTTCGGGCCTAATGCGCTATTACGGGGTACCGAAGTTGCAAAAATGGTTTTGCAACAAAAGCATCCGTTCTACTCCATCAGACTCAAAATGATGTTTGGGAGTGTTTTGGAGGATTTCGGAAACCTTCGGCATGTAAATAACTTGTGTTTCGGGCCTGAATGCACTGTTACGGGGTACCGAAGTTGCAAAAATGGTTTTGCAACAAAAGCATATGTTCTACTCCATTAGACTGAAAATGATGCTTGGGAGTGTTTTGGAGCATTTCGCAAACCTTCGGCATGTAAATAACTTGTGTTTCAGGGCTGAATGCACAGTTACGGCGTACCGAAGTTGCAAAAATGGTTTTGCAACAAAAGCATCCGTTCTACTCCATTAGACTCAAAATGATGTTTGGGAGTGTTTTGGAGGATTCCGCAAACCTTCGGCACATAAATAACTTGTCTTTCGGGCCTGAATGCACTGTTACGGGGTACCAAAGTTGCAAAAATGGTTTTGCAACAAAATCATCTGTTCTACTCCACTAGACTCAAAATGATGTTTGCTAGTGTTTTAGAGGATTACGCAAACCATCGGCATGTAATTAACTTGTGTTTCGGGCCTAATGCACTGTTACGGGGTACCGAAGTTGCAAAAATGGTTTTGCAACAAAAGCATATGTTCTACTCCATTAGACTCAAAATGATGCTTGGGAGTGTTTTGGAGCATTTCGGAAACCTTCGGCGTGTAAATAACTTGTGTTTCGTGCCTGAATGCACAGTTATGGGGTACCGAAGTTGCAAAAATGGTTTTGCAACAAAAGCATATGTTCTACTCCATTAGACTCAAAATGATGTTTGGGAGTGTTTTGGAGGATTCCGCAAACCTTCGGCATGTAAATAACTTGTCTTTCGGGCCTGAGTGCACTGTTACGGGGTACCAAAGTTGCAAAAATGGTTTTGCAACAAAAGCATCTGTTCTACTCCATTAAACTCAAAATGATGTTTCGGAGTGTTGCATTTCGCTAACCTTCGGCATGTAAATAACTTGTGTTTCGGGCCTGAATGCACTGTTACAGGGTACCGAAGTTGCAAAAATGGTTTTGCAACAAAAGCATCCGTTCTACTCCATTAGACTCAAAATGATGTTTGGGAGTGTTTTAGAGGATTTCGCAAACCTTCGACATGTAAATAACTTGTGTTTCGGGCCTGAATGCACTGTTACAGGGTACCGAAGTTGCAAAAATGGTTTTGCAACAAAAGCATCCGTTCTACTCCATTAGACTCAAAATGATGTTTGGGAGTGTTTTGGAGGATTTCGCAAACCTTCGACATGTAAATAACTTGTGTTTTGGGGCCTAACGCACTATTACGGGGTACCGAAGTTGCAAAAATGGTTTTGCAACAAAACCATCTGTTCTACTCCATTAGACCCAAAATGATGTTTGGGAGTGTTTTGGAGCATTTCGCTAACCTTCGGCATGTAAATAACTTGTCTTTCGGGCCTGAGTGCACTGTTACGGGGTACCAAAGTTGCAAAAATGGTTTTGCAACAAAAGCATCTGTTCTACTCCATTAGACTCAAAATGATGTTTCGGAGTGTTGCATTTCGCTAACCTTCGGCATGTAAATAACTTGTGTTTCGGGCCTGAATGCACTGTTACGGGGTACCGAAGTTGCAAAAATGGTTTTGCAACAAAAGCATATGTTCTACTCCATTAGACTGAAAATGATGTTTGGGAGTGTTTTGGAGGATTTCGCAAACCTTCAACATGTAAATAACATGTGTTTCTGGCCTAATGCACTGTTACGGGGTACCGAAGTTGCAAAAATGGTTTTGCAACAAAACCATCTGTTCTACTCCATTAGACCCAAAATGATGTTTGGGAGTGTTTTGGAGGATTCCGCTAACCTTCAGCATATAAATAACTTGTGTTTCGGGCCTGAATACACTGTTACGGGGTACCGAAGTTGCAAAAATGGTTTTGCAACAAAATCATCCGTTCTACTCCATCAGACTCAAAATGACGTTTGGGAGTGTTTTGGAGGATTTCGGAAACCTTCGGCATATAAATAACTTCTGTTTCGGGCCTAATGCGCTATTACGGGGTACCGAAGTTGCAAAAATGGTTTTGCAACAAAAGCATCCGTTCTACTCCATCAGACTCAAAATGATGTTTGGGAGTGTTTTGGAGGATTTCGGAAACCTTCGGCATGTAAATAACTTGTGTTTCGGGCCTGAATGCACTGTTACGGGGTACCGAAGTTGCAAAAATGGTTTTGCAACAAAAGCATATGTTCTACTCCATTAGACTGAAAATGATGCTTGGGAGTGTTTTGGAGCATTTCGCAAACCTTCGGCATGTAAATAACTTGTGTTTCAGGGCTGAATGCACAGTTGCGGCGTACCGAAGTTGCAAAAATGGTTTTGCAACAAAAGCATCCGTTCTACTCCATTAGACTCAAAATGATGTTTGGGAGTGTTTTGGAGGATTCCGCAAACCTTCGGCACATAAATAACTTGTCTTTCGGGCCTGAATGCACTGTTATGGGGTACCAAAGTTGCAAAAATGGTTTTGCAACAAAATCATCTGTTCTACTCCACTAGACTCAAAATGATGTTTGCTAGTGTTTTAGAGGATTACGCAAACCATCGGCATGTAATTAACTTGTGTTTCGGGCCTAATGCACTGTTACGGGGTACCGAAGTTGCAAAAATGGTTTTGCAACAAAAGCATATGTTCTACTCCATTAGACTCAAAATGATGCTTGGGAGTGTTTTGGAGCATTTCGGAAACCTTCGGCGTGTAAATAACTTGTGTTTCGTGCCTGAATGCACAGTTATGGGGTACCGAAGTTGCAAAAATGGTTTTGCAACAAAAGCATATGTTCTACTCCATTAGACTCAAAATGATGTTTGGGAGTGTTTTGGAGGATTCCGCAAACCTTCGGCATGTAAATAACTTGTCTTTCGGGCCTGAGTGCACTGTTACGGGGTACCAAAGTTGCAAAAATGGTTTTGCAACAAAAGCATCTGTTCTACTCCATTAAACTCAAAATGATGTTTCGGAGTGTTGCATTTTGCTAACCTTCGGCATGTAAATAACTTGTGTTTCGGGCCTGAATGCACTGTTACAGGGTACCGAAGTTGCAAAAATGGTTTTGCAACAAAAGCATCCGTTCTACTCCATTAGACTCAAAATGATGTTTGGGAGTGTTTTAGAGGATTTCGCAAACCTTCGACATGTAAATAACTTGTGTTTCGGGCCTGAATGCACTGTTACAGGGTACCGAAGTTGCAAAAATGGTTTTGCAACAAAAGCATCCGTTCTACTCCATTAGACTCAAAATGATGTTTGGGAGTGTTTTGGAGGATTTCGCAAACCTTCGACATGTAAATAACTTGTGTTTTGGGGCCTAATGCACTATTACGGGGTACCGAAGTTGCAAAAATGGTTTTGCAACAAAACCATCTGTTCTACTCCATTAGACCCAAAATGATGTTTGGGAGTGTTTTGGAGCATTTCGCTAACCTTCGGCATGTAAATAACTTGTCTTTCGGGCCTGAGTGCACTGTTACGGGGTACCAAAGTTGCAAAAATGGTTTTGCAACAAAAGCATCTGTTCTACTCCATTAGACTCAAAATGATGTTTCGGAGTGTTGCATTTCGCTAACCTTCGGCATGTAAATAACTTGTGTTTCGGGCCTGAATGCACTGTTACGGGGTACCGAAGTTCCAAAAATGGTTTTGCAACAAAAGCATATGTTCTACTCCATTAGACTGAAAATGATGTTTGGGAGTGTTTTGGAGGATTTCGCAAACCTTCAACATGTAAATAACATGTGTTTCTGGCCTAATGCACTGTTACGGGGTACCGAAGTTGCAAAAATGGTTTTGCAACAAAACCATCTGTTCTACTCCATTAGACCCAAAATGATGTTTGGGAGTGTTTTGGAGGATTCCGCTAACCTTCAGCATATAAATAACTTGTGTTTCGGGCCTGAATACACTGTTACGGGGTACCGAAGTTGCAAAAATGGTTTTGCAACAAAATCATCCGTTCTACTCCATCAGACTCAAAATGACGTTTGGGAGTGTTTTGGAGGATTTCGGAAACCTTCGGCATATAAATAACTTCTGTTTCGGGCCTAATGCGCTATTACGGGGTACCGAAGTTGCAAAAATGGTTTTGCAACAAAAGCATCCGTTCTACTCCATCAGACTCAAAATGATGTTTGGGAGTGTTTTGGAGGATTTCGGAAACCTTCGGCATGTAAATAACTTGTGTTTCGGGCCTGAATGCACTGTTACGGGGTACCGAAGTTGCAAAAATGGTTTTGCAACAAAAGCATATGTTCTACTCCATTAGACTGAAAATGATGCTTGGGAGTGTTTTGGAGCATTTCGCAAACCTTCGGCATGTAAATAACTTGTGTTTCAGGGCTGAATGCACAGTTGCGGCGTACCGAAGTTGCAAAAATGGTTTTGCAACAAAAGCATCCGTTCTACTCCATTAGACTCAAAATGATGTTTGGGAGTGTTTTGGAGGATTCCGCAAACCTTCGGCACATAAATAACTTGTCTTTCGGGCCTGAATGCACTGTTATGGGGTACCAAAGTTGCAAAAATGGTTTTGCAACAAAATCATCTGTTCTACTCCACTAGACTCAAAATGATGTTTGCTAGTGTTTTAGAGGATTACGCAAACCATCGGCATGTAATTAACTTGTGTTTCGGGCCTAATGCACTGTTACGGGGTACCGAAGTTGCAAAAATGGTTTTGCAACAAAAGCATATGTTCTACTCCATTAGACTCAAAATGATGCTTGGGAGTGTTTTGGAGCATTTCGGAAACCTTCGGCGTGTAAATAACTTGTGTTTCGTGCCTGAATGCACAGTTATGGGGTACCGAAGTTGCAAAAATGGTTTTGCAACAAAAGCATATGTTCTACTCCATTAGACTCAAAATGATGTTTGGGAGTGTTTTGGAGGATTCCGCAAACCTTCGGCATGTAAATAACTTGTCTTTCGGGCCTGAGTGCACTGTTACGGGGTACCAAAGTTGCAAAAATGGTTTTGCAACAAAAGCATCTGTTCTACTCCATTAAACTCAAAATGATGTTTCGGAGTGTTGCATTTTGCTAACCTTCGGCATGTAAATAACTTGTGTTTCGGGCCTGAATGCACTGTTACAGGGTACCGAAGTTGCAAAAATGGTTTTGCAACAAAAGCATCCGTTCTACTCCATTAGACTCAAAATGATGTTTGGGAGTGTTTTAGAGGATTTCGCAAACCTTCGACATGTAAATAACTTGTGTTTCGGGCCTGAATGCACTGTTACAGGGTACCGAAGTTGCAAAAATGGTTTTGCAACAAAAGCATCCGTTCTACTCCATTAGACTCAAAATGATGTTTGGGAGTGTTTTGGAGGATTTCGCAAACCTTCGACATGTAAATAACTTGTGTTTTGGGGCCTAATGCACTATTACGGGGTACCGAAGTTGCAAAAATGGTTTTGCAACAAAACCATCTGTTCTACTCCATTAGACCCAAAATGATGTTTGGGAGTGTTTTGGAGCATTTCGCTAACCTTCGGCATGTAAATAACTTGTCTTTCGGGCCTGAGTGCACTGTTACGGGGTACCAAAGTTGCAAAAATGGTTTTGCAACAAAAGCATCTGTTCTACTCCATTAGACTCAAAATGATGTTTCGGAGTGTTGCATTTCGCTAACCTTCGGCATGTAAATAACTTGTGTTTCGGGCCTGAATGCACTGTTACGGGGTACCGAAGTTCCAAAAATGGTTTTGCAACAAAAGCATATGTTCTACTCCATTAGACTGAAAATGATGTTTGGGAGTGTTTTGGAGGATTTCGCAAACCTTCAACATGTAAATAACATGTGTTTCTGGCCTAATGCACTGTTACGGGGTACCGAAGTTGCAAAAATGGTTTTGCAACAAAACCATCTGTTCTACTCCATTAGACCCAAAATGATGTTTGGGAGTGTTTTGGAGGATTCCGCTAACCTTCAGCATATAAATAACTTGTGTTTCGGGCCTGAATACACTGTTACGGGGTACCGAAGTTGCAAAAATGGTTTTGCAACAAAATCATCCGTTCTACTCCATCAGACTCAAAATGACGTTTGGGAGTGTTTTGGAGGATTTCGGAAACCTTCGGCATATAAATAACTTCTGTTTCGGGCCTAATGCGCTATTACGGGGTACCGAAGTTGCAAAAATGGTTTTGCAACAAAAGCATCCGTTCTACTCCATCAGACTCAAAATGATGTTTGGGAGTGTTTTGGAGGATTTCGGAAACCTTCGGCATGTAAATAACTTGTGTTTCGGGCCTGAATGCACTGTTACGGGGTACCGAAGTTGCAAAAATGGTTTTGCAACAAAAGCATATGTTCTACTCCATTAGACTGAAAATGATGCTTGGGAGTGTTTTGGAGCATTTCGCAAACCTTCGGCATGTAAATAACTTGTGTTTCAGGGCTGAATGCACAGTTACGGCGTACCGAAGTTGCAAAAATGGTTTTGCAACAAAAGCATCCGTTCTACTCCATTAGACTCAAAATGATGTTTGGGAGTGTTTTGGAGGATTCCGCAAACCTTCGGCACATAAATAACTTGTCTTTCGGGCCTGAATGCACTGTTACGGGGTACCAAAGTTGCAAAAATGGTTTTGCAACAAAATCATCTGTTCTACTCCACTAGACTCAAAATGATGTTTGCTAGTGTTTTAGAGGATTACGCAAACCATCGGCATGTAATTAACTTGTGTTTCGGGCCTAATGCACTGTTACGGGGTACCGAAGTTGCAAAAATGGTTTTGCAACAAAAGCATATGTTCTACTCCATTAGACTCAAAATGATGCTTGGGAGTGTTTTGGAGCATTTCGGAAACCTTCGGCGTGTAAATAACTTGTGTTTCGTGCCTGAATGCACAGTTATGGGGTACCGAAGTTGCAAAAATGGTTTTGCAACAAAAGCATATGTTCTACTCCATTAGACTCAAAATGATGTTTGGGAGTGTTTTGGAGGATTCCGCAAACCTTCGGCATGTAAATAACTTGTCTTTCGGGCCTGAGTGCACTGTTACGGGGTACCAAAGTTGCAAAAATGGTTTTGCAACAAAAGCATCTGTTCTACTCCATTAAACTCAAAATGATGTTTCGGAGTGTTGCATTTCGCTAACCTTCGGCATGTAAATAACTTGTGTTTCGGGCCTGAATGCACTGTTACAGGGTACCGAAGTTGCAAAAATGGTTTTGCAACAAAAGCATCCGTTCTACTCCATTAGACTCAAAATGATGTTTGGGAGTGTTTTAGAGGATTTCGCAAACCTTCGACATGTAAATAACTTGTGTTTCGGGCCTGAATGCACTGTTACAAGGTACCGAAGTTGCAAAAATGGTTTTGCAACAAAAGCATCCGTTCTACTCCATTAGACTCAAAATGATGTTTGGGAGTGTTTTGGAGGATTTCGCAAACCTTCGACATGTAAATAACTTGTGTTTTGGGGCCTAATGCACTATTACGGGGTACCGAAGTTGCAAAAATGGTTTTGCAACAAAACCATCTGTTCTACTCCATTAGACCCAAAATGATGTTTGGGAGTGTTTTGGAGCATTTCGCTAACCTTCGGCATGTAAATAACTTGTCTTTCGGGCCTGAGTGCACTGTTACGGGGTACCAAAGTTGCAAAAATGGTTTTGCAACAAAAGCATCTGTTCTACTCCATTAGACTCAAAATGATGTTTCGGAGTGTTGCATTTCGCTAACCTTCGGCATGTAAATAACTTGTGTTTCGGGCCTGAATGCACTGTTACGGGGTACCGAAGTTGCAAAAATGGTTTTGCAACAAAAGCATATGTTCTACTCCATTAGACTGAAAATGATGTTTGGGAGTGTTTTGGAGGATTTCGCAAACCTTCAACATGTAAATAACATGTGTTTCTGGCCTAATGCACTGTTACGGGGTACCGAAGTTGCAAAAATGGTTTTGCAACAAAACCATCTGTTCTACTCCATTAGACCCAAAATGATGTTTGGGAGTGTTTTGGAGGATTCCGCTAACCTTCAGCATATAAATAACTTGTGTTTCGGGCCTGAATACACTGTTACGGGGTACCGAAGTTGCAAAAATGGTTTTGCAACAAAATCATCCGTTCTACTCCATCAGACTCAAAATGACGTTTGGGAGTGTTTTGGAGGATTTCGGAAACCTTCGGCATATAAATAACTTCTGTTTCGGGCCTAATGCGCTATTACGGGGTACCGAAGTTGCAAAAATGGTTTTGCAACAAAAGCATCCGTTCTACTCCATCAGACTCAAAATGATGTTTGGGAGTGTTTTGGAGGATTTCGGAAACCTTCGGCATGTAAATAACTTGTGTTTCGGGCCTGAATGCACTGTTACGGGGTACCGAAGTTGCAAAAATGGTTTTGCAACAAAAGCATATGTTCTACTCCATTAGACTGAAAATGATGCTTGGGAGTGTTTTGGAGCATTTCGCAAACCTTCGGCATGTAAATAACTTGTGTTTCAGGGCTGAATGCACAGTTACGGCGTACCGAAGTTGCAAAAATGGTTTTGCAACAAAAGCATCCGTTCTACTCCATTAGACTCAAAATGATGTTTGGGAGTGTTTTGGAGGATTCCGCAAACCTTCGGCACATAAATAACTTGTCTTTCGGGCCTGAATGCACTGTTACGGGGTACCAAAGTTGCAAAAATGGTTTTGCAACAAAATCATCTGTTCTACTCCACTAGACTCAAAATGATGTTTGCTAGTGTTTTAGAGGATTACGCAAACCATCGGCATGTAATTAACTTGTGTTTCGGGCCTAATGCACTGTTACGGGGTACCGAAGTTGCAAAAATGGTTTTGCAACAAAAGCATATGTTCTACTCCATTAGACTCAAAATGATGCTTGGGAGTGTTTTGGAGCATTTCGGAAACCTTCGGCGTGTAAATAACTTGTGTTTCGTGCCTGAATGCACAGTTATGGGGTACCGAAGTTGCAAAAATGGTTTTGCAACAAAAGCATATGTTCTACTCCATTAGACTCAAAATGATGTTTGGGAGTGTTTTGGAGGATTCCGCAAACCTTCGGCATGTAAATAACTTGTCTTTCGGGCCTGAGTGCACTGTTACGGGGTACCAAAGTTGCAAAAATGGTTTTGCAACAAAAGCATCTGTTCTACTCCATTAAACTCAAAATGATGTTTCGGAGTGTTGCATTTCGCTAACCTTCGGCATGTAAATAACTTGTGTTTCGGGCCTGAATGCACTGTTACAGGGTACCGAAGTTGCAAAAATGGTTTTGCAACAAAAGCATCCGTTCTACTCCATTAGACTCAAAATGATGTTTGGGAGTGTTTTAGAGGATTTCGCAAACCTTCGACATGTAAATAACTTGTGTTTCGGGCCTGAATGCACTGTTACAAGGTACCGAAGTTGCAAAAATGGTTTTGCAACAAAAGCATCCGTTCTACTCCATTAGACTCAAAATGATGTTTGGGAGTGTTTTGGAGGATTTCACAAACCTTCGACATGTAAATAACTTGTGTTTTGGGGCCTAATGCACTATTACGGGGTACCGAAGTTGCAAAAATGGTTTTGCAACAAAACCATCTGTTCTACTCCATTAGACCCAAAATGATGTTTGGGAGTGTTTTGGAGCATTTCGCTAACCTTCGGCATGTAAATAACTTGTCTTTTGGGCCTGAGTGCACTGTTACGGGGTACCAAAGTTGCAAAAATGGTTTTGCAACAAAAGCATCTGTTCTACTCCATTAGACTCAAAATGATGTTTCGGAGTGTTGCATTTCGCTAACCTTCGGCATGTAAATAACTTGTGTTTCGGGCCTGAATGCACTGTTACGGGGTACCGAAGTTGCAAAAATGGTTTTACAACAAAAGCATATGTTCTACTCCATTAGACTGAAAATGATGTTTGGGAGTGTTTTGGAGGATTTCGCAAACCTTCAACATGTAAATAACATGTGTTTCTGGCCTAATGCACTGTTACGGGGTACCGAAGTTGCAAAAATGGTTTTGCAACAAAACCATCTGTTCTACTCCATTAGACCCAAAATGATGTTTGGGAGTGTTTTGGAGGATTCCGCTAACCTTCAGCATATAAATAACTTGTGTTTCGGGCCTGAATACACTGTTACGGGGTACCGAAGTTGCAAAAATGGTTTTGCAACAAAATCATCCGTTCTACTCCATCAGACTCAAAATGACGTTTGGGAGTGTTTTGGAGGATTTCGGAAACCTTCGGCATATAAATAACTTCTGTTTCGGGCCTAATGCGCTATTACGGGGTACCGAAGTTGCAAAAATGGTTTTGCAACAAAAGCATCCGTTCTACTCCATCAGACTCAAAATGATGTTTGGGAGTGTTTTGGAGGATTTCGGAAACCTTCGGCATGTAAATAACTTGTGTTTCGGGCCTGAATGCACTGTTACGGGGTACCGAAGTTGCAAAAATGGTTTTGCAACAAAAGCATCCGTTCTACTCCATTAGACTCAAAATGATGTTTGGGAGTGTTTTGGAGGATTTCGCAAACCTTCGACATGTAAATAACTTGTGTTTTGGGGCCTAATGCACTATTACGGGGTACCGAAGTTGCAAAAATGGTTTTGCAACAAAACCATCTGTTCTACTCCATTAGACCCAAAATGATGTTTGGGAGTGTTTTGGAGCATTTCGCTAACCTTCGGCATGTAAATAACTTGTCTTTCGGGCCTGAGTGCACTGTTACGGGGTACCGAAGTTGCAAAAATGGTTTTGCGACAAAAGCATATGTTCTACTCCATTAGACTGAAAATGATGCTTGGGAGTGTTTTGGAGCATTTCGCAAACCTTCGGTATGTAAATAACTTGTGTTTCAGGGCTGAATGCACAGTTACGGCGTACCGAAGTTGCAAAAATGGTTTTGCAACAAAAGCATCCGTTCTACTCCATTAGACTCAAAATGATGTTTCGGAGTGTTTTGGAGGATTCCGCTAACCTTCGGCACATAAATAACTTGTCTTTCGGGCCTGAATGCACTGTTACGGGGTACCAAAGTTGCAAAAATGGTTTTGCAACAAAAGCATCTGTTCTACTCCACTAGACTCAAAATGATGTTTGCTAGTGTTTTAGAGGATTACGCAAACCATCGGCATGTAATTAACTTGTGTTTCGGGCCTAATGCACTGTTACGGGGTACCGAAGTTGCAAAAATGGTTTTGCAACAAAAGGATACGTTCTACTCCATTAGACTCAAAATGATGCTTGGGAGTGTTTTGGAGCATTTCGGAAACCTTCGGCGTGTAAATAACTTGTGTTTCGTGCCTGAATGCACAGTTACGGGGTACCGAAGTTGCAAAAATGGTTTTGCAACAAAAGCATATGTTCTACTCCATTAGACTCAAAATGATGTTTGGGAGTGTTTTGGAGGATTCCGCAAACCTTCGGCATGTAAATAACTTGTCTTTCGGGCCTGAATGCACTGTTACGGGGTACCAAAGTTGCAAAAATGGTTTTGCAACAAAAGCATCTGTTCTACTCCATTAGACTCAAAATGATGTTTCGGAGTGTTGCATTTCGCTAACCTTCGGCATGTAAATAACTTGTGTTTCGGGCCTGAATGCACTGTTACGAGGTACCGAAGTTGCAAAAATGGTTTTGCAACAAAAGCATCCGTTCTACTCCATTAGACTCAAAATGATGTTTGGGAGTGTTTTGGAGGATTTCGGAAACCTTCAACATGTAAATAACATGTGTTTCCGGCCTAATGCACTGTTACGGGGTACCGAAGTTGCAAAAATGGTTTTGCAACAAAACCATCTGTTCTACTCCATTAGACCCAAAATGATGTTTGGGAGTGTTTTGGAGCATTTCGCTAACCTTCGGCATATAAATAACTTGTGTTTCGGGCCTGAATGCACTGTTACGGGGTACCGAAGTTGCAAAAATGGTTTTGCAACAAAAGCATATGTTCTACTCCATTAGACTCAAAATGATGTTTGGGAGTGTTTTGGAGGATTCCGCAAACCTTCGGCATGTAAATAACTTGTCTTTCGGGCCTGAATGCACTGTTACGGGGTACCAAAGTTGCAAAAATGGTTTTGCAACAAAAGCATCTGTTCTACTCCACTAGACTCAAAATGATGTTTGCGAGTGTTTTAGAGGATTTCGCAAACTACCGGCATGTAAATAACTTGTGTTTCGGGCATAATGCACTGTTGCGGGGTACCGAAGTTGCAAAAATGGTTTTGCAACAAAAGCATATGTTCTACTCCATTAGACTCAAAATGATGCTTGGGAGTGTTTTGGAGCATTTCGGAAACCTTCGGCATGTAAATAACTTGTGTTTCGGGCCTGAATGCACAGTTACAAGCTACCGAAGTTGCAAAAATGGTTTTGCAACGAAAGCATATGTTCCACTCCATTAGACTGAAAATGATGCTTGGGAGTGTTTTGGAGCATTTCGCAAACCTTCGGCATGGAAATTACTTGTGTTTCAGGTCTGAAAGCACAGTTACGGGGTACCGAAGTTGCAAAAATGGTTTTGCAACAAAAGCATATGTTCTACTTCATTAGACTCAAAATGATGTTTCGGAGTGTTTTGGAGGATTTCGCAATCCTTCGGCATGTAAATAACTTGTGTTTCGGGCCTAATGCACTATTACAGGATACCGAAGTTGCAAAAATGGTTTTGCAACAAAAGCATCTGTTTTACTCCATTAGACTCAAAATGATGTTTGGGAGTCTTTTGGTGGATTTCGCAAACCTTCGGCACGCAATAACTTGTGTTTCGGGCCTAATGCAATGTTACGGGGTACCGAAGTTGCAAAAATGGTTTTGCAACAAAAGCATATGTTCCACTCCATTAGACTGAAAATGATGCTTGGGAGTGTTTTGGAGCATTTCGCAAACCTTCGGCATGTAAATAACTTGTGTTTCAGGTCTGAAAGCACAGTTACGGGGTACCGAAGTTGCAAAAATGGTTTTGCAACAAAAGCATATGTTCTACTTCATTAGACTCAAAATGATGTTTCGGAGTGTTTCGGAGGATTTCGCAAACCTTCGGCATGTAAATAACTTGTGTTTCGGGCCTAATGCACTATTACGGGATACCGAAGTTGCAAAAATGGTTTTGCAACAAAAGCATCTGTTTTACTCCATTAGACTCAAAATGATGTTTGGGAGTCTTTTGGTGGATTTCGCAAACCTTCGGCACGTAATAACTTGTGTTTCGGGCCTAATGCAACGTTACGGGGTACCGAAGTTGGAAAAATGGTTTTCCAACAAAAGCATCTGTTCTACTCCATTAGAGTCAAAATGATGTTTCGGAGTGTTGCATTTCGCTAACCTTCGGCATGTAAATAACTTGTGTTTCGGGCCTGAATGCACTGTTCCGGGGTACCGAAGTTGCAAAAATGGTTTTGCAACAAAAGCATCCGTTCTACTCCATTAGACTCAAAATGATGTTTGGGAGTGTTTTAGAGGATTTCGCAAACCTTCGACATGTAAATAACTTGTGTTTCGGGCCTGAATGCACTGTTACAGGGTACCGAAGTTGCAAAAATGGTTTTGCAACAAAAGCATCCGTTCTACTCCATTAGACTCAAAATGATGTTTGGGAGTGTTTTGGAGGATTTCGCAAACCTTCGACATGTAAATAACTTGTGTTTTGGGGCCTAATGCACTATTACGGGGTACCGAAGTTGCAAAAATGGTTTTGCAACAAAACCATCTGTTCTACTCCATTAGACCCAAAATGATATTTGGGAGTGTTTTGGAGCATTTCGCTAACCTTCGGCATGTAAATAACTTGTCTTTCGGGCCTGAGTGCACTGTTACGGGGTACCAAAGTTGCAAAAATGGTTTTGCAATAAAAGCATCTGTTCTACTCCATTAGACTCAAAATGATGTTTCGGAGTGTTGCATTTCGCTAACCTTCGGCATGTAAATAACTTGTGTTTCGGGCCTGAATGCACTGTTACGGGGTACCGAAGTTGCAAAAATGGTTTTGCAACAAAAGCCTATGTTCTACTCCATTAGACTGAAAATGATGTTTGGGAGTGTTTTGGAGGATTTCGCAAACCTTCAACATGTAAATAACATGTGTTTCTGGCCTAATGCACTGTTACGGGGTACCGAAGTTGCAAAAATGGTTTTGCAACAAAACCATCTGTTCTACTCCATTAGACCCAAAATGATGTTTGGAAGTGTTTTGGAGGATTCCGCTAACCTTCAGCATATAAATAACTTGTGTTTCGGGCCTGAATACACTGTTACGGGGTACCGAAGTTGCAAAAATGGTTTTGCAACAAAATCATCCGTTCTACTCCATCAGACTCAAAATGACGTTTGGGAGTGTTTTGGAGGATTTCGGAAACCTTCGGCATATAAATAACTTCTGTTTCGGGCCTAATGCGCTATTACGGGGTACCGAAGTTGCAAAAATGGTTTTGCAACAAAAGCATCCGTTCTACTCCATCAGACTCAAAATGATGTTTGGGAGTGTTTTGGAGGATTTCGGAAACCTTCGGCATGTAAATAACTTGTGTTTCGGGCCTGAATGCACTGTTACGGGGTACCGAAGTTGCAAAAATGGTTTTGCAACAAAAGCATATGTTCTACTCCATTAGACTGAAAATGATGCTTGGGAGTGTTTTGGAGCATTTCGCAAACCTTCGGCATGTAAATAACTTGTGTTTCAGGGCTGAATGCACAGTTACGGCGTACCGAAGTTGCAAAAATGGTTTTGCAACAAAAGCATCCGTTCTACTCCATTAGACTCAAAATGATGTTTGGGAGTGTTTTGGAGGATTCCGCAAACCTTCGGCACATAAATAACTTGTCTTTCGGGCCTGAATGCACTGTTACGGGGTACCAAAGTTGCAAAAATGGTTTTGCAACAAAATCATCTGTTCTACTCCACTAGACTCAAAATGATGTTTGCTAGTGTTTTAGAGGATTACGCAAACCATCGGCATGTAATTAACTTGTGTTTCGGGCCTAATGCACTGTTACGGGGTACCGAAGTTGCAAAAATGGTTTTGCAACAAAAGCATATGTTCTACTCCATTAGACTCAAAATGATGCTTGGGAGTGTTTTGGAGCATTTCGGAAACCTTCGGCGTGTAAATAACTTGTGTTTCGTGCCTGAATGCACAGTTATGGGGTACCGAAGTTGCAAAAATGGTTTTGCAACAAAAGCATATGTTCTACTCCATTAGACTCAAAATGATGTTTGGGAGTGTTTTGGAGGATTCCGCAAACCTTCGGCATGTAAATAACTTGTCTTTCGGGCCTGAGTGCACTGTTACGGGGTACCAAAGTTGCAAAAATGGTTTTGCAACAAAAGCATCTGTTCTACTCCATTAAACTCAAAATGATGTTTCGGAGTGTTGCATTTCGCTAACCTTCGGCATGTAAATAACTTGTGTTTCGGGCCTGAATGCACTGTTACGGGGTACCGAAGTTGCAAAAATGGTTTTGCAACAAAAGCATCCG
The DNA here is from genome assembly GCA_036936925.1 of Cenchrus fungigraminus. Taxonomy (NCBI): domain Eukaryota; kingdom Viridiplantae; phylum Streptophyta; class Magnoliopsida; order Poales; family Poaceae; genus Cenchrus; species Cenchrus fungigraminus. Next base: position 56,014,837 of record CM072777.1, read on the forward strand.
TTCTACTCCATTAGACTCAAAATGATGTTTGGGAGTGTTTTGGAGGATTTCGCAAACCTTTAACATGTAAATAACATGTGTTTCCGGCCTAATGCACTGTTACGGGGTACCGAAGTTGCAAAAATGGTTTGGCAACAAAACCATCTGTTCTACTCCATTAGACCCAAAATGATGTTTGGGAGTGTTTTGGAGCATTTCGCTAACCTTCGGCATATAAATAACTTGTGTTTCGGGCCTGAATACACAGTTACGGCGTACCGAAGTTGCAAAAATGGTTTTGCAACAAAAGCATCCGTTCTACTCCATCAGACTCAAAATGACGTTTGGGAGTGTTTTGGAGGATTTCGGAAACCTTCGGCATATAAATAACTTCTGTTTCGGGCCTAATGCGCTGTTACGGGGTACCGAAGTTGCAAAAATGGTTTTGCAACAAAAGCATCCGTTCTACTCCATCAGACTCAAAATGACGTTTGGGAGTGTTTTGGAGGATTTCGGAAACCTTCGGCATGTAAATAACTTGTGTTTCGGGCCTGAATGCACTGTTACGGGGTACCGAAGTTGCAAAAATGGTTTTGCAACAAAAGCATATGTTCTACTCCATTAGACTGAAAATGATGCTTGGGGGTGTTTTGGAGCATTCCGCAAACCTTCGGCATGTAAATAACTTGTGTTTCAGGGCTGAATGCACAGTTACAGCGTACCGAAGTTGCAAAAATGGTTTTGCAACAAAAGCATCTGTTCTACTCCATTAGACTCAAAATGATGTTTCGGAGTGTTTTGGAGGATTCCGCTAACCTTCGGCACATAAATAACTTGTCTTTCGGGCCTGAATGCACTGTTACGGGGTACCAAAGTTGCAAAAATGGTTTTGCAGCAAAAGCATCTGTTCTACTCCACTAGACTCAAAATGATGTTTGCTAGTGTTTGAGAGGATTACGCAAACCATCGGCATGTAATTAACTTGTGTTTCGGGCCTAATGCACTGTTACGGGGTACCGAAGTTGCAAAAATGGTTTTGCAACAAAAGCATATGTTCTACTCCATTAGACTCAAAATGATGCTTGGGAGTGTTTTGGAGCATTTCGGAAACCTTCGGCGTGTAAATAACTTGTGTTTCGTGCCTGAATGCACAGTTACGGGGTACCGAAGTTGCAAAAATGGTTTTGCAACAAAAGCATATGTTCTACTCCATTAGACTCAAAATGATGTTTGGGAGTGTTTTGGAGGATTCCGCAAACCTTCGGCATGTAAATAACTTGTCTTTCGGGCCTGAATGCACTGTTACGGGGTACCAAAGTTGCAAAAATGGTTTTGCAACAAAAGCATCTGTTCTACTCCATTAGACTCAAAATGATGTTTCGGAGTGTTGCATTTCGCTAACCTTCGGCATGTAAATAACTTGTGTTTCGGGCCTGAATACACTGTTACCGGGTACCGAAGTTGCAAAAATGGTTTTGCAACAAAAGCATCCGTTCTACTCCATTAGACTCAAAATGATGTTTGGGAGTGTTTTGGAGGATTTCGCAAACCATCAACATGTAAATAACATGTGTTTCCAGCCTAATGCACTGTTACGGGGTACCGAAGTTGCAAAAATGGTTTTGCAACAAAACCATCTGTTCTACTCCATTAGACCCAAAATGATGTTTGGGAGTGTTTTGGAGCATTTCGCTAACCTTTGGCATATAAATAACTTGTGTTTCGGGCCTGAATACACAGTTACGGCGTACCGAAGTTGCAAAAATGGTTTTGCAACAAAAGCATCCGTTCTACTCCATCAGACTCAAAATGACGTTTGGGAGTGTTTTGGAGGATTTCGGAAACCTTCGGCATATAAATAACTTCTGTTTCGGGCCTAATGCGCTGTTACGGGGTACCGAAGTTGCAAAAATGGTTTTGCAACAAAAGCATCCGTTCTACTCCATCAGACTCAAAATGACGTTTGGGAGTGTTTTGGAGGATTTCGGAAACCTTCGGCATGTAAATAACTTGTGTTTCGGGCCTGAATGCACTGTTACGGGGTACCGAAGTTGCAAAAATGGTTTTGCAACAAAAGCATATGTTCTACTCCATTAGACTCAAAATGATGTTTGGGAGTGTTTTGAAGGATTCCGCAAACCTTCGGCATGTAAATAACTTGTCTTTCGGGCCTGAATGCACTGTTACGGGGTACCGAAGTTGCAAAAATGGTTTTGCAACAAAAGCATCTGTTCTACTCCATTAGACTCAAAATGATGTTTCGGAGTGTTGCATTTCGCTAACCTTCGGCATGTAAATAACTTGTGTTTCGAGCCTGAATGCACTGTTACGGGGTACCGAAGTTGCAAAAATGGTTTTGCAACAAAAGCATCCGTTCTACTCCATCAGACTCAAAATGACGTTTGGGAGTGTTTTGGAGGATTTCGGAAACCTTCGGCATATAAATAACTTCTGTTTCGGGCATAATGCGCTGTTACGGGGTACCGAAGTTGCAAAAATGGTTTTCCAACAAAAGCATCCGTTCTACTCCATCAGACTCAAAATGACGTTTGGGAGTGTTTTGGAGGATTTCGGAAACCTTCGGCATGTAAATAACTTGTGTTTCGGGCCTGAATGCACTGTTACGGGGTACCGAAGTTGCAAAAATGGTTTTGCAACAAAAGCATATGTTCTACTCCATTAGACTGAAAATGATGCTTGGGAGTGTTTTGGAGCATTTCGCAAACCTTCGGCATGTAAATAACTTGTGTTTCAGGGCTGAATGCACAGTTACGGCGTACCGAAGTTGCAAAAATGGTTTTGCAACAAAAGCATCCGTTCTACTCCATCAGACTCAAAATGACGTTTGGGAGTGTTTTGGAGGATTTCGGAAACCTTCGGCATATAAATAACTTCTGTTTCGGGCCTAATGCGCTGTTACGGGGTACCGAAGTTGCAAAAATGGTTTTGCAACAAAAGCATCCGTTCTACTCCATCAGACTCAAAATGACGTTTGGGAGTGTTTTGGAGGATTTCGGAAACCTTCGGCATGTAAATAACTTGTGTTTCGGGCCTGAATGCACTGTTACGGGGTACCGAAGTTGCAAAAATGGTTTTGCAACAAAAGCATATGTTCTACTCCATTAGACTCAAAATGATGTTTGGGAGTGTTTTGGAGGATTCCGCAAACCTTCGGCATGTAAATAACTTGTCTTTCGGGCCTGAATGCACTGTTACGGGGTACCGAAGTTGCAAAAATGGTTTTGCAACAAAAGCATCTGTTCTACTCCATTAGACTCAAAATGATGTTTCGGAGTGTTGCATTTCGCTAACCTTCGGCATGTAAATAACTTGTGTTTCGAGCCTGAATGCACTGTTACGGGGTACCGAAGTTGCAAAAATGGTTTTGCAACAAAAGCATCCGTTCTACTCCATCAGACTCAAAATGACGTTTGGGAGTGTTTTGGAGGATTTCGGAAACCTTCGGCATATAAATAACTTCTGTTTCGGGCCTAATGCGCTGTTACGGGGTACCGAAGTTGCAAAAATGGTTTTCCAACAAAAGCATCCGTTCTACTCCATCAGACTCAAAATGACGTTTGGGAGTGTTTTGGAGGATTTCGGAAACCTTCGGCATGTAAATAACTTGTGTTTCGGGCCTGAATGCACTGTTACGGGGTACCGAAGTTGCAAAAATGGTTTTGCAACAAAAGCATCCGTTCTACTCCATTAGACTCAAAATGATGTTTGGGAGTGTTTTGGAGGATTTCGCAAACCTTCAACATGTAAATAACATGTGTTTCCAGCCTAATGCACTGTTACGGGGTACCGAAGTTGCAAAAATGGTTTTGCAACAAAACCATCTGTTCTACTCCATTAGACCCAAAATGATGTTTGGGAGTGTTTTGGAGCATTTCGCTAACCTTCGGCATATAAATAACTTGTGTTTCGGGCCTGAATACACAGTTACGGCGTACCGAAGTTGCAAAAATGGTTTTGCAACAAAAGCATCCGTTCTACTCCATCAGACTCAAAATGACGTTTGGGAGTGTTTTGGAGGATTTCGGAAACCTTCGGCATATAAATAACTTCTGTTTCGGGCCTAATGCGCTGTTACGGGGTACCGAAGTTGCAAAAATGGTTTTGCAACAAAAGCATCCGTTCTACTCCATCAGACTCAAAATGACGTTTGGGAGTGTTTTGGAGGATTTCGGAAACCTTCGGCATGTAAATAACTTGTGTTTCGGGCCTGAATGCACTGTTACGGGGTACCGAAGTTGCAAAAATGGTTTTGCAACAAAAGCATATGTTCTACTCCATTAGACTCAAAATGATGTTTGGGAGTGTTTTGGAGGATTCCGCAAACCTTCGGCATGTAAATAACTTGTCTTTCGGGCCTGAATGCACTGTTACGGGGTACCGAAGTTGCAAAAATGGTTTTGCAACAAAAGCATCTGTTCTACTCCATTAGACTCAAAATGATGTTTCGAAGTGTTGCATTTCGCTAACCTTCGGCATGTAAATAACTTGTGTTTCGAGCCTGAATGCACTGTTACGGGGTACCGAAGTTGCAAAAATGGTTTTGCAACAAAAGCATCCGTTCTACTCCATCAGACTCAAAATGACGTTTGGGAGTGTTTTGGAGGATTTCGGAAACCTTCGGCATATAAATAACTTCTGTTTCGGGCCTAATGCGCTGTTACGGGGTACCGAAGTTGCAAAAATGGTTTTCCAACAAAAGCATCCGTTCTACTCCATCAGACTCAAAATGACGTTTGGGAGTGTTTTGGAGGATTTCGGAAACCTTCGGCATGTAAATAACTTGTGTTTCGGGCCTGAATGCACTGTTACGGGGTACCGAAGTTGCAAAAATGGTTTTGCAACAAAAGCATCCGTTCTACTCCATTAGACTCAAAATGATGTTTGGGAGTGTTTTGGAGGATTTCGCAAACCTTCAACATGTAAATAACATGTGTTTCCAGCCTAATGCACTGTTACGGGGTACCGAAGTTGCAAAAATGGTTTTGCAACAAAACCATCTGTTCTACTCCATTAGACCCAAAATGATGTTTGGGAGTGTTTTGGAGCATTTCGCTAACCTTCGGCATATAAATAACTTGTGTTTCGGGCCTGAATACACAGTTACGGCGTACCGAAGTTGCAAAAATGGTTTTGCAACAAAAGCATCCGTTCTACTCCATCAGACTCAAAATGACGTTTGGGAGTGTTTTGGAGGATTTCGGAAACCTTCGGCATATAAATAACTTCTGTTTCGGGCCTAATGCGCTGTTACGGGGTACCGAAGTTGCAAAAATGGTTTTGCAACAAAAGCATCCGTTCTACTCCATCAGACTCAAAATGACGTTTGGGAGTGTTTTGGAGGATTTCGGAAACCTTCGGCATGTAAATAACTTGTGTTTCGGGCCTGAATGCACTGTTACGGGGTACCGAAGTTGCAAAAATGGTTTTGCAACAAAAGCATATGTTCTACTCCATTAGACTCAAAATGATGTTTGGGAGTGTTTTGGAGGATTCCGCAAACCTTCGGCATGTAAATAACTTGTCTTTCGGGCCTGAATGCACTGTTACGGGGTACCGAAGTTGCAAAAATGGTTTTGCAACAAAAGCATCTGTTCTACTCCATTAGACTCAAAATGATGTTTCGGAGTGTTGCATTTCGCTAACCTTCGGCATGTAAATAACTTGTGTTTCGAGCCTGAATGCACTGTTACGGGGTACCGAAGTTGCAAAAATGGTTTTGCAACAAAAGCATCCGTTCTACTCCATCAGACTCAAAATGACGTTTGGGAGTGTTTTGGAGGATTTCGGAAACCTTCGGCATATAAATAACTTCTGTTTCGGGCCTAATGCGCTGTTACGGGGTACCGAAGTTGCAAAAATGGTTTTCCAACAAAAGCATCCGTTCTACTCCATCAGACTCAAAATGACGTTTGGGAGTGTTTTGGAGGATTTCGGAAACCTTCGGCATGTAAATAACTTGTGTTTCGGGCCTGAATGCACTGTTACGGGGTACCGAAGTTGCAAAAATGGTTTTGCAACAAAAGCATCCGTTCTACTCCATTAGACTCAAAATGATGTTTGGGAGTGTTTTGGAGGATTTCGCAAACCTTCAACATGTAAATAACATGTGTTTCCAGCCTAATGCACTGTTACGGGGTACCGAAGTTGCAAAAATGGTTTTGCAACAAAACCATCTGTTCTACTCCATTAGACCCAAAATGATGTTTGGGAGTGTTTTGGAGCATTTCGCTAACCTTCGGCATATAAATAACTTGTGTTTCGGGCCTGAATACACAGTTACGGCGTACCGAAGTTGCAAAAATGGTTTTGCAACAAAAGCATCCGTTCTACTCCATCAGACTCAAAATGACGTTTGGGAGTGTTTTGGAGGATTTCGGAAACCTTCGGCATATAAATAACTTCTGTTTCGGGCCTAATGCGCTGTTACGGGGTACCGAAGTTGCAAAAATGGTTTTGCAACAAAAGCATCCGTTCTACTCCATCAGACTCAAAATGACGTTTGGGAGTGTTTTGGAGGATTTCGGAAACCTTCGGCATGTAAATAACTTGTGTTTCGGGCCTGAATGCACTGTTACGGGGTACCGAAGTTGCAAAAATGGTTTTGCAACAAAAGCATATGTTCTACTCCATTAGACTCAAAATGATGTTTGGGAGTGTTTTGGAGGATTCCGCAAACCTTCGGCATGTAAATAACTTGTCTTTCGGGCCTGAATGCACTGTTACGGGGTACCGAAGTTGCAAAAATGGTTTTGCAACAAAAGCATCTGTTCTACTCCATTAGACTCAAAATGATGTTTCGAAGTGTTGCATTTCGCTAACCTTCGGCATGTAAATAACTTGTGTTTCGAGCCTGAATGCACTGTTACGGGGTACCGAAGTTGCAAAAATGGTTTTGCAACAAAAGCATCCGTTCTACTCCATCAGACTCAAAATGACGTTTGGGAGTGTTTTGGAGGATTTCGGAAACCTTCGGCATATAAATAACTTCTGTTTCGGGCCTAATGCGCTGTTACGGGGTACCGAAGTTGCAAAAATGGTTTTCCAACAAAAGCATCCGTTCTACTCCATCAGACTCAAAATGACGTTTGGGAGTGTTTTGGAGGATTTCGGAAACCTTCGGCATGTAAATAACTTGTGTTTCGGGCCTGAATGCACTGTTACGGGGTACCGAAGTTGCAAAAATGGTTTTGCAACAAAAGCATCCGTTCTACTCCATTAGACTCAAAATGATGTTTGGGAGTGTTTTGGAGGATTTCGCAAACCTTCAACATGTAAATAACATGTGTTTCCAGCCTAATGCACTGTTACGGGGTACCGAAGTTGCAAAAATGGTTTTGCAACAAAACCATCTGTTCTACTCCATTAGACCCAAAATGATGTTTGGGAGTGTTTTGGAGCATTTCGCTAACCTTCGGCATATAAATAACTTGTGTTTCGGGCCTGAATACACAGTTACGGCGTACCGAAGTTGCAAAAATGGTTTTGCAACAAAAGCATCCGTTCTACTCCATCAGACTCAAAATGACGTTTGGGAGTGTTTTGGAGGATTTCGGAAACCTTCGGCATATAAATAACTTCTGTTTCGGGCCTAATGCGCTGTTACGGGGTACCGAAGTTGCAAAAATGGTTTTGCAACAAAAGCATCCGTTCTACTCCATCAGACTCAAAATGACGTTTGGGAGTGTTTTGGAGGATTTCGGAAACCTTCGGCATGTAAATAACTTGTGTTTCGGGCCTGAATGCACTGTTACGGGGTACCGAAGTTGCAAAAATGGTTTTGCAACAAAAGCATATGTTCTACTCCATTAGACTCAAAATGATGTTTGGGAGTGTTTTGGAGGATTCCGCAAACCTTCGGCATGTAAATAACTTGTCTTTCGGGCCTGAATGCACTGTTACGGGGTACCGAAGTTGCAAAAATGGTTTTGCAACAAAAGCATCTGTTCTACTCCATTAGACTCAAAATGATGTTTCGGAGTGTTGCATTTCGCTAACCTTCGGCATGTAAATAACTTGTGTTTCGAGCCTGAATGCACTGTTACGGGGTACCGAAGTTGCAAAAATGGTTTTGCAACAAAAGCATCCGTTCTACTCCATCAGACTCAAAATGACGTTTGGGAGTGTTTTGGAGGATTTCGGAAACCTTCGGCATATAAATAACTTCTGTTTCGGGCCTAATGCGCTGTTACGGGGTACCGAAGTTGCAAAAATGGTTTTCCAACAAAAGCATCCGTTCTACTCCATCAGACTCAAAATGACGTTTGGGAGTGTTTTGGAGGATTTCGGAAACCTTCGGCATGTAAATAACTTGTGTTTCGGGCCTGAATGCACTGTTACGGGGTACCGAAGTTGCAAAAATGGTTTTGCAACAAAAGCATCCGTTCTACTCCATTAGACTCAAAATGATGTTTGGGAGTGTTTTGGAGGATTTCGCAAACCTTCAACATGTAAATAACATGTGTTTCCAGCCTAATGCACTGTTACGGGGTACCGAAGTTGCAAAAATGGTTTTGCAACAAAACCATCTGTTCTACTCCATTAGACCCAAAATGATGTTTGGGAGTGTTTTGGAGCATTTCGCTAACCTTCGGCATATAAATAACTTGTGTTTCGGGCCTGAATACACAGTTACGGCGTACCGAAGTTGCAAAAATGGTTTTGCAACAAAAGCATCCGTTCTACTCCATCAGACTCAAAATGACGTTTGGGAGTGTTTTGGAGGATTTCGGAAACCTTCGGCATATAAATAACTTCTGTTTCGGGCCTAATGCGCTGTTACGGGGTACCGAAGTTGCAAAAATGGTTTTGCAACAAAAGCATCCGTTCTACTCCATCAGACTCAAAATGACGTTTGGGAGTGTTTTGGAGGATTTAGGAAACCTTCGGCATGTAAATAACTTGTGTTTCGGGCCTGAATGCACTGTTACGGGGTACCGAAGTTGCAAAAATGGTTTTGCAACAAAAGCATATGTTCTACTCCATTAGACTCAAAATGATGTTTGGGAGTGTTTTGGAGGATTCCGCAAACCTTCGGCATGTAAATAACTTGTCTTTCGGGCCTGAATGCACTGTTACGGGGTACCGAAGTTGCAAAAATGGTTTTGCAACAAAAGCATATGTTCTACTCCATTAGACTCAAAATGATGTTTCGGAGTGTTGCATTTCGCTAACCTTCGGCATGTAAATAACTTGTGTTTCGGGCCTGAATGCACTGTTACGGGGTACCGAAGTTGCAAAAATGGTTTTGCAACAAAAGCATCCGTTCTACTCCATTAGACTCAAAATGATGTTTGGGAGTGTTTTGGAGGATTTCGCAAACCTTCAACATGTAAATAACATGTGTTTCCAGCCTAATGCACTGTTACGGGGTACCGAAGTTGCAAAAATGGTTTTGCAACAAAACCATCTGTTCTACTCCATTAGACCCAAAATGATGTTTGGGAGTGTTTTGGAGCATTTCGCTAACCTTCGGCATATAAATAACTTGTGTTTCGGGCCTGAATACACAGTTACGGCGTACCGAAGTTGCAAAAATGGTTTTGCAACAAAAGCATCCGTTCTACTCCATCAGACTCAAAATGACGTTTGGGAGTGTTTTGGAGGATTTCGGAAACCTTCGGCATATAAATAACTTCTGTTTCGGGCCTAATGCGCTGTTACGGGGTACCGAAGTTGCAAAAATGGTTTTGCAACAAAAGCATCTGTTCTACTCCATCAGACTCAAAATGACGTTTGGGAGTGTTTTGGAGGATTTCGGAAACCTTCGGCATGTAAATAACTTGTGTTTCGGGCCTGAATGCACTGTTACGGGGTACCGAAGTTGCAAAAATGGTTTTGCAACAAAAGCATATGTTCTACTCCATTAGACTCAAAATGATGTTTGGGAGTGTTTTGGAGGATTCCGCAAACCTTCGGCATGTAAATAACTTGTCTTTCGGGCCTGAATGCACTGTTACGGGGTACCGAAGTTGCAAAAATGGTTTTGCAACAAAAGCATCTGTTCTACTCCATTAGACTCAAAATGATGTTTCGAAGTGTTGCATTTCGCTAACCTTCGGCATGTAAATAACTTGTGTTTCGAGCCTGAATGCACTGTTACGGGGTACCGAAGTTGCAAAAATGGTTTTGCAACAAAAGCATCCGTTCTACTCCATCAGACTCAAAATGACGTTTGGGAGTGTTTTGGAGGATTTCGGAAACCTTCGGCATATAAATAACTTCTGTTTCGGGCCTAATGCGCTGTTACGGGGTACCGAAGTTGCAAAAATGGTTTTCCAACAAAAGCATCCGTTCTACTCCATCAGACTCAAAATGACGTTTGGGAGTGTTTTGGAGGATTTCGGAAACCTTCGGCATGTAAATAACTTGTGTTTCGGGCCTGAATGCACTGTTACGGGGTACCGAAGTTGCAAAAATGGTTTTGCAACAAAAGCATCCGTTCTACTCCATTAGACTCAAAATGATGTTTGGGAGTGTTTTGGAGGATTTCGCAAACCTTCAACATGTAAATAACATGTGTTTCCAGCCTAATGCACTGTTACGGGGTACCGAAGTTGCAAAAATGGTTTTGCAACAAAACCATCTGTTCTACTCCATTAGACCCAAAATGATGTTTGGGAGTGTTTTGGAGCATTTCGCTAACCTTCGGCATATAAATAACTTGTGTTTCGGGCCTGAATACACAGTTACGGCGTACCGAAGTTGCAAAAATGGTTTTGCAACAAAAGCATCCGTTCTACTCCATCAGACTCAAAATGACGTTTGGGAGTGTTTTGGAGGATTTCGGAAACCTTCGGCATATAAATAACTTCTGTTTCGGGCCTAATGCGCTGTTACGGGGTACCGAAGTTGCAAAAATGGTTTTGCAACAAAAGCATCCGTTCTACTCCATCAGACTCAAAATGACGTTTGGGAGTGTTTTGGAGGATTTCGGAAACCTTCGGCATGTAAATAACTTGTGTTTCGGGCCTGAATGCACTGTTACGGGGTACCGAAGTTGCAAAAATGGTTTTGCAACAAAAGCATATGTTCTACTCCATTAGACTCAAAATGATGTTTGGGAGTGTTTTGGAGGATTCCGCAAACCTTCGGCATGTAAATAACTTGTCTTTCGGGCCTGAATGCACTGTTACGGGGTACCGAAGTTGCAAAAATGGTTTTGCAACAAAAGCATCTGTTCTACTCCATTAGACTCAAAATGATGTTTCGGAGTGTTGCATTTCGCTAACCTTCGGCATGTAAATAACTTGTGTTTCGAGCCTGAATGCACTGTTACGGGGTACCGAAGTTGCAAAAATGGTTTTGCAACAAAAGCATCCGTTCTACTCCATCAGACTCAAAATGACGTTTGGGAGTGTTTTGGAGGATTTCGGAAACCTTCGGCATATAAATAACTTCTGTTTCGGGCCTAATGCGCTGTTACGGGGTACCGAAGTTGCAAAAATGGTTTTCCAACAAAAGCATCCGTTCTACTCCATCAGACTCAAAATGACGTTTGGGAGTGTTTTGGAGGATTTCGGAAACCTTCGGCATGTAAATAACTTGTGTTTCGGGCCTGAATGCACTGTTACGGGGTACCGAAGTTGCAAAAATGGTTTTGCAACAAAAGCATCCGTTCTACTCCATTAGACTCAAAATGATGTTTGGGAGTGTTTTGGAGGATTTCGCAAACCTTCAACATGTAAATAACATGTGTTTCCAGCCTAATGCACTGTTACGGGGTACCGAAGTTGCAAAAATGGTTTTGCAACAAAACCATCTGTTCTACTCCATTAGACCCAAAATGATGTTTGGGAGTGTTTTGGAGCATTTCGCTAACCTTCGGCATATAAATAACTTGTGTTTCGGGCCTGAATACACAGTTACGGCGTACCGAAGTTGCAAAAATGGTTTTGCAACAAAAGCATCCGTTCTACTCCATCAGACTCAAAATGACGTTTGGGAGTGTTTTGGAGGATTTCGGAAACCTTCGGCATATAAATAACTTCTGTTTCGGGCCTAATGCGCTGTTACGGGGTACCGAAGTTGCAAAAATGGTTTTGCAACAAAAGCATCCGTTCTACTCCATCAGACTCAAAATGACGTTTGGGAGTGTTTTGGAGGATTTCGGAAACCTTCGGCATGTAAATAACTTGTGTTTCGGGCCTGAATGCACTGTTACGGGGTACCGAAGTTGCAAAAATGGTTTTGCAACAAAAGCATATGTTCTACTCCATTAGACTCAAAATGATGTTTGGGAGTGTTTTGGAGGATTCCGCAAACCTTCGGCATGTAAATAACTTGTCTTTCGGGCCTGAATGCACTGTTACGGGGTACCGAAGTTGCAAAAATGGTTTTGCAACAAAAGCATCTGTTCTACTCCATTAGACTCAAAATGATGTTTCGGAGTGTTGCATTTCGCTAACCTTCGGCATGTAAATAACTTGTGTTTCGAGCCTGAATGCACTGTTACGGGGTACCGAAGTTGCAAAAATGGTTTTGCAACAAAAGCATCCGTTCTACTCCATCAGACTCAAAATGACGTTTGGGAGTGTTTTGGAGGATTTCGGAAACCTTCGGCATATAAATAACTTCTGTTTCGGGCCTAATGCGCTGTTACGGGGTACCGAAGTTGCAAAAATGGTTTTCCAACAAAAGCATCCGTTCTACTCCATCAGACTCAAAATGACGTTTGGGAGTGTTTTGGAGGATTTCGGAAACCTTCGGCATGTAAATAACTTGTGTTTCGGGCCTAATGCACTGTTACGGGGTACCGAAGTTGCAAAAATGGTTTTGCAACAAAAGCATATGTTCTACTCCATTAGACTCAAAATGATGCTTGGGAGTGTTTTGGAGCATTTCGGAAACCTTCGGCGTGTAAATAACTTGTGTTTCGTGCCTGAATGCACAGTTACGGGGTACCGAAGTTGCAAAAATGGTTTTGCAACAAAAGCATATGTTCTACTCCATTAGACTCAAAATGATGTTTGGGAGTGTTTTGGAGGATTCCGCAAACCTTCGGCATGTAAATAACTTGTCTTTCGGGCCTGAATGCACTGTTACGGGGTACCAAAGTTGCAAAAATTGTTTTGCAACAAAAGCATCTGTTCTACTCCATTAGACTCAAAATGATGTTTCGGAGTGTTGCATTTCGCTAACCTTCGGCATGTAAATAACTTGTGTTTCGGGCCTGAATGCACTGTTACGGGGTACCGAAGTTGCAAAAATGGTTTTGCAACAAAAGCATCCGTTCTACTCCATTAGACTCAAAATGATGTTTGGGAGTGTTTTGGAGGATTTCGCAAACCTTCAACATGTAAATAACATGTGTTTCCAGCCTAATGCACTGTTACGGGGTACCGAAGTTGCAAAAATGGTTTTGTAACAAAACTATCTGTTCTACTCCATTAGACCCAAAATGATGTTTGGGAGTGTTTTGGAGCATTTCGCTAACCTTCGGCATATAAATAACTTGTGTTTCGGGCCTGAATACACAGTTACGGCGTACCGAAGTTGCAAAAATGGTTTTGCAACAAAAGCATCCGTTCTACTCCATCAGACTCAAAATGACGTTTGGGAGTGTTTTGGAGGATTTCGGAAACCTTCGGCATATAAATAACTTCTGTTTCGGGCCTAATGCGCTGTTACGGGGTACCGAAGTTGCAAAAATGGTTTTGCAACAAAAGCATCCGTTCTACTCCATCAGACTCAAAATGACGTTTGGGAGTGTTTTGGAGGATTTAGGAAACCTTCGGCATGTAAATAACTTGTGTTTCGGGCCTGAATGCACTGTTACGGGGTACCGAAGTTGCAAAAATGGTTTTGCAACAAAAGCATATGTTCTACTCCATTAGACTCAAAATGATGTTTGGGAGTGTTTTGGAGGATTCCGCAAACCTTCGGCATGTAAATAACTTGTCTTTCGGGCCTGAATGCACTGTTACGGGGTACCGAAGTTGCAAAAATGGTTTTGCAACAAAAGCATATGTTCTACTCCATTAGACTCAAAATGATGTTTCGGAGTGTTGCATTTCGCTAACCTTCGGCATGTAAATAACTTGTGTTTCGGGCCTGAATGCACTGTTACGGGGTACCGAAGTTGCAAAAATGGTTTTGCAACAAAAGCATCCGTTCTACTCCATTAGACTCAAAATGATGTTTGGGAGTGTTTTGGAGGATTTCGACAACCTTCAACATGTAAATAACATGTGTTTCCAGCCTAATGCACTGTTACGGGGTACCGAAGTTGCAAAAATGGTTTTGCAACAAAACCATCTGTTCTACTCCATTAGACCCAAAATGATGTTTGGGAGTGTTTTGGAGCATTTCGCTAACCTTCGGCATATAAATAACTTGTGTTTCGGGCCTGAATACACAGTTACGGCGTACCGAAGTTGCAAAAATGGTTTTGCAACAAAAGCATCCGTTCTACTCCATCAGACTCAAAATGACGTTTGGGAGTGTTTTGGAGGATTTCGGAAACCTTCGGCATATAAATAACTTCTGTTTCGGGCCTAATGCGCTGTTACGGGGTACCGAAGTTGCAAAAATGGTTTTGCAACAAAAGCATCTGTTCTACTCCATCAGACTCAAAATGACGTTTGGGAGTGTTTTGGAGGATTTCGGAAACCTTCGGCATGTAAATAACTTGTGTTTCGGGCCTGAATGCACTGTTACGGGGTACCGAAGTTGCAAAAATGGTTTTGCAACAAAAGCATATGTTCTACTCCATTAGACTCAAAATGATGTTTGGGAGTGTTTTGGAGGATTCCGCAAACCTTCGGCATGTAAATAACTTGTCTTTCGGGCCTGAATGCACTGTTACGGGGTACCGAAGTTGCAAAAATGGTTTTGCAACAAAAGCATCTGTTCTACTCCATTAGACTCAAAATGATGTTTCGAAGTGTTGCATTTCGCTAACCTTCGGCATGTAAATAACTTGTGTTTCGAGCCTGAATGCACTGTTACGGGGTACCGAAGTTGCAAAAATGGTTTTCCAACAAAAGCATCCGTTCTACTCCATCAGACTCAAAATGACGTTTGGGAGTGTTTTGGAGGATTTCGGAAACCTTCGGCATATAAATAACTTCTGTTTCGGGCCTAATGCGCTGTTACGGGGTACCGAAGTTGCAAAAATGGTTTTCCAACAAAAGCATCCGTTCTACTCCATCAGACTCAAAATGACGTTTGGGAGTGTTTTGGAGGATTTCGGAAACCTTCGGCATGTAAATAACTTGTGTTTCGGGCCTAATGCACTGTTACGGGGTACCGAAGTTGCAAAAATGGTTTTGCAACAAAAGCATATGTTCTACTCCATTAGACTCAAAATGATGCTTGGGAGTGTTTTGGAGCATTTCGGAAACCTTCGGCGTGTAAATAACTTGTGTTTCGTGCCTGAATGCACAGTTACGGGGTACCGAAGTTGCAAAAATGGTTTTGCAACAAAAGCATATGTTCTACTCCATTAGACTCAAAATGATGTTTGGGAGTGTTTTGGAGGATTCCGCAAACCTTCGGCATGTAAATAACTTGTCTTTCGGGCCTGAATGCACTGTTACGGGGTACCAAAGTTGCAAAAATGGTTTTGCAACAAAAGCATCTGTTCTACTCCATTAGACTCAAAATGATGTTTCGGAGTGTTGCATTTCGCTAACCTTCGGCATGTAAATAACTTGTGTTTCGGGCCTGAATGCACTGTTACGGGGTACCGAAGTTGCAAAAATGGTTTTGCAACAAAAGCATCCGTTCTACTCCATTAGACTCAAAATGATGTTTGGGAGTGTTTTGGAGGATTTCGCAAACCTTCAACATGTAAATAACATGTGTTTCCAGCCTAATGCACTGTTACGGGGTACCGAAGTTGCAAAAATGGTTTTGCAACAAAACCATCTGTTCTACTCCATTAGACCCAAAATGATGTTTGGGAGTGTTTTGGAGCATTTCGCTAACCTTCGGCATATAAATAACTTGTGTTTCGGGCCTGAATACACAGTTACGGCGTACCGAAGTTGCAAAAATGGTTTTGCAACAAAAGCATCCGTTCTACTCCATCAGACTCAAAATGACGTTTGGGAGTGTTTTGGAGGATTTCGGAAACCTTCGGCATATAAATAACTTCTGTTTCGGGCCTAATGCGCTGTTACGGGGTACCGAAGTTGCAAAAATGGTTTTGCAACAAAAGCATCCGTTCTACTCCATCAGACTCAAAATGACGTTTGGGAGTGTTTTGGAGGATTTCGGAAACCTTCGGCATGTAAATAACTTGTGTTTCGGGCCTGAATGCACTGTTACGGGGTACCGAAGTTGCAAAAATGGTTTTGCAACAAAAGCATATGTTCTACTCCATTAGACTCAAAATGATGTTTGGGAGTGTTTTGGAGGATTCCGCAAACCTTCGGCATGTAAATAACTTGTCTTTCGGGCCTGAATGCACTGTTACGGGGTACCGAAGTTGCAAAAATGGTTTTGCAACAAAAGCATCTGTTCTACTCCATTAGACTCAAAATGATGTTTCGGAGTGTTGCATTTCGCTAACCTTCGGCATGTAAATAACTTGTGTTTCGAGCCTGAATGCACTGTTACGGGGTACCGAAGTTGCAAAAATGGTTTTGCAACAAAAGCATCCGTTCTACTCCATCAGACTCAAAATGACGTTTGGGAGTGTTTTGGAGGATTTCGGAAACCTTCGGCATATAAATAACTTCTGTTTCGGGCCTAATGCGCTGTTACGGGGTACCGAAGTTGCAAAAATGGTTTTCCAACAAAAGCATCCGTTCTACTCCATCAGACTCAAAATGACGTTTGGGAGTGTTTTGGAGGATTTCGGAAACCTTCGGCATGTAAATAACTTGTGTTTCGGGCCTAATGCACTGTTACGGGGTACCGAAGTTGCAAAAATGGTTTTGCAACAAAAGCATATGTTCTACTCCATTAGACTCAAAATGATGCTTGGGAGTGTTTTGGAGCATTTCGGAAACCTTCGGCGTGTAAATAACTTGTGTTTCGTGCCTGAATGCACAGTTACGGGGTACCGAAGTTGCAAAAATGGTTTTGCAACAAAAGCATATGTTCTACTCCATTAGACTCAAAATGATGTTTGGGAGTGTTTTGGAGGATTCCGCAAACCTTCGGCATGTAAATAACTTGTCTTTCGGGCCTGAATGCACTGTTACGGGGTACCAAAGTTGCAAAAATTGTTTTGCAACAAAAGCATCTGTTCTACTCCATTAGACTCAAAATGATGTTTCGGAGTGTTGCATTTCGCTAACCTTCGGCATGTGAATAACTTGTGTTTCGGGCCTGAATGCACTGTTACGGGGTACCGAAGTTGCAAAAATGGTTTTGCAACAAAAGCATCCGTTCTACTCCATTAGACTCAAAATGATGTTTGGGAGTGTTTTGGAGGATTTCGCAAACCTTCAACATGTAAATAACATGTGTTTCCAGCCTAATGCACTGTTACGGGGTACCGAAGTTGCAAAAATGGTTTTGTAACAAAACTATCTGTTCTACTCCATTAGACCCAAAATGATGTTTGGGAGTGTTTTGGAGCATTTCGCTAACCTTCGGCATATAAATAACTTGTGTTTCGGGCCTGAATACACAGTTACGGCGTACCGAAGTTGCAAAAATGGTTTTGCAACAAAAGCATCCGTTCTACTCCATCAGACTCAAAATGACGTTTGGGAGTGTTTTGGAGGATTTCGGAAACCTTCGGCATATAAATAACTTCTGTTTCGGGCCTAATGCGCTGTTACGGGGTACCGAAGTTGCAAAAATGGTTTTGCAACAAAAGCATCCGTTCTACTCCATCAGACTCAAAATGACGTTTGGGAGTGTTTTGGAGGATTTAGGAAACCTTCGGCATGTAAATAACTTGTGTTTCGGGCCTGAATGCACTGTTACGGGGTACCGAAGTTGCAAAAATGGTTTTGCAACAAAAGCATATGTTCTACTCCATTAGACTCAAAATGATGTTTGGGAGTGTTTTGGAGGATTCCGCAAACCTTCGGCATGTAAATAACTTGTCTTTCGGGCCTGAATGCACTGTTACGGGGTACCGAAGTTGCAAAAATGGTTTTGCAACAAAAGCATATGTTCTACTCCATTAGACTCAAAATGATGTTTCGGAGTGTTGCATTTCGCTAACCTTCGGCATGTAAATAACTTGTGTTTCGGGCCTGAATGCACTGTTACGGGGTACCGAAGTTGCAAAAATGGTTTTGCAACAAAAGCATCCGTTCTACTCCATTAGACTCAAAATGATGTTTGGGAGTGTTTTGGAGGATTTCGCAAACCTTCAACATGTAAATAACATGTGTTTCCAGCCTAATGCACTGTTACGGGGTACCGAAGTTGCAAAAATGGTTTTGCAACAAAACCATCTGTTCTACTCCATTAGACCCAAAATGATGTTTGGGAGTGTTTTGGAGCATTTCGCTAACCTTCGGCATATAAATAACTTGTGTTTCGGGCCTGAATACACAGTTACGGCGTACCGAAGTTGCAAAAATGGTTTTGCAACAAAAGCATCCGTTCTACTCCATCAGACTCAAAATGACGTTTGGGAGTGTTTTGGAGGATTTCGGAAACCTTCGGCATATAAATAACTTCTGTTTCGGGCCTAATGCGCTGTTACGGGGTACCGAAGTTGCAAAAATGGTTTTGCAACAAAAGCATCCGTTCTACTCCATCAGACTCAAAATGACGTTTGGGAGTGTTTTGGAGGATTTCGGAAACCTTCGGCATGTAAATAACTCGTGTTTCGGGCCTGAATGCACTGTTACGGGGTACCGAAGTTGCAAAAATGGTTTTGCAACAAAAGCATATGTTCTACTCCATTAGACTCAAAATGATGTTTGGGAGTGTTTTGGAGGATTCCGCAAACCTTCGGCATGTAAATAACTTGTCTTTCGGGCCTGAATGCACTGTTACGGGGTACCGAAGTTGCAAAAATGGTTTTGCAACAAAAGCATCTGTTCTACTCCATTAGACTCAAAATGATGTTTCGGAGTGTTGCATTTCGCTAACCTTCGGCATGTAAATAACTTGTGTTTCGAGCCTGAATGCACTGTTACGGGGTACCGAAGTTGCAAAAATGGTTTTGCAACAAAAGCATCCGTTCTACTCCATCAGACTCAAAATGACGTTTGGGAGTGTTTTGGAGGATTTCGGAATCCTTCGGCATATAAATAACTTCTGTTTCGGGCCTAATGCGCTGTTACGGGGTACCGAAGTTGCAAAAATGGTTTTCCAACAAAAGCATCCGTTCTACTCCATCAGACTCAAAATGACGTTTGGGAGTGTTTTGGAGGATTTCGGAAACCTTCGGCATGTAAATAACTTGTGTTTCGGGCCTAATGCACTGTTACGGGGTACCGAAGTTGCAAAAATGGTTTTGCAACAAAAGCATATGTTCTACTCCATTAGACTCAAAATGATGCTTGGGAGTGTTTTGGAGCATTTCGAAAACCTTCGGCGTGTAAATAACTTGTGTTTCGTGCCTGAATGCACAGTTACGGGGTACCGAAGTTGCAAAAATGGTTTTGCAACAAAAGCATATGTTCTACTCCATTAGACTCAAAATGATGTTTGGGAGTGTTTTGGAGGATTCCGCAAACCTTCGGCATGTAAATAACTTGTCTTTCGGGCCTGAATGCACTGTTACGGGGTACCAAAGTTGCAAAAATGGTTTTGCAACAAAAGCATCTGTTCTACTCCATTAGACTCAAAATGATGTTTCGGAGTGTTGCATTTCGCTAACCTTCGGCATGTAAATAACTTGTGTTTCGGGCCTGAATGCACTGTTACGGGGTACCGAAGTTGCAAAAATGGTTTTGCAACAAAAGCATCCGTTCTACTCCATTAGACTCAAAATGATGTTTGGGAGTGTTTTGGAGGATTTCGCAAACCTTCAACATGTAAATAACATGTGTTTCCAGCCTAATGCACTGTTACGGGGTACCGAAGTTGCAAAAATGGTTTTGTAACAAAACTATCTGTTCTACTCCATTAGACCCAAAATGATGTTTGGGAGTGTTTTGGAGCATTTCGCTAACCTTCGGCATATAAATAACTTGTGTTTCGGGCCTGAATACACAGTTACGGCGTACCGAAGTTGCAAAAATGGTTTTGCAACAAAAGCATCCGTTCTACTCCATCAGACTCAAAATGACGTTTGGGAGTGTTTTGGAGGATTTCGGAAACCTTCGGCATATAAATAACTTCTGTTTCGGGCCTAATGCGCTGTTACGGGGTACCGAAGTTGCAAAAATGGTTTTGCAACAAAAGCATCCGTTCTACTCCATCAGACTCAAAATGACGTTTGGGAGTGTTTTGGAGGATTTAGGAAACCTTCGGCATGTAAATAACTTGTGTTTCGGGCCTGAATGCACTGTTACGGGGTACCGAAGTTGCAAAAATGGTTTTGCAACAAAAGCATATGTTCTACTCCATTAGACTCAAAATGATGTTTGGGAGTGTTTTGGAGGATTCCGCAAACCTTCGGCATGTAAATAACTTGTCTTTCGGGCCTGAATGCACTGTTACGGGGTACCGAAGTTGCAAAAATGGTTTTGCAACAAAAGCATATGTTCTACTCCATTAGACTCAAAATGATGTTTCGGAGTGTTGCATTTCGCTAACCTTCGGCATGTAAATAACTTGTGTTTCGGGCCTGAATGCACTGTTACGGGGTACCGAAGTTGCAAAAATGGTTTTGCAACAAAAGCATCCGTTCTACTCCATTAGACTCAAAATGATGTTTGGGAGTGTTTTGGAGGATTTCGCAAACCTTCAACATGTAAATAACATGTGTTTCCAGCCTAATGCACTGTTACGGGGTACCGAAGTTGCAAAAATGGTTTTGCAACAAAACCATCTGTTCTACTCCATTAGACCCAAAATGATGTTTGGGAGTGTTTTGGAGCATTTCGCTAACCTTCGGCATATAAATAACTTGTGTTTCGGGCCTGAATACACAGTTACGGCGTACCGAAGTTGCAAAAATGGTTTTGCAACAAAAGCATCCGTTCTACTCCATCAGACTCAAAATGACGTTTGGGAGTGTTTTGGAGGATTTCGGAAACCTTCGGCATATAAATAACTTCTGTTTCGGGCCTAATGCGCTGTTACGGGGTACCGAAGTTGCAAAAATGGTTTTGCAACAAAAGCATCCGTTCTACTCCATCAGACTCAAAATGACGTTTGGGAGTGTTTTGGAGGATTTCGGAAACCTTCGGCATGTAAATAACTCGTGTTTCGGGCCTGAATGCACTGTTACGGGGTACCGAAGTTGCAAAAATGGTTTTGCAACAAAAGCATATGTTCTACTCCATTAGACTCAAAATGATGTTTGGGAGTGTTTTGGAGGATTCCGCAAACCTTCGGCATGTAAATAACTTGTCTTTCGGGCCTGAATGCACTGTTACGGGGTACCGAAGTTGCAAAAATGGTTTTGCAACAAAAGCATCTGTTCTACTCCATTAGACTCAAAATGATGTTTCGGAGTGTTGCATTTCGCTAACCTTCGGCATGTAAATAACTTGTGTTTCGAGCCTGAATGCACTGTTACGGGGTACCGAAGTTGCAAAAATGGTTTTGCAACAAAAGCATCCGTTCTACTCCATCAGACTCAAAATGACGTTTGGGAGTGTTTTGGAGGATTTCGGAAACCTTCGGCATATAAATAACTTCTGTTTCGGGCCTAATGCGCTGTTACGGGGTACCGAAGTTGCAAAAATGGTTTTCCAACAAAAGCATCCGTTCTACTCCATCAGACTCAAAATGACGTTTGGGAGTGTTTTGGAGGATTTCGGAAACCTTCGGCATGTAAATAACTTGTGTTTCGGGCCTAATGCACTGTTACGGGGTACCGAAGTTGCAAAAATGGTTTTGCAACAAAAGCATATGTTCTACTCCATTAGACTCAAAATGATGCTTGGGAGTGTTTTGGAGCATTTCGAAAACCTTCGGCGTGTAAATAACTTGTGTTTCGTGCCTGAATGCACAGTTACGGGGTACCGAAGTTGCAAAAATGGTTTTGCAACAAAAGCATATGTTCTACTCCATTAGACTCAAAATGATGTTTGGGAGTGTTTTGGAGGATTCCGCAAACCTTCGGCATGTAAATAACTTGTCTTTCGGGCCTGAATGCACTGTTACGGGGTACCAAAGTTGCAAAAATGGTTTTGCAACAAAAGCATCTGTTCTACTCCATTAGACTCAAAATGATGTTTCGGAGTGTTGCATTTCGCTAACCTTTGGCATGTAAATAACTTGTGTTTCGGGCCTGAATGCACTGTTACGGGGTACCGAAGTTGCAAAAATGGTTTTGCAACAAAAGCATCCGTTCTACTCCATTAGACTCAAAATGATGTTTGGGAGTGTTTTGGAGGATTTCGCAAACCTTCAACATGTAAATAACATGTGTTTCCAGCCTAATGCACTGTTACGGGGTACCGAAGTTGCAAAAATGGTTTTGCAACAAAACCATCTGTTCTACTCCATTAGACCCAAAATGATGTTTGGGAGTGTTTTGGAGCATTTCGCTAACCTTCGGCATATAAATAACTTGTGTTTCGGGCCTGAATACACAGTTACGGCGTACCGAAGTTGCAAAAATGGTTTTGCAACAAAAGCATCCGTTCTACTCCATCAGACTCAAAATGACGTTTGGGAGTGTTTTGGAGGATTTCGGAAACCTTCGGCATATAAATAACTTCTGTTTCGGGCCTAATGCGCTGTTACGGGGTACCGAAGTTGCAAAAATGGTTTTGCAACAAAAGCATCCGTTCTACTCCATCAGACTCAAAATGACGTTTGGGAGTGTTTTGGAGGATTTCGGAAACCTTCGGCATGTAAATAACTTGTGTTTCGGGCCTGAATGCACTGTTACGGGGTACCGAAGTTGCAAAAATGGTTTTGCAACAAAAGCATATGTTCTACTCCATTAGACTCAAAATGATGTTTGGGAGTGTTTTGGAGGATTCCGCAAACCTTCGGCATGTAAATAACTTGTCTTTCGGGCCTGAATGCACTGTTACGGGGTACCGAAGTTGCAAAAATGGTTTTGCAACAAAAGCATCTGTTCTACTCCATTAGACTCAAAATGATGTTTCGGAGTGTTGCATTTCGCTAACCTTCGGCATGTAAATAACTTGTGTTTCGAGCCTGAATGCACTGTTACGGGGTACCGAAGTTGCAAAAATGGTTTTGCAACAAAAGCATCCGTTCTACTCCATCAGACTCAAAATGACGTTTGGGAGTGTTTTGGAGGATTTCGGAAACCTTCGGCATATAAATAACTTCTGTTTCGGGCCTAATGCGCTGTTACGGGGTACCGAAGTTGCAAAAATGGTTTTCCAACAAAAGCATCCGTTCTACTCCATCAGACTCAAAATGACGTTTGGGAGTGTTTTGGAGGATTTCGGAAACCTTCGGCATGTAAATAACTTGTGTTTCGGGCCTGAATGCACTGTTACGGGGTACCGAAGTTGCAAAAATGGTTTTGCAACAAAAGCATATGTTCTACTCCATTAGACTCAAAATGATGTTTGGGAGTGTTTTGGAGGATTCCGCAAACCTTCGGCATGTAAATAACTTGTCTTTCGGGCCTGAATGCACTGTTACGGGGTACCGAAGTTGCAAAAATGGTTTTGCAACAAAAGCATCTGTTCTACTCCATTAGACTCAAAATGATGTTTCGGAGTGTTGCATTTCGCTAACCTTCGGCATGTAAATAACTTGTGTTTCGAGCCTGAATGCACTGTTACGGGGTACCGAAGTTGCAAAAATGGTTTTGCAACAAAAGCATCCGTTCTACTCCATCAGACTCAAAATGACGTTTGGGAGTGTTTTGGAGGATTTCGGAAACCTTCGGCATATAAATAACTTCTGTTTCGGGCCTAATGCGCTGTTACGGGGTACCGAAGTTGCAAAAATGGTTTTCCAACAAAAGCATCCGTTCTACTCCATCAGACTCAAAATGACGTTTGGGAGTGTTTTGGAGGATTTCGGAAACCTTCGGCATGTAAATAACTTGTGTTTCGGGCCTGAATGCACTGTTACGGGGTACCGAAGTTGCAAAAATGGTTTTGCAACAAAAGCATATGTTCTACTCCATTAGACTGAAAATGATGCTTGGGAGTGTTTTGGAGCATTTCGCAAACCTTCGGCATGTAAATAACTTGTGTTTCAGGGCTGAATGCACAGTTACGGCGTACCGAAGTTGCAAAAATGGTTTTGCAACAAAAGCATCCGTTCTACTCCATCAGACTCAAAATGACGTTTGGGAGTGTTTTGGAGGATTTCGGAAACCTTCGGCATATAAATAACTTCTGTTTCGGGCCTAATGCGCTGTTACGGGGTACCGAAGTTGCAAAAATGGTTTTGCAACAAAAGCATCCGTTCTACTCCATCAGACTCAAAATGACGTTTGGGAGTGTTTTGGAGGATTTCGGAAACCTTCGGCATGTAAATAACTTGTGTTTCGGGCCTGAATGCACTGTTACGGGGTACCGAAGTTGCAAAAATGGTTTTGCAACAAAAGCATATGTTCTACTCCATTAGACTCAAAATGATGTTTGGGAGTGTTTTGGAGGATTCCGCAAACCTTCGGCATGTAAATAACTTGTCTTTCGGGCCTGAATGCACTGTTACGGGGTACCGAAGTTGCAAAAATGGTTTTGCAACAAAAGCATCTGTTCTACTCCATTAGACTCAAAATGATGTTTCGGAGTGTTGCATTTCGCTAACCTTCGGCATGTAAATAACTTGTGTTTCGAGCCTGAATGCACTGTTACGGGGTACCGAAGTTGCAAAAATGGTTTTGCAACAAAAGCATCCGTTCTACTCCATCAGACTCAAAATGTCGTTTGGGAGTGTTTTGGAGGATTTCGGAAACCTTCGGCATATAAATAACTTCTGTTTCGGGCCTAATGCGCTGTTACGGGGTACCGAAGTTGCAAAAATGGTTTTCCAACAAAAGCATCCGTTCTACTCCATCAGACTCAAAATGACGTTTGGGAGTGTTTTGGAGGATTTCGGAAACCTTCGGCATGTAAATAACTTGTGTTTCGGGCCTGAATGCACTGTTACGGGGTACCGAAGTTGCAAAAATGGTTTTGCAACAAAAGCATATGTTCTACTCCATTAGACTGAAAATGATGCTTGGGAGTGTTTTGGAGCATTTCGCAAACCTTCGGCATGTAAATAACTTGTGTTTCAGGGCTGAATGCACAGTTACGGCGTACCGAAGTTGCAAAAATGGTTTTGCAACAAAAGCATCCGTTCTACTCCATCAGACTCAAAATGACGTTTGGGAGTGTTTTGGAGGATTTCGGAAACCTTCGGCATATAAATAACTTCTGTTTCGGGCCTAATGCGCTGTTACGGGGTACCGAAGTTGCAAAAATGGTTTTGCAACAAAAGCATCCGTTCTACTCCATCAGACTCAAAATGACGTTTGGGAGTGTTTTGGAGGATTTCGGAAACCTTCGGCATGTAAATAACTTGTGTTTCGGGCCTGAATGCACTGTTACGGGGTACCGAAGTTGCAAAAATGGTTTTGCAACAAAAGCATATGTTCTACTCCATTAGACTCAAAATGATGTTTGGGAGTGTTTTGGAGGATTCCGCAAACCTTCGGCATGTAAATAACTTGTCTTTCGGGCCAGAATGCACTGTTACGGGGTACCGAAGTTGCAAAAATGGTTTTGCAACAAAAGCATCTGTTCTACTCCATTAGACTCAAAATGATGTTTCGGAGTGTTGCATTTCGCTAACCTTCGGCATGTAAATAACTTGTGTTTCGAGCCTGAATGCACTGTTACGGGGTACCGAAGTTGCAAAAATGGTTTTGCAACAAAAGCATCCGTTCTACTCCATCAGACTCAAAATGACATTTGGGAGTGTTTTGGAGGATTTCGGAAACCTTCGGCATATAAATAACTTCTGTTTCGGGCCAAATGCGCTGTTACGGGGTACCGAAGTTGCAAAAATGGTTTTGCAACAAAAGCATCCGTTCTACTCCATCAGACTCAAAATGACGTTTGGGAGTGTTTTGGAGGATTTCGGAAACCTTCGGCATGTAAATAACTTGTGTTTCGGGCCTGAATGCACTGTTACGGGGTACCGAAGTTGCAAAAATGGTTTTGCAACAAAAGCATATGTTCTACTCCATTAGACTGAAAATGATGCTTGGGTGTGTTTCGGAGCATTTCGCAAACCTTCGGCATGTAAATAACTTGTGTTTCAGGGCTGAATGCACAGTTACGGCGTACCGAAGTTGCAAAAATGGTTTTGCAACAAAAGCATCCGTTCTACTCCATTAGACTCAAAATGATGTTTCGGAGTGTTTTGGAGGATTCCGCAAACCTTCGGCACATAAATAACTTGTCTTTCGGGCCTGAATGCACTGTTACGGGGTACCAAAGTTGCAAAAATGGTTTTGCAACAAAAGCATCTGTTCTACTCCACTAGACTCAAAATGATGTTTGCTAGTGTTTTAGAGGATTACGCAAACCATAGGCATGTAATTAACTAGTGTTTCGGGCCTAATGCACTGTTACAGGGTACCGAAGTTGCAAAAATGGTTTTGCAACAAAAGCATATGTTCTACTCCATTAGACTCAAAATGATGCTTGGGAGTGTTTTGGAGCATTTCGGAAACCTTCGGCGTGTAAATAACTTGTGTTTCGGGCCTGAATGCACTGTTACGGGGTACCGAAGTTGCAAAAATGGTTTTGCAACAAAAGCATCCGTTCTACTCCATCAGACTCAAAATGACGTTTGGGAGTGTTTTGGAGGATTTCGAAAACCTACGGCATATAAATAACTTCTGTTTCGGGCCTAATGCGCTGTTACGGGGTACCGAAGTTGCAAAAATGGTTTTCCAACAAAAGCATCCGTTCTACTCCATTAGACTCAAAATGATGTTTGGGAGTGTTTTGGAGGATTCCGCAAACCTTCGGCATGTAAATAACTTGTCTTTCGGGCCTGAATGCACTGTTACGGGGTACCGAAGTTGCAAAAATGGTTTTGCAACAAAAGCATCTGTTCTACTCCATTAGACTCAAAATGATGTTTCGGAGTGTTGCATTTCGCTAACCTTTGGCATGTAAATAACTTGTGTTTCGAGCCTGAATGCACTGTTACGGGGTACCGAAGTTGCAAAAATGGTTTTGCAACAAAAGCATCCGTTCTACTCCATCAGACTCAAAATGACGTTTGGGAGTGTTTTGGAGGATTTCGGAAACCTTCGGCATATAAATAACTTCTGTTTCGGGCCTAATGCGCTGTTACGGGGTACCGAAGTTGCAAAAATGGTTTTCCAACAAAAGCATCCGTTCTACTCCATCAGACTCAAAATGACGTTTGGGAGTGTTTTGGAGGATTTCGGAAACCTTCGGCATGTAAATAACTTGTGTTTCGGGCCTGAATGCACTGTTACGGGGTACCGAAGTTGCAAAAATGGTTTTGCAACAAAAGCATATGTTCTACTCCATTAGACTGAAAATGATGCTTGGGAGTGTTTTGGAGCATTTCGCAAACCTTCGGCATGTAAATAACTTGTGTTTCAGGGCTGAATGCACAGTTACGGCGTACCGAAGTTGCAAAAATGGTTTTGCAACAAAAGCATCCGTTCTACTCCATCAGACTCAAAATGACGTTTGGGAGTGTTTTGGAGGATTTCGGAAACCTTCGGCATATAAATAACTTCTGTTTCGGGCCTAATGCGCTGTTACGGGGTACCGAAGTTGCAAAAATGGTTTTGCAACAAAAGCATCCGTTCTACTCCATCAGACTCAAAATGACGTTTGGGAGTGTTTTGGAGGATTTCGGAAACCTTCGGCATGTAAATAACTTGTGTTTCGGGCCTGAATGCACTGTTACGGGGTACCGAAGTTGCAAAAATGGTTTTGCAACAAAAGCATATGTTCTACTCCATTAGACTCAAAATGATGTTTGGGAGTGTTTTGGAGGATTCCGCAAACCTTCGGCATGTAAATAACTTGTCTTTCGGGCCTGAATGCACTGTTACGGGGTACCGAAGTTGCAAAAATGGTTTTGCAACAAAAGCATCTGTTCTACTCCATTAGACTCAAAATGATGTTTCGGAGTGTTGCATTTCGCTAACCTTCGGCATGTAAATAACTTGTGTTTCGAGCCTGAATGCACTGTTACGGGGTACCGAAGTTGCAAAAATGGTTTTGCAACAAAAGCATCCGTTCTACTCCATCAGACTCAAAATGACGTTTGGGAGTGTTTTGGAGGATTTCGGAAACCTTCGGCATATAAATAACTTCTGTTTCGGGCCAAATGCGCTGTTACGGGGTACCGAAGTTGCAAAAATGGTTTTGCAACAAAAGCATCCGTTCTACTCCATCAGACTCAAAATGACGTTTGGGAGTGTTTTGGAGGATTTCGGAAACCTTCGGCATGTAAATAACTTGTGTTTCGGGCCTGAATGCACTGTTACGGGGTACCGAAGTTGCAAAAATGGTTTTGCAACAAAAGCATATGTTCTACTCCATTAGACTGAAAATGATGCTTGGGTGTGTTTCGGAGCATTTCGCAAACCTTCGGCATGTAAATAACTTGTGTTTCAGGGCTGAATGCACAGTTACGGCGTACCGAAGTTGCAAAAATGGTTTTGCAACAAAAGCATCCGTTCTACTCCATTAGACTCAAAATGATGTTTCGGAGTGTTTTGGAGGATTCCGCAAACCTTCGGCACATAAATATCTTGTCTTTCGGGCCTGAATGCACTGTTACGGGGTACCAAAGTTGCAAAAATGGTTTTGCAACAAAAGCATCTGTTCTACTCCACTAGACTCAAAATGATGTTTTGCTAGTGTTTTAGAGGATTACGCAAACCATAGGCATGTAATTAACTAGTGTTTCGGGCCTAATGCACTGTTACAGGGTACCGAAGTTGCAAAAATGGTTTTGCAACAAAAGCATATGTTCTACTCCATTAGACTCAAAATGATGCTTGGGAGTGTTTTGGAGCATTTCGGAAACCTTCGGCGTGTAAATAACTTGTGTTTCGGGCCTGAATGCACTGTTACGGGGTACCGAAGTTGCAAAAATGGTTTTGCAACAAAAGCATCCGTTCTACTCCATCAGACTCAAAATGACGTTTGGGAGTGTTTTGGAGGATTTCGGAAACCTTCGGCATATAAATAACTTCTGTTTCGGGCCTAATGCGCTGTTACGGGGTACCGAAGTTGCAAAAATGGTTTTCCAACAAAAGCATCCGTTCTACTCCATCAGACTCAAAATGACGTTTGGGAGTGTTTTGGAGGATTTCGGAAACCTTCGGCATGTAAATAACTTGTGTTTCGGGCCTGAATGCACTGTTACGGGGTACCGAAGTTGCAAAAATGGTTTTGCAACAAAAGCATATGTTCTACTCCATTAGACTGAAAATGATGCTTGGGAGTGTTTTGGAGCATTTCGCAAACCTTCGGCATGTAAATAACTTGTGTTTCAGGGCTGAATGCACAGTTACGGCGTACCGAAGTTGCAAAAATGGTTTTGCAACAAAAGCATCCGTTCTACTCCATCAGACTCAAAATGACGTTTGGGAGTGTTTTGGAGGATTTCGGAAACCTTCGGCATATAAATAACTTCTGTTTCGGGCCTAATGCGCTGTTACGGGGTACCGAAGTTGCAAAAATGGTTTTGCAACAAAAGCATCCGTTCTACTCCATCAGACTCAAAATGACGTTTGGGAGTGTTTTGGAGGATTTCGGAAACCTTCGGCAGGTAAAGAACTTGTGTTTCGGGCCTGAATGCACTGTTACGGGGTACCGAAGTTGCAAAAATGGTTTTGCAACAAAAGCATATGTTCTACTCCATTAGACTCAAAATGATGTTTGGGAGTGTTTTGGAGGATTCCGCAAACCTTCGGCATGTAAATAACTTGTCTTTCGGGCCTGAATGCACTGTTACGGGGTACCGAAGTTGCAAAAATGGTTTTGCAACAAAAGCATATGTTCTACTCCATTAGACTGAAAATGATGCTTGGGAGTGTTTTGGAGCATTTCGCAAACCTTCGGCATGTAAATACTTGTGTTTCAGGGCTGAATGCACTGTTACGGGGTACCGAAGTTGCAAAAATGGTTTTGCAACAAAAGCATCTGTTCTACTCCATTAGACTCAAAATGATGTTTCGGAGTGTTGCATTTCGCTAACCTTCAGCATGTAAATAACTTGTGTTTCGGGCCTGAATGCACTGTTACGGGGTTCCGAAGTTGCAAAAATGGTTTTGCAACAAAAGCATCCGTTCTACTCCATTAGACTCAAAATGATGTTTGGGAGTGTTTTGGAGGATTTCGCAAACCTTCAACATGTAAATAACTTGTGTTTCCGGCCTAATGCACTGTTACGGGGTACCGAAGTTGCAAAAATGGTTTGGCAACAAAACCATCTGTTCTACTCCATTAGACCCAAAATGATGTTTGGGAGTGTTTTGGAGCATTTCGCTAACCTTCAGCATATAAATAACTTGTGTTTCGGGCCTGAATGCACTGTTACGGGGTACCGAAGTTGCAAAAATGGTTTTGCAACAAAAGCATATGTTCTACTCCATTAGACTCAAAATGATGTTTGGGAGTGTTTTGGAGCATTTCGGAAACCTTCGGCATGTAAATAACTTGTGTTTCGGGCCTAATGCACTGTTACGGGGTACCGAAGTTGCAAAAATGGTTTTGCAACAAAAGCATATGTTCTACTCCATTAGACTCAAAATGATGCTTGGGAGTATTTTGGAGCATTTCGGAAACCTTCGGCATGTAAATAACTTGTGTTTCAGGCCTGAATGCACAGTTACGGGGTACCGAAGTTGCAAAAATGGTTTTGCAACAAAAGCATATGTTCTACTCCATTAGACTCAAAATGATGTTTGGGAGTGTTTTGGAGGATTCTGCAAACCTTCGGCATGTAAATAACTTGTCTTTCGGGCCTGAATGCACTGTTACGGGGTACCAAAGTTGCAAAAATGGTTTTGCAACAATAGCATCTGTTCTACTCCACTAGACTCAAAATGATGTTTGCGACTGTTTTAGAGGATTTCGCAAACTATCGGCATGTAAATAACTTGTGTTTCGGGCATAATGCACTGTTGCGGGGTACCGAAGTTGCAAAAATGGTTTTGCAACAAAAGCATATGTTCTACTCCATTAGACTCAAAATGATGCTTGGGAGTGTTTTGGAGGATTTCGCAAATCTTCAACATGTAAATAACATGTGTTTCCTGCCTAATGCACTGTTACGGGGTACCGAAGTTGCAAAAATGGTTTTGCAACAAAACCATCTGTTCTACTCCATTAGACCCAAAATGATGTTTGGGAGTGTTTTGGAGCATTTCGCTAACCTTCGGCATATAAATAACTTGTGTTTCGGGCCTGAATACACAGTTACGGCGTACCGAAGTTGCAAAAATGGTTTTGCAACAAAAGCATCCATTCTACTCCATCAGACTCAAAATGACGTTTGGGAGTGTTTTGGAGGATTTTGGAAACCTTCGGCATATAAATAACTTCTGTTTCGGGCCTAATGCGCTGTTACGGGGTACCGAAGTTGCAAAAATGGTTTTGCAACAAAAGCATCCGTTCTACTCCATCAGACTCAAAATGACGTTTGGGAGTGTTTTGGAGGATTTCAGAAACCTTCGGCTTGTAAATAACTTGTGTTTCGGGCCTGAATGCACTGTTACGGGGTACCGAAGTTGCAAAAATGGTTTTGCAATAAAAGCATATGTTCTACTCCATTAGACTGAAAATGATGCTTGGGAGTGTTTTGGAGGATTTCGCAAACCTTCAACATGTAAATAACATGTGTTTCCGGCCTAATGCACTGTTACGGGTACCGAAGTTGCAAAAATGGTTTTGCAACAAAAGCATATGTTCTACTCCATTAGACTGAAAATGATGCTTGGGAGTGTTTTGGAGCATTTCGCAAACCTTCGGCATGTAAATAACTTGTGTTTCAGGGCCGAATGCACAGTTACGGTGTACAGAAGTTGCAAAAATGGTTCTGCAACAAAAGCATCCGTTCTACTCCATTAGAATCAAAATGATGTTTGGGAGTGTTTTGGAGCATTTTGCTAACCTTCGGCATGTAAATAACTTGTGTTCCGGGCCTGAATGCACTGTTACGGGGTACCAAAGTTGCAAAAATGGTTTTGCAACAAAAGCATCTGTTCTACTCCACTAGACTCAAAATGATGTTTGCTAGTGTTTTAGAGGATTTCGCAAACCATCAGCATGTAATTAACTTGTGTTTCGGGCCTAATGCACTGTTACGGGGTACCGAAGTTGCAAAAATGGTTTTTGAAACAAAAGCATATGTTCTACTCCATTAGACTCAAAATGATGCTTGGGAGTATTTTGGAGCATTTCGGAAACCTTCGGCATGTAAATAACTTGTGTTTCAGGCCTGAATGCACAGTTACGGGGTACCGAAGTTGCAAAAATGGTTTTGCAACAAAAGCATATGTTCTACTCCATTAGACTCAAAATGATGTTTGGGAGTGTTTTGGAGGATTCCGCAAACCTTCGGCATGTAAATAACTTGTCTTTCGGGCCTGAATGCACTGTTACGGGGTACCAAAGTTGCAAAAATGGTTTTGCAACAAAAGCATCTGTTCTACTCCACTAGACTCAAAATGATGTTTGCGAGTGTTTTAGAGGATTTCGCAAACCATCGGCATGTAAATAACTTGTGTTTCGGGCATAATGCACTGTTGCGGGGTACCGAAGTTGCAAAAATGGTTTTGCAACAAAAGCATATGTTCTACTCCATTAGACTCAAAATGATGCTTGGGAGTGTTTTGGAGCATTTCGGAAACCTTCGGCATGTAAATAACTTGTGTTTCGGGCCTGAATGCACAGTTACAGGGTACCGAAGTTGCAAAAATGGTTTTGCAACGAAAGCATATGTTCCACTCCATTAGACTGAAAATGATGCTTGGGAGTGTTTTGGAACATTTCGCAAACCTTCGGCATGTAAATTACTTGTGTTTCAGGTCTGAAAGCACAGTTACGGGGTACCGAAGTTGCAAAAATGGTTTTGCAACAAAAGCATCTGTTCTACTTCATTAGACTCAAAATGACGTTTGGGAGTGTTTTGGAGGATTTCAGAAACCTTCGGCATGTAAATAACTTGTGTTTCGGGCCTGAATGCACTGTTACGGGGTACCGAAGTTGCAAAAATGGTTTTGCAACAAAAGCATATGTTCTACTCCATTAGACTCAAAATGATGTTTGGGAGTCTTTTGGTGGATTTCGCAAACCTTCGGCACGCAATAACTTGTGTTTCGGGCCTAATGCAATGTTACGGGGTACCGAAGTTGCAAAAATGGTTTTGCAACAAAAGCATATGTTCCACTCCATTAGACTGAAAATGATGCTTGGGAGTGTTTTGGAGCATTTCGCAAAACTTCGGCATGTAAATAACTTGTGTTTCAGGTCTGAAAGCACAGTTACGGGGTACCGAAGTTGCAAAAATGGTTTTGCAACAAAAGCATATGTTCTACTTCATTAGACTCAAAATGATGTTTCGGAGTGTTTTGGAGGATTTCGCAAACCTTCGGCATGTAAATAACTTGTGTTTCGGGCCTAATGCACTGTTACGGGATACCGAAGTTGCAAAAATGGTTTTGCAACAAAAGCATCTGTTTTACTCCATTAGACTCAAAATGATGTTTGGGAGTCTTTTGGTGGATTTCGCAAACCTTCGGCACGTAATAACTTGTGTTTCGGGCCTAATGCAACGTTACGGGGTACCGAAGTTGGAAAAATGGTTTTCCAACAAAAGCATCTGTTCTACTCCATTAGAGTCAAAATGATGTTTCGGAGTGTTGCATTTCGCTAACCTTCGGCATGTAAATAACTTGTGTTTCGGGCCTGAATGCACTGTTCCGGGGTACCGAAGTTGCAAAAATGGTTTTGCAACAAAAGCATCCGTTCTACTCCATTAGACTCAAAATGATGTTTGGGAGTGTTTTAGAGGATTTCGCAAACCTTCGACATGTAAATAACTTGTGTTTCGGGCCTGAATGCACTGTTACAGGGTACCGAAGTTGCAAAAATGGTTTTGCAACAAAAGCATCCGTTCTACTCCATTAGACTCAAAATGATGTTTGGGAGTGTTTTGGAGGATTTCGCAAACCTTCGACATGTAAATAACTTGTGTTTTGGGGCCTAATGCACTATTACGGGGTACCGAAGTTGCAAAAATGGTTTTGCAACAAAACCATCTGTTCTACTCCATTAGACCCAAAATGATGTTTGGGAGTGTTTTGGAGCATTTCGCTAACCTTCAGCATATAAATAACTTGTGTTTTGGGCCTGAATACACAGTTACGGCATACCGAAGTTGCAAAAATGGTTTTGCAACAATAGCATCCGTTCTACTCCATTAGACTTAAAATGATGTTTGGGAGTGTTTTGGAGGATTCCGCAAACCTTCGGCATGTAAATAACTTGTCTTTCGGGCTTGAATGCACTGTTACGGGGTACCAAAGTTGAAAAATGGTTTTGCAACAAAAGCATCTGTTCTACTCCATTAGACTCAAAATGATGTTTCGGAGTGTTGCATTTCGCTAACCTTCGGCATGTAAATAACTTGTGTTTCGGGCCTGAATGCACTGTTACGGTGTACCGAAGTTGCAAAAATGGTTTTGCAACAAAAGCATCCTTTCTACTCCATTAGACTCAAAATGATGTTTGGGAGTGTTTTGGAGGATTTCGCAAACCTTCAACATGTAAATAACATGTGTTTCCGGCCTAATGCACTGTTACGGGGTACCGAAGTTGCAAAAATGGTTTGGCATCAAAACCATCTTTTCTACTCCATTAGACCCAAAATGATGTTTGGGAGTGTTTTGGAGCATTTCGCTAACCTTCGGCATATAAATAACTTGTGTTTCGGGCCTGAATGCACTGTTACGGGGTACCGAAGTTGCAAAAATGGTTTTGCAACAAAAGCATATGTTCTACTCCATTAGACTCAAAATGATGTTTGGGAGTGTTTTGGAGGATTCCGCAAACCTTCGGCATGTAAATAACTTGTCTTTCGGGCCTGAATGCACTGTTACGGGGTACCAAAGTTGCAAAAATGGTTTTGCAACAAAAGCATCTGTTCTACTCCACTAGACTCAAAATGATGTTTGCGAGTGTTTTAGAGGATTTCGCAAACTATCGGCATGTAAATAACTTATGTTTCGGGCATAATGCACTGTTGCGGGGTACCGAAGTTGCAAAAATGGTTTTGCAACAAAAGCATATGTTCTACTCCATTAGACTCAAAATGATGCTTGGGAGTTTTGGAGCATTTCGGAAACCTTCGGCATGTAAATAACTTGTGTTTCGGGCCTGAATGCACAGTTACAGGGTACCGAAGTTGCAAAAATGGTTTTGCAACGAAAGCATATGTTCCACTCCATTAGACTGAAAATGATGCTTGGGAGTGTTTTGGAGCATTTCGCAAACCTTCGGCATGTAAATTACTTGTGTTTCAGGTCTGAAAGCACAGTTACGGGGTACCGAAGCTGCAAAAATGGTTTTGCAACAAAAGCATATGTTCTACTTCATTAGACTCAAAATGATGTTTCGGAGTGTTTTGGAGGATTTCGCAATCCTTCGGCATGTAAATAACTTGTGTTTCGGGCCTAATGCACTGTTACAGGATACCGAAGTTGCAAAAATGGTTTTGCAACAAAAGCATCTGTTTTACTCCATTAGACTCAAAATGATGTTTGGGAGTCTTTTGGTGGATTTCGCAAACCTTCGGCACACAATAACTTGTGTTTCGGGCCTAATGCAATGTTACGGGGTACCGAAGTTGCAAAAATGGTTTTGCAACAAAAGCATATGTTCCACTCCATTAGACTGAAAATGATGCTTGGGAGTGTTTTGGAGCATTTCGCAAACCTTCGGCATGTAAATAACTTGTGTTTCAGGTCTGAAAGCACAGTTACGGGGTACCGAAGTTGCAAAAATGGTTTTGCAACAAAAGCATATGTTCTACTTCATTAGACTCAAAATGATGTTTCGGAGTGTTTTGGAGGATTTCGCAAACCTTCGGCACGTAAATAACTTGTGTTTCGGGCCTAATGCACTGTTACGGGATACCGAAGTTGCAAAAATGGTTTTGCAACAAAAGCATCTGTTTTACTCCATTAGACTCAAAATGATGTTTGGGAGTCTTTTGGTGGATTTCGCAAACCTTCGGCACGTAATAACTTGTGTTTCGGGCCTAATGCAACGTTACGGGGTACCGAAGTTGGAAAAATGGTTTTCCAACAAAAGCATCTGTTCTACTCCATTAGAGTCAAAATGATGTTTCGGAGTGTTGCATTTCGCTAACCTTCGGCATGTAAATAACTTGTGTTTCGGGCCTGAATGCACTGTTCCGGGGTACCGAAGTTGCAAAAATGGTTTTGCAACAAAAGCATCCGTTCTACTCCATTAGACTCAAAATGATGTTTGGGAGTGTTTTAGAGGATTTCGCAAACCTTCGACATGTAAATAACTTGTGTTTCGGGCCTGAATGCACTGTTACAGGGTACCGAAGTTGCAAAAATGGTTTTGCAACAAAAGCATCCGTTCTACTCCATTAGACTCAAAATGATGTTTGGGAGTGTTTTGGAGGATTTCGCAAACCTTCGACATGTAAATAACTTGTGTTTTGGGGCCTAATGCACTATTACGGGGTACCGAAGTTGCAAAAATGGTTTTGCAACAAAACCATCTGTTCTACTCCATTAGACCCAAAATGATGTTTGGGAGTGTTTTGGAGCATTTCGCTAACCTTCAGCATATAAATAACTTGTGTTTTGGGCCTGAATACACAGTTACGGCATACCGAAGTTGCAAAAATGGTTTTGCAACAATAGCATCCGTTCTACTCCATTAGACTTAAAATGATGTTTGGGAGTGTTTTGGAGGATTCCGCAAACCTTCGGCATGTAAATAACTTGTCTTTCGGGCTTGAATGCACTGTTACGGGGTACCAAAGTTGAAAAATGGTTTTGCAACAAAAGCATCTGTTCTACTCCATTAGACTCAAAATGATGTTTCGGAGTGTTGCATTTCGCTAACCTTCGGCATGTAAATAACTTGTGTTTCGGGCCTGAATGCACTGTTACGGTGTACCGAAGTTGCAAAAATGGTTTTGCAACAAAAGCATCCTTTCTACTCCATTAGACTCAAAATGATGTTTGGGAGTGTTTTGGAGGATTTCGCAAACCTTCAACATGTAAATAACATGTGTTTCCGGCCTAATGCACTGTTACGGGGTACCGAAGTTGCAAAAATGGTTTGGCATCAAAACCATCTTTTCTACTCCATTAGACCCAAAATGATGTTTGGGAGTGTTTTGGAGCATTTCGCTAACCTTCGGCATATAAATAACTTGTGTTTCGGGCCTGAATGCACTGTTACGGGGTACCGAAGTTGCAAAAATGGTTTTGCAACAAAAGCATATGTTCTACTCCATTAGACTCAAAATGATGTTTGGGAGTGTTTTGGAGGATTCCGCAAACCTTCGGCATGTAAATAACTTGTCTTTCGGGCCTGAATGCACTGTTACGGGGTACCAAAGTTGCAAAAATGGTTTTGCAACAAAAGCATCTGTTCTACTCCACTAGACTCAAAATGATGTTTGCGAGTGTTTTAGAGGATTTCGCAAACTATCGGCATGTAAATAACTTATGTTTCGGGCATAATGCACAGTTGCGGGGTACCGAAGTTGCAAAAATGGTTTTGCAACAAAAGCATATGTTCTACTCCATTAGACTCAAAATGATGCTTGGGAGTTTTGGAGCATTTCGGAAACCTTCGGCATGTAAATAACTTGTGTTTCGGGCCTGAATGCACAGTTACAGGGTACCGAAGTTGCAAAAATGGTTTTGCAACGAAAGCATATGTTCCACTCCATTAGACTGAAAATGATGCTTGGGAGTGTTTTGGAGCATTTCGCAAACCTTCGGCATGTAAATTACTTGTGTTTCAGGTCTGAAAGCACAGTTACGGGGTACCGAAGCTGCAAAAATGGTTTTGCAACAAAAGCATATGTTCTACTTCATTAGACTCAAAATGATGTTTCGGAGTGTTTTGGAGGATTTCGCAATCCTTCGGCATGTAAATAACTTGTGTTTCGGGCCTAATGCACTGTTACAGGATACCGAAGTTGCAAAAATGGTTTTGCAACAAAAGCATCTGTTTTACTCCATTAGACTCAAAATGATGTTTGGGAGTCTTTTGGTGGATTTCGCAAACCTTCGGCACGCAATAACTTGTGTTTCGGGCCTAATGCAATGTTACGGGGTACCGAAGTTGCAAAAATGGTTTTGCAACAAAAGCATATGTTCCACTCCATTAGACTGAAAATGATGCTTGGGAGTGTTTTGGAGCATTTCGCAAACCTTCGGCATGTAAATAACTTGTGTTTCAGGTCTGAAAGCACAGTTACGGGGTACCGAAGTTGCAAAAATGGTTTTGCAACAAAAGCATATGTTCTACTTCATTAGACTCAAAATGATGTTTCGGAGTGTTTTGGAGGATTTCGCAAACCTTCGGCATGTAAATAACTTGTGTTTCGGGCCTAATGCACTGTTACGGGATACCGAAGTTGCAAAAATGGTTTTGCAACAAAAGCATCTGTTTTACTCCATTAGACTCAAAATGATGTTTGGGAGTCTTTTGGTGGATTTCGCAAACCTTCGGCACGTAATAACTTGTGTTTCGGGCCTAATGCAACGTTACGGCGTACCGAAGTTGGAAAAATGGTTTTCCAACAAAAGCATCTGTTCTACTCCATTAGAGTCAAAATGATGTTTCGGAGTGTTGCATTTCGCTAACCTTCGGCATGTAAATAACTTGTGTTTCGGGCCTGAATGCACTGTTCCGGGGTACCGAAGTTGCAAAAATGGTTTTGCAACAAAAGCATCCGTTCTACTCCATTAGACTCAAAATGATGTTTGGGAGTGTTTTAGAGGATTTCGCAAACCTTCGACATGTAAATAACTTGTGTTTCGGGCCTGAATGCACTGTTACAGGGTACCGAAGTTGCAAAAATGGTTTTGCAACAAAAGCATCCGTTCTACTCCATTAGACTCAAAATGATGTTTGGGAGTGTTTTGGAGGATTTCGCAAACCTTCGACATGTAAATAACTTGTGTTTTGGGGCCTAATGCACTATTACGGGGTACCGAAGTTGCAAAAATGGTTTTGCAACAAAACCATCTGTTCTACTCCATTAGACCCAAAATGATGTTTGGGAGTGTTTTGGAGCATTTCGCTAACCTTCAGCATATAAATAAATTGTGTTTTGGGCCTGAATACACAGTTACGGCATACCGAAGTTGCAAAAATGTTTTGCAACAATAGCATCCGTTCTACTCCATTAGACTTAAAATGATGTTTGGGAGTGTTTTGGAGGATTCCGCAAACCTTCGGCATGTAAATAACTTGTCTTTCGGGCCTGAATGCACTGTTACGGGGTACTAAAGTTGTAAAAATGGTTTTGCAACAAAAGCATCTGTTCTACTCCACTAGACTCAAAATGTTGTTTGTGAGTGTTTTAGAGGATTTCGCAAACAATCGGCATGTAAATAACTTGTGTTTCGGGCATAATGTACTGTTACGGGGTACCAAAGTTGCAAAAATGGTTTTACAACAAAAGCATATGTTCTACTCCATTAGACTTAAAATGATGTTTGGGAGTGTTTTGGAGGATTCCGCAAACCTTCGGCATGTAAATAACTTGTCTTTCGGGCTTGAATGCACTGTTACGGGGTACCAAAGTTGAAAAATGGTTTTGCAACAAAAGTATCTGTTCTACTCCATTAGACTCAAAATGATGTTTCGGAGTGTTGCATTTCGCTAACCTTCGGCATGTAAATAACTTGTGTTTCGGGCCTGAATGCACTGTTACGGGGTACCGAAGTTGCAAAAATGGTTTTGCAACAAAAGCATCCGTTCTACTCCATTAGACTCAAAATGATGTTTGGGAGTGTTTTGGAGGATTTCGCAAACCTTCAACATGTAAATAACATGTGTTTCCGGCCTAATGCACTGTACGGGGTACCGAAGTTGCAAAAATGGTTTGGCATCAAAACCATCTTTTCTACTCCATTAGACCCAAAATGATGTTTGGGAGTGTTTTGGAGCATTTCGCTAACCTTCGGCATATAAATAACTTGTGTTTCGAGCCTGAATGCACTGTTACGGGGTACCGAAGTTGCAAAAATGGTTTTGCAACAAAAGCATATGTTCTACTCCATTAGACTCAAAATGATGTTTGGGAGTGTTTTGGAGGATTCCGCAAACCTTCGGCATGTAAATAACTTGTCTTTTGGGCCTGAATGCACTGTTACGGGGTACCAAAGTTGCAAAAATGGTTTTGCAACAAAAGCATCTGTTCTACTCCACTAGACTCAAAATGATGTTTGCGAGTGTTTTAGAGGATTTCGCAAACTATCGGCATGTAAATAACTTGTGTTTCGGGCATAATGCACTGTTGCGGGGTACCGAAGTTGCAAAAATGGTTTTGCAACAAAAGCATATGTTCTACTCCATTAGACTCAAAATGATGCTTGGGAGTTTTGGAGCATTTCGGAAACCTTCGGCATGTAAATAACTTGTGTTTCGGGCCTGAATGCACAGTTACAGGGTACCGAAGTTGCAAAAATGGTTTTGCAACGAAAGCATATGTTCCACTCCATTAGACTGAAAATGATGCTTGGGAGTGTTTTGGAGCATTTCGCAAACCTTCGGCATGTAAATTACTTGTGTTTCAGGTCTGAAAGCACAGTTACGGGGTACCGAAGCTGCAAAAATGGTTTTGCAACAAAAGCATGTGTTCTACTTCATTAGACTCAAAATGATGTTTCGGAGTGTTTTGGAGGATTTCGCAATCCTTCGGCATGTAAATAACTTGTGTTTCGGGCCTAATGCACTGTTACAGGATACCGAAGTTGCAAAAATGGTTTTGCAACAAAAGCATCTGTTTTACTCCATTAGACTCAAAATGATGTTTGGGAGTCTTTTGGTGGATTTCGCAAACCTTCGGCACGCAAT
Organism: Cenchrus fungigraminus; assembly: GCA_036936925.1. NCBI lineage: Eukaryota > Viridiplantae > Streptophyta > Magnoliopsida > Poales > Poaceae > Cenchrus > Cenchrus fungigraminus. Next base: position 56,055,906 of record CM072777.1, read on the forward strand.
AACTTGTGTTTCGGGCCTAATGCAATGTTACGGGGTACCGAAGTTGCAAAAATGGTTTTGCAACAAAAGCATATGTTCCACTCCATTAGACTGAAAATGATGCTTGGGAGTGTTTTGGAGCATTTCGCAAACCTTCGGCATGTAAATAACTTGTGTTTCAGGTCTGAAAGCACAGTTACGGGGTACCGAAGTTGCAAAAATGGTTTTGCAACAAAAGCATATGTTCTACTTCATTAGACTCAAAATGATGTTTCGGAGTGTTTTGGAGGATTTCGCAAACCTTCGGCATGTAAATAACTTGTGTTTCGGGCCTAATGCACTGTTACGGGATACCGAAGTTGCAAAAATGGTTTTGCAACAAAATCATCTGTTTTACTCCATTAGACTCAAAATGATGTTTGGGAGTCTTTTGTTGGATTTCGCAAACCTTCGGCACGTAATAACTTGTGTTTCGGGCCTAATGCAACGTTACGGGGTACCGAAGTTGGAAAAATGGTTTTCCAACAAAAGCATCTGTTCTACTCCATTAGAGTCAAAATGATGTTTCGGAGTGTTGCATTTCGCTAACCTTCGGCATGTAAATAATTTGTGTTTCGGGCCTGAATGCATGGTTCCGGGGTACCGAAGTTGCAAAAATGGTTTTGCAATAAAAGCATCTGTTCTACTCCATTAGACTCAAAATGATGTTTGGGAGTGTTTTAGAGGATTTCGCAAACCTTCGACATGTAAATAACTTGTGTTTCGGGACTGAATGCATTGTTACAGGGTACCGAAATTGCAAAAATGGTTTTGCAACAAAAGCATCCGTTCTACTCCATTAGACTCAAAATGATGTTTGGGAGTGTTTTGGAGGATTTCGCAAACCTTCGACATGTAAATAACTTGTGTTTTGGGGGCCTAATGCACTATTACGGGGTACCGAAGTTGCAAAAATGGTTTTGCAACAAAACCATCTGTTCTACTCCATTAGACCCAAAATGATGTTTGGGAGTGTTTTGGAGCATTTCGCTAACCTTCGGCATATAAATAACTTGTGTTTTGGGCCTGAATACACAGTTACGGCATACCGAAGTTGCAAAAATGGTTTTGCAACAAAAGCATCCGTTCTACTCAATTAGACTTAAAATGATGTTTGGGAGTGTTTTGGAGGATTCCGCAAACCTTCGGCATGTAAATAACTTGTCTTTCGGGCCTGAATGCACTGTTACGGGGTACCAAAGTTGCAAAAATGGTTTTGCAACAAAAGCATCTGTTCTACTCCACTAGACTCAAAATGATGTTTGGGAGTGTTTTAGAGGATTTCGCAAACTATCGGCATGTAAATAACTTGTGTTTCGGGCATAATGCACTGTTGCGGGGTACCGAAGTTGCAAAAATGGTTTTGCAACAAAAGCATATGTTCTACTCCATTAGACTCAAAATGATGCTTGGGAGTTTTGGAGCATTTCGGAAACCTTCGGCATGTAAATAACTTGTGTTTCGGGCCTGAATGCACAGTTACAGGGTACCGAAGTTGCAAAAATGGTTTTGCAACGAAAGCATATGTTCCACTCCATTAGACTGAAAATGATGCTTGGGAGTGTTTTGGAGCATTTCGCAAACCTTCGGCATGTAAATTACTTGTGTTTCAGGTCTGAAAGCACAGTTACGGGGTACCGAAGCTGCAAAAATGGTTTTGCAACAAAAGCATGTGTTCTACTTCATTAGACTCAAAATGATGTTTCGGAGTGTTTTGGAGGATTTCGCAATCCTTCGGCATGTAAATAACTTGTGTTTCGGGCCTAATGCACTGTTACAGGATACCGAAGTTGCAAAAATGGTTTTGCAACAAAAGCATCTGTTTTACTCCATTAGACTCAAAATGATGTTTGGGAGTCTTTTGGTGGATTTCGCAAACCTTCGGCACGCAATAACTTGTGTTTCGGGCCTAATGCAATGTTACGGGGTACCGAAGTTGCAAAAATGGTTTTGCAACAAAAGCATATGTTCCACTCCATTAGACTGAAAATGATGCTTGGGAGTGTTTTGGAGCATTTCGCAAACCTTCGGCATGTAAATAACTTGTGTTTCAGGTCTGAAAGCACAGTTACGGGGTACCGAAGTTGCAAAAATGGTTTTGCAACAAAAGCATATGTTCTACTTCATTAGACTCAAAATGATGTTTCGGAGTGTTTTGGAGGATTTCGCAAACCTTCGGCATGTAAATAACTTGTGTTTCGGGCCTAATGCACTGTTACGGGATACCGAAGTTGCAAAAATGGTTTTGCAACAAAATCATCTGTTTTACTCCATTAGACTCAAAATGATGTTTGGGAGTCTTTTGTTGGATTTCGCAAACCTTCGGCACGTAATAACTTGTGTTTCGGGCCTAATGCAACGTTACGGGGTACCGAAGTTGGAAAAATGGTTTTCCAACAAAAGCATCTGTTCTACTCCATTAGAGTCAAAATGATGTTTCGGAGTGTTGCATTTCGCTAACCTTCGGCATGTAAATAATTTGTGTTTCGGGCCTGAATGCATGGTTCCGGGGTACCGAAGTTGCAAAAATGGTTTTGCAATAAAAGCATCTGTTCTACTCCATTAGACTCAAAATGATGTTTGGGAGTGTTTTAGAGGATTTCGCAAACCTTCGACATGTAAATAACTTGTGTTTCGGGACTGAATGCATTGTTACAGGGTACCGAAATTGCAAAAATGGTTTTGCAACAAAAGCATCCGTTCTACTCCATTAGACTCAAAATGATGTTTGGGAGTGTTTTGGAGGATTTCGCAAACCTTCGACATGTAAATAACTTGTGTTTTGGGGGCCTAATGCACTATTACGGGGTACCGAAGTTGCAAAAATGGTTTTGCAACAAAACCATCTGTTCTACTCCATTAGACCCAAAATGATGTTTGGGAGTGTTTTGGAGCATTTCGCTAACCTTCGGCATATAAATAACTTGTGTTTTGGGCCTGAATACACAGTTACGGCATACCGAAGTTGCAAAAATGGTTTTGCAACAAAAGCATCCGTTCTACTCAATTAGACTTAAAATGATGTTTGGGAGTGTTTTGGAGGATTCCGCAAACCTTCGGCATGTAAATAACTTGTCTTTCGGGCCTGAATGCACTGTTACGGGGTACCAAAGTTGCAAAAATGGTTTTGCAACAAAAGCATCTGTTCTACTCCACTAGACTCAAAATGATGTTTGGGAGTGTTTTAGAGGATTTCGCAAACTATCGGCATGTAAATAACTTGTGTTTCGGGCATAATGCACTGTTGCGGGGTACCGAAGTTCCGAAAATGGTTTTGCAACAAAAGCATATGTTCTACTCCATTAGACTCAAAATGATGCTTGGGAGTTTTGGAGCATTTCGGAAACCTTCGGCATGTAAATAACTTGTGTTTCGGGCCTGAATGCACAGTTACAGGGTACCGAAGTTGCAAAAATGGTTTTGCAACGAAAGCATATGTTCCACTCCATTAGACTGAAAATGATGCTTGGGAGTGTTTTGGAGCATTTCGCAAACCTTCGGCATGTAAATTACTTGTGTTTCAGGTCTGAAAGCACAGTTACGGGGTACCGAAGCTGCAAAAATGGTTTTGCAACAAAAGCATATGTTCTACTTCATTAGACTCAAAATGATGTTTCGGAGTGTTTTGGAGGATTTCGCAATCCTTCGGCATGTAAATAACTTGTGTTTCGGGCCTAATGCACTGTTACAGGATACCGAAGTTGCAAAAATGGTTTTGCAACAAAAGCATCTGTTTTACTCCATTAGACTCAAAATGATGTTTGGGAGTCTTTTGGTGGATTTCGCAAACCTTCGGCACGCAATAACTTGTGTTTCGGGCCTAATGCAATGTTACGGGGTACCGAAGTTGCAAAAATGGTTTTGCAACAAAAGCATATGTTCCACTCCATTAGACTGAAAATGATGCTTGGGAGTGTTTTGGAGCATTTCGCAAACCTTCGGCATGTAAATAACTTGTGTTTCAGGTCTGAAAGCACAGTTACGGGGTACCGAAGTTGCAAAAATGGTTTTGCAACAAAAGCATATGTTCTACTTCATTAGACTCAAAATGATGTTTCGGAGTGTTTTGGAGGATTTCGCAAACCTTCGGCATGTAAATAACTTGTGTTTCGGGCCTAATGCACTGTTACGGGATACCGAAGTTGCAAAAATGGTTTTGCAACAAAAGCATCTGTTTTACTCCATTAGACTCAAAATGATGTTTGGGAGTCTTTTGGTGGATTTCGCAAACCTTCGGCACGTAATAACTTGTGTTTCGGGCCTAATGCAACGTTACGGGGTACCGAAGTTGGAAAAATGGTTTTCCAACAAAAGCATCTGTTCTACTCCATTAGAGTCAAAATGATGTTTCGGAGTGTTGCATTTCGCTAACCTTCGGCATGTAAATAACTTGTGTTTCGGGCCTGAATGCACTGTTCCGGGGTACCGAAGTTGCAAAAATGGTTTTGCAACAAAAGCATCCGTTCTACTCCATTAGACTCAAAATGATGTTTCGGAGTGTTTTGGAGGATTTCGAAAACCTTCGGCATGTAAATAACTTGTGTTTCGGGCCTAATGCACTGTTATAGGATACCGAAGTTGCAAAAATGGTTTTGCAACAAAAGCATCTGTTCTACTCCATTAGACTCAAAATGATGTTTCGGAGTGTTGCATTTCGCTAACCTTCGGCATGTAAATAACTTGTGTTTCGGGCCTGAATGCACTGTTCCGGGGTACCGAAGTTGCAAAAATGGTTTTGCAACAAAAGCATCCGTTCTATTCCATTAGACTCAAAATGATGTTTCGGAGTGTTTAGGAGGATTTCGAAAACCTTCGGCATGTAAATAACTTGTGTTTCGGGCCTAATGCACTGTTACAGGATACCGAAGTTGCAAAAATGGTTTTGCAACAAAAGCATCTGTTTTACTCCATTAGACTCAAAATGATTTTTGGGAGTCTTTTGGTGGATTTCGCAAACCTTCGGCACGCAATAACTTGTGTTTCAGGCCTAATGCAATGTTACGGGGTACCGAAGTTGGAAAAATGGTTTTGCAACAAAAGCATCTGTTCTACTCCATTAGAGTCAAAATGAAGTTTCGGAGTGTTGCATTTCGCTAACCTTCGGCATGTAAATAACTTGTGTTTCGGGCCTGAATGCACGGTTCCGGGGTACCGAAGTTGCAAAAATGGTTTTGCAATAAAAGCATCTGTTCTACTCCATTAGACTCAAAATGATGTTTGGGAGTGTTTTAGAGGATTTCGCAAACCTTCGACATGTAAATAACTTGTGTTTCGGGACTGAATGCACTGTTACAGGGTACAGAAATTGCAAAAATGGTTTTGCAACAAAAGCATCCGTTCTACTCCATTAGACTCAAAATGATGTTTGGGAGTGTTTTGGAGGATTTCGCAAACCTTCGACATGTAAATAACTTGTGTTTTGGGGGCCTAATGCACTATTACGGGGTACCGAAGTTGCAAAAATGGTTTTGCAACAAAACCATCTGTTCTACTCCATTAGACCCAAAATGATGTTTGGGAGTGTTTTGGAGCATTTCGCTAACCTTCGGCATATAAATAACTTGTGTTTTGGGCCTGAATACACAGTTACGGCATACCGAAGTTGCAAAAATGGTTTTGCAACAATAGCATCCGTTCTACTCCATTAGACTTAAAATGATGTTTGGGAGTGTTTTGGAGGATTCCGCAAACCTTCGGCATGTAAATAACTTGTCTTTCGGGCCTGAATGCACTGTTACGGGGTACCAAAGTTGCAAAAATGGTTTTGCAACAAAAGCATCTGTTCTACTCCACTAGACTCAAAATGATGTTTGCGAGTGTTTTAGAGGATTTCGCAAACTATCGGCATGTAAATAACTTGTGTTTCGGGCATAATGCACTGTTGCAGGGTACCGAAGTTGCAAAAATGGTTTTGCAACAAAAGCATATGTTCTACTCCATTAGACTCAAAATGATGCTTGGGAGTTTTGGAGCATTTCGGAAACCATCGGCATGTAAATAACTTGTGTTTCGGGCCTGAATGCACAGTTACAGGGTACCGAAGTTGCAAAAATGGTTTTGCAACGAAAGCATATGTTCCACTCCATTAGACTGAAAATGATGCTTGGGAGTGTTTTGGAGCATTTCGCAAACCTTCGGCATGTAAATTACTTGTGTTTCAGGTCTGAAAGCACAGTTACGGGGTACCGAAGCTGCAAAAATGGTTTTGCAACAAAAGCATATGTTCTACTTCATTAGACTCAAAATGATGTTTCGGAGTGTTTTGGAGGATTTCGCAATCCTTCGGCATGTAAATAACTTGTGTTTCGGGCCTAATGCACTGTTACAGGATACCGAAGTTGCAAAAATGGTTTTGCAACAAAAGCATCTGTTTTACTCCATTAGACTCAAAATGATGTTTGGGAGTCTTTTGGTGGATTTCGCAAACCTTCGGCACGCAATAACTTGTGTTTCGGGCCTAATGCAATGTTACGGGGTACCGAAGTTGCAAAAATGGTTTTGCAACAAAAGCATATGTTCCACTCCATTAGACTGAAAATGATGCTTGGGAGTGTTTTGGAGCATTTCGCAAACCTTCGGCATGTAAATAACTTGTGTTTCAGGTCTGAAAGCACAGCTACGGGGTACCGAAGTTGCAAAAATGGTTTTGCAACAAAAGCATATGTTCTACTTCATTAGACTCAAAATGATGTTTCGGAGTGTTTTGGAGGATTTCGCAAACCTTCGGCATGTAAATAACTTGTGTTTCGGGCCTAATGCACTGTTACGGGATACCGAAGTTGCAAAAATGGTTTTGCAACAAAAGCATCTGTTTTACTCCATTAGACTCAAAATGATGTTTGGGAGTCTTTTGGTGGATTTCGCAAACCTTCGGCACATAATAACTTGTGTTTCGGGCCTAATGCAACGTTACGGGGTACCGAAGTTGGAAAAATGGTTTTCCAACAAAAGCATCTGTTCTACTCCATTAGAGTCAAAATGATGTTTCGGAGTGTTGCATTTCGCTAACCTTCGGCATGTAAATAACTTGTGTTTCGGGCCTGAATGCACTGTTCCGGGGTACCGAAGTTGCAAAAATGGTTTTGCAACAAAAGCATCCGTTCTACTCCATTAGACTCATAATGATGTTTGGGAGTGTTTTAGAGGATTTCGCAAACCTTCGACATGTAAATAACTTGTGTTTCGGGCCTGAATGCACTGTTACAGGGTACCGAAGTTGCAAAAATGGTTTTGCAACAAAAGCATCCGTTCTACTCCATTAGACTCAAAATGATGTTTGGGAGTGTTTTGGAGGATTTCGCAAACCTTCGACATGTAAATAACTTGTGTTTTGGGGGCCTAATGCACTATTACGGGGTACCGAAGTTGCAAAAATGGTTTTGCAACAAAACCATCTGTTCTACTCCATTAGACCCAAAATGATGTTTGGGAGTGTTTTGGAGCATTTCGCTAACCTTCGGCATATAAATAACTTGTGTTTTGGGCCTGAATACACAGTTACGGCATACCGAAGTTGCAAAAATGGTTTTGCAACAATAGCATCCGTTCTACTCCATTAGACTTAAAATGATGTTTGGGAGTGTTTTGGAGGATTCCGCAAACCTTCGGCATGTAAATAACTTGTCTTTCGGGCCTGAATGCACTGTTACGGGGTACCAAAGTTGCAAAAATGGTTTTGCAACAAAAGCATCTGTTCTACTCCACTAGACTCAAAATGATGTTTGCGAGTGTTTTAGAGGATTTCGCAAACTATCGGCATGTAAATAACTTGTGTTTCGGGCATAATGCACTGTTGCAGGGTACCGAAGTTGCAAAAATGGTTTTGCAACAAAAGCATATGTTCTACTCCATTAGACTCAAAATGATGCTTGGGAGTTTTGGAGCATTTCGGAAACCTTCGGCATGTAAATAACTTGTGTTTCGGGCCTGAATGCACAGTTACAGGGTACCGAAGTTGCAAAAATGGTTTTGCAACGAAAGCATATGTTCCACTCCATTAGACTGAAAATGATGCTTGGGAGTGTTTTGGAGCATTTCGCAAACCTTCGGCATGTAAATTACGTGTGTTTCAGGTCTGAAAGCACAGTTACGGGGTACCGAAGCTGCAAAAATGGTTTTGCAACAAAAGCATATGTTCTACTTCATTAGACTCAAAATGATGTTTCGGAGTGTTTTGGAGGATTTCGCAATCCTTCGGCATGTAAATAACTTGTGTTTCGGGCCTAATGCACTGTTACAGGATACCGAAGTTGCAAAAATGGTTTTGCAACAAAAGCATCTGTTTTACTCCATTAGACTCAAAATGATGTTTGGGAGTCTTTTGGTGGATTTCGCAAACCTTCGGCACGCAATAACTTGTGTTTCGGGCCTAATGCAATGTTACGGGGTACCGAAGTTGCAAAAATGGTTTTGCAACAAAAGCATATGTTCCACTCCATTAGACTGAAAATGATGCTTGGGAGTGTTTTGGAGCATTTCGCAAACCTTCGGCATGTAAATAACTTGTGTTTCAGGTCTGAAAGCACAGCTACGGGGTACCGAAGTTGCAAAAATGGTTTTGCAACAAAAGCATATGTTCTACTTCATTAGACTCAAAATGATGTTTCGGAGTGTTTTGGAGGATTTCGCAAACCTTCGGCATGTAAATAACTTGTGTTTCAGGCCTAATGCACTGTTACGGGATACCGAAGTTGCAAAAATGGTTTTGCAACAAAAGCATCTGTTTTACTCCATTAGACTCAAAATGATGTTTGGGAGTCTTTTGGTGGATTTCGCAAACCTTCGGCACATAATAACTTGTGTTTCGGGCCTAATGCAACGTTACGGGGTACCGAAGTTGGAAAAATGGTTTTCCAACAAAAGCATCTGTTCTACTCCATTAGAGTCAAAATGATGTTTCGGAGTGTTGCATTTCGCTAACCTTCGGCATGTAAATAACTTGTGTTTCGGGCCTGAATGCACTGTTCCGGGGTACCGAAGTTGCAAAAATGGTTTTGCAACAAAAGCATCCGTTCTACTCCATTAGACTCATAATGATGTTTGGGAGTGTTTTAGAGGATTTCGCAAACCTTCGACATGTAAATAACTTGTGTTTCGGGCCTGAATGCACTGTTACAGGGTACCGAAGTTGCAAAAATGGTTTTGCAACAAAAGCATCCGTTCTACTCCATTAGACTCAAAATGATGTTTGGGAGTGTTTTGGAGGATTTCGCAAACCTTCGACATGTAAATAACTTGTGTTTTGGGGGCCTAATGCACTATTACGGGGTACCGAAGTTGCAAAAATGGTTTTGCAACAAAACCATCTGTTCTACTCCATTAGACCCAAAATGATGTTTGGGAGTGTTTTGGAGCATTTCGCTAACCTTCGGCATATAAATAACTTGTGTTTTGGGCCTGAATACACAGTTACGGCATACCGAAGTTGCAAAAATGGTTTTGCAACAATAGCATCCGTTCTACTCCATTAGACTTAAAATGATGTTTGGGAGTGTTTTGGAGGATTCCGCAAACCTTCGGCATGTAAATAACTTGTCTTTCGGGCCTGAATGCACTGTTACGGGGTACCAAAGTTGCAAAAATGGTTTTGCAACAAAAGCATCTGTTCTACTCCAGTAGACTCAAAATGATGTTTGCGAGTGTTTTAGAGGATTTCGCAAACTATCGGCATGTAAATAACTTGTGTTTCGGGCTTGAATGCACAGTTACGGGGTACCGAAGTTGCAAAAATGGTTTTGCAACGAAAGCATATGTTCCACTCCATTAGACTGAAAATGATGCTTGGGTGTGTTTTGGAGCATTTCGCAAACCTTCGGCATGTAAATTACTTGTGTTTCAGGTCTGAAAGCACAGTTACGGGGTACCGAAGTTGCAAAAATGGTTTTGCAACAAAAGCATATGTTCTACTTCATTAGACTCAAAATGAAGTTTCGGAGTGTTTTGGAGGATTTCGAAAACCTTCGGCATGTAAATAACTTGTGTTTCGGGCCTAATGCACTGTTACAGGATACCGAAGTTGCAAAAATGGTTTTGCAACAAAAGCATCTGTTTTACTCCATTAGACTCAAAATGATGTTTCGGAGTGTTTTGGAGAATTTCGCAAACTTTCGGCACGCAATAACTTGTGTTTCGGGCCTAATGCAATGTTACGGGGTACCGAAGTTGGAAAAATGGTTTTGCAACAAAAGCATCTGTTCTACTCCATTAGAGTCAAAATGATGTTTCGGAGTGTTGCATTTCGCTAACCTTCGGCATGTAAATAACTTATGTTTCGGGCCTGAATGCACGGTTCCGGGGTACCGAAGTTGCAAAAATGGTTTTGCAATAAAAGCATCTGTTCTACTCCATTAGACTCAAAATGATGTTTGGGAGTGTTTTAGAGGATTTCGCAAACCTTCGACATGTAAATAACTTGTGTTTCGGGACTGAATGCACTGTTACAGGGTACCGAAATTGCAAAAATGGTTTTGCAACAAAAGCATCCGTTCTACTCCATTAGACTCAAAATGATGTTTGGGAGTGTTTTGGAGGATTTCGCAAACCTTCGACATGTAAATAACTTGTGTTTTGGGGGCCTAATGCACTATTACGGGGTACCGAAGTTGCAAAAATGGTTTTGCAACAAAACCATCTGTTCTACTCCATTAGACCCAAAATGATGTTTGGGAGTGTTTTGGAGCATTTCGCTAACCTTCGGCATATAAATAACTTGTGTTTTGGGCCTGAATACACAGTTACGGCATACCGAAGTTGCAAAAATGGTTTTGCAACAATAGCATCCGTTCTACTCCATTAGACTTAAAATGATGTTTGGGAGTGTTTTGGAGGATTCCACAAACCTTCGGCATGTAAATAACTTGTCTTTCGGGCCTGAATGCACTGTTACGGGGTACCAAAGTTGCAAAAATGGTTTTGCAACAAAAGCATCTGTTCTACTCCACTAGACTCAAAATGATTTTAGCGAGTGTTTTAGAGGATTTCGCAAACAATCGGCATGTAAATAACTTGTGTTTCGGGCATAATGCACGGTTACGGGGTACCAAAGTTGCAAAAAAGGTTTTGCAACAAAAGCATATGTTCTACTCCATTAGACTCAAAATGATGCTTGGGAGTGTTTTGGAGTATTTCGGAAACCTATAGCATGTAAATAACTTGTGTTTCGGGCCTAAATGCACAGTTACGGGGTACCGAAGTTGCAAAAATGGTTTTGCAACAAAAGCATATGTTCCACTCCATTAGACTGAAAATGATATTTAGGAGTGTTTTGGAGCATTTCGCAAACCTTCGGCATGTAAATAACTTGTGTTTCCGGTCTGAAAGCACAGTTGCGGGGTACCGAAGTTGCAAAAATGGTTTTGCAACAAAAGCATATGTTCTACTTCATTAGACTCAAAATGATGTTTCGGAGTGTTTTGGAGGATTTTGCAAACCTTCGGCATGTAAATAACTTGTGTTTCGGGCCTAATGCACTGTTACGGGATACCGAAGTTGCAAAAATGGTTTTGCAACAAAAGCATCTGTTTTACTCCATTAGAATCAAAATGATGTTTGGGAGTCTTTTGGTGGATTTCGCAAACCTTCGGCACGTAATAACTTGTGTTTCGGGCCTAATGCAACGTTACGGGGTACCGAAGTTGGAAAAATGGTTTTCCAACAAAAGCATCTGTTCTACTCCATTAGAGTCAAAATGATGTTTCGGAGTGTTGCATTTCAACCTTCGGCATGTAAATAACTTGTGTTTCGCGCCTGAATGCACTGTTCCGGGGTACCGAAGTTGCAAAAATGGTTTTGCAACAAAAGCATCCGTTCTACTCCATTAGACTCAAAATGATGTTTGGGAGTGTTTTAGAGGATTCCGCAAACCTTCGGCATGTAAATAACTTGTCTTTCGGGCCTGAATGCACAGTTACGGGGTACCGAAGTTGCAAAAATGGTTTTGCAACAAAAGCATATGTTCTACTCCATTAGACTCAAAATGATGTTTGGGAGTGTTTTGGAGGATTCCGCAAACCTTCGGCATGTAAATAACTTGTCTTTCGGGCCTGAATGCACTGTTACGGGGTACAAAAGTTGCAAAAATGGTTTTGCAACAAAAGCATCTGTTCTACTCCACTAGACTCAAAATGATGTTAGCGAGTGTTTTAGAGGATTACGCAAACAATCGGCTTGTAAATAACTTGTGTTTCGGGCATAATGCACTGTTACGGGGTACCAAAGTTGCAAAGATGGTTTTGCAACAAAAGCATATGTTCTACTTCATTAGACTGAAAATGATGCTTGGGAGTGTTTTGGAGCATTTCGGAAACCTTCGGCATGTAAATAACTTGTGTTTCGGGCCTGAATCCACAGTTACGGGGTACCGAAGTTGCAAAAATGGTTTTGCAACAAAAGCATATGTTCCACTCCATTAGACTGAAAATGATGCTTGGGAGTGTTTTGGAGCATTTCGCAAACCTTCGGCATGTAAATAACTTGTGTTTCAGGTCTGAAAGCACAGTTACGGGGTACCGAAGTTGCAAAAATGGTTTTGCAACAAAAGCATATGTTCTACTTCATTAGACTCAAAATGATGTTTCGGAGTGTTTTGGAGGATTTCGCAAACCTTCGGCATGTAAATAACTTGTGTTTCGGGCCTAATGCACTGTTACGGGATACCGAAGTTGCAAAAATGGTTTTGCAACAAAAGCATCTGTTTTACTCCATTAGACTCAAAATGATGTTTGGGAGTCTTTTGGTGGATTTCGCAAACCTTCGGCACGTAATAACTTGTGTTTCGGGCCTAATGCAATGTTACAGGGTACCGAAGTTGGAAAAATGGTTTTGCAACAAAAGCATCTGTTCTACTCCATTAGAGTCAAAATGATGTTTCGGAGTGTTGCATTTCGCTAACCTTCGGCATGTAAATAACTTGTGTTTCGGGCCTGAATGCACTGTTCCGGGGTACCGAAGTTGCAAAAATGGTTTTGCAACAAAAGCATCCGTTCTACTCCATTATACTCAAAATGATGTTTGGGAGTGTTTTAGAGGATTTCGCAAACCTTCGACATGTAAATAACTTGTGTTTCGGGCCTGAATGCACTGTTACAGGGTACCGAAGTTGCAAAAATGGTTTTGTAACAAAAGCATCCGTTCTACTCCATTAGACTCAAAATGATGTTTGGGAGTGTTTTGGAGGATTTCGCAAACCATCGACATGTAAATAACTTGTGTTTTGGGGCCTAATGCACTATTACGGGGTACCGAAGTTGCAAAAATGGTTTTGCAACAAAACCATCTGTTCTACTCCATTAGACCCAAAATGATGTTTGGGAGTGTTTTGGAGCATTTCGCCAACCTTCGGCATATAAATAACTTGTGTTTTGGGCCTGAATACACAGTTACGGCATACCGAAGTTGCAAAAATGGTTTTGCAACAAAAGCATCCGTTCTACTCCATTAGACTTAAAATGATGTTTGGGAGTGTTTTGGAGGATTCCGCAAACCTTCGGCATGTAAATAACTTGTCTTTCGGGCCTGAATGCACTGTTACGGGGTACCAAAGTTGAAAAAATGGTTTTGCAACAAAAGCATCCGTTCTACTCCATTAGACTCAAAATGATGTTTGGGAGTGTTTTGGAGGATTTCGCAAACCTTCGACATGTAAATAACTTGTGTTTTGGGGGCCTAATGCACTATTACGGGGTACCGAAGTTGCAAAAATGGTTTTGCAACAAAACCATCTGTTCTACTCCATTAGACCCAAAATGATGTTTGGGAGTGTTTTGGAGCATTTCGCTAACCTTCGGCATATAAATAACTTGTGTTTTGGGCCTGAATACACAGTTACGGCATACCGAAGTTGCAAAAATGGTTTTGCAACAAAAGCATCCGTTCTACTCCATTAGACTTAAAATGATGTTTGGGAGTGTTTTGGAGGATTCCGCAAACCTTCGGCATGTAAATAACCTGTCTTTCGGGCCTGAATGCACTGTTACGGGGTACCAAAGTTGAAAAAATGGTTTTGCAACAAAAGCATCTGTTCTACTCCACTAGACTCAAAATGATGTTTGCGAGTGTTTTAGAGGATTTCGCAAACAATCGGCATGTAAATAACTTGTGTTTCGGGCATAATGCACTGTTACGGGGTACCAAAGTTGCAAAAATGGTTTTGCAACAAAAGCATATGTTCTACTCCATTAGACTCAAAATGATGCTTGGGAGTGTTTTGGAGTATTTCGGAAACCTTCGACATGTAAATAACTTGTGTTTCGGGCCTGAATGCACAGTTACGGGGTACCGAAGTTGCAAAAATGGTTTTGCAACAAAAGCATATGTTCCACTCCATTAGACTGAAAATGATGCTTGGGAGTGTTTTGGAGGATTTCGCAAACCTTCGGCATGTAAATAACATGTGTTTCAGGTCTGAAAGCACCGTTACGGGGTACCGAAGTTGCAAAAATGGTTTTGCAACAAAAGCATATGTTCTACTTCATTAGACTCAAACTGATGTTTTGGAGGATTTCACAAACCTTCGGCATGTAAATAACTTGTGTTTCGGGCCTAATGCACTGTTACGGGATACCGAAGTTGCAAAAATGGTTTTGCAACAAATGCATCTGTTTTACTCCATTAGACTCAAAAGGATGTTTGGGAGTCTTTTGGTGGATTTCGCAAACCTTCGGCACGTAATAACTTGTGTTTCGGGCCTAATGCAACGTTACGGTGTACCGAAGTTGGAAAAATGGTTTTCCAACAAAAGCATCTGTTCTACTCCATTAGAGTCAAAATGATGTTTCGGAGTGTTGCATTTCGCTAACCTTCGGCATGTAAATAACTTGTGTTTCGGGCCTGAATGCACTGTTCCGGGGTACCGAAGTTGCAAAAATGGTTTTGCAATAAAAGCATCCGTTCTACTCCATTAGACTCAAAATGATGTTTGGGAGTATTTTAGAGGATTTCGCAAACCTTCGACATGTAAATAACTTGTGTTTCGGGCCTGAATGCACTGTTACAGGGTACCAAAGTTGCAAAAATGGTTTTGCAACAAAAGCATCAGTTCTACTCCATTAGACTCAAAATGATGTTTGGGAGTGTTTTGGAGGATTTCGCAAACCTTCGACATGTAAAAAACTTGTGTTTTGGGACCTAATCCACTGTTACGGGGTACCGAAGTTGTAAAAATGGTTTTGCAACAAAACCATCTGTTCTACTCCATTAGACCCGAAATGATGTTTGGGAGTGTTTTGGAGCATTTCTCTAACCTTCGGCATATAAATAACTTGTGTTTTGGGCCTGAATACACAGTTACGGCATACCGAAGTTGCAAAAATGGTTTTGCAACAAAAGCATCCGTTCTACTCCATTAGACTTAAAATGATGTTTGGGAGTGTTTTGGAGGATTTCGCAAACCTTCGGCATGTAAATAACTTGTGTTTCGGGCCTAATGCACTGTTACGGGATACCGAAGTTGCAAAAATGGTTTTGCAATAAAAGCATCTGTTTTACTCCATTAGACACAAAATGATGTTTGGGAGTCTTTTGGTGGATTTCGCAAACCTTCGGCACGTAATAACATGTGTTTCGGGCCTAATGCAATGTTACGGGGTACCGAAGTTGGAAAAATGGTTTTGCAACAAAAGCATCTGTTCTACTCCATTAGAGTCAAAATGATGTTTCGAATTGTTGCATTTCGCTAACATTCGGCATGTAAATAACTTGTGTTTCGGGCCTGAATGCACTGTTCCGGGTACCGAAGTTGCAAAAATGGTTTTGCAACAAAAGCATCCATTCTACTACATTAGACTCAAAATGATGTTTGGGAGTGGTTTAGAGGATTTCGCAAACCTTCGACATGTAAATAACTTGTGTTTCGGGCCTGAATGCACTGTTACAGGGTACCGAAGTTGCAAAAATGGTTTTGCAACAAAAGCATCCGTTCTACTCCATTAGACTCAAAATGATGTTTGGGAGTGTTTTGGAGGATTTCGCAAACCTTCGACATGTAAATAACTTATGTTTCGGGCCTAATGCACTGTTACGGGGTACCGAAGTTGCAAAAATGGTTTTGCAACAAAACCATCTGTTCTACTCCATTAGAGGCAAAATGATGTTTGGGAGTGTTTTGGAGCATTTCGATAACCTTCGGCAGATAAATAACTTGTGTTTTGGGCCTGAATACACAGTTACGGCATACCGAAGTTGCAAAAATGGTTTTGCAACAAAAGCATCCGTTCTACTCCATTAGACTTAAAATGATGTTTGGGAGTGTTTTGGAGGATTCCGCAAACCTTCGGCATGTAAATAACTTGTGTTTCGGGCCTAATGCACTGTTACGGGATACCGAAGTTGCAAAAATGGTTTTGCAACAAAAGCATCTGTTTTACTCCATTAGACTCAAAATGATGTTTGGGAGTCTTTTGGAGGATTTCGCAAACCTTCGGCACGTAATAACTTGTGTTTCGGGCCTAATGCAATGTTACAGGGTACCGAAGTTGGAAAAATGGTTTTGCAACAAAAGCATCTGTTCTACTCCATTAGAGTCAAAATGATGTTTCGAATTGTTGCATTTCGCTAACCTTCGGCATGTAAATAACTTGTGTTTCGGGCCTGAATGCACTGTTACGGGGTACCGAAGTTGCAAAAATGGTTTTGCAACAAAACCATATGTTCTACTTCATTAGACTCAAAATGATGTTTCGGAGTGTTTTGGAGGATTTCGCAAACCTTCGGCATGTAAATAACTTGTGTTTCGGGCCTAATGCACTGTTACGGGATACCGAAGTTGCAAAAATGGTTTTGCAACAAAAGCATCTGTTTTACTCCATTAGACTCAAAATGATATTTGGGAGTCTTTTGGAGGATTTCGCAAACCTTCGGCACGTAATAACTTGTGTTTCGGGCCTAATGCAATGTTACAGGGTACCGAAGTTGGAAAAATGGTTTTGCAACAAAAGCATCTGTTCTACTCCATTAGAGTCAAAATGATGTTTCGGAGTGTTGCATTTCGCTAACCTTCGGCATGTAAATAACTTGTGTTTCGGGCCTGAATGCACTGTTCTGGGGTACCGAAGTTGCAAAAATGGTTTTGTAACAAAAGCATCTGTTCCACTCCATTAGACTCAAAATGATGTTTGGGAGTGTTTTAGAGGATTTCGCAAACCTTCGACATGTAAATAACTTGTGTTTCGGGCCTGAATCCACTGTTACAGGGTACCGAAGTTGCAAAAATGGTTTGGCTACAAAAGCATCCGTTCTACTCCATTAGACTCAAAATGATGTTTGGGAGTGTTTTGGAGGATTTCGCAAACCTTCAACATGTAAATAACTTGTGTTTCGGGCCTAATGCACTGTTACGGGGTACCGAAGTTGCAAAAATAGTTTTGCAACAAAACCATCTGTTCTACTCCATTAGAGCCAAAATGATGTTTGGGAGTATTTTGGAGCATTTCGATAACCTTCGGCAGTAAATAACTTGTGTTTTGGGCCTGAATACACAGTTACGGCATACCGAAGTTGCAAAAATGGTTTTGCAACAAAAGCATCCGTTCTACTCCATTAGACTTAAAATGATGTTTGGGAGTGTTTTGGAGGATTCCGCAAACCTTCAGCATGTAAATAACTTGTCTTTCGGGCCTGAATGCACTGTTACGGGGTACCAAAGTTGCAAAAATGGTTTTGCAACAAAAGCATCTGTTCTACTCCACTAGACTCAAAATGATGTTTGCGAGTGTTTTAGAGGATTTCGCAAACAATCGGCATGTAAATAACTTGTGTTTCGGGCATAATGCACTGTTACGGGGTACCAAAGTTGCAAAAATGGTTTTGCAACAAAAGCATATGTTCTACTCCATTAGACTGAAAATGATGCTTGGGAGTGTTTTGGAGCATTTCGGAAACCTTCGGCATGTAAATAACTTGTGTTTCGGGCCTGAATGCACAGTTACGGGTACCGAAGTTGCAAAAATGGTTTTACAACAAAAGCATATGTTCCACTCCATTAGACTGAAAATGATGCTTGGGAGTGTTTTGGAGCATTTCGCAAACCTTCGGCATGTAAATAACTTGTGTTTCAGGTCTGAAAGCACAGTTACGGGGTACCGAAGTTGCAAAAATGGTTTTGCAACAAAAGCATATGTTCTACTTCATTAGACTCAAAATGATGTTTGGGAGTCTTTTGGTGGATTTCGCAAACCTTCGGCACGTAATAACTTGTGTTTCGGGCCTAATGCAATTTTACGGGGTACCGAAGTTGGAAAAATGGTTTTGCAACAAAAGCATCTGTTCTACTCCATTAGAGTCAAAATGATGTTTCGGAGTGTTGCATTTCGCTAACCTTCGGTATGTAAATAACTTGTGTTTCAGGCCTGAATGCACTGTTACGGGGTACCGAAGTTGCAAAAATGGTTTTGCAACAAAAGCATATGTTCTACTTCATTAGACTCAAAATGATGTTTCAGAGTGTTTTGGAGGATTTCGCAAACCTTCGGCATGTAAATAACTTGTGTTTCGGGCCTAATGCACTGTTACGGGATACCGAAGTTGCAAAAATGGTTTTGCAACAAAAGCATCTGTTTTACTCCATTAGACTCAAAATGATGTTTGGGAGTCTTTTGGAGGATTTCGCAAACCTTCGGCACGTAATAACTTGTGTTTCGGGCCTAATGCAATGTTACAGGGTACCGAAGTTGGAAAAATGGTTTTGCAACAAAAGCATCTGTTCTACTCCATTAGAGTCAAAATGATGTTTCGAATTGTTGCATTTCGCTAACCTTCGGCATGTAAATAACTTGTGTTTCGGGCCTGAATGCACTGTTACGGGGTACCGAAGTTGCAAAAATGGTTTTGCAACAAAAGCATATGTTCTACTTCATTAGACTCAAAATGATGTTTCGGAGTGTTTTGGAGGATTTCGCAAACCTTCGGCATGTAAATAACTTGTGTTTCGGGCCTAATGCACTGTTACGGGATACCGAAGTTGCAAAAATGGTTTTGCAACAAAAGCATCTGTTTTACTCCATTAGACTCAAAATGATATTTGGGAGTCTTTTGGAGGATTTCGCAAACCTTCGGCACGTAATAACTTGTGTTTCGGGCCTAATGCAATGTTACAGGGTACCGAAGTTGGAAAAATGGTTTTGCAACAAAAGCATCTGTTCTACTCCATTAGAGTCAAAATGATGTTTCGGAGTGTTGCATTTCGCTAACCTTCGGCATGTAAATAACTTGTGTTTCGGGCCTGAATGCACTGTTCTGGGGTACCGAAGTTGCAAAAATGGTTTTGTAACAAAAGCATCTGTTCCACTCCATTAGACTCAAAATGATGTTTGGGAGTGTTTTAGAGGATTTCGCAAACCTTCGACATGTAAATAACTTGTGTTTCGGGCCTGAATCCACTGTTACAGGGTACCGAAGTTGCAAAAATGGTTTTGCTACAAAAGCATATGTTCTACTTCATTAGACTCAAAATGATGTTTCGGAGTGTTTTGGAGGATTTCGCAAACCTTCGGCATGTAAATAACTTGTGTTTCGGGCCTAATGCACTGTTACGGGATACCGAAGTTGCAAAAATGGTTTTGCAACAAAAGCATCTGTTTTACTCCATTAGACTCAAAATGATGTTTGGGAGTCTTTTGGAGGATTTCGCAAACCTTCGGCACGTAATAACTTGTGTTTCGGGCCTAATGCAATGTTACAGGGTACCGAAGTTGGAAAAATGGTTTTGCAACAAAAGCATCTGTTCTACTCCATTAGAGTCAAAATGATGTTTCGAATTGTTGCATTTCGCTAACCTTCGGCATGTAAAAAACTTGTGTTTCGGGCCTGAATGCACTGTTACGGGGTACCGAAGTTGCAAAAATGGTTTTGCAACAAAAGCATATGTTCTACTTCATTAGACTCAAAATGATGTTTCGGAGTGTTTTGGAGGATTTCGCAAACCTTCGGCATGTAAATAACTTGTGTTTCGGGCCTAATGCACTGTTACGGGATACCGAAGTTGCAAAAATGGTTTTGCAACAAAAGCATCTGTTTTACTCCATTAGACTCAAAATGATATTTGGGAGTCTTTTGGAGGATTTCGCAAACCTTCGGCACGTAATAACTTGTGTTTCGGGCCTAATGCAATGTTACAGGGTACCGAAGTTGGAAAAATGGTTTTGCAACAAAAGCATCTGTTCTACTCCATTAGAGTCAAAATGATGTTTCGGAGTGTTGCATTTCGCTAACCTTCGGCATGTAAATAACTTGTGTTTCGGGCCTGAATGCACTGTTCTGGGGTACCGAAGTTGCAAAAATGGTTTTGTAACAAAAGCATCTGTTCCACTCCATTAGACTCAAAATGATGTTTGGGAGTGTTTTAGAGGATTTCGCAAACCTTCGACATGTAAATAACTTGTGTTTCGGGCCTGAATCCACTGTTACAGGGTACCGAAGTTGCAAAAATGGTTTTGCTACAAAAGCATCCGTTCTACTCCATTAGACTCAAAATGATGTTTGGGAGTGTTTTGGAGGATTTCGCAAACCTTCGACATGTAAATAACTTGTGTTTCGGGCCTAATGCACTGTTACGGGGTACCGAAGTTGCAAAAATGGTTTTGCAACAAAACCATCTGTTCTACTCCATTAGAGCCAAAATGATGTTTGGGAGTGTTTTGGAGCATTTCGATAACCTTCGGCAGTAAATAACTTGTGTTTTGGGCCTGAATACACAGTTACGGCATACCGAAGTTGCAAAAATGGTTTTGCAACAAAAGCATCCGTTCTACTCCATTAGACTTAAAATGATGTTTGGGAGTGTTTTGGAGGATTCCGCAAACCTTCAGCATGTAAATAACTTGTCTTTCGGGCCTGAATGCACTGTTACGGGGTACCAAAGTTGCAAAAATGGTTTTGCAACAAAAGCATCTGTTCTACTCCACTAGACTCAAAATGATGTTTGCGAGTGTTTTAGAGGATTTCGCAAACAATCGGCATGTAAATAACTTGTGTTTCGGGCATAATGCACTGTTACGGGGTACCAAAGTTGCAAAAATGGTTTTGCAACAAAAGCATATGTTCTACTCCATTAGACTCAAAATGATGCTTGGGAGTGTTATGGAGCATTTCGGAAACCTTCGGCATGTAAATAACTTGTGTTTCGGGCCTGAATGCACAGTTACGGGGTACCGAAGTTGCAAAAATGGTTTTACAACAAAAGCATATGTTCCACTCCATTAGACTGAAAATGATGCTTGGGAGTGTTTTGGAGCATTTCGCAAACCTTCGGCATGTAAATAACTTGTGTTTCAGGTCTGAAAGCACAGTTACGGGGTACCGAAGTTGCAAAAATGGTTTTGCAACAAAAGCATATGTTCTACTTCATTAGACTCAAAATGATGTTTGGGAGTCTTTTGGTGGATTTCGCAAACCTTCGGCACGTAATAACTTGTGTTTCGGGCCTAATGCAATGTTACGGGGTACCGAAGTTGGAAAAATTGTTTTGCAACAAAAGCATCTGTTCTACTCCATTAGAGTCAAAATGATGTTTCGGAGTGTTGCATTTCGCTAACCTTCGGCATGTAAATAACTTGTGTTTCGGGCCTGAATGCACTGTTACGGGGTACCGAAGTTGCAAAAATGGTTTTGCAACAAAAGCATATGTTCTACTTCATTAGACTCAAAATGATGTTTCGGAGTGTTTTGGAGGATTTCGCAAACCTTCGGCATGTAAATAACTTGTGTTTCGGGCCTAATGCACTGTTACGGGATACCGAAGTTGCAAAAATGGTTTTGCAACAAAAGCATCTGTTTTACTCCATTAGACTCAAAATGATATTTGGGAGTCTTTTGGAGGATTTCGCAAACCTTCGGCACGTAATAACTTGTGTTTCGGGCCTAATGCAATGTTACAGGGTACCGAAGTTGGAAAAATGGTTTTGCAACAAAAGCATCTGTTCTACTCCATTAGAGTCAAAATGATGTTTCGGAGTGTTGCATTTCGCTAACCTTCGGCATGTAAATAACTTGTGTTTCGGGCCTGAATGCACTGTTCTGGGGTACCGAAGTTGCAAAAATGGTTTTGTAACAAAAGCATCTGTTCCACTCCATTAGACTCAAAATGATGTTTGGGAGTGTTTTAGAGGATTTCGCAAACCTTCGACATGTAAATAACTTGTGTTTCGGGCCTGAATCCACTGTTACAGGGTACCGAAGTTGCAAAAATGGTTTTGCTACAAAAGCATCCGTTCTACTCCATTAGACTCAAAATGATGTTTGGGAGTGTTTTGGAGGATTTCGCAAACCTTCGACATGTAAATAACTTGTGTTTCGGGCCTAATGCACTGTTACGGGGTACCGAAGTTGCAAAAATGGTTTTGCAACAAAACCATCTGTTCTACTCCATTAGAGCCAAAATGATGTTTGGGAGTGTTTTGGAGCATTTCGATAACCTTCGGCAGTAAATAACTTGTGTTTTGGGCCTGAATACACAGTTACGGCATACCGAAGTTGCAAAAATGGTTTTGCAACAAAAGCATCCGTTCTACTCCATTAGACTTAAAATGATGTTTGGGAGTGTTTTGGAGGATTCCGCAAACCTTCAGCATGTAAATAACTTGTCTTTCGGGCCTGAATGCACTGTTACGGGGTACCAAAGTTGCAAAAATGGTTTTGCAACAAAAGCATCTGTTCTACTCCACTAGACTCAAAATGATGTTTGCGAGTGTTTTAGAGGATTTCGCAAACAATCGGCATGTAAATAACTTGTGTTTCGGGCCTAATGCACTGTTACGGGATACCGAAGTTGCAAAAATGGTTTTGCAACAAAAGCATCTGTTTTACTCCATTAGACTCAAAATGATATTTGGGAGTCTTTTGGAGGATTTCGCAAACCTTCGGCACGTAATAACTTGTGTTTCGGGCCTAATGCAATGTTACAGGGTACCGAAGTTGGAAAAATGGTTTTGCAACAAAAGCATCTGTTCTACTCCATTAGAGTCAAAATGATGTTTCGGAGTGTTGCATTTCGCTAACCTTCGGCATGTAAATAACTTGTGTTTCGGGCCTGAATGCACTGTTCTGGGGTACCGAAGTTGCAAAAATGGTTTTGTAACAAAAGCATCTGTTCCACTCCATTAGACTCAAAATGATGTTTGGGAGTGTTTTAGAGGATTTCGCAAACCTTCGACATGTAAATAACTTGTGTTTCGGGCCTGAATCCACTGTTACAGGGTACCGAAGTTGCAAAAATGGTTTTGCTACAAAAGCATCCGTTCTACTCCATTAGACTCAAAATGATGTTTGGGAGTGTTTTGGAGGATTTCGCAAACCTTCGACATGTAAATAACTTGTGTTTCGGGCCTAATGCACTGTTACGGGGTACCGAAGTTGCAAAAATGGTTTTGCAACAAAACCATCTGTTCTACTCCATTAGAGCCAAAATGATGTTTGGGAGTGTTTTGGAGCATTTCGATAACCTTCGGCAGTAAATAACTTGTGTTTTGGGCCTGAATACACAGTTACGGCATACCGAAGTTGCAAAAATGGTTTTGCAACAAAAGCATCCGTTCTACTCCATTAGACTTAAAATGATGTTTGGGAGTGTTTTGGAGGATTCCGCAAACCTTCAGCATGTAAATAACTTGTCTTTCGGGCCTGAATGCACTGTTACGGGGTACCAAAGTTGCAAAAATGGTTTTGCAACAAAAGCATCTGTTCTACTCCACTAGACTCAAAATGATGTTTGCGAGTGTTTTAGAGGATTTCGCAAACAATCGGCATGTAAATAACTTGTGTTTCGGGCATAATGCACTGTTACGGGGTACCAAAGTTGCAAAAATGGTTTTGCAACAAAAGCATATGTTCTACTCCATTAGACTCAAAATGATGCTTGGGAGTGTTTTGGAGCATTTCGGAAACCTTCGGCATGTAAATAACTTGTGTTTCGGGCCTGAATGCACAGTTACGGGGTACCGAAGTTGCAAAAATGGTTTTACAACAAAAGCATATGTTCCACTCCATTAGACTGAAAATGATGCTTGGGAGTGTTTTGGAGCATTTCGCAAACCTTCGGCATGTAAATAACTTGTGTTTCAGGTCTGAAAGCACAGTTACGGGGTACCGAAGTTGCAAAAATGGTTTTGCAACAAAAGCATATGTTCTACTTCATTAGACTCAAAATGATGTTTGGGAGTCTTTTGGTGGATTTCGCAAACCTTCGGCACGTAATAACTTGTGTTTCGGGCCTAATGCAATGTTACGGGGTACCGAAGTTGGAAAAATTGTTTTGCAACAAAAGCATCTGTTCTACTCCATTAGAGTCAAAATGATGTTTCGGAGTGTTGCATTTCGCTAACCTTCGGCATGTAAATAACTTGTGTTTCGGGCCTGAATGCACTGTTACGGGGTACCGAAGTTGCAAAAATGGTTTTGCAACAAAAGCATATGTTCTACTTCATTAGACTCAAAATGATGTTTCGGAGTGTTTTGGAGGATTTCGCAAACCTTCGGCATGTAAATAACTTGTGTTTCGGGCCTAATGCACTGTTACGGGATACCGAAGTTGCAAAAATGGTTTTGCAACAAAAGCATCTGTTTTACTCCATTAGACTCAAAATGATGTTTGGGAGTCTTTTGGAGGATTTCGCAAACCTTCGGCACGTAATAACTTGTGTTTCGGGCCTAATGCAATGTTACAGGGTACCGAAGTTGGAAAAATGGTTTTGCAACAAAAGCATCTGTTCTACTCCATTAGAGTCAAAATGATGTTTCGAATTGTTGCATTTCGCTAACCTTCGGCATGTAAATAACTTTTGTTTCGGGCCTGAATGCACTGTTACGGGGTACCGAAGTTGCAAAAATGGTTTTGCAACAAAAGCATATGTTCTACTTCATTAGACTCAAAATGATGTTTCGGAGTGTTTTGGAGGATTTCGCAAACCTTCGGCATGTAAATAACTTGTGTTTCGGGCCTAATGCACTGTTACGGGATACCGAAGTTGCAAAAATGGTTTTGCAACAAAAGCATCTGTTTTACTCCATTAGACTCAAAATGATATTTGGGAGTCTTTTGGAGGATTTCGCAAACCTTCGGCACGTAATAACTTGTGTTTCGGGCCTAATGCAATGTTACAGGGTACCGAAGTTGGAAAAATGGTTTTGCAACAAAAGCATCTGTTCTACTCCATTAGAGTCAAAATGATGTTTCGGAGTGTTGCATTTCGCTAACCTTCGGCATGTAAATAACTTGTGTTTCGGGCCTGAATGCACTGTTCTGGGGTACCGAAGTTGCAAAAATGGTTTTGTAACAAAAGCATCTGTTCCACTCCATTAGACTCAAAATGATGTTTGGGAGTGTTTTAGAGGATTTCGCAAACCTTCGACATGTAAATAACTTGTGTTTCGGGCCTGAATCCACTGTTACAGGGTACCGAAGTTGCAAAAATGGTTTTGCTACAAAAGCATCCGTTCTACTCCATTAGACTCAAAATGATGTTTGGGAGTGTTTTGGAGGATTTCGCAAACCTTCGACATGTAAATAACTTGTGTTTCGGGCCTAATGCACTGTTACGGGGTACCGAAGTTGCAAAAATGGTTTTGCAACAAAACCATCTGTTCTACTCCATTCGAGCCAAAATGATGTTTGGGAGTGTTTTGGAGCATTTCGATAACCTTCGGCAGTAAATAACTTGTGTTTTGGGCCTGAATACACAGTTACGGCATACCGAAGTTGCAAAAATGGTTTTGCAACAAAAGCATCCGTTCTACTCCATTAGACTTAAAATGATGTTTGGGAGTGTTTTGGAGGATTCCGCAAACCTTCAGCATGTAAATAACTTGTCTTTCGGGCCTGAATGCACTGTTACGGGGTACCAAAGTTGCAAAAATGGTTTTGCAACAAAAGCATCTGTTCTACTCCACTAGACTCAAAATGATGTTTGCGAGTGTTTTAGAGGATTTCGCAAACAATCGGCATGTAAATAACTTGTGTTTCGGGCATAATGCACTGTTACGGGGTACCAAAGTTGCAAAAATGGTTTTGCAACAAAAGCATATGTTCTACTCCATTAGACTGAAAATGATGCTTGGGAGTGTTTTGGAGCATTTCGGAAACCTTCGGCATGTAAATAACTTGTGTTTCGGGCCTGAATGCACAGTTACGGGTACCGAAGTTGCAAAAATGGTTTTACAACAAAAGCATATGTTCCACTCCATTAGACTGAAAATGATGCTTGGGAGTGTTTTGGAGCATTTCGCAAACCTTCGGCATGTAAATAACTTGTGTTTCAGGTCTGAAAGCACAGTTACGGGGTACCGAAGTTGCAAAAATGGTTTTGCAACAAAAGCATATGTTCTACTTCATTAGACTCAAAATGATGTTTGGGAGTCTTTTGGTGGATTTCGCAAACCTTCGGCACGTAATAACTTGTGTTTCGGGCCTAATGCAATGTTACGGGGTACCGAAGTTGGAAAAATTGTTTTGCAACAAAAGCATCTGTTCTACTCCATTAGAGTCAAAATGATGTTTCGGAGTGTTGCATTTCGCTAACCTTCGGCATGTAAATAACTTGTGTTTCGGTCCTGAATGCACTGTTACGGGGTACCGAAGTTGCAAAAATGGTTTTGCAACAAAAGCATATGTTCTACTTCATTAGACTCAAAATGATGTTTCGGAGTGTTTTGGAGGATTTCGCAAACCTTCGGCATGTAAATAACTTGTGTTTCGGGCCTAATGCATTGTTACGGGATACCGAAGTTGCAAAAATGGTTTTGCAACAAAAGCATCTGTTTTACTCCATTAGACTCAAAATGATGTTTGGGAGTCTTTTGGAGGATTTCGCAAACCTTCGGCACGTAATAACTTGTGTTTCGGGCCTAATGCAATGTTACAGGGTACCGAAGTTGGAAAAATGGTTTTGCAACAAAAGCATCTGTTCTACTCCATTAGAGTCAAAATGATGTTTCGGAGTGTTGCATTTCGCTAACCTTCGGCATGTAAATAACTTGTGTTTCGGGCCTGAATGCACTGTTCTGGGGTACCGAAGTTGCAAAAATGGTTTTGTAACAAAAGCATCCGTTCCACTCCATTAGACTCAAAATGATGTTTGGGAGTGTTTTAGAGGATTTCGCAAACCTTCGACATGTAAATAACTTGTGTTTCGGGCCTGAATCCACTGTTACAGGGTACCGAAGTTGCAAAAATGGTTTTGCAACAAAAGCATCCGTTCTACTCCATTAGACTCAAAATGATGTTTGGGAGTGTTTTGGAGGATTTCGCAAACCTTCGACATGTAAATAACTTGTGTTTCGGGCCTAATGCACTGTTACGGGGTACCGAAGTTGCAAAAATGGTTTTGCAACAAAACCATCTGTTCTACTCCATTAGAGCCAAAATGATGTTTGGGAGTGTTTTGGAGCATTTCGATAACCTTCGGCAGTAAATAACTTGTGTTTTGGGCCTGAATACACAGTTACGGCATACCGAAGTTGCAAAAATGGTTTTGCAACAAAAGCATCCGTTCTACTCCATTAGACTTAAAATGATGTTTGGGAGTGTTTTGGAGGATTCCGCAAACCTTCAGCATGTAAATAACTTGTCTTTCGGGCCTGAATGCACTGTTACGGGGTACCAAAGTTGCAAAAATGGTTTTGCAACAAAAGCATCTGTTCTACTCCACTAGACTCAAAATGATGTTTGCGAGTGTTTTAGAGGATTTCGCAAACAATCGGCATGTAAATAACTTGTGTTTCGGGCATAATGCACTGTTACGGGGTACCAAAGTTGCAAAAATGGTTTTGCAACAAAAGCATATGTTCTACTCCATTAGACTCAAAATGATGCTTGGGAGTGTTTTGGAGCATTTCGGAAACCTTCGGCATGTAAATAACTTGTGTTTCGGGCCTGAATGCACAGTTACGGGGTACCGAAGTTGCAAAAATGGTTTTACAACAAAAGCATATGTTCCACTCCATTAGACTGAAAATGATGCTTGGGAGTGTTTTGGAGCATTTCGCAAACCTTCGGCATGTAAATAACTTGTGTTTCAGGTCTGAAAGCACAGTTACGGGGTACCGAAGTTGCAAAAATGGTTTTGCAACAAAAGCATATGTTCTACTTCATTAGACTCAAAATGATGTTTGGGAGTCTTTTGGTGGATTTCGCAAACCTTCGGCACGTAATAACTTGTGTTTCGGGCCTAATGCAATGTTACGGGGTACCGAAGTTGGAAAAATTGTTTTGCAACAAAAGCATCTGTTCTACTCCATTAGAGTCAAAATGATGTTTCGGAGTGTTGCATTTCGCTAACCTTCGGCATGTAAATAACTTGTGTTTCGGTCCTGAATGCACTGTTACGGGGTACCGAAGTTGCAAAAATGGTTTTGCAACAAAAGCATATGTTCTACTTCATTAGACTCAAAATGATGTTTCGGAGTGTTTTGGAGGATTTCGCAAACCTTCGGCATGTAAATAACTTGTGTTTCGGGCCTAATGCATTGTTACGGGATACCGAAGTTGCAAAAATGGTTTTGCAACAAAAGCATCTGTTTTACTCCATTAGACTCAAAATGATGTTTGGGAGTCTTTTGGAGGATTTCGCAAACCTTCGGCACGTAATAACTTGTGTTTCGGGCCTAATGCAATGTTACAGGGTACCGAAGTTGGAAAAATGGTTTTGCAACAAAAGCATCTGTTCTACTCCATTAGAGTCAAAATGATGTTTCGGAGTGTTGCATTTCGCTAACCTTCGGCATGTAAATAACTTGTGTCTCGGGCCTGAATGCACTGTTCTGGGGTACCGAAGTTGCAAAAATGGTTTTGTAACAAAAGCATCCGTTCCACTCCATTAGACTCAAAATGATGTTTGGGAGTGTTTTAGAGGATTTCGCAAACCTTCGACATGTAAATAACTTGTGTTTCGGGCCTGAATCCACTGTTACAGGGTACCGAAGTTGCAAAAATGGTTTTGCAACAAAAGCATCCGTTCTACTCCATTAGACTCAAAATGATGTTTGGGAGTGTTTTGGAGGATTTCGCAAACCTTCGACATGTAAATAACTTGTGTTTCGGGCCTAATGCACTGTTACGGGGTACCGAAGTTGCAAAAATGGTTTTGCAACAAAACCATCTGTTCTACTCCATTAGAGCCAAAATGATGTTTGGGAGTGTTTTGGAGCATTTCGATAACCTTCGGCAGTAAATAACTTGTGTTTTGGGCCTGAATACACAGTTACGGCATACCGAAGTTGCAAAAATGGTTTTGCAACAAAAGCATCCGTTCTACTCCATTAGACTTAAAATGATGTTTGGGAGTGTTTTGGAGGATTCCGCAAACCTTCAGCATGTAAATAACTTGTCTTTCGGGCCTGAATGCACTGTTACGGGGTACCAAAGTTGCAAAAATGGTTTTGCAACAAAAGCATCTGTTCTACTCCACTAGACTCAAAATGATGTTTGCGAGTGTTTTAGAGGATTTCGCAAACAATCGGCATGTAAATAACTTGTGTTTCGGGCATAATGCACTGTTACGGGGTACCAAAGTTGCAAAAATGGTTTTGCAACAAAAGCATATGTTCTACTCCATTAGACTCAAAATGATGCTTGGGAGTGTTTTGGAGCATTTCGGAAACCTTCGGCATGTAAATAACTTGTGTTTCGGGCCTGAATGCACAGTTACGGGGTACCGAAGTTGCAAAAATGGTTTTACAACAAAAGCATATGTTCCACTCCATTAGACTGAAAATGATGCTTGGGAGTGTTTTGGAGCATTTCGCAAACCTTCGGCATGTAAATAACTTGTGTTTCAGGTCTGAAAGCACAGTTACGGGGTACCGAAGTTGCAAAAATGGTTTTGCAACAAAAGCATATGTTCTACTTCATTAGACTCAAAATGATGTTTGGGAGTCTTTTGGTGGATTTCGCAAACCTTCGGCACGTAATAACTTGTGTTTCGGGCCTAATGCAATGTTACGGGGTACCGAAGTTGGAAAAATTGTTTTGCAACAAAAGCATCTGTTCTACTCCATTAGAGTCAAAATGATGTTTCGGAGTGTTGCATTTCGCTAACCTTCGGCATGTAAATAACTTGTGTTTCGGTCCTGAATGCACTGTTACGGGGTACCGAAGTTGCAAAAATGGTTTTGCAACAAAAGCATATGTTCTACTTCATTAGACTCAAAATGATGTTTCGGAGTGTTTTGGAGGATTTCGCAAACCTTCGGCATGTAAATAACTTGTGTTTCGGGCCTAATGCATTGTTACGGGATACCGAAGTTGCAAAAATGGTTTTGCAACAAAAGCATCTGTTGTACTCCATTAGACTCAAAATGATGTTTGGGAGTCTTTTGGAGGATTTCGCAAACCTTCGGCACGTAATAACTTGTGTTTCGGGCCTAATGCAATGTTACAGGGTACCGAAGTTGGAAAAATGGTTTTGCAACAAAAGCATCTGTTCTACTCCATTAGAGTCAAAATGATGTTTCGGAGTGTTGCATTTCGCTAACCTTCGGCATGTAAATAACTTGTGTTTCGGGCCTGAATGCACTGTTCTGGGGTACCGAAGTTGCAAAAATGGTTTTGTAACAAAAGCATCCGTTCCACTCCATTAGACTCAAAATGATGTTTGGGAGTGTTTTAGAGGATTTCGCAAACCTTCGACATGTAAATAACTTGTGTTTCGGGCCTGAATCCACTGTTACAGGGTACCGAAGTTGCAAAAATGGTTTTGCAACAAAAGCATCCGTTCTACTCCATTAGACTCAAAATGATGTTTGGGAGTGTTTTGGAGGATTTCGCAAACCTTCGACATGTAAATAACTTGTGTTTCGGGCCTAATGCACTGTTACGGGGTACCGAAGTTGCAAAAATGGTTTTGCAACAAAACCATCTGTTCTACTCCATTAGAGCCAAAATGATGTTTGGGAGTGTTTTGGAGCATTTCGATAACCTTCGGCAGTAAATAACTTGTGTTTTGGGCCTGAATACACAGTTACGGCATACCGAAGTTGCAAAAATGGTTTTGCAAAAAAAGCATCCGTTCTACTCCATTAGACTTAAAATGTTGTTTGGGAGTGTTTTGGAGGATTCCGCAAACCTTCGGCATGTAAATAACTTGTCTTTCGGGCCTGAATGCACTGTTACGGGGTACCAAAGTTGCAAAAATGGTTTTGCAACAAAAGCATCTGTTCTACTCCACGAGACTCAAAATGATGTTTGCGAGTGTTTTAGAGGATTTCGCAAACAATCGGCATGTAAATAACTTGTGTTTCGGGCATAATGCACTGTTACGGGGTACCAAAGTTGCAAAAATGGTTTTGCAACAAAAGCATATGTTCTACTCCATTAGACTCAAAATGATGCTTTGGAGTGTTTTGGAGCATTTCGGAAACCTTCGGCATGTAAATAACTTGTGTTTCGGGCCTGAATGCACAGTTACGGGTACCGAAGTTGCAAAAATGGTTTTACAACAAAAGCATATGTTCCACTCCATTAGACTGAAAATGATGCTTGGGAGTGTTTTGGAGCATTTCGCAAACCTTCGGCATGTAAATAACTTGTGTTTCAGGTCTGAAAGCACAGTTACGGGGTACCGAAGTTGCAAAAATGATTTTGCAACAAAAGCATATGTTCTACTTCATTAGAGTCAAAATGATGTTTGGGAGTCTTTTGGTGGATTTCGCAAACCTTCGGCACGTAATAACTTGTGTTTCGGGCCTAATGCAATGTTACGGGGTACCGAAGTTGGAAAAATGGTTTTGCAACAAAAGCATCTGTTCTACTCCATTAGAGTCAAAATGATGTTTCGGAGTGTTGCATTTCGCTAACCTTCGGCATGTAAATAACTTGTGTTTCGGTCCTGAATGCACTGTTACGGGGTACCGAAGTTGCAAAAATGGTTTCGCAACAAAAGCATATGTTCTACTTCATTAGACTCAAAATGATGTTTCGGAGTGTTTTGGAGGATTTCGCAAACCTTCGGCATGTAAATAACTTGTGTTTCGGGCCTAATGCACTGTTACGGGATACCGAAGTTGCAAAAATGGTTTTGCAACAAAAGCATCTGTTTTACTCCATTAGACTCAAAATGATGTTTGGGAGTCTTTTGGAGGATTTCGCAAACCTTCGGCACGTAATAACTTGTGTTTCGGGCCTAATGCAATGTTACAGGGTACCGAAGTTGGAAAAATGGTTTTGCAACAAAAGCATCTGTTCTACTCCATTAGAGTCAAAATGATGTTTCGGAGTGTTGCATTTCGCTAACCTTCGGCATGTAAATAACTTGTGTTTCGGGCCTGAATGCACTGTTCTGGGGTACCGAAGTTGCAAAAATGGTTTTGTAACAAAAGCATCCGTTCCACTCCATTAGACTCAAAATGATGTTTGGGAGTGTTTTAGAGGATTTCGCAAACCTTCGACATGTAAATAACTTGTGTTTCGGGCCTGAATCCACTGTTACAGGGTACCGAAGTTGCAAAAATGGTTTTGCAACAAAAGCATCCGTTCTACTCCATTAGACTCAAAATGATGTTTGGGAGTGTTTTGGAGGATTTCGCAAACCTTCGACATGTAAATAACTTGTGTTTCGGGCCTAATGCACTGTTACGGGGTACCGAAGTTGCAAAAATGGTTTTGCAACAAAACCATCTGTTCTACTCCATTAGAGCCAAAATGATGTTTGGGAGTGTTTTGGAGCATTTCGATAACCTTCGGCAGTAAATAACTTGTGTTTTGGGCCTGAATACACAGTTACGGCATACCGAAGTTGCAAAAATGGTTTTGCAAAAAAAGCATCCGTTCTACTCCATTAGACTTAAAATGTTGTTTGGGAGTGTTTTGGAGGATTCCGCAAACCTTCGGCATGTAAATAACTTGTCTTTCGGGCCTGAATGCACTGTTACGGGGTACCAAAGTTGCAAAAATGGTTTTGCAACAAAAGCATCTGTTCTACTCCACGAGACTCAAAATGATGTTTGCGAGTGTTTTAGAGGATTTCGCAAACAATCGGCATGTAAATAACTTGTGTTTCGGGCATAATGCACTGTTACGGGGTACCAAAGTTGCAAAAATGGTTTTGCAACAAAAGCATATGTTCTACTCCATTAGACTCAAAATGATGCTTGGGAGTGTTTTGGAGCATTTCGGAAACCTTCGGCATGTAAATAACTTGTGTTTCGGGCCTGAATGCACAGTTATGGGGTACCGAAGTTGCAAAAATGGTTTTACAACAAAAGCATATGTTCCACTCCATTAGACTGAAAATGATGCTTGGGAGTGTTTTGGAGCATTTCGCAAACCTTCGGCATGTAAATAACTTGTGTTTCAGGTCTGAAAGCACAGTTACGGGGTACCGAAGTTTCAAAAATGGTTTTGCAACAAAAGCATATGTTCTACTTCATTAGACTCAAAATGATGTTTGGGAGTCTTTTGGTGGATTTCGCAAACCTTCGGCACGTAATAACTTGTGTTTCGGGCCTAATGCAATGTTACGGGGTACCGAAGTTGGAAAAATGGTTTTGCAACAAAAGCATCTGTTCTACTCCATTAGAGTCAAAATGATGTTTGGGAGTCTTTTGGTGGATTTCACAAACCTTCGGCACGTAATAACTTGTGTTTCGGGCCTAATGCAATGTTACGGGGTACCGAAGTTGGAAAAATGGTTTTGCAACAAAAGCATCTGTTCTACTCCATTAGAGTCAAAATGATGTTTCGGAGTGTTGCATTTCGCTAACCTTCGGCATGTAAATAACTTGTGTTTCGGGCCTGAATGCACTGTTCCGGGGTACCGAAGTTGCAAAAATGGTTTTGTAACAAAAGCATCCGTTCCACTCCATTAGACTCAAAATGATGTTTGGGAGTGTTTTAGAGGATTTCGCAAACCTTCGACATGTAAATAACTTGTGTTTCGGGCCTGAATCCACTGTTATAGGGTACCGAAGTTGCAAAAATGGTTTTGCAACAAAAGCATCCGTTCTACTCCATTAGACTCAAAATGATGTTAGGGAGTGTTTTGGAGGATTTCGCAAACTTTCGACATGTAAATAACTTATGTTTCGGGCCTAATGCACTGTTACGGGGTACCGAAGTTGCAAAAATGTTTTTGCAACAAAACCATCTGTTCTACTCCATTAGACCTAAAATGATGTTTGGGAGTGTTTTGGAGCATTTCGATAACCTTCGGCAGATAAATAACTTGTGTTTTGGGCCTGAATACACAGTTACGGCATACCGAAGTTGCAAAAATGGTTTTGCAACAAAAGCATCCGTTCTACTCCAATAGACTTAAAATGATGTTTGGGAGTGTTTTGGAGGATTCCTTAAACCTTCGGCATGTAAATAACTTGTCTTTCGGGCCTGAATGCACTGTTACGGGGTACCAAAGTTGCAAAAATGGTTTTGCAACAAAAGCATCTGTTCTACTCCATTAGACTCAAAATGATGTTTGCGAGTGTTTTAGAGGATTTCGCAAACCTTCGGCATGTAAATAACTTGTGTTTCGGGCCCAATGCACTGTTACGGGGTACCGAAGTTGCAAAAATGGTTTTGCAACAAAAGCATATGTTCTACTCCATTAGACCCAAAATGATGTTTGGGAGTGTTTTGGAGCATTTCGATAACCTTCGGCAGATAAATAACTTGTGTTTTGGGCCTGAATACACAGTTACGGCATAACGAAGTTGCAAAAATGGTTTTGCAACAAAAGCATCCGTTCTACTCCATTAGACTTAAAATGATGTTTGGGAGTGTTTTGGAGGATTCCGCAAACCTTCGGCATGTAAATAACTTGTCTTTCGGGTCTGAATGCACTGTTACGGGGTACCAAAGTTGCAAAAATGGTTTTGCAACAAAAGCATCTGTTCCACTCCACTAGACTCAAAATGATGTTTGCGAGTGTTTTAGAGGATTTCGCAAACAATCAGCATGTAAATAACTTGTGTTTCGGGCATAATGCACTGTTACGGGGTACCAAAGTTGCAAAAATGGTTTTGCAACAAAAGCATATGTTCTACTCCATTAGACTCAAAATGATGCTTGGGAGTGTTTTGGAGCATTTCGGAAACCTTCGGCATGTAAATAACGTGTGTTTCGGGCCTGAATGCACAGTTACAGGGTACCGAAGTTGCAAAAATGGTTTTGCAACAAAAGCATATGTTCCACTCCATTAGACTGAAAATGATGCTTGGGAGTGTTTTGGAGCATTTCGCAAACCTTCGGCATGTAAATAACTTGTGTTTCATGTCTGAAAGCACAGTTACGGGGTACCGAAGTTGCAAAAATGGTTTTGCAACAAAAGCATATGTTCTACTTCATTAGACTCAAAATGATGTTTCGGAGTGTTTTGGAGGATTTCGCAAACCTTCGGCATGTAAATAACTTGTGTTTCGGGCCTAATGCACTGTTACGGGATACCGAAGTTGCAAAAATGGTTTTGCAACAAAAGCATCTGTTTTACTCCATTAGACTCAAAATGATGTTTGGGAGTCTTTTGGTGGATTTCGCAAACCTTC
Organism: Cenchrus fungigraminus; assembly: GCA_036936925.1. Lineage (NCBI taxonomy): Eukaryota > Viridiplantae > Streptophyta > Magnoliopsida > Poales > Poaceae > Cenchrus > Cenchrus fungigraminus. The sequence goes on from CM072777.1 coordinate 56,091,378, forward strand.
GGCACGTAATAACTTGTGTTTCGGGCCTAATGCAATGTTACGGGGTACCGAAGTTGGAAAAATGGTTTTGCAACAAAAGCATCTGTTCTACTCCATTAGAGTCAAAATGATGTTTCGAATTGTTGCATTTCGCGAACCTTCGGCATGTAAATAACTTGTGTTTCGGGCCTGAATGCACTGTTCCGGGGTACCGAAGTTGCAAAAATGGTTTTGCAACAAAAGCATCCGTTCTACTACATTAGACTCAAAATGATGTTTGGGAGTGGTTTAGAGGATTTCGCAAACCTTCGACATGTAAATAACTTGTGTTTCGGGCCTGAATGCACTATTACAGGGTACCGAAGTTGCAAAAATGGTTTTGCAACAAAAGCATCCGTTCTACTCCATTAGACTCAAAATGATGTTTGGGAGTGTTTTGGAGGATTTCGCAAACCTTCGACATGTAAATAACTTGTGTTTTGGGGCCTAATGCACTGTTACGGGGTACCGAAGTTGCAAAAATGGTTTTGCAACAAAACCATCTGTTCTACTCCATTAGAGCCAAAATGATGTTTGGGAGTGTTTTGGAGCATTTCGATAACCTTCGGCTGTAAATAACTTGTGTTTTGGGCCTGAATACACAGTTACGGCATACCGAAGTTGCAAAAATGGTTTTGCAACAAAAGCATCCGTTCTACTCCATTAGACTTAAAATGATGTTTGGGAGTGTTTTGGAGGATTCCGCAAACCTTCGGCATGTAAATAACTTGTCTTTCGGGCCTGAATGCACTGTTACGGGGTACCAAAGTTGCAAAAATGGTTTTGCAACAAAAGCATCTGTTCTACTCCACTAGACTCAAAATGATGTTTGCGAGTGTTTTAGAGGATTTCGCAAACAATCGGCATGTAAATAACTTGTGTTTCGGGCATAATGCACTGTTACGGGGTACCAAAGTTGCAAAAATGGTTTTGCAACAAAAGCATATGTTCTACTCCATTAGACTCAAAATGATGCTTGGGAGTGTTTTGGAGCATTTCGGAAACCTTCGGCATGTAAATAACTTGTGTTTCGGGCCTGAATGCACAGTTACGGGGTACCGAAGTTGCAAAAATGGTTTTACAACAAAAGCATATGTTCCACTCCATTAGACTGAAAATGATGCTTGGGAGTGTTTTGGAGCATTTCGCAAACCTTCGGCATGTAAATAACTTGTGTTTCAGGTCTGAAAGCACAGTTACGGGGTACCGAAGTTGCAAAAATGGTTTTGCAACAAAACCATATGTTCTACTCCATTAGACTCAAAATGATGCTTGGGAGTGTTTTGGAGCATTTCGGAAACCTTCGGCATGTAAATAACTTGTGTTTCGGGCCTGAATGCACAGTTACGGGGTACCGAAGTTGCAAAAATGGTTTTGCAACAAAAGCATATGTTCCACTCCATTAGACTGAAAATGATGCTTGGGAGTGTTTTGGAGCATTTCGCAAACCTTCGGCATGTAAATAACTTGTGTTTCATGTCTGAAAGCACAGTTACGGGGTACCGAAGTTGCAAAAATGGTTTTGCAACAAAAGCATATGTTCTACTTCATTAGACTCAAAATGATGTTTCGGAGTGTTTTGGAGGATTTCGCAAACCTTCGGCATGTAAATAACTTGTGTTTCGGGCCTAATGCACTGTTACGGGATACCGAAGTTGCAAAAATGGTTTTGCAACAAAAGCATCTGTTTTACTCCATTAGACTCAAAATGATGTTTGGGAGTCTTTTGGTGGATTTCGCAAACCTTCGGCACGTAATAACTTGTGTTTCGGGCCTAATACAATGTTACGGGGTACCGAAGTTGGAAAAATGGTTTTGCAACAAAAGCATCTGTTCTACTCCATTAGAGTCAAAATGATGTTTCGGAGTGTTGCATTTCGCTAACCTTCGGCATGTAAATAACTTGTGTTTCGGGCCTGAATGCACTGTTCCGGGGTACCGAAGTTGCAAAAATGGTTTGGCAACAAAAGCATCTGTTCTACTCCATTAGACTCAAAATGATGTTTGGGAGTGTTTTAGAGGATTTCGCAAACCTTCGACATGTAAATAACTTGTGTTTCGGGCCTGAATGCACTGTTACAGGGTACCGAAGTTGCAAAAATGGTTTTGCAACAAAAGCATCCGTTCTACTCCATTAGACTCAAAATGATGTTTGGGAGTGTTTTGGAGGATTTCGCAAACCTTCGACATGTAAATAACTTGTGTTTTGGGGCCTAATGCACTGTTACGGGGTACCGAAGTTGCAAAAATGGTTTTGCAACAAAACCATCTGTTCTACTCCATTAGACCGAAAATGATGTTTGGGAGTGTTTTGGAGCATTTCGCTAACCTTCGGCATATAAATAACTTGTGTTTTGGGCCTGAATACACAGTTACGGCATACCGAAGTTGCAAAAATGGTTTTGCAACAAAAGCATCCGTTCTACTCCATTAGACTTAAAATGATGTTTGGGAGTGTTTTGGAGGATTCCGCAAACCTTCGGCATGTAAATAACTTGTCTTTCGGGCCTGAATGCACTGTTACGGGGTACCAAAGTTGCAAAAATGGTTTTGCAACAAAAGCATCTGTTCTACTCCACTAGACTCAAAATGATGTTTGCGAGTGTTTTAGAGGATTTCGCAAACAATCGGCATGTAAATAACTTGTGTTTCGGGCATAATGCACTGTTACGGGGTACCAAAGTTGCAAAAATGGTTTTGCAACAAAAGCATATGTTCTACTCCATTAGACTCAAAATGATGCTTGGGAGTGTTTTGTAGCATTTCGGAAACCTTCGGCATGTAAATAACTTGTGTTTCGGGCCTGAATGCACAGTTACGGGGTACCGAAGTTGCAAAAATGGTTTTACAACAAAAGCATATGTTCCACTCCATTAGACTGAAAATGATGCTTGGGAGTGTTTTGGAGCATTTCGCAAACCTTCGGCATGTAAATAACTTGTGTTTCAGGTCTAAAAGCACAGTTACGGGGTACCGAAGTTGCAAAAATGGTTTTGCAACAAAAGCATATGTTCTACTCCAATAGACTCAAAATGATGCTTGGGAGTGTTTTGGAGCATTTCGGAAACCTTCGGCATGTAGATAACTTGTGTTTCGGGCCTGAATGCACAGTTACGGGGTACCGAAGTTGCAAAAATGGTTTTGCAACAAAAGCATATGTTCCACTCCATTAGACTGAAAATGATGCTTGGGAGTGTTTTGGAGCATTTCGCAAACCTTCGGCATGTAAATAACTTGTGTTTCATGTCTGAAAGCACAGTTACGGGGTACCGAAGTTGCAAAAATGGTTTTGCAACAAAAACATATGTTCTACTTCATTAGACTCAAAATGATGTTTCGGAGTGTTTTGGAGGATTTCGCAAACCTTCGGCATGTAAATAACTTGTGTTTCGGGCCTAATGCACTGTTACGGGATACCGAAGTTGCAAAAATGGTTTTGCAACAAAAGCATCTGTTTTAACTCCATTAGACTCAAAATGATGTTTGGGAGTCTTTTGGTGGATTTCGCAAACCTTCGGCACGTAATAACTTGTGTTTCGGGCCTAATGCAATGTTACGGGGTACCGAAGTTGGAAAAATGGTTTTGCAACAAAAGCATCTGTTCTACTCCATTAGAGTCAAAATGATGTTTCGGAGTGTTGCATTTCGCTAACCTTCGGCATGTAAATAACTTGTGTTTCGGGCCTGAATGCACTGTTCCGGGGTACCGAAGTTGCAAAAATGGTTTCGCAACAAAAGCATCTGTTCTACTCCATTAGACTCAAAATGATGTTTGGGAGTGTTTTAGAGGATTTCGCAAACCTTCGACATGTAAATAACTTGTGTTTCGGGCCTGAATGCACTGTTACAGGGTACCGAAGTTGCAAAAATGGTTTTGCAACAAAAGCATCCGTTCTACTCCATTAGACTCAAAATGATGTTTGGGAGTGTTTTGGAGGATTTCGCAAACCTTCGACATGTAAATAACTTGTGTTTTGGGGCCTAATGCACTGTTACGGGGTACCGAAGTTGCAAAAATGGTTTTGCAACAAAACCATCTGTTCTACTCCATTAGAGCGAAAATGATGTTTGGGAGTGTTTTGGAGCATTTCGCTAACCTTCGGCATATAAATAACTTGTGTTTTGGGCCTGAATACACAGTTACGGCATACCGAAGTTGCAAAAATGGTTTTGCAACAAAAGCTTCCGTTCTACTCCATTAGACTTAAAATGATGTTTGGGAGTGTTTTGGAGGATTCCGCAAACCTTCGGCATGTAAATAACTTGTCTTTCGGGCCTGAATGCACTGTTACGGGCTACCAAAGTTGCAAAAATGGTTTTGCAACAAAAGCATCTGTTCTACTCCACTAGACTCAAAATGATGTTTGCGAGTGTTTTAGAGGATTTCGCAAACAATCGGCATGTAAATAACTTGTGTTTCGGGCATAATGCACTGTTACGGGGTACCAAAGTTGCAAAAATGGTTTTGCAACAAAAGCATATGTTCTACTCCATTAGACTCAAAATGATGCTTGGGAGTGTTTTGGAGCATTTCGGAAACCTTCGGCATGTAAATAACTTGTGTTTCGGGCCTGAATGCACAGTTACGGGGTACCGAAGTTGCAAAAATGGTTTTGCAACAAAAGCATATGTTCCACTCCATTAGACTGAAAATGATGCTTGGGAGTGTTTTGGAGCATTTCGCAAACCTTCGGCATGTAAATAACTTGTGTTTCATGTCTTAAAGCACAGTTACGGGGTACCGAAGTTGCAAAGATGGTTTTGCAACAAAAGCATATGTTCTACTTCATTAGACTCAAAATGATGTTTCGGAGTGTTTTGGAGGATTTCGCAAACCTTCGGCATGTAAATAACTTGTGTTTCGGGCCTAATGCACTGTTACGGGATACCGAAGTTGCAAAAATGGTTTTGCAACAAAAGCATCTGTTTTACTCAATTAGACTCAAAGTGATGCTTGGGAGTGTTTTGGAGCATTTCGGAAACCTTCGGCATGTAAATAACTTGTGTTTCGGGCCTGAATGCACAGTTACGGGGTACCGAAGTTGCAAAAATGGTTTTGCAACAAAAGCATATGTTCCACTCCATTAGACTGAAAATGATGCTTGGGAGTGTTTTGGAGCATTTCGCAAACCTTCGGCATGTAAATAACTTGTGTTTCATGTCTGAAAGCACAGTTACGGGGTACCGAAGTTGCAAAGATGGTTTTGCAACAAAAGCATATGTTCTACTTCATTAGACACAAAATGATGTTTCGGAGTGTTTTGGAGGATTTCGCAAACCTTCGGCATGTAAATAACTTGTGTTTCGGGCCTAATGCACTGTTACGGGATACCGAAGTTGCAAAAATGGTTTTGCAACAAAAGCATCTGTTTTACTCCATTAGACTCAAAATGATGTTTGGGAGTCTTTTGGTGGATTTCGCAAACCTTCGGCACGTAATAACTTGTGTTTCGGGCCTAATGCAATGTTACGGGGTACCGAAGTTGGAAAAATGGTTTTGCAACAAAAGCATCTGTTCTACTCCATTAGAGTCAAAATGATGTTTGGGAGTCTTTTGGTGGATTTCGCAAACCTTCGGCACGTAATAACTTGTGTTTCGGGCCTAATGCAATGTTACGGGGTACCGAAGTTGGAAAAATGGTTTTGCAACAAAAGCATCTGTTCTACTCCATTAGAGTCAAAATGATGTTTCGGAGTGTTGCATTTCGCTAACCTTCGGCATGTAAATAACTTGTGTTTTGGGCCCGAATGCACTGTTCCGGGGTACCGAAGTTGCAAAAATGGTTTGGCAACAAAAGCATCTGTTCTACTCCATTAGACTCAAAATGATGTTTGGGAGTGTTTTAGTGGATTTCGCAAACCTTCGACATGTAAATAACTTGTGTTTCGGGCCTGAATGCACTGTTCCGGGGTACCAAAGTTGCAAAAATGGTTTTGCAACAAAAGCATATGTTCTACTTCATTAGACTCAAAATGATGTTTCGGAGTGTTTTGGAGGATTTCGCAAACCTTCGGCATGTAAATAACTTGTGTTTCGGGCCTAATGCACTGTTACGGGATACCGAAGTTGCAAAAATGGTTTTGCAACAAAACCATCTGTTCTACTCCATTAGACTCAAAATGATGTTTGGGAGTCTTTTGGTGGATTTCGCAAACCTTCGGCTCGTAATAACTTGTGTTTCGGGCCTAATGCAATGTTACGGGGTACCGAAGTTGGAAAAATGGTTTTGCAACAAAAGCATCTGTTCTACTCCATTAGAGTCAAAATGATGTTTCGGAGTGTTGCATTTCGCTAACCTTCGGCATGTAAATAACTTGTGTTTCGGGCCTGAATGCACTGTTCCGGGGTACCGAAGTTGCAAAAATGGTTTGGCAACAAAAGCATCTGTTCTACTCCATTAGACTCAAAATGATGTTTGGGAGTGTTTTAGAGGATTTCGCAAACCTTCGACATGTAAATAACTTGTGTTTCGGGCCTGAATGCACTGTTACAGGGTACCGAAGTTGCAAAAATGGTTTTGCAACAAAAGCATCCGTTCTACTCCATTAGACTCAAAATGATGTTTGGGAGTGTTTTGGAGGATTTCGCAAACATTCGACATGTAAATAACTTGTGTTTTGGGGCCTAATGCACTGTTACGGGGTACCGAAGTTGCAAAAATGGTTTTGCAACAAAACCATCTGTTCTACTCCATTAGAGCGAAAATGATGTTTGGGAGTGTTTTGGAGCATTTTGCTAACCTTCGGCATATAAATAACTTGTGTTTTGGGCCTGAATACACAGTTACGGCATACCGAAGTTGCAAAAATGGTTTTGCAACAAAAGCATCCGTTCTACTCCATTAGACTTAAAATGATGTTTGGGAGTGTTTTGGAGGATTCCGCAAACCTTCGGCATGTAAATAACTTGTCTTTCGGGCCTGAATGCACTGTTACGGGCTACCAAAGTTGCAAAAATGGTTTTGCAACAAAAGCATCTGTTCTACTCCACTAGACTCAAAATGATGTTTGCGAGTGTTTTAGAGGATTTCGCAAACAATCGGCATGTAAATAACTTTTGTTTCGGGCATAATGCACTGTTACGGGGTACCAAAGTTGCAAAAATGGTTTTGCAACAAAAGCATATGTTCTACTCCATTAGACTCAAAATGATGCTTGGGAGTGTTTTGGAGCATTTCGGAAACCTTCGGCATGTAAATAACTTGTGTTTCGGGCCTGAATGCACAGTTACGGGGTACCGAAGTTGCAAAAATGGTTTTGCAACAAAAGCATATGTTCCACTCCATTAGACTGAAAATGATGCTTGGGAGTGTTTTGGAGCATTTCGCAAACCTTCGGCATGTAAATAACTTGTGTTTCATGTCTGAAAGCACAGTTACGGGGTACCGAAGTTGCAACGATGGTTTTGCAACAAAAGCATATGTTCTACTTCATTAGACACAAAATGATGTTTCGGAGTGTTTTGGAGGATTTCGCAAACCTTCGGCATGTAAATAACTTGTGTTTCGGGCCTAATGCACTGTTACGGGATACCGAAGTTGCAAAAATGGTTTTGCAACAAAAGCATCTGTTTTACTCCATTAGACTCAAAATGATGTTTGGGAGTCTTTTGGTGGATTTCGCAAACCTTCGGCACGTAATAACTTGTGTTTCGGGCCTAATGCAATGTTACGGGGTACCGAAGTTGGAAAAATGGTTTTGCAACAAAAGCATCTGTTCTACTCCATTAGAGTCAAAATGATGTTTGGGAGTCTTTTGGTGGATTTCGCAAACCTTCGGCACGTAATAACTTGTGTTTCGGGCCTAATGCAATGTTACGGGGTACCGAAGTTGGAAAAATGGTTTTGCAACAAAAGCATCTGTTCTACTCCATTAGAGTCAAAATGATGTTTCGGAGTGTTGCATTTCGCTAACCTTCGGCATGTAAATAACTTGTGTTTCGGGCCCGAATGCACTGTTCCGGGGTACCGAAGTTGCAAAAATGGTTTGGCAACAAAAGCATCTGTTCTACTCCATTAGACTCAAAATGATGTTTGGGAGTGTTTTAGTGGATTTCGCAAACCTTCGACATGTAAATAACTTGTGTTTCGGGCCTGAATGCACTGTTCCGGGGTACCGAAGTTGCAAAAATGGTTTTGCAACAAAAGCATCCGTTCTACTCCATTAGACTCAAAATGATGTTTGGGAGTGTTTTGGAGGATTTCGCAAACCTTCGACATGTAAATAACTTGTGTTTTGGGGCCTAATGCACTGTTACGGGGTACCGAAGTTGCAAAAATGGTTTTGCAACAAAACCATCTGTTCTACTCCATTAGACCGAAAATGATGTTTGGGAGTGTTTTGGAGCATTTCGCTAACCTTCGGCATATAAATAACTTGTGTTTTGGGCCTGAATACACAGTTACGGCATACCGAAGTTGCAAAAATGGTTTTGCAACAAAAGCATCCGTTCTACTCCATTAGACTTAAAATGATGTTTGGGAGTGTTTTGGAGGATTCCGCAAACCTTCGGCATGTAAATAACTTGTCTTTCGGGCCTGAATGCACTGTTACGGGCTACCAAAGTTGCAAAAATGGTTTTGCAACAAAAGCATCTGTTCTACTCCACTTGACTCAAAATGATGTTTGCGAGTGGTTTAGAGGATTTCGCAAACAATCGGCTTGTAAATAACTTGTGTTTCGGGCATAATGCACTGTTACGGGGTACCAAAGTTGCAAAAATGGTTTTGCAACAAAAGCATATGTTCTACTCCATTAGACTCAAAATGATGCTTGGGAGTGTTTTGGAGCATTTCGGAAACCTTCGGCATGTAAATAACTTGTGTTTCGGGCCTGAATGCACAGTTACGGGGTACCGAAGTTGCAAAAATGGTTTTGCAACAAAAGCATATGTTCCATTCCATTAGACTGAAAATGACGCTTGGGAGTGTTTTGGAGCATTTCGCAAACCTTCGGCATGTAAATAACTTGTGTTTCATGTCTGAAAGCACAGTTACGGGGTACCGAAGTTGCAAAAATGGTTTTGCAACAAAAGCATATGTTCTACTTCATTAGACTCAAAATGATGTTTCGAAGTGTTTTGGAGGATTTCGCAAACCTTCGGCATGTAAATAACTTGTGTTTCGGGCCTAATGCACTGTTACGGGATACCGAAGTTGCAAAAATGGTTTTGCAACAAAAGCATCTGTTTTACTCCATTAGACTCAAAATGATGTTTGGGAGTCTTTTGGTGGATTTCGCAAACCTTCGGCACGGAATAACTTGTGTTTCGGGCCTAATGCAATGTTACGGGGTACCGAAGTTGGAAAAATGGTTTTGCAACAAAAGCATCTGTTCTACTCCATTAGAGTCAAAATGATGTTTCGGAGTGTTGCATTTCGCTAACCTTCGGCATGTAAATAACTTGTGTCTCGGGCCTGAATGCACTGTTCCGGGGTACCGAAGTTGCAAAAATGGTTCAGCAACAAAAGCATCTGTTCTACTCCATTAGACTCAAAATGATGTTTGGGAGTGTTTTAGAGGATTTCGCAAACCTTCGACATGTAAATAACTTGTGTTTCGGGCCTGAATGCACTATTACAGGGTACCGAAGTTGCAAAAATGGTTTTGCAACAAAAGCATCCGTTCTACTCCATTAGACTCAAAATGATGTTTGGGAGTGTTTTGGAGGATTTCGCAAACCTTCGACATGTAAATAACTTGTGTTTTGGGGCCTAATGCACTGTTACGGGGTACCGAAGTTGCAAAAATGGTTTTGCAACAAAACCATCTGTTCTACTCCATTAGACCGAAAATGATGTCTGGGAGTGTTTTGGAGCATTTCGCTAACCTTCGGCATATAAATAACTTGTGTTTTGGGCCTGAATACACAGTTACGGCATACCGAAGTTGCAAAAATGGTTTTGCAACAAAAGCATCCGTTCTACTCCATTAGACTTAAAATGATGTTTGGGAGTGTTTTGGAGGATTCCGCAAACCTTCGGCATGTAAATAACTTGTCTTTCGGGCCTGAATGCACTGTTACGGGCTACCAAAGTTGCAAAAATGGTTTTGCAACAAAAGCATCTGTTCTACTCCACTTGACTCAAAATGATGTTTGCGAGTGGTTTAGAGGATTTCGCAAACAATCAGCTTGTAAATAACTTGTGTTTCGGGCATAATGCACTGTTACGGGGTACCAAAGTTGCAAAAATGGTTTTGCAACAAAAGCATATGTTCTACTCCATTAGACTCAAAATGATGCTTGGGAGTGTTTTGGAGCATTTCGGAAACCTTCGGCATGTAAATAACTTGTGTTTCGGGCCTGAATGCACAGTTACGGGGTACCGAAGTTGCAAAAATGGTTTTGCAACAAAAGCATATGTTCCATTCCATTAGACTGAAAATGACGCTTGGGAGTGTTTTGGAGCATTTCGCAAACCTTCGGCATGTAAATAACTTGTGTTTCATGTCTGAAAGCACAGTTACGGGGTACCGAAGTTGCAAAAATGGTTTTGCAACAAAAGCATATGTTCTACTTCATTAGACTCAAAATGATGTTTCGAAGTGTTTTGGAGGATTTCGCAAACCTTCGGCATGTAAATAACTTGTGTTTCGGGCCTAATGCACTGTTACGGGATACCGAAGTTGCAAAAATGGTTTTGCAACAAAAGCATCTGTTTTACTCCATTAGACTCAAAATGATGTTTGGGAGTCTTTTGGTGGATTTCGCAAACCTTCGGCACGGAATAACTTGTGTTTCGGGCCTAATGCAATGTTACGGGGTACCGAAGTTGGAAAAATGGTTTTGCAACAAAAGCATCTGTTCTACTCCATTAGAGTCAAAATGATGTTTCGGAGTGTTGCATTTCGCTAACCTTCGGCATGTAAATAACTTGTGTCTCGGGCCTGAATGCACTGTTCCGGGGTACCGAAGTTGCAAAAATGGTTCAGCAACAAAAGCATCTGTTCTACTCCATTAGACTCAAAATGATGTTTGGGAGTGTTTTAGAGGATTTCGCAAACCTTCGACATGTAAATAACTTGTGTTTGGGGCCTGAATGCACTATTACAGGGTACCGAAGTTGCAAAAATGGTTTTTCAACAAAAGCATCCGTTCTACTCCATTAGACTCAAAATGATGTTTGGGAGTGTTTTGGAGGATTTCGCAAACCTTCGACATGTAAATAACTTGTGTTTTGGGGCCTAATGCACTGTTACGGGGTACCGAAGTTGCAAAAATGGTTTTGCAACAAAACCATCTGTTCTACTCCATTAGACCGAAAATGATGTTTGGGAGTGTTTTGGAGCATTTCGCTAACCTTCGGCATATAAATAACTTGTGTTTTGGGCCTGAATACACAGTTACGGCAAACCGAAGTTGCAAAAATGGTTTTGCAACAAAAGCATCCGTTCTACTCCATTAGACTTAAAATGATGTTTGGGAGTGTTTTGGAGGATTCCGCAAACCTTCGGCATGTAAATAACTTGTCTTTCGGGCCTGAATGCACTGTTACGGGCTACCAAAGTTGCAAAAATGGTTTTGCAACAAAAGCATCTGTTCTACTCCACTTGACTCAAAATGATGTTTGCGAGTGGTTTAGAGGATTTCGCAAACAATCGGCTTGTAAATAACTTGTGTTTCGGGCATAATGCACTGTTACGGGGTACCAAAGTTGCAAAAATGGTTTTGCAACAAAAGCATATGTTCTACTCCATTAGACTCAAAATGATGCTTGGGAGTGTTTTGGAGCATTTCGGAAACCTTCGGCATGTAAATAACTTGTGTTTCGGGCCTGAATGCACAGTTACGGGGTACCGAAGTTGCAAAAATGGTTTTGCAACAAAAGCATATGTTCCATTCCATTAGACTGAAAATGACGCTTGGGAGTGTTTTGGAGCATTTCGCAAACCTTCGGCATGTAAATAACTTGTGTTTCATGTCTGAAAGCACAGTTACGGGGTACCGAAGTTGCAAAAATGGTTTTGCAACAAAAGCATATGTTCTACTTCATTAGACTCAAAATGATGTTTCGAAGTGTTTTGGAGGATTTCGCAAACCTTCGGCATGTAAATAACTTGTGTTTCGGGCCTAATGCACTGTTACGGGATACCGAAGTTGCAAAAATGGTTTTGCAACAAAAACATCTGTTTTACTCCATTAGACTCAAAATGATGTTTGGGAGTCTTTTGGTGGATTTCGCAAACCTTCGGCACGGAATAACTTGTGTTTCGGGCCTAATGCAATGTTACGGGGTACCGAAGTTGGAAAAATGATTTTGCAACAAAAGCATCTGTTCTACTCCATTAGAGTCAAAATGATGTTTCGGAGTGTTGCATTTTGCTAACCTTCGGCATGTAAATAACTTGTGTTTCGGGCCTGAATGCACTGTTCCGGGGTACCGAAGTTGCAAAAATGGTTCAGCAACAAAAGCATCTGTTCTACTCCATTAGACTCAAAATGATGTTTGGGAGTGTTTTAGAGGATTTCGCAAACCTTCGACATGTAAATAACTTGTGTTTCGGGCCTGAATGCACTATTACAGGGTACCGAAGTTGCAAAAATGGTTTTGCAACAAAAGCATCCGTTCTACTCCATTAGACTCAAAATGATGTTTGGGAGTGTTTTGGAGGATTTCGCAAACCTTCGACATGTAAATAACTTGTGTTTTGGGGCCTAATGCACTGTTACGGGGTACCGAAGTTGCAAAAATGGTTTTGCAACAAAACCATCTGTTCTACTCCATTAGACCGAAAATGATGTTTGGGAGTGTTTTGGAGCATTTCACTAACCTTCGGCATATAAATAACTTGTGTTTTGGGCCTGAATACACAGTTACGGCATACCGAAGTTGCAAAAATGGTTTTGCAACAAAAGCATCCGTTCTACTCCATTAGACTTAAAATGATGTTTGGGAGTGTTTTGGAGGATTCCGCAAACCTTCGGCATGTAAATAACTTGTCTTTCTGGCCTGAATGCACTGTTACGGGCTACCAAAGTTGCAAAAATGGTTTTGCAACAAAAGCATCTGTTCTACTCCACTAGACTCAAAATGATGTTTGCGAGTGTTTTAGAGGATTTCGCAAACAATCGGCATGTAAATAACTTGTGTTTCGGGCATAATGCACTGTTACGGGGAACCAAAGTTGCAAAAATGGTTTTGCAACAAAAGCATATGTTCTACTCCATTAGACTCAAAGTGATGCTTGGGAGTGTTTTGGAGCATTTCGGAAACCTTCGGCATGTAAATAACTTGTGTTTCGGGCCTGAATGCACAGTTACGGGGTACCGAAGTTGCAAAAATGGTTTTGCAACAAAAGCATATGTTCCACTCCATTAGACTGAAAATGATGCTTGGGAGTGTTTTGGAGCATTTCGCAAACCTTCGGCATGTAAATAACTTGTGTTTCATGTCTGAAAGCACAGTTACGGGGTACCGAAGTTGCAAAAATGGTTTTGCAACAAAAGCATATGTTCTACTTCATTAGACTCAAAATGATGTTTCGAAGTGTTTTGGAGGATTTCGCAAACCTTCGGCATGTAAATAACTTGTGTTTCGGGCCTAATGCACTGTTACGGGATACCGAAGTTGCAAAAAATGGTTTTGCAACAAAAGCATCTGTTTTACTCCATTAGACTCAAAATGATGTTTGGGAGTCTTTTGGTGGATTTCGCAAACCTTCGGCACGTAATAACTTGTGTTTCGGGCCTAATGCAATGTTACGGGGTACCGAAGTTGGAAAAATGGTTTTGCAACAAAAGCATCTGTTCTACTCCATTAGAGTCAAAATGATGTTTCGGAGTGTTGCATTTCGCTAACCTTCGGCATGTAAATAACTTGTGTTTCGGGCCTGAATGCACTGTTCCGGGGTACCGAAGTTGCAAAAATGGTTTAGCAACAAAAGCATCTGTTCTACTCCATTAGACTCAAAATGATGTTTGGGAGTGTTTTAGAGGATTTCGCAAACCTTCGACATGTAAATAACTTGTGTTTCGGGCCTGAATGCACTATTACAGGGTACCGAAGTTGAAAAATGGTTTTGCAACAAAAGCATCCGTTCTACTCTATTAGACTCAAAATGATGTTTGGGAGTGTTTTGGAGGATTTCGCAAACCTTCGACATGTAAATAACTTGTGTTTTGGGGCCTAATGCACTGTTACGGGGTACCGAAGTTGCAAAAATGGTTTTGCAACAAAACCATCTGTTCTACTCCATTAGACCGAAAATGATGTTTGGGAGTGTTTTGGAGCATTTCGCTAACCTTCGGTATATAAATAACTTGTGTTTTGGGCCTGAATACACAGTTACGGCATACCGAAGTTGCAAAAATGGTTTTGCAACAAAAGCATCCGTTCTACTCCATTAGACTTAAAATGATGTTTGGGAGTGTTTTGGAGGATTCCGCAAACCTTCGGCATGTAAATAACTTGTCTTTCGGGCCTGAATGCACTGTTACGGGCTACCAAAGTTGCAAAAATGGTTTTGCAACAAAAGCATCTGTTCTACTCCACTAGACTCAAAATGATGTTTGCGAGTGTTTTAGAGGATTTCGCAAACAATCGGCATGTAAATAACTTGTGTTTCGGGCATAATGCACTGTTACGGGGTACCAAAGTTGCAAAAATGGTTTTGCAACAAAAGCATATGTTCTACTCCATTAGACTCAAAATGATGCTTGGGAGTGTTTTGGAGCATTTCGGAAACCTTCGGCATGTAAATAACTTGTGTTTCGGGCCTGAATGCACAGTTACGGGGTACCGAAGTTGCAAAAATGGTTTTGCAACAAAAGCATATGTTCCGCTCCATTAGACTGAAAATGATGCTTGGGAGTGTTTTGGAGCATTTCGCAAACCTTCGGCATGTAAATAACTTGTGTTTCATGTCTGAAAGCACAGTTACGGGGTACCGAAGTTGCAAAAATGGTTTTGCAACAAAAGCATATGTTCTACTTCATTAGACTCAAAATGATGTTTCGAAGTGTTTTGGAGGATTTCGCAAACCTTCGGCATGTAAATAACTTGTGTTTCGGGCCTAATGCACTGTTACGGGATACCGAAGTTGCAAAAATGGTTTTGCAACAAAAGCATCTGTTTTACTCCATTAGACTCAAAATGATGTTTGGGAGTCTTTCGGTGGATTTCGCAAACCTTCGGCACGTAATAACTTGTGTTTCGGGCCTAATGCAATGTTACGGGGTACCGATGTTGGAAAAATGGTTTTGCAACAAAAGCATCTGTTCTACTCCATTAGAGTCAAAATGATGTTTCGGAGTGTTGCATTTCGCTAACCTTCGGCATGTAAATAACTTGTGTTTCGGGCCTGAATGCACTGTTCCGGGGTACCGAAGTTGCAAAAATGGTTTAGCAACAAAAGCATTTGTTCTACTCCATTAGACTCAAAATGATGTTTGGGAGTGTTTTAGAGAATTTCGCAAACCTTCGACATGTAAATAACTTGTGTTTCGGGCCTGAATGCACTATTACAGGGTACCGAAGTTGCAAAAATGGTTTTGCAACAAAAGCATCCGTTCTACTCCATTAGACTCAAAATGATGTTTGGGAGTGTTTTGGAGGATTTCGCAAACCTTCGACATGTAAATAACTTGTGTTTTGGGGCCTAATGCACTGTTACGGGGTACCGAAGTTGCAAAAATGGTTTTGCAACAAAACCATCTGTTCTACTCCATTAGACCGAAAATGATGTTTGGGAGTGTTTTGGAGCATTTCGCTAACCTTCGGTATATAAATGACTTGTGTTTTGGGCCTGAATACACAGTTACGGCATACCGAAGTTGCAAAAATGGTTTTGCAACAAAAGCATCCGTTCTACTCCATTAGACTTAAAATGATGTTTGGGAGTGTTTTGGAGGATTCCGCAAACCTTCGGCATGTAAATAACTTGTCTTTCGGGCCTGAATGCACTGTTACGGGCTACCAAAGTTGCAAAAATGGTTTTGCAACAAAAGCATCTGTTCTACTCCACTAGACTCAAAATGATGTTTGCGAGTGTTTTAGAGGATTTCGCAAACAATCGGCATGTAAATAACTTGTGTTTCGGGCATAATGCACTGTTACGGGGTACCAAAGTTGCAAAAATGGTTTTGCAACAAAAGCATATGTTCTACTCCATTAGACTCAAAATGATGCTTGGGAGTGTTTTGGAGCATTTCGGAAACCTTCGGCATGTAAATAACTTGTGTTTCAGGCCTGAATGCACAGTTACGGGGTACCGAAGTTGCAAAAATGGTTTTGCAACAAAAACATATGTTCCACTCCATTAGACTGAAAATGATGCTTGGGAGTGTTTTGGAGCATTTCGCAAACCTTCGGCATGTAAATAACTTGTGTTTCATGTCTGAAAGCACAGTTACGGGGTACCGAAGTTGCAAAAATGGTTTTGCAACAAAAGCATATGTTCTACTTCATTAGACTCAAAATGATGTTTCGAAGTGTTTTGGAGGATTTCGCAAACCTTCGGCATGTAAATAACTTGTGTTTCGGGCCTAATGCACTGTTACGGGATACCGAAGTTGCAAAAATGGTTTTGCAACAAAAGCATCTGTTTTACTCCATTAGACTCAAAATGATGTTTGGGAGTCTTTTGGTGGATTTCGCAAACCTTCGGCACGTAATAACTTGTGTTTCGGGCCTAATGCAATGTTACGGGGTACCGAAGTTGGAAAAATGGTTTTGCAACAAAAGCATCTGTTCTACTCCATTAGAGTCAAAATGATGTTTCGGAGTGTTGCATTTCGCTAACCTTCGGCATGTAAATAACTTGTGTTTCGGGCCTGAATGCACTGTTCCGGGGTACCAAAGTTGCAAAAATGGTTTAGCAACAAAAGCATCTGTTCTACTCCATTAGACTCAAAATGATGTTTGGGAGTGTTTTAGAGGATTTCGCAAACCTTCGACATGTAAATAACTTGTGTTTCGGGCCTGAATGCACTGTTACAGGGTACCGAAGTTGCAAAAATGGTTTTGCAACAAAAGCATCCGTTCCACTCCATTAGACTCAAAATGATGTTTGGGAGTGTTTTGGAGGATTTCGCAAACCTTCGACATGTAAATAACTTGTGTTTTGGGGCCTAATGCACTGTTACGGGGTACCGAAGTTGCAAAAATAGTTTTGCAACAAAACCATCTGTTCTACTCCATTAGACCGAAAATGATGTTTGGGAGTGTTTTGGAGCATTTCGCTAACCTTCGGCATATAAATAACTTGTGTTTTGGGCCTGAATACACAATTACGGCATACCGAAGTTGCAAAAATGGTTTTGCAACAAAAGCATCCGTTCTACTCCATTAGACTTAAAATGATGTTTGGGAGTGTTTTGGAGGATTCCGCAAACCTTCGGCATGTAAATAACTTGTGTTTCGGGCCTCAATGCACTGTTACGGGGTACCGAAGTTGCAAAAATGGTTTTGCAACAAAAGCATATGTTCCACTCCATTAGACTAAAAATGATGCTTGGGAGTGTTTTGGAGCATTTCGCAAACCTTCGGCATGTAAATAACTTGTGTTTCAGGTCTGAAAGCACAGTTACGGGGTACCGAAGTTGCAAAAATGGTTTTGCAACAAATGCATATGTTCTACTTCATTAGACTCAAAATGATGTTTCGGAGTGTTTTGGAGGATTTCGCAAACCTTCGACATGTAAATAACTTGTGTTTCGGGCCTAATGCACTGTTACGGGATACCGAAGTTGCAAAAATGGTTTTGCAACAAAAGCATCTGTTTTACTCCATTAGACTCAAAATGATGTTTGGGAGTGTTTTGGTGGATTTCGCAAACCTTCGGCACGTAATAACTTGTGTTTCGGGCCTAATGCAATGTTACGGGGTACCGAAGTTGGAAAAATGGTTTTGCAACAAAAGCATTTGTTCTACTCCATTAGGGTCAAAATGATGTTTCGGAGTGTTGCATTTCGCTAACCTTCAGCATATAACTAACTTGTGTTTCGGGCCTGAATGCACTGTTCTGGGGTACCGAAGTTGCAAAAATGGTTTTGCAACAAAAGCATCAGTTCTACTCCATTAGACTCAAAATGATGTTTGGGAGTGTTTTAGAGGATTTCGCAAACCTTCGACATGTAAATAACTTGTGTTTCGGGCCTGAATGCACTGTTACAGGGTACCGAAGTTGCAAATATGGTTTTGCAACAAAAGCATCCGTTCTACTCCATTAGACTCAAAATGATGTTTGGGAGTGTTTTAGAGGATTTCGCAAACCTTCGACATGTAAATAACTTGTGTTTCAGGCCTGAATGCACTGTTACAGGGTACCGAAGTTGCAAAAATGGTTTTGCAACAAAAGCATCCGTTCTACTCCATTAGACTCAAAATGATGTTTGGGAGTGTTTTGGAGGATTTCGCAAACCTTCGACATGTAAATAACTTGTGTTTTGGGGCCTAATGCACTGTTACGGGGTACCGAAGTTGCAAAAATGGTTTTGCAACAAAACCATCTGTTCTACTCCATTAGACCCAAAATGATGTTTGGGAGTGTTTTGGAGCATTTCGCTAACCTTCGGCATATAAATAACTTGTGTTTTGGGCCTGAATACACAGTTACGGCATACCGAAGTTGCAAAAATGGTTTTACAACAAAAGCATCCGTTCTACTCCATTAGACTTAAAATGATGTTTCGGAGTGTTTTGGAGGATTCCGCAAACCTTCGGCATGTAAATAACTTGTATTTCGGGCCTGAATGCACTGTTACGGGGTACAAAAGTTGCAAAAATGGTTTTGCAACAAAAGCATCTGTTCTACTCCACTAGACTCAAAATGATGTTTGCGAGTGTTTTAGAGCATTTCGGAAACCTTCGGCATATAAATAACTTGTATTTCGGGCATAATGCACTGTTACGGGGTACCAAAGTTGCAAAAATGGTTTTGCAACAAAAGCATATGTTCTACTCCATTAGACTCAAAATGATGCTTGGGAGTGTTTTGGAGCATTTCGGAAACCTTCGGCATATAAATAACTTGTGTTTCGGGCCTGAATGCACAGTTACTGGGTATCGAAGTTGCAAAAATGGTTTTGCAACAAAAGCATATGTTCCACTCCATTAGACTGAAAATGATGCTTGGGAGTGTTTTGGAGCATTTCGCAAACCTTCGGCATGTAAATAACTTGTGTTTCAGGTCTGAAAGCACAGTTACGGGGTACCGAAGTTGCAAAAATGGTTTTGCAACAAAAGCATATGTTCTACTTCATTAGACTCAAAATGATGTTTCGGAGTGTTTTGGAGGATTTCGCAAACCTTCGGCATGTAAATAACTTGTGTTTCGGGCCTAATGCACTGTTACGGGATACCGAAGTTGCAAAAATGGTTTTGCAACAAAAGCATCTGTTTTACTCCATTAGACTCAAAATGATGTTTGGGAGTCTTTTGGTGGATTTTGCAAACCTTCAGCACGTAATAACTTGTGTTTCGGGCCTAATGCAATGTTACGGGGTACCGAAGTTGGAAAAATGGTTTTGCACCAAAAGCATCTGTTCTACTCCATTAGAGTCAAAATGATGTTTCGGAGTGTTGCATTTCACTAACCTTCGGCATGTAAATAACTTGTGTTTCGGGCCTGAATGCACTGTTCCGGGGTACCGAAGTTGCAAAAATGGTTTTGTAACAAAAGCATCCGTTCCACTCCATTAGACTCAAAATGATGTTTGGGAGTGTTTTAGAGGATTTGGCAAACCTTCGACATGTAAATAACTTGTGTTTCGGGCCTGAATCCACGGTTACAGGGTACCGAAGTTGCAAAAATGGTTTTGCAACAAAAGCATCCGTTCTACTCCATTAGACTCAAAATGATGTTAGGGAGTGTTTTGGAGGATTTCGCAAACCTTCGACATGTAAATAACTTGTGTTTCGGGCCTAATGCACTGTTACGGGGTACCGAAGTTGCAAAAATGGTTTTGCAACAAAACCATCTGTTCTACTCCATTACACCCAAAATGAAGTTTGGGAGTGTTTTGGAGCATTTCGATAACCTTCGGCAGATAAATAACTTGTGTTTTGGGCCTGAATACACAGTTACGGCATACCGAAGTTGCAAAAATGGTTTTGCAACAAAAGCATCCGTTCTACTCCATTAGACTTAAAATGATGTTTGGGAGTGTTTTGGAGGATTCCGCAAACCTTCGGCATGTAAATAACTTGTCTTTCGGGCCTGAATGCACTGTTACGGGGTACTAAAGTTGTAAAAATGGTTTTGCAACAAAAGCATCTGTTCTACTCCACTAGACTCAAAATGTTGTTTGTGAGTGTTTTAGAGGATTTCGCAAACAATCGGCATGTAAATAACTTGTGTTTCGGGCATAATGTACTGTTACGGGGTACCAAAGTTGCAAAAATGGTTTTACAACAAAAGCATATGTTCTACTCCATTAGACTCAAAATGATGCTTGGGAGTGTTTTGGAGCATTTCGGAAACCTTCGGCATGTAAATAACTTGTGTTTCGGCCCTGAATGCACAATTACGGGGTACCGAAGTTGCAAAAATAGTTTTGCAACAAAAACATATGTTCCACTCCATTAGACTGAAAATGATGCTTGGGAGTGTTTTGGAGCATTTCGCAAACCTTCGGCATGTAAATAACTTGTGTTTTAGGTCTGAAAGCACAGTTACGGGGTACCGAAGTTGCAAAAATGGTTTTGCAACAAAAGCATATGTTCTTCTTCATTAGACTCAAAATGATGTTTCGGAGTGTTTTGGAGGATTTCTCAAACCTTCGGCATGTAAATAACTTGTGTTTCGGGCCTAATGCACTGTTACGGGATACCGAAGTTGCAAAAATGGTTTTGCAACAAAAGCATCTGTTTTACTCCATTAGACTCAAAATGATGTTTGGGAGTCTTTTGGTGGATTTCGCAAACCTTCGGCACGTAATAACTTGTGTTTCGAGCCTAATGCAATGTTACGGGGTACCGAAGTTGGAAAAATGGTTTTGCAACAAAAGCATCTGTTCTACTCCATTAGAGTCAAAATGTTGTTTCGGAGTGTTGCATTTCGCTAACCTTCGGCATGTAAATAACTTGTGTTTCGGGCCTGAATGCACTGTTCCGGGGTACCGAAGTTGCAAAAATGGTTTTGCAACAAAAGCATCCGTTCCACTCCATTAGACTCAAAATGATGTTTGGGAGTGTTTTAGAGGATTTCACGAACCTTCGACATGTAAATAACTTGTTTTTCGGGCCTGAATCCACTGTTACAGGGTACCGAAGTTGCAAAAATGGTTTTGCAACAAAAGCATCTGTTCTACTCCATTAGACTCAAAATGATGTTAGGGAGTGTTTTGGAGGATTTCGCAAACCTTCGACATGTAAATAACTTGTGTTTCGGGCCTAATGCACTGTTACGGGGTACCGAAGTTGCAAAAATGGTTTTGCAACAAAACCATCTGCTCTACTCCATTAGACCCAAAATGATGTTTGGGAGTGTTTTGGAGCATTTCGATAACCTTCGGCAGATAAATAACTTGTGTTTTGGGCCTGAATACACAGTTACGGCATACCGAAGTTGCAAAAATGGTTTTGCAACAAAAGCATCCGTTCTACTCCATTAGACTTAAAATGATGTTTGGGAGTGTTTTGGAGGATTCCGCAAACCTTCGGCATGTAAATAACTTGTCTTTCGGGCCTGAATGCACTGTTACGGGGAACCAAAGTTGCAAAAATGGTTTTGCAACAAAAGCATCTGTTCTACTCCACTAGACTCAAAATGTTGTTTGTGAGTGTTTTAGAGGATTTCGCAAACAATCGGCATGTAAATAACTTGTGTTTCGGGCATAATGTACTGTTACGGGGTACCAAAGTTGCAAAAATGGTTTTGCAACAAAAGCATATGTTCTACTCCATTAGACTCAAAATGATGCTTGGGAGTGTTTTGGAGCATTTCGGAAACCTTCGGCATGTAAATAACTTGTGTTTCGGCCCTGAATGCACAATTACGGGGTACCGAAGTTGCAAAAATAGTTTTGCAACAAAAACATATGTTCCACTCCATTAGACTGAAAATGATGCTTGGGAGTGTTTTGGAGCATTTCGCAAACCTTCGGCATGTAAATAACTTGTGTTTTAGGTCTGAAAGCACAGTTACGGGGTACCGAAGTTGCAAAAATGGTTTTGCAACAAAAGCATATGTTCTTCTTCATTAGACTCAAAATGATGTTTCGGAGTGTTTTGGAGGATTTCTCAAACCTTCGGCATGTAAATAACTTGTGTTTCGGGCCTAATGCACTGTTACGGGATACCGAAGTTGCAAAAATGGTTTTGCAACAAAAGCATCTGTTTTACTCCATTAGACTCAAAAAGATATTTGGGAGTCTTTTGGTGGATTTTGCAAACCTTCAGCACGTAATAACTTGTGTTTCGGGCCTAATGCAATGTTACGGGGTACCGAAGTTGGAAAAATGGTTTTGCAACAAAAGCATCTGTTCTACTCCATTAGAGTCAAAATGTTGTTTCGGAGTGTTGCATTTCGCTAACCTTCGGCATGTAAATAACTTGTGTTTCGGGCCTGAATGCACTGTTCCGGGGTACCGAAGTTGCAAAAATGGTTTTGCAACAAAAGCATCCGTTCCACTCCATTAGACTCAAAATGATGTTTGGGAGTGTTTTAGAGGATTTCACGAACCTTCGACATGTAAATAACTTGTTTTTCGGGCCTGAATCCACTGTTACAGGGTACCGAAGTTGCAAAAATGGTTTTGCAACAAAAGCATCCGTTCTACTCCATTAGACTCAAAATGATGTTAGGGAGTGTTTTGGAGGATTTCGCAAACCTTCGACATGTAAATAACTTGTGTTTCGGGCCTAATGCACTGTTACGGGGTACCGAAGTTGCAAAAATGGTTTTGCAACAAAACCATCTGCTCTACTCCATTAGACCCAAAATGATGTTTGGGAGTGTTTTGGAGCATTTCGATAACCTTCGGCAGATAAATAACTTGTGTTTTGGGCCTGAATACACAGTTACGGCATACCGAAGTTGCAAAAATGGTTTTGCAACAAAAGCATCCGTTCTACTCCATTAGACTTAAAATGATGTTTGGGAGTGTTTTGGAGGATTCCGCAAACCTTCGGCATGTAAATAACTTGTCTTTCGGGCCTGAATGCACTGTTACGGGGTACCAAAGTTGCAAAAATGGTTTTGCAACAAAAGCATCTGTTCTACTCCACTAGACTCAAAATGTTGTTTGTGAGTGTTTTAGAGGATTTCGCAAACAATCGGCATGTAAATAACTTGTGTTTCGGGCATAATGTACTGTTACGGGGTACCAAAGTTGCAAAAATGGTTTTGCAACAAAAGCATATGTTCTACTCCATTATACTCAAAATGATGCTTGGGAGTGTTTTGGAGCATTTCGGAAACCTTCGGCATGTAAATAACTTGTGTTTCGGCCCTGAATGCACAATTACGGGGTACCGAACTTGCAAAAATAGTTTTGCAACAAAAACATATGTTCCACTCCATTAGACTGAAAATGATGCTTGGGAGTGTTTTGGAGCATTTCGCAAACCTTCGGCATGTAAATAACTTGTGTTTTAGGTCTGAAAGCACAGTTACGGGGTACCGAAGTTGCAAAAATGGTTTTGCAACAAAAGCATATGTTCTTCTTCATTAGACTCAAAATGATGTTTCGGAGTGTTTTGGAGGATTTCTCAAACCTTCGGCATGTAAATAACTTGTGTTTCGGGCCTAATGCACTGTTACGGGATACCGAAGTTGCAAAAATGGTTTTGCAACAAAAGCATCTGTTTTACTCCATTAGACTCAAAATGATGTTTGGGAGTCTTTTGGTGGATTTCGCAAACCTTCGGCACGTAATAACTTGTGTTTCGAGCCTAATGCAATGTTACGTGGTACCGAAGTTGGAAAAATGGTTTTGCAACAAAAGCATCTGTTCTACTCCATTAGAGTCAAAATGTTGTTTCGGAGTGTTGCATTTCGCTAACCTTCGGCATGTAAATAACTTGTGTTTCGGGCCTGAATGCACTGTTCCGGGGTACCGAAGTTGCAAAAATGGTTTTGCAACAAAAGCATCCGTTCCACTCCATTAGACTCAAAATGATGTTTGGGAGTGTTTTAGAGGATTTCACGAACCTTCGACATGTAAATAACTTGTTTTTCGGGCCTGAATCCACTGTTACAGGGTACCGAAGTTGCAAAAATGGTTTTGCAACAAAAGCATCTGTTCTACTCCATTAGACTCAAAATGATGTTAGGGAGTGTTTTGGAGGATTTCGCAAACCTTCGACATGTAAATAACTTGTGTTTCGGGCCTAATGCACTGTTACGGGGTACCGAAGTTGCAAAAATGGTTTTGCAACAAAACCATCTGCTCTACTCCATTAGACCCAAAATGATGTTTGGGAGTGTTTTGGAGCATTTCGATAACCTTCGGCAGATAAATAACTTGTGTTTTGGGCCTGAATACACAGTTACGGCATACCGAAGTTGCAAAAATGGTTTTGCAACAAAAGCATCCGTTCTACTCCATTAGACTTAAAATGATGTTTGGGAGTGTTTTGGAGGATTCCGCAAACCTTCGGCATGTAAATAACTTGTCTTTCGGGCCTGAATGCACTGTTACGGGGTACCAAAGTTGCAAAAATGGTTTTGCAACAAAAGCATCTGTTCTACTCCACTAGACTCAAAATGTTGTTTGTGAGTGTTTTAGAGGATTTCGCAAACAATCGGCATGTAAATAACTTGTGTTTCGGGCATAATGTACTGTTACGGGGTACCAAAGTTGCAAAAATGGTTTTGCAACAAAAGCATATGTTCTACTCCATTAGACTCAAAATGATGCTTGGGAGTGTTTTGGAGCATTTCGGAAACCTTCGGCATGTAAATAACTTGTGTTTCGGCCCTGAATGCACAATTACGGGGTACCGAAGTTGCAAAAATAGTTTTGCAACAAAAACATATGTTCCACTCCATTAGACTGAAAATGATGCTTGGGAGTGTTTTGGAGCATTTCGCAAACCTTCGGCATGTAAATAACTTGTGTTTTAGGTCTGAAAGCACAGTTACGGGGTACCGAAGTTGCAAAAATGGTTTTGCAACAAAAGCATATGTTCTTCTTCATTAGACTCAAAATGATGTTTCGGAGTGTTTTGGAGGATTTCTCAAACCTTCGGCATGTAAATAACTTGTGTTTCGGGCCTAATGCACTGTTACGGGATACCGAAGTTGCAAAAATGGTTTTGCAACAAAAGCATCTGTTTTACTCCATTAGACTCAAAATGATGTTTGGGAGTCTTTTGGTGGATTTCGCAAACCTTCGGCACGTAATAACTTGTGTTTCGAGCCTAATGCAATGTTACGTGGTACCGAAGTTGGAAAAATGGTTTTGCAACAAAAGCATCTGTTCTACTCCATTAGAGTCAAAATGTTGTTTCGGAGTGTTGCATTTCGCTAACCTTCGGCATGTAAATAACTTGTGTTTCGGGCCTGAATGCACTGTTCCGGGGTACCGAAGTTGCAAAAATGGTTTTGCAACAAAAGCATCCGTTCCACTCCATTAGACTCAAAATGATGTTTGGGAGTGTTTTAGAGGATTTCACGAACCTTCGACATGTAAATAACTTGTTTTTCGGGCCTGAATCCACTGTTACAGGGTACCGAAGTTGCAAAAATGGTTTTGCAACAAAAGCATCCGTTCTACTCCATTAGACTCAAAATGATGTTAGGGAGTGTTTTGGAGGATTTCGCAAACCTTCGACATGTAAATAACTTGTGTTTCGGGCCTAATGCACTGTTACGGGGTACCGAAGTTGCAAAAATGGTTTTGCAACAAAACCATCTGCTCTACTCCATTAGACCCAAAATGATGTTTGGGAGTGTTTTGGAGCATTTCGATAACCTTCGGCAGATAAATAACTTGTGTTTTGGGCCTGAATACACAGTTACGGCATACCGAAGTTGCAAAAATGGTTTTGCAACAAAAGCATCCGTTCTACTCCATTAGACTTAAAATGATATTTGGGAGTGTTTTGGAGGATTCCGCAAACCTTCGGCATGTAAATAACTTGTCTTTCGGGCCTGAATGCACTGTTACGGGGTACCAAAGTTGCAAAAATGGTTTTGCAACAAAAGCATCTGTTCTACTCCACTAGACTCAAAATGTTGTTTGTGAGTGTTTTAGAGGATTTCGCAAACAATCGGCATGTAAATAACTTGTGTTTCGGGCATAATGTACTGTTACGGGGTACCAAAGTTGCAAAAATGGTTTTGCAACAAAAGCATATGTTCTACTCCATTATACTCAAAATGATGCTTGGGAGTGTTTTGGAGCATTTCGGAAACCTTCGGCATGTAAATAACTTGTGTTTCGGCCCTGAATGCACAATTACGGGGTACCGAACTTGCAAAAATAGTTTTGCAACAAAAACATATGTTCCACTCCATTAGACTGAAAATGATGCTTGGGAGTGTTTTGGAGCATTTCGCAAACCTTCGGCATGTAAATAACTTGTGTTTTAGGTCTGAAAGCACAGTTACGGGGTACCGAAGTTGCAAAAATGGTTTTGCAACAAAAGCATATGTTCTTCTTCATTAGACTCAAAATGATGTTTCGGAGTGTTTTGGAGGATTTCTCAAACCTTCGGCATGTAAATAACTTGTGTTTCGGGCCTAATGCACTGTTACGGGATACCGAAGTTGCAAAAATGGTTTTGCAACAAAAGCATCTGTTTTACTCCATTAGACTCAAAATGATGTTTGGGAGTCTTTTGGTGGATTTCGCAAACCTTCGGCACGTAATAACTTGTGTTTCGGGCCTAATGCAATGTTACGGGGTACCGAAGTTGGAAAAATGGTTTTGCAACAAAAGCATCTGTTCTACTCCATTAGAGTCAAAATGTTGTTTCGGAGTGTTGCATTTCGCTAACCTTCGGCATGTAAATAACTTGTGTTTCGGGCCTGAATGCACTGTTCCGGGGTACCGAAGTTGCAAAAATGGTTTTGCAACAAAAGCATCCGTTCCACTCCATTAGACTCAAAATGATGTTTGGGAGTGTTTTAGAGGATTTCACGAACCTTCGACATGTAAATAACTTGTTTTTCGGGCCTGAATCCACTGTTACAGGGTACCGAAGTTGCAAAAATGGTTTTGCAACAAAAGCATCCGTTCTACTCCATTAGACTCAAAATGATGTTAGGGAGTGTTTTGGAGGATTTCGCAAACCTTCGACATGTAAATAACTTGTGTTTCGGGCCTAATGCACTGTTACGGGGTACCGAAGTTGCAAAAATGGTTTTGCAACAAAACCATCTGCTCTACTCCATTAGACCCAAAATGATGTTTGGGAGTGTTTTGGAGCATTTCGATAACCTTCGGCAGATAAATAACTTGTGTTTTGGGCCTGAATACACAGTTACGGCATACCGAAGTTGCAAAAATGGTTTTGCAACAAAAGCATCCGTTCTACTCCATTAGACTTAAAATGATGTTTGGGAGTGTTTTGGAGGATTCCGCAAACCTTCGGCATGTAAATAACTTGTCTTTCGGGCCTGAATGCACTGTTACGGGGTACCAAAGTTGCAAAAATGGTTTTGCAACAAAAGCATCTGTTCTACTCCACTAGACTCAAAATGTTGTTTGTGAGTGTTTTAGAGGATTTCGCAAACAATCGGCATGTAAATAACTTGTGTTTCGGGCATAATGTACTGTTACGGGGTACCAAAGTTGCAAAAATGGTTTTGCAACAAAAGCATATGTTCTACTCCATTATACTCAAAATGATGCTTGGGAGTGTTTTGGAGCATTTCGGAAACCTTCGGCATGTAAATAACTTGTGTTTCGGCCCTGAATGCACAATTACGGGGTACCGAACTTGCAAAAATAGTTTTGCAACAAAAACATATGTTCCACTCCATTAGACTGAAAATGATGCTTGGGAGTGTTTTGGAGCATTTCGCAAACCTTCGGCATGTAAATAACTTGTGTTTTAGGTCTGAAAGCACAGTTACGGGGTACCGAAGTTGCAAAAATGGTTTTGCAACAAAAGCATATGTTCTTCTTCATTAGACTCAAAATGATGTTTCGGAGTGTTTTGGAGGATTTCTCAAACCTTCGGCATGTAAATAACTTGTGTTTCGGGCCTAATGCACTGTTACGGGATACCGAAGTTGCAAAAATGGTTTTGCAACAAAAGCATCTGTTTTACTCCATTAGACTCAAAATGATGTTTGGGAGTCTTTTGGTGGATTTCGCAAACCTTCGGCACGTAATAACTTGTGTTTCGGGCCTAATGCAATGTTACGGGGTACCGAAGTTGGAAAAATGGTTTTGCAACAAAAGCATCTGTTCTACTCCATTAGAGTCAAAATGTTGTTTCGGAGTGTTGCATTTCGCTAACCTTCGGCATGTAAATAACTTGTGTTTCGGGCCTGAATGCACTGTTCCGGGGTACCGAAGTTGCAAAAATGGTTTTGCAACAAAAGCATCCGTTCCACTCCATTAGACTCAAAATGATGTTTGGGAGTGTTTTAGAGGATTTCACGAACCTTCGACATGTAAATAACTTGTTTTTCGGGCCTGAATCCACTGTTACAGGGTACCGAAGTTGCAAAAATGGTTTTGCAACAAAAGCATCCGTTCTACTCCATTAGACTCAAAATGATGTTAGGGAGTGTTTTGGAGGATTTCGCAAACCTTCGACATGTAAATAACTTGTGTTTCGGGCCTAATGCACTGTTACGGGGTACCGAAGTTGCAAAAATGGTTTTGCAACAAAACCATCTGCTCTACTCCATTAGACCCAAAATGATGTTTGGGAGTGTTTTGGAGCATTTCGATAACCTTCGGCAGATAAATAACTTGTGTTTTGGGCCTGAATACACAGTTACGGCATACCGAAGTTGCAAAAATGGTTTTGCAACAAAAGCATCCGTTCTACTCCATTAGACTTAAAATGATGTTTGGGAGTGTTTTGGAGGATTCCGCAAACCTTCGGCATGTAAATAACTTGTCTTTCGGGCCTGAATGCACTGTTACGGGGTACCAAAGTTGCAAAAATGGTTTTGCAACAAAAGCATCTGTTCTACTCCACTAGACTCAAAATGTTGTTTGTGAGTGTTTTAGAGGATTTCGCAAACAATCGGCATGTAAATAACTTGTGTTTCGGGCATAATGTACTGTTACGGGTACCAAAGTTGCAAAAATGGTTTTGCAACAAAAGCATATGTTCTACTCCATTAGACTCAAAATGATGCTTGGGAGTGTTTTGGAGCATTTCGGAAACCTTCGGCATGTAAATAACTTGTGTTTCGGCCCTGAATGCACAATTACGGGGTACCGAACTTGCAAAAATAGTTTTGCAACAAAAACATATGTTCCACTCCATTAGACTGAAAATGATGCTTGGGAGTGTTTTGGAGCATTTCGCAAACCTTCGGCATGTAAATAACTTGTGTTTTAGGTCTGAAAGCACAGTTACGGGGTACCGAAGTTGCAAAAATGGTTTTGCAACAAAAGCATATGTTCTTCTTCATTAGACTCAAAATGATGTTTCGGAGTGTTTTGGAGGATTTCTCAAACCTTCGGCATGTAAATAACTTGTGTTTCGGGCCTAATGCACTGTTACGGGATACCGAAGTTGCAAAAATGGTTTTGCAACAAAAGCATCTGTTTTACTCCATTAGACTCAAAATGATGTTTGGGAGTCTTTTGGTGGATTTCGCAAACCTTCGGCACGTAATAACTTGTGTTTCGGGCCTAATGCAATGTTACGGGGTACCGAAGTTGGAAAAATGGTTTTGCAACAAAAGCATCTGTTCTACTCCATTAGAGTCAAAATGTTGTTTCGGAGTGTTGCATTTCGCTAACCTTCGGCATGTAAATAACTTGTGTTTCGGGCCTGAATGCACTGTTCCGGGGTACCGAAGTTGCAAAAATGGTTTTGCAACAAAAGCATCCGTTCCACTCCATTAGACTCAAAATGATGTTTGGGAGTGTTTTAGAGGATTTCACGAACCTTCGACATGTAAATAACTTGTTTTTCGGGCCTGAATCCACTGTTACAGGGTACCGAAGTTGCAAAAATGGTTTTGCAACAAAAGCATCCGTTCTACTCCATTAGACTCAAAATGATGTTAGGGAGTGTTTTGGAGGATTTCGCAAACCTTCGACATGTAAATAACTTGTGTTTCGGGCCTAATGCACTGTTACGGGGTACCGAGGTTGCAAAAATGGTTTTGCAACAAAACCATCTGCTCTACTCCATTAGACCCAAAATGATGTTTGGGAGTGTTTTGGAGCATTTCGATAACCTTCGGCAGATAAATAACTTGTGTTTTGGGCCTGAATACACAGTTACGGCATACCGAAGTTGCAAAAATGGTTTTGCAACAAAAGCATCCGTTCTACTCCATTAGACTTAAAATGATGTTTGGGAGTGTTTTGGAGGATTCCGCAAACCTTCGGCATGTAAATAACTTGTCTTTCGGGCCTGAATGCACTGTTACGGGGTACCAAAGTTGCAAAAATGGTTTTGCAACAAAAGCATCTGTTCTACTCCACTAGACTCAAAATGTTGTTTGTGAGTGTTTTAGAGGATTTCGCAAACAATCGGCATGTAAATAACTTGTGTTTCGGGCATAATGTACTGTTACGGGGTACCAAAGTTGCAAAAATGGTTTTGCAACAAAAGCATATGTTCTACTCCATTAGACTCAAAATGATGCTTGGGAGTGTTTTGGAGCATTTCGGAAACCTTCGGCATGTAAATAACTTGTGTTTCGGCCCTGAATGCACAATTACGGGGTACCGAAGTTGCAAAAATAGATTTGCAACAAAAACATATGTTCCACTCCATTAGACTGAAAATGATGCCTGGGAGTGTTTTGGAGCATTTCGCAAACCTTCGGCATGTAAATAACTTGTGTTTTAGGTCTGAAAGCACAGTTACGGGGTACCGAAGTTGCAAAAATGGTTTTGCAACAAAAGCATATGTTCTTCTTCATTAGACTCAAAATGATGTTTCGGAGTGTTTTGGAGGATTTCTCAAACCTTCGGCATGTAAATAACTTGTGTTTCGGGCCTAATGCACTGTTACGGGATACCGAAGTTGCAAAAATGGTTTTGCAACAAAAGCATCTGTTTTACTCCATTAGACTCAAAATGATGTTTCGGAGTCTTTTGGTGGATTTCGCAAACCTTCGGCACGTAATAACTTGTGTTTCGAGCCTAATGCAATGTTACGGGGTACCGAAGTTGGAAAAATGGTTTTGCAACAAAAGCATCTGTTCTACTCCATTAGAGTCAAAATGTTGTTTCGGAGTGTTGCATTTCGCTAACCTTCGGCATGTAAATAACTTGTGTTTCGGGCCTGAATGCACTGTTCCGGGGTACCGAAGTTGCAAAAATGGTTTTGCAACAAAAGCATCCGTTCCACTCCATTAGACTCAAAATGATGTTTGGGAGTGTTTTAGAGGATTTCACGAACCTTCGACATGTAAATAACTTGTTTTTCGGGCCTGAATCCACTGTTACAGGGTACCGAAGTTGCAAAAATGGTTTTGCAACAAAAGCATCCGTTCTACTCCATTAGACTCAAAATGATGTTAGGGAGTGTTTTGGAGGATTTCGCAAACCTTCGACATGTAAATAACTTGTGTTTCGGGCCTAATGCACTGTTACGGGGTACCGAAGTTGCAAAAATGGTTTTGCAACAAAACCATCTGCTCTACTCCATTAGACCCAAAATGATGTTTGGGAGTGTTTTGGAGCATTTCGATAACCTTCGGCAGATAAATAACTTGTGTTTTGGGCCTGAATACACAGTTACGGCATACCGAAGTTGCAAAAATGGTTTTGCAACAAAAGCATCCGTTCTACTCCATTAGACTTAAAATGATGTTTGGGAGTGTTTTGGAGGATTCCGCAAACCTTCGGCATGTAAATAACTTGTCTTTCGGGCCTGAATGCACTGTTACGGGGTACCAAAGTTGCAAAAATGGTTTTGCAACAAAAGCATCTGTTCTACTCCACTAGACTCAAAATGTTGTTTGTGAGTGTTTTAGAGGATTTCGCAAACAATCGGCATGTAAATAACTTGTGTTTCGGGCATAATGTACTGTTACGGGGTACCAAAGTTGCAAAAATGGTTTTGCAACAAAAGCATATGTTCTACTCCATTAGACTCAAAATGATGCTTGGGAGTGTTTTGGAGCATTTCGGAAACCTTCGGCATGTAAATAACTTGTGTTTCGGCCCTGAATGCACAATTACGGGGTACCGAAGTTGCAAAAATAGATTTGCAACAAAAACATATGTTCCACTCCATTAGACTGAAAATGATGCCTGGGAGTGTTTTGGAGCATTTCGCAAACCTTCGGCATGTAAATAACTTGTGTTTTAGGTCTGAAAGCACAGTTACGGGGTACCGAAGTTGCAAAAATGGTTTTGCAACAAAAGCATATGTTCTTCTTCATTAGACTCAAAATGATGTTTCGGAGTGTTTTGGAGGATTTCTCAAACCTTCGGCATGTAAATAACTTGTGTTTCGGGCCTAATGCACTGTTACGGGATACCGAAGTTGCAAAAATGGTTTTGCAACAAAAGCATCTGTTTTACTCCATTAGACTCAAAATGATGTTTCGGAGTCTTTTGGTGGATTTCGCAAACCTTCGGCACGTAATAACTTGTGTTTCGAGCCTAATGCAATGTTACGGGGTACCGAAGTTGGAAAAATGGTTTTGCAACAAAAGCATCTGTTCTACTCCATTAGAGTCAAAATGTTGTTTCGGAGTGTTGCATTTCGCTAACCTTCGGCATGTAAATAACTTGTGTTTCGGGCCTGAATGCACTGTTCCGGGGTACCGAAGTTGCAAAAATGGTTTTGCAACAAAAGCATCCGTTCCACTCCATTAGACTCAAAATGATGTTTGGGAGTGTTTTAGAGGATTTCACGAACCTTCGACATGTAAATAACTTGTTTTTCGGGCCTGAATCCACTGTTACAGGGTACCGAAGTTGCAAAAATGGTTTTGCAACAAAAGCATCCGTTCTACTCCATTAGACTCAAAATGATGTTAGGGAGTGTTTTGGAGGATTTCGCAAACCTTCGACATGTAAATAACTTGTGTTTCGGGCCTAATGCACTGTTACGGGGTACCGAAGTTGCAAAAATGGTTTTGCAACAAAACCATCTGCTCTACTCCATTAGACCCAAAATGATGTTTGGGAGTGTTTTGGAGCATTTCGATAACCTTCGGCAGATAAATAACTTGTGTTTTGGGCCTGAATACACAGTTACGGCATACCGAAGTTGCAAAAATGGTTTTGCAACAAAAGCATCCGTTCTACTCCATTAGACTTAAAATGATGTTTGGGAGTGTTTTGGAGGATTCCGCAAACCTTCGGCATGTAAATAACTTGTCTTTCGGGCCTGAATGCACTGTTACGGGGTACCAAAGTTGCAAAAATGGTTTTGCAACAAAAGCATCTGTTCTACTCCACTAGACTCAAAATGTTGTTTGTGAGTGTTTTAGAGGATTTCGCAAACAATCGGCATGTAAATAACTTGTGTTTCGGGCATAATGTACTGTTACGGGGTACCAAAGTTGCAAAAATGGTTTTGCAACAAAAGCATATGTTCTACTCCATTAGACTCAAAATGATGCTTGGGAGTGTTTTGGAGCATTTCGGAAACCTTCGGCATGTAAATAACTTGTGTTTCGGCCCTGAATGCACAATTACGGGGTACCGAAGTTGCAAAAATAGATTTGCAACAAAAACATATGTTCCACTCCATTAGACTGAAAATGATGCCTGGGAGTGTTTTGGAGCATTTCGCAAACCTTCGGCAAGTAAATAACTTGTGTTTTAGGTCTGAAAGCACAGTTACGGGGTACCGAAGTTGCAAAAATGGTTTTGCAACAAAAGCATATGTTCTTCTTCATTAGACTCAAAATGATGTTTCAGAGTGTTTTGGAGGATTTCTCAAACCTTCGGCATGTAAATAACTTGTGTTTCGGGCCTAATGCACTGTTACGGGATACCGAAGTTGCAAAAATGGTTTTGCAACAAAAGCATCTGTTTTACTCCATTAGACTCAAAATGATGTTTCGGAGTCTTTTGGTGGATTTCGCAAACCTTCGGCACGTAATAACTTGTGTTTCGAGCCTAATGCAATGTTACGGGGTACCGAAGTTGGAAAAATGGTTTTGCAACAAAAGCATCTGTTCTACTCCATTAGAGTCAAAATGTTGTTTCGGAGTGTTGCATTTCGCTAACCTTCGGCATGTAAATAACTTGTGTTTCGGGCCTGAATGCACTGTTCCGGGGTACCGAAGTTGCAAAAATGGTTTTGCAACAAAAGCATCCGTTCCACTCCATTAGACTCAAAATGATGTTTGGGAGTGTTTTAGAGGATTTCACGAACCTTCGACATGTAAATAACTTGTTTTTCGGGCCTGAATCCACTGTTACAGGGTACCGAAGTTGCAAAAATGGTTTTGCAACAAAAGCATCCGTTCTACTCCATTAGACTCAAAATGATGTTAGGGAGTGTTTTGGAGGATTTCGCAAACCTTCGACATGTAAATAACTTGTGTTTCGGGCCTAATGCACTGTTACGGGGTACCGAAGTTGCAAAAATGGTTTTGCAACAAAACCATCTGCTCTACTCCATTAGACCCAAAATGATGTTTGGGAGTGTTTTGGAGCATTTCGATAACCTTCGGCAGATAAATAACTTGTGTTTTGGGCCTGAATACACAGTTACGGCATACCGAAGTTGCAAAAATGGTTTTGCAACAAAAGCATCCGTTCTACTCCATTAGACTTAAAATGATGTTTGGGAGTGTTTTGGAGGATTCCGCAAACCTTCGGCATGTAAATAACTTGTCTTTCGGGCCTGAATGCACTGTTACGGGGTACCAAAGTTGCAAAAATGGTTTTGCAACAAAAGCATCTGTTCTACTCCACTAGACTCAAAATGTTGTTTGTGAGTGTTTTAGAGGATTTCGCAAACAATCGGCATGTAAATAACTTGTGTTTCGGGCATAATGTACTGTTACGGGGTACCAAAGTTGCAAAAATGGTTTTGCAACAAAAGCATATGTTCTACTCCATTAGACTCAAAATGATGCTTGGGAGTGTTTTGGAGCATTTCGGAAACCTTCGGCATGTAAATAACTTGTGTTTCGGCCCTGAATGCACAATTACGGGGTACCGAAGTTGCAAAAATAGATTTGCAACAAAAACATATGTTCCACTCCATTAGACTGAAAATGATGCCTGGGAGTGTTTTGGAGCATTTCGCAAACCTTCGGCAAGTAAATAACTTGTGTTTTAGGTCTGAAAGCACAGTTACGGGGTACCGAAGTTGCAAAAATGGTTTTGCAACAAAAGCATATGTTCTTCTTCATTAGACTCAAAATGATGTTTCAGAGTGTTTTGGAGGATTTCTCAAACCTTCGGCATGTAAATAACTTGTGTTTCGGGCCTAATGCACTGTTACGGGATACCGAAGTTGCAAAAATGGTTTTGCAACAAAAGCATCTGTTTTACTCCATTAGACTCAAAATGATGTTTCGGAGTCTTTTGGTGGATTTCGCAAACCTTCGGCACGTAATAACTTGTGTTTCGAGCCTAATGCAATGTTACGGGGTACCGAAGTTGGAAAAATGGTTTTGCAACAAAAGCATCTGTTCTACTCCATTAGAGTCAAAATGTTGTTTCGGAGTGTTGCATTTCGCTAACCTTCGGCATGTAAATAACTTGTGTTTCGGGCCTGAATGCACTGTTCCGGGGTACCGAAGTTGCAAAAATGGTTTTGCAACAAAAGCATCCGTTCCACTCCATTAGACTCAAAATGATGTTTGGGAGTGTTTTAGAGGATTTCACGAACCTTCGACATGTAAATAACTTGTTTTTCGGGCCTGAATCCACTGTTACAGGGTACCGAAGTTGCAAAAATGGTTTTGCAACAAAAGCATCCGTTCTACTCCATTAGACTCAAAATGATGTTAGGGAGTGTTTTGGAGGATTTCGCAAACCTTCGACATGTAAATAACTTGTGTTTCGGGCCTAATGCACTGTTACGGGGTACCGAAGTTGCAAAAATGGTTTTGCAACAAAACCATCTGCTCTACTCCATTAGACCCAAAATGATGTTTGGGAGTGTTTTGGAGCATTTCGATAACCTTCGGCAGATAAATAACTTGTGTTTTGGGCCTGAATACACAGTTACGGCATACCGAAGTTGCAAAAATGGTTTTGCAACAAAAGCATCCGTTCTACTCCATTAGACTTAAAATGATGTTTGGGAGTGTTTTGGAGGATTCCGCAAACCTTCGGCATGTAAATAACTTGTCTTTCGGGCCTGAATGCACTGTTACGGGGTACCAAAGTTGCAAAAATGGTTTTGCAACAAAAGCATCTGTTCTACTCCACTAGACTCAAAATGTTGTTTGTGAGTGTTTTAGAGGATTTCGCAAACAATCGGCATGTAAATAACTTGTGTTTCGGGCATAATGTACTGTTACGGGGTACCAAAGTTGCAAAAATGGTTTTGCAACAAAAGCATATGTTCTACTCCATTAGACTCAAAATGATGCTTGGGAGTGTTTTGGAGCATTTCGGAAACCTTCGGCATGTAAATAACTTGTGTTTCGGCCCTGAATGCACAATTACGGGGTACCGAAGTTGCAAAAATAGATTTGCAACAAAAACATATGTTCCACTCCATTAGACTGAAAATGATGCCTGGGAGTGTTTTGGAGCATTTCGCAAACCTTCGGCATGTAAATAACTTGTGTTTTAGGTCTGAAAGCACAGTTACGGGGTACCGAAGTTGCAAAAATGGTTTTGCAACAAAAGCATATGTTCTTCTTCATTAGACTCAAAATGATGTTTCAGAGTGTTTTGGAGGATTTCTCAAACCTTCGGCATGTAAATAACTTGTGTTTCGGGCCTAATGCACTGTTACGGGATACCGAAGTTGCAAAAATGGTTTTGCAACAAAAGCATCTGTTTTACTCCATTAGACTCAAAATGATGTTTCGGAGTCTTTTGGTGGATTTCGCAAACCTTCGGCACGTAATAACTTGTGTTTCGAGCCTAATGCAATGTTACGGGGTACCGAAGTTGGAAAAATGGTTTTGCAACAAAAGCATCTGTTCTACTCCATTAGAGTCAAAATGTTGTTTCGGAGTGTTGCATTTCGCTAACCTTCGGCATGTAAATAACTTGTGTTTCGGGCCTGAATGCACTGTTCCGGGGTACCGAAGTTGCAAAAATGGTTTTGCAACAAAAGCATCCGTTCCACTCCATTAGACTCAAAATGATGTTTGGGAGTGTTTTAGAGGATTTCACGAACCTTCGACATGTAAATAACTTGTTTTTCGGGCCTGAATCCACTGTTACAGGGTACCGAAGTTGCAAAAATGGTTTTGCAACAAAAGCATCCGTTCTACTCCATTAGACTCAAAATGATGTTAGGGAGTGTTTTGGAGGATTTCGCAAACCTTCGACATGTAAATAACTTGTGTTTCGGGCCTAATGCACTGTTACGGGGTACCGAAGTTGCAAAAATGGTTTTGCAACAAAACCATCTGCTCTACTCCATTAGACCCAAAATGATGTTTGGGAGTGTTTTGGAGCATTTCGATAACCTTCGGCAGATAAATAACTTGTGTTTTGGGCCTGAATACACAGTTACGGCATACCGAAGTTGCAAAAATGGTTTTGCAACAAAAGCATCCGTTCTACTCCATTAGACTTAAAATGATGTTTGGGAGTGTTTTGGAGGATTCCGCAAACCTTCGGCATGTAAATAACTTGTCTTTCGGGCCTGAATGCACTGTTACGGGGTACCAAAGTTGCAAAAATGGTTTTGCAACAAAAGCATCTGTTCTACTCCACTAGACTCAAAATGTTGTTTGTGAGTGTTTTAGAGGATTTCGCAAACAATCGGCATGTAAATAACTTGTGTTTCGGGCATAATGTACTGTTACGGGGTACCAAAGTTGCAAAAATGGTTTTGCAACAAAAGCATATGTTCTACTCCATTAGACTCAAAATGATGCTTGGGAGTGTTTTGGAGCATTTCGGAAACCTTCGGCATGTAAATAACTTGTGTTTCGGCCCTGAATGCACAATTACGGGGTACCGAAGTTGCAAAAATAGATTTGCAACAAAAACATATGTTCCACTCCATTAGACTGAAAATGATGCCTGGGAGTGTTTTGGAGCATTTCGCAAACCTTCGGCATGTAAATAACTTGTGTTTTAGGTCTGAAAGCACAGTTACGGGGTACCGAAGTTGCAAAAATGGTTTTGCAACAAAAGCATATGTTCTTCTTCATTAGACTCAAAATGATGTTTCAGAGTGTTTTGGAGGATTTCTCAAACCTTCGGCATGTAAATAACTTGTGTTTCGGGCCTAATGCACTGTTACGGGATACCGAAGTTGCAAAAATGGTTTTGCAACAAAAGCATCTGTTTTACTCCATTAGACTCAAAATGATGTTTCGGAGTCTTTTGGTGGATTTCGCAAACCTTCGGCACGTAATAACTTGTGTTTCGAGCCTAATGCAATGTTACGGGGTACCGAAGTTGGAAAAATGGTTTTGCAACAAAAGCATCTGTTCTACTCCATTAGAGTCAAAATGTTGTTTCGGAGTGTTGCATTTCGCTAACCTTCGGCATGTAAATAACTTGTGTTTCGGGCCTGAATGCACTGTTCCGGGGTACCGAAGTTGCAAAAATGGTTTTGCAACAAAAGCATCCGTTCCACTCCATTAGACTCAAAATGATGTTTGGGAGTGTTTTAGAGGATTTCACGAACCTTCGACATGTAAATAACTTGTTTTTCGGGCCTGAATCCACTGTTACAGGGTACCGAAGTTGCAAAAATGGTTTTGCAACAAAAGCATCCGTTCTACTCCATTAGACTCAAAATGATGTTAGGGAGTGTTTTGGAGGATTTCGCAAACCTTCGACATGTAAATAACTTGTGTTTCGGGCCTAATGCACTGTTACGGGGTACCGAAGTTGCAAAAATGGTTTTGCAACAAAACCATCTGCTCTACTCCATTAGACCCAAAATGATGTTTGGGAGTGTTTTGGAGCATTTCGATAACCTTCGGCAGATAAATAACTTGTGTTTTGGGCCTGAATACACAGTTACGGCATACCGAAGTTGCAAAAATGGTTTTGCAACAAAAGCATCCGTTCTACTCCATTAGACTTAAAATGATGTTTGGGAGTGTTTTGGAGGATTCCGCAAACCTTCGGCATGTAAATAACTTGTCTTTCGGGCCTGAATGCACTGTTACGGGGTACCAAAGTTGCAAAAATGGTTTTGCAACAAAAGCATCTGTTCTACTCCACTAGACTCAAAATGTTGTTTGTGAGTGTTTTAGAGGATTTCGCAAACAATCGGCATGTAAATAACTTGTGTTTCGGGCATAATGTACTGTTACGGGGTACCAAAGTTGCAAAAATGGTTTTGCAACAAAAGCATATGTTCTACTCCATTAGACTCAAAATGATGCTTGGGAGTGTTTTGGAGCATTTCGGAAACCTTCGGCATGTAAATAACTTGTGTTTCGGCCCTGAATGCACAATTACGGGGTACCGAAGTTGCAAAAATAGTTTTGCAACAAAAACATATGTTCCACTCCATTAGACTGATTGGGAGTGTTTTGGAGCATTTCGCAAACCTTCGGCATGTAAATAACTTGTGTTTTAGGTCTGAAAGCACAGTTACGGGGTACCGAAGTTGCAAAAATGGTTTTGCAACAAAAGCATATGTTCTTCTTCATTAGACTCAAAATGATGTTTCGGAGTGTTTTGGAGGATTTCTCAAACCTTCGGCATGTAAATAACTTGTGTTTCGGGCCTAATGCACTGTTACGGGATACCGAAGTTGCAAAAATGGTTTTGCAACAAAAGCATCTGTTTTACTCCATTAGACTCAAAATGATGTTTGGGAGTCTTTTGGTGGATTTCGCAAACCTTCGGCACGTAATAACTTGTGTTTCGAGCCTAATGCAATGTTACGGGGTACCGAAGTTGGAAAAATGGTTTTGCAACAAAAGCATCTGTTCTACTCCATTAGAGTCAAAATGTTGTTTCGGAGTGTTAAATTTCGCTAACCTTCGGCATGTAAATAACTTGTGTTTCGGGCCTGAATGCACTGTTCCGGGGTACCGAAGTTGCAAAAATGGTTTTGCAACAAAAGCATCCGTTCCACTCCATTAGACTCAAAATGATGTTTGGGAGTGTTTTAGAGGATTTCACGAACCTTCGACATGTAAATAACTTGTTTTTCGGGCCTGAATCCACTGTTACAGGGTACCGAAGTTGCAAAAATGGTTTTGCAACAAAAGCATCCGTTCTACTCCATTAGACTCAAAATGATGTTAGGGAGTGTTTTGGAGGATTTCGCAAACCTTCGACATGTAAATAACTTGTGTTTCGGGCCTAATGCACTGTTACGGGGTACCGAAGTTGCAAAAATGGTTTTGCAACAAAACCATCTGTTCTACTCCATTAGACCCAAAATGATGTTTGGGAGTGTTTTGGAGCATTTCGATAACCTTCGGCAGATAAATAACTTGTGTTTTGGGCCTGAATACACAGTTACGGCATACCGAAGTTGCAAAAATGGTTTTGCAACAAAAGCATCCGTTCTACTCCATTAGACTTAAAATGATGTTTGGGAGTGTTTTGGAGGATTCCGCAAACCTTCGGCATGTAAATAACTTGTCTTTCGGGCCTGAATGCACTGTTACGGGGTACCAAAGTTGCAAAAATGGATTTGCAACAAAAGCATCTGTTCTACTCCACTAGACTCAAAATGTTGTTTGTGAGTGTTTTAGAGGATTTCGCAAACAATCGGCATGTAAATAACTTGTGTTTCGGGCATAATGTGCTGTTACGGGGTACCAAAGTTGCAAAAATGGTTTTGCAACAAAAGCATATGTTCTACTCCATTAGACTCAAAATGATGCTTGGGAGTGTTTTGGAGCATTTCGGAAACCTTCGGCATGTAAATAACTTGTGTTTCGGCCCTGAATGCACAATTACGGGGTACCGAACTTGCAAAAATAGTTTTGCAACAAAAACATATGTTCCACTCCATTAGACTGAAAATGATGCTTGGGGGTGTTTTGGAGCATTTCGCAAACCTTCGGCATGTAAATAACTTGTGTTTTAGGTCTGAAAGCACAGTTACGGGGTACCGAAGTTGCAAAAATGGTTTTGCAACAAAAGCATATGTTCTTCTTCATTAGACTCAAAATGATGTTTCGGAGTGTTTTGGAGGATTTCTCAAACCTTCGGCATGTAAATAACTTGTGTTTCGGGCCTAATGCACTGTTACGGGATACCGAAGTTGCAAAAATGGTTTTGCAACAAAAGCATCTGTTTTACTCCATTAGACTCAAAATGATGTTTGGGAGTCTTTTGGTGGATTTCGCAAACCTTCGGCACGTAATAACTTGTGTTTCGAGCCTAATGCAATGTTACGGGGTACCGAAGTTGGAAAAATGGTTTTGCAACAAAAGTATCTGTTCTACTCCATTAGAGTCAAAATGTTGTTTCGGAGTGTTGCATTTCGCTAACCTTCGGCATGTAAATAACTTGTGTTTCGGGCCTGAATGCACTGTTCCGGGGTACCGAAGTTGCAAAAATGGTTTTGCAACAAAAGCATCCGTTCCACTCCATTAGACTCAAAATGATGTTTGGGAGTGTTTTAGAGGATTTCACGAACCTTCGACATGTAAATAACTTGTTTTTCGGGCCTGAATCCACTGTTATAGGGTACCGAAGTTGCAAAACTGGTTTTGCAACAAAAGCATCCGTTCTACTCCATTAGACTCAAAATGATGTTTGGGAGTGTTTTGGAGGATTTCGCAAACCTTCGACATGTAAATAACTTGTGTTTCGGGCCTAATGCACTGTTACGGGGTACCGAAGTTGCAAAAATGGTTTTGCAACAAAACCATCTGTTCTACTCCATTAGACCCAAAATGATGTTTGGGAGTGTTTTGGAGCATTTCGATAACCTTCGGCAGATAAATAACTTGTGTTTTGGGCCTGAATACACAGTTACGGCATACCGAAGTTGCAAAAATGGTTTTGCAACAAAAGCATCTGTTCTACTCCATTAGACATAAAATGATGTTTGGGAGTGTTTTGGAGGATTCCGCAAACCTTCGGCATGTAAATAACTTGTCTTTCGGGCCTGAATGCACTGTTACGAGGTACCAAAGTTGCAAAAATGGTTTTGCAACAAAACCATCTGTTCTACTCCACTAGACTGAAAATGATATTTGCGAGTGTTTTAGAGGATTTCGCAAACAATCGGCACATAAATAACTTGTGTTTCGGGCATAATGCACTGTTACGGGGTACCGAAGTTGCAAAAATGGTTTTGCAACAAAAGCATATGTTGTACTCCATTACACTCAAAATGATGCTTGGGAGTGTTTTGGAGCATTTCGGAAACCTTCGGCATGTAAATAACTTGTGTTTCGGGCCTGAATGCACAGTTACGGGGTATCGAAGTTGAAAAAATGGTTTTGCAACAAAAGCATATGTTCCACTCCATTAGACTGAAAATGATGCTTGGGAGTGTTTTGGAGCATTTCGCAAACCTTCGGCACGTAAATAACTTGTGTTTCAGGTCTGAAAGCACAGTTACGGGGTACCGAAGTTGCAAAAATGGTTTTGCAACAAAAGCATATGTTCTACTTCATTAGACTCAAAATGATGTTTCGGAGTGTTTTGGAGGATTTCGCAAACCTTCGGCATGTAAATAACTTGTGTATCGGGCCTAATGCACTGTTACGGCATACCGAAGTTGCAAAAATAGTTTTGCAACAAAAGCATCTGTTTTACTCCATTAGACTCAAAATGATGTTTGGGAGTCTTTTGGTGGATTTCGCAAACCTTCGGCACGTAATAACTTGTGTTTCGGGCCTAATGCAATGTTACGGGGTACCGAAGTTGGAAAAATGGTTTTGCAACAAAAGCATTTGTTCTACTCCATTAGGGTCAAAATGATGTTTCGGAGTGTTGCATTTCGCTAACCTTCGGCATATAAATAACTTGTGTTTCGGGCCTGAATGCACTGTTCCGGGGTACCGAAGTTGCAAAAATGGTTTTGCAACAAAAGCATCTGTTCTACTCCATTAGACTCAAAATGATGTTTGGGAGTGTTTTAGAGGATTTCGCAAACCTTCGACATGTAAATAACTTGTGTTTCGGGCCTGAATGCACTGTTACAGGGTACCGAAGTTGCAAAAATGGTTTTGCAACAAAAGCATCCGTTCTACTCCATTAGACTCAAAATGATGTTTGGGAATGTTTTAGAGGATTTCGCAAACCTTCGACATGTAAATAACTTGTGTTTCAGGCCTGAATGCACTGTTACAGGGTACCGAAGTTGCAAAAATGGTTTTGCAACAAAAGCATCCGTTCTACTCCATTAGACTCAAAATGATGTTTGGGAGTGTTTTGGAGGATTTCGCAAACCTTCGACATGTAAATAACTTGTGTTTTGGGGCCTAATGCACTGTTACGGGGTACCGAAGTTGCAAAAATGGTTTTGCAACAAAACCATCTGTTCTACTCCATTAGACCCAAAATGATGTTTGGGAGTGTTTTGGAGCATTTCGCTAACCTTCAGCATATAAATAACTTGTGTTTTGGGCCTGAATACACAGTTACGGCATACCGAAGTTGCAAAAATGGTTTTACAACAAAAGCATCCGTTCTACTCCATTAGACTTAAAATGATGTTTCGGAGTGTTTTGGAGGATTCTGCAAACCTTCGGCATGTAAATAACTTGTCTTTCGGGCCTGAATGCACTGTTACGGGGTACAAAAGTTGCAAAAATGGTTTTGCAACAAAAGCATCTGTTCTACTCCACTAGACTCAAAATGATGTTTGCGAGTGTTTTAGAGGATTTCGCAAACAATCGGCATGTAAATAACTTGTGTTTCGGGCATAATGCACTGTTACGGGGTACCAAAGTTGCAAAAATGGTTTTGCAACAAAAGCATATGTTCTACTCCATTAGACTCAAAATGATGCTTGGGAGTGTTTTGGAGCATTTCGGAAACCTTCGGCATATAAATAACTTGTGTTTCGGGCCTGAATGCACAGTTACGGGGTATCGAAGTTGCAAAAATGGTTTTGCAACAAAAGCATATGTTCCACTCCATTAGACTGAAAATGATGCTTGGGAGTGTTTTGGAGCATTTCGCAAACCTTCGGCATGTAAATAACTTGTGTTTCAGGTCTGAAAGCACAGTTACGGGGTACCGAAGTTGCAAAAATGGTTTTGCAACAAAAGCATATGTTCTACTTCATTAGACTCAAAATGATGTTTCGGAGTGTTTTGGAGGATTTCGCAAACCTTCGGCATGTAAATAACTTGTGTTTCGGGCCTAATGCACTGTTACGGCATACCGAAGTTGCAAAAATGGTTTTGCAACAAAAGCATCTGTTTTACTCCATTAGACTCAAAATGATGTTTGGGAGTCTTTTGGTGGATTTCGCAAACCTTCGGCACGTAATAACTTGTGTTTCGGGCCTAATGCAATGTTACGGGGT
The DNA here is from genome assembly GCA_036936925.1 of Cenchrus fungigraminus. NCBI lineage: Eukaryota > Viridiplantae > Streptophyta > Magnoliopsida > Poales > Poaceae > Cenchrus > Cenchrus fungigraminus. The sequence continues at coordinate 56,135,969 of CM072777.1, forward strand.
ACCGAAGTTGGAAAAATGGTTTTGCAACAAAAGCATTTGTTCTACTCCATTAGGGTCAAAATGATGTTTCGGAGTGTTGCATTTCGCTAACCTTCGGCATATAAATAACTTGTGTTTCGGGCCTGAATGCACTGTTCCGGGGTACCGAAGTTGCAAAAATGGTTTTGCAACAAAAGCATCTGTTCTACTCCATTAGACTCAAAATGATGTTTGGGAGTGTTTTAGAGGATTTCGCAAACCTTCGACATGTAAATAACTTGTGTTTCGGGCCTGAATGCACTGTTACAGGGTACCGAAGTTGCAAAAATGGTTTTGCAACAAAAGCATCCGTTCTACTCCATTAGACTCAAAATGATGTTTGGGAATGTTTTAGAGGATTTCGCAAACCTTCGACATGTAAATAACTTGTGTTTCAGGCCTGAATGCACTGTTACAGGGTACCGAAGTTGCAAAAATAGTTTTGCAACAAAAGCATCCGTTCTACTCCATTAGACTCAAAATGATGTTTGGGAGTGTTTTGGAGGATTTCGCAAACCTTCGACATGTAAATAACTTGTGTTTTGGGGCCTAATGCACTGTTACGGGGTACCGAAGTTGCAAAAATGGTTTTGCAACAAAACCATCTGTTCTACTCCATTAGACCCAAAATGATGTTTGGGAGTGTTTTGGAGCATTTCGCTAACCTTCAGCATATAAATAACTTGTGTTTTGTGCCTGAATACACAGTTACGGCATACCGAAGTTGCAAAAATGGTTTTACAACAAAAGCATCCGTTCTACTCCATTAGACTTAAAATGATGTTTCGGAGTGTTTTGGAGGATTCCGCAAACCTTCGGCATGTAAATAACTTGTCTTTCGGGCCTGAATGCACTGTTACGGGGTACAAAAGTTGCAAAAATGGTTTTGCAACAAAAGCATCTGTTCTACTCCACTAAACTCAAAATGATGTTTGCGAGTGTTTTAGAGGATTTCGCAAACAATCGGCATGTAAATAACTTGTGTTTCGGGCATAATGCACTGTTACGGGGTACCAAAGTTGCAAAAATGGTTTTGCAACAAAAGCATATGTTCTACTCCATTAGACTCAAAATGATGCTTGGGAGTGTTTTGGAGCATTTCGGAAACCTTCGGCATATAAATAACTTGTGTTTCGGGCCTGAATGCACAGTTACGGGGTATCGAAGTTGCAAAAATGGTTTTGCAACAAAAGCATATGTTCCACTCCATTAGACTGAAAATGATGCTTGGGAGTGTTTTGGAGCATTTCGCAAACCTTCGGCATGTAAATAACTTGTGTTTCAGGTCTGAAAGCACAGTTACGGGGTACCGAAGTTGCAAAAATGGTTTTGCAACAAAAGCATATGTTCTACTTCATTAGACTCAAAATGATGTTTCGAAGTGTTTTGGAGGATTTCGCAAACCTTCGGCATGTAAATAACTTGTGTTTCGGGCCTAATGCACTGTTACGGCATACCGAAGTTGCAAAAATGGTTTTGCAACAAAAGCATCTGTTTTACTCCATTAGACTCAAAATGATGTTTGGGAGTCTTTTGGTGGATTTCGCAAACCTTCGGCACGTAATAACTTGTGTTTCGGGCCTAATGCAATGTTACGGGGTACCGAAGTTGGAAAAATGGTTTTGCAACAAAAGCATTTGTTCTACTCCATTAGGGTCAAAATGATGTTTCGGAGTGTTGCATTTCGCTAACCTTCGGCATATAAATAACTTGTGTTTCGGGCCTGAATGCACTGTTCCGGGGTTCCGAAGTTGCAAAAATGGTTTTGCAACAAAAGCATCTGTTCTACTCCATTAGACTCAAAATGATGTTTGGGAGTGTTTTAGAGGATTTCGCAAACCTTCGACATGTAAATAACTTGTGTTTCGGGCCTGAATGCACTGTTACAGGGTACCGAAGTTGCAAAAATGGTTTTGCAACAAAAGCATCCGTTCTACTCCATTAGACTCAAAATGATGTTTGGGAATGTTTTAGAGGATTTCGCAAACCTTCGACATGTAAATAACTTGTGTTTCAGGCCTGAATGCACTGTTACAGGGTACCGAAGTTGCAAAAATGGTTTTGCAACAAAAGCATCCGTTCTACTCAATTAGACTCAAAATGATGTTTGGGAGTGTTTTGGAGGATTTCGCAAACCTTCGACATGTAAATAACTTGTGTTTTGGGGCCTAATGCACTGTTACGGGGTACCGAAGTTGCAAAAATGGTTTTGCAACAAAACCATCTGTTCTACTCCATTAGACCCAAAATGATGTTTGGGAGTGTTTTGGAGCATTTCGCTAACCTTCAGCATATAAATAACTTGTGTTTTGGGCCTGAATACACAGTTACGGCATACCGAAGTTGCAAAAATGGTTTTACAACAAAAGCATCCGTTCTACTCCATTAGACTTAAAATGATGTTTCGGAGTGTTTTGGAGGATTCCGCAAACCTTCGGCTTGTAAATAACTTGTCTTTCGGGCCTGAATGCACTGTTACGGGGTACAAAAGTTGCAAAAATGGTTTTGCAACAAAAGCATCTGTTCTACTCCACTAGACTCAAAATGATGTTTGCGAGTGTTTTAGAGGATTTCGCAAACAATCGGCATGTAAATAACTTGTGTTTCGGGCATAATGCACTGTTACGGGGTACCAAAGTTGCAAAAATGGTTTTGCAACAAAAGCATATGTTCTACTCCATTAGACTCAAAATGATGCTTGGGAGTGTTTTGGAGCATTTCAGAAACCTTCGGCATATAAATAACTTTTGTTTCGGGCCTGAATGCACAGTTACGGGGTATCGAAGTTGCAAAAATGGTTTTGCAACAAAAGCATATGTTCCACTCCATTAGACTGAAAATGATGCTTGGGAGTGTTTTGGAGCATTTCGCAAACCTTCGGCATGTAAATAACTTGTGTTTCAGGTCTGAAAGCACAGTTACGGGGTACCGAAGTTGCAAAAATGGTTTTGCAACAAAAGCATATGTTCTACTTCATTAGACTCAAAATGATGTTTCGGAGTGTTTTGGAGGATTTCGCAAACCTTCGGCATGTAAATAACTTGTGTTTCGGGCCTAATGCACTGTTACGGGATACCGAAGTTGCAAAAATGGTTTTGCAACAAAAGCATCTGTTTTACTCCATTAGACTCAAAATGATGTTTGGGAGTCTTTTGGTGGATTTTGCAAACCTTCAGCACGTAATAACTTGTGTTTCGGGCCTAATGCAATGTTACGGGGTACCGAAGTTGGAAAAATGGTTTTGCAACAAAAGCATCTGTTCTACTCCATTAGAGTCAAAATGATGTTTCGGAGTGTTGCATTTCACTAACCTTCGGCATGTAAATAACTTCTGTTTCGGGCCTGAATGCACTGTTCCGGGGTACCGAAGTTGCAAAAATGGTTTTGTAACAAAAGCATCCGTTCCACTCCATTAGACTCAAAATGATGTTTGGGAGTGTTTTAGAGGATTTGGCAAACCTTCGACATGTAAATAACTTGTGTTTCGGGCCTGAATCCACTGTTACAGGGTACCGAAGTTGCAAAAATGGTTTTGCAACAAAAGCATCCGTTCTACTACATTAGACTCAAAATGATGTTAGGGAGTGTTTTGGAGGATTTCGCAAACCTTCGACATGTAAATAACTTGTGTTTCGGGCCTAATGCACTGTCACGGGGTACCGAAGTTGCAAAAATGGTTTTGCAACAAAACCATCTGTTCTACTCCATTAGACCCAAAATGATGTTTGGGAGTGTTTTGGAGCATTTCGATAACCTTCGGCAGATAAATAACTTGTGTTTTGGGCCTGAATACACAGTTACGGCATACCGAAGTTGCAAAAATGGTTTTGCAACAAAAGCATCTGTTCTACTCCACTAGACTCAAAATGTTGTTTGTGAGTGTTTTAGAGGATTTCGCAAACAATCGGCATGTAAATAACTTGTGTTTCGGGCATAATGTACTGTTACGGGGTACCAAAGTTGCAAAAATGGTTTTGCAACAAAAGCATATGTTCTACTCCATTAGACTCAAAATGATGCTTGGGAGTGTTTTGGAGCATTTCGGAAACCTTCGGCATGTAAATAACTTGTGTTTCGGCCCTGAATGCACAATTACGGGGTACCGAAGTTGCAAAAATGGTTTTGCAACAAAAACATATGTTCCACTCCATTAGACTGAAAATGATGCTTGGGAGTGTTTTGGAGCATTTCGCAAACCTTCGGCATGTAAATAACTTGTGTTTTAGGTCTGAAAGCACAGTTACGGGGTACCGAAGTTGCAAAAATGGTTTTGCAACAAAAGCATATGTTCTTCTTCATTAGACTCAAAATGATGTTTCGGAGTGTTTTGGAGGATTTCTCAAACCTTTGGCATGTAAATAACTTGTGTTTCGGGCCTAATGCACTGTTACGGGATACCGAAGTTGCAAAAATGGTTTTGCAACAAAAGCATCTGTTTTACTCCATCAGACTCAAAATGATGTTTGGGAGTCTTTTGGTGGATTTCGCAAACCTTCGGCACGTAATAACTTGTGTTTCGGGCCTAATGCAATGTTACGGGGTACCGAAGTTGGAAAAATGGTTTTGCAACAAAAGCATTTGTTCTACTCCATTAGAGTCAAAATGTTGTTTCGGAGTGTTGCATTTCGCTAACCTTCGGCATGTAAATAACTTGTGTTTCGGGCCTGAATGCACTGTTCCGGGGTACCGAAGTTGCAAAAATGGTTTTGCAACAAAAGCATCCGTTCCACTCCATTAGACTCAAAATGATGTTTGGGAGTGTTTTAGAGGATTTCGCGAATCTTCGACATGTAAATAACTTGTTTTTTGGGCCTGAATCCACTGTTACAGGGTACCGAAGTTGCAAAACTGGTTTTGCAACAAAAGCATCTGTTCTACTCCATTAGACTCAAAATGATGTTTGGGAGTGTTTTGGAGGATTTCGCAAACCTTCGACATGTAAATAACTTGTGTTTCGGGCCTAATGCACTGTTACGGGGTACCGAAGTTGCAAAAATGGTTTTGCAACAAATCCATCTGTTCTACTCCATTAGACCCAAAATGATGTTTGGGAGTGTTTTGGAGCATTTCGATAACCTTCGGCAGATAAATAACTTGTGTTTTGGGCCTGAATACACAGTTACGGCATACCGAAGTTGCAAAAATGGTTTTGCAACAAAAGCATCCGTTCTACTCCATTAGACTTAAAAAGATGTTTGGGAGTGTTTTGGAGGATACCGCAAACCTTCGGCATGTAAATAACTTGTCTTTCGGGCCTGAATGCACTGTTACGGGGTACCAAAGTTGCAAAAATGGTTTTGAAACAAAACCATCTGTTCTACTCCACTAGACTCAAAATGATGTTTGCGAGTGTTTTAGAGGATTTCGCAAACAATCGGCATGTAAATAACTTGTGTTTCGGGCATAATGCACTGTTACGGGGTACCAAAGTTGCAAAAATGGTTTTGCAACAAAAGCATATGTTCTACTCCATTAGACTCAAAATGATGCTTGGGAGAGTTTTGGAGCATTTCGAAAACCTTCGGCATGTAAATAACTTGTGTTTCGGGCCTGAATGCACAGTTACGGGGTACCGAAGTTGCAAAAATGGTTTTGCAACAAAAGCATATGTTCCACTCCATTAGACTGAAAAGGATGCTTGGGAGTGTTTTGGAGCATTTCGCAAACCTTCGGCATATAAATAACTTGTGTTTCGGGCCTGAATGCACAGTTACGGGGTATTGAAGTTGCAAAAATTGTTTTGCAACAAAAGCATATGTTCTACTTCATTAGACTGAAAATGATGCTTGGGAGTGTTTTGGAGCATTTCGCAAACCTTCGGCATGTAAATAACTTGTGTTTCCGGTCTGAAAGCAGAGTTACGGGGTACCGAAGTAGCAAAAATGGTTTTGCAACAAAAGCATATGTTCTACTTCATTAGACTCAAAATGATGTTTCGGAGTGTTTTGGAGGATTTCGCAAACCTTCGGCATGTAAATAACTTGTGTTTCGGGCCTAATGCACTGTTACGGCATACCGAAGTTGCAAAAATGGTTTTGCAACAAAAGCATCTGTTTTACTCCATTAGACTCAAAATGATGTTTGGGAGTCTTTTGGTGGATTTCGCAAACCTTCGGCACGTAATAACTTGTGTTTCGGGCCTAATGCAATGTTACGGGGTACCGAAGTTGGAAAAATGGTTTTGCAACAAAAGCATTTGTTCTACTCCATTAGGGTCAAAATGATGTTTCGGAGTGTTGCATTTCGCTAACCTTCGGCATATAAATAACTTGTGTTTCGGGCCTGAATGCACTGTTCCGGGGTTCCGAAGTTGCAAAAATGGTTTTGCAACAAAAGCATCTGTTCTACTCCATTAGACTCAAAATGATGTTTGGGAGTGTTTTAGAGGATTTCGCAAACCTTCGACATGTAAATAACTTGTGTTTCGGGCCTGAATGCACTGTTACAGGGTACCGAAGTTGCAAAAATGGTTTTGCAACAAAAGCATCCGTTCTACTCCATTAGACTCAAAATGATGTTTGGGAATGTTTTAGAGGATTTCGCAAACCTTCGACATGTAAATAACTTGTGTTTCAGGCCTGAATGCACTGTTACAGGGTACCGAAGTTGCAAAAATGGTTTTGCAACAAAAGCATCCGTTCTACTCCATTAGACTCAAAATGATGTTTGGGAGTGTTTTGGAGGATTTCGCAAACCTTCGACATGTAAATAACTTGTGTTTTGGGGCCTAATGCACTGTTACGGGGTACCGAAGTTGCAAAAATGGTTTTGCAACAAAACCATCTGTTCTACTCCATTAGACCCAAAATGATGTTTGGGAGTGTTTTGGAGCATTTCGCTAACCTTCAGCATATAAATAACTTGTGTTTTGGGCCTGAATACACAGTTACGGCATACCGAAGTTGCAAAAATGGTTTTACAACAAAAGCATCCGTTCTACTCCATTAGACTTAAAATGATGTTTCGGAGTGTTTTGGAGGATTCCGCAAACCTTCGGCTTGTAAATAACTTGTCTTTCGGGCCTGAATGCACTGTTACGGGGTACAAAAGTTGCAAAAATGGTTTTGCAACAAAAGCATCTGTTCTACTCCACTAGACTCAAAATGATGTTTGCGAGTGTTTTAGAGGATTTCGCAAACAATCGGCATGTAAATAACTTGTGTTTCGGGCATAATGCACTGTTACGGGGTACCAAAGTTGCAAAAATGGTTTTGCAACAAAAGCATATGTTCTACTCCATTAGACTCAAAATGATGCTTGGGAGTGTTTTGGAGCATTTCAGAAACCTTCGGCATATAAATAACTTTTGTTTCGGGCCTGAATGCACAGTTACGGGGTATCGAAGTTGCAAAAATGGTTTTGCAACAAAAGCATATGTTCCACTCCATTAGACTGAAAATGATGCTTGGGAGTGTTTTGGAGCATTTCGCAAACCTTCGGCATGTAAATAACTTATGTTTCAGGTCTGAAAGCACAGTTACGGGGTACCGAAGTTGCAAAAATGGTTTTGCAACAAAAGCATATGTTCTACTTCATTAGACTCAAAATGATGTTTCGGAGTGTTTTGGAGGATTTCGCAAACCTTCGGCATGTAAATAACTTGTGTTTCGGGCCTAATGCACTGTTACGGGATACCGAAGTTGCAAAAATGGTTTTGCAACAAAAGCATCTGTTTTACTCCATTAGACTCAAAATGATGTTTGGGAGTCTTTTGGTGGATTTTGCAAACCTTCAGCACGTAATAACTTGTGTTTCGGGCCTAATGCAATGTTACGGGGTACCGAAGTTGGAAAAATGGTTTTGCAACAAAAGCATCTGTTCTACTCCATTAGAGTCAAAATGATGTTTCGGAGTGTTGCATTTCACTAACCTTCGGCATGTAAATAACTTCTGTTTCGGGCCTGAATGCACTGTTCCGGGGTACCGAAGTTGCAAAAATGGTTTTGTAACAAAAGCATCCGTTCCACTCCATTAGACTCAAAATGATGTTTGGGAGTGTTTTAGAGGATTTGGCAAACCTTCGACATGTAAATAACTTGTGTTTCGGGCCTGAATCCACTGTTACAGGGTACCGAAGTTGCAAAAATGGTTTTGCAACAAAAGCATCCGTTCTACTACATTAGACTCAAAATGATGTTAGGGAGTGTTTTGGAGGATTTCGCAAACCTTCGACATGTAAATAACTTGTGTTTCGGGCCTAATGCACTGTCACGGGGTACCGAAGTTGCAAAAATGGTTTTGCAACAAAACCATCTGTTCTACTCCATTAGACCCAAAATGATGTTTGGGAGTGTTTTGGAGCATTTCGATAACCTTCGGCAGATAAATAACTTGTGTTTTGGGCCTGAATACACAGTTACGGCATACCGAAGTTGCAAAAATGGTTTTGCAACAAAAGCATCTGTTCTACTCCACTAGACTCAAAATGTTGTTTGTGAGTGTTTTAGAGGATTTCGCAAACAATCGGCATGTAAATAACTTGTGTTTCGGGCATAATGTACTGTTACGGGGTACCAAAGTTGCAAAAATGGTTTTGCAACAAAAGCATATGTTCTACTCCATTAGACTCAAAATGATGCTTGGGAGTGTTTTGGAGCATTTCGGAAACCTTCGGCATGTAAATAACTTGTGTTTCGGCCCTGAATGCACAATTACGGGGTACCGAAGTTGCAAAAATGGTTTTGCAACAAAAACATATGTTCCACTCCATTAGACTGAAAATGATGCTTGGGAGTGTTTTGGAGCATTTCGCAAACCTTCGGCATGTAAATAACTTGTGTTTTAGGTCTGAAAGCACAGTTACGGGGTACCGAAGTTGCAAAAATGGTTTTGCAACAAAAGCATATGTTCTTCTTCATTAGACTCAAAATGATGTTTCGGAGTGTTTTGGAGGATTTCTCAAACCTTTGGCATGTAAATAACTTGTGTTTCGGGCCTAATGCACTGTTACGGGATACCGAAGTTGCAAAAATGGTTTTGCAACAAAAGCATCTGTTTTACTCCATCAGACTCAAAATGATGTTTGGGAGTCTTTTGGTGGATTTCGCAAACCTTCGGCACGTAATAACTTGTGTTTCGGGCCTAATGCAATGTTACGGGGTACCGAAGTTGGAAAAATGGTTTTGCAACAAAAGCATTTATTCTACTCCATTAGAGTCAAAATGTTGTTTCGGAGTGTTGCATTTCGCTAACCTTCGGCATGTAAATAACTTGTGTTTCGGGCCTGAATGCACTGTTCCGGGGTACCGAAGTTGCAAAAATGGTTTTGCAACAAAAGCATCCGTTCCACTCCATTAGACTCAAAATGATGTTTGGGAGTGTTTTAGAGGATTTCGCGAATCTTCGACATGTAAATAACTTGTTTTTTGGGCCTGAATCCACTGTTACAGGGTACCGAAGTTGCAAAACTGGTTTTGCAACAAAAGCATCTGTTCTACTCCATTAGACTCAAAATGATGTTTGGGAGTGTTTTGGAGGATTTCGCAAACCTTCGACATGTAAATAACTTGTGTTTCGGGCCTAATGCACTGTTACGGGGTACCGAAGTTGCAAAAATGGTTTTGCAACAAATCCATCTGTTCTACTCCATTAGACCCAAAATGATGTTTGGGAGTGTTTTGGAGCATTTCGATAACCTTCGGCAGATAAATAACTTGTGTTTTGGGCCTGAATACACAGTTACGGCATACCGAAGTTGCAAAAATGGTTTTGCAACAAAAGCATCCGTTCTACTCCATTAGACTTAAAAAGATGTTTGGGAGTGTTTTGGAGGATACCGCAAACCTTCGGCATGTAAATAACTTGTCTTTCGGGCCTGAATGCACTGTTACGGGGTACCAAAGTTGCAAAAATGGTTTTGAAACAAAACCATCTGTTCTACTCCACTAGACTCAAAATGATGTTTGCGAGTGTTTTAGAGGATTTCGCAAACAATCGGCATGTAAATAACTTGTGTTTCGGGCATAATGCACTGTTACGGGGTACCAAAGTTGCAAAAATGGTTTTGCAACAAAAGCATATGTTCTACTCCATTAGACTCAAAATGATGCTTGGGAGAGTTTTGGAGCATTTCGAAAACCTTCGGCATGTAAATAACTTGTGTTTCGGGCCTGAATGCACAGTTACGGGGTACCGAAGTTGCAAAAATGGTTTTGCAACAAAAGCATATGTTCCACTCCATTAGACTGAAAAGGATGCTTGGGAGTGTTTTGGAGCATTTCGCAAACCTTCGGCATATAAATAACTTGTGTTTCGGGCCTGAATGCACAGTTACGGGGTATTGAAGTTGCAAAAATTGTTTTGCAACAAAAGCATATGTTCCACTCCATTAGACTGAAAATGATGCTTGGGAGTGTTTTGGAGCATTTCGCAAACCTTCGGCATGTAAATAACTTGTGTTTCCGGTCTGAAAGCAGAGTTACGGGGTACCGAAGTAGCAAAAATGGTTTTGCAACAAAAGCATATGTTCTACTTCATTAGACTCAAAATGATGTTTCGGAGTGTTTTGGAGGATTTCGCAAACCTTCGGCATGTAAATAACTTGTGTTTCGGGCCTAATGCACTGTTACGGCATACCAAAGTTGCAAAAATGGTTTTGCAACAAAAGCATCTGTTTTACTCCATTAGACTCAAAACGATGTTTGGGAGTCTTTTGGTGGATTTCGCAAACCTTCGGCACGTAATAACTTGTGTTTCGGGCCTAATGCAATGTTACGGGGTACCGAAGTTGGAAAAATGGTTTTGCAACAAAAGCATCTGTTCTACTCCATTAGAGTCAAAATGATGTTTCGGTGTGTTGCATTTCGCTAACCTTCGGCATGTAAATAACTTGGGTTTCGGGCCTGAATGCACTGTTCCGGGGTACCGAAGTTGCAAAAATGGTTTTGCAACAAAAGCATCCGTTCTACACCATTAGACTCAAAATGATGTTTGGGAGTGTTTTAGAGGATTTCGCAAACCTTCGACATGTAAATAACTTGTGTTTCGGGCCTGAATGCACTGTTACAGGGTACCGAAGTTGCAAAAATGGTTTTGCAACAAAAGCATCCGTTCTACTCCATTAGACTCAAAATGATGTTTGGGAGTGTTTTGGAGGATTTCGCAAACCTTCGACATGTAAATAACTTGTGTTTCGGGCCTGAATGCACTGTTACAGGGTACCGAAGTTGCAAAAATGGTTTTGCAACAAAAGCATCCGTTCTACTCCATTAGACTCAAAATGATGTTTGGGAGTGTTTTGGAGGATTTCGCAAACCTTCGACATGTAAATAACTTGTGTTTCGGGCCTAATGCACTATTACGGGGTACCGAAGTTGCAAAAATGGTTTTGCAACAAAAGCATCCGTTCTACTCCATTAGACTTAAAAAGATGTTTGGGAGTGTTTTGGAGGATACCGCAAACCTTCGGCATGTAAATAACTTGTCTTTCGGGCCTGAATGCACTGTTACGGGGTACCAAAGTTGCAAAAATGGTTTTGAAACAAAACCATCTGTTCTACTCCACTAGACTCAAAATGATGTTTGCGAGTGTTTTAGAGGATTTCGCAAACAATCGGCATGTAAATAACTTGTGTTTCGGGCATAATGCACTGTTACGGGGTACCAAAGTTGCAAAAATGGTTTTGCAACAAAAGCATATGTTCTACTCCATTAGACTCAAAATGATGCTTGGGAGTGTTTTGGAGCATTTCGAAAACCTTCGGCATGTAAATAACTTGTGTTTCGGGCCTGAATGCACAGTTACGGGGTACCGAAGTTGCAAAAATGGTTTTGCAACAAAAGCATATGTTCCACTCCATTAGACTGAAAAGGATGCTTGGGAGTGTTTTGGAGCATTTCGCAAACCTTCGGCATATAAATAACTTGTGTTTCGGCCTGAATGCACAGTTACGGGGTATTGAAGTTGCAAAAATGGTTTTGCAACAAAAGCATATGTTCCACTCCATTAGACTGAAAATGATGCTTGGGAGTGTTTTGGAGCATTTCGCAACCCTTCGGCATGTAAATAACTTGTGTTTCCGGTCTGAAAGCAGAGTTACGGGGTACCGAAGTAGCAAAAATGGTTTTGCAACAAAAGCATATGTTCTACTTCATTAGACTCAAAATGATGTTTCGGAGTGTTTTGGAGGATTTCGCAAACCTTCGGCATGTAAATAACTTGTGTTTCGGGCCTAATGCACTGTTACGGCATACCGAAGTTGCAAAAATGGTTTTGCAACAAAAGCATCTGTTTTACTCCATTAGACTCAAAATGATGTTTGGGAGTCTTTTGGTGGATTTCGCAAACCTTCGGCACGTAATAACTTGTGTTTCGGGCCTAATGCAATGTTACGGGGTACCGAAGTTGGAAAAATGGTTTTGCAACAAAAGCATCTGTTCTACTCCATTAGAGTCAGAATGATGTTTCGGTGTGTTGCATTTCGCTAACCTTCGGCATGTAAATAACTTGGGTTTCGGGCCTGAATGCACTGTTCCGGGGTACTGAAGTTGCAAAAATGGTTTTGCAACAAAAGCATCCGTTCTACACCATTAGACTCAAAATGATGTTTGGGAGTGTTTTAGAGGATTTCGCAAACCTTCGACATGTAAATAACTTGTGTTTCGGGCCTGAATGCACTGTTACAGGGTACCGAAGTTGCAAAAATGGTTTTGCAACAAAAGCATCCGTTCTACTCCATTAGACTCAAAATGATGTTTGGGAGTGTTTTGGAGGATTTCGCAAACCTTCGACATGTAAATAACTTGTGTTTCGGGCCTGAATGCACTGTTACAGGGTACCGAAGTTGCAAAAATGGTTTTGCAACAAAAGCATCCGTTCTACTCCATTAGACTCAAAATGATGTTTGGGAGTGTTTTGGAGGATTTCGCAAACCTTCGACATGTAAATAACTTGTGTTTCGGGCCTAATGCACTATTACGGGGTACCGAAGTTGCAAAAATGGTTTTGCAACAAAAGCATCCGTTCTACTCCATTAGACTTAAAAAGATGTTTGGGAGTGTTTTGGAGGATACCGCAAACCTTCGGCATGTAAATAACTTGTCTTTCGGGCCTGAATGCACTGTTACGGGGTACCAAAGTTGCAAAAATGGTTTTGAAACAAAACCATCTGTTCTACTCCACTAGACTCAAAATGATGTTTGCGAGTGTTTTAGAGGATTTCGCAAACAATCGGCATGTAAATAACTTGTGTTTCGGGCATAATGCACTGTTACGGGGTACCAAAGTTGCAAAAATGGTTTTGCAACAAAAGCATATGTTCTACTCCATTAGACTCAAAATGATGCTTGCGAGTGTTTTGGAGGATTTCGCAAACAATCGGCATGTAAATAACTTGTGTTTCGGGCCTGAATGCACAGTTACGGGGTACCGAAGTTGCAAAAATGGTTTTGCAACAAAAGCATATGTTCCACTCCATTAGACTGAAAAGGATGCTTGGGAGTGTTTTGGAGCATTTCGCAAACCTTCGGCATATAAATAACTTGTGTTTCGGGCCTGAATGCACAGTTACGGGGTATTGAAGTTGCAAAAATGGTTTTGCAACAAAAGCATATGTTCCACTCCATTAGACTGAAAATGATGCTTGGGAGTGTTTTGGAGCATTTCGCAACCCTTCGGCATGTAAATAACTTGTGTTTCCGGTCTGAAAGCAGAGTTACGGGGTACCGAAGTAGCAAAAATGGTTTTGCAACAAAAGCATATGTTCTACTTCATTAGACTCAAAATGATGTTTCGGAGTGTTTTGGAGGATTTCGCAAACCTTCGGCATGTAAATAACTTGTGTTTCGGGCCTAATGCACTGTTACGGCATACCGAAGTTGCAAAAATGGTTTTGCAACAAAAGCATCTGTTATACTCCATTAGACTCAAAATGATGTTTGGGAGTCTTTTGGTGGATTTCGCAAACCTTCGGCACGTAATAACTTGTGTTTCGGGCCTAATGCAATGTTACGGGGTACCGAAGTTGGAAAAATGGTTTTGCAACAAAAGCATCTGTTCTACTCCATTATAGTCAGAATGATGTTTCGGTGTGTTGCATTTCGCTAACCTTCGGCATGTAAATAACTTGGGTTTCGGGCCTGAATGCACTGTTCCGGGGTACCGAAGTTGCAAAAATGGTTTTGCAACAAAAGCATCCGTTCTACACCATTAGACTCAAAATGATGTTTGGGAGTGTTTTAGAGGATTTCGCAAACCTTTGACATGTAAATAACTTGTGTTTCGGGCCTGAATGCACTGTTACAGGGTACCGAAGTTGCAAAAATGGTTTTGCAACAAAAGCATCCGTTCTACTCCATTAGACTCAAAATGATGTTTGGGAGTGTTTTGGAGGATTTCGCAAACCTTCGACATGTAAATAACTTGTGTTTCGGGCCTAATGCACTGTTACAGGGTACCGAAGTTGCAAAAATGGTTTTGCAACAAAAGCATCCGTTCTACTCCATTAGACTCAAAATGATGTTTGGGAGTGTTTTGGAGGATTTCGCAAACCTTCGACATGTAAATAACTTGTGTTTCGGGCCTAATGCACTATTACGGGGTACCGAAGTTGCAAAAATGGTTTTGCAACAAAAGCATCCGTTCTACTCCATTAGACTTAAAAAGATGTTTGGGAGTGTTTTGGAGGATACCGCAAACCTTCGGCATGTAAATAACTTGTCTTTCGGGCCTGAATGCACTGTTACGGGGTACCAAAGTTGCAAAAATGGTTTTGAAACAAAACCATCTGTTCTACTCCACTAGACTCAAAATGATGTTTGCGAGTGTTTTAGAGGATTTCGCAAACATTCGGCATGTAAATAACTTGTGTTTCGGGCATAATGCACTGTTACGGGGTACCAAAGTTGCAAAAATGGTTTTGCAACAAAAGCATATGTTCTACTCCATTAGACTCAAAATGATGCTTGGGAGTGTTTTGGAGCATTTCGAAAACCTTCGGCATGTAAATAACTTGTGTTTCGGGCCTGAATGCACAGTTACGGGGTACCGAAGTTGCAAAAATGGTTTTGCAACAAAAGCATATGTTCCACTCCATTAGACTGAAAAGGATGCTTGGGAGTGTTTTGGAGCATTTCGCAAACCTTCGGCATATAAATAACTTGCGTTTCGGGCCTGAATGCACAGTTACGGGGTATTGAAGTTGCAAAAATGGTTTTGCAACAAAAGCATATGTTCCACTCCATTAGACTGAAAATGATGCTTGGGAGTGTTTTGGAGCATTTCGCAACCCTTCGGCATGTAAATAACTTGTGTTTCCGGTCTGAAAGCAGAGTTACGGGGTACCGAAGTAGCAAAAATGGTTTTGCAACAAAAGCATATGTTCTACTTCATTAGACTCAAAATGATGTTTCGGAGTGTTTTGGAGGATTTCGCAAACCTTCGGCATGTAAATAACTTGTGTTTCGGGCCTAATGCACTGTTACGGCATACCGAAGTTGCAAAAATGGTTTTGCAACAAAAGCATCTGTTTTACTCCATTAGACTCAAAATGATGTTTGGGAGTCTTTTGGTGGATTTCGCAAACCTTCGGCACGTAATAACTTGTGTTTCGGGCCTAATGCAATGTTACGGGGTACCGAAGTTGGAAAAATGGTTTTGCAACAAAAGCATCTGTTCTACTCCATTAGAGTCAGAATGATGTTTCGGTGTGTTGCATTTCGCTAACCTTCGGCATGTAAATAACTTGGGTTTCGGGCCTGAATGCACTGTTTCGGGGTACCGAAGTTGCAAAAATGGTTTTGCAACAAAAGCATCCGTTCTACACCATTAGACTCAAAATGATGTTTGGGAGTGTTTTAGAGGATTTCGCAAACCTTCGACATGTAAATAACTTGTGTTTCGGGCCTGAATGCACTGTTACAGGGTACCGAAGTTGCAAAAATGGTTTTGCAACAAAAGCATCCGTTCTACTCCATTAGACTCAAAATGATGTTTGGGAGTGTTTTGGAGGATTTCGCAAACCTTCGACATGTAAATAACTTGTGTTTCGGGCCTAATGCACTATTACGGGGTACCGAAGTTGCAAAAATGGTTTTGCAACAAAACCATCTGTTCTACTCCATTAGACCCAAAATGATGTTTGGGAGTGTTTTGGAGCATTTCGATAACCTTCAGCAGATAAATAACTTGTGTTTTGGGCCTGAATACACAGTTACGGCATACCGAAGTTGCAAAAATGGTTTGGCAACAAAAGCATCCGTTCTACTCCATTAGACTTAAAATGATGTTTGGGAGTGTTTTGGAGGATTCCGCAAACCTTCGGCATGTAAATAACTTGTCTTTCGGGCCCGAATGCACTGTTACGGGGTACCAAAGTTGCAAAAATGGTTTTGCAACAAAAGCATCTGTTCTACTCCACTAGACTCAAAATGATGTTTGCGAGTGTTTTAGAGGATTTCGCAAACAATCGGCATGTAAATAACTTGTGTTTCGGGCATAATGCACTGTTACGGGGTACCAAAGTTGCAAAAATGGTTTTGCAACAAAAGCATATTTTCTACTCCATTAGACTCAAAATGATGCTTGGGAGTGTTTTGGAGCATTTCGGAAACCTTCGGCATGTAAATAACTTGTGTTTCGGGCCTGAATGCACAGTTACGGGGTACCGAAGTTGCAAAAATGGTTTTGCAACAAAAGCATATGTTCCACTCCATTAGACTGAAAATGATGCTTGGGAGTGTTTTGGAGCATTTCGCAAACCTTCGGCATGTAAATAACTTGTGTTTCAGGTCTGAAAGCACAGTTACGGGGTACCGAAGTTGCAAAAATGGTTTTGCAACAAAAGCATATGTTCTACTTCATTAGACTCAAAATGATGTTTCGGAGTGTTTTGGAGGATTTCGCAAACCTTCGGCATGTAAATAACTTGTGTTTCGGGCCTAATGCACTGTTACGGGATACCGAAGTTGCAAAAATGGTTTTGCAACAAAAGCATCTGTTTTACTCCATTAGACTCAAAATGATGTTTGGGAGTCTTTTGGTGGATTTTGCAAACCTTCAGCATGTAATAACTTGTGTTTCGGGCCTAATGCAATGTTACGGGGTACCGAAGTTGGAAAAATGGTTTTGCAACAAAAGCATCTGTTCTACTCCATTAGAGTCAAAATGATGTTTCGGAGTGTTGCATTTCACTAACCTTCGGCATGTAAATAACTTGTGTTTCGGGCCTGAATGCACTGTTCCGGGGTACCGAAGTTGCAAAAATGGTTTTGTAACAAAAGCATCCGTTCCACTCCATTAGACTCAAAATGATGTTTGGGAGTGTTTTAGAGGATTTGGCAAACCTTTGACATGTAAATAACTTGTGTTTCGGGCCTGAATCCACTGTTACAGGGTACCGAAGTTGCAAAAATGGTTTTGCAACAAAAGCATCCGTTCTACTCCATTAGACTCAAAATGATGTTAGGGAGTGTTTTGGAGGATTTCGCAAACCTTCGACATGTAAATAACTTGTGTTTCGGGCCTAATGCACTGTTACGGGGTACCGAAGTTGCAAAAATGGTTTTGCAACAAAACCATCTGTTCTACTCCATTAGACCCAAAATGATGTTTGGGAGTGTTTTGGAGCATTTCGATAACCTTCGGCAGATAAATAACATGTGTTTTGGGCCTGAATACACAGTTACGGCATACCGAAGTTGCAAAAATGGTTTTGCAACAAAAGCATCCGTTCTACTCCATTAGACTTAAAATGATGTTTGGGAGTGTTTTGGAGGATTCCGCAAACCTTCGGCATGTAAATAACTTGTCTTTCGGGCCTGAATGCACTGTTACGGGGTACCAAAGTTGCAAAAATGGTTTTGCAACAAAAGCATCGGTTCTACTCCACTAGACTCAAAATGTTGTTTGTGAGTGTTTTAGAGGATTTCGCAAACAATCGGCATGTAAATAACTTGTGTTTCGGGCATAATGTACTGTTACGGGGTACCAAAGTTGCAAAAATGGTTTTGCAACAAAAGCATATGTTCTACTCCATTAGACTCAAAATGATGCTTGGGAGTGTTTTGGAGCATTTCGGAAACCTTCGGCATGTAAATAACTTGTGTTTCGGGCCTGAATGCACAGTTACGGGGTATCGAAGTTGAAAAAATGGTTTTGCAACAAAAACATATGTTCCACTCCATTAGACTGAAAATGATGCTTGGGAGTGTTTTGGAGCATTTCGCAAACCTTCGGCATGTAAATAACTTGTGTTTTAGGTCTGAAAGCACAGTTACGGGGTACCGAAGTTGCAAAAATGGTTTTGCAACAAAAGCATATGTTCTTCTTCATTAGACTCAAAATGATGTTTCGGAGTGTTTTGGAGGATTTCGCAAACCTTCGGCATGTAAATAACTTGTGTTTCGGGACTAATGCACTGTTACGGCATACCGAAGTTGCAAAAATGGTTTTGCAACAAAAGCATCTGTTTTACTCCATTAGACTCAAAATGATGTTTGGGAGTCTTTTGGTGGATTTCGCAAACCTTCGGCACGTAATAACTTGTGTTTCGGGCCTAATGCAATGTTACGGGGTACCGAAGTTGGAAAAATGGTTTTGCAACAAAAGCATCTGTTCTACTCCATTAGAGTCAGAATTATTTTTCGGTGTGTTGCATTTCGCTAACCTTCGGCATGTAAATAACTTGGGTTTCGGGCCTGAATGCACTGTTCCGGGGTACCGAAGTTGCAAAAATGGTTTTGCAACAAAATCATCCGTTCTACACCATTTGACTCAAAATGATGTTTGGGAGTGTTTTAGAGGATTTCGCAAACCTTCGACATGTAAATAACTTGTGTTTCGGGCCTGAATGCACTGTTACAGGGTACCGAAGTTGCAAAAATGGTTTTGCAACAAAAGCATCCGTTCTACTCCATTAGACTCAAAATGATGTTTGGGAGTGTTTTGGAGGATTTCGCAAACCTTCGACATGTAAATAACTTGTGTTTCGGGCCTAATGCACTATTACGGGGTACCGAAGTTGCAAAAATGGTTTTGCAACAAAACCATCTGTTCTACTCCATTAGACCCAAAATGATGTTTGGGAGTGTTTTGGAGCATTTCGATAACCTTCGGCAGATAAATAACTTGTGTTTTGGGCCTGAATACACAGTTACGGCATACCGAAGTTGCAAAAATGGTTTCGCAACAAAAGCATCCGTTCTACACCATTAGACTTAAAATGATGTTTGGGAGTGTTTTGGAGGATTCCGCAAACCTTCGGCATGTAAATAACTTGTCTTTCGGGCCCGAATGCACTGTTACGGGGTACCAAAGTTGCAAAAATGGTTTTGCAACAAAAGCATCTGTTCTACTCCACTAGACTCAAAATGATGTTTGCGAGTGTTTTAGAGGATTTCGCAAACAATCGGCATGTAAATAACTTGTGTTTCGGGCATAATGCACTGTTACGGGGTACCAAAGTTGCAAAAATGGTTTTGCAACAAAAGCATATTTTCTACTCCATTAGACTCAAAATGATGCTTGGGAGTGTTTTGGAGCATTTCGGAAACCTTCGGCATGTAAATAACTTGTGTTTCGGGCCTGAATGCACAGTTACGGGGTACCGAAGTTGCAAAAATGGTTTTGCAACAAAAGCATATGTTCCACTCCATTAGACTGAAAATGATGCTTGGGAGTGTTTTGGAGCATTTCGCAAACCTTCGGCATGTAAATAACTTGTGTTTCAGGTCTGAAAGCACAGTTACGGGGTACCGAAGTTGCAAAAATGGTTTTGCAACAAAAGCATATGTTCTACTTCATTAGACTCAAAATGATGTTTCGGAGTGTTTTGGAGGATTTCGCAAACCTTCGGCATGTAAATAACTTGTGTTTCGGGCCTAATGCACTGTTACGGGATACCGAAGTTGCAAAAATGGTTTTGCAACAAAAGCATCTGTTTTACTCCATTAGACTCAAAATGATGTTTGGGAGTCTTTTGGTGGATTTTGCAAACCTTCAGCATGTTATAACTTGTGTTTCGGGCCTAATGCAATGTTACGGGGTACCGAAGTTGGAAAAATGGTTTTGCAACAAAAGCATCTGTTCTACACCATTAGAGTCAAAATGATGTTTCGGAGTGTTGCATTTCACTAACCTTCGGCATGTAAATAACTTGTGTTTCGGGCCTGAATGCACTGTTCCGGGGTACCGAAGTTGCAAAAATGGTTTTGTAACAAAAGCATCCGTTCCACTCCATTAGACTCAAAATGATGTTTGGGAGTGTTTTAGAGGATTTGGCAAACCTTTGACATGTAAATAACTTGTGTTTCGGGCCTGAATCCACTGTTACAGGGTACCGAAGTTGCAAAAATGGTTTTGCAACAAAAGCATCCGTTCTACTCCATTAGACTCAAAATGATGTTAGGGAGTGTTTTGGAGGATTTCGCAAACCTTCGACATGTAAATAACTTGTGTTTCGGGCCTAATGCACTGTTACGGGGTACCGAAGTTGCAAAAATGGTTTTGCAACAAAACCATCTGTTCTACTCGATTAGACCCAAAATGATGTTTGGGAGTGTTTTGGAGCATTTCGATAACCTTCGGCAGATAAATAACATGTGTTTTGGGCCTGAATACACAGTTACGGCATACCGAAGTTGCAAAAATGGTTTTGCAACAAAAGCATCCGTTCTACTCCATTAGACTTAAAATGATGTTTGGGAGTGTTTTGGAGGATTCCGCAAACCTTCGGCATGTAAATAACTTGTCTTTCGGGCCTGAATGCACTGTTACGGGGTACCAAAGTTGCAAAAATGGTTTTGCAACAAAAGCATCTGTTCTACTCCACTAGACTCAAAATGTTGTTTGTGAGTGTTTTAGAGGATTTCGCAAACAATCGGCATGTAAATAACTTGTGTTTCGGGCATAATGTACTGTTACGGGGTACCAAAGTTGCAAAAATGGTTTTGCAACAAAAGCATATGTTCTACTCCATTAGACTCAAAATGATGCTTGGGAGTGTTTTGGAGCATTTTGGAAACCTTCGGCATGTAAATAACTTGTGTTTCGGGCCTGAATGCACAATTACGGGGTACCGAAGTTGCAAAAATGGTTTTGCAACAAAAACATATGTTCCACTCCATTAGACTGAAAATGATGCTTGGGAGTGTTTTGGAGCATTTCGCAAACCTTCGGCATGTAAATAACTTGTGTTTTAGGTCTGAAAGCACAGTTACGGGGTACCGAAGTTGCAAAAATGGTTTTGCAACAAAAGCATATGTTCTTCTTCATTAGACTCAAAATGATGTTTCGGAGTGTTTTGGAGGATTTCTCAAACCTTCGGCATGTAAATAACTTGTGTTTCGGGCCTAATGCACTGTTACGGGATACCGAAGTTGCAAAAATGGTTTTGCAACAAAGGCATCTGTTTTACTCCATTAGACTCAAAATGATGTTTGGGAGTCTTTTGGTGGATTTCGCAAACCTTCGGCACGTAATAACTTGTGTTTCGGGCCTAATGCAATGTTACGGGGTACCGAAGTTGGAAAAATGGTTTTGCAACAAAAGCATCTGTTCTACTCCATTAGAGTCAGAATGATGTTTCGGTGTGTTGCATTTCGCTAACCTTCGGCATGTAAATAACTTGGGTTTCGGGCCTGAATGCACTGTTCCGGGGTACCGAAGTTGCAAAAATGGTTTTGAAAAAAAGCATCCGTTCTACACCATTAGACTCAAAATGATGTTTGGGAGTGTTTTAGAGGATTTCGCGAACCTTCGACATGTAAATAACTTGTGTTTCGGGCCTGAATGCACTGTTACAGGGTACCGAAGTTGCAAAACTGGTTTTGCAACAAAAGCATCCGTTCTACTCCATTAGACTCAAAATGATGTTTGGGAGTGTTTTGGAGGATTTCGCAAACCTTCGACATGTAAATAACTTGTGTTTCGGGCCTAATGCACTATTACGGGGTACCGAAGTTGCAAAAATGGTTTTGCAACAAAACCATCAGTTCTACTCCATTAGACCCAAAATGATGTTTGGGAGTGTTTTGGAGCATTTCGATAACCTTCGGCAGATAAATAACTTGTGTTTTGGGCCTGAATACACAGTTACGGCATACCGAAGTTGCAAAAATGGTTTTGCAACAAAAGCATCCGTTCTACTCCATTAGACATAAAATGATGTTTGGGAGTGTTTTGGAGGATTCCGCAAACCTTCGGCATGTAAATAACTTGTCTTTCGGGCCTAAATGCACTGTTACGGGGTACCAAAGTTGCAAAAATGGTTTTGCAACAAAACCATCTGTTCTACTCCACTAGACTGAAAATGATATTTGCGAGTGTTTTAGAGGATTTCGCAAACAATCGGCATGTAAATAACTTGTGTTTCGGGCATAATGCACTGTTACGGGGTACCGAAGTTGCAAAAATGGTTTTGCAACAAAAGCATATGTTCTACTCCATTACACTCAAAATGATGCTTGGGAGTGTTTTGGAGCATTTCGGAAACCTTCGGCATGTAAATAACTTGTGTTTCGGGCCTGAATGCACAGTTACGGGGTACCGAAGTTGCAAAAATGGTTTTGCAACAAAAACATATGTTCCACTCCATTAGACTGAAAATGATGCTTGGGAGTGTTTTGGAGCATTTCGCAAACCTTCGGCATGTAAATAACTTGTGTTTTAGGTCTGAAAGCACAGTTACGGGGTACCGAAGTTGCAAAAATGGTTTTGCAACAAAAGCATATGTTCTTCTTCATTAGACTCAAAATGATGTTTCGGAGTGTTTTGGAGGATTTCTCAAACCTTCGGCATGTAAATAACTTGTGTTTCGGGCCTAATGCACTGTTACGGGATACCGAAGTTGCAAAAATGGTTTTGCAACAAAGGCATCTGTTTTACTCCATTAGACTCAAAATGATGTTTGGGAGTCTTTTGGTGGATTTCGCAAACCTTCGGCACGTAATAACTTGTGTTTCGGGCCTAATGCAATGTTACGGGGTACCGAAGTTGGAAAAATGGTTTTGCAACAAAAGCATCTGTTCTACTCCATTAGAGTCAGAATGATGTTTCGGTGTGTTGCATTTCGCTAACCTTCGGCATGTAAATAACTTGGGTTTCGGGCCTGAATGCACTGTTCCGGGGTACCGAAGTTGCAAAAATGGTTTTGAAAAAAAGCATCCGTTCTACACCATTAGACTCAAAATGATGTTTGGGAGTGTTTTAGAGGATTTCGCGAACCTTCGACATGTAAATAACTTGTGTTTCGGGCCTGAATGCACTGTTACAGGGTACCGAAGTTGCAAAACTGGTTTTGCAACAAAAGCATCCGTTCTACTCCATTAGACTCAAAATGATGTTTGGGAGTGTTTTGGAGGATTTCGCAAACCTTCGACATGTAAATAACTTGTGTTTCGGGCCTAATGCACTATTACGGGGTACCGAAGTTGCAAAAATGGTTTTGCAACAAAACCATCTGTTCTACTCCATTAGACCCAAAATGATGTTTGGGAGTGTTTTGGAGCATTTCGATAACCTTCGGCAGATAAATAACTTGTGTTTTGGGCCTGAATACACAGTTACGGCATACCGAAGTTGCAAAAATGGTTTTGCAACAAAAGCATCCGTTCTACTCCATTAGACATAAAATGATGTTTGGGAGTGTTTTGGAGGATTCCGCAAACCTTCGGCATGTAAATAACTTGTCTTTCGGGCCTAAATGCACTGTTACGGGGTACCAAAGTTGCAAAAATGGTTTTGCAACAAAACCATCTGTTCTACTCCACTAGACTGAAAATGATATTTGCGAGTGTTTTAGAGGATTTCGCAAACAATCGGCATGTAAATAACTTGTGTTTCGGGCATAATGCACTGTTACGGGGTACCGAAGTTGCAAAAATGGTTTTGCAACAAAAGCATATGTTCTACTCCATTACACTCAAAATGATGCTTGGGAGTGTTTTGGAGCATTTCGGAAACCTTCGGCATGTAAATAACTTGTGTTTCGGGCCTGAATGCACAGTTACGGGGTATCGAAGTTGAAAAAATGGTTTTGCAACAAAAGCATATGTTCCACTCCATTAGACTGAAAATGATGCTTGGGAGTGTTTTGAAGCATTTCGCAAACCTTCGGCATGTAAATAACTTGTGTTTCAGGTCTGAAAGCACAGTTACGGGGTACCGAAGTTGCAAAAATGGTTTTGCAACAAAAGCATATGTTCTACTTCATTAGACTCAAAATGATGTTTCGGACTGTTTTGAAGGATTTCGCAAACCTTCGGCTTGTAAATAACTTGTGTTTCGGGCCTAATGCACTGTTACGGGATACAGAAGTTGCAAAAATGGTTTTGCAATAAAAGCATCTATTTTACTCCATTAGACTCAAAATGATGTTTGGGAGTCTTTTGGTGGATTTCGCAAACCTTCGGCACGTAATAACTTGTGTTTCGGGCCTAATGCAATGTTACGGGGTACCGAAGTTGGAAAAATGGTTTTGCAACAAAAGCATCTGTTCTACTCCATTAGAGTCAAAATGTTGTTTCGGAGTGTTGCATTTCGCTAACCTTCGGCATTGAAATAACTTGTGTTTCGGGCCTGAATGCACTGTTCCGGGGTACCGAAGTTGCAAAAATGGTTTTGCAACAAAAGCATCCGTTCCACTCCATTAGACTCAAAATGATGTTTGGGAGTGTTTTAGAGGATTTCGCGAACCTTCGACATGTAAATAACTTATTTTTTGGGCCTGAATCCACTGTTACAGGGTACCGAAGTTGCAAAACTGGTTTTGCAACAAAAGCATCCGTTCTACTCCATTAGACTCAAAATGATGTTTGGGAGTATTTTGGAGGATTTCGCAAACCTTCGACATGTAAATAACTTGTGTTTCGGGCCTAATGCACTGTTACGGGGTACCGAAGTTGCAAAAATGGTTTTGCAACAAAACCATCTGTTCTACTCCATTAGACCCAAAATGATGTTTGGGAGTGTTTTGGAGCATTTCGATAACCTTCGGCAGATAAATAACTTGTGTTTTGGGCCTGAATACACAGTTACGGCATACCGAAGTTGCAAAAATGGTTTTGCAACAAAAGCATCCGTTCTACTCCATTAGACTTAAAATGATGTTTGGGAGTGTTTTGGAGGATACCGCAAACCTTCGGCATGTAAATAACTTGTCTTTCGGGCCTGAATGCACTGTTACGGGGTACCAAAGTTGCAAAAATGGTTTTGCAACAAAACCATCTGTTCTACTCCACTAGACTCAAAATGATGTTTGCGAGTGTTTTAGAGGATTTCGCAAACAATCGGCATGTAAATAACTTGTGTTTCGGGCATAATGCACTGTTACGGGGTACCAAAGTTGGAAAAATGGTTTTGCAACAAAAGCATATGTTCTACTCCATTAGACTCAAAATGATGCTTGGGAGTGTTTTGGAGCATTTCGAAAACCTTCGGCATGTAAATAACTTGTGTTTCGGGCCTGAATGCACAGTTACGGGGTACCGAAGTTGCAAAAATGGTTTTGCAACAAAAGCATATGTTCCACTCCATTAGACTGAAAATGATGCTTGAGAGTGTTTTGGAGCACTTCGCAAACCTTCGGCATATAAATAACTTGTGTTTCGGGCCTGAATGCACAGTTACGGGGTATTGAAGTTGCAAAAATGGTTTTGCAACAAAAGCATATGTTCCACTCCATTAGACTGAAAATGATGCTTGGGAGTGTTTTGGAGCATTTCGCAAACCTTCGGCATGTAAATAACTTGTGTTTCCGGTCTGAAAGCACAGTTACGGGGTACCGAAGTTGCAAAAATGGTTTTGCAACAAAAGCATATGTTCTACTTCATTAGACTCAAAATGATGTTTCAGAGTGTTTTGGAGGATTTCGCAAACCTTCGGCATGTAAATAACTTGTGTTTCGGGCCTAATGCACTGTTACGGCATACCGAAGTTGCAAAAATGGTTTTGCAACAAAAGCATCTGTTTTACTCCATTAGACTCAAAATGATGTTTGGGAGTCTTTTGGTGGATTTCGCAAACCTTCGGCACGTAATAACTTGTGTTTCGGGCCTAATGCAATGTTACGGGGTACCGAAGTTGGAAAAATGGTTTTGCAACAAAAGCATCTGTTCTACTCCATTAGAGTCAGAATGATGTTTCGGTGTGTTGCATTTCGCTAACCTTCGGCATGTAAATAACTTGGGTTTCGGGCCTGAATGCACTGTTTCGGGGTACCGAAGTTGCAAAAATGGTTTTGCAACAAAAGCATCCGTTCTACACCATTAGACTCAAAATGATGTTTGGGAGTGTTTTAGAGGATTTCGCAAACCTTCGACATGTAAATAACTTGTGTTTCGGGCCTGAATGCACTGTTACAGGGTACCGAAGTTGCAAAAATGGTTTTGCAACAAAAGCATCCGTTCTACTCCATTAGACTCAAAATGATGTTTGGGAGTGTTTTGGAGGATTTCGCAAACCTTCGACATGTAAATAACTTGTGTTTCGGGCCTAATGCACTATTACGGGGTACCGAAGTTGCAAAAATGGTTTTGCAACAAAACCATCTGTTCTACTCCATTAGACCCAAAATGATGTTTGGGAGTGTTTTGGAGCATTTCGATAACCTTCGGCAGATAAATAACTTGTGTTTTGGGCCTGAATACACAGTTACGGCATACCGAAGTTGCAAAAATGGTTTTGCAACAAAAGCATCCGTTCTACTCCATTAGACTTAAAATGATGTTTGGGAGTGTTTTGGAGGATTCCGCAAACCTTCGGCATGTAAATAACTTGTCTTTCGGGCCCGAATGCACTGTTACGGGGTACCAAAGTTGCAAAAATGGTTTTGCAACAAAAGCATCTGTTCTACTCCACTAGACTCAAAATGATGTTTGCGAGTGTTTTAGAGGATTTCGCAAACAATCGGCATGTAAATAACTTGTGTTTCGGGCATAATGCACTGTTGCGGGGTACCAAAGTTGGAAAAATGGTTTTGCAACAAAAGCATATGTTCTACTCCATTAGACTCAAAATGATGCTTGGGAGTGTTTTGGAGCATTTCGGAAACCTTCGGCATGTAAATAACTTATGTTTCGGGCCTGAATGCACAGTTACGGGGTACCGAAGTTGCAAAAATGGTTTTGCAACAAAAGCATATGTTCCACTCCATTAGACTGAAAATGATGCTTGGGAGTGTTTTGGAGCATTTCGCAAACCTTCGGCATGTAAATAACTTGTGTTTCAGGTCTGAAAGCACAGTTACGGGGTACCGAAGTTGCAAAAATGGTTTTGCAACAAAAGCAAATGTTCTACTTCATTAGACTCAAAATGATGTTTCGGAGTGTTTTGGAGGATTTCGCAAACCTTCTGGATGTAAATAACTTGTGTTTCGGGCCTAATGCACTGTTACGGGATACCGAAGTTGCAAAAATGGTTTTGCAACAAAAGCATCTGTTTTACTCCATTAGACTCAAAATGATGTTTGGGAGTCTTTTGGTGGATTTCGCAAACCTTCGGCACGTAATAACTTGTGTTTCGGGTCTAGTGCAATGTTACGGGGTACCGAAGTTGGAAAAATTGTTTTGCAACGAAAGCATCTGTTCTACTCCATTAGAGTCAAAATGATGTTTCGGAGTGTTGCATTTTGCTTACCTTCGGCATGTAAATAACTTGTGTTTCGGGCCTGAATGCACTGTTCCGGGGTACCGAAGTTGCAAAAATGGTTTTGCAACAAAAGCATCCGTTCTACACCATTAGACTCAAAATGATGTTTGGGAGTGTTTTAGAGGATTTCGCAAACCTTCGACATGTAAATAACTTGTGTTTCGGGCCTGAATGCACTGTTACAGGGTACCGAAGTTGCAAAAATGGTTTTGCAACAAAAGCATCCGTTCTACTCCATTAGACTCAAAATGATGTTTGGGAGTGTTTTGGAGGATTTCGCAAACCTTCGACATGTAAATAACTTGTGTTTCGAGCCTAATGCACTGTTACGGGGTACCGAAGTTGCAAAAATGGTTTTGCAACAAAAGCATATGTTCCACTCCATTAGACTGAAAATGATGCTTGGGAGTGTTTTGGAGCATTTCGCAAACCTTCGGCATGTAAATAACTTGTGTTTCAGGTCTGAAAGCACAGTTACGGGGTACCGAAGTTGCAAAAATGGTTTTGCAACAAAAGCATATGTTCTACTTCATTAGACTCAAAATGATGTTTCGGAGTGTTTTGGAGGATTTCGCAAACCTTCTGCATGTAAATAACTTGTGTTTCGGTCCTAATGCACTGTTACGGGATACCGAAGTTGCAAAAATGGTTTTGCAACAAAAGCATCTGTTTTACTCCATTAGACTCAAAATGATGTTTGGGAGTCTTTTGGTGGATTTCGCAAACCTTCGGCACGTAATAACTTGTGTTTCGGGTCTAATGCAATGTTACGGGGTACCGAAGTTGGAAAAATTGTTTTGCAACAAAAGCATCTGTTCTACTCCATTAGAGTCAAAATGATGTTTCGGAGTGTTGCATTTCGCTTACCTTCGGCATGTAAATAACTTGTGTTTCGGGCCTGAATGCACTGTTCCGGGGTACCGAAGTTGCAAAAATGGTTTTGCAACAAAAGCATCCGTTCTACACCATTAGACTCAAAATGATGTTTGGGAGTGTTTTAGAGGATTTCGCAAACCTTCGACATGTAAATAACTTGTGTTTCGGGCCTGAATGCACTGTTACAGGGTACCGAAGTTGCAAAAATGGTTTTGCAACAAAAGCATCCGTTCTACTCCATTAGACTCAAAATGATGTTTGGGAGTGTTTTGGAGGATTTCGCAAACCTTCGACATGTAAATAACTTGTGTTTCGAGCCTAATGCACTGTTACGGGGTACCGAAGTTGCAAAAATGGTTTTGCAACAAAACCATCTGTTCTACTCCATTAGACCCAAAATGATGTTTGGGAGTGTTTTGGAGCATTTCGATAACCTTCGGCAGATAAATAACTTGTGTTTTGGGCCTGAATACACAGTTACGGCATACCGAAGTTACAAAAATGGTTTCGCAACAAAAGCATCCGTTCTACTTCATTAGACTTAAAATGATGTTTGGGAGTGTTTTGGAGGATTCCGCAAACCTTCGGCATGTAAATAACTTGTCTTTCGGGCCTGAATGCACTGTTACGGGGTACCAAAGTTGCAAAAATGGTTTTGCAACAAAAGCATCTGTTCTACTCCACTAGACTCAAAATGATGTTTGCGAGTGTTTTAGAGGATTTCGCAAACAATCGGAATGTAAATAACTTGTGTTTCGGGCATAATGCACTGTTACGGGGTACCAAAGTTGGAAAAATGGTTTTGCAACAAAAGCATTTGTTCTACTCCATTAGACTCAAAATGATGCTTGGGAGTGTTTTGGAGCATTTCGAAAACCTTCGGCATGTAAATAACTTGTGTTTCGGGCCTGAATGCACAGTTACGGGGTACCGAAGTTGCAAAAATGGTTTTGCAACAAAAGCATATGTTCCACTCCATTAGACTGAAAATGATGCTTGGGAGTGTTTTGGAGCATTTCGCAAACCTTCGGCATGTAAATAACTTGTGTTTCCGGTCTGAAAGCACAGTTACGGGGTACCGAAGTTGCAAAAATGGTTTTGCAACAAAAGCATATGTTCTACTTCATTAGACTCAAAATGATGTTTCGGAGTGTTTTGGAGGATTTCGCAAACCTTCGGCATGTAAATAACTTGTGTTTCGGGCCTAATGCACTGTTACGGCATACCGAAGTTGCAAAAATGGTTTTGCAACAAAAGCATCTGTTTTACTCCATTAGACTCAAAATGGTGTTTGGGAGTCTTTTGGTGGATTTCGCAAACCTTCGGCACGTAATAACTTGTGTTTCGGGACTAATGCAATGTTACGGGGTACCGAAGTTGGAAAAATGGTTTTGCAACAAAAGCATCTGTTCTACTCCATTAGAGTCAAAATGATGTTTCGGTGTGTTGCATTTCGCTAACCTTCGGCATGTAAATAACTTGGGTTTCGGGCCTGAATGCACTGTTCCGGGGTACTGAAGTTGCAAAAATGGTTTTGCAACAAAAGCATCCGTTCTACACCATTAGACTCAAAATGATGTTTGGGAGTGTTTTAGAGGATTTCGCAAACCTTCGACATGTAAATAACTTGTGTTTCGGGCCTGAATGCACTGTTACAGGGTACCGAAGTTGCAAAAATGGTTTTGCAACAAAAGCATCCGTTCTACTCCATTAGACTGAAAATGATGTTTGGGAGTGCTTTGGAGGATTTCGCAAACCTTCGACATGTAAATAACTTGTGTTTCGGGCCTAATGCACTGTTACGGGGTACCGAAGTTGCAAAAATTGTTTTGCAACAAAACCATCTGTTCTACTCCATTAGACCCAAAATGATGTTTGGGAGTGTTTTGAAGCATTTCGATAACCTTCGGCAGATAAATAACTTGTGTTTTGGGCCTGAATACACAGTTACGGCATACCGAAGTTACAAAAATGGTTTTGCAACAAAAGCATCCGTTCTACTCCATTAGACTTAAAATGATGTTTGGGAGTGTTTTGGAGGATTCCGCAAACCTTCGGCATGTAAATAACTTGTCTTTCGGGCCCGAATGCACTGTTACGGGGTACCAAAGTTGCAAAAATGGTTTTGCAACAAAAGCATCTGTTCTACTCCACTAGACTCAAAATGATGTTTGCGAGTGTTTTAGAGGATTTCGCAAACAATCGGAATGTAAATAACTTGTGTTTCGGGCATAATGCACTGTTACGGGGTACCAAAGTTGGAAAAATGGTTTTGCAACAAAAGCATTTGTTCTACTCCATTAGACTCAAAATGATGCTTGGGAGTGTTTTGGAGCATTTCGAAAACCTTCGGCATGTAAATAACTTGTGTTTCGGGCCTGAATGCACAGTTACGGGGTACCGAAGTTGCAAAAATGGTTTTGCAACAAAAGCATATGTTCCACTCCATTAGACTGAAAATGATGCTTGGGAGTGTTTTGGAGCATTTCGCAAACCTTCGGCATGTAAATAACTTGTGTTTCCGGTCTGAAAGCACAGTTACGGGGTACCGAAGTTGCAAAAATGGTTTTGCAACAAAAGCATATGTTCTACTTCATTAGACTCAAAATGATGTTTCGGAGTGTTTTGGAGGATTTCGCAAACCTTCGGCATGTAAATAACTTGTGTTTCGGGCCTAATGCACTGTTACGGCATACCAAAGTTGCAAAAATGGTTTTGCAACAAAAGCATCTCTTTTACTCCATTAGACTCAAAACGATGTTTGGGAGTCTTTTGGTGGATTTCGCAAACCTTCGGCACGTAATAACTTGTGTTTCGGGCCTAATGCAATGTTACGGGGTACCGAAGTTGGAAAAATGGTTTTGCAACAAAAGCATCTGTTCTACTCCATTAGAGTCAAAATGATGTTTCGGTGTGTTGCATTTCGCTAACCTTCGGCATGTAAATAACTTGGGTTTCGGGCCTGAATGCACTGTTCCGGGGTACCGAAGTTGCAAAAATGGTTTTGCAACAAAAGCATCCGTTCTACACCATTAGACTCAAAATGATGTTTGGGAGTGTTTTAGAGGATTTCGCAAACCTTCGACATCTAAATAACTTGTGTTTCGGGCCTGAATGCACTGTTACAGGGTACCGAAGTTGCAAAAATGGTTTTGCAACAAAAGCATCCGTTCTACTCCATTAGACTCAAAATGATGTTTGGGAGTGTTTTGGAGGATTTCGCAAACCTTCTGCATGTAAATAACTTGTGTTTCGGGCCTAATGCACTGTTACGGGATACCGAAGTTGCAAAAATGGTTTTGCAACAAAAGCATCTGTTTTACTCCATTAGACTCAAAATGATGTTTGGGAGTCTTTTGGTGGATTTCGCAAACCTTCGGCACGTAATAACTTGTGTTTCGGGTCTAATGCAATGTTACGGGGTACCGAAGTTGGAAAAATTGTTTTGCAACAAAAGCATCTGTTCTACTCCATTAGAGTCAAAATGATGTTTCGGAGTGTTGCATTTCGCTTACCTTCGGCATGTAAATAACTTGTGTTTCGGGCCTGAATGCACTGTTCCGGGGTACCGAAGTTGCAAAAATGGTTTTGCAACAAAAGCATCCGTTCTACACCATTAGACTCAAAATGATGTTTGGGAGTGTTTTAGAGGATTTCGCAAACCTTCGACATGTAAATAACTTGTGTTTCGGGCCTGAATGCACTGTTACAGGGTACCGAAGTTGCAAAAATGGTTTTGCAACAAAAGCATCCGTTCTACACCATTAGACTCAAAATGATGTTTGGGAGTGTTTTGGAGGATTTCGCAAACCTTCGACATGTAAATAACTTGTGTTTCGAGCCTAATGCACTGTTACGGGGTACCGAAGTTGCAAAAATGGTTTTGCAACAAAACCATCTGTTCTACTCCATTAGACCCAAAATGATGTTTGGGAGTGTTTTGGAGCATTTCGATAACCTTCGGCAGATAAATAACTTGTGTTTTGGGCCTGAATACACAGTTACGGCATACCGAAGTTGCAAAAATGGTTTCGCAACAAAAGCATCCGTTCTACTCCATTAGACTTAAAATGATGTTTGGGAGTGTTTTGGAGGATTCCGCAAACCTTCGGCATGTAAATAACTTGTCTTTCGGGCCCGAATGCACTGTTACGGGGTACCAAAGTTGCAAAAATGGTTTTGCAACAAAAGCATCTGTTCTACTCCACTAGACTCAAAATGATGTTTGCGAGTGTTTTAGAGGATTTCGCAAACAATCGGCATGTAAATAACTTGTGTTTCGGGCATAATGCACTGTTATACGGGGTACCAAAGTTGGAAAAATGGTTTTGCAACAAAAGCATATGTTCTACTCCATTAGACTCAAAATGATGCTTGGGAGTGTTTTGGAGCATTTCGAAAACCTTCGGCATGTAAATAACTTGTGTTTCGGGCCTGAATGCACAGTTACGGGGTACCGAAGTTGCAAAAATGGTTTTGCAACAAAAGCATATGTTCCACTCCATTAGACTGAAAATGATGCTTGGGAGTGTTTTGGAGCATTTCGCAAACCTTCGGCATGTAAATAACTTGTGTTTCCGGTCTGAAAGCACAGTTACGGGGTACCGAAGTTGCAAAAATGGTTTTGCAACAAAAGCATATGTTCTACTTCATTAAACTCAAAATGATGTTTCGGAGTGTTTTGGAGGATTTCGCAAACCTTCGGCATGTAAATAACTTGTGTTTCGGGCCTAATGCACTGTTACGGCATACCGAAGTTGCAAAAATGGTTTTGCAACAAAAGCATCTGTTTTATTCCATTAGACTCAAAATGGTGTTTGGGAGTCTTTTGGTGGATTTCGCAAACCTTCGGCACGTAATCACTTGTGTTTCGGGACTAATGCAATGTTACGGGGTACCGAAGTTGGAAAAATGGTTTTGCAACAAAAGCATCTGTTCTACTCCATTAGAGTCAAAATGATGTTTCGGTGTGTTGCATTTCGCTAACCTTCGGCATGTAAATAACTTGGGTTTCGGGCCTGAATGCACTGTTCCGGGGTACCGAAGTTGCAAAAATGGTTTTGCAACAAAAGCATCCGTTCTATACCATTAGACTCAAAATGATGTTTGGGAGTGTTTTAGAGGATTTCGCAAACCTTCGACATGCAAATAACTTGTGTTTCGGGCCTGAATGCACTGTTACAGGGTACCGAAGTTGCAAAAATGGTTTTGCAACAAAAGCATCCGTTCTACTCCATTAGACTGAAAATGATGTTTGGGAGTGCTTTGGAGGATTTCGCAAACCTTCGACATGTAAATAACTTGTGTTTCGGGCCTAATGCACTGTTACGGGGTACCGAAGTTGCAAAAATGGTTTTGCAACAAAAGCATCCGTTCTACTCCATTAGACTTAAAATGATGTTTGGGAGTGTTTTGGAGGATTCCGCAAACCTTCGGCATGTAAATAACTTGTCTTTCGGGCCCGAATGCACTGTTACGGGGTACCAAAGTTGCAAAAATGGTTTTGCAACAAAAGCATCTGTTCTACTCCACTAGACTCAAAATGATGTTTGCGAGTGTTTTAGAGGATTTCGCAAACAATCGGAATGTAAATAACTTGTGTTTCGGGCATAATGCACTGTTACGGGGTACCAAAGTTGGAAAAATGGTTTTGCAACAAAAGCATATGTTCTACTCCATTAGACTCAAAATGATGCTTGGGAGTGTTTTGGAGCATTTCGAAAACCTTCGGCATGTAAATAACTTGTGTTTCGGGCCTGAATGCACAGTTACGGGGTACCGAAGTTGCAAAAATGGTTTTGCAACAAAAGCATATGTTCCACTCCATTAGACTGAAAATGATGCTTGGGAGTGTTTTGGAGCATTTCGCAAACCTTCGGCATGTAAATAACTTGTGTTTCCGGTCTGAAAGCACAGTTACGGGGTACCGAAGTTGCAAAAATGGTTTTGCAACAAAAGCATATGTTCTACTTCATTAGACTCAAAATGATGTTTCGGAGTGTTTTGGAGGATTTCGCAAACCTTCGGCATGTAAATAACTTGTGTTTCGGGCCTAATGCACTGTTACGGCATACCGAAGTTGCAAAAATGGTTTTGCAACAAAAGCATCTGTTTTACTCCATTAGACTCAAAATGGTGTTTGGGAGTGTTTTGGTGGATTTCGCAAACCTTCGGCACGTAATAACTTGTGTTTCGGGACTAATGCAATGTTACGGGGTACCGAAGTTGGAAAAATGGTTTTGCAACAAAAGCATCTGTTCTACTCCATTAGAGTCAAAATGATGTTTCGGTGTGTTGCATTTCGCTAACCTTCGGCATGTAAATAACTTGGGTTTCGGGCCTGAATGCACTGTTCCGGGGTACCGAAGTTGCAAAAATGGTTTTGCAACAAAAGCATCCGTTCTATACCATTAGACTCAAAATGATGTTTGGGAGTGTTTTAGAGGATTTCGCAAACCTTCGACATGTAAATAACTTGTGTTTCGGGCCTGAATGCACTGTTACAGGGTACCGAAGTTGCAAAAATGGTTTTGCAACAAAAGCATCCGTTCTACTCCATTAGACTGAAAATGATGTTTGGGAGTGCTTTGGAGGATTTCGCAAACCTTCGACATGTAAATAACTTGTGTTTCGGGCCTAATGCACTGTTACGGGGTACCGAAGTTGCAAAAATGGTTTTGCAACAAAACCATCTGTTCTACTCCATTAGACCCAAAATGATGTTTGGGAGTGTTTTGAAGCATTTCGATAACCTTCGGCAGATAAATAACTTGTGTTTTGGGCCTGAATACACAGTTACGGCATACCGAAGTTACAAAAATGGTTTTGCAACAAAAGCATCCGTTCTACTCCATTAGACTTAAAATGATATTTGGGAGTGTTTTGGAGGATTCCGCAAACCTTCGGCATGTAAATAACTTGTCTTTCGGGCCCGAATGCACTGTTACGGGGTACCAAAGTTGCAAAAATGGTTTTGCAACAAAAGCATCTGTTCTACTCCACTAGACTCAAAATGATGTTTGCGAGTGTTTTAGAGGATTTCGCAAACAATCGGAATGTAAATAACTTGTGTTTCGGGCATAATGCACTGTTACGGGGTACCAAAGTTGGAAAAATGGTTTTGCAACAAAAGCATATGTTCTACTCCATTAGACTCAAAATGATGCTTGGGAGTGTTTTGGAGCATTTCGAAAACCTTCGGCATGTAAATAACTTGTGTTTCGGGCCTGAATGCACAGTTACGGGGTACCGAAGTTGCAAAAATGGTTTTGCAACAAAAGCATATGTTCCACTCCATTAGACTGAAAATGATGCTTGGGAGTGTTTTGGAGCATTTCGCAAACCTTCGGCATGTAAATAACTTGTGTTTCCGGTCTGAAAGCACAGTTACGGGGTACCGAAGTTGCAAAAATGGTTTTGCAACAAAAGCATATGTTCTACTTCATTAGACTCAAAATGATGTTTCGGAGTGTTTTGGAGGATTTCGCAAACCTTCGGCATGTAAATAACTTGTGTTTCGGGCCTAATGCACTGTTACGGCATACCGAAGTTGCAAAAATGGTTTTGCAACAAAAGCATCTGTTTTACTCCATTAGACTCAAAATGGTGTTTGGGAGTCTTTTGGTGGATTTCGCAAACCTTCGGCACGTAATAACTTGTGTTTCGGGACTAATGCAATGTTACGGGGTACCGAAGTTGGAAAAATGGTTTTGCAACAAAAGCATCTGTTCTACTCCATTAGAGTCAAAATGATGTTTCGGTGTGTTGCATTTCGCTAACCTTCGGCATGTAAATAACTTGGGTTTCGGGCCTGAATGCACTGTTCCGGGGTACCGAAGTTGCAAAAATGGTTTTGCAACAAAAGCATCCGTTCTATACCATTAGACTCAAAATGATGTTTGGGAGTGTTTTAGAGGATTTCGCAAACCTTCGACATGTAAATAACTTGTGTTTCGGGCCTGAATGCACTGTTACAGGGTACCGAAGTTGCAAAAATGGTTTTGCAACAAAAGCATCCGTTCTACTCCATTAGACTGAAAATGATGTTTGGGAGTGCTTTGGAGGATTTCGCAAACCTTCGACATGTAAATAACTTGTGTTTCGGGCCTAATGCACTGTTACGGGGTACCGAAGTTGCAAAAATGGTTTTGCAACAAAACCATCTGTTCTACTCCATTAGACCCAAAATGATGTTTGGGAGTG
Organism: Cenchrus fungigraminus; assembly: GCA_036936925.1. NCBI lineage: Eukaryota > Viridiplantae > Streptophyta > Magnoliopsida > Poales > Poaceae > Cenchrus > Cenchrus fungigraminus. The sequence continues at coordinate 56,172,645 of CM072777.1, forward strand.
TTTTGAAGCATTTCGATAACCTTCGGTAGATAAATAACTTGTGTTTTGGGCCTGAATACACAGTTACGGCATACCGAAGTTACAAAAATGGTTTTGCAACAAAAGCATCCGTTCTACTCCATTAGACTTAAAATGATGTTTGGGAGTGTTTTGGAGGATTCCGCAAACCTTCGGCATGTAAATAACTTGTCTTTCGGGCCTGAATGCACTGTTACGGGGTACCAAAGTTGCAAAAATGGTTTTGCAACAAAAGCATCTGTTCTACTCCACTAGACTCAAAATGATGTTTGCGAGTGTTTTAGAGGATTTCGCAAACAATCGGAATGTAAATAACTTGTGTTTCGGGCATAATGCACTGTTACGGGGTACCAAAGTTGGAAAAATGGTTTTGCAACAAAAGCATATGTTCTACTCCATTAGACTCAAAATGATGCTTGGGAGTGTTTTGGAGCATTTCGAAAACCTTCGGCATGTAAATAACTTGTGTTTCGGGCCTGAATGCACAGTTACGGGGTACCGATGTTGCAAAAATGGTTTTGCAACAAAAGCATATGTTCCACTCCATTAGACTGAAAATGATGCTTGGGAGTGTTTTGGAGCATTTCGCAAACCTTCGGCATGTAAATAACTTGTGTTTTCGGTCTGAAAGCACAGTTACGGGGTACCGAAGTTGCAAAAATGGTTTTGCAACAAAAGCATATGTTCTACTTCATTAGACTCAAAATGATGTTTCGGAGTGTTTTGGAGGATTTCGCAAACCTTCGGCATGTAAATAACTTGTGTTTCGGGCCTAATGCACTGTTACGGCATACCAAAGTTGCAAAAATGGTTTTGCAACAAAAGCATCTGTTTTACTCCATTAGACTCAAAATGATGTTTGGGAGTCTTTTGGTGGATTTCGCAAACCTTCGGCACGTAATAACTTGTGTTTCGGGCCTAATGCAATGTTACGGGGTACCGAAGTTGGAAAAATGGTTTTGCAACAAAAGCATCTGTTCTACTCCATTAGAGTCAAAATGATGTTTCGGTGTGTTGCATTTCGCTAACCTTCGGCATGTAAATAACTTGGGTTTCGGGCCTGAATGCACTATTCCGGGGTACCGAAGTTGCAAAAATGGTTTTGCAACAAAAGCATCCGTTCTACACCATTAGACTCAAAATGATGTTTGGGAGTGTTTTAGAGGATTTCGCAAACCTTCGACATCTAAATAACTTGTGTTTCGGGCCTGAATGCACTGTTACAGGGTACCGAAGTTGCAAAAATGGTTTTGCAACAAAAGCATCCGTTCTACTCCATTAGACTCAAAATGATGTTTGGGAGTGTTTTGGAGGATTTCGCAAACCTTCGACATGTAAATAACTTGTGTTTCGGGCCTAATGCACTATTACGGGGTACCGAAGTTGCAAAAATGGTTTTGCAACAAAACCATCTGTTCTACTCCATTAGACCCAAAATGATGTTTGGGAGTGTTTTGGAGCATTTCGATAACCTTCGGCAGATAAATAACTTGTGTTTTGGGCCTGAATACACAGTTACGGCATACCGAAGTTGCAAAAATGGTTTTGCAACAAAAGCATCCGTTCTACTCCATTAGACATAAAATGATGTTTGGGAGTGTTTTGGAGGATTCCGCAAACCTTCGGCATGTAAATAACTTGTCTTTCGGGCCCGAATGCACTGTTACGGGGTACCAAAGTTGCAAAAATGGTTTTGCAACAAAAGCATTTGTTCTACTCCACTAGACTCAAAATGATGTTTGCGAGTGTTTTAGAGGATTTCGCAAACAATCGGCATGTAAATAACTTGTGTTTCGGGCATAATGCACTGTTACGGGGTACCAAAGTTGGAAAAATGGTTTTGCAACAAAAGCATATGTTCTACTCCATTAGACTCAAAATGATGCTTGGGAGTGTTTTGGAGCATTTCGGAAACCATCAGCATGTAAATAACTTGTGTTTCGGGCCTGAATGCACAGTTACGGGGTACCGAAGTTGCAAAAATGGTTTTGCAACAAAAGCATATGTTCCACTCCATTAGACTGAAAATGATGCTTGGGTGTGTTTTGGAGCATTTCGCAAACCTTCGGCATGTAAATAACTTGTGTTTCAGGTCTGAAAGCACAGTTACGGGGTACCGAAGTTGCAAAAATGGTTTTGCAACAAAAGCATATGTTCTACTTCATTAGACTCAAAATGATGTTTCGGAGTGTTTTGGAGGATTTCGCAAACCTTCGGCATGTAAATAACTTGTGTTTTGGGCCTAATGCACTGTTACGGGATACCGAAGTTGCAAAAATGGTTTTGCAACAAAAGCATCTGTTTTACTCCATTAGACTCAAAATGATGTTTGGGAGTGTTTTGGTGGATTTCGCAAACCTTCGGCACGTAATAACTTGTGCTTCGGGTCTAATGCAATGTTACGGGGTACCGAAGTTGGAAAAATTGTTTTGCAACAAAAGTATCTGTTCTACTCCATTAGAGTCAAAATGATGTTTCGGAGTGTTGCATTTCGCTTACCTTGGGCATGTAAATAACTTGTGTTTCGGGCCTGAATGCACTGTTCCGAGGTACCGAAGTTGCAAAAATGGTTTTGCAACAAAAGCATCCGTTCTACACCATTAGACTCAAAATGATGTTTGGGAGTGTTTTAGAGGATTTCGCAAACCTTCGACATGTAAATAACTTGTGTTTCGGGCCTGAATGCACTGTTACAGGGTACCGAAGTTGCAAAAATGGTTTTGCAACAAAAGCATCCGTTCTACTCCGTTAGACTCAAAATGATGTTTGGGAGTGTTTTGGAGGATTTCGCAAACCTTCGACATGTAAATAACTTGTGTTTCGGGCCTAATGCACTGTTACGGGGTACCGAAGTTGCAAAAATGGTTTTGCAACAAAACCATCTGTTCTACTCCATTAGACCCAAAATGATGTTTGGGAGTGTTTTGGAGCATTTCGATAACCTTCGGCAGATAAATAACTTGTGTTTTGGGCCTGAATACACAGTTACGGCATACCGAAGTTGCAAAAATGGTTTTGCAACAAAAGCATCCGTTCTACTCCATTAGACTTAAAATGATGTTTGGGAGTGTTTTGGAGGATTCCGCAAACCTTCGGCATGTAAATAACTTGTCTTTCGGGCCCGAATGCACTGTTACGGGGTACCAAAGTTGCAAAAATGGTTTTGCAACAAAAGCATATGTTCTACTCCACTAGACTCAAAATGATGTTTGAGAGTGTTTTAGAGGATTTCGCAAACAATCAGCATGTAAATAACTTGTGTTTCGGGCATAACGCACTGTTACGGGGTACCAAAGTTACAAAAATGGTTTTGCAACAAAAACATATGTTCTACTCCATTAGACTCAAAATGATGCTTGGGAGTGTTTTGGAGCATTTCGGAAACCTTCGGCATGTAAATAACTTGTGTTTCGGGCCTGAATGCACAGTTACGGGGTACCGAAGTTGCAAAAATGGTTTTGCAACAAAAGCATATGTTCCACTCCATTAGACTGAAAATGATGCCTGGGAGTGTTTTGGAGCATTTCGCAAACCTTCGGCATGTAAATAACTTGTGTTTCAGGTCTGAAAGTACAGTTACGGGGTACCGAAGTTGCAAAAATGGTTTTGCAACAAAAGCATATGTTGCACTCCATTAGACTGAAAATGATGCTTGGGAGTGTTTTGGAGCATTTCGCAAACCTTCGGCATGTAAATAAGTTGTGTTTCAGGTCTGAAAGCACAGTTACGGGGTACCGAAGTTGCAAAAATGGTTTTGCAACAAAAGCATCTGTTCTACTCCACTAGACTCAAAATGATGTTTGCGAGTGTTTTAGAGGATTTCGCAAACAATCGGCATGTAAATAACTTGTGTTTCGGGCATAATGCACTGTTACGGGGTACCAAAGTTGCAAAAATGGTTTTGCAACAAAAGCATCTGTTCTACTCCACTAGACTCAAAATGATGTTTGCGAGTGTTTTAGAGGATTTCGCAAACAATAGGCATGTAAATAACTTGTGTTTCAGGCATAATGCACTGTTATGGGGTACCAAAGTTGGAAAAATGGTTTTGCAACAAAACCATATGTTCTACTCCATTAGACTCAAAATGATGCTTGGGAGTGTTTTGGAGCATTTCGCAAACCTTCGGCATGCAAATAACTTGTGTTTCGGGCCTGAATGCACAGTTACGGGGTACCGAAGTTGCAAAAATGGTTTTGCAACAAAAGCATCCGTTCTACTCCATTAGACTCAAAATGATGTTTGGGAGTGTTTTGGAGGATTTCGCAAACCTTCGACATGTAAATAACTTGTGTTTCGGGCCTAATGCACTGTTACGGGGTACCGAAGTTGCAAAAATGGTTTTGCAACAAAACCATCTGTTCTACTCCATTAGACCCAAAATGATGTTTGGGAGTGTTTTGGAGCATTTCGATAACCTTCGGCATGTAAATAACTTGTCTTTCGGGCCCGAATGCACTGTTACGGGGTACCAAAGTTGCAAAAATGGTTTTGCAACAAAAGCATCTGTTCTACTCCATTAGACATAAAATGATGTTTGGGAGTGTTTTGGAGGATTCCGCAAACCTTCGGCATGTAAATAACTTGTCTTTCGGGCCCGAATGCACTGTTACGGGGTACCAAAGTTGCAAAAATGGTTTTGCAACAAAAGCATCTGTTCTACTCCACTAGACTCAAAATGATGTTTGCGAGTGTTTTAGAGGATTTCGCAAACAATCGGCATGTAAATAACTTGTGTTTCGGGCATAATGCACTGTTACGGGGTACCAAAGTTGCAAAAATGGTTTTGCAACAAAAGCATCTGTTCTACTCCACTAGACTCAAAATGATGTTTGCGAGTGTTTTAGAGGATTTCGCAAACAATCGGCATGTAAATAACTTGTGTTTCAGGCATAATGCACTGTTACGGGGTACCAAAGTTGGAAAAATGGTTTTGCAACAAAACCATATGTTCTACTCCATTAGACACAAAATGATGCTTGGGAGTGTTTTGGAGCATTTCGGAAACCTTCGGCATGTAAATAACTTGTGTTTCGGGCCTGAATGCACAGTTACGGGGTACCGAAGTTGCAAAAATGGTTTTGCAACAAAAGCATATGTTCCACTCCATTAGACTGAAAATGATGCTTGGGAGTGTTTTGGAGCATTTCGCAAACCTTCGGCATGTAAATAACTTGTGTTTCAGGTCTGAAAGCACAGTTACGGGATACCGAAGTTGCAAAAATGGTTTTGCAACAAAAGCATATGTTCTACTTCATTAGACTCAAAATGATGTTTCGGAGTGTTTTGGAGGATTTCGCAAACCTTCGGCATGTAAATAACTTGTGTTTCGGGCCTAATGCACTGTTACGGGATACCGAAGTTGCAAAAATGGTTTTGCAACAAAAGCATCTGTTTTACTCCATTAGACTCAAAATGATGTTTGGGAGTCTTTTGGTGGATTTCGCAAACCTTCGGCACGTAATAACTTGTGTTTCGGGCCTAATGCAATGTTACGGGGTACCGAAGTTGGAAAAATTGTTTTGCAACAGAAGCATCTGTTCCACTCCATTAGAGTCAAAATGATGTTTCGGAGTGTTGCATTTCGCTAACCTTCGGCATGTAAATAACTTGTGTTTCGGGCCTGAATGCACTGTTCCGGGGTACCGAAGTTGCAAAAATGGTTTTGCAACAAAAGCATCCGTTCTACACCATTAGACTCAAAATGATGTTTGGGGGTGTTTTAGAGGATTTCGCAAACCTTCGACATGTAAATAACTTGTGTTTCGGGCCTGAATGCACTGTTACAGGGTACCGAAGTTGCAAAAATGGTTTTGCAACAAAAGCATCCGTTCTACTCCTTTAGACTTAAAATGATGTTTGGGAGTGTTTTGGAGGATTTCGCAAACCTTCGACATGTAAATAACTTGTGTTTCGGGCCTAATGCACTGTTACGGGGTACCGAAGTTGCAAAAATGGTTTTGCAACAAAACCATCTGTTCTACTCCATTAGACCCAAAATGATGTTTGGGAGTGTTTTGGAGCATTTCGATAACCTTCGGCAGATAAATAACTTGTGTTTTGGGCCTGAATGCACAGTTACGGCATACCGAAGTTGCAAAAATGGTTTTGCAACAAAAGCATCCGTTCTACTCCATTAGACTTAAAATGATGTTTGGGAGTGTTTTGGAGGATTCCGCAAACCTTCGGCATGTAAATAACTTGTCTTTCGGGCCCGAATGCACTGTTATGGGGTACCAAAGTTGCAAAAATGGTTTTGCAACAAAAGCATCTGTTCTACTCCACTAGACTCAAAATGATGTTTGCGAGTGTTTTAGAGGATTTCGCAAACAATCGGCATGTAAATAACTTGTGTTTCGGGCATAATGCACTGTTACGGGGTACCAAAGTTGCAAAAATGGTTTTGCAACAAAAGCATCTGTTCTACTCCACTAGACTCAAAATGATGTTTGCGAGTGTTTTAGAGGATTTCGCAAACAATCGGCATGTAAATAACTTGTGTTTCAGGCATAATGCACTGTTACGGGGTACCAAAGTTGGAAAAATGGTTTTGCAACAAAACCATATGTTCTACTCCATTAGACACAAAATGATGCTTGGGAGTGTTTTGGAGCATTTCGGAAACCTTCGGCATGTAAATAACTTGTGTTTCGGGCCTGAATGCACAGTTACGGGGTACCGAAGTTGCAAAAATGGTTTTGCAACAAAAGCATATGTTCCACTCCATTAGACTGAAAATGATGCTTGGGAGTGTTTTGGAGCATTTCGCAAACCTTCGGCATGTAAATAACTTGTGTTTCAGGTCTGAAAGCACAGTTACGGGGTACCGAAGTTGCAAAAATGGTTTTGCAACAAAAGCATATGTTCTACTTCATTAGACTCAAAATGATGTTTCGGAGTGTTTTGGAGGATTTCGCAAACCTTCGGCATGTAAATAACTTGTGTTTCGGGCCTAATGCACTGTTACGGGATACCGAAGTTGCAAAAATGGTTTTGCAACAAAAGCATCTGTTTTACTCCATTAGACTCAAAATGATGTTTGGGAGTCTTTTGGTGGATTTCGCAAACCTTCGGCACGTAATAACTTGTGTTTCGGGCCTAATGCAATGTTACGGGGTACCGAAGTTGGAAAAATTGTTTTGCAACAGAAGCATCTGTTCTACTCCATTAGAGTCAAAATGATGTTTCGGAGTGTTGCATTTCGCTAACCTTCGGCATGTAAATAACTTGTGTTTCGGGCCTGAATGCACTGTTCCGGGGTACCGAAGTTGCAAAAATGGTTTTGCAACAAAAGCATCCGTTCTACACCATTAGACTCAAAATGATGTTTGGGGGTGTTTTAGAGGATTTCGCAAACCTTCGACATGTAAATAACTTGTGTTTCGGGCCTGAATGCACTGTTACAGGGTACCGAAGTTGCAAAAATGGTTTTGCAACAAAAGCATCCGTTCTACTCCATTAGACTCAAAATGATGTTTGGGAGTGTTTTGGAGGATTTCGCAAACCTTCGACATGTAAATAACTTGTGTTTCGGGCCTAATGCACTATTACGTGGTACCGAAGTTGCAAAAATGGTTTTGCAACAAAACCATCTGTTCTACTCCATTAGACCCAAAATGATGTTTGGGAGTGTTTTGGAGCATTTCGATAACCTTCGGCAGATAAATAACTTGTGTTTTGGGCCTAAATACACAGTTACGGCATACCGAAGTTGCAAAAATGGTTTTGCAACAAAAGCATCCGTTCTACTCCATTAGACATAAAATGATGTTTGGGAGTGTTTTGGAGGATTCCGCAAACCTTCGGCATGTAAATAACTTGTCTTTCGGGCCCGAATGCACTGTTACGGGGTACCAAAGTTGCAAAAATGGTTTTGCAACAAAAGCATTTGTTCTACTCCACTAGACTCAAAATGATGTTTGCGAGTGTTTTAGAGGATTTCGCAAACAATCGGCATGTAAATAACTTGTGTTTCGGGCATAATGCACTGTTACGGGGTACCAAAGTTGGAAAAATGGTTTTGCAACAAAAGCATATGTTCTACTCCATTAGACTCAAAATGATGCTTGGGAGTGTTTTGGAGCATTTCGGAAACCATCAGCATGTAAATAACTTGTGTTTCGGGCCTGAATGCACAGTTACGCGGTACCGAAGTTGCAAAAATGGTTTTGCAACAAAAGCATATGTTCCACTCCATTAGACTGAAAATGATGCTTGGGTGTGTTTTGGAGCATTTCGCAAACCTTCGGCATGTAAATAACTTGTGTTTCAGGTCTGAAAGCACAGTTACGGGGTACCGAAGTTGCAAAAATGGTTTTGCAACAAAAGCATATGTTCTACTTCATTAGACTCAAAATGATGTTTCGGAGTGTTTTGGAGGATTTCGCAAACCTTCGGCATGTAAATAACTTGTGTTTTGGGCCTAATGCACTGTTACGGGATACCGAAGTTGCAAAAATGGTTTTGCAACAAAAGCATCTGTTTTACTCCATTAGACTCAAAATGATGTTTGGGAGTGTTTTGGTGGATTTCGCAAACCTTCGGCACGTAATAACTTGTGTTTCGGGTCTAATGCAATGTTACGGGGTACCGAAGTTGGAAAAATTGTTTTGCAACAAAAGCATCTGTTCTACTCCATTAGAGTCAAAATGATGTTTCGGAGTGTTGCATTTCGCTTACCTTCGGCATGTAAATAACTTGTGTTTCGGGCCTGAATGCACTGTTCCGAGGTACCGAAGTTGCAAAAATGGTTTTGCAACAAAAGCATCCGTTCTACACCATTAGACTCAAAATGATGTTTGGGAGTGTTTTAGAGGATTTCGCAAACCTTCGACATGTAAATAACTTGTGTTTCGGGCCTGAATGCACTGTTACAGGGTACCGAAGTTGCAAAAATGGTTTTGCAACAAAAGCATCCGTTCTACTCCGTTAGACTCAAAATGATGTTTGGGAGTGTTTTGGAGGATTTCGCAAACCTTCGACATGTAAATAACTTGTGTTTCGGGCCTAATGCACTGTTACGGGGTACCGAAGTTGCAAAAATGGTTTTGCAACAAAACCATCTGTTCTACTCCATTAGACCCACAATGATGTTTGGGAGTGTTTTGGAGCATTTCGATAACCTTCGGCAGATAAATAACTTGTGTTTTGGGCCTGAATACACAGTTACGGCATACCGAAGTTGCAAAAATGGTTTTGCAACAAAAGCATCCGTTCTACTCCATTAGACTTAAAATGATGTTTGGGAGTGTTTTGGAGGATTCCGCAAACCTTCGGCATGTAAATAACTTGTCTTTCGGGCCCGAATGCACTATTACGGGGTACCAAAGTTGCAAAAATGGTTTTGCAACAAAAGCATATGTTCTACTCCACTAGACTCAAAATGATGTTTGAGAGTGTTTTAGAGGATTTCGCAAACAATCAGCATGTAAATAACTTGTGTTTCGGGCATAACGCACTGTTACGGGGTACCAAAGTTACAAAAATGGTTTTGCGACAAAAACATATGTTCTACTCCATTAGACTCAAAATGATGCTTGGGAGTGTTTTGGAGCATTTCGGAAACCTTCGGCATGTAAATAACTTGTGTTTCGGGCCTGAATGCACAGTTACGGGGTACCGAAGTTGCAAAAATGGTTTTGCAACAAAAGCATATGTTCCACTCCATTAGGCTGAAAATGATGCCTGGGAGTGTTTTGGAGCATTTCGCAAACCTTCGGCATGTAAATAACTTGTGTTTCAGGTCTGAAAGTACAGTTACGGGGTACCGAAGTTGCAAAAATGGTTTTGCAACAAAAGCATATGTTGCACTCCATTAGACTGAAAATGATGCTTGGGAGTGTTTTGGAGCATTTCGCAAACCTTCGGCATGTAAATAAGTTGTGTTTCAGGTCTGAAAGCACAGTTACGGGGTACCGAAGTTGCAAAAATGGTTTTGCAACAAAAGCATCTGTTCTACTCCACTAGACTCAAAATGATGTTTGCGAGTGTTTTAGAGGATTTCGCAAACAATCGGCATGTAAATAACTTGTGTTTCGGGCATAATGCACTGTTACGGGGTACCAAAGTTGCAAAAATGGTTTTGCAACAAAAGCATCTGTTCTACTCCACTAGACTCAAAATGATGTTTGCGAGCGTTTTAGAGGATTTCGCAAACAATAGGCATGTAAATAACTTGTGTTTCAGGCATAATGCACTGTTATGGGGTACCAAAGTTGGAAAAATGGTTTTGCAACAAAACCATATGTTCTACTCCATTAGACTCAAAATGATGCTTGGGAGTGTTTTGGAGCATTTCGCAAACCTTCGGCATGTAAATAACTTGTGTTTCGGGCCTGAATGCACAGTTACGGGGTACCGAAGTTGCAAAAATGGTTTTGCAACAAAAGCATCCGTTCTACTCCGTTAGACTCAAAATGATGTTTGGGAGTGTTTTGGAGGATTTCGCAAACCTTCGACATGTAAATAACTTGTGTTTCGGGCCTAATGCACTGTTACGGGGTACCGAAGTTGCAAAAATGGTTTTGCAACAAAACCATCTGTTCTACTCCATTAGACCCAAAATGATGTTTGGGAGTGTTTTGGAGCATTTCGATAACCTTCGGCAGATAAATAACTTGTGTTTTGGGCCTGAATACACAGTTACGGCATACCGAAGTGGCAAAAATGGTTTTGCAACAAAAGCATCCGTTCTACTCCATTAGACTTAAAATGATGTTTGGGAGTGTTTTGGAGGATTCCGCAAACCTTCGGCATGTAAATAACTTGTCTTTCGGGCCCGAATGCACTGTTACGGGGTACCAAAGTTGCAAAAATGGTTTTGCAACAAAAGCATCTGTTCTACTCCACTAGACTCAAAATGATGTTTGCGAGTGTTTTAGAGGATTTCGCAAACAATCGGCATGTAAATAACTTGTGTTTCGGGCATAATGCACTGTTACGGGGTACCAAAGTTGCAAAAATGGTTTTGCAACAAAAGCATCTGTTCTACTCCACTAGACTCAAAATGATGTTTGCGAGTGTTTTAGAGGATTTCGCAAACAATCGGCATGTAAATAACTTGTGTTTCAGGCATAATGCACTGTTACGGGGTACCAAAGTTGGAAAAATGGTTTTGCAACAAAACCATATGTTCTACTCCATTAGACACAAAATGATGCTTGGGAGTGTTTTGGAGCATTTCGGAAACCTTCGGCATGTAAATAACTTGTGTTTCGGGCCTGAATGCACAGTTACGGGGTACCGAAGTTGCAAAAATGGTTTTGCAACAAAAGCATATGTTCCACTCCATTAGACTGAAAATGATGCTTGGGAGTGTTTTGGAGCATTTCGCAAACCTTCGGCATGTAAATAACTTGTGTTTCAGGTCTGAAAGCACAGTTACGGGATACCGAAGTTGCAAAAATGGTTTTGCAACAAAAGCATATGTTCTACTTCATTAGACTCAAAATGATGTTTCGGAGTGTTTTGGAGGATTTCGCAAACCTTCGGCATGTAAATAACTTGTGTTTCGGGCCTAATGCACTGTTACGGGATACCGAAGTTGCAAAAATGGTTTTGCAACAAAAGCATCTGTTTTACTCCATTAGACTCAAAATGATGTTTGGGAGTCTTTTGGTGGATTTCGCAAACCTTCGGCACGTAATAACTTGTGTTTCGGGCCTAATGCAATGTTACGGGGTACCGAAGTTGGAAAAATTGTTTTGCAACAGAAGCATCTGTTCCACTCCATTAGAGTCAAAATGATGTTTCGGAGTGTTGCATTTCGCTAACCTTCGGCATGTAAATAACTTGTGTTTCGGGCCTGAATGCACTGTTCCGGGGTACCGAAGTTGCAAAAATGGTTTTGCAACAAAAGCATCCGTTCTACACCATTAGACTCAAAATGATGTTTGGGGGTGTTTTAGAGGATTTCGCAAACCTTCGACATGTAAATAACTTGTGTTTCGGGCCTGAATGCACTGTTACAGGGTACCGAAGTTGCAAAAATGGTTTTGCAACAAAAGCATCCGTTCTACTCCATTAGACTTAAAATGATGTTTGGGAGTGTTTTGGAGGATTTCGCAAACCTTCGACATGTAAATAACTTGTGTTTCGGGCCTAATGCACTGTTACGGGGTACCGAAGTTGCAAAAATGGTTTTGCAACAAAACCATCTGTTCTACTCCATTAGACCCAAAATGATGTTTGGGAGTGTTTTGGAGCATTTCGATAACCTTCGGCAGATAAATAACTTGTGTTTTGGGCCTGAATGCACAGTTACGGCATACCGAAGTTGCAAAAATGGTTTTGCAACAAAAGCATCCGTTCTACTCCATTAGACTTAAAATGATGTTTGGGAGTGTTTTGGAGGATTCCGCAAACCTTCGGCATGTAAATAACTTGTCTTTCGGGCCCGAATGCACTGTTACGGGGTACCAAAGTTGCAAAAATGGTTTTGCAACAAAAGCATATGTTCTACTCCACTAGACTCAAAATGATGTTTGAGAGTGTTTTAGAGGATTTCGCAAACAATCAGCATGTAAATAACTTGTGTTTCGGGCATAACGCACTGTTACGGGGTACCAAAGTTACAAAAATGGTTTTGCGACAAAAACATATGTTCTACTCCATTAGACTCAAAATGATGCTTGGGAGTGTTTTGGAGCATTTCGGAAACCTTCGGCATGTAAATAACTTGTGTTTCGGGCCTGAATGCACAGTTACGGGGTACCGAAGTTGCAAAAATGGTTTTGCAACAAAAGCATATGTTCCACTCCATTAGGCTGAAAATGATGCCTGGGAGTGTTTTGGAGCATTTCGCAAACCTTCGGCATGTAAATAACTTGTGTTTCAGGTCTGAAAGTACAGTTACGGGGTACCGAAGTTGCAAAAATGGTTTTGCAACAAAAGCATATGTTGCACTCCATTAGACTGAAAATGATGCTTGGGAGTGTTTTGGAGCATTTCGCAAACCTTCGGCATGTAAATAAGTTGTGTTTCAGGTCTGAAAGCACAGTTACGGGGTACCGAAGTTGCAAAAATGGTTTTGCAACAAAAGCATCTGTTCTACTCCACTAGACTCAAAATGATGTTTGCGAGTGTTTTAGAGGATTTCGCAAACAATCGGCATGTAAATAACTTGTGTTTCGGGCATAATGCACTGTTACGGGGTACCAAAGTTGCAAAAATGGTTTTGCAACAAAAGCATCTGTTCTACTCCACTAGACTCAAAATGATGTTTGCGAGTGTTTTAGAGGATTTCGCAAACAATAGGCATGTAAATAACTTGTGTTTCAGGCATAATGCACTGTTATGGGGTACCAAAGTTGGAAAAATGGTTTTGCAACAAAACCATATGTTCTACTCCATTAGACTCAAAATGATGCTTGGGAGTGTTTTGGAGCATTTCGCAAACCTTCGGCATGTAAATAACTTGTGTTTCGGGCCTGAATGCACAGTTACGGGGTACCGAAGTTGCAAAAATGGTTTTGCAACAAAAGCATCCGTTCTACTCCGTTAGACTCAAAATGATGTTTGGGAGTGTTTTGGAGGATTTCGCAAACCTTCGACATGTAAATAACTTGTGTTTCGGGCCTAATGCACTGTTACGGGGTACCGAAGTTGCAAAAATGGTTTTGCAACAAAACCATCTGTTCTACTCCATTAGACCCAAAATGATGTTTGGGAGTGTTTTGGAGCATTTCGATAACCTTCGGCAGATAAATAACTTGTGTTTTGGGCCTGAATACACAGTTACGGCATACCGAAGTGGCAAAAATGGTTTTGCAACAAAAGCATCCGTTCTACTCCATTAGACTTAAAATGATGTTTGGGAGTGTTTTGGAGGATTCCGCAAACCTTCGGCATGTAAATAACTTGTCTTTCGGGCCCGAATGCACTGTTACGGGGTACCAAAGTTGCAAAAATGGTTTTGCAACAAAAGCATCTGTTCTACTCCACTAGACTCAAAATGATGTTTGCGAGTGTTTTAGAGGATTTCGCAAACAATCGGCATGTAAATAACTTGTGTTTCGGGCATAATGCACTGTTACGGGGTACCAAAGTTGCAAAAATGGTTTTGCAACAAAAGCATCTGTTCTACTCCACTAGACTCAAAATGATGTTTGCGAGTGTTTTAGAGGATTTCGCAAACAATCGGCATGTAAATAACTTGTGTTTCAGGCATAATGCACTGTTACGGGGTACCAAAGTTGGAAAAATGGTTTTGCAACAAAACCATATGTTCTACTCCATTAGACACAAAATGATGCTTGGGAGTGTTTTGGAGCATTTCGGAAACCTTCGGCATGTAAATAACTTGTGTTTCGGGCCTGAATGCACAGTTACGGGGTACCGAAGTTGCAAAAATGGTTTTGCAACAAAAGCATATGTTCCACTCCATTAGACTGAAAATGATGCTTGGGAGTGTTTTGGAGCATTTCGCAAACCTTCGGCATGTAAATAACTTGTGTTTCAGGTCTGAAAGCACAGTTACGGGATACCGAAGTTGCAAAAATGGTTTTGCAACAAAAGCATATGTTCTACTTCATTAGACTCAAAATGATGTTTCGGAGTGTTTTGGAGGATTTCGCAAACCTTCGGCATGTAAATAACTTGTGTTTCGGGCCTAATGCACTGTTACGGGATACCGAAGTTGCAAAAATGGTTTTGCAACAAAAGCATCTGTTTTACTCCATTAGACTCAAAATGATGTTTGGGAGTCTTTTGGTGGATTTCGCAAACCTTCGGCACGTAATAACTTGTGTTTCGGGCCTAATGCAATGTTACGGGGTACCGAAGTTGGAAAAATTGTTTTGCAACAGAAGCATCTGTTCCACTCCATTAGAGTCAAAATGATGTTTCGGAGTGTTGCATTTCGCTAACCTTCGGCATGTAAATAACTTGTGTTTCGGGCCTGAATGCACTGTTCCGGGGTACCGAAGTTGCAAAAATGGTTTTGCAACAAAAGCATCCGTTCTACACCATTAGACTCAAAATGATGTTTGGGGGTGTTTTAGAGGATTTCGCAAACCTTCGACATGTAAATAACTTGTGTTTCGGGCCTGAATGCACTGTTACAGGGTACCGAAGTTGCAAAAATGGTTTTGCAACAAAAGCATCCGTTCTACTCCATTAGACTTAAAATGATGTTTGGGAGTGTTTTGGAGGATTTCGCAAACCTTCGACATGTAAATAACTTGTGTTTCGGGCCTAATGCACTGTTACGGGGTACCGAAGTTGCAAAAATGGTTTTGCAACAAAACCATCTGTTCTACTCCATTAGACCCAAAATGATGTTTGGGAGTGTTTTGGAGCATTTCGATAACCTTCGGCAGATAAATAACTTGTGTTTTGGGCCTGAATGCACAGTTACGGCATACCGAAGTTGCAAAAATGGTTTTGCAACAAAAGCATCCGTTCTACTCCATTAGACTTAAAATGATGTTTGGGAGTGTTTTGGAGGATTCCGCAAACCTTCGGCATGTAAATAACTTGTCTTTCGGGCCCGAATGCACTGTTACGGGGTACCAAAGTTGCAAAAATGGTTTTGCAACAAAAGCATCTGTTCTACTCCACTAGACTCAAAATGATGTTTGCGAGTGTTTTAGAGGATTTCGCAAACAATCGGCATGTAAATAACTTGTGTTTCGGGCATAATGCACTGTTACAGGGTACCAAAGTTGCAAAAATGGTTTTGCAACAAAAGCATCTGTTCTACTCCACTAGACTCAAAATGATGTTTGCGAGTGTTTTAGAGGATTTCGCAAACAATCGGCATGTAAATAACTTGTGTTTCAGGCATAATGCACTGTTACGGGGTACCAAAGTTGGAAAAATGGTTTTGCAACAAAACCATATGTTCTACTCCATTAGACACAAAATGATGCTTGGGAGTGTTTTGGAGCATTTCGGAAACCTTCGGCATGTAAATAACTTGTGTTTCGGGCCTGAATGCACAGTTACGGGGTACCGAAGTTGCAAAAATGGTTTTGCAACAAAAGCATATGTTCCACTCCATTAGACTGAAAATGATGCTTGGGAGTGTTTTGGAGCATTTCGCAAACCTTCGGCATGTAAATAACTTGTGTTTCAGGTCTGAAAGCACAGTTACGGGATACCGAAGTTGCAAAAATGGTTTTGCAACAAAAGCATATGTTCTACTTCATTAGACTCAAAATGATGTTTCGGAGTGTTTTGGAGGATTTCGCAAACCTTCGGCATGTAAATAACTTGTGTTTCGGGCCTAATGCACTGTTACGGGATACCGAAGTTGCAAAAATGGTTTTGCAACAAAAGCATCTGTTTTACTCCATTAGACTCAAAATGATGTTTGGGAGTCTTTTGGTGGATTTCGCAAACCTTCGGCACGTAATAACTTGTGTTTCGGGCCTAATGCAATGTTACGGGGTACCGAAGTTGGAAAAATTGTTTTGCAACAGAAGCATCTGTTCCACTCCATTAGAGTCAAAATGATGTTTCGGAGTGTTGCATTTCGCTAACCTTCGGCATGTAAATAACTTGTGTTTCGGGCCTGAATGCACTGTTCCGGGGTACCGAAGTTGCAAAAATGGTTTTGCAACAAAAGCATCCGTTCTACACCATTAGACTCAAAATGATGTTTGGGGGTGTTTTAGAGGATTTCGCAAACCTTCGACATGTAAATAACTTGTGTTTCGGGCCTGAATGCACTGTTACAGGGTACCGAAGTTGCAAAAATGGTTTTGCAACAAAAGCATCCGTTCTACTCCATTAGACTTAAAATGATGTTTGGGAGTGTTTTGGAGGATTTCGCAAACCTTCGACATGTAAATAACTTGTGTTTCGGGCCTAATGCACTGTTACGGGGTACCGAAGTTGCAAAAATGGTTTTGCAACAAAACCATCTGTTCTACTCCATTAGACCCAAAATGATGTTTGGGAGTGTTTTGGAGCATTTCGATAACCTTCGGCAGATAAATAACTTGTGTTTTGGGCCTGAATGCACAGTTACGGCATACCGAAGTTGCAAAAATGGTTTTGCAACAAAAGCATCCGTTCTACTCCATTAGACTTAAAATGATGTTTGGGAGTGTTTTGGAGGATTCCGCAAACCTTCGGCATGTAAATAACTTGTCTTTCGGGCCCGAATGCACTGTTACGGGGTACCAAAGTTGCAAAAATGGTTTTGCAACAAAAGCATCTGTTCTACTCCACTAGACTCAAAATGATGTTTGCGAGTGTTTTAGAGGATTTCGCAAACAATCGGCATGTAAATAACTTGTGTTTCGGGCATAATGCACTGTTACAGGGTACCAAAGTTGCAAAAATGGTTTTGCAACAAAAGCATCTGTTCTACTCCACTAGACTCAAAATGATGTTTGCGAGTGTTTTAGAGGATTTCGCAAACAATCGGCATGTAAATAACTTGTGTTTCAGGCATAATGCACTGTTACGGGGTACCAAAGTTGGAAAAATGGTTTTGCAACAAAACCATATGTTCTACTCCATGAGACACAAAATGATGCTTGGGAGTGTTTTGGAGCATTTCGGAAACCTTCGGCATGTAAATAACTTGTGTTTCGGGCCTGAATGCACAGTTACGGGGTACCGAAGTTGCAAAAATGGTTTTGCAACAAAAGCATATGTTCCACTCCATTAGACTGAAAATGATGCTTGGGAGTGTTTTGGAGCATTTCGCAAACCTTCGGCATGTAAATAACTTGTGTTTCAGGTCTGAAAGCACAGTTACGGGGTACCGAAGTTGCAAAAATGGTTTTGCAACAAAAGCATATGTTCTACTTCATTAGACTCAAAATGATGTTTCGGAGTGTTTTGGAGGATTTCGCAAACCTTCGGCATGTAAATAACTTGTGTTTCGGGCCTAATGCACTGTTACGGGATACCGAAGTTGCAAAAATGGTTTTGCAACAAAAGCATCTGTTTTACTCCATTAGACTCAAAATGATGTTTGGGAGTCTTTTGGTGGATTTCGCAAACCTTCGGCACGTAATAACTTGTGTTTCGGGCCTAATGCAATGTTACGGGGTACCGAAGTTGGAAAAATTGTTTTGCAACAGAAGCATCTGTTCTACTCCATTAGAGTCAAAATGATGTTTCGGAGTGTTGCATTTCGCTAACCTTCGGCATGTAAATAACTTGTGTTTCGGGCCTGAATGCACTGTTCCGGGGTACCGAAGTTGCAAAAATGGTTTTGCAACAAAAGCATCCGTTCTACACCATTAGACTCAAAATGATGTTTGGGGGTGTTTTAGAGGATTTCGCAAACCTTCGACATGTAAATAACTTGTGTTTCGGGCCTGAATGCACTGTTACAGGGTACCGAAGTTGCAAAAATGGTTTTGCAACAAAAGCATCCGTTCTACTCCATTAGACTCAAAATGATGTTTGGGAGTGTTTTGGAGGATTTCGCAAACCTTCGACATGTAAATAACTTGTGTTTCGGGCCTAATGCACTGTTACGGGGTACCGAAGTTGCAAAAATGGTTTTGCAACAAAACCATCTGTTCTACTCCATTAGACCCAAAATGATGTTTGGGAGTGTTTTGGAGCATTTCGATAACCTTCGGCAGATAAATAACTTGTGTTTTGGGCCTGAATACACAGTTACGGCATACCGAAGTTGCAAAAATGGTTTTGCAACAAAAGCATCCGTTCTACTCCATTAGACTTAAAATGATGTTTGGGAGTGTTTTGGAGGATTCCGCCAACCTTCGGCATGTAAATAACTTGTCTTTCGGGCCCGAATGCACTGTTACGGGGTACCAAAGTTGCAAAAATGGTTTTGCAACAAAAGCATCTGTTCTACTCCACTAGACTCAAAATGATGTTTGCGAGTGTTTTAGTGGATTTCGCAAACAATCGGCATGTAAATAACTTGTGTTTCGGGCATAATGCACTGTTACGGGGTACCAAAGTTGCAAAAATGGTTTTGCAACAAAAGCATATGTTCTACTCCATTAGACTCAAAATGATGCTTGGGAGTGTTTTGGAGCATTTCGGAAACCTTCGGCATGTAAATAACTTGTGTTTCGGGCCTGAATGCACAGTTACGGGGTACCGAAGTTGCAAAAATGGTTTTGCAACAAAAGCATATGTTCCACTCCATTAGACTGAAAATGATACTTGGGAGTGTTTTGGAGCATTTCGCAAACCTTCGGCTTGTAAATAACTTGTGTTTCAGGTCTGAAAGCACAGTTACGGGGTACCGAAGTTGCAAAAATGGTTTTGCAACAAAAGCATATGTTCTACTTCATTAGACTCAAAATGATGTTTCAGAGTGTTTTGGAGGATTTCTCAAACCTTCGGCATGTAAATAACTTGTGTTTCAGGTCTGAAAGTACAGTTACAGGGTACCGAAGTTGCAAAAATGGTTTTGCAACAAAAGCATATGTTCCACTCCATTAGACTGAAAATGATGCTTGGGAGTGTTTTGGAGCATTTCGCAAACCTTCGGCATGTAAATAACTTGTGTTTCAGGTCTGAAAGCACAGTTACGGGGTACCGAAGTTGCAAAAATGGTTTTGCAACAAAAGCATATGTTCCACTCCATTAGGCTGAAAATGATGCTTGGGAGTGTTTTGGAGCATTTCGCAAACCTTCGGCATGTAAATAACTTGTGTTTCGGGCCTGAATGCACAGTTACGGGGTACCGAAGTTGCAAAAATGGTTTTGCAACAAAAGCATATGTTCCACTACATTAGACTGAAAATGATGCTTGGGAGTGTTTTGGAGCATTTCGCAAACCTTCGGCATATAAATAACTTGTGTTTCAGGTCTGAAAGCACAGTTACGGGGTACCGAAGTTGCAAAAATGGTTTTGCAACAAAAGCATCTGTTCTACTCCACTAGACTCAAAATGATGTTTGCGAGTGTTTTAGAGGATTTCGCAAACAATCGGCATGTAAATAACTTGTGTTTCGGGCATAATGCACTGTTACGGGGTACCAAAGTTGCAAAAATGGTTTTGCAACAAAAGCATCTGTTCTACTCCACTAGACTCAAAATGATGTTTGCGAGTGTTTTAGAGGATTTCGCAAACAATCGGCATGTAAATAACTTGTGTTTCAGGCATAATGCACAGTTACAGGGTACCAAAGTTGGAAAAATGGTTTTGCAACAAAACCATAAGTTCTACTCCATTAGACTCAAAATGATGCTTGGGAGTGTTTTGGAGCATTTCGGAAACCTTCGGCATGTAAATAACTTGTGTTTCGGGCCTGAATGCACAGTTACGGGGTACCGAAGTTGCAAAAATGGTTTTGCAACAAAAGCATATGTTCCACTCCATTAGACTGAAAATGATGCTTGGGAGTGTTTTGGAGCATTTCGCAAACCTTCGGCATGTAAATAACTTGTGTTTCAGGTCTGAAAGCACAGTTACGGGGTACCGAAGTTGCAAAAATGGTTTTGCAACAAAAGCATATGTTCTACTTCATTAGACTCAAAATGATGTTTCAGAGTGTTTTGGAGGATTTCGCAAACCTTCGGCATGTAAATAACTTGTGTTTCGGGCCTAATGCACTGTTACGGGATACCGAAGTTGCAAAAATGGTTTTGCAACAAACGCATCTGTTTTACTCCATTAGACTCAAAATGATGTTTGGGAGTCTTTTGGTGGATTTCGCAAACCTTCGGCACGTAATAACTTGTGTTTCGGGCCTAATGCAATGTTACGGGGTACCGAAGTTGGAAAAATTGTTTTGCAACAAAAGCATCTGTTCTACTCCATTAGAGTCAAAATGATGTTTCGGAGTGTTGCATTTCGCTAACCTTCGGCATGTAAATAACTTGTGTTTCGGGCCTGAATGCACTGTTCCGGGGTACCGAAGTTGCAAAAATGGTTTTGCAACAAAAGCATCCGTTCTACACCATTAGACTCAAAATGATGTTTGGGGGTGTTTTAGAGGATTTCGCAAACCTTCGACATGTAAATAACTTGTGTTTCGGGCCTGAATGCACTGTTACAGGGTACCGAAGTTGCAAAAATGGTTTTGCAAAAAAAGCATCCGTTCTACTCCATTAGACTCAAAATGATGTTTGGGAGTGTTTTGGAGGATTTCGCAAACCTACGACATGTAAATAACTTGTGTTTCGGGCCTAATGCACTGTTACGGGGTACCGAAGTTGCAAAAATGGTTTTGCAACAAAACCATCTGTTCTACTCCATTAGACCCAAAATGATGTTTGGGAGTGTTTTGGAGCATTTCGATAACCTTCGGCATATAAATAACTTGTGTTTTGGGCCTGAATACACAGTTACGGCATACCGAAGTTGCAAAAATGGTTTTGCAACAAAAGCATCCGTTCTACTCCATTAGACATAAAATGATGTTTGGGAGTGTTTTGGAGGATTCCGCAAACCTTCGGCATGTAAATAACTTGTCTTTCGGGCCCAAATGCACTGTTACGGGGTACCAAAGTTGCAAAAATGGTTTTGCAACAAAAGCATCTGTTCTACTCCACTAGACTCAAAATGATGTTTGCGAGTGTTTTAGAGGATTTCGCAAACAATCGGCATGTAAATAACTTGTGTTTCGGGCATAATGCACTGTTACGGGGTACCAAAGTTGGAAAAATGGTTTTGCAACAAAAGCATATGTTCTACTCCATTAGACTCAAAATGATGCTTGGGAGTGTTTTGGAGCATTTCGAAAACCTTCGGCATGTAAATAACTTGTGTTTCGGGCCTGAATGCACAGTTACGGGGTACCGAAGTTGCAAAAATAGTTTTGCAACAAAAGCATATGTTCCACTCCATTAGACTGAAAATGATGCTTGGGAGTGTTTTGGAGCATTTCGCAAACCTTCGGCATGTAAATAACTTGTGTTTCCGGACTGAAAGCACAGTTACGGGGTACCGAAGTTGCAAAAATGGTTTTGCAACAAAAGCATATGTTCTACTTCATTAGACTCAAAATGATGTTTCGGAGTGTTTTGGAGGATTTCGCAAACCTTCGGCATGTAAATAACTTGTGTTTCGGCCCTAATGCACTGTTACGGCATACCGAAGTTGCAAAAATGGTTTTGCAACAAAAGCATCTGTTTTACTCCATTAGACTCAAAATGATGTTTGGGAGTCTTTTGGTGGATTTCGCAAACCTTCGGCACGTAATAACTTGTGTTTCGGGCCTAATGCAATGTTACGGGGTACCGAAGTTGGAAAAATGGTTTTGCAACAAAAGCATCTGTTCTACTCCATTAGAGTCAAAATGATGTTTCGGTGTGTTGCATTTCGCTAACCTTCGGCATGTAAATAACTTGGGTTTCGGGCCTGAATGCACTGTTCCGTGGTACCGAAGTTGCAAAAATGGTTTTGCAACAAAAGCATCCGTTCTACACCATTAGACTCAAAATGATGTTTGGGAGTGTTTTAGAGGATTTCGCAAACCTTCGACATGTAAATAACTTGTGTTTCGGGCCTGAATGCACTGTTACAGGGTACCGAAGTTGCAAAAATGGTTTTGCAACAAAAGCATCCGTTCTACTCCCTTAGACTCAAAATGATGTTTGGGAGTGTTTTGGAGGATTTCGCAAACCTTCGACATGTAAATAACTTGTGTTTCGGGCCTAATGCACTATTACGGGGTACCGAAGTTGCAAAAATGGTTTTGCAACAAAACCATCTGTTCTACTCCATTAGACCCAAAATGATGTTTGGGAGTGTTTTGGAGCATTTCGATAACCTTCGGCAGATAAATAACTTGTGTTTTGGGCCTGAATACACAGTTACGGCATACCGAAGTTGCAAAAATGGTTTTGCAACAAAAGCATCCGTTCTACTCCATTAGACATAAAATGATGTTTGGGAGTGTTTTGGAGGATTCCGCAAACCTTCGGCATATAAATAACTTGTCTTTCGGGCCCGAATGCACTGTTACGGGGTACCAAAGTTGCAAAAATGGTTTTGCAACAAAAGCATCTGTTCTACTCCACTAGACTCAAAATGATGTTTGCGAGTGTTTTAGAGGATTTCGCAAACAATCGGCATGTAAATAACTTGTGTTTCGGGCATAATGCACTGTTACGAGGTACCAAAGTTGGAAAAATGGTTTTGCAACAAAAGCATATGTTCTACTCCATTAGACTCAAAATGATGCTTGGGAGTGTTTTGGAGCATTTCGGAAACCTTCGGCATGTAAATAACTTGTGTTTCGGGCCTGAATGCACAGTTACGGGGTACCGAAGTTGCAAAAATGGTTTTGCAACAAAAGCATATGTTCCACTCCATTAGACTGAAAATGATGCTTGGGAGTGTTTTGGAGCATTTCGCAAACCTTCGGCATGTAAATAACTTGTGTTTCAGGTCTGAAAGCACAGTTACGGGGTACCGAAGTTGCAAAAATGGTTTTGCAACAAAAGCATAT
The DNA here is from genome assembly GCA_036936925.1 of Cenchrus fungigraminus. Classification (NCBI taxonomy): domain Eukaryota; kingdom Viridiplantae; phylum Streptophyta; class Magnoliopsida; order Poales; family Poaceae; genus Cenchrus; species Cenchrus fungigraminus. The sequence continues at coordinate 56,196,008 of CM072777.1, forward strand.
GTTCTACTTCATTAGACTCAAAATGATGTTCGGAGTGTTTTGAAGGATTTCGCAAACCTTCGGCATGTAAATAACTTGTGTTTCGGGCCTAATGCACTGTTACGGGATACCGAAGTTGCAAAAATGGTTTTGCAACAAAAGCATCTGTTTTACTCCATTAGACTCAAAATGATGTTTGGGAGTCTTTTGGTGGATTTCGCAAACCTTCGGCACGTAATAACTTGTGTTTCGGGTCTAATGCAATGTTACGGGGTACCGAAGTTGGAAAAATTGTTTTGCAACAAAAGCATCTGTTCTACTCCATTAGAGTCAAAATGATGTTTCGGAGTGTTGCATTTCGCTTACCTTCGGCATGTAAATAACTTGTGTTTCGGGCCTGAATGCACTGTTCCGAGGTACCGAAGTTGCAAAAATGGTTATGCAACAAAAGCATCCGTTCTACACCATTAGACTCAAAATGATGTTTAGGAGTGTTTTAGAGGATTTCGCAAACCTTCGACATGTAAATAACTTGTGTTTCGGGCCTGAATGCACTGTTACAGGGTACCGAAGTTGCAAAAATGGTTTTGCAACAAAAGCATCCGTTCTACTCCGTTAGACTCAAAATGATGTTTGGGAGTGTTTTGGAGGATTTCGCAAACTTTCGACATGTAAATAACTTGTGTTTCGGGCCTAATGCACTGTTACGGGGTACCGAAGTTGCAAAAATGGTTTTGCAACAAAACCATCTGTTCTACTCCATTAGACCCAAAATGATGTTTGGGAGTGTTTTGGAGCATTTCGATAACCTTCGGCAGATAAATAACTTGTGTGTTGGGCCTGAATACACAGTTACGGCATACCGAAGTTGGAAAAATGGTTTTGCAACAAAAGCATCTGTTCTACTCCATTAGAGTCAAAATGATGTTTCGGTGTGTTGCATTTCGCTAACCTTCGGCATGTAAATAACTTGGGTTTCGGGCCTGAATGCACTGTTCCGGGGTACCGAAGTTGCAAAAATGGTTTTGCAACAAAAGCATCCGTTCTACACCATTAGACTCAAAATGATGTTTGGGAGTGTTTTAGAGGATTTCGCAAACCTTCGACATGTAAATAACTTGTGTTTCGGGCCTGAATGCACTGTTACAGGGTACCGAAGTTGCAAAAATGGTTTTGCAACAAAAGCATCCGTTCTACTCCCTTAGACTCAAAATGATGTTTGGGAGTGTTTTGGAGGATTTCGCAAACCTTCGACATGTAAATAACTTGTGTTTCGGGCCTAATGCACTATTACGGGGTACCGAAGTTGCAAAAATGGTTTTGCAACAAAACCATCTGTTCTACTCCATTAGACCCAAAATGATGTTTGGGAGTGTTTTGGAGCATTTCGATAACCTTCGGCAGATAAATAACTTGTGTTTTGGGCCTGAATACACAGTTACGGCATACCGAAGTTGCAAAAATGGTTTTGCAACAAAAGCATCCGTTCTACTCCATTAGACATAAAATGATGTTTGGGAGTGTTTTGGAGGATTCCGCAAACCTTCGGCATATAAATAACTTGTCTTTCGGGCCCGAATGCACTGTTACGGGGTACCAAAGTTGCAAAAATGGTTTTGCAACAAAAGCATCTGTTCTACTCCACTAGACTCAAAATGATGTTTGCGAGTGTTTTAGAGGATTTCGCAAACAATCGGCATGTAAATAACTTGTGTTTCGGGCATAATGCACTGTTACGAGGTACCAAAGTTGGAAAAATGGTTTTGTAACAAAAGCATATGTTCTACTCCATTAGACTCAAAATGATGCTTGGGAGTGTTTTGGAGCATTTCGGAAACCTTCGGCATGTAAATAACTTGTGTTTCGGGCCTGAATGCACAGTTACGGGGTACCGAAGTTGCAAAAATGGTTTTGCAACAAAAGCATATGTTCCACTCCATTAGACTGAAAATGATGCTTGGGAGTGTTTTGGAGCATTTCGCAAACCTTCGGCATGTAAATAACTTGTGTTTCAGGTCTGAAAGCACAGTTACGGGGTACCGAAGTTGCAAAAATGGTTTTGCAACAAAAGCATATGTTCTACTTCATTAGACTCAAAATGATGTTCGGAGTGTTTTGGAGGATTTCGCAAACCTTCGGCATGTAAATAACTTGTGTTTCGGGCCTAATGCACTGTTACGGGATACCGAAGTTGCAAAAATGGTTTTGCAACAAAAGCATCTGTTTTACTCCATTAGACTCAAAATGATGTTTGGGAGTCTTTTGGTGGATTTCGCAAACCTTCGGCACGTAATAACTTGTGTTTCGGGTCTAATGCAATGTTACGGGGTACCGAAGTTGGAAAAATTGTTTTGCAACAAAAGCATCTGTTCTACTCCATTAGAGTCAAAATGATGTTTCGGAGTGCTGCATTTCGCTTACCTTCGGCATGTAAATAACTTGTGTTTCGGGCCTGAATGCACTGTTCCGAGGTACCGAAGTTGCAAAAATGGTTATGCAACAAAAGCATCCGTTCTACACCATTAGACTCAAAATGATGTTTGGGAGTGTTTTAGAGGATTTCGCAAACCTTCGACATGTAAATAACTTGTGTTTCGGGCCTGAATGCACTGTTACAGGGTACCGAAGTTGCAAAAATGGTTTTGCAACAAAAGCATCCGTTCTACTCCGTTAGACTCAAAATGATGTTTGGGAGTGTTTTGGAGGATTTCGCAAACTTTCGACATGTAAATAACTTGTGTTTCGGGCCTAATGCACTGTTACGGGGTACCGAAGTTGCAAAAATGGTTTTGCAACAAAACCATCTGTTCTACTCCATTAGACCCAAAATGATGTTTGGGAGTGTTTTGGAGCATTTCGATAACCTTCGGCAGATAAATAACTTGTGTTTTGGGCCTGAATACACAGTTACGGCATACCGAAGTTGGAAAAATGGTTTTGCAACAAAAGCATCTGTTCTACTCCATTAGAGTCAAAATGATGTTTCGGTGTGTTGCATTTCGCTAACCTTCGGCATGTAAATAACTTGGGTTTCGGGCCTGAATGCACTGTTCCGGGGTACCGAAGTTGCAAAAATGGTTTTGCAACAAAAGCATCCGTTCTACACCATTAGACTCAAAATGATGTTTGGGAGTGTTTTAGAGGATTTCGCAAACCTTCGACATGTAAATAACTTGTGTTTCGGGCCTGAATGCACTGTTACAGGGTACCGAAGTTGCAAAAATGGTTTTGCAACAAAAGCATCCGTTCTACTCCATTAGACTCAAAATGATGTTTGGGAGTGTTTTGGAGGATTTCGCAAACCTTCGACATGTAAATAACTTGTGTTTCGGGCCTAATGCACTATTACGGGGTACCGAAGTTGCAAAAATGGTTTTGCAACAAAACCATCTGTTCTACTCCATTAGACCCAAAATGATGTTTGGGAGTGTTTTGGAGCATTTCGATAACCTTCGGCAGATAAATAACTTGTGTTTTGGGCCTGAATACACAGTTACGGCATACCGAAGTTGCAAAAATGGTTTTGCAACAAAAGCATCCGTTCTACTCCATTAGACATAAAATGATGTTTGGGAGTGTTTTGGAGGATTCCGCAAACCTTCGGCATATAAATAACTTGTCTTTCGGGCCCGAATGCACTGTTACGGGGTACCAAAGTTGCAAAAATGGTTTTGCAACAAAACCATCTGTTCTACTCCACTAGACTCAAAATGATGTTTGCGAGTGTTTTAGAGGATTTCGCAAACAATCGGCATGTAAATAACTTGTGTTTCGGGCATAATGCACTGTTACGGGGTACCAAAGTTGGAAAAATGGTTTTGCAACAAAAGCATATGTTCTACTCCATTAGACTCAAAATGATGCTTGGGAGTGTTTTGGAGCATTTCGGAAACCTTCGGCATGTAAATAACTTGTGTTTCGGGCCTGAATGCACAGTTACGGGGTACCGAAGTTGCAAAAATGGTTTTGCAACAAAAGCATATGTTCCACTCCATTAGACTGAAAATGATGCATGGGAGTGTTTTGGAGCATTTCGCAAACCTTCGGCATGTAAATAACTTGTGTTTCAGGTCTGAAAGTACAGTTACGGGGTACCGAAGTTGCAAAAATGGTTTTGCAACAAAAGCATATGTTGCACTCCATTAGACTGAAAATGATGCTTGGGAGTGTTTTGGAGCATTTCGCAAACCTTCGGCATGTAAATAACTTGTGTTTCAGGTCTGAAAGCACAGTTCGGGGTACCGAAGTTGCAAAAATGGTTTTGCAACAAAAGCATCTGTTCTACTCCACTAGACTCAAAATGATGTTTGCGAGTGTTTTAGAGGATTTCGCAAACAATCGGCATGTAAATAACTTGTGTTTCGGGCATAATGCACTGTTACGGGGTACCAAAGTTGCAAAAATGGTTTTGCAACAAAAGCATCTGTTCTACTCCACTAGACTCAAAATGATGTTTGCGAGTGTTTTAGAGGATTTCGCAAACAATCGGCATGTAAATAACTTGTGTTTCAGGCATAATGCACTGTTATGGGGTACCAAAGTTGGAAAAATGGTTTTGCAACAAAAGCATATGTTCTACTCCATTAGACTCAAAATGATGCTTGGGAGTGTTTTGGAGCATTTCGGAAACCTTCGGCATGTAAATAACTTGTGTTTCGGGCCTGAATGCACAGTTACGGGGTACCGAAGTTGCAAAAATGGTTTTGCAACAAAAGCATATGTTCCACTCCATTAGACTGAAAATGATGCTTGGGAGTGTTTTGGAGCATTTCGCAAACCTTCGGCATGTAAATAACTTGTGTTTCAGGTCTGAAAGCACAGTTACGGGGTACCGAAGTTGCAAAAATGGTTTTGCAACAAAAGCATATGTTCTACTTCATTAGACTCAAAATGATGTTTCGGAGTGTTTTGGAGGATTTCGCAAACCTTCGGCATGTAAATAACTTGTGTTTCGGGCCTAATGCACTGTTACGGGATACCGAAGTTGCAAAAATGGTTTTGCAACAAAAGCATCTGTTTTACTCCATTAGACTCAAAATGATGTTTGGGAGTCTTTTGGTGGATTTCGCAAACCTTCGGCACGTAATAACTTGTGTTTCGGGTCTAATGCAATGTTACGGGGTACCGAAGTTGGAAAAATTGTTTTGCAACAAAAGCATCTGTTCCACTCCATTAGAGTCAAAATGATGTTTCGGAGTGTTGCATTTCGCTTACCTTCGGCAAGTAAATAACTTGTGTTTCGGGCCTGAATGCACTGTTCCGAGGTACCGAAGTTGCAAAAATGGTTTTGCAACAAAAGCATCCGTTCTACACCATTAGACTCAAAATGATGTTTGGGAGTGTTTTAGAGGATTTCGCAAACCTTCGACATGTAAATAACTTCTGTTTCGGGCCTGAATGCACTGTTACAGGGTACCGAAGTTGCAAAAATGGTTTTGCAACAAAAGCATCCGTTCTACTCCGTTAGACTCAAAATGACGTTTGGGAGTGTTTTGGAGGATTTCGCAAACCTTCGACATGTAAATAACTTGTGTTTCGGGCCTAATGCACTGTTACGGGGTACCGAAGTTGCAAAAATGGTTTTGCAACAAAACCATCTGTTCTACTCCATTAGACCCAAAATGATGTTTGGGAGTGTTTTGGAGCATTTCGATAACCTTCGGCAGATAAATAACTTGTGTTTTGGGCCTGAATACACAGTTACGGCATACCGAAGTTGCAAAAATGGTTTTGCAAAAAAAGCATCCGTTCTACTCCATTAGACTTAAAATGATGTTTGGGAGTGTTTTGGAGGATTCCGCAAACCTTCGGCATGTAAATAACTTGTCTTTCGGGCCCGAATGCACTGTTACGGGGTACCAAAGATGCAAAAATGGTTTTGCAACAAAAGCATCTGTTCTACTCCACTAGACTCAAAATGATGTTTGCGAGTGTTTTAGAGGATTTCGCAAACAATCAGCATGTAAATAACTTGTGTTTCGGGCATAATGCACTGTTACGGGGTACCAAAGTTGCAAAAATGGTTTTGCAACAAAAACATATGTTCTACTCCATTAGACTCAAAATGATGCTTGGGAGTGTTTTGGAGCATTTCGGAAACCTTCGGCATGTAAATAACTTGTGTTTCGGGCCTGAATGCACAGTTACGGGGTACCGAAGTTGCAAAAATGGTTTTGCAACAAAAGCATATGTTCCACTCCATTAGACTGAAAATGATGCCTGGGAGTGTTTTGGAGCATTTCGCAAACCTTCGGCATGTAAATAACTTGTGTTTCAGGTCTGAAAGTACAGTTACGGGGTACCGAAGTTGCAAAAATGGTTTTGCAACAAAAGCATATGTTGCACTCCATTAGACTGAAAATGATGCTTGGGAGTGTTTTGGAGCATTTCGCAAACCTTCGGCATGTAAATAACTTGTGTTTCAGGTCTGAAAGCACAGTTACGGGGTACCGAAGTTGCAAAAATGGTTTTGCAACAAAAGCATCTGTTCTACTCCACTAGACTCAAAATGATGTTTGCGAGTGTTTTAGAGGATTTCGCAAACAATCGGCATGTAAATAACTTGTGTTTCGGGCATAATGCACTGTTACGGGGTACCAAAGTTGCAAAAATGGTTTTGCAACAAAAGCATCTGTTCTACTCCACTAGACTCAAAATGATGTTTGCGAGTGTTTTAGAGGATTTCGCAAACAATCGGCATGTAAATTAACTTGTGTTTCAGGCATAATGCACTGTTACGGGGTACCAAAGTTGGAAAAATGGTTTTGCAACAAAACCATATGTTCTACTCCATTAGACACAAAATGATGCTTGGGAGTGTTTTGGAGCATTTCGGAAACCTTCGGCATGTAAATAACTTGTGTTTCGGGCCTGAATGCACAGTTACGGGGTACCGAAGTTGCAAAAATGGTTTTGCAACAAAAGCATATGTTCCACTCCATTAGACTGAAAATGATGCTTGGGAGTGTTTTGGAGCATTTCGCAAACCTTCGGCATGTAAATAACTTGTGTTTAAGGTCTGAAAGCACAGTTACGGGGTACCGAAGTTACAAAAATGGTTTTGCAACAAAAGCATATGTTCTACTTCATTAGACTCAAAATGATGTTTCGGAGTGTTTTGGAGGATTTCGCAAACTTCGGCATGTAAATAACTTGTGTTTCGGGCCTAATGCACTGTTACGGGATACCGAAGTTGCAAAAATTGTTTTGCAACAAAAGCATCTGTTTTACTCCATTAGACTCAAAATGATGTTTGGGAGTCTTTTGGTGGATTTCGCAAACCTTCGGCACGTAATAACTTGTGTTTCGGGCCTAATGCAATGTTACGGGGTACCGAAGTTGGAAAAATTGTTTTGCAACAAAACCATCTGTTCTACTCCATTAGACCCAAAATGATGTTTGGGAGTGTTTTGGAGCATTTCGCTAACCTTCGGCATGTAAATAACTTGTGTTTCGGGCCTGAATGCATTGTTCCGGGGTACCGAAGTTGCAAAAATGGTTTTGCAACAAAAGCATCCGTTCTACACCATTAGACTCAAAATGATGTTTGGGGGTGTTTTAGAGGATTTCGCAAACCTTCGACATGTAAATAACTTGTGTTTCGGGCCTGAATGCACTGTTACAGGGTACCGAAGTTGCAAAAATGGTTTTGCAACAAAAGCATCCGTACTACTCCATTAGACTCAAAATGATGTTTGGGAGTGTTTTGGAGGATTTCGCAAACCTTCGACATGTAAATAACTTGTGTTTCGGGCCTAATGCACTGTTACGGGGTACCGAAGTTGCAAAAATGGTTTTGCAACAAAACCATCTGTTCTACTCCATTAGACCCAAAATGATGTTTGGGAGTGTTTTGGAGCATTTCGATAACCTTCGGCAGATAAATAACTTGTGTTTTGGGCCTGAATACACAGTTACGGCATACCGAAGTTGCAAAAATGGTTTTGCAACAAAAGCATCCGTTCTACTCCATTAGACTTAAAATGATGTTTGGGAGTGTTTTGGAGGATTCCGCAAACCTTCGGCATGTAAATAACTTGTCTTTCGGGCCCGAATGCACTGTTACGGGGTACCAAAGTTGCAAAAATGGTTTTGCAACAAAAGCATCTGTTCTACTCCACTAGACTCAAAATGATGTTTGCGAGTGTTTTAGAGGATTTCGCAAACAATCGGCATGTAAATAACTTGTGTTTCGGGCATAATGCACTGTTACGGGGTACCAAAGATGCAAAAATGGTTTTGCAACAAAAGCATATGTTCTACTCCATTAGACTCAAAATGATGTTTGGGAGTGTTTTGGAGCATTTTGGAAACCTTCGGCATGTAAATAACTTGTGTTTCGGGCCTGAATGCACAGTTACGGGGTACCGAAGTTGCAAAAATGGTTTTGCAACAAAAGCATATGTTTCACTCCATTAGACTGAAAATGATACTTGGGAGTGTTTTGGAACATTTCGCAAACCTTCGGCATGTAAATAACTTGTGTTTCAGGTCTGAAAGCACAGTTACGGGGTACCGAAGTTACAAAAATGGTTTTGCAACAAAAGCATATGTTCTACTTCATTAGACTCAAAATGATGTTTCGGAGTGTTTTGGAGGATTTCGCAAACTTCGGCATGTAAATAACTTGTGTTTCGGGCCTAATGCACTGTTACGGGATACCGAAGTTGCAAAAATTGTTTTGCAACAAAAGCATCTGTTTTACTCCATTAGACTCAAAATGATGTTTGGGAGTCTTTTGGTGGATTTCGCAAACCTTCGGCACGTAATAACTTGTGTTTCGGGCCTAATGCAATGTTACGGGGTACCGAAGTTGGAAAAATTGTTTTGCAACAAAACCATCTGTTCTACTCCATTAGACCCAAAATGATGTTTGGGAGTGTTTTGAAGCATTTCGCTAACCTTCGGCATGTAAATAACTTGTGTTTCGGGCCTGAATGCATTGTTCCGGGGTACCGAAGTTGCAAAAATGGTTTTGCAACAAAAGCATCCGTTCTACACCATTAGACTCAAAATGATGTTTGGGGGTGTTTTAGAGGATTTCGCAAACCTTCGACATGTAAATAACTTGTGTTTCGGGACTGAATGCACTGTTACAGGGTACCGAAGTTGCAAAAATGGTTTTGCAACAAAAGCATCCGTACTACTCCATTAGACTCAAAATGATGTTTGGGAGTGTTTTGGAGGATTTCGCAAACCTTCGACATGTAAATAACTTGTGTTTCGGGCCTAATGCACTGTTACGGGGTACCGAAGTTGCAAAAATGGTTTTGCAACAAAACCATCTGTTCTACTCCATTAGACCCAAAATGATGTTTGGGAGTGTTTTGGAGCATTTCGATAACCTTCGGCAGATAAATAACTTGTGTTTTGGGCCTGAATACACAGTTACGGCATACCGAAGTTGCAAAAATGGTTTTGCAACAAAAGCATCCGTTCTACTCCATTAGACTTAAAATGATGTTTGGGAGTGTTTTGGAGGATTCCGCAAACCTTCGGCATGTAAATAACTTGTCTTTCGGGCCCGAATGCACTGTTACGGGGTACCAAAGTTGCAAAAATGGTTTTGCAACAAAAGCATCTGTTCTACTCCACTAGACTCAAAATGATGTTTGCGAGTGTTTTAGAGGATTTCGCAAACAATCGGCATGTAAATAACTTGTGTTTCGGGCATAATGCACTGTTACGGGGTACCAAAGATGCAAAAATGGTTTTGCAACAAAAGCATATGTTCTACTCCATTAGACTCAAAATGATGCTTGGGAGTGTTTTGGAGCATTTTGGAAACCTTCGGCATGTAAATAACTTGTGTTTCGGGCCTGAATGCACAGTTACGGGGTACCGAAGTTGCAAAAATGGTTTTGCAACAAAAGCATATGTTTCACTCCATTAGACTGAAAATGATACTTGGGAGTGTTTTGGAACATTTCGCAAACCTTCGGCATGTAAATAACTTGTGTTTCAGGTCTGAAAGCACAGTTACGGGGTACCGAAGTTGCAAAAATGGTTTTGCAACAAAAGCATATGTTCTACTTCATTAGACTCAAAATGATGTTTCGGAGTGTTTTGGAGGATTTCTCAAACCTTCGGCATGTAAATAACTTGTGTTTCAGGTCTGAAAGTACAGTTACAGGGTACCGAAGTTGCAAAAATGGTTTTGCAACAAAAGCATCTGTTCCACTCCATTAGACTGAAAATGATGCTTGGGAGTGTTTTGGAGCATTTCGCAAACCTTCGGCATGTAAATAACTTGTGTTTCAGGTCTGAAAGCACAGTTACGGGGTACCGAAGTTGCAAAAATGGTTTTGCAACAAAAGCATATGTTCCACTCCATTAGACTGAAAATGATGCTTGGGAGTGTTTTGGAGCATTTCGCAAACCTTCGGCATGTAAATAACTTGTGTTTCGGGCCTGAATGCACAGTTACGGGGTACCGAAGTTGCAAAAATGGTTTTGCAACAAAAGCATATGTTCCACTCCATTAGACTGAAAATGATGCTTGGGAGTGTTTTGGAGCATTTCGCAAACCTTCGGCATGTAAATAACTTGTGTTTCAGGTCTGAAAGCACAGTTACGGGGTACCGAAGTTGCAAAAATGGTTTTGCAACAAAAGCATCTGTTCTACTCCACTAGACTCAAAATGATGTTTGCGAGTGTTTTAGAGGATTTCGCAAACAATCGGCATGTAAATAACTTGTGTTTCGGGCATAATGCACTGTTACGGGGTACCAAAGTTGCAAAAATGGTTTTGCAACAAAAGCATCTGTTCTACTCCACTAGACTCAAAATGATGTTTGCGAGTGTTTTAGAGGATTTCGCAAACAATCGGCATGTAAATAACTTGTGTTTCGGGCATAATGCACTGTTACGGGGTACCAAAGTTGCAAAAATGGTTTTGCAACAAAAGCATATGTTCTACTCCATTAGACTCAAAATGATGCTTGGGATTGTTTTGGAGCATTTCGGAAACCTTCGGCATGTAAATAACTTGTGTTTCGGGCCTGAATGCACAGTTACGGGGTACCGATGTTGCAAAAATGGTTTTGCAACAAAAGCATATGTTCCACTCCATTAGACTGAAAATGATGCTTGGGAGTGTTTTGGAGCATTTCGCAAACCTTCGGCATGTAAATAACTTGTGTTTCAGGTCTGAAAGCACAGTTACGGGGTACCGAAGTTGCAAAAATGGTTTTGCAACAAAAGCATATGTTCTACTTCATTAGACTCAAAATGATGTTTCGGAGTGTTTTGGAGGATTTCGCAAACCTTAGGCATGTAAATAACTTGTGTTTCGGGCCTAATGCACTGTTACGGGATACCGAAGTTGCAAAAATGGTTTTAAAACAAAAGCATCTGTTTTACTCCATTAGACTTAAAATGATGTTTGGGAGTCTTTTGGTGGATTTCGCAAACCTTCGGCACGTAATAACTTGTGTTTCGGGCCTAATGCAATGTTACGGGGTACCGAAGTTGGAAAAATTGTTTTGCAACAAAAGCATCTGTTCTACTCCATTAGAGTCAAAATGATGTTTCGGAGTGTTGCATTTCGCTAACCTTCGGCATGTAAATAACTTGTGTTTCGGGCCTGAATGCACTGTTCCGGGGTACCGAAGTTGCAAAAATGGTTTTGCAACAAAAGCATCCGTTCTACACCATTAGACTCAAAATGATGTTTGGGGGTGTTTTAGAGGATTTCGCAAACCTTCGACATGTAAATAACTTGTGTTTCGGGCCTGAATGCACTGTTACAGGGTACCGAAGTTGCAAAAATGGTTTTGCAACAAAAGCATCCGTTCTACTCCATTAGACTCAAAATGATGTTTGGGAGTGTTTTGGAGGAATTCGCAAACCTTCGACATGTAAATAACTTGTGTTTCGGGCCTAATGCACTGTTACGGGGTACCGAAGTTGCAAAAATGGTTTTGCAACAAAACCATCTGTTCTACTCCATTAGACCCAAAATGATGTTTGGGAGTGTTTTGGAGCATTTCGATAACCTTCGGCAGATAAATAACTTGTGTTTTGGGCCTGAATACACAGTTACGGCATACCGAAGTTGCAAAAATGGTTTTGCAACAAAAGCATCCGTTCTACTCCATTAGACTTAAAATGATGTTTGGGAGTGTTTTGGAGGATTCCGCAAACCTTCGGCATGTAAATAACTTGTCTTTCGGGCCCGAATGCACTGTTACGGGGTACCAAAGTTGCAAAAATGGTTTTGCAACAAAAGCATCTGTTCTACTCCACTAGACTCAAAATGATGTTTACGAGTGTTTTAGAGGATTTCGCAAACAATCGGCATGTAAATAACTTGTGTTTCGGGCATAATGCACTGTTACGGGGTACCAAAGTTGCAAAAATGGTTTTGCAACAAAAGCATATGTTCTACTCCATTAGACTCAAAATGATGCTTGGGAGTGTTTTGGAGCATTTCGGAAACCTTCGGCATGTAAATAACTTGTGTTTCGGGACTGAATGCATAGTTACGGGGTACCGAAGTTGCAAAAATGGTTTTGCAACAAAAGCATATGTTCCACTCCATTAGACTGAAAATGATGCTTGGGAGTGTTTTGGAGCATTTCGCAAACCTTCGGCATGTAGATAACTTGTGTTTCAGGTCTGAAAGCACAGTTACGGGGTACCGAAGTTGCAAAAATGGTTTTGCAACAAAAGCATATGTTCTACTTCATTAGGCTCAAAATGATGTTTCGGAGTATTTTGGAGGATTTCGCAAACCTTCGGCATGTAAATAACTTGTGTTTCGGGCATAATGCACTGTTACGGGATACCGAAGTTGCAAAAATGGTTTTGCAACAAAAGCATCTGTTTTACTCCATTAGACTCAAAATGATGTTTGGGAGTCTTTTGGTGGATTTCGCAAACCTTCGGCACGTAATAACTTGTGTTTCGGGCCTAATGCAATGTTACGGGGTACCGAAGTTGGAAAAATTGTTTTGCAACAAAAGCATCTGTTATACTCCATTAGAGTCAAAATGATGTTTCGGAGTGTTGCATTTCGCTAACCTTCGGCATGTAAATAACTTGTGTTTCGGGCCTGAATGCACTGTTCCGGGGTACCAAGTTGCAAAAATGGTTTTGCAACAAAAGCATCCGTTCTACACCATTAGACTCAAAATGATGTTTGGGGGTGTTTTAGAGGATTTCGCAAACCTTCGACATGTAAATAACTTGTGTTTCGGGCCTGAATGCACTGTTACAGGGTACCGAAGTTGCAAAAATGGTTTTGCAACAAAAGCATCCGTTCTACTCCATTAGACTCAAAATGATGTTTGGGAGTGTTTTGGAGGATTTCGCAAACCTTCGACATGTAAATAACTTGTGTTTCGGGCCTAATGCACTGTTACGGGGTACCGAAGTTGCAAAAATGATTTTGCAACAAAACCATCTGTTCTACTCCATTAGACCCAAAATGATGTTTGGGAGTGTTTTGGAGCATTTCGATAACCTTCGGAAGATAAATAACTTGTGTTTTGGGCCTGAATACACAGTTACGGCATACCGAAGTTGCAAAAATGGTTTTGCAACAAAAGCATCCGTTCTACTCCATTAGACTTAAAATGATGTTTGGGAGTGTTTTGGAGGATTCCGCAAACCTTCGGCATGTAAATAACTTGTCTTTCGGGCCCGAATGCACTGTTACGGGGTACCAAAGTTGCAAAAATGGTTTTGCAACAAAAGCATCTGTTCTACTCCACTAGACTCAAAATGATGTTTGCGAGTGTTTTAGAGGATTTCGCAAACAATCGGCATGTAAATAACTTGTGTTTCGGGCATAATGCACTGTTACGGGGTACCAAAGTTGCAAAAATGGTTTTGCAACAAAAGCATATGTTCTACTCCATTAGACTCAAAATGATGCTTGGGATTGTTTTGGAGCATTTCGGAAACCTTCGGCATGTAAATAACTTGTGTTTCGGGCCTGAATGCACAGTTACGGGGTACCGAAGTTGCAAAAATGGTTTTGCAACAAAAGCATATGTTCCACTCCATTAGACTGAAAATGATGCTTGGGAGTGTTTTGGAGCATTTCGCAAACCTTCGGCATGTAAATAACTTGTGTTTCAGGTCTGAAAGCACAGTTACGGGGTACCGAAGTTGCAAAAATGGTTTTGCAACAAAAGCATATGTTCTACTTCATTAGACTCAAAATGATGTTTCGGAGTGTTTTGGAGGATTTCGCAAACCTTCGGCATGTAAATAACTTGTGTTTCGGGCATAATGCACTGTTACGGGATACCGAAGTTGCAAAAATGGTTTTGCAACAAAAGCATCTGTTTTACTCCATTAGACTCAAAATGATGTTTGGGAGTCTTTTGGTGGATTTCGCAAACCTTCGGCACGTAATAACTTGTGTTTCGGGCCTAATGCAATGTTACGGGGTACCGAAGTTGGAAAAATTGTTTTGCAACAAAAGCATCTGTTCTACTCCATTAGAGTCAAAATGATGTTTCGGAGTGTTGCATTTCGCTAACCTTCGGCATGTAAATAACTTGTGTTTCGGGCCTGAATGCACTGTTCCGGGGTACCGAAGTTGCAAAAATGGTTTTGCAACAAAAGCATCCGTTCTACACCATTAGACTCAAAATGATGTTTGGGGGTGTTTTAGAGGATTTCGCAAACCTTCGACATGTAAATAACTTGTGTTTCGGGCCTGAATGCACTGTTACAGGGTACCGAAGTTGCAAAAATGGTTTTGCAACAAAAGCATCCGTTCTACTCCATTAGACTCAAAATGATGTTTGGGAGTGTTTTGGAGGATTTCGCAAACCTTCGACATGTAAATAACTTGTGTTTCGGGCCTAATGCACTGTTACGGGGTACCGAAGTTGCAAAAATGATTTTGCAACAAAACCATCTGTTCTACTCCATTAGACCCAAAATGATGTTTGGGAGTGTTTTGGAGCATTTCGATAACCTTCGGCAGATAAATAACTTGTGTTTTGGGCCTGAATACACAGTTACGGCATACCGAAGTTGCAAAAATGGTTTTGCAACAAAAGCATCCGTTCTACTCCATTAGACTTAAAATGATGTTTGGGAGTGTTTTGGAGGATTCCGCAAACCTTCGGCATGTAAATAACTTGTCTTTCGGGCCCGAATGCACTGTTACGGGGTACCAAAGTTGCAAAAATGGTTTTGCAACAAAAGCATCTGTTCTACTCCACTAGACTCAAAATGATGTTTGCGAGTGTTTTAGAGGATTTCGCAAACAATCGGCATGTAAATAACTTGTGTTTCGGGCATAATGCACTGTTACGGGGTACCAAAGTTGCAAAAATGGTTTTGCAACAAAAGCATATGTTCTACTCCATTAGACTCAAAATGATGCTTGGGATTGTTTTGGAGCATTTCGGAAACCTTCGGCATGTAAATAACTTGTGTTTCGGGCCTGAATGCACGGTTACGGGGTACCGAAGTTGCAAAAATGGTTTTGCAACAAAAGCATATGTTCCACTCCATTAGACTGAAAATGATGCTTGGGAGTGTTTTGGAGCATTTCGCAAACCTTCGGCATGTAAATAACTTGTGTTTCAGGTCTGAAAGCACAGTTACGGGGTACCGAAGTTGCAAAAATGGTTTTGCAACAAAAGCATATGTTCTACTTCATTAGACTCAAAATGATGTTTCGGAGTGTTTTGGAGGATTTCGCAAACCTTCGGCATGTAAATAACTTGTGTTTCCGGCATAATGCACTGTTACGGGATACCGAAGTTGCAAAAATGGCTTTGCAACAAAAGCATCTGTTTTACTCCATTAGACTCAAAATGATGTTTGGGAGTCTTTTGGTGGATTTCGCAAACCTTCGGCACGTAATAACTTGTGTTTCGGGCCTAATGCAATGTTACGGGGTACCGAAGTTGGAAAAATTGTTTTGCAACAAAAGCATCTGTTCTACTCCATTAGAGTCAAAATGATGTTTCGGAGTGTTGCATTTCGCTAACCTTCGGCATGTAAATAACTTGTGTTTCGGGCCTGAATGCACTGTTCCGGGGTACCGAAGTTGCAAAAATGGTTTTGCAACAAAAGCATCCGTTCTACACCATTAGACTCAAAATGATGTTTGGGGGTGTTTTAGAGGATTTCGCAAACCTTCGACATGTAAATAACTTGTGTTTCGGGCCTGAATGCACTGTTACAGGGTACCGAAGTTGCAAAAATGGTTTTGCAACAAAAGCATCCGTTCTACTCCATTAGACTCAAAATGATGTTTGGGAGTGTTTTGGAGGATTTCGCAAACCTTCGACATGTAAATAACTTGTGTTTCGGGCCTAATGCACTGTTACGGGGTACCGAAGTTGCAAAAATGGTTTTGCAACAAAACCATCTGTTCTACTCCATTAGACCCAAAATGATGTTTGGGAGTGTTTTGGAGCATTTCGATAACCTTCGGCAGATAAATAACTTGTGTTTTGGGCCTGAATACACAGTTACGGCATACCGAAGTTGCAAAAATGGTTTTGCAACAAAAGCATCCGTTCTACTCCACTAGACTTAAAATGATGTTTGGGAGTGTTTTGGAGGATTCCGCAAACCTTCGGCATGTAAATAACTTGTCTTTCGGGCCCGAATGCACTGTTACGGGGTACCAAAGTTGCAAAAATGGTTTTGCAACAAAAGCATCTGTTCTACTCCACTAGACTCAAAATGATGTTTGCGAGTGTTTTAGAGGATTTCGCAAACAATCGACATGTAAATAACTTGTGTTTCGGGCATAATGCACTGTTACGGGGTACCAAAGTTGCAAAAATGGTTTTGCAACAAAAGCATATGTTCTACTCCATTAGACTCAAAATGATGCTTGGGAGTGTTTTGGAGCATTTCGGAAACCTTCGGCATGTAAATAACTTGTGTTTCGGGCTTGAATGCACAGTTACGGGGTACCGAAGTTGCAAAAATGGTTTTGCAACAAAAGCATATGTTCCACTCCATTAGACTGAAAATGATGCTTGGGAGTGTTTTGGAGCATTTCGCAAACCTTCGGCATGTAAATAACTTGTGTTTCAGGTCTGAAAGCACAGTTACGGGGTACCGAAGTTGCAAAAATGGTTTTGCAACAAAAGCATCTGTTCTACTCCATTAGAGTCAAAATGATGTTTCGGAGTGTTGCATTTCGCTAACCTTCGGCATGTAAATAACTTGTGTTTCGGGCCTGAATGCACTGTTCCGGGGTACCGAAGTTGCAAAAATGGTTTTGCAACAAAAGCATCCGTTCTACACCATTAGACTCAAAATGATGTTTGGGGGTGTTTTAGAGGATTTCGCAAACCTTCGACATGTAAATAACTTGTGTTTCGGGCCTGAATGCACTGTTACAGGGTACCGAAGTTGCAAAAATGGTTTTGCAACAAAAGCATCCGTTCTACTCCATTAGACTCAAAATGATGTTTGGGAGTGTTTTGGAGGATTTCGCAAACCTTCGACATGTAAATAACTTGTGTTTCGGGCCTAATGCACCGTAACGGGGTACCGAAGTTGCAAAAATGGTTTTGCAACAAAACCATCTGTTCTACTCCATTAGACCCAAAATGATGTTTGGGAGTGTTTTGGAGCATTTCGATAACCTTCGACAGATAAATAACTTGTGTTTTGGGCCTGAATACACAGTTACGGCATACCGAAGTTGCAAAAATGGTTTTGCAACAAAAGCATCCGTTCTACTCCACTAGACTTAAAATGATGTTTGGGAGTGTTTTGGAGGATTCCGCAAACCTTCGGCATGTAAATAACTTGTCTTTCGGGCCCGAATGCACTGTTACGGGGTACCAAAGTTGCAAAAATGGTTTTGCAACAAAAGCATCTGTTCTACTCCACTAGACTCAAAATGATGTTTGCGAGTGTTTTAGAGGATTTCGCAAACAATCGACATGTAAATAACTTGTGTTTCGGGCATAATGCACTGTTACGGGGTACCAAAGTTGCAAAAATGGTTTTGCAACAAAAGCATATGTTCTACTCCATTAGACTCAAAATGATGCTTGGGAGTGTTTTGGAGCATTTCGGAAACCTTCGGCATGTAAATAACTTGTGTTTCGGGCTTGAATGCACAGTTACGGGGTACCGAAGTTGCAAAAATGGTTTTGCAACAAAAGCATATGTTCCACTCCATTAGACTGAAAATGATGCTTGGGAGTGTTTTGGAGCATTTCGCAAACCTTCGGCATGTAAATAACTTGTGTTTCAGGTCTGAAAGCACAGTTACGGGGTACCGAAGTTGCAAAAATGGTTTTGCAACAAAAGCATCCGTTCTACTCCATTAGACTCAAAATGATGTTTGGGAGTGTTTTGGAGGATTTCGCAAACCTTCGACATGTAAATAACTTGTGTTTCGGGCCTAATGCACTGTTACGGGGTACCGAAGTTGCAAAAATGGTTTTGCAACAAAACCATCTGTTCTACTCCATTAGAACCAAAATGATGTTTGGGAGTGTTTTGGAGCATTTCGATAACCTTCGGCAGATAAATAACTTGTGTTTTGGGCCTGAATACACAGTTACGGCATACCGAACTTGCAAAAATGGTTTTGCAACAAAAGCATCCGTTCTACTCCATTAGACTTAAAATGATGTTTGGGAGTGTTTTGGAGGATTCCGCAAACCTTCGGCATGTAAATAACTTGTCTTTCGGGCCCGAATGCACTGTTACGGGGTACCAAAGTTGCAAAAATGGTTTTGCAACAAAAGCATCTGTTCTACTCCACTAGACTCAAAATGATGTTTGCGAGTGTTTTAGAGGATTTCGCAAACAATCGGCATGTAAATAACTTGTGTTTCGGGCATAATGCACTGTTACGGGGTACCAAAGTTGCAAAAATGGTTTTGCAACAAAAGCATATGTTCTACTCCATTAGACTCAAAATGATGCTTGGGAGTGTTTTGGAGCATTTCGGAAACCTTCGGCATGTAAATAACTTGTGTTTCGGGCTTGAATGCACAGTTACGGGGTACCGAAGTTGCAAAAATGGTTTTGCAACAAAAGCATATGTTCCACTCCATTAGACTGAAAATGATGCTTGGGAGTGTTTTGGAGCATTTCGCAAACCTTCGGCATGTAAATAACTTGTGTTTCAGGTCTGAAAGAACAGTTACGGGGTACCGAAGTTGGAAAAATTGTTTTGCAACAAAAGCATCTGTTCTACTCCATTAGAGTCAAAATGATGTTTCGGAGTGTTGCATTTCGCTAACCTTCGGCATGTAAATAACTTGTGTTTCGGGCCTGAATGCACTGTTCTGCGGTACCGAAGTTGCAAAAATGGATTTGCAACAAAAGCATCCGTTCTACACCATTAGACTCAAAATGATGTTTGGGAGTGTTTTAGAGGATTTCGCAAATCTTCGACATGTAAATAACTTGTGTTTCGGGCCTGAATGCACTGTTACATGGTACCGAAGTTGCAAAAATGGTTTTGCAACAAAAGCATCCGTTCTACTCCATTAGACTCAAAATGATGTTTGGGAGTGTTTTGGAGGATTTCGCAAACCTTCGACATATAAATAACTTGTGTTTCGGGCCTAATGCACTGTTACGGGGTACCGAAGTTGCAAAAATGGTTTTGCAACAAAACCATCTGTTCTACTCCACTAGACCCAAAATGATGTATGGGAGTGTTTTGGAGCATTTCGATAACCTTCGGCAGATAAATAACTTGTGTTTTGGGCCTGAATACACAGTTACGGCATACCGAAGTTGCAAAAATGGTTTTGCAACAAAAGCATCCGTTCTACTCCATTAGACTTAAAATGATATTTGGGAGTGTTTTGGAGGATTCCGCAAACCTTCGGCATGTAAATAACTTGTCTTTCGGGCCCGAATGCACTGTTACGGGGTACCAAAGTTGCAAAAATTTTTTTGCAACAAAAGCATCTGTTCTACTCCACTAGACTCAAAATGATGTTTGCGAGTGTTTTAGAGGATTTCGCAAACAATCGGCATGTAAATAACTTGTGTTTCGGGCATAATGCACTGTTACGGGGTACCAAAGTTGCAAAAATGGTTTTGCAACAAAAGCATATGTTCTACTCCATTAGACTCAAAATGATGCTTGGGAGTGTTTTGGAGCATTTTGGAAACCTTCGGCATGTAAATAACTTGTGTTTCGGGCCTGAATGCACAGTTACGGGGTATCGAAGTTGCAAAAATGGTTTTGCAACAAAAGCATATGTTCCACTCCATTAGACTGAAAATGATGCTTGGGAGTGTTTTGGAGCATTTCGCAAACCTTCGGCATGTAAATAACTTGTATTTCAGGTCTGAAAGCACAGTTACGGGGTACCGAAGTTGCAAAAATGGTTTTGCAACAAAAGCATATGTTCTACTTCATTAGACTCAAAATGATGTTTCGGAGTGTTTTGGAGGATTTCGCAAACCTTCGGCATGTAAATAACTTGTGTTTCGGGCCTAATGCACTGTTACGGGATACCGAAGTTGCAAAAATGGTTTTGCAACAAAAGCATCTGTTTTACTCCATTAGACTCAAAATGATGTTTGGTTGTCTTTTGGTGGATTTCGCAAACCTTCGGCACGTAATAACTTGTGTTTCGGGCCTAATGCAATGTTACGGGGTACCGAAGTTGGAAAAATGGTTTTGCAAGAAAAGCATCTGTTCTACTCCGTTAGAGTCAAAATGATGTTTCGGAGTGTTGCATTTCGCTAACCTTCGGCATGTAAATAACTTGTGTTTCGGGCCTGAATGCACTGTTCCGCGGTACCGAAGTTGCAAAAATGGTTTTGCAACAAAAGCATCCGTTCTACACCATTAGACTCAAAATGATGTTTGGGAGTGTTTTAGAGGATTTCGCAAACCTTCGACATGTAAATAACTTGTGTTTCGGGCCTGAATGCACTGTTACAGGGTACCGAAGTTGCAAAAATGGTTTTGCAACAAAAGCATCCGTTCTACTCCATTAGACTCAAAATGATGTTTGGGAGTGTTTTGGAGGATTTCGCAAACCTTCGACATGTAAATAACTTGTGTTTCGGGCCTAATGCACTGTTACGGGGTACCGAAGTTGCAAAAATGGTTTTGCAACAAAACCGTCTGTTCTACTCCATTAGACCCAAAATGATGTATGGGAGTGTTTTGGAGCATTTCGATAACCTTCGGCAGAAAAATAACTTGTGTTTTGGGCCTGATTACACAGTTACGGCATACCGAAGTTGCAAAAATGGTTTTGCAACAAAAGCATCCGTTCTACTCCATTAGACTTAAAATGATGTTTGGGAGTGTTTTGGAGGATTCCGCAAACCTTCGGCATGTAAATAACTTGTCTTTCGGGCCCGAATGCACTGTTACGGGGTACCAAAGTTGCAAAAAATTTTTTGCAACAAAAGCATCTGTTCTACTCCACTAGACTCAAAATGATGTTTGCGAGTGTTTTAGAGGATTTCGCAAACAATCGGCATGTAAATAACTTGTGTTTCGGGCATAATGCACTGTTACGGGGTACCAAAGTTGCAAAAATGGTTTTGCAACAAAAGCATATGTTCTACTCCATTAGACTCAAAATGATGCTTGGGAGTGTTTTGGAGCATTTCGGAAACCTTCGGCATGTAAATAACTTGTGTTTCGGGCCTGAATGCACAGTTACGGGGTATCGAAGTTGCAAAAATGGTTTTGCAACAAAAGCATATGTTCCACTCCATTAGACTGAAAATGATGCTTGGGAGTGTTTTGGAGCATTTCGCAAACCTTCGGCATGTAAATAACTTGTATTTCAGGTCTGAAAGCACAGTTACGGGGTACCGAAGTTGCAAAAATGGTTTTGCAACAAAAGCATATGTTCTACTTCATTAGACTCAAAATGATGTTTCGGAGTGTTTTGGAGGATTTCGCAAACCTTCGGCATGTAAATAACTTGTATTTCTGGTCTGAAAGCACAGTTACGGGGTACCGAAGTTGCAAAAATGGTTTTGCAACAAAAGCATCTGTTTTACTGCATTAGACTCAAAATGATGTTTGGGAGTCTTTTGGTGGATTTCGCAAACCTTCGGCACGTAATAACTTGTGTTTCGGGCCTAATGCAATGTTACGGGGTACCGAAGTTGGAAAAATGGTTTGCAACAAAAGCATCTGTTCTACTCCATTAGAGTCAAAATGATGTTTCGGAGTGTTGCATTTCGCTAGCCTTCGGCATGTAAATAACTTGTGTTTCGGGCCTGAATGCACTGTTCCGGGGTACCGAAGTTGCAAAAATGGTTTTGCAACAAAAGCATCCGTTCTACTCCATTATACTCAAAATGATGTTTGGGAGTGTTTTAGAGGATTTTGCAAACCTTCGACATGTAAATAACTTGTGTTTCGGGCCTGAATGCACTATTACAGGGTACCGAAGTTGCAAAAATGGTTTTGCAACAAAAGCATCCATTCTACTCCATTAGACTCAAAATGATGTTTGGGAGTGTTTTGGAGGATTTCGCAAACCTTTGACATGTAAATAACTTGTGTTTCGGGCCTAATGCACTGTTACGGGGTACCGAAGTTGCAAAAATGGTTTTGCAACAAAACCATCTGTTCTACTCCATTAGACCCAAAATGATGTTTGGGAGTGTTTTGGAGCATTTCGCTAACATTCGGCATATAAATAACTTGTGTTTTGGTCCTGAATACACAGTTACGGCATACCGAAGTTGCAAAAATGGTTTTGCAACAAAAGCATCCGTTCTACTCCATTAGACTTAAAATCATGTTTGGGAGTGTTTTGGAGGATTCCGCAAACCTTCGGCAAGTAAATAACTTGTCTTTCGGCTTGAATGCACTGTTACGGGGTACCAAAGTTGCAAAAATGGTTTTGCAACAAAAGCATCTGTTCTACTCCACTAGACTCAAAATGATGTTTGCGAGTGTTTTAGAGGATTTCGCAAACAATCGACATGTAAATAACTTGTGTTTCGGGCATATGCACTGTTACGGGGTACCCAAGTTGCAAAAATGGTTTTGCAACAAAAGCATATGTTCTACTCCATTAAACTCAAAATGATGCTTGTGAGTGTTTTGGAGCATTTCAGAAACCTTCGGCATGTAAATAACTTGTGTTTCGGGCCTGAATGCACAGTTACGGGGTACCGAAGTTGCAAAAATGGTTTTGCAACAAAAGCATATGTTCCACTCCATTAGACTGAAAATGATGCTTGGGAGTGTTTTGGAGCATTTCGCAAACCTTCGGCATGTAAATAACTTGTGTTTCAGGTCTGAAAGCACAGTTACGGGGTACCGAAGTTGCAAAAATGGTTTTGCGACAAAAGCATATGTTCTACTTCATTAGACTCAAAATGATGTTTCGGAGTGTTTTGGAGGATTTCGCAAACCTTCGGCATGTAAATAACTTGTGTTTCGGGCCTAATGCACTGTTACGGGATACCGAAGTTGCAAAAATGGTTTTGCAACAAAAGCATCTGTTTTACTCCATTAGACTCAAAATGATGTTTGGGAGTCTTTTGGTGGATTCCGCAAACCTTCGGCACGTAATAACTTGTGTTTCGGGCCTAATGCAATGTTACGGGGTACCGAAGATGGAAAAATGGTTTTGCAACAAAATCATCTGTTCTACTCCATTAGAGTCAAAATGATGTTTCGGAGTGTTGCATTTCGCTAGCCTTCGGCATGTAAATAACTTGTGTTTCGGGCCTGAATGCACTGTTCCGGGGTACCGAAGTTGCAAAAATGGTTTTGCAACAAAAGCATCCGTTCTACTCCATTAGACTCAAAATGATGTTTGGGAGTGTTTTGGAGGATTTCGCAAACCTTCGACATGTAAATAACTTGTGTTTCGGGCCTGAATGCACTGTTACGGGGTACCGAAGTTGCAAAAATGGTTTTGCAACAAAAGCATCTGTTCTACTCCATTAGACTCAAAAGGATGTTTGGGAGTGTTTTGGAGGATTTCACAAACATTCGACATGTAAATAACTTGTGTTTCGGGCCTAATGCACTGTTATGGGGTACCGAAGTTGCAAAAATGGTTTTGCAACAAAAGCATATGTTCTACTCCATTAGACTGAAAATGATGCTTGGGAGTGTTTTGGAGCATTTCGCAAACTTTCGGCATGTAAATAACTTGTGTTTCAGGGCTGAATGCACAGTTACGGCATACCGAAGTTGCAAAAATGGTTTTGCAACAAAAGCATCTGTTCTACTCCATTAGACTAAAAATGATGTTTGGGAGTGTTTTGGAGGATTCCGCAAACCTTCGGCATGTAAATAACTTGTCTTTCGGGCCCGAATGCACTGTTACGGGGTACCAAAGTTGCAAAAATTTTTTTGCAACAAAAGCATCTGTTCTACTCCACTAGACTCAAAATGATGTTTGCGAGTGTTTTAGAGGATTTCGCAAACAATCGGCATGTAAATAACTTGTGTTTCGGGCATAATGCACTGTTACGGGGTACCAAAGTTGCAAAAATGGTTTTGCAACAAAAGCATCTGTTCTACTCCACTAGACTCAAAATGATGTTTGCGAGTGTTTTAGAGGATTTCGCAAACAATCGACATGTAAATAACTTGTGTTTCGGGCATATGCACTGTTACGGGGTACCCAAGTTGCAAAAATGGTTTTGCAACAAAAGCATATGTTCTACTCCATTAAACTCAAAATGATGCTTGTGAGTGTTTTGGAGCATTTCGGAAACCTTCGGCATGTAAATAACTTGTGTTTTGGGCCTGAATGCACAGTTACGGGGTACCGAAGTTGCAAAAATGGTTTTGCAACAAAAGCATATGTTCCACTCCATTAGACTGAAAATGATGCTTGGGAGTGTTTTGGAGCATTTCGCAAACCTTCGGCATGTAAATAACTTGTGTTTCAGGTCTGAAAGCACAGTTACGGGGTACCGAAGTTGCAAAAATGGTTTTGCGACAAAAGCATATGTTCTACTTCATTAGACTCAAAATTATGTTTCGGAGTGTTTTGGAGGATTTCGCAAACCTTCGGCATGTAAATAACTTGTGTTTCGGGCCTAATGCACTGTTACGGATACCGAAGTTGCAAAAATGGTTTTGCAACAAAAGCATCTGTTTTACTCCATTAGACTCAAAATGA
This sequence comes from Cenchrus fungigraminus, assembly GCA_036936925.1. Lineage (NCBI taxonomy): Eukaryota > Viridiplantae > Streptophyta > Magnoliopsida > Poales > Poaceae > Cenchrus > Cenchrus fungigraminus. The sequence continues at coordinate 56,221,039 of CM072777.1, forward strand.
TGTTTGGGAGTCTTTTGGTGGATTTCGCAAACCTTCGGCACGTAATAACTTGTGTTTCGGGCCTAATGCAATGTTACGAGGTACCGAAGATGGAAAAATGGTTTTGCAACAAAAGCATCTGTTCTACTCCATTAGAGTCAAAATGATGCTTGGGAGTGTTTTGGAGCATTTCGCAAACTTTCGGCATGTAAATAACTTGTGTTTCAGGGCTGAATGCACAGTTACGGCGTACCGAAGTTGCAAAAATGGTTTTGCAACAAAAGCATCTGTTCAACTCCATTAGACTCAAAATGATGTTTGGGAGTGTTTTGGAGGATTCCGCAAACCTTCGGCATGTAAATAACTTGTCTTTCGGGCCCGAATGCACTGTTACGGGGTACCAAAGTTGCAAAAATTTTTTTGCAACAAAAGCATCTGTTCTACTCCTCTAGACTCAAAATGATGTTTGCGAGTGTTTTAGAGGATTTCGCAAACAATCGGCATGTAAATAACTTGTGTTTCGGGCATAATGCACTGTTACGGGGTACCAAAGTTGCAAAAATGGTTTTGCAACAAAAGCATATGTTCTACTCCATTAGACTCAAAATGATGCTTGGGAGTGTTTTGGAGCATTTCGGAAACCTTCAGCATGTAAATAACTTGTGTTTCGGGCCTGAATTCACAGTTACGGGGTATCGAAGTTGCAAAAATGGTTTTGCAACAAAAGCATATGTTCCACTCCATTAGACTGAAAATGATGCTTGGGAGTGTTTTGGAGCATTTCGCAAACCTTCGACATGTAAATAACTTGTATTTCAGGTCTGAAAGCACAGTTACGGGGTACCGAAGTTGCAAAAATGGTTTTGCAACAAAAGCATATGTTCTACTTCATTAGACTCAAAATGATGTTTCGGAGTGTTTTGGAGGATTTCGCAAAGCTTCGGCATGTAAATAACTTGTGTTTCGGGCCTAATGCACTGTTACGGGATACCGAAGTTGCAAAAATGGTTTTGCAACAAAAGCATCTGTTTTACTGCATTAGACTCAAAATGATGTTTGGGAGTCTTTTGGTGGATTTCGCAAACCTTCGGCACGTAATAACTTGTGTTTCGGGCCTAATGCAATGTTACGGGGTACCGAAGTTGGAAAAATGGTTTTGCAACAAAAGCATCTGTTCTACTCCATTAGAGTCAAAATGATGTTTCGGAGTGTTGCATTTCGCTAACCTTCGGCATGTAAATAACTTGTGTTTCGGGCCTGAATGCACTGTTCCGGGGTACCGAAGTTGCAAAAATGGTTTTGCAACAAAAGCATCCGTTCTACTCCATTATACTCAAAATGATGTTTGGGAGTGTTTTAGAGGATTTCGCAAACCTTCGACATGTAAATAACTTGTGTTTCGGGCCTGAATGCACTGTTACAGGGTACCGAAGTTGCAAAAATGGTTTTGCAACAAAAGCATCCATTCTACTCCATTAGACTCAAAATGATGTTTGGGAGTGTTTTGGAGGATTTCGCAAACCTTCGACATGTAAATAACTTGTGTTTCGGGCCTAATGCACTGTTACGGGGTACCGAAGTTGCAAAAATGGTTTTGCAACAAAACCATCTGTTCTACTCCATTAGACCCAAAATGATGTTTGGGAGTGTTTTGGAGCATTTCGCTAACATTCGGCATATAAATAACTTGTGTTTTGGTCCTGAATACACAGTTACGGCATACCGAAGTTGCAAAAATGGTTTTGCAACAAAAGCATCCGTTCTACTCCATTAGACTTAAAATCATGTTTGGGAGTGTTTTGGAGGATTCCGCAAACCTTCGGCATGTAAATAACTTGTCTTTCGGGCCTGAATGCACTGTTACGGGGTACCAAAGTTGCAAAAATGGTTTTGCAACAAAAGCATCTGTTCTACTCCACTAGACTCAAAATGATGTTTGCGAGTGTTTTAGAGGATTTCGCAAACAATTGACATGTAAATAACTTGTGTTTCGGGCATATGCACTGTTACGGGGTACCCAAGTTGCAAAAATGGTTTTGCAACAAAAGCATATGTTCTACTCCATTAAACTCAAAATGATGCTTGTGAGTGTTTTGGAGCATTTCGGAAACCTTCGGCATGTAAATAACTTGTGTTTCGGGCCTGAATGCACAGTTACGGGGTACCGAAGTTGCAAAAATGGTTTTGCAACAAAAGCATATGTTCCACTCCATTAGACTGAAAATGATGCTTGGGAGTGTTTTGGAGCATTTCGCAAACCTTCGGCATGTAAATAACTTGTGTTTCAGGTCTGAAAGCACAGTTACGGGGTACCGAAGTTGCAAAAATGGTTTTGCAACAAAAGCATATGTTCTACTTCATTAGACTCAAAATGATGTTTCGGAGTGTTTTGGAGGATTTCGCAAACCTTCGGCATGTAAATAACTTGTGTTTCGGGCCTAATGCACTGTTACGGGATACCGAAGTTGCAAAAAAGGTTTTGCAACAAAAGCATCTGTTTTACTCCATTAGACTCAAAATGATGTTTGGGAGTCTTTTGGTGGATTTCGCAAACCTTCGGCACGTAATAACTTGTGTTTCGGGCCTAATGCAATGTTACGGGGTACCGAAGATGGAAAAATGGTTTTGCAACAAAAGCATCTGTTCTACTCCATTAGAGTCAAAATGATGTTTCGGAGTGTTGCATTTCGCTAACCTTCGGCATGTAAATAACTTGTGTTTCGGGCCTGAATTCACAGTTACGGGGTATCGAAGTTGCAAAAATGGTTTTGCAACAAAAGCATATGTTCCACTCCATTAGACTGAAAATGATGCTTGGGAGTGTTTTGGAGCATTTCGCAAACCTTCGACATGTAAATAACTTGTATTTCAGGTCTGAAAGCACAGTTACGGGGTACCGAAGTTGCAAAAATGGTTTTGCAACAAAAGCATATGTTCTACTTCATTAGACTCAAAATGATGTTTCGGAGTGTTTTGGAGGATTTCGCAAACCTTCGGCATGTAAATAACTTGTGTTTCGGGCCTAATGCACTGTTACGGGATACCGAAGTTGCAAAAATGGTTTTGCAACAAAAGCATCTGTTTTACTGCATTAGACTCAAAATGATGTTTGGGAGTCTTTTGGTGGATTTCGCAAACCTTCGGCACGTAATAACTTGTGTTTCGGGCCTAATGCAATGTTACGGGGTACCGAAGTTGGAAAAATGGTTTTGCAACAAAAGCATCTGTTCTACTCCATTAGAGTCAAAATGATGTTTCGGAGTGTTGCATTTCGCTAACCTTCGGCATGTAAATAACTTGTGTTTCGGGCCTGAATGCACTGTTCCGGGGTACCGAAGTTGCAAAAATGGTTTTGCAACAAAAGCATCCGTTCTACTCCATTATACTCAAAATGATGTTTGGGAGTGTTTTAGAGGATTTCGCAAACCTTCGACATGTAAATAACTTGTGTTTCGGGCCTGAATGCACTGTTACAGGGTACCGAAGTTGCAAAAATGGTTTTGCAACAAAAGCATCCATTCTACTCCATTAGACTCAAAATGATGTTTGGGAGTGTTTTGGAGGATTTCGCAAACCTTCGACATGTAAATAACTTGTGTTTCGGGCCTAATGCACTGTTACGGGGTACCGAAGTTGCAAAAATGGTTTTGCAACAAAACCATCTGTTCTACTCCATTAGACCCAAAATGATGTTTGGGAGTGTTTTGGAGCATTTCGCTAACATTCGGCATATAAATAACTTGTGTTTTGGTCCTGAATACACAGTTACGGCATACCGAAGTTGCAAAAATGGTTTTACAACAAAAGCATCCGTTCTACTCCATTAGACTTAAAATCATGTTTGGGAGTGTTTTGGAGGATTCCGCAAACCTTCGGCATGTAAATAACTTGTCTTTCGGGCCTGAATGCACTGTTACGGGGTACCAAAGTTGCAAAAATGGTTTTGCAACAAAAGCATCTGTTCTACTCCACTAGACTCAAAATGATGTTTGCGAGTGTTTTAGAGGATTTCGCAAACAATCGACATGTAAATAACTTGTGTTTCGGGCATATGCACTGTTACGGGGTACCCAAGTTGCAAAAATGGTTTTGCAACAAAAGCATATGTTGTCACACCCGGATTTAAGGGCAAATCCGAATGCATAGAATACATGCGCGCCAGGATCAAGTTACACACATGCATCAACTCAGTGAATACCAAAAACAGTGTCAAAAACGTAAAGGAAGTATTATAACTTTATTACATGACCGAATGTCTCATAAATCGTAACAAAAGCGAGTACTAGCAGCGGAAAAGGACGTCTCCACAGGCAGTCGACTGGTGGCACGCCCGCCTAGAAACCGTCGAACTCTCCAGGAAAGTCTTCAAAACGTCCGTCTGAGCAGCAACCGGGTTGTGTAGATGCAATATAAAAGAACAACAAGCATGAGCACATGTCGTACTCAACAAGGGAAAACTCTATAACAACATGCAAAGGCTTTATGGTGGAAGCTTGTGGTTGCATAGCAGGTCAGCATTTTAGTTGGTCAAGTTTTATTAAGCAAGCTGAGTTACTAGCAAATGTAAGTTTATACCAACCCAGAGATTAACATAAGCATCATCATCATGAACGAAAGTAAATGCAACAAGTTTAATCCATCTTTCATAGTTTACTCATGTGAGGGTCCAGGCCGCCCTTGACCGTGGGCACGGCTAACTAGTTAGTTTTACACTCTGCAGAGGTTGTACATCTTTACCCACAAGTCGCGTAAAAGTTCTAGGAACTTTAAACCCAACCATGCGATGCCGGCCAAGCATCATACCACACTACCGAGGTGTGATTGCATAGGGACGCTACGAGGCCTTTACAAAGATCTCCTGGTGCAGGCTGCTCGCTAGGTTACTTGACAGCGCAATGCATAAACCTCTCTCAGCTGCGAAGCTACCATAGAGCAGATCAGTCTGAGGGCCGGGCTATACACCAACTACCGGCAACCCCCAACCCCTTTCAGGTAAAGCATACCTAACACCAGGTTTTCTAATTACTTGGCCAAGACAGAGCCATATGTCTTGTGGTAGTACTGTTTTCCTGGGTGGTCGCTCCATGTTCCGATTAACACAGGTGATCTTGTTTAATGAAGGTATAACATAAGTAAAGCAAGATTAACATTGTTGTTCATTTAAACCACCATGATCCCAAGTTGAGCAACTAAGCAAGGTCTACCCAACATAAACATAAACCCAGGTTGATCAAGGCATATGAATAAACAAAACTAGTCAAACCTTAACATAGTAGGACCCTTCAATTTAATGCAAAGCAATAAGTAAATAAACGGTGTAATTAAAATGCATGTTGTAATAGGATAGACGGGAATGCAGCAAGGACTTGCCTTCTACCAACGCTTGCTGCTGCTCAAGGTCTTGAAAATCTTCAACTTCAGCGTATTCCACGTACGAACCGTCTTCTACGCAACACATCGTACACATACAAGCAAACAATGGAATAAATTAAGAAACAATCACCAAACAGTACTAACATAACAAAACAGGGGCATAAAACTGTTCTACACTTCGAGACGATCGCGTGGATATAAAGAACGCTAAAAACGGAGCTAAAACGTGTAAACTACGGCTAAAACAAGGTACAGGGGCTTTTCTGCAGGAAAACTTAACTTCCAGGGGCTAGACTGTAAAAAACTGAGGGTTAAAACCTAATTACATATAAAAATCTAAGGGCTGAGGTGCAAAAAGGTAAAGGCTGGACCTCGGGTGGAAAAACCAGGAAGTCTAGGGTTTAAAACATAAAGAAAAGGACCTATTCGTGAGGATCTTTAAACTGCGGAAGGGCATATATGTGAATCTAAGAAACTGAAGGACTTTTATGCAAAAGAGGCAGGGCACAGCTGGGTTGACCGGTATTGACCCCGGTCAGGGTGGATCTGATCCGTGGGATCTAGATCCAACGGCTGGCACGAACGGCTTAGGTCAGATCAAACAGGGGCTGTTGGATCTCGATCCGACGGCGGCAGACGCACGCAAGCGCGCGGACGGCGGCGGTCTGCAACGGCGAGCGGCGGCGCACGGCGGCAATCTCGCCGGCGAGGATCGATCTCGATCTGCGGTACACGATTCGGCACACGGGTTGCACCAGGAGGTAGCGCGAGCGACGACGAAGTTATCTAGGGCGGCGCAGACGACCCAGACGCGGCGGAGACGGCGTGCAGCACGGCGGGGCGGACAGCCGCGGCGGCGGGAACTCCGGCGAGCGCGTTAGGGCGATGCGGGGCGTAGGGACGTCAACAGGTTGCACCAGGGTGCTCCTCACCTTCACGCGCAGCTCCTGAGGGTCTTCTTGCCGGCGGAAAGGCGGCGACGGCGGAGATCACTGGCGGCGGTCGAGCTCTAGGGCTCGCGGGGCGGCGCCGGTCTTGGGGCTAGGGTTTAGGGGGGGGAAGCCACGGGTGGAGGCGGCGGCGCCTTATAAAGGCCGAGGGGTCGCGCATCGGCGTGCGGGCCCAGGGAAAAGGCGGCGCGGCGCGCGGCTCGGACTCGGACGCGAGTCCGACGCGGAGGCGGCCGGAGGTTGGGGATGACGACGCGGGGCCCGCGTGTCGGTGGCAGTGAGAGGCGGGGTGCGGACGAAGGCCGTTGTGGGCTGAAAAGCAAACTGGGCCGCAAAGGTTTGGGTGCCAAGCGATCATGGTCGATGAGTCCAGGGGGCAGCGCCAGACTTCGGTAACGGGCCGAAAACCAGAAAAAGGAAAGGAAGAAAGGAGGAAGAGAAGGGGTTTTGTTTTTTTTTTTAAGAAACTCAAACAATTGAATTCAAATATAAATTTGAATTCAAGCAACCAAAATAATGCACCAGCATGTATGCAACAAACATCAAGCCACTTATTTATTTATTTTCGGAAAACAAATAATGTTTTTTTGTTTTTTTTCCTACACTATATTCCCTGTAAAGAGTTAAATGTTGGGGAAAATTTTAAAAATTATAGAAAAATCGTTGTTTAAATTTTCTTCCTATTCACATCCTGAAATTTGGGAATTTTAGGGTGTGACAAATCTACCCCCCTTAAAAGGAATCTCGTCCTCGAGATTCGGAAGAACTAAGAAAGATTTTGAGAATGATAGGATAGAACTGATATGGGGTAGTGTTGATAAAGACATACCAAACACAGTCCTTGCATTGACGTGGTTCAATCTACCACGTGCGGAGTTCTGTTGTCCCTTGGAGCTTTGCGGGGTCTTGTTTCCATCCCTCATCTGCTGACTCTGCACTGGGGTATTCTGCACGCTCCTCTGGGGACAATTGTTGGCATAGTGACCAGTCTCCCCACACTTAAAGCAAGTATGACCAACAGGAGTACTGGGCGCACTAGGTCTCACTGGGGTTCCCGCTGGGGTGTTCTGACTAGACTGCTGGTCATTGGGGCGTGGAGTCTGTGGAGGGGACTGCTGCAACTCTTGAATAGGGTGCTTGAACGGTTGGTTGTTACGCTGAAACTGATTCTGCCCAGAGTTACCACCTGAACCTCCAACATGGGGTGTTGTCCTCTGCTGTGGAACGAAACGGGGGCGAGTGCTGCTCCCAAACTGCACAGAGGTAGTGGCCTTCCTTTTTAGATCTCCCAACTCTCTGCGCTTTGACTCCAAGCAGATAGCTTTGTCCATCAGCTGCTGAAACGACGCAAAAGTGTGAGACATAAGCTGGTACTGAAGTTGTCCAGCTAATCCCTCCATGAATAGCTCCTGTTTCTTCCCATCATCAGCAACATCCTCAGGTGCATAGCGAGACAACTCAATGAACTTGTCCCTGAATTCTGCCACTGACATTCCTCCCTGCTTGAGAGAAAGGAACTCCTTCTTCTTCAACTTCATCAGCCCTGCAGGAATATGATGGCTCCTGAAGCTGGTGGTGAACTCCTGCCAAGTAATAGCATCTGGTGTAGCATGGGCGGCAACGTAGGCATCCCACCAAGCTCCTGCTGTACCCTGAAGCCGTCCTGCAGCATACAGGACCTTCTCTCTGTCATCACACTGAGCGGTAGTGAGCATCTTGCTTATAGTCTTCAGCCAGTCATCAGCCTCCAATGGATCTGCAGCATGTGTAAACACCGGCGGACGATGGCTCATGAACTCCCTGTGCTTGTCCCTGGGTGCCTGCTGCTGCTGAGGTGGATTGTTGACTTGGGCCTGCAGGTTGGCCACAGTGTTGGTCAAGTTCTCGAGAAGCTGAGTCTGAGTCTGGAAAAACTGCTGCATGGCCGGATCCATTTGTCCTGGCTGTGGTGCACTGCCTGAGTTGCTGCCTCGTCCTTGGCGGTTCACTGCTGGTTGATCAACACCTGACCCGGACCTGGTGTTCACCATCTGAGTGTTAGGGATATTACTTTAGATGATTGAGTCAGGAGTAAAACTCAGAAGGTACAATAATGAAGATGAATGCTTTAGACAGATTCTGTTGACTCCAAATATTCAGGTATAACCCTCAATGTGGCTAACCAAAAATTATGAGCTTTTAACCAGTAAAAGGTAATGAAATTATGGAACTAGTCCAACTGGAATCACCTCAATCAGAGCTCTATAACTCCAGATATAAAATAAACAAGTCAAGTATGTCAGCAGTGCTAACAGATTCAAGTAGCTCCAAAGTTTCGGGCATAACTCTCTGACTATGTAATCAAAATTTCTAAATTTTGGATAGAAAAACACCCATGAAATTTCTGAACTTCTCCAACTGGATTTGCCTCAAACGGAGGTCTATAGCCCAAGATATAAAATAATGAAGTCAACTGTGTCAGCAGAGTTTTACAGTTTCTGGTAGCTCTAATGTTTCATGCATAACTCCCAGGATATGTATTGTATGGGGCTGAATTTTTGACAGAAAATCTGTTATGAAATTTGTGAACTAACCCAACTGGTTTTGCATCAATCAGAGTTCTGTAGCTCGAGATATTATCAAAACACTACTGCTGTGTCGAAGGTTGACGAGAACAGATTTGCAGCAAGATAGAATCCAAGGTTGATGAGTAAAGATTTAACAGATGATTTAGAAGGTGTACGATAAAAGGGATGGTTGAGACAGAGTTTAAACCCAACTAATCAAACTTATACTAAACCAATGTCATTGTGGTTATCAATCCACAACACATTGCACTCAATCAAAGATCCAATCAAGCATTAACACAAAATCAAGCATTCAAACACACCACTAATCTAACACACCTAAACGACGATCGTGACTATCGATTACATAAGCATAAAGCCTAAAGAACCTAGATCCTAAGGAAGATCTTTAGCTTGAACATGATGGGTCACAAGATAACTGAGAATAACTCTGAACACGGGTAGGGTAAAGATAGGAAAAGATCAGAGAGCATAGAACAGGTGCTAAAGATTCCTTAAAGCAAGAACAAGTAAGTATAGAGTAGAAAGATTAGCCAAAGCAAGGTAGAGAACAAATAGAATATCAAGGATGGGGTTAAAAGTAAGGATATGTATATTAAAAATAAAATTAAAGCATAGCATGAAGTAAGAATGGCTTCTAAGATAATATAATCCTTAAGTTCGACCATTTTCTAACTAGGCTAACGTCCTACAGTCAACACAGCTCTGGTACCACTCTGTCACACCCGGATTTAAGGGCAAATCCGAATGCATAGAATACATGCGCGCCAGGATCAAGTTACACACATGCATCAACTCAGTGAATACCAAAAACAGTGTCAAAAACGTAAAGGAAGTATTATAACTTTATTACATGACCGAATGTCTCATAAATCGTAACAAAAGCGAGTACTAGCAGCGGAAAAGGACGTCTCCACAGGCAGTCGACTGGTGGCACGCCCGCCTAGAAACCGTCGAACTCTCCAGGAAAGTCTTCAAAACGTCCGTCTGAGCAGCAACCGGGTTGTGTAGATGCAATATAAAAGAACAACAAGCATGAGCACATGTCGTACTCAACAAGGGAAAACTCTATAACAACATGCAAAGGCTTTATGGTGGAAGCTTGTGGTTGCATAGCAGGTCAGCATTTTAGTTGGTCAAGTTTTATTAAGCAAGCTGAGTTACTAGCAAATGTAAGTTTATACCAACCCAGAGATTAACATAAGCATCATCATCATGAACGAAAGTAAATGCAACAAGTTTAATCCATCTTTCATAGTTTACTCATGTGAGGGTCCAGGCCGCCCTTGACCGTGGGCACGGCTAACTAGTTAGTTTTACACTCTGCAGAGGTTGTACATCTTTACCCACAAGTCGCGTAAAAGTTCTAGGAACTTTAAACCCAACCATGCGATGCCGGCCAAGCATCATACCACACTACCGAGGTGTGATTGCATAGGGACGCTACGAGGCCTTTACAAAGATCTCCTGGTGCAGGCTGCTCGCTAGGTTACTTGACAGCGCAATGCATAAACCTCTCTCAGCTGCGAAGCTACCATAGAGCAGATCAGTCTGAGGGCCGGGCTATACACCAACTACCGGCAACCCCCAACCCCTTTCAGGTAAAGCATACCTAACACCAGGTTTTCTAATTACTTGGCCAAGACAGAGCCATATGTCTTGTGGTAGTACTGTTTTCCTGGGTGGTCGCTCCATGTTCCGATTAACACAGGTGATCTTGTTTAATGAAGGTATAACATAAGTAAAGCAAGATTAACATTGTTGTTCATTTAAACCACCATGATCCCAAGTTGAGCAACTAAGCAAGGTCTACCCAACATAAACATAAACCCAGGTTGATCAAGGCATATGAATAAACAAAACTAGTCAAACCTTAACATAGTAGGACCCTTCAATTTAATGCAAAGCAATAAGTAAATAAACGGTGTAATTAAAATGCATGTTGTAATAGGATAGACGGGAATGCAGCAAGGACTTGCCTTCTACCAACGCTTGCTGCTGCTCAAGGTCTTGAAAATCTTCAACTTCAGCGTATTCCACGTACGAACCGTCTTCTACGCAACACATCGTACACATACAAGCAAACAATGGAATAAATTAAGAAACAATCACCAAACAGTACTAACATAACAAAACAGGGGCATAAAACTGTTCTACACTTCGAGACGATCGCGTGGATATAAAGAACGCTAAAAACGGAGCTAAAACGTGTAAACTACGGCTAAAACAAGGTACAGGGGCTTTTCTGCAGGAAAACTTAACTTCCAGGGGCTAGACTGTAAAAAACTGAGGGTTAAAACCTAATTACATATAAAAATCTAAGGGCTGAGGTGCAAAAAGGTAAAGGCTGGACCTCGGGTGGAAAAACCAGGAAGTCTAGGGTTTAAAACATAAAGAAAAGGACCTATTCGTGAGGATCTTTAAACTGCGGAAGGGCATATATGTGAATCTAAGAAACTGAAGGACTTTTATGCAAAAGAGGCAGGGCACAGCTGGGTTGACCGGTATTGACCCCGGTCAGGGTGGATCTGATCCGTGGGATCTAGATCCAACGGCTGGCACGAACGGCTTAGGTCAGATCAAACAGGGGCTGTTGGATCTCGATCCGACGGCGGCAGACGCACGCAAGCGCGCGGACGGCGGCGGTCTGCAACGGCGAGCGGCGGCGCACGGCGGCAATCTCGCCGGCGAGGATCGATCTCGATCTGCGGTACACGATTCGGCACACGGGTTGCACCAGGAGGTAGCGCGAGCGACGACGAAGTTATCTAGGGCGGCGCAGACGACCCAGACGCGGCGGAGACGGCGTGCAGCACGGCGGGGCGGACAGCCGCGGCGGCGGGAACTCCGGCGAGCGCGTTAGGGCGATGCGGGGCGTAGGGACGTCAACAGGTTGCACCAGGGTGCTCCTCACCTTCACGCGCAGCTCCTGAGGGTCTTCTTGCCGGCGGAAAGGCGGCGACGGCGGAGATCACTGGCGGCGGTCGAGCTCTAGGGCTCGCGGGGCGGCGCCGGTCTTGGGGCTAGGGTTTAGGGGGGGGAAGCCACGGGTGGAGGCGGCGGCGCCTTATAAAGGCCGAGGGGTCGCGCATCGGCGTGCGGGCCCAGGGAAAAGGCGGCGCGGCGCGCGGCTCGGACTCGGACGCGAGTCCGACGCGGAGGCGGCCGGAGGTTGGGGATGACGACGCGGGGCCCGCGTGTCGGTGGCAGTGAGAGGCGGGGTGCGGACGAAGGCCGTTGTGGGCTGAAAAGCAAACTGGGCCGCAAAGGTTTGGGTGCCAAGCGATCATGGTCGATGAGTCCAGGGGGCAGCGCCAGACTTCGGTAACGGGCCGAAAACCAGAAAAAGGAAAGGAAGAAAGGAGGAAGAGAAGGGGTTTTGTTTTTTTTTTTAAGAAACTCAAACAATTGAATTCAAATATAAATTTGAATTCAAGCAACCAAAATAATGCACCAGCATGTATGCAACAAACATCAAGCCACTTATTTATTTATTTTCGGAAAACAAATAATGTTTTTTTGTTTTTTTTCCTACACTATATTCCCTGTAAAGAGTTAAATGTTGGGGAAAATTTTAAAAATTATAGAAAAATCGTTGTTTAAATTTTCTTCCTATTCACATCCTGAAATTTGGGAATTTTAGGGTGTGACATATGTTCTACTCCATTAAACTCAAAATGATGCTTGTGAGTGTTTTGGAGCATTTCGGAAACCTTCGGCATGTAAATAACTTGTGTTTCGGGCCTGAATGCACAGTTACGGGGTACCGAAGTTGCAAAAATGGTTTTGCAACAAAAGCATATGTTCCACTCCATTAGACTGAAAATGATGCTTGGGAGTGTTTTGGAGCATTTCGCAAACCTTCGGCATGTAAATAACTTGTGTTTCAGGTCTGAAAGCACAGTTACGGGGTACCGAAGTTGCAAAAATGGTTTTGCAACAAAAGCATATGTTCTACTTCATTAGACTCAAAATGATGTTTCGGAGTGTTTTGGAGGATTTCGCAAACCTTCGGCATGTAAATAACTTGTGTTTCGGGCCTAATGCACTGTTACGGGATACCGAAGTTGCAAAAAAGGTTTTGCAACAAAAGCATCTGTTTTACTCCATTAGACTCAAAATGATGTTTGGGAGTCTTTTGGTGGATTTCGCAAACCTTCGGCACGTAATAACTTGTGTTTCGGGCCTAATGCAATGTTACGGGGTACCGAAGATGGAAAAATGGTTTTGCAACAAAAGCATCTGTTCTACTCCATTAGAGTCAAAATGATGTTTCGGAGTGTTGCATTTCGCTAACCTTCGGCATGTAAATAACTTGTGTTTCGGGCCTGAATTCACAGTTACGGGGTATCGAAGTTGCAAAAATGGTTTTGCAACAAAAGCATATGTTCCACTCCATTAGACTGAAAATGATGCTTGGGAGTGTTTTGGAGCATTTCGCAAACCTTCGGCATGTAAATAACTTGTATTTCAGGTCTGAAAGCACAGTTACGGGGTACCGAAGTTGCAAAAATGGTTTTGCAACAAAAGCATATGTTCTACTTCATTAGACTCAAAATGATGTTTCGGAGTGTTTTGGAGGATTTCGCAAACCTTCGGCATGTAAATAACTTGTGTTTCGGGCCTAATGCACTGTTACGGGATACCGAAGTTGCAAAAATGGTTTTGCAACAAAAGCATCTGTTTTACTGCATTAGACTCAAAATGATGTTTGGGAGTCTTTTGGTGGATTTCGCAAACCTTCGGCACGTAATAACTTGTGTTTCGGGCCTAATGCAATGTTACGGGGTACCGAAGTTGGAAAAATGGTTTTGCAACAAAAACATCTGTTCTACTCCATTAGAGTCAAAATGATGTTTCGGAGTGTTGCATTTCGCTAACCTTCGGCATGTAAATAACTTGTGTTTCGGGCCTGAATGCACTGTTCCGGGGTACCGAAGTTGCAAAAATGGTTTTGCAACAAAAGCATCCGTTCTACTCCATTATACTCAAAATGATGTTTGGGAGTGTTTTAGAGGATTTCGCAAACCTTCGACATGTAAATAACTTGTGTTTCGGGCCTGAATGCACTGTTACAGGGTACCGAAGTTGCAAAAATGGTTTTGCAACAAAAGCATCCATTCTACTCCATTAGACTCAAAATGATGTTTGGGAGTGTTTTGGAGGATTTCGCAAACCTTCGACATGTAAATAACTTGTGTTTCGGGCCTAATGCACTGTTACGGGGTACCGAAGTTGCAAAAATGGTTTTGCAACAAAACCATCTGTTCTACTCCATTAGACCCAAAATGATGTTTGGGAGTGTTTTGGAGCATTTCGCTAACATTCGGCATATAAATAACTTGTGTTTTGGTCCTGAATACACAGTTACGGCATACCGAAGTTGCAAAAATGGTTTTGCAACAAAAGCATCCGTTCTACTCCATTAGACTTAAAATCATGTTTGGGAGTGTTTTGGAGGATTCCGCAAACCTTCGGCATGTAAATAACTTGTCTTTCGGGCCTGAATGCACTGTTACGGGGTACCAAAGTTGCAAAAATGGTTTTGCAACAAAAGCATCTGTTCTACTCCACTAGACTCAAAATGATGTTTGCGAGTGTTTTAGAGGATTTCGCAAACAATCGACATGTAAATAACTTGTGTTTCGGGCATATGCACTGTTACGGGGTACCCAAGTTGCAAAAATGGTTTTGCAACAAAAGCATATGTTCTACTCCATTAAACTCAAAATGATGCTTGTGAGTGTTTTGGAGCATTTCGGAAACCTTCGGCATGTAAATAACTTGTGTTTCGGGCCTGAATGCACAGTTACGGGGTACCGAAGTTGCAAAAATGGTTTTGCAACAAAAGCATATGTTCCACTCCATTAGACTGAAAATGATGCTTGGGAGTGTTTTCGAGCATTTCGCAAACCTTCGGCATGTAAATAACTTGTGTTTCAGGTCTGAAAGCACAGTTACGGGGTACCGAAGTTGCAAAAATGGTTTTGCAACAAAAGCATATGTTCTACTTCATTATACTCAAAATGATGTTTCGGAGTGTTTTGGAGGATTTCGCAAACCTTCGGCATGTAAATAACTTGTGTTTCGGGCCTAATGCACTGTTACGGGATACCGAAGTTGCAAAAATGGTTTTGCAACAAAAGCATCTGTTTTACTGCATTAGACTCAAAATGATGTTTGGGAGTCTTTTGGTGGATTTCGCAAACCTTCGGCACGTAATAACTTGTGTTTCGGGCCTAATGCAATGTTACGGGGTACCGAAGTTGGAAAAATGGTTTTGCAACAAAAACATCTGTTCTACTCCATTAGAGTCAAAATGATGTTTCGGAGTGTTGCATTTCGCTAACCTTCGGCATGTAAATAACTTGTGTTTCGGGCCTGAATGCACTGTTCCGGGGTACCGAAGTTGCAAAAATGGTTTTGCAACAAAAGCATCCGTTCTACTCCATTATACTCAAAATGATGTTTGGGAGTGTTTTAGAGGATTTCGCAAACCTTCGACATGTAAATAACTTGTGTTTCGGGCCTGAATGCACTGTTACAGGGTACCGAAGTTGCAAAAATGGTTTTGCAACAAAAGCATCCATTCTACTCCATTAGACTCAAAATGATGTTTGGGAGTGTTTTGGAGGATTTCGCAAACCTTCGACATGTAAATAACTTGTGTTTCGGGCCTAATGCACTGTTACGGGGTACCGAAGTTGCAAAAATGGTTTTGCAACAAAACCATCTGTTCTACTCCATTAGACCCAAAATGATGTTTGGGAGTGTTTTGGAGCATTTCGCTAACATTCGGCATATAAATAACTTGTGTTTTGGTCCTGAATACACAGTTACGGCATACCGAAGTTGCAAAAATGGTTTTGCAACAAAAGCATCCGTTCTACTCCATTAGACTTAAAATCATGTTTGGGAGTGTTTTGGAGGATTCCGCAAACCTTCGGCATGTAAATAACTTGTCTTTCGGGCCTGAATGCACTGTTACGGGGTACCAAAGTTGCAAAAATGGTTTTGCAACAAAAGCATCTGTTCTACTCCACTAGACTCAAAATGATGTTTGCGAGTGTTTTAGAGGATTTCGCAAACAATCGACATGTAAATAACTTGTGTTTCGGGCATATGCACTGTTACGGGGTACCCAAGTTGCAAAAATGGTTTTGCAACAAAAGCATATGTTCTACTCCATTAAACTCAAAATGATGCTTGTGAGTGTTTTGGAGCATTTCGGAAACCTTCGGCATGTAAATAACTTGTGTTTCGGGCCTGAATGCACAGTTACGGGGTACCGAAGTTGCAAAAATGGTTTTGCAACAAAAGCATATGTTCCACTCCATTAGACTGAAAATGATGCTTGGGAGTGTTTTCGAGCATTTCGCAAACCTTCGGCATGTAAATAACTTGTGTTTCAGGTCTGAAAGCACAGTTACGGGGTACCGAAGTTGCAAAAATGGTTTTGCAACAAAAGCATATGTTCTACTTCATTAGACTCAAAATGATGTTTCGGAGTGTTTTGGAGGATTTCGCAAACCTTCGGCATGTAAATAACTTGTGTTTCGGGCCTAATGCACTGTTACGGGATACCGAAGTTGCAAAAATGGTTTTGCAACAAAAGCATCTGTTTTACTCCATTAGACTCAAAATGATGTTTGGGAGTCTTTTGGTGGATTTCGCAAACCTTCGGCACGTAATAACTTGTGTTTCGGGCCTAATGCAATGTTACGGGGTACCGAAGATGGAAAAATGGTTTTGCAACAAAAGCATCTGTTCTACTCCATTAGAGTCAAAATGATGTTTCGGAGTGTTGCATTTCGCTAACCTTCGGTATGTAAATAACTTGTGTTTCGGGCCTGAATTCACAGTTACGGGGTATCGAAGTTGCAAAAATGGTTTTGCAACAAAAGCATATGTTCCACTCCATTAGACTGAAAATGATGCTTGGGAGTGTTTTGGAGCATTTCGCAAACCTTCGGCATGTAAATAACTTGTATTTCAGGTCTGAAAGCACAGTTACGGGGTACCGAAGTTGCAAAAATGGTTTTGCAACAAAAGCATATGTTCTACTTCATTAGACTCAAAATGATGTTTCGGAGTGTTTTGGAGGATTTCGCAAACCTTCGGCATGTAAATAACTTGTGTTTCGGGCCTAATGCACTGTTACGGGATACCGAAGTTGCAAAAATGGTTTTGCAACAAAAGCATCTATTTTACTGCATTAGACTCAAAATGATGTTTGGGAGTCTTTTGGTGGATTTCGCAAACCTTCGGCACGTAATAACTTGTGTTTCGGGCCTAATGCAATGTTACGGGGTACCGAAGTTGGAAAAATGGTTTTGCAACAAAAGCATCTGTTCTACTCCATTAGAGTCAAAATGATGTTTCGGAGTGTTGCATTTCGCTAACCTTCGGCATGTAAATAACTTGTGTTTCGGGCCTGAATGCACTGTTCCGGGGTACCGAAGTTGCAAAAATGGTTTTGCAACAAAAGCATCCGTTCTACTCCATTATACTCAAAATGATGTTTGGGAGTGTTTTAGAGGATTTCGCAAACCTTCGACATGTAAATAACTTGTGTTTCGGGCCTGAATGCACTGTTACAGGGTACCGAAGTTGCAAAAATGGTTTTGCAACAAAAGCATCCATTCTACTCCATTAGACTCAAAATGATGTTTGGGAGTGTTTTGGAGGATTTCGCAAACCTTCGACATGTAAATAACTTGTGTTTCGGGCCTAATGCACTGTTACGGGGTACCGAAGTTGCAAAAATGGTTTTGCAACAAAACCATCTGTTCTACTCCATTAGACCCAAAATGATGTTTGGGAGTGTTTTGGAGCATTTCGCTAACATTCGGCATATAAATAACTTGTGTTTTGGTCCTGAATACACAGTTACGGCATACCGAAGTTGCAAAAATGGTTTTGCAACAAAAGCATCCGTTCTACTCCATTAGACTTAAAATCATGTTTGGGAGTGTTTTGGAGGATTCCGCAAACCTTCGGCATGTAAATAACTTGTCTTTCGGGCCTGAATGCACTGTTACGGGGTACCAAAGTTGCAAAAATGGTTTTGCAACAAAAGCATCTGTTCTACTCCACTAGACTCAAAATGATGTTTGCGAGTGTTTTAGAGGATTTCGCAAACAATCGACATGTAAATAACTTGTGTTTCGGGCATATGCACTGTTACGGGGTACCCAAGTTGCAAAAATGGTTTTGCAACAAAAGCATATGTTCTACTCCATTAAACTCAAAATGATGCTTGTGAGTGTTTTGGAGCATTTCGGAAACCTTCGGCATGTAAATAACTTGTGTTTCGGGCCTGAATGCACAGTTACGGGGTACCGAAGTTGCAAAAATGGTTTTGCAACAAAAGCATATGTTCCACTCCATTAGACTGAAAATGATGCTTGGGAGTGTTTTGGAGCATTTCGCAAACCTTCGGCATGTAAATAACTTGTGTTTCAGGTCTGAAAGCACAGTTACGGGGTACCGAAGTTGCAAAAATGGTTTTGCAACAAAAGCATATGTTCTACTTCATTAGACTCAAAATGATGTTTCGGAGTGTTTTGGAGGATTTCGCAAACCTTCGGCATGTAAATAACTTGTGTTTCGGGCCTAATGCACTGTTACGGGATACCGAAGTTGCAAAAAAGGTTTTGCAACAAAAGCATCTGTTTTACTCCATTAGACTCAAAATGATGTTTGGGAGTCTTTTGGTGGATTTCGCAAACCTTCGGCACGTAATAACTTGTGTTTCGGGCCTAATGCAATGTTACGGGGTACCGAAGATGGAAAAATGGTTTTGCAACAAAAGCATCTGTTCTACTCCATTAGAGTCAAAATGATGTTTCGGAGTGTTGCATTTCGCTAACCTTCGGCATGTAAATAACTTGTGTTTCGGGCCTGAATTCACAGTTACGGGGTATCGAAGTTGCAAAAATGGTTTTGCAACAAAAGCATATGTTCCACTCCATTAGACTGAAAATGATGCTTGGGAGTGTTTTGGAGCATTTCGCAAACCTTCGGCATGTAAATAACTTGTATTTCAGGTCTGAAAGCACAGTTACGGGGTACCGAAGTTGCAAAAATGGTTTTGCAACAAAAGCATATGTTCTACTTCATTAGACTCAAAATGATGTTTCGGAGTGTTTTGGAGGATTTCGCAAACCTTCGGCATGTAAATAACTTGTGTTTCGGGCCTAATGCACTGTTACGGGATACCGAAGTTGCAAAAATGGTTTTGCAACAAAAGCATCTATTTTACTGCATTAGACTCAAAATGATGTTTGGGAGTCTTTTGGTGGATTTCGCAAACCTTCGGCACGTAATAACTTGTGTTTCGGGCCTAATGCAATGTTACGGGGTACCGAAGTTGGAAAAATGGTTTTGCAACAAAAGCATCTGTTCTACTCCATTAGAGTCAAAATGATGTTTCGGAGTGTTGCATTTCGCTAACCTTCGGCATGTAAATAACTTGTGTTTCGGGCCTGAATGCACTGTTCCGGGGTACCGAAGTTGCAAAAATGGTTTTGCAACAAAAGCATCCGTTCTACTCCATTATACTCAAAATGATGTTTGGGAGTGTTTTAGAGGATTTCGCAAACCTTCGACATGTAAATAACTTGTGTTTCGGGCCTGAATGCACTGTTACAGGGTACCGAAGTTGCAAAAATGGTTTTGCAACAAAAGCATCCATTCTACTCCATTAGACTCAAAATGATGTTTGGGAGTGTTTTGGAGGATTTCGCAAACCTTCGACATGTAAATAACTTGTGTTTCGGGCCTAATGCACTGTTACGGGGTACCGAAGTTGCAAAAATGGTTTTGCAACAAAACCATCTGTTCTACTCCATTAGACCCAAAATGATGTTTGGGAGTGTTTTGGAGCATTTCGCTAACATTCGGCATATAAATAACTTGTGTTTTGGTCCTGAATACACAGTTACGGCATACCGAAGTTGCAAAAATGGTTTTGCAACAAAAGCATCCGTTCTACTCCATTAGACTTAAAATCATGTTTGGGAGTGTTTTGGAGGATTCCGCAAACCTTCGGCATGTAAATAACTTGTCTTTCGGGCCTGAATGCACTGTTACGGGGTACCAAAGTTGCAAAAATGGTTTTGCAACAAAAGCATCTGTTCTACTCCACTAGACTCAAAATGATGTTTGCGAGTGTTTTAGAGGATTTCGCAAACAATCGACATGTAAATAACTTGTGTTTCGGGCATATGCACTGTTACGGGGTACCCAAGTTGCAAAAATGGTTTTGCAACAAAAGCATATGTTCTACTCCATTAAACTCAAAATGATGCTTGTGAGTGTTTTGGAGCATTTCGGAAACCTTCGGCATGTAAATAACTTGTGTTTCGGGCCTGAATGCACAGTTACGGGGTACCGAAGTTGCAAAAATGGTTTTGCAACAAAAGCATATGTTCCACTCCATTAGACTGATAATGATGCTTGGGAGTGTTTTGGAGCATTTCGCAAACCTTCGGCATGTAAATAACTTGTGTTTCAGGTCTGAAAGCACAGTTACGGGGTACCGAAGTTGCAAAAATGGTTTTGCAACAAAAGCATATGTTCTACTTCATTAGACTCAAAATGATGTTTCGGAGTGTTTTGGAGGATTTCGCAAACCTTCGGCATGTAAATAACTTGTGTTTCGGGCCTAATGCACTGTTACGGGATACCGAAGTTGCAAAAAAGGTTTTGCAACAAAAGCATCTGTTTTACTCCATTAGACTCAAAATGATGTTTGGGAGTCTTTTGGTGGATTTCGCAAACCTTCGGCACGTAATAACTTGTGTTTCGGGCCTAATGCAATGTTACGGGGTACCGAAGATGGAAAAATGGTTTTGCAACAAAAGCATCTGTTCTACTCCATTAGAGTCAAAATGATGTTTCGGAGTGTTGCATTTCGCTAACCTTCGGCATGTAAATAACTTGTGTTTCGGGCCTGAATTCACAGTTACGGGGTATCGAAGTTGCAAAAATGGTTTTGCAACAAAAGCATATGTTCCACTCCATTAGACTGAAAATGATGCTTGGGAGTGTTTTGGAGCATTTCGCAAACCTTCGGCATGTAAATAACTTGTATTTCAGGTCTGAAAGCACAGTTACGGGGTACCGAAGTTGCAAAAATGGTTTTGCAACAAAAGCATATGTTCTACTTCATTAGACTCAAAATGATGTTTCGGAGTGTTTTGGAGGATTTCGCAAACCTTCGGCATGTAAATAACTTGTGTTTCGGGCCTAATGCACTGTTACGGGATACCGAAGTTGCAAAAATGGTTTTGCAACAAAAGCATCTGTTTTACTGCATTAGACTCAAAATGATGTTTGGGAGTCTTTTGGTGGATTTCGCAAACCTTCGGCACGTAATAACTTGTGTTTCGGGCCTAATGCAATGTTACGGGGTACCGAAGTTGGAAAAATGGTTTTGCAACAAAAACATCTGTTCTACTCCATTAGAGTCAAAATGATGTTTCGGAGTGCTGCATTTCGCTAACCTTCGGCATGTAAATAACTTGTGTTTCGGGCCTGAATGCACTGTTCCGGGGTACCGAAGTTGCAAAAATGGTTTTGCAACAAAAGCATCCGTTCTACTCCATTATACTCAAAATGATGTTTGGGAGTGTTTTAGAGGATTTCGCAAACCTTCGACATGTAAATAACTTGTGTTTCGGGCCTGAATGCACTGTTACAGGGTACCGAAGTTGCAAAAATGGTTTTGCAACAAAAGCATCCATTCTACTCCATTAGACTCAAAATGATGTTTGGGAGTGTTTTGGAGGATTTCGCAAACCTTCGACATGTAAATAACTTGTGTTTCGGGCCTAATGCACTGTTACGGGGTACCGAAGTTGCAAAAATGGTTTTGCAACAAAACCATCTGTTCTACTCCATTAGACCCAAAATGATGTTTGGGAGTGTTTTGGAGCATTTCGCTAACATTCGGCATATAAATAACTTGTGTTTTGGTCCTGAATACACAGTTACGGCATACCGAAGTTGCAAAAATTGTTTTGCAACAAAAGCATCCGTTCTACTCCATTAGACTTAAAATCATGTTTGGGAGTGTTTTGGAGGATTCCGCAAACCTTCGGCATGTAAATAACTTGTCTTTCGGGCCTGAATGCACTGTTACGGGGTACCAAAGTTGCAAAAATGGTTTTGCAACAAAAGCATCTGTTCTACTCCACTAGACTCAAAATGATGTTTGCGAGTGTTTTAGAGGATTTCGCAAACAATCGACATGTAAATAACTTGTGTTTCGGGCATATGCACTGTTACGGGGTACCCAAGTTGCAAAAATGGTTTTGCAACAAAAGCATATGTTCTACTCCATTAAACTCAAAATGATGCTTGTGAGTGTTTTGGAGCATTTCGGAAACCTTCGGCATGTAAATAACTTGTGTTTCGGGCCTGAATGCACAGTTACGGGGTACCGAAGTTGCAAAAATGGTTTTGCAACAAAAGCATATGTTCCACTCCATTAGACTGAAAATGATGCTTGGGAGTGTTTTGGAGCATTTCGCAAACCTTCGGCATGTAAATAACTTGTGTTTCAGGTCTGAAAGCACAGTTACGGGGTACCGAAGTTGCAAAAATGGTTTTGCAACAAAAGCATATGTTCTACTTCATTAGACTCAAAATGATGTTTCGGAGTGTTTTGGAGGATTTCGCAAACCTTCGGCATGTAAATAACTTGTGTTTCGGGCCTAATGCACTGTTACGGGATACCGAAGTTGCAAAAAAGGTTTTGCAACAAAAGCATCTGTTTTACTCCATTAGACTCAAAATGATGTTTGGGAGTCTTTTGGTGGATTTCGCAAACCTTCGGCACGTAATAACTTGTGTTTCGGGCCTAATGCAATGTTACGGGGTACCGAAGATGGAAAAATGGTTTTGCAACAAAAGCATCTGTTCTACTCCATTAGAGTCAAAATGATGTTTCGGAGTGTTGCATTTCGCTAACCTTCGGCATGTAAATAACTTGTGTTTCGGGCCTGAATTCACAGTTACGGGGTATCGAAGTTGCAAAAATGGTTTTGCAACAAAAGCATATGTTCCACTCCATTAGACTGAAAATGATGCTTGGGAGTGTTTTGGAGCATTTCGCAAACCTTCGGCATGTAAATAACTTGTATTTCACGTCTGAAAGCACAGTTACGGGGTACCGAAGTTGCAAAAATGGTTTTGCAACAAAAGCATATGTTCTACTTCATTAGACTCAAAATGATGTTTCGGAGTGTTTTGGAGGATTTCGCAAACCTTCGGCATGTAAATAACTTGTGTTTCGGGCCTAATGCACTGTTACGGGATACCGAAGTTGCAAAAATGGTTTTGCAACAAAAGCATCTGTTTTACTGCATTAGACTCAAAATGATGTTTGGGAGTCTTTTGGTGGATTTCGCAAACCTTCGGCACGTAATAACTTGTGTTTCGGGCCTAATGCAATGTTACGGGGTACCGAAGTTGGAAAAATGGTTTTGCAACAAAAACATCTGTTCTACTCCATTAGAGTCAAAATGATGTTTCGGAGTGCTGCATTTCGCTAACCTTCGGCATGTAAATAACTTGTGTTTCGGGCCTGAATGCACTGTTCCGGGGTACCGAAGTTGCAAAAATGGTTTTGCAACAAAAGCATCCGTTCTACTCCATTATACTCAAAATGATGTTTGGGAGTGTTTTAGAGGATTTCGCAAACCTTCGACATGTAAATAACTTGTGTTTCGGGCCTGAATGCACTGTTACAGGGTACCGAAGTTGCAAAAATGGTTTTGCAACAAAAGCATCCATTCTACTCCATTAGACTCAAAATGATGTTTGGGAGTGTTTTGGAGGATTTCGCAAACCTTCGACATGTAAATAACTTGTGTTTCGGGCCTAATGCACTGTTACGGGGTACCGAAGTTGCAAAAATGGTTTTGCAACAAAACCATCTGTTCTACTCCATTAGACCCAAAATGATGTTTGGGAGTGTTTTGGAGCATTTCGCTAACATTCGGCATATAAATAACTTGTGTTTTGGTCCTGAATACACAGTTACGGCATACCGAAGTTGCAAAAATGGTTTTGCAACAAAAGCATCCGTTCTACTCCATTAGACTTAAAATCATGTTTGGGAGTGTTTTGGAGGATTCCGCAAACCTTCGGCATGTAAATAACTTGTCTTTCGGGCCTGAATGCACTGTTACGGGGTACCAAAGTTGCAAAAATGGTTTTGCAACAAAAGCATCTGTTCTACTCCACTAGACTCAAAATGATGTTTGCGAGTGTTTTAGAGGATTTCGCAAACAATCGACATGTAAATAACTTGTGTTTCGGGCATATGCACTGTTACGGGGTACCCAAGTTGCAAAAATGGTTTTGCAACAAAAGCATATGTTCTACTCCATTAAACTCAAAATGATGCTTGTGAGTGTTTTGGAGCATTTCGGAAACCTTCGGCATGTAAATAACTTGTGTTTCGGGCCTGAATGCACAGTTACGGGGTACCGAAGTTGCAAAAATGGTTTTGCAACAAAAGCATATGTTCCACTCCATTAGACTGAAAATGATGCTTGGGAGTGTTTTGGAGCATTTCGCAAACCTTCGGCATGTAAATAACTTGTGTTTCAGGTCTGAAAGCACAGTTACGGGGTACCGAAGTTGCAAAAATGGTTTTGCAACAAAAGCATATGTTCTACTTCATTAGACTCAAAATGATGTTTCGGAGTGTTTTGGAGGATTTCGCAAACCTTCGGCATGTAAATAACTTGTGTTTCGGGCCTAATGCACTGTTACGGGATACCGAAGTTGCAAAAATGGTTTTGCAACAAAAGCATCTGTTTTACTCCATTAGACTCAAAATGATGTTTGGGAGTCTTTTGGTGGATTTCGCAAACCTTCGGCACGTAATAACTTGTGTTTCGGGCCTAATGCAATGTTACGGGGTACCGAAGATGGAAAAATGGTTTTGCAACAAAAGCATCTGTTCTACTCCATTAGAGTCAAAATGATGTTTCGGAGTGTTGCATTTCGCTAACCTTCGGTATGTAAATAACTTGTGTTTCGGGCCTGAATTCACAGTTACGGGGTATCGAAGTTGCAAAAATGGTTTTGCAACAAAAGCATATGTTCCACTCCATTAGACTGAAAATGATGCTTGGGAGTGTTTTGGAGCATTTCGCAAACCTTCGGCATGTAAATAACTTGTATTTCAGGTCTGAAAGCACAGTTACGGGGTACCGAAGTTGCAAAAATGGTTTTGCAACAAAAGCATATGTTCTACTTCATTAGACTCAAAATGATGTTTCGGAGTGTTTTGGAGGATTTCGCAAACCTTCGGCATGTAAATAACTTGTGTTTCGGGCCTAATGCACTGTTACGGGATACCGAAGTTGCAAAAATGGTTTTGCAACAAAAGCATCTATTTTACTGCATTAGACTCAAAATGATGTTTGGGAGTCTTTTGGTGGATTTCGCAAACCTTCGGCACGTAATAACTTGTGTTTCGGGCCTAATGCAATGTTACGGGGTACCGAAGTTGGAAAAATGGTTTTGCAACAAAAGCATCTGTTCTACTCCATTAGAGTCAAAATGATGTTTCGGAGTGTTGCATTTCGCTAACCTTCGGCATGTAAATAACTTGTGTTTCGGGCCTGAATGCACTGTTCCGGGGTACCGAAGTTGCAAAAATGGTTTTGCAACAAAAGCATCCGTTCTACTCCATTATACTCAAAATGATGTTTGGGAGTGTTTTAGAGGATTTCGCAAACCTTCGACATGTAAATAACTTGTGTTTCGGGCCTGAATGCACTGTTACAGGGTACCGAAGTTGCAAAAATGGTTTTGCAACAAAAGCATCCATTCTACTCCATTAGACTCAAAATGATGTTTGGGAGTGTTTTGGAGGATTTCGCAAACCTTCGACATGTAAATAACTTGTGTTTCGGGCCTAATGCACTGTTACGGGGTACCGAAGTTGCAAAAATGGTTTTGCAACAAAACCATCTGTTCTACTCCATTAGACCCAAAATGATGTTTGGGAGTGTTTTGGAGCATTTCGCTAACATTCGGCATATAAATAACTTGTGTTTTGGTCCTGAATACACAGTTACGGCATACCGAAGTTGAAAAAATGGTTTTGCAACAAAAGCATCCGTTCTACTCCATTAGACTTAAAATCATGTTTGGGAGTGTTTTGGAGGATTCCGCAAACCTTCGGCATGTAAATAACTTGTCTTTCGGGCCTGAATGCACTGTTACGGGGTACCAAAGTTGCAAAAATGGTTTTGCAACAAAAGCATCTGTTCTACTCCGTTAGACTCAAAAGGATGTTTGGGAGTGTTTTGGAGGATTTCACAAACCTTCGACATGTAAATAACTTGTGTTTCGGGCCTAATGCACTGTTACGGGGTACCGAAGTTGCAAAAATGGTTTTGCAACAAAAGCATATGTTCTACTCCATTAGACCCAAAATGATGTTTGGGAGTGTTTTGGAGCATTTCGCTAACCTTCGGCATATAAATAACTTGTGTTTTGGGCCTGAATACACAGTTACGGCACACCGAAGTTGCAGAAATGGTTTTGGAACAAAAGCATCCGTTCTACTCCATTATACTCAAAATGATGTTTGGGAGTGTTTTGGAGCATTTCGGAAACCTTCGGCATATAAATAACTTGTGTTTCAGGCCTAATGCGCTGTTACGGGGTACCGAAGTTGCAAAAATGGTTTTGCAACAAAAGCATCCGTTCTACTCCATCAGAATCAAAATGACGTTTGGGAGTGTTTTGGAGGATTTCGGAAACCTTCGGCATGTAAATAACTTGTGTTTTGGGCCTGAATGCACTGTTACGGGGTACCGAAGTTGCAAAAATGGTTTTGCAACAAAAGCATCTGTTCTACTCCATTATACTCAAAATGATGTTTGGGAGTGTTTTAGAGGATTTCGCAAACCTTCGACAAGTAAATAACTTGTGTTTCGGGCCTGAATGCACTGTTACAGGGTACCGAAGTTGCAAAAATGGTTTTGCAACAAAAGCATCCATTCTACTCCATTAGACTCAAAATGATGTTTGGGAGTGTTTTGGAGGATTTCGCAAACCTTCGACAAGTAAATAACTTGTGTTTCGGGCCTAATGCACTGTTACGGGGTACCGAAGTTGCAAAAATGGTTTTGCAACAAAACCATCTGTTCTACTCCATTAGACCGAAAATGATGTTTGGGAGTGTTTTGGAGCATTTCGCTAACATTCGGCATATAAATAACTTGTGTTTTGGTCCTGAATACACAGTTACGGCATACCGAAGTTGCAAAAATGGTTTTGCAACAAAAGCATCCGTTCTACTCCATTAGACTTAAAATCATGTTTGGGAGTGTTTTGGAGGATTCTGCAAACCTTCGGCATGTAAATAACTTGTCTTTCGGGCCTGAATGCACTGCTACGGGGTACCAAAGTTGCAAAAATGGTTTTGCAACAAAAGCATCTGTTCTACTCCACTAGACTCAAAATGATGTTTGCGAGTGTTTTAGAGGATTTCGCAAACAATCGACATGTAAATAACTTGTGTTTCGGGCATATGCACTGTTACGGGGTACCCGAGTTGCAAAAATGGTTTTGCAACAAAAGCATATGTTCTACTCCATTAAACTCAAAATGATGCTTGTGAGTGTTTTGGAGCATTTCGGAAACCTTCGGCATGTAAATAACTTGTGTTTCGGGCCTGAATGCACAGTTACGGGGTACCGAAGTTGCAAAAATGGTTTTGCAACAAAAGCATATGTTCCACTCCATTAGACTGAAAATGATGCTTGGGAGTGTTTTGGAGCATTTCGCAAACCTTCGGCATGTAAATAACTTGTGTTTCAGGTCTGAAATCACAGTTACGGGGTACCGAAGTTGCAAAAATGGTTTTGCGACAAAAGCATATGTTCTACTTCATTAGACTCAAAATGATGTTTCGGAGTGTTTTGGAGGATTTCGCAAACCTTCGGCATGTAAATAACTTCTGTTTCGGGCCTAGTGCACTGTTACGGGATACCGAAGTTGCAAAAATGGTTTTGCAACAAAAGCATCTGTTTTACTCCATTAGACTCAAAATGATGTTTGGGAGTCTTTTGGTGGATTTCGCAAACCTTCGGCACGTAATAACTTGTGTTTCGGGCCTAATGCAATGTTACGGGGTACCGAAGATGGAAAAATGGTTTTGCAACAAAAGCATCTGTTCTACTCCATTAGAGTCAAAATGATGTTTCGGAGTGTTGCATTTCGCTAACCTTCGGCATGTAAATAACTTGTGTTTCGGGCCTGAATGCACTGTTCCGGGGTACCGAAGTTGCAAAAATGGTTTTGCAACAAAAGCATCCGTTCTACTCCATTAGACTCAAAATGATGTTTGGGAGTGTTTTGGAGGATTTCGCAAACCTTCGACATGTAAATAACTTGTGTTTCGTGCCTGAATGCACTGTTACGGGGTACCGAAGTTGCAAAAATGGTTTTGCAACAAAAGCATCTGTTCTACTCCATTAGACTCAAAAGGATGTTTGGGAGTGTTTTGGAGGATTTCACAAACCTTCGACATGTAAATAACTTGTGTTTCGGGCCTAATGCACTGTTACGGGGTACCGAAGTTGCAAAAATGGTTTTGCAACAAAACCATCTGTTCTACTCCATTAGACCCAAAATGATGTTTGGGAGTGTTTTGGAGCATTTCGCTAACCTTCGGCATATAAATAACTTGTGTTTTGGGCCTGAATACACAGTTACGGCACACCGAAGTTGCAGAAATGGTTTTGGAACAAAAGCATCCGTTCTACTCCATTATACTCAAAATGATGTTTGGGAGTGTTTTGGAGCATTTCGGAAACCTTCGGCATATAAATAACTTGTGTTTCAGGCCTAATGCGCTGTTACGGGGTACCGAAGTTGCAAAAATGGTTTTGCAACAAAAGCATCCGTTCTACTCCATCAGAATCAAAATGACGTTTGGGAGTGTTTTGGAGGATTTCGGAAACCTTCGGCATGAAAATAACTTGTGTTTTGGGCCTGAATGCACTGTTACGGGGTACCGAAGTTGCAAAAATGGTTTTGCAACAAAAGCATCCGTTCTACTCTATTATACTCAAAATGATGTTTGGGAGTGTTTTAGAGGATTTCGCAAACCTTCGACATGTAAATAACTTGTGTTTCGGGCCTGAATGCACTGTTACAGGGTACCGAAGTTGCAAAAATGGTTTTGCAACAAAAGCATCCATTCTACTCCATTAGACTCAAAATGATGTTTGGGAGTGTTTTGGAGGATTTCGCAAACCTTCGACAAGTAAATAACTTGTGTTTCGGGCCTAATGCACTGTTACGGGGTACCGAAGTTGCAAAAATGGTTTTGCAACAAAACCATCTGTTCTACTCCATTAGACCCAAAATGATGTTTGGGAGTGTTTTGGAGCATTTCGCTAACATTCGGCATATAAATAACTTGTGTTTTGGTCCTGAATACACAGTTACGGCATACCGAAGTTGCAAAAATGGTTTTGCAACAAAAGCATCCGTTCTACTCCATTAGACTTAAAATCATGTTTGGGAGTGTTTTGGAGGATTCCGCAAACCTTCGGCATGTAAATAACTTGTCTTTCGGGCCTGAATGCACTGTTACGGGGTACCAAAGTTGCAAAAATGGTTTTGCAACAAAAGCATCTGTTCTACTCCACTAGACTCAAAATGATGTTTGCGAGTGTTTTAGAGGATTTCGCAAACAATCGACATGTAAATAACTTGTGTTTCGGGCATATGCACTGTTACGGGGTACCCAAGTTGCAAAAATGGTTTTGCAACAAAAGCATATGTTCTACTCCATTAAACTCAAAATGATGCTTGTGAGTGTTTTGGAGCATTTCGGAAACCTTCGGCATGTAAATAACTTGTGTTTCGGGCCTGAATGCACAGTTACGGGGTACCGAAGTTGCAAAAATGGTTTTGCAACAAAAGCATATGTTCCACTCCATTAGACTGAAAATGATGCTTGGGAGTGTTTTGGAGCATTTCGCAAACCTTCGGCATGTAAATAACTTGTGTTTCAGGTCTGAAATCACAGTTACGGGGTACCGAAGTTGCAAAAATGGTTTTGCGACAAAAGCATATGTTCTACTTCATTAGACTCAAAATGATGTTTCGGAGTGTTTTGGAGGATTTCGCAAACCTTCGGCATGTAAATAACTTCTGTTTCGGGCCTAATGCACTGTTACGGGATACCGAAGTTGCAAAAATGGTTTTGCAACAAAAGCATCTGTTTTACTCCATTAGACTCAAAATGATGTTTGGGAGTCTTTTGGTGGATTTCGCAAACCTTCGGCACGTAATAACTTGTGTTTCGGGCCTAATGCAATGTTACGGGGTACCGAAGATGGAAAAATGGTTTTGCAACAAAAGCATCTATTCTACTCCATTAGAGTCAAAATGATGTTTCGGAGTGTTGCATTTCGCTAACCTTCGGCATGTAAATAACTTGTGTTTCGGGCCTGAATGCACTGTTACGGGGTACCGAAGTTGCAAAAATGGTTTTGCAACAAAAGCATCTGTTCTACACCATTAGACTCAAAAGGATGTTTGGGAGTGTTTTGGAGGATTTCACAAACCTTCGACATGTAAATAACTTGTGTTTCGGGCCTAATGCACTGTTACGGGGTACCGAAGTTGCAAAAATGGTTTTGCAACAAAACCATCTGTTCTACTCCATTAGACCGAAAATGATGTTTGGGAGTGTTTTGGAGCATTTCGCTAACATTCGGCACATAAATAACTTGTGTTTTGGTCCTGAATACACAGTTACGGCATACCGAAGTTGCAAAAATGGTTTTGCAACAAAAGCATCCGTTCTACTCCATTAGACTTAAAATCATGTTTGGGAGTGTTTTGGAGGATTCTGCAAACCTTCGGCATGTAAATAACTTGTCTTTCGGGCCTGAATGCACTGCTACGGGGTACCAAAGTTGCAAAAATGGTTTTGCAACAAAAGCATCTGTTCTACTCCACTAGACTCAAAATGATGTTTGCGAGTGTTTTAGAGGATTTCGCAAACAATCGACATGTAAATAACTTGTGTTTCGGGCATATGCACTGTTACGGGGTACCCGAGTTGCAAAAATGGTTTTGCAACAAAAGCATATGTTCTACTCCATTAAACTCAAAATGATGCTTGTGAGTGTTTTGGAGCATTTCGGAAACCTTCGGCATGTAAATAACTTGTGTTTCGGGCCTGAATGCACAGTTACGGGGTACCGAAGTTGCAAAAATGGTTTTGCAACAAAAGCATATGTTCCACTCCATTAGACTGAAAATGATGCTTGGGAGTGTTTTGGAGCATTTCGCAAACCTTCGGCATGTAAATAACTTGTGTTTCAGGTCTGAAATCACAGTTACGGGGTACCGAAGTTGCAAAAATGGTTTTGCGACAAAAGCATATGTTCTACTTCATTAGACTCAAAATGATGTTTCGGAGTGTTTTGGAGGATTTCGCAAACCTTCGGCATGTAAATAACTTCTGTTTCGGGCCTAGTGCACTGTTACGGGATACCGAAGTTGCAAAAATGGTTTTGCAACAAAAGCATCTGTTTTACTCCATTAGACTCAAAATGATGTTTGGGAGTCTTTTGGTGGATTTCGCAAACCTTCGGCACGTAATAACTTGTGTTTCGGGCCTAATGCAATGTTACGGGGTACCGAAGATGGAAAAATGGTTTTGCAACAAAAGCATCTGTTCTACTCCATTAGAGTCAAAATGATGTTTCGGAGTGTTGCATTTCGCTAACCTTCGGCATGTAAATAACTTGTGTTTCGGGCCTGAATGCACTGTTCCGGGGTACCGAAGTTGCAAAAATGGTTTTGCAACAAAAGCATCCGTTCTACTCCATTAGACTCAAAATGATGTTTGGGAGTGTTTTGGAGGATTTCGCAAACCTTCGACATGTAAATAACTTGTGTTTCGTGCCTGAATGCACTGTTACGGGGTACCGAAGTTGCAAAAATGGTTTTGCAACAAAAGCATCTGTTCTACTCCATTAGACTCAAAAGGATGTTTGGGAGTGTTTTGGAGGATTTCACAAACCTTCGACATGTAAATAACTTGTGTTTCGGGCCTAATGCACTGTTACGGGGTACCGAAGTTGCAAAAATGGTTTTGCAACAAAACCATCTGTTCTACTCCATTAGACCCAAAATGATGTTTGGGAGTGTTTTGGAGCATTTCGCTAACCTTCGGCATATAAATAACTTGTGTTTTGGGCCTGAATACACAGTTACGGCACACCGAAGTTGCAGAAATGGTTTTGGAATAAAAGCATCCGTTCTACTCCATTATACTCAAAATGATGTTTGGGAGTGTTTTGGAGCATTTCGGAAACCTTCGGCATATAAATAACTTGTGTTTCAGGCCTAATGCGCTGTTACGGGGTACCGAAGTTGCAAAAATGGTTTTGCAACAAAAGCATCCGTTCTACTCCATCAGAATCAAAATGACGTTTGGGAGTGTTTTGGAGGATTTCGGAAACCTTCGGCATGAAAATAACTTGTGTTTTGGGCCTGAATGCACTGTTACGGGGTACCGAAGTTGCAAAAATGGTTTTGCAACAAAAGCATCCGTTCTACTCTATTATACTCAAAATGATGTTTGGGAGTGTTTTAGAGGATTTCGCAAACCTTCGACATGTAAATAACTTGTGTTTCGGGCCTGAATGCACTGTTACAGGGTACCGAAGTTGCAAAAATGGTTTTGCAACAAAAGCATCCATTCTACTCCATTAGACTCAAAATGATGTTTGGGAGTGTTTTGGAGGATTTCGCAAACCTTCGACAAGTAAATAACTTGTGTTTCGGGCCTAATGCACTGTTACGGGGTACCGAAGTTGCAAAAATGGTTTTGCAACAAAACCATCTGTTCTACTCCATTAGACCCAAAATGATGTTTGGGAGTGTTTTGGAGCATTTCGCTAACATTCGGCATATAAATAACTTGTGTTTTGGTCCTGAATACACAGTTACGGCATACCGAAGTTGCAAAAATGGTTTTGCAACAAAAGCATCCGTTCTACTCCATTAGACTTAAAATCATGTTTGGGAGTGTTTTGGAGGATTCCGCAAACCTTCGGCATGTAAATAACTTGTCTTTCGGGCCTGAATGCACTGTTACGGGGTACCAAAGTTGCAAAAATGGTTTTGCAACAAAAGCATCTGTTCTACTCCACTAGACTCAAAATGATGTTTGCGAGTGTTTTAGAGGATTTCGCAAACAATCGACATGTAAATAACTTGTGTTTCGGGCATATGCACTGTTACGGGGTACCCAAGTTGCAAAAATGGTTTTGCAACAAAAGCATATGTTCTACTCCATTAAACTCAAAATGATGCTTGTGAGTGTTTTGGAGCATTTCGGAAACCTTCGGCATGTAAATAACTTGTGTTTCGGGCCTGAATGCACAGTTACGGGGTACCGAAGTTGCAAAAATGGTTTTGCAACAAAAGCATATGTTCCACTCCATTAGACTGAAAATGATGCTTGGGAGTGTTTTGGAGCATTTCGCAAACCTTCGGCATGTAAATAACTTGTGTTTCAGGTCTGAAATCACAGTTACGGGGTACCGAAGTTGCAAAAATGGTTTTGCGACAAAAGCATATGTTCTACTTCATTAGACTCAAAATGATGTTTCGGAGTGTTTTGGAGGATTTCGCAAACCTTCGGCATGTAAATAACTTCTGTTTCGGGCCTAATGCACTGTTACGGGATACCGAAGTTGCAAAAATGGTTTTGCAACAAAAGCATCTGTTTTACTCCATTAGACTCAAAATGATGTTTGGGAGTCTTTTGGTGGATTTCGCAAACCTTCGGCACGTAATAACTTGTGTTTCGGGCCTAATGCAATGTTACGGGGTACCGAAGATGGAAAAATGGTTTTGCAACAAAAGCATCTATTCTACTCCATTAGAGTCAAAATGATGTTTCGGAGTGTTGCATTTCGCTAACCTTCGGCATGTAAATAACTTGTGTTTCGGGCCTGAATGCACTGTTACGGGGTACCGAAGTTGCAAAAATGGTTTTGCAACAAAAGCATCTGTT